>OX382221.1:1468250-2926500 GCA_947507515.1 Eulithis testata
AAAACTTAGTCGCTTAAAAAAGCCTGGTGAGTCATTTAGTGAATAAGTTACTTAGAAAATACCTGTAATAAAGGTGAGGTTAAAAATAGTTCTTTTTTGTATACAACTACTTATCTATCTTACTATACTAGTAGTTCGCCCCGAACTGAGATCTCGTGATGGTCGGAGGTTAATAAAACCCAAAAAATTTTTATTGAACAATGGTTGCAATAAACTTTGCAAATCGCATCGAAATCGCCGTCTAGCTAAGTACCAGTCTTACTTGAACTACAAAATCATTGAAACTCCAAGAAAGGTTAGCTTACGTTATACTGGGTTTTCGAATTTTATAATTTTTACAACAACTCAAAAACTATTAGACCTAGAATCAAAATAAAAACGGTTTTGGAATGTCTAAACAAAACCCTATCATATGACACCCCACTTGATATTTTTGTACGACTTTTTTTTTCTCTCTCTTTGGAGCCTCATAACTTCACGACCCCTTGACCGATTTCCTTGATTTAACAAACCAGGAAATCGGTCAAAGTGTTAAAACTTAAAAGTACTATCCGTAAATATTTACACAGCAATATACCTACCAAATTCTGTGAAGATCGGATAAGCGGTTCAAAAGATCTCGAAGAACAAACATACAAAGCATTTTTGCCCAAGTTGTCACTAAGATCTTCTTTCGCTTCGCTCACTCGATCAATTAACACCTTATTCCATCTAAACCATACACCATGCCAAATCACCATGCTTACGTCAGACGTTACCTTCTCCCTCGCACACACCATTCCACCTACCCTGCTATCTCTCTTCCACTCGTTACGTTCCGTTACAGTATGAGTCACGTTCTAAACATAGATACGCTAAAAATTGCAGTTTCCTTTGCAACGTTTCAAATGATTTTCAGACTTATAACTATAGAGTTAAAGGTTAAATTGGAGTGATATTGAAGTGAATTTTTAGTACGTGTTTGCTGAATAACTGAAATAAGAAGTCGTAGTTATTTTTGACCAAGATTTGAAGTTCAAAGCTTTTTTATGGCTTTTTCTAGAAAATCTAGATTTTACGAGCGATTTTTCATAATAATGCTCTTTTTAACTAATTTCAAACAATTTAATATAATAAAAAAAAGATCGCTATAAGCAAGCAAGCAAGCTCGTATAAGTTAGTGGCCAACTCTGGTGGCGGAGTTTTTAGGCCGCCTTAAGGCCTCCGTCGTGGCTTAACGACTGCTAGAGCCGGGACAGTTTAACGTGCCCTCCGAAGCACGGAAGCGCTCAGTTTTAAATGTCACTTACGGTCACCCATCCAAATGACCGCGCAGAACGTCGCTTAACTTAGATAATCGGTGAAGATTGACTAAGCAAGCCTATCCACGAGCATTAAATAGCATGAAATTAATATCATCATAGAGCCTAACTTAGAGTAGACATGAACATAATTATATCATTTTTTGCCATTTAAAACATAAAAAAATTCACAATCAATAAAAATAAGTGTATGATATGTATGAACCTCGTAGCAAATGGCTGCTTTTGGTTTAGAAAATCAAAAACGTAGATTTCATATGTAGATACAGTTTGAACTAAACTGTATCTATGAAATCTTGATTTCAATAAAATATAGCCTATGTTTCAATTCGGAAAAAGGGCTCCTGGATGGTATAAGTTTCATCGAAATTGGTCCAGTAGTTTAGGCGTGATCCGCGATCAAACAGACAAACTCTATTTTCGGAATCGGAATGGTTTATTTAATAGATCTGCATATTTAGTTTATCCATATCTTTTTTTGGGTTTTTTTACAGTTTATAGACAGATGTGTACGTAAAATTAGTTTTTTTTATTCATTCGCGTTATTTAGAAAAAAAAACAAGCAGAACAAATCTGACAGTCGCCGCGTTAACGTGTTCGAGTTACATTGCGCGTCAATGCCAGCTCGACTGCCAACCGCTTTAGTGTCACCGCGCAGTGTATCTCGGATAAGTTAACGTTACTATACGTTTGCGATTGTCACATTTATTCGCGATCAAGGCACTGATAACACAGACATACAGATAATACGTACAGATAAAAAATATTCGCACCCAAAAATCAACAAAACACACCTATATCCACTTCCTATCAAAATAGTGTTTTGCAAAAAAACATCGAAAAACATCTGAAGTGATCCGATAAAAAAAAAGCAAACAATTTGTCAAACTTTTTTAATCTAATCATTGGTGGACTAGATTTTTGTGTTCTCATTCTGAATAAAGTGAACTATGAAGTCGCGTTTTAACTGCGTGTTTTTACTGTACAAACTCGCGTAGCAACAGTTTTTTAACCGACTTCAAAAAGAAGGAAGTTCTCAAGTCGGTTGTATTTTTTTTTAATCATAATAGGTTCGGTAGTTTGGTAGTTCAATAAGAATAACTGGAAAAAACACGTCATACACGTACACGATACACGTATCTATACGATTGTAAAACTGTAAAAAAGCCAAAAATTAATGATAATTATGTATAAACTAATTAGAACGAATATGCAGATCTACTAAATAAACCATTTTGATTCCGAAAATCGAGTTTGTTTGTTCGCGGATCACGCCTAAACTACTGGACCAATTTAAATGAAACTTATACTAGGTATTCGTAAGCCCTTTTTCGGGATTGAAACATAGGCTATATTTTATTAAAATCAAAGACGTGGACCCTTAGGTACAGCTTGAACTCTCTAAACCAAAAGCTGCCCTTTGCTACGAGGTTCATCGTATGTTGGCTGACAGATATTTTGGTGGAACGTTTCGCACGCGTACGAAGTCGCGGGTATCAGCTAGTTCTTGAAATAAATCACTCGTATGACTCCAATGTTCGTGTCTATTGCCAAAATAAAAGTAGTTAAACTGTAGGAAGCAGACTGCCGGCACAGATATCTCCACATTAGCTGCAGGGCCTTCAAAGGGCAAGGTCACGGTCTTGTTTACGTAAAGGTTGTGTTCGGCACGTGCATGCAATCCAATTTTAGAGCTTCTCTATCCAGCGACTTTGATCTTCCTTACCGAAAAGCAGAAAAGAATAGTTTCGTGAAATGTACAATGTTTTAACTTGATTATAGAGGTACCATGTTACAATAAAAAATAAAATATTGTAGTTAAAGAAGTCATTCATTGTTTTACCCCTTAAATGTATAATTAACGACTTAAGAGATGAATCCCTATCATATTTATCTATTTTGCTATTGTATTCCCAATACAGTGTCCCGGAACAAGTAGGTACTATCTAAACATGTGCGAGGTTACTTTACTTGAGTACCTACCTACTAGCTGAACCTGTCCTCAACTTTGTTTGCGAGGATCGAACTTGCCCGTCGCCTTTGCCAAATTATTTCCAATTTACATTATCTCGTAAAGTATGAAAACAAAAAAATGCAAACGCAGATGCATACAGACTTTTTAGTCTAGTTTAGGTATCTGAGGTTTCTTTCATTTATTTATATGTACTTACTACTACATTTAAATTTAAATGTTAATAATTTTTGTGCATAATAACTGTAATGCCGTTTGGAACGGTTTGTAGATAGCTCAACTGTTTCATATGCGTATTTTGTAAATAACTAGCGACCCGCCCCGGCTTCGCACGGGTGCAATGCAGTGATGATGATGATGTATTACACATATAAACCTTCCTCTTGAATCACTCTATCTACTAAAAATCACTCTATCTACTAAAAAAGCTGCATCAAAATTCGTTGTGTAGTTTTAAAGATCTAAGCATACATACATGGTTTATTCCATCCAGTCCTACCAGTAGTTCGATTATCTAACTGTTGGGACAAAAATATTCGAAACTGTTACACTGACTAATCGAACATTTTGGATGCACAGGTTAGTCAGTCTAACAGTTTGGAATATTTTGGTCCAAACAGTTAGATAATCGAACTACTGGTAAGACTGGATGGAATAAACCACATATATACAGACATTAGGACAGACGCGGGAAGCGACTTTGCTTTAATACTATGTAGTGATGTATTAGTCGTAACGTTATTTGTGAATACTGTTTTCAATCAAAAAACTTTACCACTATAAAATATTAGTATGTATGTACTGCGATGTTCGTCATGTTACTGAACGTTCCCACTGCAAAACATTCACAATAAAACATGCACAACTCTGTGAAGATATCGATTTGCGTTTCCACCGACAAAGTTTGTGCATGTTTGACATTTCGAATCTTGTGCAGGTGGATTTCCTTGATTGTAAAAACAAATCGTTTGTAAGGATTGTGTTGTGAATGTTTTATTGTGATTTTTTTTAGTGGAAACACGCAGTTATGTGACCTAATACTGAGCGCGTGACGGACTCGCTACTCCGCTTGCCAGTTGCAGTTGCCACACTTGCTTCATACCTAGTTCTAATTGGTACTTGTTTAGCGTCGTTATGTGGGGCACTTTCATCTCGAGTTGTCACAGTTAAATCATTTGACTACTTAGCTCTTCTTTATTATCATCTATCTATCTATCTTACTAATATTATAAACGCGAAAGTTTAAGTATGGATGTTTGTTACTCTTTCACGTAAAAACTACTGATCCGATTTGGATGAAACTTGGAATATATATTGTCCGTGACCTGGATTAACACATAGGCTACTTTTTATCCCGAAACATCAACGGGATCCAACGGGACGCGAACGAAGTCGCGGGCAGCATCTAGTACTATTATAAAACTGTAAAAAAGCCAAAAACTAAAATTAAAGATATGGATAAACTAAATATGCAGATCTACTAAATAAACGATTCTGATTCCGAAAATCTAGTTTCTCTGTTTGTTTGTTCGCGGATCACGCCTTAACTACTGGATCATTATCAATGAAACTTATACCATTTGGAAGCCCTTTTGCCTGATTGAAACAAATCAAACACGTGGATTCTTAGATACAGCTTGAACTTTCTAAACCAAAAGCAGCCATTTGCTACGAGTTCCATCGTATGCTGGTTGACAAATATTTTTGTAGAAAGTTTCGCACGCGTACGAAGTCGGCACAATAAATATCTTTATCATTTAGAGGGTAGTATCCTTATGTCGCCAAAAAAACCGCCAAAAACCGCGTCTGTTTTGGAATTAACTAGGTTTTTTCATATTACGTAACATATAAATCTGACAGCTTTGACAGGGGTTAAGTCCAAAACAGACGCGGTTTTGGCGGTTTTTGTTAGATCCAAGATAAATCTGGAAACATAATTTGGCGGATATAGTTTAGGGGTGCACTACGAAAGGAATTTTAAAAGTGGCACCCGAAGACCCTTGAAAATGAGTACATAGATTCCTGAAATAAATTGACTCGACACGTGATTCAAAGAATTTCAAAAATATTTGTATGCTGGTACCACGCGAGCAAAGCCGCGGGCGACGGCTGGTTATAAATAAATGACAGTCGAACGATAAAGCCTTAAGGTTAAACAAGTCGCACACCTTTCCATACAAAACATGCTTCTAAACTTTCGTATGGAAAGTATTTTTAGCTTGTATTTTTTTAAATGAATACTTTTTTTACGGTTTGTGGTGTATACAGACATAGATTATGACGAGATAAATTGATATAATCCTTAGTTTTGGTTGGTCAACGTCAAACAGTGGAGTGGTTACCCTTCCACGTTTGTATGGAAAGGTGTGCGACTTGTTCAACCTTAAATCAACGGCTTATGCCTGAATACTCAAACGCCACTTAAATTAGGTCCACGCTTAAATTTATTACCCTCTCTTACAAATGAGTAATGTCAAACAGAGGCAGAGCAATTTTAAGTGGTGCTTAAATTTGAGTGACGTCTCAGTATCCGGCCTTAGTGTGGCTAATGCCACAAAGCCAAATGTAAAGTACATCTCACTTGTTGTTCATACACAGTACTTTAAACAGCTGCTCGTATTGTCACAGCGATTATCTCTGTTTCTATTGTGATCGGTACAATGCGTTGATGTAATTAGCATATTGCATAATACCTAGACTAATCTAGTCGTACTTAAAAAAAAAATGAATATTCCTAGGCCCGTATGCCGATACAGATATAATTACTCAAGCATAGATTTGAGTAGATATTTTCGTACAAAAATCGATTGTTACGTTCACACTGCCGCAGTCGGCCGTGACTTGGGCAGGGAAGTGGGCACGAGCATAGTGTGAACGCGATCATGCCTCTGTCCCAGTTACACTACTTCGTTCGCTTCGCTCACTCGATCAATAATACTAGCTTCCGCCCGCGACTTCGTTCGCGTCCCGTTGGATCCCGTTGATTTTCCGGAATAAAAAGTATCCTATGTTACTTCTAATACCTCCTAGAATATGTGTACAAAGTTTCATGATGATCGGTTAAGTAGTTTTCGCGTGAAAGCGTAACAAACAAACTTACATTCACATTTATAATATTAGTATGATTAGTCATAGTGACATGTCGAACTTGACGCGGTAGTCGTGTGCAGGTACCTACTTTAATTAGTGCTAATATAGTTAGCCATAAACCAAAAAGTTGAAGTTAATTCATACACAGGCAGGCGTCATGGCGTCATGGCGTCATGGCTCAGTCGGTAGTAGCTCTGCCTTCCGTGCTGTGGGTCGTGGGTTCGATCGCCACCGAGAACAAACATTTTTGTGTTGTAAACATAGATGTTTGTTCTGTGTCTGGGTGTTTCTATGTATTTACAAAAAAAATATGTATGTATGTATTCTATCAATTTCTATCAGCCATCTAGTTTCCATCGTACAAGCTTTGCTTAGTTTGGGACTAGAAGGCGTTGTGTTAAGTTTCCGTGAATATTTATTTATTTTATTAAATTAAGTATTTTGATTATGACGTCTATTAGGACAAGGGCAAGATGATGATGATGATGATGACGTCTACATTTATTTATAATTTAATTAATACGTAGAAACTAATTACTTTCATGGTGATAAAGTTAATAAAACGTATAAATATAATGAATATCAAGGATAAATACAACTTCCTTACATTAAAAAGATTTGTGCTAAGAGTTGTTATTGACGTCTTTTAAATTAATTAATTAAATTAAAGTAATATAAATAATTTGTCTGAAACAAAAAGCGATTCAATTGAAAATATATTTTGTAATAATCCTGTAAGCTTAGTTTATTTTCAGTATCGTTTATCTATTTTACTAAGAAATTACTTAAGTATTGGTTTAAATTATTCTCGTAATAAAATCTAGTAAAACCACAGAATATTAGTACAAGGTAAAACTATAATTGTGATTGTTGCGATCTCAAAAAGTCACCAAAATGGTAGTCAAATGATTCTTTTACGACATCCCAACCCAATGATATTGATGAGATCTTATAAGATATTTACACCTTATTTAATGAATACATTAACCTAATTTTGACCATAGCTTCTAATTTTATTCACAGTAGGTAATATTGCTCTATGGCTCTATATATTGCTCTATATTGCTCTATAGGTAATGGAGGAAACTTCACTGGTTTATATATCGCACATAGTTTTAAAAGTATGTATATTGTACTGTTTGTTTCCCAAAGAAAAAAAAAAGAAAAAAAAACAACATTGTGTGAAATTCACACGTGGTAGAATTGAAACCTTCAAAAACACTCTCGCTCTGTGTTTAACGTGAAATTAATTTAGTATTTATTTTTATGTACTTAACCAATATGCAGTACTTATTTAGTTAGAAAAGGTTATATGCTCATGTTGCCAGAACTAGATATAAAAAGTTGCAAAAACTTATACTTAATGTCGTTTTGGATTTGAACTTGCTCCCGTTGTCGGTCTGACCGTAGTCCAACGGTATCACTGTTTGGCCAACAGTAGCTCTGCTGCGATGGTTGAAATTACGGCTACGTCTCTTTTTACTTGCGCTTTTTCGTTTCGTTTCCGTTTCATCGACTTTCAAATTAGGTACAACGATGCTAAAGAAGTTTTCACTTCCTACTTCAATAATTATGTATTCTCTTTGTCCACAGATACCAAGCTATGGTTTAAGAGACTGGACTCCTAATATAAGCTCAATAGTAATAAGTTAAAAATGTCGCACCATATAGTCACAGTATGCATGTTTTGCCTTCTGTGCGCAGCGCACACTTGTGGCTCTCACATCGATACCAAAACTGAGGACGTACTCACGTACGAGGCTAAAATACCAGAAACAAACCATCACATACTCGAAGAGAAACGAAAGATAGACTCAAAGCTGAGATACCATCAAAAACTGCAAAAGATACGAGGGAGGGACAGAACGAAACGGGAAGTTAAAAATGTCAACCCTGATGCGTATATTGCCCAGATTTTCCAGCTGTACGGCGATACTAATACCATGACGATGAACCTGACAGGGTTTAATAGAATGCTGGCGGGGCTGGATCTGAATGATCTGATAAAGGGAGGGCAGAAGAATGAAAGCAGGTCCTATTTCTACGGGCAGAAAGATGAAGTTGTTAATGTAAGTTTTTAATCTTTGGTATTGTAGCAGGCCGGTACATTATAACCTTTGATGTATGCATACATAAAATAAAAACACTTAACACCATAGAACTTTGGAATGGACTACCCTCAAATGTGAAAGATTTAAATATCTTCACTCCAGAGCCAGACTAACACCATTTAGTACCTACTAAAGATTCTTAAAATGAAGAAGAGGGTAGTCCGAGAAAAATACAACCCCATTTAGAATTCAGATTAATATTTTAGAAAAGAGGGTAGTCTGAAAATTTTCGTAGTCACAATTTCTTTTTAAAGCATGATATATTTTATCTTTTCAGTGTGTAAGCAGCGAAGAACTGATCACAACAGTAAACACTAGATTAAAACCACACGATCATGATCACGGTCACGCTGATCACACACACAACGAAAACCCCGACACACTTATATCCGAAAACACACTACAAACTATATGCCCCATCCTTCTTTACCAAAAACTTGCCAACACCAGCGTAGAACGAACAGGTTGTGTCAAAGAAACAAACAATAGACTCATCCGAAGCACAGTGGAGACCGGAATAGACAAACATGAGAATGCATACTCCAAAAACATGTACGCAGTATGGTTATACTCTTCGTTAAGCATAGCAGCGATCAGCGCGTGCGGGTTGCTAGGAGTTGCCGTCATTCCCATAATGCATAAGACTTATTACAACCATTTGTTGCAATTCCTAGTAGCGTTGGCTGTTGGGACGCTTTGCGGTGATGCGTTGTTGCATTTAATGCCTCACGCTATGAGTCCAATGGAGCATGATCACGGGCATAGTCATGAGACGGAGGTAGAAGCTAGAGTGTCACATGATGATGGCATGTGGAAGGGACTAGCTGCTATGCTTGGGGTTGTATTCTTTTACTTCACAGAGAAAGGATTAACTGTGGTCGTTGAATGGAGAAAACGAAAGCAAAAGCTTGACGATGATAAACTACCGTCTAGAGTCAGAGTACTTAAAGATGACACTGATTGCGGAGCGTCCAAAGCGCCAGCTGCAAACAACACGTCAAACGCTCTGAAAAAGATATTCAAAAGAGACGATAAGGGCGATCCGACGACTAAAACATGCAAGCATAAATACTCGGAATACCCGTATTGCTACGATGAAATAGATACGGATACACACGATGACCACCATATGAGAGATGGGCAGATCCCTCCAAGTCCTAAAGCGAAGAATCATAACAATTCCGTTAGTGTTGTGTCGTCGAATGCTTTGAATACGGAAGGGAAGGAGGAGCCTTCAGCTAGGGATTGGCTGTTAAAGTCTGAAGCGCCGGCGGTGGTGGAAATGAATAATATAAAACATAAGGAGGACGGTGCTAAGGATTTGAAGGATGGCGATAGTTATACGGTTATATTGAGGTGAGTTGCAATTTTTAACCGACTTCAAAAAAGGAGGAGATTCTCAATTCGGTTGTATTTTTTTGTTTTTTATAATCTGCAAGAGTATGCTTTCAGATTGGTCCTTTTTTTTTTAATTTATGTTTCTTACCTCAGAACGCCGTCATTTATGAACCGATTTGAAAAATTCAGGTTGGTCCCGAACTGCCATCATCATCATTTGATGATGAAGGCGTATCAAATTGAAGTCGGTTTTCCAGTTTTTTAAACTTATAAATTATCTATTATTAGGCAAGCAAGCAAGCTAGTTAGTGGCCAACTCTGATTGACGTTTTTAGGCCGCCTTCAGGCTTCCGTCATGGTTTAACGACTGCTAGAGCCGGGACAGTCTAACGTGCCCTCCGAAGCACGGAAACGCTCAGATGTAAATGGTACTAACGATCACCCATCCAAATAGTGACCGCGCAGAACGTCGCTTAACTTAGATAATCTGGTGAAACGAAGAAGTGAGATCCCATGACCAAAAGTCATTTCGAAACCCCTTAGGAGCATTCGTTGCCTGGACTATAGATAGTCAGTCAGCCTTAAGGAGGCCTTAAGGCGGCATACGAGCTTGCTTGCTTTGTTTCTCCAGATCTTTCAGTTTAATGGTATTTGTGTGTTTGTAGAGAGCATTCACGAGCACACCACGGCCACTCACATTCTCACGGGCACGTCCATGCGCCGCCCTCGTCGATCGCGTCCGTTGCTTGGATGGTCATTATGGGGGACGGACTCCATAACTTCACTGACGGCATGGCTATTGGTGAGTTTCTTCAATGTCTAATGATTCATCAGCTCGAAAAACAAATTTTAGGTATCTCAAAATAATTCAGTTTATCTCAATGTATTCAGATTTGATGAACTGTCCAATGTCCATACTCCAATGTCTGATGATGACTGTCCGATGTCGGATTGGTGTGTAAATCTGGTGTGAAACGTCTGACGTCCAGTGTGCGCTGATTTGTATGGAGACAGCGGATTTTTTGAGAAGCTTGGTCTACACCAAGCCCGTACTCGCATGTCGAGCTTCTCAAAGAATCCGCTCAGTGTCTATACAAATCAGCGGGTAACTCCCATTTGTTCTATAGGACTGTTTTTAAAACTTTTTTATCTTTGTAGTTGTATGGAAGGACTAGTTCCCATTAGGGCTAGTTTTAGTTTCAATAGTCCTACCCTACCCAAATGGAAGTTACCAGATATTAGAGTTAAAAAAAGTTTTAACAGTTCTAGACGTAACAGTTCTATAGAACAAATGGGAGTTACCCAAATCAGCGCACACTCATGTGCTGGACGTCAGACGTTTCACACCCACGCTATACACTGATAACTCGCACTAGGCCCTCAGCAATGATGAAGAGGATCCAATGAGATTTTTAATTAACTTGTTATGTTACAACCATTTGTATGATTCCAGGCGCGGCATTTGCTTCGAACATCGCCGGTGGCTTTTCAACCGCTATTGCTGTGTTGTGTCACGAGCTACCACATGAATTAGGTGAGTTCTTTCTACAGCTTATTCGGTATCTCTGCCTTCCACGCTGTGGGTCCTGGATTCACACAGAACATAATTTTTTGCGGCAAAACATGATCTTTGTTCTGTGGCTTTTTGTCATTCTCTTCAGTCTGTTGGATATTGTATTTTTTTTTACATAGTTTAACCGACTTCAAAAACGGAGGATCTCAGTTCGGTTGTTTGTTTTTATGTTTGTTACCTCGTAACTACGTCATTTATGAACCGATTTAAAAAAAATCTTTGTATCTAAAAGGGTATACTTTGGCCCCATACATTTTTTGATGAAAAGCGGTTCAGTAGTTTGGGAGTTAAATAGGAATAACTGGAAAAAACACGTCATCCACGTACACGATCTTGCGTATTTTTCTTTCCTGTGACTTTTCAATGGTGTTTATGACCAATAGAACAAACCCAATGAACTACGATCATTATCATCATCATCAGCGTTATCAAATTTAAGTCGGGTTTTCAAGTTTTTGTTTAACTTACAAATTATTTTCTTTCCAGGTGATTTTGCCGTCCTCCTAAAAGCAGGCATGTCTGTCAAACGTGCAGTATGCTACAATATCCTCTCATCCGGCCTGTGCCTGGTGGGCATGGTGTGTGGTGTGTTGGCAGGACACGCACCTTCCGCGACCCGCTGGCTGTTCGCGGCGGCGGCTGGCATGTTCCTTTACATCGCGCTTGTTGATATGGTGAGTGCTACGACTGTCGGGACATGGCTTTTGGATTTTTGTTAAGCGTTTGATGTGGTGATTTATGGGTACGGTGTAATATTAGTGGTGTTGCACAAGGTTCCAACTTTGCTCCAATTTTGTTGCTTCATTATAGCTTTCTTAGTAACTGCGCTAGTCAATGTAACATATTAGAATGTTATAAGTATTGTTACAACATTCGGTCATCCGCCTTATACCTGGTGTGTGGCGTGCTAGCACTCAAACACAAATATCTATATATTCATCACACAACTGTTTGTTCTGTGTGGGTATCGAACCCATAAACATTAGCGCAGGAAGATTTATATCGACCGAGCTGTTGCTAATTCATTGAACTCTACTAAATCATCATCATCATTCTCCTTATTCACCTTACTATTCATATTCCAGATGCCGGAACTCAGTACTTCCCATAGCAACGAAGGCACACTATGCCAATGTGCTCTCCAACTTATGGGCCTTGCGACTGGAATCGGAATCATGCTGGTCATAGCCCTCTATGAACATGACCTTAAAAACCTCTTCGGTGAAGGATTATAATACCCTAAACAAGTGAAGTGATTATAGTCTAAACAGATAAAGTGAAGTGATTAAACTAAAAAAGTGATCTGTCTTATGACGACCAAAAGAATTTAAAGTACTTAGGTACTGTGTTAACACTGCTGAAGTGTTGTATTATAGGAAGTGATCTGGTGAAAATTGCAAGGAAATAAACAAGATTCCATCACTGAAACTAAAACACATCTACTGAAGTGTTTCAATTACTTTAAATAGGCAAAGTGATTGGATTAAAAAACACCAATAATACCTAGTTAAAGTGATTATAACCATTTTATTTTATAAAACATCTACTGAATTGCTTAATAATTAAATAGAAAAAGTGGTCTGCCAAAAATTACAAGCAAAGCAGCTGATGCCTAACAATAAAAAATCTAAAGTAATGAGATCCACTACTTTAACTATTACTATTCTATAAAGTTACCTATTCTATTTCGTGGAAATTATAATCATAACTTTTTTTAAACACTTTTTCAGTTTATAATTTGAAATTATTAGTTTCAAATAACTTATAAATTGAAAAAGTGATTAAATTAACGAATAATTTTAACAATAGCGTCAAAAATGAATTTAACTGATTATTAATCACAAATACACTAAAAAAGGAATTTGCGAAAAGTTAATAGACAACCAAAAAAAGTACTTAAATATCAAGTGATTAAACAAAACACGATTTAAATGTACTTAAAATTGATCACTTTGCATTTATATATTACTTAAATAAATAAATACATAGAAAAAGTGATCTGTCGAAAAAAAAAACAAGATGGTACTTATTACTACACTCGTTACACTCGCTAAAAATAATTTATTATTTAAACATACATGTACGCAGTCCTGACTTTGGTTGTGAAAACTTCTAATTATAAAAACACTGAATGTTGGGGTATTACAATGTCAACTCAGCATCAAAATCCCAATTCGACATCAAACCCCGAATGTGGGGTATGAAAAACCCCAACACTGAGTACGGGGTACCAGAAACCCCAACACTGCGTATGGGGTACCATAAACCCCAGTCTAAGCACCCCATCCAAATCTAACCAGTGCTAAGAATGGTGCGGAAATTGTGATGACTGTGAAAATACTATTCCAACAGTTTTAGTGAAACTAAAATTAAGCAGACTCGTAAATCATAGTTTTTAAGATACTCGAGGAATCCCGGGTAATGATAATGAATGATCCTATTTTTAGGTACTTAACTTTTTAGGCTGTATACAAATTTATCTTATTTTAATAAATAATTTAAGTTATTTAGGCGCAGTCTGGATGTTGGCCTCGGTATTGTATGTACAATCAGTTTCCCTACTTGAATATTAATATTAAGTTATTATAAGTATTCAATAAATTGTATAAATAAAAAATTTTTTTTTTCTTTCCAACTGAAATAATGCCCCAGGCATTTTTTCATGAATGAAAACGGATTTTCATGATTGTGAGGTTTTGTAAGTATTTGGTACTATAAGAATATACATAGAACGCAAAGTAGATAGGCGTGCTGGAAAATTCTCTCATTTTTACTGAATTTAAAAATAAAATTAAACCTATAAATAAGATCCAGCATGTGTTGTAAACTTGTAACATGCTGGATCTTATTTAGTTTTGTTATACTTTAGTCTTTCACAACGATGGATTCACAACGTTTGTTATTCCATAAAGTTACGATGTATAACTAAATCAAGGTGAAACTGCAAGTCTTCCATTCCGTTTTTACGAGTATTACGTATCTCAGGGTGAATTCTTAAAGCGCCATCTATAAGTTATATTTAGAACTAAATAGACAAAACTGGAAGTACGTGTTATGTAAGCTATTCAATAGGTGGCGCTCGTATCTGAATAAATGAATCAATCAAATCAAATTACTGTCAATTTCAATTATAAAAGCCTGATTACACCTACCGAGTAGAGTGGCGAGACAGTGCCCTCGGCCGAGCGCTTAGTATTTGTAAACACATATTCCAGTGCTCGGCCGAGCAACAGACCGAGAGAGTCACTCGGACCCTGTTCTATTTACTCGGTGGATCTGAACACGCGCACTCGGCAACCACTCGACACTCGATGCGTACACGTCACTTATTCCCGCGAATTTTTGTTTGCACGTGTTGTTTAGAAACGTAAAAAAATGTCTTGGAAATGGGATTTTGTAATGTAATTCACTAAAAATAGTGTTTGTAGCACCTAACTCAGGTCTTCTTAAAATCCATGGTCTCTTCCAAACGCGGGATTTCTCTTGAGCCAACAATTCTGCTAATTTTTCTATCAGGAGAGGTATAAGTAATTTTACCGATTTTCTAATCATTTTTTTCCGATCCATATCAGCGTTTCACTTGTACCTAGTACCGGGTATAAACTGAACTGACTGACTGTCTCGCCGCAATTTTAAAAATATGTATAAACACTCACTCGGCCACAGCACTGTCTCGGCCCACTGACATTTTGCTGTCTCGCCACTCTACTCGGTAGGTGTAATTAAAAAAAAAACAGGCTATAACTATTAATGTCACTGTCATCAGTCATGCCAGTTGTTGACTCAACATAACCTCAAAATCGGTAAAATGTTTTGTTGATTTTTATCAGTTTCTGCCGTATCTCAAAGTGTGAAGACGAGTGATACAAAAACACAGTGGTGTGACCTGTAAAACTATCCACGTAAGTAAAGTGCAATGATTCTATTTTTATGATGTAAGACACTGCAATTATTGAACCTCGTTAAAAATAACGCAAACGTTTTGAAATACCTACAATCTTTTGCTAACATTTAGGCTTGTATAGATCAGGTTATGCACCTAATTTAGAATATAAACATGTAGTTTGTGAGTTACACGCTAAAAACCCGGTTTCTCATAGCTAACCTTTTTCCCATTCCATCTCAAAGTTCATCTAGTAAAGAGGTCACAATACTATTTAAAAAGTAATAAGATACTGTTGAATATATAGCCTGGTTGAAAAACCAACCTAATTCTTGAATGTAGACCACACAGTGAAAGAGGCACAAAGAATAGATTCCGAAGTCCCAACTAGATGGATGTTCTGTGCTGTCACTATTTGGATGGGTGACCGTTAGTGGCATTTACATCTGAGCGCTTCCGTGCTTCGGAGGGCACTTCGGACTGCCGGTCCCGGCTCTAGCAGTCGTTAAGCCATAACGGAGGCCTTAAGGCGGCCTGAAAACTCCGTCACTAGAGTTGGCCACTGACTCATACAAGCTTGCTTTTTACTAGATGGAAAGTCAAATAGGCAGGTTGTAGAAACCAATTGGAAAGAGGCAGGGCACCTGTGTGGCTTTTATGCTACGAGTATGTTTCAAGCTCAAGTGGCTATTTTTGAAGTTAGTGAATAAAACTTATCAACTAAAAAAATACAAGTTTATACTTATCTACCTACATCATAGTTACCTAAATTATAAAAATTCTAGCTTCTGCTTGCGACTTCGTTTACTCCCCGTTGGATCCTGTTGATTTTCTGGGATAAAAAGTAGCCTATGCGTTAATGCAGGTCACAAACAATATATATTCCAAGTTTCACCTAAATTGGATCAGTAATTTTTGCATGAAAGAGTAACAAACAGCCATACATCCTTACAAACTTTCGCGTTTATAATATTAGTAGGATTTTTTGGCAGATACAAAATGGTGGCAACAGAAGAGGCTGTCCAAGGAGGTGATGCCAGCAAAAAGGCGGCGAAGAAAGCAGCCAAGCAAGCAGAGAAACTGCAGAAGAAAGCTGAGCATAAGGTACTTACTTTCAACCAAGTTTGCCTTACCAGACCTGATCCAGTTGCTTATGACCAGGCATCTTAATGTTGCGTTCACACTATGCCACAGTTGGTAAGGACTTGGGTAGGGAAGTGGGCACGAGCATAGTGTGAACGCTCTCAGCCCAAGTTCATGCCCTAGCTCCCTAATGAGAATAAAGGCGATGTTGCTGTGGCAATAAGTCCGCGGCAATAATGCCGGCAGCGGCATGGGCGTGTGAACGCGGTATAAGCTTGTAGCGTACCTACATGTCATTGTGTAAACAATAACAATATTTATATAGTAACTGAACTTTCAGTGCACCAGTCGCTACCGGTAATCTTACTATATTGCATGCTTTCGTCCTTACAATTAATTAAACTTTGTAAGTTTTATTGTATTGTGTGTGAAATAATAACTTTTATTACCGAATCAATTCAATTTTTTAATTTCTGAATCATAAACTGCTAGGTGGACGTAACGATTTGGGCCTATAAAGTATCATGCTCAATCATTGTCAATTGCATGACTACGAAACGAGATGACAACAGATTTAGCAAACATTTTAGTTAGCTCAGGTTTAGAAAACCAATATGAATATACCCCTTAGTTACGGCCATAACAGATCAAGCGCTTACAGGCAACCACAGCCCAGCCTCAAGCTGAATCCGAACCGGATTTCTCTGTAGGTCTCTATGGAACGCTTAAACTGATCCAATCAACCGGAGAACATCGGGACAGGGTATACACTGATGTTAAGGACTTGGAAGGCAAAGCGGGGAAGGAAGTTTGGGTACGAGGTATGTTTATGCTGGAAACATAAAATTTTTATTCAGTTAAATCAAGGAGGATCCATAATTCATAGTCAAGATGAATATGGGAGATTCTAATGGATGGTTTCGGGTGTTTAGGCACATTTGCCTGTAATACAATACACCCACAACTTTAGTATCAGAAGGCAGGGTTGCTAAGTTCCTACCACTAAATCACCGGATCTAAATCTAGGACCAATATAACAAACTAGCTGTCGCCCGCTGGCTTTGCTCGCGTGGTGTACGCATTATTTGGTTAAAATCTTTGATCCTAATTTTAGACCGTTTAGGGTGCGACTTTTCGAAATTCCGTTCTTACTGCACCCCTACACTATATAAGGATACTACCCTCAAAATTTCATACCTCTAGGACTTATAGTTTAGGCTGTGCATTGATTGTCATTCAGCATCAAAAGAGTTTTATATATTTAAATAACTATATTTCGTTAGTATCTTAATTATGTATTTTTATTTCAGCCCGATTGTAATTATGTATTTTTATTTCAGCCCGATTACAAACATCTCGAGCAAAAGGCAAGCAATGCTTTGCAGTGCTCCGTCAGGGCTCCAGCACAGTACAGCTGTTAGTAAGCGTTAGCGACGAGAGGAAGGTCAGCAAACAGCTGGTTAAGTTTACTGGCAAGTTAGTATCAACTAGATAAGCCATCATCAACCAAATAAGCCACATAGTCCCACAAAATAAGCTATCGTTCATCTACCCCGTCAAAGCAACCAGTCATCCTAATAATTCACCCAACCAAGCCATCATCAATCTGCTAAGCCATCCTAGTGACTAATAATTCTAAGTGTTTATAAGCTTTCATTCATCTAATCCGTCAAAACCACCAATCCTATTAATTCAACCAACCAAGCCATCATCAACCTGTTAAGCCATCCTAGTGACTAATAATTGATTTATTTTTTAAACTAACCAAGTCGCCAAAGTCACCAATTATTCTAATAATTCACCCAACCAAGCCATCATCAACCTGCTAAGCCATCCTAGTGAACTAGTAGTGAAATAGTAAGTTTTTTTCATTTTCAGCATCACCAAAGAGTCAATAGTAGACGTTTTCGCAACTGTTGTCAAAACCTCGTCTCCGGTAGAATCGTGCACAGTGAGTTCGGTGGAGCTCTCCGGCAGTCAAGTGTGGCTGGTGTCGGCTGCAAGAGCGCAGCTACCGATGCAAGTGGAAGACGCTGCTAGAAGTGAGAAGAATGACGTAAGTAGCTTTAAGTGTCCAATCGAATAAGACATCATTTAACGTATTCAAACTTGCCAAACATATTTACGAAACAAATTCCTAAAAGTTAATTTAAAGTTGTTTGATGCGTTAGATGTGTGCATATTATTGGCTAGGTGCTTATTACCTACCTACTTACCCTGTTATGAATGACATAAACTATACGTTAATCCTGTTCTCAAGTAAGTGACTGTAATCTGTCTTTTTGAGAATAAATTTCTTTAAACTTATATCTAGCCATTCCACCATCTAAGCTATCACCTTCAGCATGCTTGGTTACTTGCTGAAGGTGATGGCTTAGATGGTGTACAGTTCGACTGACCAAGCTATCAACAACGATGTAGTTCAATCAATTAAGCCATCTAAGCTGTAATCGGAAATTCATTGAATTTCTCTAAGACTAATTATTAAGAGTTATTATTCTACTATGATGGATGTATGGATGTTTGTTACTCTTTCACTTTCACGCAATTACTACTGATCCGATTTAAATGGAATTTGGAATATATATTGTCCGTGACCTGAATAGGCTACTTTTTATCTCGGAAAATCAACGGAATCCAACGGCAAACTCTTCAGAAACTCCTAGAAATTTTCGCATAGCAAATTGGACTTCTAGTCCTGCGCAGACGAAACCGCTTGCACCAGCTAGTTTTGTATAATTAAGTAATGATTTCTTGCAGGACCCCGAAGCGTTAAGAATACGTGTGAATCAAGACACACGTCTCGATAACCGCGTGTTAGATCTCCGTACGCCGGCAAACCAAGCCATATTCAGGATAGAAGCAGGCGTGTGTCGCCTCTTCAGAGATATACTTACACAGAAAGGTAAATTAAGGCGTATGTAAAAGGTAGACAACCCTCTCGCTCGCACATTTTAACATTTTTGAAGATATAATATAACTAAATGTAATTAAGTGAAATTGCAGAGCTTCAGGGTCGAGAGAATAACAATGCAAAGGTTCAGTAAAAATATCACATTGATCCAAACGATTTTTCTAACCAAAAAATTTGGACCTTAATTTATCGCATTGGTATAAGTTTTTTGGTCGGGAAACTTGAGTCCAATCGACAGGCGTCATGGCTCAGTCGGTAGTAGCTCTGCCTTCCGTGTTGTGGGTCGTGGGTTCGATCCCCACCGAGAACAAACATTTCTGTGGCAAACATAAATGTTTGTTCTGTGTCTGGGTGTCACTATGTATTATAAGTATGTACATATTTACAAAAAAAAATGTATATAAGTATTCTATCAGCAATCTAGTTCCCATAGTACAAGCTCTGCTTAGTTTGGGACTAGAGAGCGTTGTGTGTAATGTCCAAGAGTATTTATTTATTTAATCACGGGGATCCAACGGGCGGAAGCTAGATTAAACTTATAAATTACTAGCTGATACCCGTGACTTCGTACGCGTGCAAAACTTTACACCAAAATATCTGTCAACCAGCATATGATGAACCTCGTGTCAAAGGCTGCTTTTGGTTTAGGCAGGTCAAGCTGTATCTAAGTATCCACGTCTTTAATTTCAATAAAATATAGCCTATGTTTCAATCGGGAAAAAGGGCTTCTGAATGGTATAAGTTTCATTGAAATTGGTCCAGTAGTTTAGGCGTGATCCGCGAACAAACAAACAGACAAACTCGATTTTCGGAATCAGAATCATTTATTTAGTAGATCTGCATATTTTGTTTATCCATATCTTTAATATTTTAAATAAGTACATAAGTAAATTTATTCACAAAGAAAATTACAACTAATACAGTATTTACAATATTCACAATATTTACAAAATACACATGAAGCAGTTGAGCTATCTACAAACCGTTGCAAACGATTTATAAATAGCTCAACTGGTCCAAATCAGTACATCCAAATATTTAATTTTATTTTTTGGCTTTTTTACAGTTTTATAATAGTATAAATTTGTAGGTTTCGTGGAGATACACACGCCGAAGATAATCTCAGCGGCTTCAGAAGGTGGCGCCAATGTCTTCACTGTATCATACTTCAAGTCGTCTGCGTATCTCGCACAGTCGCCGCAACTTTACAAACAAATGGCCATTGCTGCTGATTTCGATAAGGCAAGATAAAGATAAAGATAATTTATTTGCAAAAACATGACTGTGTAAACAAGGATGTTGTAGGTACATAATTTGGTTGTTTATTTTGGTTGTTTGTTGGCAAGGGGTTGTTTATTTTTAACCGACTTCAAAAAAAGGAGGAGAATCTCAATTCGGTTGTTTTTTTTATTGTTTGTGTTATGAGGTATCATAACTCCGTCACTTATGAACCGACTTTTAATAATTTTTATATGAAAGTGTATACATACTTCCAGATTGGTCCTATAAAATGATGATGATGATGATGGCAGTTCATTGGGATTGTTCTATTGATCGTAAACACTGAAAAGTCACAGGGAAGCCAAATACGCAATGTCGTGTACGTGGATGACGTGTTTTTTCTAGTTATTCGTATTTAAATGTCAAACTACTGGACCGATTTTGATAAAACTTTTATGGGACCAAACTGGAAGTATACCGTTTCAGATAAAAAAAGAATTTTTCAAACCGGTTCATAAATGACGGAGTTCTGAGGTAACAAACATTCAAAATGAAAAATAAAGTTATATAGGTAAGTAAATTTAATTGTGTACTTAATTATCTGTTTACCTACAGGTGTTCACAGTGGGCGCTGTGTTCCGTGCAGAGGATTCGAACACGCACCGTCATCTCACTGAATTCGTGGGTTTGGATCTCGAGATGTCGTTCAAACACCATTACCATGAGGTCTTGGACACCATTGGTGAAACTTTCACTGATATGTTCCGGGGACTACGTGATCAGTGAGTATTGGACAGCTCAAATCAATCATTTCAAGACAGGCGTCATGGCTCAGTCGGTAGTAGCTCTGCCTTCCGTGCTGTGGGTCGTGGGTTCGATCCCCACCGAGAACAAACAATTGTGTATTATAAACAGATGTTTGTTCTGTGTCTGGGTGTTTCTATGTATTATAAGTATGTATTTACAAAAAAAAATGGATGTATGTATTCTATCAGTCATCTAGTTTCCATCGTACAAGCTTTGCTTAGTTTGGGATTAGAAGGCGTTGTGTTAAGTGTCCGTGAATATTTATTTATTTATTTTTATTTATCAATGTACTAGCCGTCTCCCGCGGCGTTTCTCGCGTTCTAGACCCTTTAGAGTGTGACTTTACAAAATTCCTTTCTTAGTGCACCCCTACACTATATAAGGATACTGCCCTCCAAATGTCATACCTCTAGGACTTATAGTTTAGGCTGTGCGTTGATTGTCAGTCAGCTTCAAAAGAGTTTTATATATTTAGTCTATCTATTTTATATATCATCTATGGCTTATTCCATTAATCCCCGGGGAATAGTCAACGGGGATTAGTGAACTTTTTGTTTATTATTCCCCGTTGACGCCGATGTGAACTCGTAACGGGGATTGGTGAACTAAAAAGTTCATTATTCCCCATCTATCTCAGTTGGTAGTAGCTCTGCCTTCCATGCTGTGGGTCATGGGTTCGATCCCCATTGAGAACAAAAATTTTTGTGTGGCAAATATCGATGTTTGTTCTATGTCTGTTTGTTACTTTCACTGTAAAAAAGCCAAAAACTAAAACAAACAGATAAACTCGATTTTCAGATGCAGATCTACTAAATAAACGATTCTGATTCCGAAAATCGAGTTTATGTGTTTGTTCGCGAATCACGCCTTAAGTTTTATTTAGTCCAGATAACTACTGGACTAATTTCAATGAAACTTATACAATTCGGAAGCCCTTTTTACAAAAGCAGGCATCGATTTAAGTATTTACAACAAAAAAAATGTATTATTTATTCTATCAGCAATCTAGTTCCCATATTACAAGCTTTGCTTAGTTTGAAATGAAATGTATTTATTCGCAAGAAGCATGGTCAATGGTGGGACTTAGATTGTGGTATATGTCCAAGAATATTTATTTATTTAAGTAACCGTACTCTAGAAGTCCAAAATACAAGCTTAACGCTTTGTTTGGCTTTCGCTGGAAATCCTACGTAATAATTATTTGTACCTACTCAACTGATAACTTCATTTAATTAATGTTAATACCTGTTTAATAATTTATGCGTCTCTGGTAAATAAACAATTTATTTATTTATTTATTACTAGCCGTCTCCCGCGGCGTTGCTCGCGTTAGGGTGTGACTTTTCAAAATTCCATTTTCCCGCTTTTCTGTTGAAATTTTTCCAAAATTTTCTTTGCTATAAACCTCACGGAGCCCGAGACCTTTCCAACGAATAAAAACCGTGGAAATCGGTTCGTGCGTTCTGGAGTTATAGCGTCAGGAAGGAAAACTCGACTTATTTTTATATAGTAGATAAGTATGGCCTTTAATTTACAGATACGCGTCAGAAATAGCAGCAGTGGGCCAACAATATCAAGTGGAGCCGTTCAAATTTCTCGACCCACCATTGAGGCTGGAGTTTCCACAAGCAATACAAATACTGAAGGAAGCTGGTTAGTTACATCCTATCCTACTAATATTATAAACGAGAAAGTTTGAAAGGATGTATGGATGTATGGACAGTTAGGACCTCTCTTGGGTATAGGCTTATGTATAAGGATACTGGATGGAGCGCCTTGTGGTTCAGGGACAGGTGGAAGGTACTAGACCGCGCGGCAGATCGCCTATGCGATGGACCGACCAGATAAGGTCGGCGGTAGGTGGAAACGTACAAGAATGCTCCCGGATGACTATAAATAGAGAGAAGTGGCGAGAAATCGTGAGGCGTGCCACAGCCATTGATAAAAGTAATACATAACGACCACGACCGCTCTGCCAAGAGTGTAACGAAGAAGAAGAAGATAAGGATACTACCTTCCAAATTTCATACCTCTAGTGGCCGAATACTCAAAAGCCACTCAAACCCCACTCAATTGAAGTCCTGCTTAAATTATTGCCATCTCTTACAAATGAGTAATGTCAAACAGAGGAAGAGCAACTCTAAGTGGTGCTCAAATTTAAATGACTTTTGAATATTTCAGCCTAGGACTTATAGTTTAAGCTGTGCGTTGATTGTCAGTCAGCTTCAAAAGAGTTTTATATTATACTAGCTGACCCGACAGACGTTGTCCTGTCATTCAAACTCTTACTGTCAAACAACTGACAGTGTGATTTCATATGTGACATTAAAAAAGTTTTTATGGAAATGGTTAAGGAACTTTCACCCCTCCCTTTCAGCCCCTTACAGCCTTTTTTTCGCATTAAAAAGTAGCCTATCTCCTTTCTCAGGCTCTAGACTATCTGCGTACCAAATTTCATACAAATCGGTTCAGTAGTTTTGGCGTGAAAGCGAGACAGACAGAGTTACTTTCGCATTTATAATATTAGTATGGATTGATGATGATGATGATGATTGATTTTCAGGGGTCACTATAGGAGAAGAAGATGATTTATCAACTCCCGATGAGAAGCTCCTAGGGCGTTTGGTGAAGGCGAAATATGACACTGATTTCTATATATTGGACAAGTATCCATTGGCAGTAAGACCGTTTTACACAATGCCTGATCCTAACAACCCCGTAAGTATTTGCTTTGAATTAATAAACGCGTAGTGTTTCTACAGTATATAGCATAATGAATGAATGAAGAATGAAATAGTATATTATGCAACTAGTGAATAAAAGACGGATTTAAAGCGAGGGCCATAAATGAATCAGAAGCAAGTGAAGGATTCTAACGACTGAATCACGGCCGTAGGGAGTGATTCGTGATGATTCAAGTGTTAGAATCCTGAACAACGTGAGTAGTTCATGGCTCTCGGTAAAAATCCGTTTTATTCAAGAGTTGCATACTATACTTTATACCATGACTACGAGAAAAAGAAAGATTGGAGGTTGTATAGCCAATGCTATACAACCTCCTTGCGCAAAGACAATAATTAGATTGAGGTCAAATATATATTAGTGTGTTCTAAATTCAAACACCAAAACAGTAAGCAAAAGTGCTTTTTATTCACTGTTTTCAGTGAAGAATGGTATAAAATAAAATTTGTTGCAGAAAGCGTCTAACTCGTACGATATGTTCATGAGAGGTGAGGAAATCTTGAGTGGAGCTCAGAGAATACACGATCCTGATTATTTGACCGAAAGGGCGAAACACCACGCCATTGGTACGTATCAACAAAATAATAATATCGCATGAAAAATAAATAAATTTTGCTGATTTTAATTTTAGGGTAATTAAAATTATTAATCAGGCAACACTTTACTACATTGACCAAGAATATAAGTCATCCTTATCCTTACTAATATTATATAATTAATAGTTCAAAAGAACTCAAAAAACACTCTTTGTATAAAAAACCAAACTAATAATTAAAAATTATAATAAAGATAATGGTTGGAAATTAATTTTAACATCAATTCCTGCCTTATCGACTATAGATGAAAATTATATAAATTAACAAAAATCTTATTTTTGCAAATTGAATAATGGAATAATCTTATCTAATTAGTGTATTGTCATCGATCCTCGATAAATCTACAAGGTTTGAATGAAATCTGGCCGTTTAAAGTGGGTCTAAATCGCGCCCAAAGGAGTCGGTTACAAACATATATGTGAAGGTAATATAAAGCGTGTAAATGAAATGCGAAAGTAACTCTGTCTGTCGCGTTTTCACGCCAAAACTACTGAACCGATTTAAATGAAATTTGGTACACAGATAGTCTAGAGCCTGCGAAAGGACATAGGCTACTTTTTAATGCGAAAAAAGGGTTGTAAGGGGTTGAAAAGTTGTATCCGGAAGTAATTAAAAATGCTACCCAAAAAACACTATTCCACGCGGACGAAGCCGCGGGCACAGCTAGTAAGGAATACTTGCCATATTTTGTCTCCTTTCTTTATTTTTCAATGTTTTTAATGTTATAATTATTGCAATCTGTTTTGTGAGTTTAATAAATGAAAAAGAAATGAATTCCATGTTATTGAGTAAAAATAAATAATAACAAAGAAAAAAACGATTAAAAAATATTTTATAAGTTTGTAAATGTATTATTTTCGATGACGACGTCATGGATAGGGCGAAGTGGAGGAAGAATGTGAGGAAGGCTGACCCCACCACCATGTGGGACCAATAGTCGGGAAGAGAGAGAGTAAATGTATTATTTATATGAAAAATATTTCAAATTTTGTTATTTTTTCTCAGATATCAGCAAAATAGCTGCGTACATCGAATCCTTCAGATTAGGATGCCCACCTCATGCAGGTATGCTCAAAAATAATTAAATAATGTTATAATGTCACTGTGAAGCCCCTAATTTTAACTAAATATGCAGATCTACCTAACAAACGATTCTTATTCCGAAAATCAAATTCGTCTGTTTATTTGTTTGTCTGTTTGTTTGTTCGCGGATCACGCCTTAACTACTGGACCAATTTCAACGTAATTTGTACCATTCGGAAGCCCTTTTTCCGTATTGAAACATAGGCTATAATTTTATTGAAATCAAAGACGTGGATTCTTAGATACAGCTTGAACTCTCTCCTTGCTGCGAGGTTCATCGTAGGTGACAGATATTTTTGTGGAAAATTTCGCACGCGCACGAAGTCGCGGGCATCAGCTAGTAAATAAATATACTTGTTTCTTCTAGGAGGTGGCATTGGCATGGAGCGTGTCGTGATGCTGTATCTCGGATTGGACAACATTAGGAAAACTTCCATGTTCCCACGAGACCCTAAACGAATCACACCATAGAAAAATAACTCTTTTGTTACACAGGTCGTCCCACGGCTATGCCACATAGAGGGAAAGTATCTTAAGGCGAAGGGTAAAGCCAGACAACCTTCTCGCTCGCACATTTCAACATTTTTGAAGATATAATATAACTAAATGTAATTATGTGAAATTGCAGAGCTTCAGGGTCGAGAGAATAACAATGCAAAGGTTCAGTAAAAATATCACATTGATCCAAACGAGTTTTCCGACCAAAAAACTTGTACCAATGCGATAAATTTAACGCACAAAAGTGTTTAAATGTGCGAGCGAAAAGGATGTCTGACCTTCAATAATAAATATATAAATATAATATAAATATTCACGGACACTTAACACAACGCCTTCTAGTCCCAAACTAAGCAAAGCTTGTACGATGGAAACTAGATGGCTGATAGAATACATACATACATTTACATAATGTAGATAGATAAGGTAAAATTTTATTGACTTCTTTTTATTTAAGATGCTATGTTATTTGGAGAAAAAAATCCTTGAGCCTTTCGATCGGTATCATAAAATAACGTTAGTGTTTTCTTTTACAATTTGGTGGGTTCGATTCCCGGTTCAGACAGGCGATTATTCAAAATTCTTTGAATGCAGTTTAAATTGTTTTAAAAATCAATATAAAGTCTTCTTTCAGTAAAATGTTCTATCTACATTATTTAAGATACTTTCCCTCCATGTGGCATGGCCGTGGGACGCCCTGTATAAAGATATTTTTTTTAAGAAAAATAATTTCTTATTTATATGTAAATTATATTCTAAGCTTTTTACGAAAAGAATAAACGTTATGTAATAAGAGTTGAAAATAACAATTATACAAAACTTTTTTCAAGCAAGACTATTTGAATAAATAAATAATACTTACCCCAACATTTTTTTATTTTGTATACTAGCTTCCGCCACTTAGTTCGCGTTCCGTTGGATCCCGTTGATTTTACGGGATAAAAAGTAGCTTATGTGTTAGTCCAGGTTACGGACAATATATATTCCAAGTTTCATCCAAATCGGATCAGTAGTTTTGTACTACATCCTCACAAACTTTCGCGTTTACAATAGTTTTTTTAAAGTCCATTTAAAGTCGCACTAGGCTGTAACATATGCTCTGTCCTGCATTTTTGATAACCGATTTAGTAGCCATTTTAGTTAGCGCAGATTTAGAAGACCAATATGCTAATTTTTCCCAGGGTTATTAGCAGGTACCTATACCAGAATAGCTTACTATGATATTCTTATTGCTCTGTGCAGGTAGGTAAATCGTGTATTCTGAGATTTTAGTTGGAAATTAGCTGTTACGTGTGTTGCTAAGTACTATATTTTTCTCGTAGGTACCTACCTACAAAACTCTGTTTTTAGACTTACGAAAAGTGTGCAAGTGATTTCAGGTAAGCAGGTGGGTATTATTAGATACTGCCTAGCTAATTGTATCTACAAAGTATTCTGTGTACCTAGTCTACCCATGTACCTAAATAGGTACCAAAACCAGTTTTGGTACCTAATATACCGACCTACCTACCGGATGGTGGATAGTTACAGATATTAGTTCCTACCTAAGTTGGTAAACTACATAACTAGGTACGGAACTATAACACACTCTTAGGTAGGTAGGTACCTAGGTATTTATTTCAAATTGAAATCATTTATTTTTTTTAACGATTTACCAGTAGTTCGCCCCGAACTTACTAATAACTTGGAAACGGCTTCACCAATTCTCACCAAACATGGCTACCATCCAAGACATTATTCAAAGAAGGTACCTAGTAGTAGTCTAGCTAATACGAGCTTAACGGTGAAGGAAAACATCGTGAGGAAACCCTTGGCTTAGTCAGCTCCTTACGTATTGACGATATGTTTCCTGTGGATATGTCTGACTAGGCTGAGAGGATGGTATAGTACTACAAGCCTACTCCATCTAAACATTGTCCCAGGCACTACAGTGTGTCGTTAAGTGTAGACATAGGTTGCCTCCTGACGCTCTATAAATCATCTTCAATAGATGTGATAGGCCTATTATTATTAGGAACCTACTTTAGGTACGTACCTAGAGTAGGTACCTACCTAATAATAATAATAGGCCGTCTACCTACTTAGTATAAAATGAATCCAGTGACGAACAAGCAGAGGACGATCTGATCAAAACCTTCGATTCAACCCTGAAAAACTCCATAGATCCTCTTCATCATTACTGAACATCATTAGACTCTGTAAAATAGGTAGGGATACCTAATAGTCCAACGAACCATTAATCGTGAAATTAGGTACCGAGAGGAGGTTGGGCCAAATGGGTGCATGCACTTTTTGTACTAAATTAGGTAGTACAAAAAACTGCTATCTGGTTTCAATTTTTTGTACAAAAAGTTGTACATGTACACGTTTGTTCCGCTAAACTCGTAACTTTAATAATAATAAATAATAATAAATAAATATTCACGGACACTTAACTTTAGGGAGGTTATAGAAATCTTGGTAAGTAATTATATCATTTTTTTTTTTTATTTCTCAATTAAAGTCTGCTTTAAGATATTTATACAAGTAAAAAATAGAACTTAGAGAAAAAAAAACTAAACTAGTAGGTACCTATATACATTTCTATTTACGTTGCTACGAATTTTCAACAGATTTTAGTTTCTGATCTGGAATGTGATAAAGTTAATCTGTATGACCGTGATTCTTGCTGTGTTTTGTTGAAATTAATGCGGCCCGTAGGTACCTAGGTATACTTAAATAACGACAAATTTCTCGATTTTTGATAGAAAAATCTCTATCAGAATACTAGCGTAAAGTTGAACGCCTGTTTTTAAAGATTTAATGAGCAAATGCATCTCATAAGCATAACATACAAACACAAAAATATTTAAGATACAAAATGCTGTTGTCATGAAACAGATTAAATCTCCAGCACCTGACTGTTGACAATTAACAATCGTTAGGGAATAAAAGTATTTAGGAAAATGTAGGGGAATACCTAACACGGGAATGTCATTCCCTATCATACATTTTTCTTTTTTTTTTTTCTTACATCATCTTTCAGTGGATTGAATATGAATGCCTCCCTACGCGATACGGAAATCTGACTTAGAACAGAAGTTATACCTAGTGAATAGGATACCTAGATATTAATGAAACTAGTGTGGAAAGCAGCTGAAAAAACTCGTAATTTCAGGGTGGCAGTTGTAATAAGTTCCTGACCGAATGGCTAAGGTTCAAAAGAGACATCGGTAGACCAGCCATGTAGGTGGATAACATTGCCGTGTACAGGGACAGATCTATATGCAAAAGACCCAAAACTGACTAGAAAAGCTTCATGAATGAGGCTTGGGTCCATTAAGGCCCAATTACACCATACCATTTTCTTGTACGTACCAGTGCAATAATTGAATGCAATAGTTGAAGCGCCATAATTGATGTTCAAGAATTGTAAGCAACTGTTTACACGCGGATATATTAAACAAAGTTGAATGCAATTACTGACCACCACCAAGGAAAGTTTTGAAGCAAAACTTGTATACAGATCAAAAATGTTACGTGTTGTTTACACCATGCAATTAATTTATTGCATTCAACTATTGCACTGGTATGTACAAGAAAGTGGTATGGTGTAATTGGGCCTTTAGTCACCAAATTACAAAAGTTGCATAATATGGATGGACTACTGTACAGGCAAAGAGATGTAAAGAAAAATATTTGTTTACTAAGATATTCGGAATATTTGTTGCTTAATAATTTAGGCCTAATAGAGGCAAGGTAATTAGGCACTACTAAGACTCAATATGGTGCGCAAATAAATACAAATACCAATGTCCTGTGCAGAAAATAATTATTTCTTAAAATAACAAATATATAAAGTAACTCCAGGTTTTAAAATAAAAAACTTTACAGTGATGCTTATAGTATCTGACGGACGATAGGAATTTATTAAATAGATAGGTACAGCATTAATAAAAGCTAGAGAATGATCTAAATTGTAAAAGGAATCGTTTTTATTTAATAAAATACCGTCAAACTTCATAAAAGCAATCACAATGAAACATGTCGACAAAACAAAAATAGCACCATGATTATCACTACTATAAATGTAGGCCCAAATCACATGTCATGAATAATTTATACTACGCGCCGCCATTTTGATGACGTCACTCCGTGAAGTCATTATCTCTATAGTCGAAAATCATCCTTAGTATCTCTTCATAAAGCTTACAACAAGTTGAAACAATTCTTTTCAAGACATTGTGGTCAATTTTTCTATTTCAAGACAAAAAAACAACTATATTCGTCTCTTTCCAACTCAAAGAATCTAATTATAAGCAAGAGGGAGCTAAACCTTCGTTTGTCTTGCTGCGCCTATATGACTATGGTATAATAAGGTCATGGAACGTGTTTGAATTTCGAAACACGTTTTATCCAATGCCGTGCATCGTTTGCGAAGCTTGTATCATTGGTTAGGCCCGGCTTCTACTATGAAAATGGCTGCCCGTAAAATCAATAGTGGGAACGTGAGGTTTTGAAGCAGTTTAAGCGATACTGTCGTTATTTGCGTGTCGCTTGGTGTTTTGTAGTAGAAGGGGCACGGTCTGTGTCAAGCAAGACCTTCATATTATTCGCGCAGCCATGTCTGGAAAGATGTCCGTCCGAAGCAGTGAGCTATTTTGTTAAGAATATCCGATTTTGGGAACGTCTGACGTGTGATAACAGTGAGGGTAAGTTTTTTTGTGGTTTTTTACCGTTCTGCTGTGCATGTGCGAGTAATTTGTAGCGAACAGCGCTCTTTATTGACTGAATCATTATTTTGACGTGCGCTAGCGTAGTAAAATGAAGAGTTACTATCATTTGTATGTGACATCACGATTTGTTTGAATATTTTAGTTGTTAAGTATACCGTATGCGACCGTTATATATATTTTTTATAACATGTTATGCTGTATAGTAAATGTTTACGACAAAATATGATGAGTAGAGATAATTTGATAAGATGTTTATTAGTTTGTGTTCCTGACTTGAAATTAGATCCCTGTTATAATCGATTCTGAGTAGTCACTGTTGCTTACCGAGGAGCAATAAGGGTCAGAATACGTTTTTGCAGTTTTTGGTACAGAATATCAAAATAATGGTGTTCTATCTCTTTCTAACAACATGGCGGATATGCTATGCTCTCCCTGTTACTCTTGTGTATTTATAGATATCTCAGCGACACGGGGTTTCTGAGCGCCCTAATTTTGTAATAGAGATGAGAAACATACAACAGGATGTTGTTATTATTTATCGATATCGATAAAATTAACGAGATGGCAGGACACTGATAACATCTTGTCTTTAACGTGGCTTCTAATACTAATTAGTATCTACCTATTTTCTTTAATCAATGGTTTATTGTACTTCCACCATTTTACCATAGTTAATTTAAATAACCAATGCTTGAAATTAAAATAAATTACATTGGAAATAAAAAGTTGGTTTTGAAGTTCTTGTATAATATATGTAATATCTTGTATATACAAAGTACAAATTTTATGAAATATTTTGAAATACAGAAAAAAATATTTTTGCCAACCTTAGTTGGCTGAAAAAAATTTTTACCTCAGATATTTATAATAAACAGTAAGCAATCAATAAATTAATATAAATACTTGTGAATTTTGAAGTGATAGGTGTTTTTAGTTTACCATAGTTTAACATTAGACTGGTTACCTTCCTAGATTGCCTAGATCATAATATCAGTAGCTTCTGAATCGAATTTACGTATAAGGTATTTGTAATACTACTGTAGACTGTAATAAGTTGACCTACTTAACTTACTTATTACCTATACATAAAGCACTCCATACTTATACTGAATCCGTAGCAAAAATAATCAATCTAAGTACATCATCTGCTAACATAACATAAGTTACGATTTAATAACTGATTCAAATCATCGACATTATCCCATCTCTTACAAAACGAAATTTCTTTTGCAGCAAAAAATAAAATAATCTGCCGACCCCCCAACACACCCGAATTCGGCGGCTTATAAATTTGCCTTTCAATCAAATTTCAACTTTATTTCACTGACATTAGTATAAATTTTGCATTAATAATGCGACAGCTATAGCAATTTCCACCTAATGTAACGATATACTACAGTTGATATTTCTTTAACAGCTCTTATATCAAAATCAACTGGTTTAATAAACTTGTTTCAAGGGTATCCATTGATTTATGGATCGGCGAAGGGAGAGTTTTAGAAGCATCAAATGAAATAATGGAGATATGTCTGATTTAAATAACACAACAGTTGTGCTATTGATCAGACTTAGGTATGTATTTATGATACTTAGGTATGTACCTACTGCGTTGAAACCATCGTATGAAATAACAAAAGCGTCCTAGGTAAACTATTATATTCGTTGAAAAAAAATCTTAATAAAAATATTATTCATTTGTTATTGACAAAAAGTTATTGCCTAAAAGTTTAATTATTTTACCCAACCTATTTTATTAATCATAGCTTATTTAAATTAATATAGACCGGCAAATCATTTACACTAAATTTGCATAAAATTTCGTTGACTTAATTTGTTAAATTACGCCATATATTGCCTAAAACACTAAACTTCACAAAATAATTAATTAACAGATAATCTTCTTTCGCAAATATATATAAATTTCACAATTTAATATAAATAAATACCTAGGTAGACATTAACAAGAGTTTAGTTGGGTTGTACCTACAAATTACAGCATTTTAGTACCTACAAAAATCTAACTAAAACCAATGTTCCTGTTTTGCCTCACCTCCCCTTTTTAAATCATCGCTTATAGTATCGCATCGCATAGCGATTCATGATGATCATCAGCATCATCATCATTCAGTGATTCTAGATACTAAGTAGGTAGGTACCTACTTACCTTCTTCTTCTTCTTTTTCTTGTTGGCTTGGCTTGGCTGTTCGGTGGTTAGGGCTGCCATTTTATTTGAAGGGTGTGGGTGCCGGTTACCTAATGCTAGCACGCCCTCGCGACGTGCTAGCGTTCATCGATGATGTAGTACCTACCTACCAAGACAATAATTTCGAGCCTTTAGGTCTGTGGGGTACCGAGGCCCTCCGGCTTTTCAAAATTCTTTCAGGGCGTCTAGTCGAAGCGAACGCGTGACCCGAGGGCTGGTGATTATCTAGGCCAGCGTATCATCATTGCTATTCAGCGCGGCAATGCAGCCAGTGTCTTGTACACGCTTCCGATTGCTACTGATTTGGACCAGTTGAGCTACCTATAAATCGTTTGCAACGGTTTGTAGATAGCTCAACTGTTTCATGTGTATTTTGTAAATATTGTAAATAGGTACCTACTGTATTAGTTGTAATTTTCTTTGTGAATAAATTTATTCCATCGATTATTTAATGATTTTTTCGTCTTGTTTTTAGATGCAGCCTCCAAGCCAAGATGACACACAAGCTGCTATCCAATTCTCGTAAGTAAATAAATACCTAGTTTGGTTAGGGACCTAGGTTACCTACGTAGGTATACCATGCGTAGGTAGGTATACCTACCTACGCATGGTACCTAAGTAGCTCTCTACTAAAAGTCGAAGTCAAAATGCTTTTATTCAATAAAACCTTTGGAAGCGAAGTGGAAAGACGACGTGTCAAATAAAGCGAAGTGGAAACAAAAAACGAGGAAAGCAGACCCCACTATCAGGGGGCTACTCTTGACCACCGTCGTTCCAAATTGGATCCAGATTTTGACAGATTTCGTGTCATTTTGTACAAAATGACAGGACTTCTGTTTAAATCTATGGATCCGGATTGGAACTGTAGTCGAGAGTAACCGGATTGGAACTGTAGTCGAGGTACTAGATGGGAATAATAAATGCTTCGGAGAGGGGGAGAGAGAGAAATGACGTTTTCTTTTTTTCAGAAACCAGCCCCAATACCAGCAGTTACAACCACAAATGATGCTGTGCCCTGTCCAGTTCATTTACGAACCCCAGATTATGGTACCAGGTAAAAACATAAAACTAAAAGAATATTAATTTCAGAGAAATAATGTTGGAACAATTTGATTCCCTGTAAGGTGTATTTTATTAGCAATCTAGTTCCCATAACCAACTCTCGCTAAGCTGTTCCACTCCATACAAGTCCACAGATGGAGTATTGGACATGTCTTCTCCCATAGACTTCCAGGAAGAATGATTTTGAGTCTTTCTTCTGCATCCATCGAACTCCTGGGGTCGGGGGATGCTATGTTCTTGGTGAAACCTGTATTCAGTATTTCCCAGCTTACGCTATTATTTTTGGTTTATTTCAGACGAGCAAGTTCCCCCAAGTCCAACCCAAACATACCAAAACCAAGGGTATTTACTAAACGTACAGAACACTCCGCCATGGATCCAGAACAGAACCAACATGGTGTACATGCCACCGGTGCAGATGAACAATATGCAACCTTACATACACCAGCAGATGGTGCAAAATCCCATGTACAACTACCAGTACCAGCCGATGATAATGCACGATCAAAGGCATATCTCGTATATGAATCAGACTGTCATGCAAAACCCACAAATGATGCAGAATGTGGTGCAAAGCCCACAAAGCTTATCGCAAAATGTGATGCAAAACTCCTCAAACCAAAACTCAAATGTTATCCCACAGAATATCATACAAAGCCCGATGAAGTTGCAAATAGAGCAGAAAGAGACACCGGTACAAAATCAAATGCTACAAAACAATGCTCCGAAGCAAACGCAGAGCCAACAGGACTACATGTCTCCAATGCAGATAATAAGGCCGCAATACCAAAGCATACGACCACAAATGATAATAGTAAACCCAATACCGATCCACACGTGTGCGCGGACACAGAAAGAGATCCAACCCCCTGCTACAACTGAAAAAAGATCTGATGTCCCATTGCAAGTACGAAACCAAGTACCTCAAGGACTCAGCGTTAAAACTGTGTTTAAGGTACCAGCTACAACGTTGGTGAAGCCACCTGAGCCTGTGCAAAACATAGCGCCTGTAGACGAGGCTCATCCAAGAGTATACCCGAAACCAGTCGTCAAACCTCCATCTAACAGAGACCCGCAAACAAACTACAAACGAAAAATACGAGAGATCACAGAACAAAACACCAAAGATGAAACTGAAGTTCTTGCATTTAAAAGAAACATTCTAATAAATAGACAAGATGGAATAAATAAACTAAATAGTACAGTGATAACAGTAAGGACTATACCGATAGCAAACGCTTTTGGGGGTCAGAACTTAGGACCAGTTATTCGACCACAAAATGATCAGATGCACTTACAGCAAGATCAGGCCACTTCTATAGATAGACTACAAGTAAAAGATAAAATGCTAAGAAACACGGTCTATGTACAAGCTCGGGGTATAGTCAATGAATCACCTAAAAATGAAATGCCGAATTTAAGTTTAGCAAACAATCATAATAGCATGATAAAAGTAAGGTTTGGTGTTCCCATTGAAAATAAACAAGAAACTACTAATAGTTGTCCTGCTCAAGATAATTCTGTAAATAATTCTGCTGTTGAAACAGGTCATGCTTTAGAAGAAAATAATAATCGAAACGAGAATGTACAGATGTCAGAAATTGTTCTTTCAAATGGCAATAGTTATATAAATAATGATTCACAAATGACTGAAACTCTGCCTATTTATGACTCTAAAACAGATGGCTCAGCAATATGTGCTTTACTAACTAAAGAAATAGATGTAACTATCACACGAGATAAGTCACCTAGTCAAACTTTACCATCTATTGATGCTAATGCTATTCGGGATAACTTGAAATCGGCTCAGCTTTCTAATATGGCCGAAAGCGATGATGCTAAGCTTCAGAAAAACCTTAAAATGGCTGAACTTGAACATCATAATGATGTTAATAAAAGTACGAGTCAAAATAAGTGTAAACTGACTCTACTGTCTCATGACAACGAAAGTGATGATACAAAGGTTCGAAAAAATCGAAAAATCACACAATTTCTACACTCAGATGACGCAGATGGTACTCTGACTCGAAACAACTCAAAAATGACTCAGATTCTACTAGCCAAAAACGCTGATGGTAAAGTTAAGCATAGAGAGCCTAAAATGAAATCAAAAGAGCTTAAAATAGCTCAAAAAGAAAATAAACGAATGAGACACAAAATAGACAAGATGTGCGACGAAAATATTTTTAAAAAAGAGGAAACGGAAATGTTTGTACTGACACACGTTCTGGACGGTTATATTATTCAAGAATCTAATGTACCTTTCGTTGTAAGTATTACCCAAACTACTATTTACTAAAAAATCCTTAAAACGCAAGCACCACTTGGACATAATACTTTTAAATTTAATAATTTGACATTTCAGATAACAAAGCCGACATTAACACGCAAAAAGCCAACTACCACAGACGATATAACTTCAACTAACAACGTAGAGACTGAACAAGCGAGTGTAAAAGTCAGTGAAGATATAACTGAAGCTAATGAAGTAACAAAAGCTACTGAGATAATAAAGCCTGAGGCTTTGAACAAAAAGACTGAATTACATACAACAGACACAAAAGAGGCTGAGACTGACATAGAACAAGTTACAGAATCCGAAATGACTGAAGGAAGTGAAACTGCCGAACGAAACGAAGGTACCTTACTATCTATCTATCTATCTAATCAGCCTATGCTCACCCACTGCTGGGTATAGGCCTCCTCTTTGTCACGCTATTCTTTCCGGTCCTGCGCCAATCTAATCCAGTGTGCTCCTGCCACTTTCACGATGTCATCCGCCCACCTGGCTGGTGGTCTTACTACCTACCTATATAATACAAGCTGGTACCCGCGACTTTGTCTGCGCAGAATTAGAAGTGCAATTTGCTATGCGAAATCTACTAGGCGTTTCTGAAGAGTTCGCGTCCCGTTGGATCCCGTTGATTTTCCCTGATAAAATTTAGCCTAGTGTTAGTCCAAGTCACGCACAATAATTATAATCCAAGTTTCATCCAAATCGGATCATTAGTTTTTGCGTGAAAGAGGAACAAACATACATACCTACATCCATACAGCGCTGCGTGAAGTCAATGCGTGCGAGAACATTTTCATAGCATTTTGCATACGCGAGATCTTTTCACATAAAAGATCATTGATTGGGCTGCATAATGGAGTTGACATTCCATTATGAAAAACGTCAAAAGGCAACTTTGAAATTTGGCGTTTTTACGTTTGACATTAGAGAGTTTGTCATTATTTTTTCCCTCTTTTCAGATAATCCGTTTGAACACCTCAGCATGGCTACCGTCAAATCTTGGACAGTAAGTATTCTATTTCTAGTTAATAATAACAGACGGCGGAACTACCAACTGAGATGTAATATACAGGCGTCACAGGACAGTGCCCTTCCGTGCTCTGCCTTCCGTTCTGTGTCTCGTAGGTTCGATCCCCACTGTGAACCAACACTTGTGTGATGGATAGGACAACATAGATGTTTGTTCTATGTCTTGGTGTTATGCATTATAAGTATTTATGTACAAAAGGCTTTTTTATCAGCAATCTAGTTTGACTAGTTCCCATTGTACAAGCTTTGCTTAGTTTGGGACTAGAGGACGTCGTGTGAAATGTCCATGAATTTATTTATATCTTTCTTTTTTCAGGGTGCTGATTTGTCCACTTATCTGATGGATTATGATGCCTGGCAAGATACCGCCCAGAAGCTGCTTGAAGAAGAGATTGATGGAGAATCCTTACTCCTGGCGAACAAGGAACAACTGATCCAAATCGGTATTAGTGAGGATCACGCAGACGTTTTGAGCGCGTTTTTGGAGCGAGAGGAGTCGAAAAACAGATAAAGTGAAGTTTTGGATACTAAAAAGTGATGGTTGGTCTTTGAAAAGTGAAGAGATTTCCGCAAAGTGATAAGAAACTAATGTGCGGTCTTGATTCTCATAAAGTGGGTTTGGTATAACCGTGGTTTACGTGAAGGCGTTTTTCAAACCGAAGGTCATGCTTTAAAAATTGATATAACCCGGACGGACAGATAAACGTACCCTACGGCCAATAAAGGTGCTTTGAACGTGGTGCTTGCCAAAAATACCACCTGCGGGCCTAAGATGCGCACCGCGAGATATTTGTCATGTCGTTCTGTCAAAATGTAAGCATTTTGTACCAATTTAGGAACTATTGCATTATCTGTGGTACCTAATGGTGTCGACAAAACGCGCCAAAATGTACACTTTTGACACTTGTTAGTCGTCGTACCTCTCTGAGGACGAGATAATAGTCATGCAGAAATGTCAAAAGTTGAAAATTCAAAGGCGCGGTTTCTCGACATCATTACCACAGATAATGGAATAGTTATTAAACTTGTACAAAATGCTTACATTTTGACAGAACGACATGACAAATATCTCGCGGTGCGCATCTTAGGCCCGCTGGTTCGAATTTTAATGAAAATAAAAGACTTGAAATAAATGTCTCATAGAAGTGATGGACATAATATAATGATACTCACACTTATAATATTGAAAGATGCTAGTATACATCTCAGTCAGTGTTATGTGACGAGATACTAAGTTTAGACCCTGACACGGTTTAATAGTGTGTTAAAGTATTGCATGCATGAGTTCCAAGAAATGTTTTAAGAAAGTGAGGTTCAAACCTCAGTGTATCAGTTAGTAGAATGTATTTTTTTTTTTCATAAAGTGTTAGATGGTCTCGTAAAAGTGTATCATTAAATTGATGGATACTTACGATCTTATGCTAATAGAATCTTTACGACATAACAAATGAATGATATTTTCACAAAAGTGTTTCATAAAAGTGAAATACAGTTTCGTAAAAGTGTATCCAGCAAAGTGGTGGACAAGCTTTCAATCTCAATTATAATATAAATTGTAAGAGATTTTTGTGTAAATTGATGTACAGTACAGTCTATATTATATTTTCATAAAGAAGTCTCATGGAAGTGAAAGAAAGATTTGTTAAAGTGTCTCATAAAAGTGATGGACACTTTATGATCGTATCTTGCTAGAATCTGTAAGGTATTTTATGATAATAATTGATGTGGACCGAAATGTTGTTTGTGTAACAAAGTGTGTGTAGTGTCTCAGAAAAGTGAAGGTTAGATTCGTAAAAATGTAACCAGAAAAGTTATACAAATTGATTTTATGATAAATGTACAGTGAATTATATTTTCATAAAGAAGTCTCATGAAAGTGAAGACTTTCGTAAAAGTGTATAATAAGAGACACGATCTTTGTGAAGGATCTGTAGGGCTACTCTTGACCACCACCGTGCCATTACAAACTGGATCCGGATTTTGACAGACAATGTGTAATTTTTACTGTAAAATGATAATTAGTCCGTGATATAATTTTGCTCAGTAGATATTTTTTTAATTAAAATATTTTTTTTTTAATGTCAACGTTACAGGGCTCAGTTAGAATTGTAAAAAAATACCGTTACCTACCAGCTGTGTTTCAAGAAACAATATTTAGTTTTAAATAGGTAGGTAAATATTTTGATATGACTATTTGTGTATATATTATATGTGGGTATGTTATGTGTATACTGTGTATAGTAGGTACCCTTATGTGACCCCTATAATGTAGATATGATCTATAACTTCCTTATGTATGTATGTGACTTTCAACCCCCGCAAAATGTTACTAAGTAGGTAGGTAGGTACCTACCAACTTCTGAAAAAAGGGTTGTGTATCTTGTCTCTGCTTTCGTAGCTCTAAAAGTAGGGCTCCGCTTCGAATGGTGTTTTTGTAAGAAAGTTGATTGATCTGGGATGGTTCTAGCCATGTTTGGCGAAAATTGGTGGAGCGGTTTCCAAGTTATGAGGATAATCATCAGCTGTGAAAAGTTTTGAGTCATCTCAGGCATAATTGCAGTTTGAAACATTTAGTTCATTTCTGTCTCAACTGGAGTCCATTATTTCAAGGTCAGATGATGACCAGCAATGATGAGGAGGATCTAAGAAGACTTTCAAGGTCAGGATTTATTTATGTAAAATTAAATTATTCTCATTTAAGTATAATTTAGATTTAGATACAAATTTATATGAATCATTTATTTTAATTGGGCAATATTTTTGTACTAGTACCTAGGTAGGTACAAAGGTCTTCTGAGATACCCTATGTATATTATTTCTTTTTCAGGTTGGTAGGTAGGTACACTCTGTTAATTCAACATTCAAAAAACATTATACCTAAGTAAACTTGTTTCAATGTTGTTATTTTTCTTTATTATAATTTTTTATACTTACTGGGTAATTAAAAGTTGTTGTAAATATAAAATTAATATACCTACGTAATTAATTGTTATTTGATGTACATATAAAATAAATATTATGTAGGTTACTTATATCTATATAGTTTTTACTTTTACCCTCGCGTCTTGATGGCCGTGGCCTCAACGTCATCGTCCCGGGACACTGAGTGTACCTCGATTAACGACGCCTTATCGTCCCGGGACTATGAGTGCGCCTCGCTCGATGAACAGAGCCTCAATGTCGTCCCGTGACTACTGAGTCTAAGATTTGTTTTATTCTGTTGTTAAAAGCGAGAATTTATAAACTCTTAGCTTTTGTATGGAGAAAAATCGTTTGCGAATCCTAGAGCTGCTATTATCCGGTTTTCATACAAAAAACAAAACAATATTCAAGAGGTAGGTACTTACATACGGGCTCTGCAATGAACACACTAAGTCTTGCTGTAGTGTAGGTACTAAAAGTTATACCCTTGATTTGATAGTTACGTAACGTAGGTAAGTATGGGTAGGGTCGGTAGCTTGTTGCGAGATTATGGGTGCGGGAGTGAGCGTCAAATAAACAAAGCATGTCTTGTGATTTTTTCTTTCACTTTATCCAAGTATACTATCTTCTTTTGCTTACGCTTTGATAGGTTAGCTGTCTGAAGGGTAACGCTCTGCACCACTTAAGCACCTCAGAATACTAGTATCGCTTAGTTTTTTATAAGACCACGTGATTTTCCGCTCCAAAATGTCGGACTCTGAATCAGATATTGAGTTAAAATCAGCGCTACCCAAAAAAATTCCGCAGAAAAAAGCCCCAAGGAGTCCATCAGAAGATCTAAAGACCAAGAAAATTACCACCAAACTAATGATAATAGACGCACTCACTGAACTAAAGACAAGAAAAGGTGTCTCATTGTACGCTATCAAGAAAAATCTAACAGAAAAGTACAACGTAAACACAGAAAAAGTCAATTATCTGATTAAAAAAAGTATCAAAGCTGGAGTTGAAGATGGAACGTTCATACAAATGAAAGGAATTGGTGCTTCGGGATCTTTCAAACTCGCAAACGTCAAGGAAAAACCAAAAGCAAAGAAAAAACAGAAAAAACCCGAGAAAATAGCGAAACCTGAGAAACCCGCGACAAAAACACAGAAAAAGGAGTCGAAAACAGAAAAAATAAAGGAGGTAAAGAAACCAAAAAAGATGGAAATAAAGAAAAAAGAAAAAACCGAAGAAAAAACAACTAAAAAGAAGGTTACAGTCGAAAAACCAGAAAAGACGCGGGAAGAAAAAGTGAAAACGAAATCCAAAGTCAAAATAACTAAAGGGTTGCCAACTCCGACCAAAAAACGTGCTGCTCTTATGAAAAGGAAAAGCATAGGATCTATTATAAAACCACCCAAAATGAAGCCGGCCTAAATATATTTACCTAGTTGATTATTTAAAGATATTAAAATGATTTGAGAAATAAATGAATGACTGTAATCAACTTTTGTTTTTATTATGTCAACCATAATAAAAACAAAAGTTGATTACAGTTACAGCTGAATCTTTTTATTTTTAATTATAATTATGTTATTATTTTTTAATCATTTAAAAATGTTACCTATACCTTTTAAATATTTATTTTGTAAACTTGTAATGACGAGATACTAACGCCACTTAACAATATTAGTCTTTAGTACTGTTAATGTGTTCTGCTTTAGCAATCAATAAATAATTTTCATTTCATTTCATTTCATTCATTACCATTAGGGAAGAAAAATGAAATGTCCCAGGCACTGCAGTGTTCCGTACCACCTACATCAGAGCATGGGTAAAAAGTGGCTCCTGTATAAATAAAATAATCTTGATTCGGATACAAAAGGCGTATTCTCTAGGGAAGAAGTCATTTAGAAAGTACAATACTTAGGCGTAAATAGATGCATAGCATAGCACTCAGTAGATAAATAGGTAGATACCTACTTAACTTCATACCTACTCGTAATTCTTAGCCTTCGTCTACCAACGCTAGGTACTAGCGTTGGTAGACGAAGGCTAAGTCTAAGGCTAAGGCTAAGTGAATACCTACTGTCATGAATCCCACAAATCCTAGTAGGTATTTTAAATGAAAGTTTACATAGATTTTTGTGTTTCAATCACGCTGCAAATGCTAGTCCGATTTGGATGAAACCTGGATTAACACATAGGTAAGTAGGCTAATTATATCCCGAAAAATTATCAGGACGAACGGACGCCGATGACGTCGCGGGCGGAAGCTAGTTCTGAATATTTTTTTACGTTTTCACACTTTGCGCTTGCCCACACTGTCGCTAGATGAGAAGCGTCTCGCGGCCTTGTCTTGAATTCTAATCGACCATTTTAGTCCGCTCGAAAAAAAAGACGCTTCATAATCGCCCTACGAATATACCTAAAATACCTACCTACCCCTACGCTCAAATACTGAAACATCACTTTTTAAGCACCACATGACTAGCGAAACTCTCGAACTAGACTTGTGCTTTCGAAAAACGAACAATATATGAAACGGGGGTAAAAATTTGAATCACGTTCCATACAAAACGAGATTTTCAGTATGTAATTTTGGTAGAATGGGAGTCCCGCTTCTTACGTAGGAACTACGTATTACTCCGACCTATGGTTGACTACCTACCAGTCATTGGTATAAGGATTATTTCAGCAAATAGTTATTATAAAACCGAAGTAACTTACAATTATAAAAAAAAAACAAACTCTCAAATAAAAATAATTTAATTTAAAAAACAATAAGCACCTAACAATAAAAACATTTCAAAATATACACTAAAATCACCAATACCGAAACACCTCACCTCTAAAACACAATACTAACTCCGTCGTGTTTTGCCCATGAAGTTGACAACGTTGGCAAAAGGGGCGAACTTACCGCGGCGACTTCGCTTCTTCATGCCCAACTCTTGCAAAACGTCGTCTGGAAGATAAAAAAAACTTGAGAGGTGTCAAAAGACACCCGGATGGAACGAAGTTCTTTGAGGTGTTGTTTTCTTATAATATTTTCTATAAGAACCTTAACGAACCCTAAAAACAAAAACTTCCAACAATACCTACGTTAATTTGTTTCGGTTGAGAACGTACAGGCACACGATATTAAAAAAAAAAACTTCCTGCACCAATTTATTCGAATGACGTTGTCAAAGTGTGAAAAAAGTGTCGGGACAACTTTTGGCCTTAATTTTTTCCGTCTAGCCCCCTTTCGCAACGCGCATTATAGAACTTCGTTCCAATAATATAGTCAGTAAGTCACAATGTGCATAATAATCCTATTCTCACATCCTATTTTATTGTAAACACGAAAGTTTGTGAGGTTGTATGAATATGGTTGTATGGATGTATGTTTGTTCCTCTTTCGACTCGCTCGGGATGTCAGGATTTTTTACATTGGTTTCTACCATATTCTACTAAAATACTTATCATGCAATATTTATATTAGACTAGCATCCGCCTGCGACTTCGTTCGTTCGCTAATTTTCCGGGATAAAAAGTATCCTATGCTACTTCTAATTCTAATATATATGTGTACAAAGTTTCATGATGATCGGCTAAGTCGTTTTCGCGTGAAAGCGTAACAATAAGACTACATAACAAATTACCTATCCCTGCTAATATTATAAATGTGAATAAATCTTCTACAACGAGATCTTACCTGACTCCGCTATCGAAGAATCCATGTTCTTGGATGCGATTTCTTCCGAATAATCCTCACTTTCATTCTTTTCAGTTTCTGTATCTTCTGCGGAAGAGAAGATGGCTCAGACTCAAAAGCATCAAAATTCGCATCACAGATTACGGTCGTGGGTTCGAATCACACTTGATTTGTAACTTTTTAAATACCTAGGTAGGTATATCTACTTAGGTAATAAATATTATTGGGCATTACACATCCCGGCAGCGGCATGTGCATTGTGTGAAACGCGGTACAGAATAAAGGCGATGTTGCTGTGGCAATAAGTCCGGAATTAATCGCGGCATTCATGCCGGCAGCGGCATGGCATAGTCTGCACGCGCTATTAGTGAGCAAGGGCATGAATTAGGCCGGGAGCCGGGACAGAGGCATTATCGTGTTCGCACTATGCTCGTGCCTGGCGACAGCGGCATAGTGTGAGCGCAACATAACGAAGTGAGCATTATGCCCCTGTACCTACGATGGTATTACTTACTAATAGAACTTTACCTGCATACTTATAATTAATTTTACTCCTAGCAGCTGAATGGTCCCTTCTCTCAGGAGATCCGAACTTTGTTTCAGGCGTGCACATGAGGGTTTCGTAGAAGTATCGGTCAGCTCGTTCTGGCTTTGAGCGTGGTTTCTCGTCATCTGAGCTTTCGTTTGAGGAGTGGAGTTGGGGGGAGCCTGGTGATGACTTTTTGTGCCTTTGACTGTAGATAATCAATAGGAAGGTCCAAAATTTTTGATTAATTTTGTATACAACTATCTACCTAGGTACCTACTATTAGGTTATGTATAGGTATAGTATAATTAACACTGTTATTTAAAGCCTGATCTCATAATATAAGTCTAGTACCTAGATATGATAATAATATAGTATAAATAATTAATATAATTATACTTCTATTTCGCCACCTAACGGTAGATAAATATTGTCGTGATCCGTGACAGAGCGTCACGGTTCATATTGGAAGCTATCTCCTGTACCCACAATATGAATGCAATAAAGAACTTGAAATTGAACTAGTTACGTAGGTAAATCATGGAACAAATTCTCCGATGGCCCACACTCATCTGATGTTAAATGGTAATCACGGCATATAACGATGCATTGCCGACAATGGCAATTGGCTGGCAGACAATGCTTTATGTAAGTTTTTAATGCATTAAGTCCACTCTTTGTACCTTTAGGTATAATTTGTCTACAACAATAATTTCCTTACTACCTAAACACACTGAGGACGTGCTTGTAGTAGGTAGTTCTTTCTATGAAGTGCTTACCATCGCTTCATATCACCAGCCAGCATGGTAGGCCGGGGGGACTGCGGGGCGAAGGCCCCTGGAGCGCCTACCTCGTCTCCACTAACAGTCTGCGGAAGAAGTCATCGGAATAGAATAGAAGCCATTTATTTTCTCTGTAGAAAATCTGTAGAAAATTAATTTATGAAAAATGCCAGAATTTGAAACTTTCGCCTAGCTACCTACCTATACCTACCTCTGATACTTAGAGGATAGTCAGGTTTTCTCATCATCAGAGAATTAGGCTGAAATACTCAAAAGTCATTTAAATTTGAGCACCACTTAAAGTTGCTCTTCCTCTGTTTGACATTACTCATTTGTAAGAGATGGCAATAATTTAAGCGGGACTTAAATTGAGTGGGGTTTGAGTGGCGTTTGAGTATTCGCCCATTAAGGCTCATATATAATGATTTACTGCTCAAGTACTAATCCAGACTTAAGCATGGATTTTGTATGAAAATCTTAAATCTAATGCTTGAGTAGGTAAAAACTTCTATATTGGCATAACATAAAGGCCATAAATAGGCACCCGAAGTGGGCTAGTATAGAGGACATCCTAACTAACTCAGCTACCTAGTTTGGGACTAGAGAGCGTTGTGTGAAATGTCCAAGAATATTTATTTATTTCTGTCTCAAATCTGTTACGAGATAAGTTACCTTGCTTCCCAAATGGAAGTAGCAATGCGTAATTCTCTCCACGTCAGCCCACGCGACTATATACTTCGCCATCGTCAGAGGGATCTTCGGCAAGAAGTTGGAATGGAACTTGCCTTGGCAGTAGATTGTGATCACGTCTGTGTCTTTAATTTCGAAGATTATTCGGAATATTGTGCCTGGAATTGGATTTTGGGAGAAAATAAGGTAAGGTTGCTAGTTAGGTAAGTGTCTACCTCTGCAACTGCCACAGATAATAAAAAGACAGTAGGTACTCTTATGGTATCTAGTCGGTCGATAGAAATCAGCACATGAAGGTCCAAAATTTATTCTTTATGGAAATCTATGGATAGGCGTGTCCAACAGCAGACTTCAAAACGCTAAAAGATGAATCACGAATTCACGACTGACTACGACTACTATGAGTCACTATGAGTGACTGCGACTATGAGTGACTACGACTATAGATGACTATTACTATGAGTGACTATAAAATGCGCTCACCAGGCACAAACATGTTATAGTTAGTATCATAGTTCCCGCTGCCGATCCAAACGCCATTTTTACGAGACAGAGATATGATGTTGTCTCTGTGGAACCGAACGTCGAAATGCAAGACAACGTCTCTGGGTTCTTCCCCTTCTTGGGCACATAAGTTGACTGACATTCTGTTTGATGTTGAGAATAATAATTCATAGTGACTGTACAAGTCATAAGAATAGTGAGTGGCACATAGTCATAGATAATAGTTGACCTCAAAGGCTCAAAGACACAGATTGTTAAGTCACAAAAATAGTGACTGACACAGAGTTATAGTTATGGATCGTTTTAGTCACAGATAGGGACTGGAACATAGTCATAAATAGTGACTCACACAGAGTCATAGATAGCTACTGGCTCAGAGTCACAGGTAGTGACTATGGCTTAGGCCGGAATACTAAAACGTCACTCAAATTTTAGCACCACTTAAAATTGCTCTGCCTCTGTTTGACATTACTCATTTGTAAGAGATTGCAATAATTTAAGCGTGAACTTAATTTAAGTGGCGCTTGAGTATTCGGCCATTAGAGTCATAGATAGTGCAATGACTCACAGAGTCAAAGCTCTGTGGTGTAAGCTTTATGGTTTTATGTGCTGTAAGTTGTGGGTTCGTTTCTCATCAGTTTAGAAAGTCTCATTCGTCCTATGTGCATCTCGTCCATCACTCTGACACGAAAAGGAGTAATGGATGATCACATCTCAGAGATGATGTACCGACGCTTAAATTCTGGAACACAGCAATGTAAACCTCACTTACTATACTAAAAGCGCACGAAATAATAGGAAAAATGAACTTACTTTCTTGCGTTTTCCTTGATTTTTCCACCGATTTCAATTCTATCTCCGATTTTGAGTATGCTCGGTATATTTGCTGTGAATACAGGCATTTTGCTTTCCTCCTAAACTATTCCCTTCAAACGGCCTGAATTGTAAGTTGTCAGGGCTCGTATTTCTGGTCATTTTGAACGAGAAATTTATACATTACACCAAGTTTTGGACATAAGTTTTAGAAAGTTTTTTTGAATAAATTTTGACGTCACGAAACTAGCTATGACGTGCGCTGTCAACTTATTGTCATAGAACAAAGAGTACCTATTTTTTTTATGTCATAAAACAGACAACTGTCAAAATTCCTTTTTTTTCTATGAAAGTTTGTAAGTATGGATGGATGTTTGTTACTCTTTCACGTAAAAACTACTGATCCGATTTGGATGAAACTTGGACTATATATGTATTGTCCGCGACCTGGATTAACACAGGCTACTTTTTATCCCGAAAAATCAACGGGATCCAACGGGACGCGAACGAAGTCGCGGGCGGCACCTAGTTTCCAATAGTTACAAAATACCACCAAAATACACATGAAAAGTTTACAATATTTGGAAATATTTTGTAATACCACCAAAATACATGAAACATTTGAGCTATCTACAAACAGTTGCAAACGATTTATAGATAGCTCAACTGGTCCAAATCAGTTTTTCTGCGGATAAGTTGGTTTATTTAAAAAAGAACGAATATCAAGCTAATTTACGTTGCTAAGGATGTGGACATCCACCAATAGGAATCGTTTGATATAAAAACAAACGATACCTATTATGTTAAACACGATTCTTAATTATCCTTGTGATTTTACCGATTTTTTTAAATTAAATAAATACTCTTTGACATATCACACAACGCCCTATAGTACCAAACTAAGCAAAGCTTGTACTGTGGGAGCTAAATTTTGATAGAATACTTTTAAACATATTTTTTGTGAATACATACGTACATACATACATACTTTATTTTGCTACAAGAGTTGCGATACTATGTTTCAGGGTTGTTAGACCTAAAAAATATTTTCTAAAATAAAAAAAAGATACCAGTACAAAATTCATATATTTAATTGAACATTATTTTATACATGACACTTATCTTCACATCACTCTTAATTCTATAAAGCGAAGTGCTAGGGTTTTATCAAAATTGGTTCAGACGCATAACATAACCTAACTTATATTTTATATTACATTACTTATTACTTACATCTATTTTTAAATTATATAAACTATATTGAAACTTAAATAAAATAGGTTTTACTTTACAAATAATAATGGTCTAATAATCTTTTTTGTCATGTTTTTTTGCCAACAGGCGCTTAAAGTAACCTTATTTGACATTAGAAAAAGAACCAATAAGAAAGTTATTAAAAAAAACTGGTTTTCATTCTAACATAAATGCATAAATAAATACAATAAAATTGCTGCCTAAAATACTATGTCAAAAATAATTTTTTGATTAGTTAGTAATAAATGGGTACAGTGGCATATAATACCAACAAAAGATACTAAAAAAAAAAAATTGTTTAAAATTAAAAATAAAGTCAAAAAGCTTTATCGATTTTTCCTTTTTCATATAATGAATCTAGAGAATGGGTAATCATTTTGTGGAGTTGACTGTACGTGTGTTGTGTGTTAAACTTAAAAAAAAGTATCTAAAAACAAACATATTTAAAAATAAAAACATAGAATAGATGAAAAAAAATATTTAAAGATAAAATCTAAAATTTCATAAAAATAATGCTATAATATTCTACTATAGCTAGAGAATATAAACTAATCAAAATGTAAAAAAAATCCGAACAAAATGTCACGTGACCATATTTATACATTTTTGACGTTTGTATTGGTTTTTTTTAAAGCCGGTTTACATTATTCCAGTCCAGTAATCCAGTCCAGTGCTGAACTGGATTCGTTATCGTCTACATTATTCCAGTAATTTAGAAGCCGTTGAAATGTGAATATTACAGTGACAATGATTTCAAAAAGAGATCAGTTTGGATTGGCCGTCTACATTATTCCAGTTGCACTGCATTGATCGCACTGGATTCAAAAGTAGACCACGAATCCAGTTACTGGACTGGAATGCTTATTGGATTCAGTTCATTCCAGTGCCGGTTTACATTTTTCCAGTAAGCAATTTAGCACTGGATGGATCACTGGACTGGAATAATGTAAACCGGCCATTAACGATGTAGAATGTAAACTTGGCTAAAGGCAACCTACCATGCCTGTATAATATGATTCTATATGCAAAAGAAAATAATTTTTTGGCAAAATAAAATAAATAATAATAAAAGCAATTATTTTTGTAATTCTATCGCACCTTGTAGACTAAACTCTTTATTTGACAATTTTTTCTAAGATAGTGGTATTTTTTAAATGCAAAACATATTTTCTAATGTCATTTGTGAGGAACTTTCTTAAATTTCATTTATTAACCAGTAAAAATAGCCAAATTGTTACATTACATGCCAAAGCTATGTAATGTAACAATTTGGCTATTTTTACCTGCTTACTTATAATCATTGCATAACTTTATTCAACTGTTTAAATTATTCTCTTAATAACAGGTAATGTCAAACAGTAAGAGAGATTTTAATAAACTTTTCAACTATTCAGCGTTTAAGTATGGCCATTAATTAGATATTTTTGTTTGCAAGCAAGCTCGTATGAGTTAGTGGCCAACTCTGGTGACGGAGTTTTTAGGCCGCCTTAAGGCCTCCGTCGTGGCTTAACGACTGCTAGAGCCGGGACAGTTTAACGTGCCGGCCGCGACTTCGTTCGCGTCCCGTTGGATCCCGTTGATTTTTTGGGATAAAAGGTAGCCTATGTGTTAATCCAGGTCACGGACAATATATATTCCAAGTTTCATCTAAATTGGATCAGTAGTTTTTGCGTGAAAGAGTAACATACATACATTCATCCATACTTACAAACTTTAACAACTTTAGGCATTGAAAACAAGACTTTGATCACAGAAACCAAATAAAAACGCACTAGCATCCGAACACATTAACAGCACCTGACAACTAATTTAAAATTTAGTTTTAAAATTTAGTTCCGGAAATTTCCGCGGGACTTCTTTCATGAAAAGGACTCTACATTTTATCCCGAAAAATCAACAGGATGAAGGACGCAGACGAAGTCGCGGGCGTAAACTAGTAGTAAACTGGACTAGAACTTTCCGTCGGCTTTGCTTGTAATAATGAATTTTCTTACATGTTTTATGTAATCTAACATTACAGTTGCGAATGCTGCGTCTAACACAAACTGGGGTATTTTACCTGTAAATAAAGAAAAAAAATATAAATGGATATTACACACAACGCCCTCTAGTCCCAAACTAAGCAAAGCTTGTACTATGGGAACTAGATGGCTGATAGAATATTTATATTCATTTTTTTTAAATACACACTTATAATACATAGTAACACCCAGACGCAGAACAAACATCTATGTATATTTACCACACAAATGTCTGTTCTCAGTGGGGATCGAACCCACGACTCACAGCAATAAAGGCAGAGCTATTAAACCGTGTCGGGACCGCTGACACCCTTTTACAAAATACAAAATAAATACTAGTAAAGCAAAGTTTTTTGGATTGGCTCAGTTTTTCTTACCTTTCAGATCACAACACATGAGCCATTGGAAAGTTGTTTGTTCTTCTATTTTGCCGCCAGGTGTCGCCACTATCTTCGGTCTTAGATACCAACATCCCACTTTATTGTGACCTCTGGAAAATACAATGATCATCAAAATGAAGTTGGTTTCTTAAGTTTTTTTAAACTTATAAATTATGGAAATAGATAGATGGCGCTACATCCCTGACTTGAAAATTACTACTTCAAGCCAGGGATGTAGCGCCATCTATCTCGCTACATAAGAACTAACATGAGAAATATCCTAGATCGCGCAAACGAAGTTATCACGGAGTTTGAACATAAGTAATACTACCGGATACCATCCATCGGTCCTCGGACCCCGAGCCAAAGGTCGCTCGGCAAGGAAGATCTTCCCTTTTCGTAGGAGGACACATATCCTACCATGTTCTCCTCAGGGATTTTCCGGAATAAAAAGTAGTCTATTTGTTAATCCAGATTACGAACTATATGTTTTTCAATCAATATGTACCAATGTGTATTCAATTTCATCCAAATTGGACACGTAGTTCCAACGTAATTGAAACACAAACATCCAAACCGCTAAACATTAAAATATCTAAACTTCCAAACATCTAAGCATCTAAACATAAAAACATCCTAAACATTCAAACATCCACAAATCCAAACACCTAAGCATTCAAACATCCACACATTCAAACATCTAAATTTCAAACATGTAGATGTTTGAATATATGTTTGAATGATTATATGTTTGGATGTCTACACATCCAAACATCTAATCATTCAAACATCCCCACATTCAAACATATAAATATTCAAACATCTACACATCCAAACATCTAATCATTCAAACATCCACACATCCAAAAATCTAAACATTCACACATCTAATCCTTCAAACATTTACACATCCAATAACTACACATACAAACATCTAAGCATCCAAACATCTAAACATTCACATTTATAATAGTAGTAAAAGTTGTAAATTTTGTATAGAACAGTTAGTTGTCGAATATGTGGTACCTGACTAAATCTTTAGCAGGCGGGTACCCAGGCACGGTCACACTGAGTCCGGAGTTTATGTAGCTATGCGGGTTCTCTTGGACCACTTCGCCTGGAAAAATATATGTTGTAAGCAGTAGTAGTAGAAGGTTAATAGTAGTGGGAGTTAAGTAGTAGTAGTAGGTAAGTAGTAATAGTAGTAGTAGTTAAGTTTTAGTAGATAAGTAGCAGCAGTAGTAGTGGTAGGTACGTAGTAGTAGTAGTGTGTATTTTGTAAATATTGTGAATATTGTAAATACTGTATTAGTTTTAATTATTACACTAAGAATATGATGTATATATATTATATTATTTGTAAATAAGTAGTAGTTAAGTTGTAGTAGATAAGTAGCAGCGGTAGTAGTGGTAGGTAAGTAGTAGTAGTTAAGTTGTAGTAGATAAGTAGCAGCAGTAGTAGTGGTAGGTAAGTAGTAGCAGGTAAGAAGCAGTAGTAGTAGTATGTAAGAAGTAGTAGATGAGTAGCAGTAGTAGTAAGCAAGAAGTATTTGTAGGTAAGCAGCCAGTGGTTGGTAAACAGTAATAGAAAGTAGATAATAAGTAATAATAATGTAATCAGCAGCAGTAGCTAGTAGGCAAGCAGATGTAGTATGTAGTAAGGAAGAAGTAGTAGTAGTATTATTAGTAGGGAAACAGTAGTAGTATTAGTAAGTAAGCAGTAGTGGTAGTTAAACAGTGGTAGTAGTAGATTACTAGTAGTAGTAGTAGTTAACTATTAGTAACTACCTGTTTGCGAGAGCATTGCGTTTTTTCTTAGGATAACGAAATCTCTTGGTGCTATTATACCGCGACCTCCGCCCGCTGTCACTTGGTACGACAGATCTACTCCTTCGTCTATATCCTGAAATAAATATAATAAATATTCATTGACATTTCACACAACGCTCTCTAGTCTCAAACTAAGCAGAGCTTGTACTATGGGAACTAGATTGCTGATATAATACTTATATACAACTTTCGGTACTTATAATACATTGGCTTCCACCCGCGACTTTGCGTCCCGTTGGATCGCATTGATTTTCCGGGATAAAAAGTAGCCTATGTGTTAATCCAGGTCACGGACAATATATATTCCAGGTTTCATCCAAATCGTATCAGTAGTTTTTGCGTGAAAGAGGAACAAACATACATACATACATTCATCCATACACTCTACATCCTTACAAACTTTCGCGTTTCTAATATTAGTAGGATAAACATATATGCTGCTGCGTATGTATGTGCTGTGGGTCGTGGGTTCGATCCCCACTGAGAACCAACATTTGTGTGTGGCAAACATAGATATTTGTTCTGTGTCTGGGTGTTACTATGTTTTATAAGAATGTTTTTACAAAAAAAGTATATAAGTATTATATCAGCAATCTAGTTCCCATAGTACAAGCTTTGCTTAGTTTGGGACTAGAGGGCGTTGTGTGTAATGTCCAAGATTTTTTTTTGTATGTTTACCACATACCAATGTTTGTTTTCAGTGGGGATCGAGCCCACGACCCACAGCACGGAAGGCAGAGCCATTACCGACAAAACTGTAACGCATGAGGGTACATACCTTTATGAGCTCGCTCTTCAAGATAGTTGGATTCCATTCTGGTAACTTGCTGATGTTAACTTTCAACTCTTGGAAGAGGAAGTTGGGAGGGCATTCAATCAAACCCTGTGAAAAATACACAAACCGTAATTCGTTGGTTTCATATAAAATGTATTTTCTTTTAATAATTTGAGATGTGTTTAGTGAAAGTCGAATATTAAAGTTGAAAGTTAAATATTAAAAAGTCTTGACAAAATGCCCTGTCGCGAATCGGTTTAGTCGCCAAAGGAGTAGATAGTCAGTTTGATATAATTTATTTTCATCATCATCATCATCATCAACCTATATCGGTCCACTGCTGGACGTAGGTCTCTCCCAAGACGCCACTGAGCCAGGTTAATTTATTTTATTTTATGGTAAAACAGAAGAAACGTGAGGTTCGTGTAGACGGCATAAAAGATGGCGGTTGGCCAATAAGTTTTAGAAAAGTGTAGAAAAGTTTTTTCACGTAAAAAAAACAGCCGCATTCAGTGTACCTAATTACCGGCAAGAGACTGCATTAGAGTGTAAAGAATAATAGTATGGTGAGACAAAATAAAAAATAAAATTTGTAACTACATTTCCTCGTGTTTGAAATTTTTTACACATGGTCAATGCCCAACGCTAACATCTTATATCTCTATCGTAATTACAAAATGGTGGTGATAATCCCCTTGAAGGGGACGGCTCAAAGGGGATTATGAGACTTACCCTATATTATAGGGCAATGTGGCATATGACCACGGCTATCCTCTGAACATCACTATAATACATAACAATTTCAGATGAAAATATTGTTTTCTTTTGGGAAGTCTTTGTTCGGAGAGAACTTCTTTATAATACTAATATTTTGTCTATTTAATAAAATATAGATACTTACGGTAAACCTGTACACCTTGCCGAATTCAGTTTGTCTGAAAAAAAAAACACTAAGCGTGAGTAAAGTTTGTGAATACGTATGTATGGATGTATGTTTGTTCCTCTTTCAACAAATAACCACTGATCCGATTTGGATGAAACTTGGAATGAATATTGTCCGTGACTTGGATTAACGCATAGGCTTATCCCGGAAAACCAACGGGATCCAACGGGACGCGCACGAAGTCGTGGTCGGAAACTAGTACAATAATAAGAAGAGGTCTAATGTTACCTAGATTCGACCACATCTCCTTTCTGCGTTCCTCTTTTCTCCACCGTCCAGTCAGGCAGGTTAATGACCCGCCAGGAGTTGAGCATGCTTTCATGAGCCAGGGTCTTGTATTCGTCTATCTGTGAACAAGTTTTAACATTTAACTTGTTGTTATATTCGTCTGTGAACAAGTTTTAACATTTAACTTGTAGTTATATTCGCCTGTGAACGAGTTTTAACACTTAGCTTGTAGTTATATTCGTCTGTCTGTAAACAAGTTTTAACATTTAACTTGTAGTTATATTCGTCTGTAAACAAGTTTTTACATTTAACTTGTAGTTAATATTCGTCTGTGAACAAGTTTTAACATTTAGCTTGTAGTTATATTCGTCTGTGGACAAGTTTTAAACATTTAACTAGTAGTTCGCATTTAACTTGTAGATCGCTTCGAACTGAGATCTCGCGATGTTCCAAAACATTGAATATTTAGTGAGGAGCTACTTTTTCTATGTCCCGATGTACGGGACGCTGCAATGCCTGGTAGTACATGTTTATATGCAATATGATACATAGATAAACACTCTATTGTACACAAAGAGAAAATACATAAGTACAGGAAATAACATAAAAGCAGACAGACTAATAGGCGGCCTTATCGCTAAAAGCGATCTCTTCTAGACTCTCTTTTCAGTATGCTGGTAGTACTCCATCCTCTCAGTCTAGTCGACAACCATAGGAAAGACAACGTCAATACGTGCGGAGCTGACTAAGCCATGTAATATACTAGCCGTCGCCCGCGGCGTTGCTCGCGTTCTAAACAGACCCTTTAAAGTGTGACCTTTCCAAATTCCTTTCTTAGCGCACCCCTACACTATATAAGAATACTACCCTCCAAATTTCATACCTCTAGGACTTATGGTTTAGGCTGTGCGTTGATTATCAAGGACATATCTATCCCACGTACGCAACTTACGCAACGCATTATTGTTATCTGGACCCTGTATATTTGTATGGTTAGAAACATATTTGCGTGCATTGCGTATGACAAGTATGTTTCTAACCATACAAATATCAGGGTCCAGATTTCATAATGCGTTGCGTACGTTGCGTCAGCTTCAAAAGAGTTTTATATAGCTACGTTATCATATTATCACAAGTAATCACAGCACAACACCGATTTACTGATACTAATTTCAGTGATTATTTAGTTAGTGAAATAAGTAGGTCACTATTATTATGAGTGTAATCACGTGTTAAAGATTAACATCACGTTTTAAAAGTAATACAATTTGTAATGTTAATTAATAAATGTGCAATATTTTTTCATTCGACAGGGGTCACAGCTCAGTCGGTAATACTCTGCCTTCCGTGCTCGATCCCCACTGAGTACAAACTTTTGTGTGTAGCAAACATAGATGTTTGTTCTATGGTGTTACTATTACAAGTATGTATTTACAAAAAAAAATAAGTATATAAGTATTCTATCAGCAATCTAATTCCCAAAGTACAAACTTTGCTACAAATACAAATAAAAATACAAAAAACATTTATTGCCTCAGTAGATATTATAAAAGGTACAAGGTTATAGTTAACAGTAACTTCGAAGAGGGCAAAAGGGGTAAATTCAGCATAAACTGGATGCTAGACATCCAGCGCTGGTTTTCAATTTACCCCTCTCGGATAGATCTGCACCGAGACGAGTGATGTGAAAGCGGGCTACAGAGTAGAAACTACATCAAAAATTATATATATAATAACAGCAATTTGTAATCAGATCATATAAAAATAAATATTTTTTAAGGAATATAATAAAAAAACAAAAAAGTGGTAAGGGGCAAAAATAATGCTAGGTTTGGGCCTAGAGGGCGTTGTGTGTAATGTCCAAGAATATTTATTTATTTACTAGCCATCGCCCGCGGCGTTGCTCGCGTTCTAAATAGACCCTTTAGAGTGTGACTTTTCAAAATTCCTTTCTTAGTGCACCCCTACACTATATAAGGATACTACCCTCCAAATTTCATATCTCTAGGACTCATGGTTTAGGCTGTGCGTTGATTATCAGTCAGCTTCAAAAGAGTTTTATATATACTAACGACACAATGCAATAATGATGATGATGTATTATACATATAAACCTTTCTCTTGAATCACTCTATCTATTAAAAAAACTGCATCCTAATCCGTTGTGTAGTTTTAAAGATCTAAGTATACATACAAACAGACATTAGGACAGACGCGGGAAGCGACTTTGCTTTATACTACGCAGTGATGATTGATGATTTATTCTGCCTACGTTCAAAAACTGGCATTGCTAACCCACGTTAGCAAGTACTGGGCGAGTTATGTTTTCCGTATGCAATCCGAGAGGTTGGCCAAGGTCAGCTCGAATGGATCCCCGTAGACGGAAGTCGCGGCAGAGGCATACCAAAGAATCGTTGGCGTGATCACCCAGAGTCTATGTTGACTCTACCCTTAAAGATCGAATATTTGTCAGCCAAAAAAAATGCATTACAGCAATATGTAAAATTCAGCGAACTGATAGTTGTAGACCATTTTTCATAGAGCTAAAAATATTGACGCTACCCAGCCTTTACATTTATGAACTTGCGACATTTGTAAAATCGAATATGGACCTCTTTATAAAACGTATCAGCAAACGTCACAACAATAAAATTTGTTTCCCTCGTAATAAAACCGCTCTTTGTAACAAAAGTGTTTGTATGGCTGCTCGTATATACAACAAGCTTCCTAAGTCTATGTTGGAAGTTTCGTGTCTGAATTTGTTCAAGGTTAAAATGAAAAAAAAATGCTTGTAAAAAAAGCCTACTACAGTGTTTCTGAGTTCTTGGCCGACAATGGTTTTAACTTAATCATAACATAACTTGTCAGAATGTACGTGTTCTATAAATTATCTCAGTACCTATTAAATTAGTTATTTTCTCCATCCTATGTAATGTTTGTACGCCGCTAGGCGAAGCACAGAGGTTCATCTGTTGTTCACCATCTACCTATGTGTTATAACCTGTGTTTACAAATGAATAAATGAATTTGAATTTGAAGCGCCGTAGGATCAAAAACAGTTTAAACTATCCCTGTCATTATGTTTCCAGATTTATCTTGGATCTAACAAAAAACCGCGTCTCTAACTCGTGTTTTGGACTTAACTAGGTTTTTCATATTACGTTACATATTTAGCATCTTCTTCACCAAGGTCTAACTATAGACTTTCGCTAATCCGACCCCACCCCAGGTTTGACTCGGGTCTAACTTCACATTTGTCATGAAAATCAATTTGGTGACTGTTTTTTCTCAATTATTTTATATTTTTTACTACGTACTGTTTTTTCGAAAATATATTCGACATTGACAATTACATTGATAAAATCATTAACCGTAATTACCTACATACCCCTTGTTTTGCCGCTAAATTCTTTTTTGACTTCATTTACTGATCAGTTTTGAGTGAATGAATGACTAATGTCACAAAATAACGGGTTTTCCTAAAACTTCGTTTAAAGTCTTACATAATCACGTCTCAGTTTTAACGCGAGCCTAACTTTAGGCCGAGCCTAGCTAGGCCGGGTCTAAACCTTCGAAAAATCCAAGATAAATCTGATACCGTGGTAAGAGCGTATGGGTTTCGCTAACTACGATTACATTTGATCGATGGATTAATCTACTGTCATCTCTGTCAGTGCTACCGATGGTCGAATAACTACCATTGATCTTATAAAATAATCGGAGACTGGAGGTTAAACTTTATTTCGTGGTTTAAACCACTATTGATCTTACGGCCCTAATTTGACTAATCTCTGCATCATAAGTCTAGGAAATTTGACGCAGGACCCAGATCAGCAGAAAGAGCAAGGAGCTTTGATAAGCAAAAAATAAATATTCTTGGACATTACACACAACGCCCTCTAGTCCCAAACTAAGCAAAGTCAAAGTCAAAGTCAAAGTCAAAAATCTTTTATTCAATAAAATCTCACTGATCACTTTGAATCGTCATTACGTTTTGTATGATTAGGTATGATTACATATTTTTTTATTGGATGAGTTGGAGCTAGTTCGTCCCAAGCTTGTTTGTCTTCTAAATAATCAGATATTTTATAGTATGCTTTTAAAAGAAGTCTCTGTTTTATTACGTTTTTGAACTTGCCAATCGACAACTGAGACACATCACTTGGGATTTTGTTAAAGAAGCGTACACATTGTACAGCAGAGCTTGTACTATGGGAACTAAGATTGCTGTTAGAAAACTGTCTCTTTCGATCGCATTTGAATATACAAAATACAAAACACGGTGTAACAACTCCAAGCTTACACGTGTTTATTAATAAAAGGGTCGTTTTGAACTGGTCAATAAACTAACAAACTTATGTTTTTTTTACCAGTTTTATAAATACACGTCTCGAATACCCTAAAAACGGTAAGATAAATTTATTATCCTATCCTACTAATATTATAAACGCGAAAGTTTGTAGGTATGGATGGATGGATGAATGTTTGTTACTCATTCACGTAAAAACTACTGATCCGATTGAAACTTGGAATATATATTGTCCGTGACCTGGATTAACACATAGGTTACTTTTTATCCCGAAAAATGAACGGGATCCAACGGACGCGAACGAAGTCGCGGGCGGCACCTAGTTCTTAATATTGTTCAGTTCCTTTACTTTTTTACTTTGTTTCCACGACATTTGATAAGATTATTTGCATAATTTATATATTTGTTTGTCTGCTTGTCATTGTTATGATTTTGTTATGATCAAATGTAATATTATTTGTCCATTGTCTATTTTCTTTTATTCTCATTGCGATAAGAACTGTGATTATGTATTATTTACTACAATTATTTAGTAAATTATTTAGGAACTAGCTGATACCCGCGACTTTGTACACGTGCTAAACTTTCCACCAAAATATCTGTCAACCAGCATACGATGAACCTTGTGCCAAAGGCTGCTTTTGGTTTAGAGAAATCAAGCTGTATCTAAAAATCTACGTTTTTGATTTCAATAAAATATAGCCATGTTTCAATCCGGAAAAAGGGCTTTCGAATGGTATAAGTTTCGTTGAAATCGGTTCAGTAGTTTAGGCGTGATCCGCGAACAAACAAACAGACAAACAGATAAACAGACAAACTCGATTTTCGGAATCAGACTAGTTTTTATGGGTGTTTCTATGTATTATAAGTATGTATTTACAAAAAAAAAATGTATGTATGTATTCTATCAGCCATCTAGTTTCCATCGTACAAGCTTTGCTTAGTTTGGGACTAGAAGGCGTTGTGTTAAGTGTCCATGAATATTTATTTATTTTATTTATTTTTATTTAGTTTATCCATATCTTTAATTTGTTTTTGGCTTTTTTACAGTTTTATATTAGTATAGAAAGATAGAAAAGTCAAAAAAAAATTACGAATTGAATTAGCAATTGTGTGAAAGCTATTTAATGAGTATGGCTTCTTATTGTTTTCTGTATTTGTGACGACGTAACTGTGTAGAGTCCTTTTCATGAAAGAAGTCCCGCAGAAATTTCCGGAACTAAATTTTAAATTAGTTGTCAGGTGCTGTTAATGTGTTCGGATGCTAGTGCGTTTTTATTTGGTTTCTGTGATCAAAGTCTTGTTTTCAATGCCTAAAGTTGTTAAAAGTGCTGCCCGAGAAATAATACTTAAGGTCGACTACAGCGCCGCGTCTGCGGGACTTCTTTCATGGAAAGGACTCTACTTATCCTATTAATATTATAAACGCGAAAGTTTGTGAGGATGTTTGTTACTCTTTCAAGCAAAAACTACTGATCCGATTTGAATGAAACTTGGAATATATATTGTCCGTGACCTGGACTAACACATAGGCTACTTTTTACACCGGAAAATCAACGGAATCCAACGGGACGCGAACGAAGTCGCGGGCGGAATCTAGTTGTAGCTATAATTGAATTAATCTGCTTTGATGAATTAACGCTTCTACGTTCACGTTCACTTTCACGTTTAGTAATTAATTAATTCGGGATATCTTGGTTTTAACCTAGTTGATTAGTGATATTTTATCTTCTAAATATATAAAACTCTTCTTCTAAATATATAAATAAACGAATAATAAATAAATATAAATAAACGAATATATAAAACTCTTCTTCTAAATATATATATAAAACTCTTTTGAAGCTGACTGACAATCAACGCACAGCCTAAACTATAAGTCCTAGAGGTATGACATTTGGAGGGTAGTACCCTTATATAGTTTAGGGGTGCACTAAGAAAGGAATTTTGAAAAGTCGCACCCTAAAGGGAATAAAATTAGTATCAAAGATTTTAACCAAATAATGCGTATGCCACGCGAGCAAAGCCGCGGGCTACAGCTAGTATTAGATAACATATTGCCTAAGTCATAACAGTTGCATAATGCATTCAGAAGCTGAAAATATTGGTATGAAATAATGTTTATTTTTATTCAGCCACTAGCTGATACCCGCGACTTTGTACGCGTGCGAAACTTTCCACCAAAATATCTGTCAACCAGCATACGATGAACCTCGTGCCAAAGGCGGCTTTTCGTTTAGAGAGGTCAAGCTGTATCTAAGAATCAACGTCTTTCATCCCAACAAAATATAGCCTATGTTCCAATCCGGAAAAAGGGCTTCTGAATGGTATAAGTTTAATTGAAATTGGTCCAGTAGTTTAGGCGTGATCCGCGAACAAACAAAAAGACAAACAGATAAACAGTAAAATCGATTTTCGAAATCAGAATCGTTTATTTAGAGATCTGCATATTTAGTTTATCCATATCTTTAATTTTAGTTTTTGGCTTTTTTACAGTTTTTTTTTACAGTATAGATAGATTTCTGCCCCATTGCCCATTGTCACAGCTCAGTTGGTAATAAGCTCTGCTTTCCTTGCTTTGGGTCGTGGGTTCGATCCTCACTAAGAACAAACATTGGTGTGTGAACATAGATGTTTGTTCTATGTCTGGGTGTTACTATTACAAGTACCTATTTATTTACAAAATAAGATGTACATAAATATTCTATCAGCAATCTAGTTCCCATAGTACAAGCTTGGCTTAGTTTGGGACTAGAGGGCGTTGTGTGAAATGTCAAGATATTTATTCAGTTAAAGAAAAACTTACACTCAACCACTCAGCTTTGAACTCTTCCTTAGAAAACTCCTTGTTAAAAATGAGTTTCATCCACTTTGAGACGGTATTTCCGATCTTTTCCAATCTATTTTCATAGTCATCGGAATTTGACGCCTCCTCGGCTGCTTTGAGTTGATTTTTAAAATCTTCTTCGTTAAATTCCTCTTGAGTTGACAGCTCGCGGTTCAGCTCGGACGATGACGCCATTTTAGTTTTGTTGTATTACTTTTTTTTTGTTTTTTCAAGTATATTTTTGTTTTTTTAATGTAACTTTTATTTTTTTATTGTAAAATTTACGTAAGTCTTAACATCAGATATTTACGCTTGCGTTTTTTGCAAGTTTTTAAGTTGAAGTTTGTAAAAAGCCGCCAGTTTGAGTAATAATCGTAATAAATAAAACGTTTTACTATAACTGATAACAAACACAAGATTATTTTCAGCACGTCCGCACTCAACGCGAGTTGATAGCAAACTGAAGTTGACTCAGTAATATCACTATCATCGCTTTACTACATAATATAAAACAAAGTCGCTTCCCACTGTCTGTCTGTCCCTATGTACGCTGAGATCTTTAAAACTACGCAACGGATTTTGATGCGGTTTTTCTAAATAGATAAGAGTGATTTGAGAGGAAGGCGATGTTGTAAATAAACACATTTTTTGGGCTTACATTGCAAACGCTGGCTGAACCCTACGATATAGATCAAAATAATGTATTACAATATTGTACACCGTATATAAAGATATTATGTAGTATATTTAGTAGCAGCATTGCACCCGTGCGAAGCCGGGGCGGGTCACTAGTTGATAGTAAAACGCAACGAGTCTGTACATTCTGTGGTACAGTCGATGACACAGAGTAACGACCCCGTACTTGCAACCGTTTATTTGGTTTATCTTCTGAAGGGCTTGTTCTTTAGATAACCGGTCTATGAATGTTGATAATCGCACGTACCTAGCTGTTATTATTCCAAACTAGCTTCCACCCGCGACTTCGTTCGCGTCTCGTTGGATCCTATTGATTTTCCGGGATAAAAAGTAACCTGTGTGTTAATCCAGGTCACGGACAATATAATAATCCAAGTTTCACCTTAATAGGATCAGTAGTTTTTACGTGGAAGAGAAACAAACATAAATCCATCCATCCATACTTACAAACTTTCGCGTTTATAATATTAATAGGATAAATACATATTCATTTCACACAAATTTATATAAAAAAATGCATTATTATAAGTTTTTATCAGTGCAAGATACGCTCTGATTAGTCTTACCTAAACATAAATGAATGATAACTAAATGAATGATTAAATGACTTCGCTTTTTAAATCAGATAAAATGATTTGTTGTTACTTTTGTTTAAGGACGTTAACTGAATTAATCAGTTTTAATGTAATTAAATTATATACCTATAATATTTTCTTTAGTAAAATTACCTCTTTTTAGTATGTATTTTGATACATAAAAAAACCCTATAGGCCTATAGTAAGTGCCAAATAACACCGCAATACAGGTCATTCGCCCACCTTCACCACGATGTCGCAAAATTCAATTTATGAATGGCTAATCCTGTCGCTAAGACGGTATCGCTCGAATCTCCTATTACGGTTGGTTTACCATACATCAATTGAATTTTGCGACCTCGTGGTGAAGGTGGGTGAATGACCTGTATTGCGGTGTTATTTGGCCCCTACTATAGCACCTTTGGATTTTGCGTTTCATATTCTTTATTGATTGTTGACAGGCGTCATGGCTGAGTCGGTAGTAGCTCTGCCTTCCGTGCTGTGGGTCGTGGATTCGATCCCCACCGAGAATAAACATTTGTGTGTTTTAAACATAGATGTTTGTTCTGTGTCTGAGTGTTTCAATGTATTATAAGTATGTATTTAAAAAAATGTATGTATGTATTCTATCAGCCATCTAATTTCCATCGTACAAGCTTTGCTTAGTTTGCGAGTAGAAGGCGTTGTGTTAAGTGTCCGTGAATATTTATTTACTTATTTACAAGATTATTAGTAATATTGTTATAATAATAATTAAAAATTATTAAATAATTTATTCACTAAGAGAATTATAACTAATACAGTATTTACAATATTCACAGTATTATATTATGAGTTAAGTTTGTTATTTTTTATGTTTTTAAATCTTTTAAAGGGCTAATATTTTATTTAATTTTATCAATGTATGATCCTATTTTCTTGCGCTGCACGGGCATTATTCGGTATGACTTAGGAGATTTCTCGCCGTAACCGTATGACGTCACCGTAAGGAATGACATTTATGGCATAGGAAATACGGCATAGGCATAGGGCGATTTCCCGCCGCTGTCTTGTCGTGCTGCGTAACGCGCTTGTATTGGTCATAGTGAATAAGGCCCCAGTACACTAATGCATTAATGACCTTTAAACTTTTATCATTGAATGAGTATTCATTTAAAAATGAAAACAAGAATATCGTTGTACGTTTTTTGCACTACACTCAGTGAAATGGTCCTTAACATTTTGACCTACGAAATTAGTAATTTATTATTGTTGATAAAATTATGTTACAATGGAATAACTGTTTGTAATATAATAACGTAATATTTATATGCGTTTGATAAAGTGCGTTATCAAGCCACTTTCAAAAGAATATTATTATATACTATAGCTGATATCCGAGACTTCGTACGCGTGCGAAAATTTCCACCAAAATATCTGACAACCAGTAAACGATGAACCTCGTAGCAAATGGCTGCTTTTCGTTTAGAGAGTTCAAGCTGTATCTAAGAATCGACTTCTTTGATTTCAATAAAAAATAGCCTATGTTTCAATCCGAAAAAGGGCTTCTGAATGGTATAAGTTTCATTGAAATTGGTCCAGTAGTTAAGGCGTGATCCGCGAACAAACAAACAGACAAACTCGATTTTCGAAATCAGAATCGTTTATTTAGTAGATCTGCATATTATCCATATCTTTGATTTTAGTTTTTGGCTTTTTTACAGTTTTATAATAGTAATAGATTAGCAATGTAGATCGCATGTTACATGTCTGTCGTGGGTTCGATCCCCTCTGAGAACAGACATTTGTGTGGTAAATATACATAGATGTTTGTTCTGCGTCTGGGTGTTACTATGTATTATAAGTGTGTATTTAAAAAAAATGTATATAAATATTCTATCAGCAATCTAGTTCCCATAGTACAAGCTCTGCTTAGTTTGGGACTAGAGAGCGTTGTGTGAAATGTCCATAAATATTTATTATTTTTTTTACTTGCGATGCATTGGATCTCGAATGGCAATTACGGACCGAAATGCGATCCACGATCCAAGAACCCCGATTTTGCTTGTAAATTTTCTGATTAGATAAATAAATATTCTTGGACGCATACCACACAACGCTCTCTAGTCCCAAACTAAGCAAAGCTTGTACTATGGGAACTAGATTGCTGATAGAATACTTATATGCATTTTTTTTGTAAATACATACTTATGATACATAGTAACACACAGACACAGAACAAACATCTATGTTTAATCCTAAATTAACGATTGATTAGAGCAAACGCGCCGATAGACATTAATTGACCCCAATAAATTTTCTTCAATCAATTGATCATACAATGAAGTTTTAGTCAGTATTTACATACGCATAAGTACAGTAGCGAGTACACTGCGCGGTAATGACGACTCGACTACGGAGAGTTGCCGTATCACCCCGCAATGTAACTTATTGACGTTTCAAATAAGGCTTTCATAGCTGTGTTGGATTATTTTAGATCTTAAAGTGCAATAAATATGGTCAAAATTACTCACTAGCTGGCTAAGGTCCAATGTGACATCAAAGAGTAAACTTGACAAAGGTCTAAATTGACATCAAAGTGACAGGACAACTTTCGCACCTAAAGCGAATGTAACATTAATGTTATAAGGTCAAAGTTGACATCAAGGTAAATTCATAATATTGAAGTCAAAAGATCTAAAATCCAATAATGTTAATACATACTCCTGCGTGAATATAATCGGTTGGTTTAGCCTAGGGCTGGACTGAGGTGTGTAGTGCGAAGGTTACATCTAAGGTCAATGATGGCTAGTAAAGTCTAAGGTCAAACTTAACATCAAATGTGACCACAAAGGCTCAAACTTACATCAAAAGTAAAAATTGGCATTGAAGGACAAACTTGACATCAAAGGTCAAACTTGGCATCAAAGGTCAAAGTTGACATCAAAGGGCAAATTATGACATACCTGCTCCTGCGTGAGTATAATCGGTCGATTCGGCCTAGGACTGGACTCTGGTGTCTCGACAGGCGAGAACCACTTGACAGTTGACTCGGCGTACGTGTGTGCGTGACCTTGCGTCTGTGGGGGTATGAGCGGGGTTCGCTCTGACGCGCTGTGTTGAACTGTTGACAATACAGTACCGGCTTTAACATACACTAGCCGCCGCCCGCGACTTCGTTCGCGTTCTGTTGGATCCCGTAGATTTTCCGGGATAAAAAGTAGCCTATGCGTTAAGCCAGGTCACGGACAATATATATTCCAAGTTTCATTTGAATCGGATCAGTAGTTTTTGCGTGAAAGAGTAACAAACATACATACATCCATACAAATTTTCGCGTTTATAATATTAGTAGGATTTTATCAAGAGCCTATGACGTCATCAGAATATGTAACACAGATTGTTACGAATTACGTGCGAAATATGTTTATAATAATGATATTTTTAAAAACTTACATAAATATCGGTACAAAATAGTACAATGTTAGAAACGAATATTAATAAAAAACCTATTATGAATGCTATAAATGATTTTTTTACAAAAACTAAACACATACATAGAAGTGGTACTCCCGACACATATTTTTTATATGTTTTCCTAACATTACGTGCGCCATCTGTTATACTTGAATATGAAAATAAACGATCCCTATCGGTGGATTTCAAACACATCCTTACCAACGTAACTTAGCTAAGCTCTAGTGGAAAAGCACCCTTATAACCCGGTATAATAATATAAGTTTCATGTCTATGAAATTTGCATATCAATAGTTTGGGTAACTCCCATTTGTTCTATAGGACTGTTTTCAAAACTGTTTTTATCCCTGTAGTTCCATGGTAGGACTATTGAAACTAGCCTATTAGGGCTAGTTTTCGTTTCAATAGTCCTACTCAAATGGAAGTTACCAGATATTAGGGATAAAAAAGTTTTAACAGTTCTAGACGTAACAGTTCTATAGAACAAATGGGATTTACCCAATAGTTTTTTTACTACGTAATAATTTCAAGTTCAAGTTCAAATTCATTTATTCTTTGTTATTCCTTTAAGTAAATTACTATTTTATATCCTAAAGGTACTTAAATAAAACTACATTTTAAGTAGTGGGACAAGCATAGCTCACCTGACGTGAAGCAGTTACCACTGCCTATGATAAAGCACTACCTCACACCGCACGTCCACAATGCTAGCATCACTTGGTGGTACATTTAGGCACGGTAAAAGAGCTCATCCAAGTAAGTAGGTACTACTACTACTATACAACTACTGCTATACTACTACTACTACTATACAACTACTGCTATACTGCTACTACTACTACTACTACAATACTACTACTGCTATACTACTACTGATACGACTACTACTATACTACAACTGCTATAAACCTACTGCTTTTAAATAGTACTATTACTACTGCTTTACTACTACTGTTATAATACTACTTACACGGCTATAAAACTACTGCTGTACTACTACTACTAATACTAATAACGTGCCCTTCTGTATAATAGTTTAGGTATAGTTTAAGCATAGTGCTTAAACTATTATCACAGGCGTTATTATTATGACAGGCGTCATGGCTCATTCGGTAGTAGCTCTGCCTTTCGTGCTGTGGGTCGTGGGTTCGATCCCCACCGAGAACAAACATTTGTGTGGCAAACATAGATGTCTGTTCTGTGTCTGGGTGTTTCTATGTATTATAAGTATGTATTTACAAAAAAAAATGTATGTATGTATTCTATCAGCCATCTAGTTCCCATCGTACAAGCTTTGCTTAGTTTGGGACTAGAAGGCGTTGTGTTAAGTGTCCGTGAATATTTATTTATTTATTTATTATACTACTACTATACAACTAGTATTCTACTACTATAAACTTACCAATAGAATCTAGTATCTGCTTAGCCTGTAACTCCTGAGGCAGGACCCGGAAGTCGAGGAACCAAGCCTCCCCCCACGCCAACACAAATGACGTCATAATTAAAAATACTTCGTACACAGGCTGAGCTGCGTTTGGCCACTAGAACAAATAAATACTATTAAATACTAGTAGTTCGCGGCAAACTGAGATCTCGTGATAGTCCCAAAATTATTTTTTTTACAATAATTAAGGTGAACTTTGCAAATCACATCGATATCACAATCTAGCTATGTACCAGTCTAGTCTTAACTATAATGTCATTGAAACTAAGAAATGGACCGCTTACGTCATAATCTATGTCTTTCAAATTTTTAGGTTAGAAAACTTGTTTGGATCAATGTGATATTTTTACTGAACCTTTGCATTGTTATTCCCTCGACCCTGAAGCTCTGCAATTTCACATAATTACATTTAGTTATATTATATCTTCAAAAATGTTGAAATGTGCGAGCGAGAGGGTTGTCTGTCTTATACATACGCCTTAAATACTTACGTCAAATACAAAAACTTTTGCAATCATAAACGCGCAGGTACCGCCAGTTGATAGCTGCAACAAAAATCTAATTTTTAATACGATTATGAAGAACTAGCTTCTGCCCGCGACTTCGTTCGCGTCCCGTTGGATCCTGTTGATTTTCAGAGATAAAAAGTATTGTGTTAATCCAGGTCACGGACAATATATATTCCAAGTTTCATCCAAATCGGATCATTCGTTTTTACGTGAAAGAGTAACAAACATCGATCCATACTCACAAACTTTCGCGTTTATAATATTACGAGTATCAAGCAAGCAAGCTCGTATGAGTAAGTGGCCAACTCTGTTGACAGAGTTTTTAGGCCGCCTTAAGGCCTCCGTCGTGGCTTAACGACTGCTAGAGCCGGGACAGTTTAACGTGCCCTCCGAAGCACGGAAGCGCTCGGATGTAAATGCCACTAACGGTCACCCATCAAAATAGTGACCGCGCAGAACGGTGCTTAACCTAAATAATCGGTGAAGATTGGTTAAGGGCCGGTTTTTTGATCCCTAGTTAACTTAACTAATGGTTAAATTTGTATCAACGAATTGTCAAACTTGGGACCAAATTTAACCATTAGTTGAGTTAACTAGGGATCAAAAAACCGGCCCTAAGCAAGCTAAGATAAAATAAAGTGTATAGATATACTCACAGATATAACACTCCAATTATTAATATATAATAATGCGTAGAATAATAATAGCACTGTAAATCTTATAACTGCTACCATAACTATATCAAATAGAGATATTTTTATATTATAATGTATGATTTCTCTTTCAAATATTTGCTCCAGCGTTTCACCTTTCATCTGAAAACAAATTTCAATATTTACAATGACATTAGTTCTTTTTTTTTAATTTTTTTTTTGCTACCTCATAACTACGTAATTTGTGAACCGATTTGAAAAAACTATTTTAGCTGAAGGGGTATTTATTGGTGCCAAAATTATTTTTACAAAATCGGTTCAATAGTTTGGGAGTTAAATAGGAACAACTGGAAAAAACACGTCATCCACCCGACATTGCGTATTTTGCTTTCCCGTTACCTTTCAATGGTGTTTATGATCAATAGAACAAACCCAATGAACTGCCATCATCATCGTCATTTAACGATGAAGCTGTATCAAATTGAAGTCTGTTTTTTTAGTTTTTAAACTTATAAATTATTTGAAGTTGGTTAAAGAATGATTGCCAAGATCGGTAGATCGTACTGTAGGTATCTATATTGTAAGATTTGTAAGATAAGTAGGGGTTTCATTTATTAGTAACTAGCCTTCGACCGCGGCATTGCTCGCGTTCTAAATAGACCCTTTAGAGTGTGACTTTTCAAAATTCCTTTCCACCTACACTATATAAGAATACTACCCTCCAAATTTCATACCTATAGGACTTATAGTTTAGGCTGTGCATTGATTATCAGTCAGCTTCAAAAGAGTTTTGTATATTTAGATTAGTAGGAGTTTTATTTATTAGTAATTAAATCAATTATTATTAGCTCACCATCACACAAATTAGCCATATCAGACTTGTGAACAGCAGATCAAATGTTACAAACAGACAGAAGAACCGTCTAACTGTAGACATCTTCCCGTTTGGCCTGTGACCAGCCACCAAGTCCTCTGTCACTAGGTTTACAGACTGGGAGTGCGCTGAAAAAAAAAAGAAAAATTCATGAACATGTTACACAACGCCATCTAGTTTCAAACTAAGCAAAGCTTGTATTACGGGAACTAGATTGCTGATAGAATACTTATATTTTTGCTTGCTTAGCCAATCTTCACCGATTATCTAAGTGAAGCAACGTTCTGTGCGGTTACTATTTGGATGAGTGACCGTTAGTGGCATTTATATCTGAGCGCTTCCGTGCTTCGGAGGGCACGTTAAACTGTCCTGTCTTTAAGCTACGACGGAGGCCTTATGGTGGCCTAAAAACTCCGCCAGAGTTGGCCGTTGACTCGTATGAGCTTGCTTGCTTGGGACAGAGCTATTAAATAGTGTCGGGATTTGTATACTTACTAAAAGTCCTATATGGAGGAGAGTGGACACTGCTAAGTAATGACTCTGCAGCCTCCCTGTAATGTGGGGTTTGTCTCGACATCCTGGTTGTTATCTAAAAGTAATAGTAAAAAAATTACATGCAGTGTAAAACTGATAAACAACAGTATTTAAGGTAGGTAGGGAACTAACTTAATATCTTTCTTTATGAGAATAAGTGGAATCAGGACCCAGCAGATGGCTCACCTGAGGTTATTTGAAATAGAATTATCTTTATAAATCTTTTGATTTCCTCGGGGCCTTAGTAGGTACCTAGGTATAGCATAAAGTTTTATGTATTCTATGTTTATTTCCAAATGGTAAATAAAGAAAAAAAAGAGTTATTACTATTGAATTACTATTATTACTAATTTATTTCTAAAGTGTAATAGGTACAAACTGAAGGAACTATGACTAATTAGGTCATTTTTACCTACATTGTGGTCCCCTTTCAATGTTTCGCTGGTTGTATTGGGTGACACAAATAACTCCTAATCGGACATTTAAAGTAGGTCTTTATCGAACTTGAATCTAGTGCTTTGACCTCCAGTAGCTTTTTGGTTAATTTTTTGAGTGATGTACCTTCGTATTGTATGTAGGGTTCTAGTCTACACACAAAAGTATCAAATAATCTAATTGAAACAAAGACTTACTTTGGACTTCTAATCGAAGAATAAAAATTAGACACACAAAAAGTGCATTCTATCGTGTTATCACACAATGAACTCGCATTACTGGTTCAGAGAATCACGTACAAACAAACTCACTGTGTACAAACACGCATTTGCTAACGAGGTTTCAATTTTATAACGATGTTTGTTATCGAATTCACTGATTTTCAATAAAAATACCTCAGAAACAGACTGAAATAAAATAATTTACTATTCCAAAACCCAAACAACATTTTTTTTTAAACTTTGGACACAATGACTTTGGCATAACAAATACATGACAGACACGAACGAAGCAGTGTTGCCGGATGTGCCGGTAGCATAGAAAAAGGATACTCTTTATCAAGAGGCCAGCAGGCCTAGCATGCGCGCGCGAGATATTTGTCATGTCGTTCTGTCAAAATGTAAGCATTTTGTACCAGTTTAGGAACTATTGCATTATCTGTGGTAATGTTGTCGAGAAACCGCGCCTTTGAATCTTCACCTTTTGACATTTCTGCATGACTATTAGGTATCTCGTCCTCAGAGAGGTTCCACCATAGAGTAAGGGAAAAAAGAATAGAGATGACATACCTACGAAAAAAACGTGCATACCTAATCTGAGTCTGGCACAAAGATGGAGGCTTGCCGTAGAGCTGCGCGCACTATTATCGATATCGATAGTTGAATTGCACGGTGTTTACAGAATTTAAAAAATTCGCATATGAGTTTCTTTTAGATTTCTTCATAAAGGCTTCTACGAGTAGTACACACACACAGTGCCGCCGGCTTAGGTTGCCGCGTGCGGCTCAAGGTTACTTAGCTTATTGATTGAGTTTCATGCGGACTGCCAGTTTTTGCGGCTTGTGCCGGGGCATATGTGTAGGAGCCTTAGTAGAGTATCACTATTACTGATCAGCATACCACGCATTCATAATTACCAATGGAAATAATAAATAAATAACTGCTACTACAGATTTTTTCTGGTTTGTCGGACTATACCTACTTATTCTTTATTAATCTATCTTCTATTATTTTTCTATATAATATATCAAAATGAATCCTATTTCGTTGTCACTCAATAGCTCGAGAATGGCTGGACCAATTTGGATAATTCTTTTTTTTTATGTTTTCTAAAAGTTCGTAGATGGTATTTGCATTTAAAAAAAACTATGGTGGTACGTAGTGCGCCCGTGTCAACTTGTTACTAATATTATAATACTTAAGTGTAAAGGGAAATTACTCAGGTATAATTATTTATGAACTACTTGGCACGATCATTCCTAATAAAACGAAAATTATCATTTCAAACAGGTTTAATAAAAACTGTAAAAGCCGTTCCGGTTATAATCAAGTTCTAAAAATGCCTTTTACTTTTACAGTCTTGTTACATTTAAAGTTCGGTTAAAACATGTCTCTTCAAAATGCAGGGAACAAATGAAAATATGTTTCGTTGATCTATTTAAGTTTTCCAACCCAACATCCAGCCACTGTTCTTTTTTTTTTGATGTCGGCAATCTAAAATAATAAAAAAGAAATCAGAGTTTAATTATATTCACCAGTCGCTAAGTTATCGATATCGATAAAAATGAAAATGCCGTACTACCGAAACTCTATTTACAAGGGAGAATTATTTTCTTATAAAATCACATAATATTAATGGTAAAACAGTAAATGATTACAGAAAAGCAAGAATATCATTTTAAACATTCCCACTAATAGCAAAATCTTTCAAAATAATAGGAAAAACAAGATATTTTGAATGAATTCGGTAACTTGCCTGTGCAACGTTATAATGGGATGTTTTTTATGGTGTTTCATGCGGCAACCTAACACACTGCACCTACCCATAATAAATGCAGTATTCTGCAAGTTCTAGCACTACTAACAAGCACAATTTTCGCGTAGAACACTAAATTTTCTTGAGAACACTGAAAAAAACAAGTCGCTATGACAACTGATGTACTTGATGTTGGCTGTGCTAAAACATGGCGACCGGCCGCAGGGAGAACTGTTCATAGAGATGTATAATGCCTGGTCCATAGATTCCTAGGTTCATGGGTTCCACGAGTAAGAAGTGTCAAAAGTGTACATTATGGCGCGTTTTGTCGACACCATTAGGTACCACAGATAATGCAATAGTTCTTAAACTGGTACAAAATGCTTACATTTTGACAGAACGACATGACAAATATCTCGCGTTGCGCATCTTAGGCCCGCAGGAGCATGGCAGTGGAGTATGTACGTTAGCCCTCGTCTAATCTTAGTGACCTAATAAACAGCAATTGTATTTCAAACAATGAACACACGTAGGTTAAGTAGAAAATATTTTATTAAACTTATTTTCATCACCATGCGTAGAACATAATTTTATTTAGCTTCACGTTGAGCTTGTTTAAATGCTTACGTATACATTTGCGATAGTGAAATAATATGAAAACAAAGCAATGTCAGCACTATGCTGACTTGAGAAAGTGTTGAGATACTACTACACATCTCTATTTTTTTTACTGTACATGGTCTTTGGTAACACTAACAGTATGCAAAGAATTTAATCTCTATAGTACCTAATAAATTTATAAGTTACCTACCTAAAATATTTTACGTAATATTTGTAGGTAGGTACCTAAATATTTTAACAGCACCCACATAATTTAAGATTTGGACCACTTTGCAGTCTGTACCCTATTTATTCCAGCAATAAAATGTCAAAACAGTTATAAACTCTATTCATACCATTTACGAGTATCGAGTACCTATCATGTTAGGATTTTTGTGTTTTTTATCAGTTCATTTAGTACCACCGCGCAGTCCCTACTCTATTATCAGGTGGGTCTCTTGCACAACAGTACGATGTCAGCACGCCTGCTGACGCGAGGCAAAGAGACAGAATGCTGACGCCACACACAGCGCCCGACGTGATGTCACTCAGTGGCGTTCCGACTTGCGGCTGGACGGTAAGGAGGATGAGCAGACCGAAAGCGCTTAGGAGAGAGAATGATGAAAGAACGATGTAGCCTGAAAAAAACAAAAAAAAAGGTCAAGCAGCCAGTCTGTCGACGGTGCGGTGGGAGGGTAGGATGATGATGATAGTACCTAAGTAACGTTAATAATTATATTTTCTTTAATTTTGTATACAGTTCAAGTAGTTTGTATTCTGAGAGTCGTATATAACTTAGCCTTTTAATTTACTAAAATCTATAAAAAATTAGTGGATAGTAGTTTTTAGTTGAATCTAGCCTAACCACCTCACCTCAGTTGGCAACACTATTACACACTCATGGTACACTGCGCCCTCGCCCAACAATGACTCGTCGTCGAGTCGTTAATGCCACGCAGTGTACACTACTGCTAAAGGAGTATGAATGTAATTTGAATGGACCAACTGTTATTATGAAGCCATACTTTAGGTCGGTAGGTTTAGGTAAGTTACATAATAAGTAGATATTTACCTGAAATATAGTTTCTGTTGGGCAGAAGTTGTCGCCTCCTTGCACGTAGACCAAGCAGGCCGAGTAGAAAGGAGGTGAAACCAGCCATCACGCCGAAGTCAAGGTAGTAACGACGACCCATCTGTAAGTATAGATAATACAGACGATTTTGGTAAATTGTCGTTATCAAGATAGCTTATTTGCTACTATTTGGTAACAGTTTTGTACCTATTAAGTAGGTACTTAATAGGTACAAAACTATACCTGTGGCCCGTAGAGCTATGAAATTATCATAGTAGGTACCTGTGGCGGTAGGTAGGTACTTACCTACCTATAGGCTTTCCACAAGGTTTCATTTTAGGCCCGTTCTTATTAAAAAGTAAAGAGTAAAAATATATTATATATGTAGAGTCTCACCATGCCATGTATACAATGGAATAAAATGATACTTACAGCATACATCATGTAGAAACTCAAACCAGTGGTCAATCCTCCGCAGAGGGTCAGCATCAAAGCAGCTATGATTAGAGACGCTGCCGCACCCTTCTTGATGATCGAGATTGACTTGTAAGTTGTCTCGGAGTACTCGGAAGGTGGTTGTGCTATTCTGATGGTCATGAATATTGGATTAAGCTTTACAGTACAAAAAGAATACCTACTCAGATGGCCCTCATTTAGTTGCTTAAAAAAGTATATTACTAAGCAAGCAAAGAATATATGTAATACGTAGTTCCTACGTAAGAAGAAGCAGGACTCCTATTCTACCAAAATTACACACTGAAAAGCTCGTTTGTATGAAACGTGATTCTAATTTTGACCTCCGTTTCATACATTGTTCGTTTTTCGAAAGCACGAATCTTTGAGAGTTTCGCCAGTCTGCAGGTACCTAAGTACCGGTACCGAGGTACTATGTACTATGTATGTAGTACCTTTATTTTTTTATTATTGACGGTACACGCAGGAACTTTTATGTTTTATGAGAATAAATGTCTTTAAACCTATCTTTTCTTTGATTTTTGGTCTAGTAAATACCTACTACGTTTAATAAACATTTGAAATGTCACATTTGAAGATAAAACCTTATAGTATCATGTAGACTTTTCAGTTGATTTCTACTTGTTCTAGTTACCAAGGTTAGATAGCATCTAATAATGAGGGAAAACCGATTGGTTCGGGAGAAACCCCTTTTTAAAACCAAAACTTTTCAAATGGTCACTCACCTTGGAACAATGACAGCTGTAGTTCGTCTCTGACTCCTCCTATCAAAGTTCCTACTCTCCTTGCTACTTCTTTCTAAATCAAAGCTTCTGTTTGGACTTGTTACAAAAACATCTTTTTCAAACTCCGGCAATCCATAATTCAACCTCTGCTGAGCTTTCGGAGAAATAGGAGATGTTGCTAGACTCTTCATGGATAGATTTGCACAGGATTTGGAAGGAGTGACGCCATGCGGGGTACTTGATACCATTTTATGCGGTGTACCAGTGAATCTTGGACTTTCTTTATTCGGTGTTATACGGACCGAGGGTTGACTTGCGTAGCTCTTTAGCTTTCTTGGCGTAGATAGAAGTTCGTGTAGTTTCTGCGTAGCGATCAAATTCTTCTGGGACATTGTTGATGAGAAGGTTACATTGCTTCGTCTTGGCTCATCGTCTTCAATAGGCACTATTGCGTATCTCAACGTCTTTCCATTAACAGTTTTGACAATTTCTGTTGGTATTTCTTTCATTTCGTTATCGTCTGGTCTGTCGACGTTGTACTCTCCGATTTCGCTGGCATCAGCTTGAACGATTCGCTTCTTCGTTGGGGAATAATCAGCTACATCATCCATGTCTTGTATTATCTCGTATCTATGTCTTCTGCTGTCTTCGAAGTCGTATCTTCTATCTTCTAATCCATCATCGCTCTCCGCGTTTCGGTCATACCTTTTCTTTTGCTGGAACTGTGCCATTTCTAAGTCCTCGCTTCTAGTTCTACATCTGACTTGCCTGGTTGGTTTGTAAACTAGAGATGCCTGTCTGTGGAATTGTTTCTGGTATTTCGGTGGTTTCGGCGGCAGTTCAGGAGGCTCGTCTCTCATTCTAGTCGCTGGCGACATTCTGAGGGGATTATCGGAAATGTCTGTCCTGACAATTCTGTTACTGATGTGGGTTTCGATTTTTCTCGGGGAGTTGGCACCTAGAGGTTGCATCCGCTGGCGGTCTGGTGATATCAGTTTTACTTTGAAGCCTTCACTTTGGCTGCAGAACGCTGGATTGGAATAATACTTGTACACGATCTTTGGGGAGTCCATTTTGACGTCTTGTGTCTTTACGAGCACTCCAAGGGTCCTTAGGGTTTCCACTTTCGCGCTTCAGACTTCACAATAAGCTACCAGCACTTCTTAAGATAAGGCTAACCTTAGGGTTCCCACTTTAGCGCTTCAGAGTTCACAAAAAGCTATCCTAGCTGTATCAGTCACTAAGTCATGACTAAAGGAGGTGACCCGTCGACACTGACCCTAGGGTCGGTCTTCAAACTTCCAGCTTTTCCAAACCGTCTTTTGATTGTCTTGTGTTCAACAAAGCATGATTCCTCGTATCGTAGTGGAACCGTTCAGGTATATGGTTTTGAACACCATGAGCTTTGAAAGCGTAGCTTAGATTGAAGGTTTTTGGACTTTTTAGAATAGTATTAGTTATTTTAACTGTGTTCTAGGTTTTTAATGTTATATTTATTTATTTATTTATTATTTTTAGAGCTCTCAAAATTCACTTGAATAATATTGCCTTGAAATCACTGTTTCATTTAAAGATTTGTTCATCTTATCACTGATTTTGTCACTATTATTATCAAATCAATAACACACGTCTGCTTTGCTCAACGGTCAAATTCCAACTGCCATAGAGATACATTTTCGAAAAAAAAATCGGAAACGGCGTTTGCGCACCCTATGGCACGCGCCACCACCATTGAATAAAACTTGCTCATATATTTTAGATCTTATCTTATTGAAATAAGATTCAAAGTCCCTTGCAATTGTTTGCTAAGTGGGACCAGACACCCCACAATCTAAATGGAGTATGTAAGTGCGGTAATTTTATACGATTTTGAAGTTTATTTCATAGCAGTTAGTGTTGAAAATGGCTAGGTATAGAATAATAATGCTATTATTTTGCACGATAATTGAATGAACTTTTGAAGGGGTCTGAGTAGGTACATATCCGTTGGATAACAAATATTATAAAAAGGTAGGTAAGTAGGTAGATCCTTATATTTAATTTTTAGCCGCTATGCTTTTCGTTTCGCTAGAGAATCATCCATACATAACTAATCCGACAGTATATATAACTGCCACACAATATATACGTATCTAATAAATAAACGATTCTAATTCCGAAAATCGAGTTTTTTTGTTTGTCTGTTTCCGAATCACGCCGGGCCTAAGATGCGCACCGCGAGATATTTGTCATGTCGTTCTGTCAAAATGTAAGCATTTTGTACCAGTTTATGAACTATTGCATTATCTGTGGTACCTAATGGTGTCGACAAAACGCGCCATAATGTACACTTCTGACACTTGTTAGTCGTCGTACCTCTCTGAGGGTCTGAGGACGAGATAATAGTCACGCAGAAATGTCAAAAGTTGAAAATTCAAAGGCGCGGTTTCTCGACAACATTACCACAGATAATGCAATAGTTCCTAAACTGGTACAAAATGCTTACATTTTGACAGAACGTCATGACAAATATCTCGCGGTGCGCATCTTAGGCCCGCTGGACTAATTTCAATGGAACTTATACCATTCGGAAGCCCTTTTTTCGGATTGAAACATACGCTATATTTTATTGAAATCAAAGACGTGGATTCTTGGCTACAGCTTGAACTTTCTAAACCAAAAGCAGGCATTGGCTACGAGGTTCATCGTATGCTGGTGACAGATATTTTGGCAAATAATATTAGTAGGATGTATCTGGTCTAACTTGAACTACAGGCTGGTAAGTTTGTTATGATGACGTAACACTAACTACACAGTATTCTGTAGTGTGCAGGGGTCGAGGCACGTGCTACGTAACGGTTGAACGCAGCTGGCTGGCAGCTGGTGGCAGGGGTGACGCACTGTTTGCTGCGTCTGCCCTTCTAGATAATTCTAATTTGACATTCTACTTTAAATAAAAAACCGAAAATACGTTTTTAAACAAAGTTATTTCGGTTAAACCAGTAATTTAATACCTAAGGCAAACAAAACTACCCCAAAAATTGGGTGATACTTTCCGAGGTACAAGCTTGCGATGCGTAAAGTCTATATGGGCGCGGGAAGATTTTCATAGCATTTTGGTGGTTTTTATATGAATGTTTTTTTTTCGAACGGACTTATATGCTTTTGTGATTGCTGACAGCGTTACCAACGAGGGCTGTGAGGTTTAACATTCTATGTTCTAAAGTTCTACATAAGTCACCGAACATTCTATACTTGCTATTTTCTAGCCATTAAAGAATTATTAAGAATATTCTGCAATAATGGTGAATCATAACGCATACGTAACGTATGGCTTGAAAAGAATGAAAAAAAAACTACGGCAAATTGATATTTTGCTACGCAGTTCCGTACTTTCGTAGCACGCGTAACTTTGTAGCGCGTTTATGTCTTTTGTTCCTCTAACAAATTATAATAGCAAAAAATTAATTTGGCTTATTATAGTTTTCCCCTGCCTGAGGGATTTCTGGAACTTCTGTCCAATAATCCCCTTAGGGACCCCTGCGACTGCCAGCAGGGGAAAATTGGAAATAATGCCGAAATCCCCTTAGTGGTTCATATTTTGTGTGTCAATCATTGGGTACTACTTACTACTGACCCTATCATCACGCTTAGCTGGACCGATTTGAATGAAACTTGAAATAGATCAGAACGCCTACAACACCAGAGGTGACACACGCGCGTTGTACACCCTTGAAGAATTTTAATAGTTTACTAAGTAGGTACCTACACTTGGACAAAATGTTGACGACCTCTGAGTGCAAGCAACCCGTATCGTCTTTTGATTAAAAATGGCGGGAATCGGTGGCGGTAACTTTATTGTACGTACCTGGTACTGTCAGCGTAAGTAAATGATGATAATAGGACAAACCTTTTTACCTATAACCTGTTTGATTACCTCTATAAAAAAAAAAACATAATTTAACTCCTGAAAATACCTAGTATTATGAAGAAAAATTATAATTATTAATTTATAACCATTGAGCTACACAATTTTGAATTTTTTCATAGTGGAATGGTAGTTTGGCAGATTTTGAAGTAGTTGATTGTGACGAAAAATTATGATTACTTTACAACCGATATTAAAAGTTTACAGATATCTCGTTGTACGGATGCGTCATTGTGCGAATCAGAATGCATTGGTCATTTTTCAAATCCGTCTAAATACTGATTCTGTCAATTTGCGAATTGGTTATTATGCTGATGTATCATTTTACAAATGCGTCGTTTTGCGATAAAAAACAGTTTATATTGGTCATTATGTCAGAACGAAAACGTTGAATTTCTGAAATAGTGACCAACCTTTGATTCTGAATGTACCCACAATCCACTTAAGATATGTGTGTGTGTGTTGTCTATGTAGAGTTATCTGAACTAGAAGTTTCTACCTATATTATAATCTTTGTATTTCAGGTGCCAGCCAACAAGTAGAACAAGTACCTACCTTGAGAGGCCATAAATAGAAGAAGAAGTAAGTACCTTGGTGTTAAAACAGTTTTGTACCCAGAAAAAGAAAAGATAGACGGCCTTTTTCAGAATATAATAAACAAATTCACTTTACACTCACAATTTTATAACAGCACAAGTTACATTCACAGTATTTAAGAAACATTTTGATCACAACAAGAATATACCTTGGTGCTAGGTTATCCAATCTAGCTACCAGATTTATAATCTCGACGATCAATAATTTTGCAACGAACTAGTCCCAATATTATTGACTTGGTAGCTAGATTGATCTGGCAGCCAGATTTAAAATAAATAATCACGTTGTTAGATAATTTAGATTAGCGTAGGTACCAGAATCAATCTGAGTCCCACATAATAATCTCGTAAGTAATCGCAAACCAATAATTTTGGAACCGGACTAGTAAATCTAAACCCAAAACCAAGATCCTCAAGCTTTGAGGTCGGAAATGATCTCTTAGCGAGATCTATAAATCCAACTCTCTGATCAATAATTTTGAAACCAAACCAATTGTATTGGGACCAGATATCAGACCGATAATTGCGTGACCTCGCAGCCAGATCAATAAAAGCTCCCAGATTAATAATTTAGTTACCAGCTCAATAAATCTAGTCAAAAATCAAACCAGACCAATAAATCTAGATTCCAGATCAATAATCTCGCAGCTAGACAGATAACCACAGCACCCAGATACCGCGTTCACACTATGCCCATGCCGCGGAATAATTACCACAGCAACATCGCCTTTATTCTCATTAGAGAAGGGCCATGAACTTGGGCCGGGAGCCGGGACAGAGGCATGATCGTGTAAACACTATGCTCGTGCCCAAGTCCCTGCCCACTGCGGCATAGTGCGAATGCAACAAGACGAATAAAGGGTGGCTCCCTTGTTCTATAGAACTGTTACGTCTAGAACTGTTGAAACTTTTTTATCCCAATATCTGGTAACTTCCATTTGGGTAGGACTATTGAGACGAAAACTAGTCCTAATGGGCTAGTTTTAATAGTCCTACCATGGAACTACAGGGATAAAACAAGGTTTTAAAAACAGTCCTATAGAACAAATGGGAGTTACCCCGAATAGAAAGCCTCTGAATTAACTAAACACGTATAACTTTTGTCCCTGGCTCCCATTTGTAACTCCTGAACTTCTTGACCAGAGATTCAACAGCTGACATCTTCTTCATGGACTCCATAGACGTGCAATAAATTATGTTCGTAGATGGATCACATACAAGGCTTTCGATGGATTGACCTTTAGTAAGTTTCACCTCCGAGGTGGATGGGGTTACTGCGATACACTCAGTTTCTGCGATCTAGGTAAAGGAAAAATAGTAGATAAAAAAAACTTTTTCATCCCACCATCTCGGAAAGAGTATTTTTGCTCTTCAATATCTGAGTGCAAAAGCCGTTTTTATTCTCTAGAGGATAAAGTAAATTGAATTTAGAACATCGTGTTTTTTTTAAACGTTTTTTTTTGCATTTAGTCATTTCCTCGCTGAGGTGGAATGAAAAGTTACGTGTTGCACTCGAGTGCAAAGATTTTTCACCTCGTGCTCTTTTGATTCCTTCGCTAACGCTCAGGATTCTAAAATTGAACACGTGGTTAAAAAGCAACTTTGCACTCTTGTATAACAAATAACTATTGTCAACCGACTTCAAAGAAAGGAGGAGGTTCTAAAGTTGTATGTCTCTTTTAATTTTTTTTTGTTTGTTACCTCCGAATTCCGTAATTTATGAACCGATTTGAAAAGTTCTTTTTTTATCTGAAACGGTATACTTTCAGATTGGAGCCATAATTTTTTTATCAAAATCGGTTCAGTTGTTTGGCAGTTAAATAGGAATAACTGGAAAAACAATCCACGTAAACGACATTGCGTATTTTGCTTTCCTGTGACTGTGTGGTGTTTACGATTAATAGAACAGTCCCAATGAACTGCCATCATCATCATCATTCGATGACGAAGGCGTATCAAACTGAAGTCGGTTTTTGCAGTTTTTAAACTTTAAAATTATTTAATCTGTAATCTAAATTAATTAACTTGGCAGATCAGACTATACCTAGTTAGATTTTGCGTGATTTTTTTCCAATCTGAAAGCTATGGAGCTAATGTGTCTATGGTTAGCAGTGGGTGTTTAGCATAGCGGCTGATATGGTGAAGTTTGGTCCCATAACCTATTTTATACTTTTAGACTAAGCCCATAACCGGTGCCGAGTAGTAGCGTAGCGAAGTTCAAAAACCTATTTTATAGCTATAATAAATAATAAATAAGTAAATACTCTTGGGCATATCACACAACGCTCTCTAGTCCCAAACTAAACAAAGCTTGTACTATGGGAACTAGATTGCTGATAGAATACTTATATGTAGACATTTTTTTGTAAATACATACTTATAGTACATAGTAACACCCAGACGCAGAACAAACATCTATGTTTGCCACACACAAAATGTTTATTCTCGGTGGGGATCGAACACACGACCCACAGCACGGAAGGCAGAGCTACTGCCGACTGAGCCATGACGTCTGTCAAGCTGGGGCAGAATAGGCCCATAGCCAATTACAATTACAACTTATTTGTTTTTGTTTGTACCTTCTTTCCTACCACTTACTGTATTTTTTGGGTGGCTCACATTTGTTCTATAGAACTGTTACGTCTAGAACTGTTAAAACTTTTTTTATCCCTAATATCTGGTAACTTCCATTTGGGTAGGACTATTGAAACGTAAACTAGCCCTAATGGGCTAGTTTCAATAGTCCTACCATGGAACTATAGGGATAAAAAAGGTTTTAAAAACAGTCCTATAGAACAAATGAGAGTTACCCTGTTTTGCTCCTACCTGTGTGACTTACTTTTCTCTCTCTGTTGTATCTGTGTTTGTACCCGATGGGTTGAATAAATGGATTTCAGTCAGTCAGTTCAGTTAGTCAGTAACTTACACTATGAGAATCAATGCTTCGAACATTCAGTCTTCCATCTTCAGAGACCAAGCGACTCCTGTCTTCAGAGACCAAGCGACTCCTGTCTTCAGACGGCCGCTGGTATATGTTACGATGTAGGCCTAAGGCGCCGCAAGAGTGGTTTTGTTTTGAGAATTTGTTACGGCGTTCCAAATCTTCGTGGAGGCTTAGCTGTCTGCTGAAATAAACACGTCACTTGTACTGTCAAATAAACTATCTATTTATCTGTCTATCTATCTACTGCTCGTGGCTTGCTTGATTATCTTAGTTGATCGAGTGGGCGAAGCGAACGAGATCTTAGTGACAACTTGGACAAAAATGCTTTGTATGTTTGTATGTTTGTTCGTCGAGATCTTTTGAACCGCTTATCCGATCTTCACAGAATTTGGTAGGTATACGGATATTACTCTTAAGTTTTACTGGTAAATTGGTCAAGGGGTTTGAAAGTTATGAGGTTCCAATGGAAGTAAAAAAAAGTCGTACCAAAATATCAAGTGGGGTGTCATATGATAGGGTTTTGTTTAGACATTCCAAAACCGTTTTTATTTTGATTCTAGGTCTAATAGTTTTTGAGTTGTTGTAAAAACTATAAAATTGGCTAATCCAGTATAACGTGAGCTACCATTTCTTGGAGTTTCAATGATTTTGTAGTTCAAGTAAGACTGGTACTTAGCTAGACGGCGATTTCGATGCGATTGCAAAGTTTATTGCAACCATTGGTCAATAAAAATTGTTTGGGTTTTATTAACCTCCGACCATCACGAGATCTCAGTTCGGGGCGAACTACTAGTTAAGGTGGAACAAGTCGCACACCTTTCCATACAAACGTGGAAGGGTAACTACTCCACTGTTTGACGTTGACCAACCAAAACTAAGGATTATATCAATTTATCTCATCATAATCTATGTCTGTATACACCCCAAACAGTAAAAATAGTATTCATTTAAAAAATAAATAAGCGTCTAAACTTTCAATTACGAAAGTTTAGAAGGTGGGCGACGTTCTGCGCGATCATCTATTTGGATGGATGACCGTTAGTGGCATTTACATCTGAGCGCTTCCGTGCTTCGTGCATGTTAAACTATCCCGGCTCTAGCAGTCGTTAAGCCACGACGGAGGCCTTAAGGCGGCCTAAAAGGTATGTATGTTTGTTCCTCTTTCACGCAAAAACTAATGATCCGATTTGGATGAAACTTGGAATATACATGGTTCATAACCCGAATTAACATATAGGTTACTTTTTATCCCGGAAAATCAATGGGACGCGGATAAATAAAAAATAATAATAATAATAATTACCGATAAGGTAAGTTCTGTCCAACGTGACAGGTGATAGAGGGTCCATACTGTTGTGACGTCATCGCCGTGTGTGGGTTCGAAGTCTCGCACTTTCTAATATTAATGCAGCTTGTTGAGCGTTTTTCAGAATTATCTGTCAAAAGTTAGATAAAAATTAAAAAAAAACACAAATCAACTTAATATTATTAAAAATTATCTGTCAATAAGTTAGAAACAAATGTAACAATATAAATTAAAAAATCCAATCAGAATTTATTATGCACTACACTGATTAAACACAGCCAAAAACTATCATAAGTTAAGAAATCATTCCGAATCAACCAGCTATCTTACAAAGAAAACCGCATCCAAATCAGTGCCCTACTTTTGAAACTATTAAGTACTAGGTGCCGCCCGCGACTTCGTTCGCGTCCCGTTGAATCCCGTTAATTATTCGGGATAAAAGTAGCCTATGTGTTAATCCAGGTCACGGACAATATATATTCCGAGTTTCATCCAAATCGGATCAGTAGTTTTTACGTGAAAGAGTAACAAACATCCATCCATCCATCCATACTTACAAACGTTCGCGTTTATAATATTAGTAACTAAAAAAACTTTATTGACATTGGAGCATTCTACACTCGAGAGCATAGAAATCGCACATAGAGGCATTTTCATACATTTTAATTTCGACCCTTATTTTTTTTTAAATTAATGTGATGTTGCAAATATAACTTAAATTAAATTGAAGTACACACTGTTAGCTTCCTAAAAACACAAAATGTCTAGCCTTGACCTTCGAAATCATAACAGTGGCAACTAAACAATAGAATGGCCTAAATTAGCTCGTTTCAGGTAGCGCGGTTTGTGGGACTTTGAGCAGGTATAAAACGGTAAGGGATGATTGAAATGACATCATTTGCATACCAACTCCCAGTCAGAAAGGTCCTTTAACGAAGACGTCATCTCTCTAAACAAGAAAATGGATACCACACCAGAAGCAGCGTCTCAAGTGGTTGCACTTATCGAAGCTGGACAGAACCAAAGTCAAGTGGCTCGTCAATTAAATTTGAGCAGATATGCTGTTGGACGTGTATACCAGCGATATCAGCAAACTGGTGGCTATACCAGGCGACCAGGAACAGGCCGAAAACGTGCGACAACACAGCGCGATGACCGTTTCCTTGTGAATACATCACTACGAAATCACCGGTTGAATGCAGTTCAACTCGGACAGCAGCTCCAGGAAGTTAGAGAAGTGGAAGTCAGTCGGTGGACTGTTAGAAGAAGACTAGCCGAAGGAGGTCTGACAGCGCACAGACCAGCAACTGGCCCAAAATTGACCCCAGCGCACAGACAAGCACGCCTTCAGTTTGCTCGAAATCACGTTAATTGGACTATGGATCAATGGCAGGCAGTCCTCTTCTCCGACGAGTGCAGGATGTGCCTTCATGGTAACGACGGACGAGGTAGAGTCTACCGAAGATCCGGTGAGCGTTTTGCTCAATGTTGCATCTCCGAACGGGTCGCATACGGCGGTGGTTCGTGTATGTTCTGGGGAGGCATTTCTCTGGAAGCGAAAACCGAACTTGTCTTCATCACAGGGCCCGATACCGACCGTCGATCGGGTGGATTGACTTCCCAACGTTACGTCGAGGAGATCCTGGAAGAACATGTTGTGCCCTTTTCTGGATTTATCGGCGAAAACTTCGTTTTGATGCAGGATAACGCTAGACCACACACCGCTGCTATAGTACGCCAGTACTTGGAGGAGGTTGAAGTACTCGTTATGGCGTGGCCTGCTCGAAGCCCAGATCTCAATCCCATTGAGCACTTATGGGACGAACTAAAGAAACGAGTAAGATCCAGAAACGCAGCGCCTACGAGTCTCTATTTGCAACATCACATTAATTTAAAAAAAAAATAAGGGTCGAAATTAAAATGTAGGAAAATGCCTCTATGTGCGATTTCTATGCTCTCGAGTGTATTTGGAGTTACCAGCCCACAGACAGACAGACACACAGTCACAGCCACAATTACTTGCTGTGTCAAACGCATAATACACTTCCTTTATCGGTCTCACACTCACAAAAATCGTTACTCAAGCATAGATAGCTGAGATTTTCATAAAATCTATGCTCGAGTCCGGATCAGTGCTTGATCAATAAATCAGCATACGGATCATAGGCCGGAATACTGAAACGTCACTCAAATTTAAGTAAGCACATTGTAACCTATTTATCTAGCATTGCATTGTACCTAAGACCCTATGCCGTTTTACTATCCTTGCATGAAAATTTCTACTCAAACCCATACTTGAGTAACGATTTCTGTATCGACATTATACATGTCTTTTTATACCTAGATAAGCACCTACAAACTTATATAACTACCTACCTAATAAGCTGCGGCAGCGCCATCAAGAGGCAAAATAACTTTATTCTATAATTAAGAATTTTGTATCTCATTGTAAAAGAACTTTTATGTTTTTATGAGAATAAATGTCTTTAAACCTAAATTTAAGCAACACTTTGGCTCTGCCTAAGAGATGGCAATAATTTAAGTAATTTAAGTAATCCGGCCTTAGTGTTTGTTATGGTACTTACTTTCCGATTCAGTAACACTGTTACTTCCTTTCGTCAAGTTAAACTCAGAATTTCTTTTCCCTTCCTCCTCGCTTGCAATTTTATCAAAGAAGGACACAATTTTCTTTAACTTCTCCTCGGGAATTCTTTCGGGCTCGGTTTGAGTGTTGCTATTACTGGCTACTTTCTGCCTAACCAGCGTATTGAGCTTGTTCAACCCGATATGTTCATTTTCGTGGATAAACTTATCGTACTCATTATCAAAGCCCTCGTGGCAATAATGGCAGATGAATTTACGATCTTTGAAATGGCAGAGGTTTAGGTGGTCATTATAGTTGATAATGCCTGGAATAGATGCATAATAATTTGTTACCTGAAGTGCTCGTGGCGTAGCTTTCTTAGAGCTAATTAGTAGTCAAATTTGGTCCAAATTTGACAATTAGGGCCGGTTTTTTGATCCCTAGTTAACTTAACTAATGGTTAAATTTGTATCAACGAGTTGTCAAACTTGGACCAAATTTAACCATTAGTTGAGTTAACAAGGGATCAAAAAACCGGCCCTCAGTTGATCCAAATTTGACAATTAGTTGATCCAAATTTGACGATTAGTTGAGTTAACTAGGGATCAAAAAACCGGCCCTTAGTCAATCTTCACCGATTATCTAAGCACTGTTCTGCGCGGTCACTATTTGGATGGGTGATCGCTAGTGGCATTTACATCTGAGCGCTTCCGTGCTTCAGAAAGCACGTTAAAATGTCGGTAAGGCTCTAGCAGTCGTTAAGCCATGACGGAGGCCTTAAGGCGGCCTAAAAACTCCGTCACCAGGGTTGGCCACTAAATCATACGAGCTTGCTTGCTTACTTGTTACCTCACAGCGCACGTCCACTGATTACGTGCCTGCTCAAACTTACCGTAAAAAATAGTCTTGCAGCCTAGTATTGGGCAAGGTCTAGGAGTAATGTCCATGAGACAACTTTTCTGAACTGATTGGACATACGACATGATCGCCGAACTCTTCATGTCCTTCAGATCACTTTCCGATTTTATTTTCTTCGGTCTTCGCAACCTTTAGATAGAAAATACTGTGAATGCTACACTAAGGGTGCTTTTCCACCAGAGCCTGAGCTACGTTGCTAATAATATGTTTGAGATCCACCAATATTATAGGAATCGTTTGTTTAGTAAGACTATTATTATAGTATAGCTGATACCCGCAACTTCGTACGCGTGCGAAACTTTCCATCAAAATATCTGTCACCCAGCATACGATGAACCTCGTAGCAAATGGCTGCTTTTGGTTTAGAAAGTTCAAGATGCTGAATCTAAGAATCCACGTCTTTGATTTCAATGAAATATAGCGTATGTTTCAATCCGGAAAAAGGGCTTCCGAATGGTATAAGTTTGATTGAAATTGGTGCAGTAGTTATTAAGGCGTGATCCGTGAACAAACTAACAGACAAACAGATAAACAGACAAACTCGATTTTCGGAATCAGAATCGTTTGTTTAGTAGATCTGCATAATTTAGTTTATCCATACCTTTAATTTTAGTTTTTGGCTTTTTTACAGTTTTATAATAGTATCTGATCTATAGATTCCTATTGGTGGATCTCGAACACACTTCGTAAGACTTACCTTCTAAACCTGAGCCCTCTTCTTCTTCTTCTATCTTGATAACTGTCACTCGCTGCGTACACATCGTTTGGTGAAATAAAAGCATCCTGCCTTATCCCAAATATTCTGTGCACGAAGCTTTGGAATCGCGTCAACTTCCTACGCCCGTGCATCAGATACGGAACGATGTGTTGGGGAAAATTTGGAGGGGTTTGGTGGCAGTTTACGCTTAGATTTTCTTTAGAGTTTGAGGAGAAAACGGAGGTTGTATCCGAAGTTGAAGTCATTTCAGATTTCGAGGCATGTGATTCGGATACATCTTCAGTTTTCGTACTTTCGACTTGGGTGGAGAATGAGTGTTTTTTTTCTAAACACAGATGTTCGGACTTGGCTAAAGAAAGGCATTCGCATTCATCTGGTGTGTCACCATTGAATATAACTTCCGTCGTGCCAGCACAAGCATCGGTTTTAGTTCTATGTGAGCGTTTCAGTCTGCGTTTTGTGTTGTTGTCTTGGTATTCCATGCTGGGCTCTGGGATGGTTCCTAGAATATTTTTGTACATAAAGAGACAGTATGGTCGTTGGATGTAAGCAATCGTGAAGTTGGCCGTTTGTAATGAGACACGGCAGTTTCGTTCGGAAAAACTAAAAAGTTTTATTGCACAATTATTTATTTACTATACTCCATCTAAACATTGTCCCAGGCACTACAGTGTGTCGTTAAGTGTAGGCATAGGTTGCCTCCTGACGCTCTATAAATCATCTTCAATAAATGTACAGGCCTATTATTATAGGTAGGTAGGTACCTACTCTGTCTACGATTGTGTGTATGTGTTGGTGTAAAAACTCTTTTAGCCGACAACTCAAACGCCACTTAAATTAAATTAAGATCACGCTTATATTATTGCCATCTCTTTACAAATGAGTAATGTCAAACAGAGGCAGAGCAATTTTAAGTGGTGCTTAAATTTGAGTGACGTTTCAGTATTCCAGCCTATCCTATTAGTTTATAAACGCGAAAGTTTGTATGTATGGATGTTTGTTACTCTTTCATGTAAAAACTACTGATCCGATTTAGATGAAACTTGGAATATATATTGTCCGTGATCTGGATTAAACACATAGGCACACATTTCCATTAGGCAATCGCCTTCATTAGCTGTATTTAAAATTAAGCTCAAAAACTTTTACCTGACTGAAGAATAATACCAATCGTTCATCTGATTCGTCATAGTTTTATATGGTATATATTTTTAAAGCGTATATAAGTATGTATATATCCGTATTTATTTGTGTATATTATTATATTATTTTAGTATCTAAGCAGGTATAATCATAGTATTTTTTTTTAATCTCATTATTATTTATAATCTTTTCTCTTTTCTTGTTCTATAGGACACCCTAACCGACCTTCCTATATATACGCTCCACTCCATCCAAAGGTTGTCTGGAAGAAATCGCTCCCTAGCGATAAGACCGCCCATTGTACGTTATGTAACATACTATAACATAATCTGTCTCGCATATTAGTTTGTAAGGTGTACCTACGTACAATAAAGTATTTTCATTCATTCATAGGCTACTTTTTATGCCGGAAACTCAACGGGATCCAACGGGACGCGAACGAAGTCGCGGGCGGAAGCCAGTGCTCTATCCTTACCAGTCATAGTAGCATCATATATCTGAAAAAGTTTTTTCAAGCACTTATATTTAGCTTTTAGAACCTCATGTTTTTTCTTTGGCACCCATTTCACGTGTCCTTCGTCGATTTCATTTCTCTCGGGTATACTGCTTAGGGCATCTTGCCTGAACATTTTTATCGTGAAACAGAAGATTTTCGCGCCAAAATAGAATGCAAGACTAACGAGGATCTCCCAATTTTGATACGGCATTGATAAAGTTTGCCTAATATCATTACTGATACGAAATTGGGAATTTTAAAGGTTTTTATTAAAAAAAAATATAATTTTCGTTCATTACAGTGACGTTTATGATGGTTTATGACAGATGTTTCATAATTGGAATGGACGCGAAACCAAATAAAAAAAAATAGTGGTTCTTCTTTGTTACTTTCTGTCACTATCAAAGAAAGAAGTAGGTTGAGTTTTCTATCACTCTAGTTGATTTGTCTCATTTACCCTCCTTTGTTTCGCCGTAGTCAGGTAAATAAGGTACGTAGGTTTAGGTACTACACTATGTACATCACATACATACATTTATACTGATTTGGTGACCTAAATCAATGCTATATAGAAATACTTTATAAGTATGTAGGTTCCCTACGTTTAAAAAACTAGGAAAATCGACTTCAATTTGACTAACTTCCGGCTTCATCTAACTTCCGGTAATGATGATCATTGCTGCACAAATTGCAAAGACCCGAATAGTAGTCAGAAACAAGAAAACCTTCGGCTCTGAAAAGAACCTTGTATTTATTTATTAAAAACATTTCATAATCATCTTTATTTACACTTTTATTCAACACACTTGGTCCCATTGACAGCTTCTGTCACTGGGTTTTTTTTTCTTTTTGTCCATACTTATACTTTTTTCTTTTTTCTACTGTCATGCGTCAGATTTCTTCATATTGTTGTGGTACATAGTCACCGCCTTCATGCCTTCGATATTAGCATGTTTTGCCAACTCTCCTGGTATCAGTAGTTTTATAGCAGATTGTATCTCTCTGCTGCTAAGCGTGGTCCTCTTGCTGTTTGCGACGAGCCTGCTAGCTTCTACAGCTATGGTCTCCAGCATGTCATTTACGAAGTTATTCATGATCAGCATAGATTTCTTTGATATTCCCAAATTATCTGTACTCAGACTACGGAGTAACTTGAAGAGGTAGATCGAGAAACTCTGATAGTTCTTCTTCTTTGTTCTCTTGGTCTTCATGATGGGTTTTTCGATAGGTTTCTCCATTGATTTCAGAGGTTTCTTTGGTTGCTTCGGAGGCGCCATTTTGAATTTGGTAGATTTTTTTTCGAACGTAAGAACTTTGAAGTTTTGGTTTTTGTGCGTCGTTTGTTTGTTTTAGAGTTTAGCGTCTAGTGGTGTGTGGAGCAAGGGTCTAAGGTTAAATCAGCCAATGGCGTGTCAGTATTTTCTAACCCGGTCAAGCTAGACTTTTAAAAGTTTTAGATTTCTTTTCTTTCTAGAATATCAATAAATGAATATAGCTGCGTATAAACGCTCATAAAATACAAGAATTCTGACACAGATAATCATAACCACAGATAAATTCAAATTGTAAAAAGAAAAGATATAAACGCGCTTCTACGTAGCTATGTAGGTATGTACTATGTAACGAATTTTTCCCATGTTGGTAGATACCATGATACTTCGTCTGTGTAGATACCCAATAAATTATGTAGATCAATAATTATTTATTGGTAAACATATTTTTACAGGTCAAATAGATAATATTACTAATACCACAGATCATATAATATTGTGTTAGTAATAATACACAGACCTAAGCATCTCTTATAAATGAAATATCCACGTTACGTATAGGTACTTAGGCGCATTTTAAAATTGGTAGGTAACTATTAAATATTACGTAAAATCACAAGAATCTTTAGCGAAATATAAAATTATCTTCTAGTGAAAAGTTATTACATAATACTTACTACTATATTCTGTCAAAGTCAAAGTCAAAGTCAAAAATCTTTTATTCAGTAAAATCTCACTGATCACTTTGAATCGTCATTACGTTTTGTATGATTACTATGATTAGGTATGATTACATTTTTTTTTATTGGATGAGTTGGAGCTAGTTCGTCCCAAGCTTGTTTGTCTTCTAAATAATCAGATATTTTATAGTATGCTTTTAAAAGAAGTCTCTGTTTTATTACGTTTTTGAACTTGCCAATCGACAACTGAGACACATCACTTGGGATTTTGTTAAAGAAGCGTACACATTGCCCTTTGAAAGATTTACTAATTTTTGTGAGCCTAGTGGTGGGAACAGCGAGTTTGTCTTTATTTCTAGTGTTAACATTATGATTATCACTTTTTTGTTGAATAGATTGATATTTTTTTGAACATACAATAAGTTTTCATAGATGTACTGGCAAGGTACTGTCATTATATTTATTTCCTTAAACTTATTTCTTAGTGATTCTCTGGGACCCATGTTATAAATTGCACGAATAGCCCTCTTCTGCAACACAAATATGGTGTTTATGTCTGCAGCACTCCCCCACAACAAAATGCCGTACGACATAATGCTATGAAAGTAGCTGAAATAGACTAGTTTTGCGGTTTCCACATCTGTAAGGAAGCGGATCTTCTTGACTGCATATGCTGCAGAACTAAGTCTCTTCGAACATTTATCTATGTGTGGGCCCCATTGAAGTTTATTATCTAGAGTTATGCCTAAAAATACTGTGGTGTCCACGATAAGTAATACAAACTTACCATCATTTTTGTGATAAGTAATACAAACTTACCATAATTTTTCACATAAAAACCAACTTCTTTTAGATAATTTGTATTGTACGAGTTGGCAAGATTTGGTGATGGCAGGTGGAGTAAGGCCTTGACAGAATGGTGGCCTAGGGGACACAAGAGAGGCCTAGGCAGACCAACAGCCAGACGGGTAGATGATATCGTTGCCGTACTGGGGAACACTTGGACGTAAAACGCCCAAAATAGACACGAGTGGCGTTTGAGGGAGGAAGCTTATGCCCAGCAGTGGGTTACTACAAGCTGCCTATGATGATGATGATGATGATGATGATGATGATGATTGTACGAGTAACTTTTCATCAAAGAAACAAAAGTTGCAGTCCCGAAAGGGACTTTGTCATATCACCCTAAGTTATTACATGTTCTTCTATTCAGATCGCGAGAAGTCACCTACATTTACCTAGTTTTTAATCGTTTTATAATAAATAGATCCGTATTATGTTTGTATATTCTAACCCTGACTTCCCTGACTCTTCATAGTTTTCTTCGGCAGCAGCTGAGGCTGAATGGAAGGCAGCACACCCCCTTGCGAGATTACCACACCGGCCAGCATCCGATTCAACTCCTCATCGTTCCTTATCGCCAGGAGTATATGCCGGGGGACGACCCTGGTCTTTTTATTGTCCCTTGCAGCGTCCGCTGCGAGCTCCAATATCTCAGCGGACAAGTATTCGAGTGCTGCAGCAAGGTAGATGGGCGCTCCGCTGCCGATTCGAGGCGCGAAGTTGCCTTTTCTAAGAATCTTGTGGATTCTTCCAACTGGAAACTGGAGACCAGCCCTGGAGGATCGGGTGCGGTTTTTTTTCACGGCTTTGGAACTCATTGTGGCTTCTTGTTACTTGTATGATCAGAGTACTGTGGTTTGGTATTTTTGCGCGGTGATGAAGAGTTACGTGTCTGGCGGCTAGTGTGAGTGTGGGCGAGCGAAATGCGCGCACAATATTACTGGATGGATTCCACTGTTTTATGTGTATTTTGTAAATATTGTAAGTACTTTATTAGGTACTTAGTTGTAATTTTCTTTGGGATAGTTAAGGGTGGGTAACGTACCTTTATGAGGTTAGTCACGTCAGATCCAAAGAGAATAGACAAGAAAGTAACCTACGCCGTGTACAATACGATTTTCATATAAAACACCCTAAAAATACTATGGATTTCAATAATGAAAATGCTCAAATTGCTACACGCTAGCTGTTACATTAATTATTTCCTCGATTATATCACAGTCCAGTGTAAATTCTACCTTGTAAAACCATGTACCTACATAAACAACAAAAGATGGACAAAGGAGTTTCCAATAAAATATTTATAAATAAAAAAACTTGAGAGGTGTCAAGGGACACCCGGATGGAACGAAGTACCTTGAGGTGTTGTTTTCTTATAATATTTTCTATAAGAACCTTAACGAACCCTAAAAACAAAAACTTCCAACAATACCTACATTCATTTGTTTCGGTTGAGACACGATATTAAAACACGATATTAAAAAAAAACTTCCTGTACCAATTAATTCGAATGACGTTGTCAAAGTTTGAAAAAAGTGTCGCGACAACTTTTGGTCTTAATTTTTTCCGTCTAGCCCCCTTTCGCAACGCGCAATAAGGAACTTCGCTCCAAAAATCGGTAAAAGTCTCAACCAGGCAGCATTTCTCAGTCCTTTGCGAATGGAAAACTTTAAAAATTTATGACAATAGTCACGTGATTTGTTCAGCAATACACAATAATACGGAGTACTGTTTTTTCCCCAACTTTTAATACAGTTTAGGCACTAATGGCCGAATACTCAAACGCCACTCAAACCCTCTCAATTTAAGTTCCGCTTAAATTATTGCCATCTCTTACAAATGAGTAATGTCAAACAGAGGCAGAGCAATTTTAAGTGGTGCTCAAATTTGAATGACTTTTGAGTATTCCAGCCTAACTTGTTTACTTTTTGCTGCCAAGAAACATTATAATTGCAGCCCTGAAAAGGGCTTTGTCAGCTTCCGAATTGTACCTACTAATATATTATTTTTATACTCTATTGAACTTTATACTAAAATTAGGCGCGTTCTCCCCTAACCCTTCTCGCCAACTGTATATCCTTTGGCATAATGGTGACTCTTTTAGCATGGATAGCACACAGATTGGTATCTTCAAAGAGGCCTACTAGGTAGGCTTCACTGGCCTCCTGCAAGGCCATAACAGCAGAGCTCTGAAACCTCAAATCAGTCTTGAAGTCTTGTGCTATTTCACGCACCAAGCGCTGAAACGGCAGCTTTCGAATTAGCAACTCTGTGCTCTTCTGATAGCGCCTAATTTCGCGCAAGGCTACAGTCCCTGGGCGGTATCTATGTGGTTTTTTGACACCGCCAGTTGCAGGGGCACTTTTTCTGGCTGCTTTTGTCGCTAGCTGCTTCCTGGGAGCTTTTCCTCCGGTGGATTTGCGAGCGGTTTGCTTGGTGCGCGCCATTTTGAAAGTGAGTGAGGTGTTTGGTTATCAAAAACTATGTGACGGAGTTCGGAGAATCAAGGAGGTTTTATAGTATTGGTTCGTACTGGTTTAGAAATGTTTGAAGGTAGCGAGTAATTCAACACAAAAATAACAATGTGTAGGGTTTTGAATAGGAAAGTAATGATTGAGTAAGAGGATTTACACTGTAGGTTTTTGGTTAACCTGTCCAATCCCGCTGGCTCCCGTGGGAGCCATTTATGGATGGGATTTTTTTTTCTGGGTTTGGACAGGTTAATAACTTAAAGGTACTGTTACACATGCTAATAAAGCATGCTTTTAGCGAGCACGTGCTCGTTTAGCATGTGTATCGAAACCTTGCTAACAATTAGCATGCTAGAAAATCGCACGACCGTCGATTTTTGAGCATGCTACTTGCAGCGCGGGTGAAGGGGGCGTGCTTTTAGCGCGTGTGAACAGGTTTGCTTATTGAGCATGCTAGTATCGATCGATCAGTCGTTTGCGACAGGTGCGCGTGCACAAAGAGCGTGAGAGCACGCAATAAAATAGCATGTGCATTGGAGTGTTTGCTTTTAGCATGCTTATTCAAAAGCATGCTTAAAACTAGCATGCTTATTGCTAGCAAATGTAAACTCCTCACTAGCATGCTAATATTGAGCATGCTAATTAGCACGCTAATTAGCATGCTATTTGCTAGCATGTGTAACAGTAGCTTAAGTAACAACTGAAACATTGTATTTAGATTTAATGTCAATACTTTAGGTACTCTGATAAAGTCTTATGTAGCTATATCAGCGTCTTAGTAGGTAATCTCAGTAAAAAAAAATAGGTCTTATTGAAAATTCTTGAGGTCTTTAGTAGGCTTCTACATACAATTCAAACTATTTATTTAGTCTAGTACAATCAAAAATTTCGTTGAAATATCTATTAGACTACCCTCAAATTTCATAAAGGAATAATCCACGCGCCCATATAAACGGCGCACGCGCGTACACCTCAGGCATTCCACGTTCGACCTTCGTCTCAAACACAAGAAAATCAAAATGACAGGTCGCGGTAAAGGCGGGAAGGGTCTCGGGAAAGGAGGCGCGAAACGTCATCGAAAAGTCCTACGAGATAACATCCAGGGCATCACCAAACCAGCTATAAGAAGATTGGCAAGAAGAGGCGGCGTCAAGCGAATTTCTGGACTAATCTACGAGGAAACTCGAGGAGTTTTGAAAGTGTTTCTGGAGAATGTCATAAGAGACGCTGTCACGTACACGGAGCACGCTAAAAGGAAGACTGTCACGGCTATGGACGTTGTGTACGCGTTGAAAAGGCAAGGGAGGACGTTGTATGGTTTCGGAGGATGATTGTTTAATAAATTATTGGTTGATTTGAATTTTATATGGTAGATTGGTGGGGGTGACAAGGCCCTTTTCAGTGCCGAAATTATATTGTTTCTTGACAGTTTTAAAGTCAAACCATGGACCAACTATACCGTCCATGGTCACACTGAATAACAAACGATTGACTTCCGTTATGAACTTACCTGGCATGGAAGCTATAATTTAATCTAGTTTCTAGTAGTACTAACTACTGGACCAATTTTAATAAAACTTATACCATTCGGAAGCCCTTTTTCCGGATTGAAACATAGGCTATATTTTATTGAAATCAAAGACGTAGATTCTTAGATACAGCTTGAACTTTAAACCAAAAGCAGCCATTTCCTACGAGGTTCATCGTATGTTTGCTGACAGATATTTTGCCGGAAAGTTTCGCACGCGTACGAAGTCGCAGTATCAGCTATCATCAATTTAGATAAAACTCTTTTGAAGCTGACATAGAATCAACGCACAGCCTAAACTATAAGTCCTAGAGGTATGACATTTGGAGGGTAGTATCCTTATATAGTTTAGGGGTGCACTAAGAAAGGAATTTTGAAAAGTCGCACTAGAACGCGAGCAACGCCGCGGGAGACGGCTAGTTTATAAAATAAAAACAATTTTCAAGTAATAAAACAGTATATTCTGTCAATAAACACCAATATTGGTAAGCATATTGGTCAGTATCATCTGATGTACGTCCCTGAAGACAGTCCTCACGTTATCAGTGTCAGTTGCTGTGGTGAAGTGGAAGTAGCATTCCCGGGGCCTGCTGGCTTCCACTACCACGAAGCGCTCCGCTGATGCTGAGAGGTTCTTACGTTCTCGCTTCTTCTTCGTGATATCCTGGTGAGAAAAGTATGACATTGATTTGAATTCCCTTTGCAAATTTAGAATTATTCTATTCTTTGCTAGTAGGTACTATTGTGTTATTCTGTGGCACAGTACAATTGAAGCACAGATTATATAATACTATACGTTGAAGTAAAAAGTCATTTGCAAAGATATTTTTATTACGCTCTTTCTTTTTGTAAGGTAGTACTCGTACCTATAGTAGGTGCCAAATAACACGGCAATACAGGTCATTCAGCCACCTTCACCACGATGTCGCAAAATTCAATTTATGTATGGTAAACAAACAGTACTACGAGATTCGAGCGATACCGTCTTAGCGACAGGTTTGTATGGGAAGCGACAGAATTAGCCATACATTAATTAAATTTTGCGACATCGTGGTGAAGGTGGGTGAATGACCTGTATTGCCGTGTTATTTGGCACCTACTATAGTAGTTTATATCGTTATTTTTAAGAATGCTAGTTAGGTACATTTTACTTATAGATTCTAGAACTCTATGCTAAATAGGTTGACAAGTAGTACCTACATGCTAAGTGTAATAATATTGAGCTTGCGATGATGATGATGATCACACTCACTACTAAAACTACTAAACTAGGAGATTTTATTATAAGGTGTGATGAGTTTTAAACAAAAATACATGTATGTTTGTATTTTTAAGCGCCTAGCACTTTTCTTTCCAACAGTACATTTTATCAAAAAATGGTCCAGCGCAACTTTTTGTCAGATATTATTGCGTGGTCCAGCGAGACTGTTATCGTCTGGGATGAAGCCAATGTAAGCTTCAAACCAATTTTGGATATAAAAAAGTAGGTAGACTTACAGAAAACATTTTTCTTATAAACAGTCTGGTCCGGGTGTACTCGTCGGGTGCGTCGTGAAAGTCGACGTACTCTGGGAAGTATGGCGCCACACTCTTGCCCTGGGCCAGTTTCTTCTCTAGAATATCCTGCTTGTTCAGAAATACTATCAGGCCAGCTTCTAACAGGAACCTGGGAAGAGAAATAAATACCTTTGGACATTTCACACAACGCCCTCTAATTCCAAACTAAGCAGAGCTTGTATAGTAACTAAATTATGAGTTGTACATAGTCAGACAATAGTAGGTGAATAAATAAACAAATACCTACTCTGAGACAACTCTAGAGTTGTTGTAACTAAAATTGTATCATGTGAAAGCATTACCTACATAGTAGGTAGGTACCTATAGTAAATTTGTATGAGTTTTTAGGCCGCCATAAGGCCTCCGTCATGGCTTAACGACTGCTAGAGCCGGGAGCCACAATTTAACCTGCCCAAAGAAAGTAGGTACCTATGTAAATAGGCGCAGAAATTTATTGAGAAATTATGCGAAGAAAACTTGGTCTACCTACCTACCTACTAGGTATAGTAATGGATCTGTGGTCCAACTCAACTTTTTCACATTTTAATATTTGGTTAGAATAGATGGTGACATAGGTACTATTAGGTACCTACCTGCTTTGCCAAACGTCTTCAAACAACAGCAACGCTTCTTTGAGTCTGTTCTGCGAGTTGTCCTCGCGCAGGGTTTGGTCGAAGTCACTGCACGCGACCAGGAACCAGATGGCGTGGATGCCCTCAAACACCTGATGATATGAAACACCACTAAGAGCTAATACATACTTGTAGTACACTAGCACTGTCGCGTGGTAGCATACGCATTATTTGGATAAAATCTTTGATCCTAATCTTGACCCATTTAGGGTACGACCTTTCAAAATTCCTTTCTTAGTGCACCCCTACACTATAAAGGATACTACCCTCCAAATTTCTTACCTCTAGGACTTATAGTTTAGGCTGTGCGTTGATTGTCAGTCAGCTTCAAAAGAGTTTTATGTACATATATAAAGAAGAGAAGATTTAGATAGTAACACCCAGACATAGAACAAACATCTATGCTTGTCACACAAATGTTTGTTCTCAGTGGTGATCGAACCCACAGCCCACAGCACATACAGAAGGCAGAGCTTTACTACCGACTAGACTGAGCGACTGTCATGGTATCCTCAAACGATCTCGAGTAGGTAGTTACCTGTATCCACTTTTTTCTTTCCCCTCGTTGTCCGCCGACATCAAACATCCAGAACTCTTGGGTTCCACCGTGCATAGACTTCGGCACCTTCACAAAATAAAATACATAATAAATACACCTACCTACTTTCCGATTTTGTTGTTTCATTTTCCTAAACACAGTAGAGATAATAGATAGGCCTTTAGTACCTAACTAACTAATTAATAGCACTAAAATTCCCGGCATCCCTTTCTCATGAACTGTAACGACAAAGACAGGCGTAGCTTGCTTTGTTAGTCTTGCGACGTTTTGCGCGATCGCTATTTGGATGGGGGCCCGTTATTGGCACAATTACAACGCGCTTGCGTGCTTGGCGGTGGCCTACAACCTTTACAGAGTTGGCCAGTAAACTCATGCGAATTTACTTACTTTTATGTGCTATCAAATTAGTTTGAAGTGTTTAGAAAAATGCAAGAATAGAATCGGGCCAATAAGTAAATAAGGGCCTCCTATTAGTGCGTCGTGGTGCGTCTAGCTAGACACAGATTTTGGGCATTTGTTACTTAACATACCTTAACTTTGAATTCTATTTTCTGTATTCCGGTGGTTTTCTGTCGGCATCTCAAAATGTCTGAGTCGGATGGCATGTAATCGGGTTTTACTAGGAGATCTATTCTATCTAAAAAGCTGAAAAGAAAGGTTCATTATTTTTATACAACAAAGAAATTTTATTTTAACGCCATCTAGTGATTTAAGTATAAAGTAAAATTGAGAACAAATTAGTTTTACTACTCAATACTAGATGGCGTTATTTATGTCGCAGTAAAGTTGCAATTCAGGCATTTCGGAAAACGACTAAGATATGCAACTACCCAACACTAGATGGCGCTATTTAAAATTTTACTATCCAATCAGTATTAGACTGTTTTTTAAAGTTTTTGTTATTGGTATCGATTCGGTTGTTGCCTTTTTCTAAACTAACCTAATTTGACAGCTCTAAAATTATAGCCGTCCTTGTCGTTTCAGTTTATGAGAAAGGGACGCCAACACTTTTAGTGCTGTCAAATTAGGTTAGTTTAGAAAAATGCAACAACTGAATTGATACCATTGTATATTTTTTACTCACTATTCAGCACTGTCAATCAGTTGATATTCATTCGATCTTCTGAAGCATTCCCTCACACCGCCATCGTGCCACAGAACTCTTACATGGTCAAAATATTCCTGAAATCAGAAAGTCCATGAAGTCAAAACGGTTGTAGGTAATTGGGTCTAGGTATTTATTGTAGGTAGATACGTAAATCAAACAAATACTAAAAAATCAACAGCTGCCTAGGTAATAGGTATACCTACTTGGGTAAAGTTTTTTATTTCCATACCTACCTACCATTACAGGTGGGTATAGATTAGGTAGCTACCTAAAAATACCGGCACGGTTAAGAAGCGCTATCTTTCATATAACACAAAAGTCGAATTTTAGATCTATTTGGTTGTTGCAAAGCATCCCTCTACTTTTACCGAGCGCTATTAAACGACGACGGAACCTTTTAGTTAGAAAAGTTATGTACTACCTAGTACCTTCCTACCTCAGAATAATCGTCTGGCCCTTCTGGTCCTAACTTCAGTATAAACTGCTGCGACTCCACGTTTTTATTGGACTGCAGAGCGATACTCAGAGACTTCATGTGTCGGACGATGTCGTAAATAGATTCGTGGACATTGTGTCGTATATGTTTGATCTTCTCTAGTTTATCACTGAAATAGGTACTATTAATAATACAGTATAAATAAATTAGTAGTAGTGGTTTATTAGTAGTACAAATAAACTCCATAAAAACACCCCTAAACAATAATCCATTGACTTTATTCTTTCACAGTCGTCACAGCCTCAGTCGGTAATACCCCTGCCTTCCGTGCTGTGGGTCGTGGGTTCGATCTCTCTGAGAACAATTATTTGTGTGTAGTAAACATAGATGTTTGTCTATGGGTGCTTAGATTTACCTTGTTGAAAACCCCTGAACGTGCAAAATCTTCATTTGCTTGATAATAGTAGTCTTTCCGCTCTCTCCAGTGCCCAGAAGAAGTAGTTTTATAGCCTGGAACATTAATTAAAGTTAAGCTTCAAGGCTCACTTTCGAAGCTTTTATCCGAAGAAAACTCCTGAATTTTTATTTCGCGGTAACTTGGACGGTTCTATAGGAAAAGCTATGTGAAGTTTCCGGTAATGGCTTTAGTACCTACAACCTGTAGATTAAACATGTGTATTTGCTAAATGTATGTAGATAACTTACCTACATTGCATTGATGGTACCTAAGTACCTACTTACAATGTCGAAAAAAGTGATCCCAAATCTATTTTCCAATACGTGTGAGGTATCTTAAACGTATACATAGGTATCAAAGTATCATTTTAGGGGACAAATATCCTATTCTAGTAGTGAAACAACCCCATGGTTTGACTACTAGGATAGGATATTTGATAGTTCAGGATATTTCTCTATTAATCATCTTACCTCATTGTAAGATTTAATCCATTGCTTGATTTCTCTGTCAATCTGCTTCGAATTATCCTGGGTTTCATCATAGGATTTGACGCACGGTATTAAACGCATTTTGATATTTTTTTCTTCTGAAATAAAACTATAGACAAACTTAAAAAACTTAACAATAAAAATCATCCTACTAATATTATAAACGCGAAAGTTTGTAAGTATGGATGGACGTAAAAACAACTGATCCGATTTGTTTGAAACTTGGAATATATATTGTCCGTGACCTGGATTAATACATAGGCTACTTTTTATCCCGGAAAATCAACGGGATCCAACGGGACACGGGCGGAAGCTAGTAAATAGATAATTATAATGTTGTAGTACACATACCTCCCCAGCCTATGCCCAGCAGTGGGTAAAGTCGCGCTGTGGACGATGATGATGATGATGAGACATACAGCTACATATCTAAGTTAAAATCTGCAGCATCCAGGTACCTAGGTATCTATGAAGTCTATGTCCTACTACGTTTAGACTTAGTTTAGACTTTGATATAATATCTCTACCTAACTACCTATACCTATCTAACCTATCCTTGGGCCACCGCCTAAGAAAAATTCAAGAATGATATAAATGATGCCCGCCCACCTATGTAACTAAACCGTCTGTCTAGTATTATAGTAGGCATACGAGGGTAGTTATCATAGACCAATTATGTAGTTATCAAGATTTTGAAAAAGACAAAACAAGTCACAAGAATTCGATAAATAAACATATTTTTTTTACCTTATTTTTGCAATGTTTTGAAGCTGAACCAACCATTGAAATCACTGTTACTGAATTGATAATTTTATTAATCAGTTGATTATCTATAAATACAGTATTATCAATAATTTTTCCGATTATTTACATAACTATCTAATGACTAAATAAACTGTGTGTCTGACTGAAAATCTATGCTCCGTCAAAGTCCCAGCACTATAGTGTTGACGATCTACGTTCAAGGTACGTGCAGCGTGGACGTGCTCTGAGGTAGAGCAATTGTTCCACATTACCTTGTTTGTAAGGATACATAACAAGTCGTAATAATGATGAGATGAATATGATTTTAAAGTAAATGATCCGCGTGATTTTACTAAAACACTTACCTACCTTGGCTTTGACATTGTTACGGAAGCTGACAACATCAGGGGGGCGTTTGTTCCGTCACTTTGTCTCTTCAGTAGATGCAGGGTGCAATAAGATCCGAAAACTTGGGTGGGTTAGTGGGTTATAGCCAATATGTACCTACTATTGTTATGCAAATCACAAAAACTAATTGTGAAATCCTATACAATGGTTGATATCCAATTCGTACCAAGGTCTATACGGCTCAAATTTAAACAGAAAAACTTAACGAAATATACAGTCGATGGCAGAATGCGATTAAATTATATAATAGGACATACCTAATCCAAGTGCACTTCATTATCTACCTGCATGTGGTTGGAAGGTTTGTCAGCAGCATGAAGGACAGTCTGCAGGAATTTACGAACTATAGTAGGTGCCAAATAACACCGCAATACAGGTTATTCACCCACCTTCACCACGATGTCGCCAAATTCAATTTATGTATGGTAAACAAACAGTACTACGAGATTCGAGCGATACCGTCTTAGCGACAGGTTTGTATGGAAAGCGACAGAATTAACCATTCATAAATTGAATTTTGCGACATCGTGGTGAAGGTGGGTGAATGACCTGTATTGCGGTGTTATTTGGCACCTACTATATTCTACTTTAGCGATTGCAGAATGACGACTCAGCTAGAGGGGCTGGTTTAGCTACGTGAAGAACATTGAGAAGGTCCAATAGGAAATTAGAAAACTCCTGTCTCCTCTCCTCTCTGCTTTGGTGGAAACCGGGCCTTATAGGTGTGCCTACCAACACGACGATGCTAATCCACATGAGACACCACAAGACACAATCATCATCATCCTCACCATCATCATCATTAGTTTAGTGTATGTATTAGATAGGTAAGTACACATCAATGAACAACGTTCTCTATGGAACCTAGTGAGAGTTAAAAAAAAAAAGATTTTACTTAGGTATAGGCACCTTACCTACCTACCTTCTTTTTATTAATGTGTGAAGACAACGAAGCAGCGTGCATGCACTAGTACTTCACATAATAATCACTTTGATAGCGGCTGATAATGCTAAAACATTTTTGATGTAGTTTCGTATTTTACGACTTTATTTTTAAACAACTTGCAGTTTGATCGTTTGACTAATCTACTTGTCAATTCCTGGTCACTACAAGGTCAGTGACCGTTAGTATAGAATAGGTAGCCTGAACATTTTTTTTTATCGAAAACTGTTTAGGTTTTTTCCAAGTTTTTGCATGAAAGAGGAACACACATGTATTATTATCATATTAATATAGTAGTTAATAGGATTATGTTCATTGTGTTTATTATGTAATAAAATAATGTTAAGTGAGCAATAATGTAGTGCACTACATTGAGATGTCATTGTTGATATTGCAGATTGCTTGAATGTAGTGCACTATAGTAGGTGCCAAATAACACCGCAATACAGGTCATTCACCCACCTTCACCACATGTCGCAAAATTCAATTTATGTATGGCTTATTCTGTCATCATCATTAGATGATGATGATGATGATGATGGCAGTTCATTGGGACTGTTCTATTGATCGTAAACACCACAGAAACGTCACAGGAGAGCAAAATACGCCATGTCTTGTACTTGTTTTTACCATTTATTCTTATTTAATTGCCAAACTAATGAATCGATTTTGAAAAAAAAATATATGGGACTAATCTGGAAGCATACCTTTCAGATAAAAAAAGAATTTTCAAATCGGTTCATAAATGGCGGAGTACTGATGTAACAAACATAAAAAAAACTCTTCTTTTGAAGTCTGGTAAAAATGCTTATTTGTGACAATAAAACACATTTTTATATACAAACCACACATTTTATTGTAGTTTTTAAAACTATACATAACATAATCTCACTAAGCGAGACTGCAACAGAACAAACGAATACTATAAACCAGTTATTACTAACACGAGACTAAGATACTCTTTATTTTAATCAGTATCTACGATTTGTTACTCATGACGAGTGGAAAACCCACCTCCTTTATATATTACCGCGTTCACAATATGCTCATGCCGCTGCCGGCATTATTGCCACAGCAACATCGCCTTTATTCTCATTAGAGAGCAAGGGCATGAACTTGGGCCGGGAGACGGGACAGAGGCATGTTCGTGCTCACACTATGCTCGTGCCCACTTCCCTGCCGGCTGCGGCATAGTGTGAACGCAACATATGACTGGTTTAAAAGCATTCTTTGGAAGCCAAGATAAGAAAAATCTTAAAAAACCTACATAAAAATACATTTAAACTTATAACTATCGTAAATGTAACTTAGATACAGCTGCGGGTACGTGTTTTTTTTTAATTTACAAACATTCACAGGGTTATACTAAAATAGGGTATGAAAAAATATATCTATAGGTACCTACTGGGTGTATTATGAACTCCCAAACTTCAGGAGATTAGAATACCCATCAAATCACTTCGCATGGAACTAACAAATGCTCTATCAATTAATTTATAATTTTAAAAACTGGAAAAACCGACTTCAATTTGATACGCCTTCATTATCAAATGATGATGATGATGGCAGTTCATTGGGACTGTTCGTAAACACTGAAAAGTCGCAGGAAAGCAAAATACTCAATGCCGTGTACGTGTATGACGTGTTTTTTCCAGTTATTATTATTTAACTGCCAAACTACTGCACCGATTATGATAAAATTTTGATGGGACCAATGTGGATGTATACCATTTCAGATAAAAAAAGAAGTTTTCAAATCGGTTTATACATAACGGAGTTCTGGGGTAACAAAAAATATATACATTATATTATACAACCGAATTGCGAACCTCCTTCTTTTTTTAAGTCGGTTAAATAGTTGTTGGATATATCACATTTACCTAGAAGATACCTATTCACTGTACTTTTGTAACTTCCAAATTACATTACTGTAAGGTATTATTAAAGTTTGCAAACAAAAAAACAATTTGATAATAACACCGTAACATTCGTAAAGTAGGGTTTTTATTGATAAATACTTTGTGAAATAATATAACAACCGGTAACAATAACAAAATTGTGGATATAATTTTGTTAATCACTCGAAATATTCATGTAAATTATAAACAATTTAGTTGAAGACTACATGACAAGGCGTAGGATAAAGGCAGACAACCTTCTCGCTCGCACATTTCAACATTTTTGAAGATATATTATAACTAAATGTAATTATGTGAAATTGCAGAGCTTCAGGGTCGAGAGAATAACAATGCAAAGGTTCAGTAAAAATATCACATTGATCCAAACAAGTTTTCCAACCAAAAAATGTGCACTTTAATTTATCGCATTGGTACAAGTTTTTTAGTCGGAAAACTTGTTTGGATCAATCTTTCCTGTGGATATGTCTGACTAGGCTGAGAGGATGGTATAGTACTACAAGCCTACTCCATCTAAACATTGTCCCAGGCACTACAGTGTGTCGTTAAGTGTAGGCATAGGTTGCCTCCTGACGCTCTATAAATCATCTTTAATAGATGTAACGGCCTATTTATTATTATTATTAGCCAAACATTATTAATCGTAACAGACTGACATATTTTTCAAAACAACGCATTATTTCCAAAAAAATACTTGACTAAATTCTGGTAATTTTCAAGTTTTGATAATTGATATTTATTTCAATTAAAACTCTTTTCCCAAATATAATTTTCATTAATATTATTTTCCAACAACCAACGATCTCTAGCACCAAACCATGATATTTCCAAATACTAGTAACATGTACTACTTTTTATCTTAGATTTGTGAGACTTGGTCTCTGCCTTCTGCGCTGTAGGTTGCGGGTTTGATCCCCAGTAAAAAAATCGAACCCACGACCCACAGGACGGAAGGCAGGGCTATTACCGACTGAGTTATGATTCCTGTCACAGAACTAAAATTTCTGAATATATTCTGTCTTGTTAGGTACGTCGAAATTTCACATATATGTAGTAGATGCCAAATAACACCGCAATACAAGTCATTCACCCACCTTCACCACGATGTCGCAAAATTCTGTTTATGTATGGTAAACAAACAGTACTAACGAGATTCGAGCGATACCGTCTTAGCGACAGGTTTGTATGGAAAGCGACAGAATTAGCTATACAGAAATTGAATTTTGCGACATCGTGGTGAAGGTGGGTGAATGACCTGTATTGCGGTCTTATTTGGCACCTACTATAGCTAAATATAGAAAGTAGTCATATTACTAACATTTTACACTTCTCAACTTATAGTTAGCCGACGGCAAAGTTTCAGGCCCAGCCCAACTAAAAAAACCATCAAAATCATAGAAAGCATTATTTTGACGACTCAAATAAATACTATGTACTCTAACAACTAATTCGATTCAAGGCTTGATAATGCGCTAATGTCAAAACTCTTAGTAAAGTTACCATAATCAGTCTGCTATAGTAGGTGCCAAATAACACCGCAATACAGGTCATTCACCCACCTTCACCTCGATGTCGCAAAATTCAATTTATGTATGGTAAACAAACAGTACTACGAGATTCAAGCGATTACCGTCTTAGCGACAGGTTTGTATGAAAAGCGACAGAATTAGCCATTCATAAATTGAATTTTGAGACATCGTGGTGAAGGTGGGTGAATGACCTGTATTGCGGTGTTATTTGGCACCTACTATAGTGATGTTACGTGACTAATTTATAAAAGCGGCCACACTATCTGTGAAAAAGTGGCAACACTCTGTCAAGGTTTGAATGAGATTATTTGTTAGAGTATAGAATAAACATTAATTAATAATTTGGTAATTGAATACAATTTTTATTGATTATAATAAAACTATGGGATATTTTATATCTATTATAAAAAAGATTATTACAGAGATTTCAATAAAATGTGTAAAATGTATAAAATTTTTACTAAACTTTTTCGAAATAAAAATGCGTAACAGCGAATCTACATTCCAGTTAAAAAAAACTATGTAACAAGTATTTATACAAGGTGTAACATAATTACCATATAAGCCCGAAGGGGGCGTAATTAGACCGACCACCTGAGTGCTTGGACATGTGCAAAGGGGCAATACATTGCAATTGAAATTTTCACACAAAAGTACAACTTTTATAGTTTTAGAAATTTTCGACAACCCTAAGTGTTTGTTTACTATTTGCGTAAACCCATACACACGCATGTACACGTAGGTACCATCCTACCGCGTCGCACGTACTCGCTAGCTGTGTGTAGGTACATTTAAAGTAAAAGTTACGAGCTCGTTTCATGAATGAAAAACTTCGAAATCTCAAAAGTCGTAGAACAAACACTGTTCGCCATGGCCTGTAGAATACCCCATCTTCGGACTTATAGGGTATTTATGTTACACCGTGTATAACATTTTTAAATAAAAAAAATGCCGTCAACTACAACATTCCTTATACGATACATCGTTCTCAATACCAAAAATAACCTCTATAGCTTATACCAATATCTTAAATATATCGATTTTGGAAATCGATTAATATTTTACGAATAGTGCTTTTTTTTAATTTTGTTTTTCTGTTTACTACCGAGTGACTAAGAAATAACCGTGGACTTAGAATCGTCTCTCAACTTCTGACATAGCTGCGAGGTGATTCTAAAGAAAGGGTATTTTTTAAATATTTTTGCATTATTCTTAATATTATTTTATTTGCTTACAAAAACTAGTTCACTCATAACTCAATATTTACAATAATTGAGTTTTTTTTTAATTACACTTGTATACGTCATGATCACTGGATGAAAGTTTTTTAATATGATTAGAAATATCTAATTGTGATTTTATATATTTCGTGGTATAACCAATTAATTGATTTCTTTTTTATATATTTCGTGGTATAACCAATTAATTGATTTCTTTTTTATATATTTCGTGGTATTACCGAATTAATTGTGATTTTTTAAATATATTTAGTGGTATTACCAGTTGTTTGTGTTTTTTTAAATATATTTTTTGTGATATTGTTATAAATTTTGTGGTATTACCAAATGTGATTTTATGTATTTCGTGGCATTGCTAATTGTGATTTAACTTATATCGAATACTTCGGAAGATTTAAGTATTTATAAATATAAACAACTTGTATTTCTTAGGAAAAAGTGATCTTTGGAGTTAACTTTTCCTAAAGAACCAACTGTTCCATAGAAAAAGTGATTTTTGTAGTTAAATTTTCCTAAAGAACCAACTGTTCCATAGAAAAAGTGATTATTGCAGTTTACTTTTTGTGAAAACAAACTGTTCCATAGAAAAAGTGATTTTTGTAGTTAACCTTTCCTACGGAACCCATAGAAAAAGTGATTCTTATAGTTTTTTGAGTAGATTCTGACTTAGACTTTGTTTCGCAGTATGACGAAGTAAAAATAATCGTCGATAAATGCATCAGCTATGGCAATAGTTATATTATATTGAATATTAGTTAAGTTACTTACATTTAAGGCCTGTATGCTGATATACTGCTCAAACACTGATCAAGCATAAATTATACTCAAGCATAGATTATTGTATGAAAATTTCTACTCAAATCTATGCTTGAGTAAAGATTTCTTTATCATACGGGACTGAGTCTAGATGCTTGAGCATTGATTTGAGTCGAGCATTGATTCCGAAACATTTGAGGTCCGGTATGGGCATGTGTGTCGAATAGTTAGAGTTCAAGTTTGAAACGATACTCAAGCATTGAAATCGGTGCTTCAGCATAGATTTCATTTGTCATTTTTGTAAAGTACACTTGCTTGAGTAAAGATTTTGTTGTGTTTTCGGAATAAAAAATGTGACTCGAGTCTCGATGTTTGAACCTGTACTCGGTTTAATCTGAGTCCGGATCAATGCACAAACATACGTGCCTTAGTTAAACTTTATTTTCAATTTCTTAAACTATTTTGGATACTATTTATAACTTTAAGATACACAACACAGGGAAGATTACAAATATTAATAACTCCCCTAAAATCTATCAACTGGTGGGACTCAAACCCACTACCTTTCAAGGGCAATATTACTTAGTAAACTCGTATAACACTAACTTATCTTTTCAGTTATTTTTAACCTTCGATAGAAAAATGAGTGTATTATAAGTTTGAGGCATCAGTGCGTCCGTCTGCGCCTTCGTAGCGCTAAAAATTTTGATGATGTCCAGAATAAAAACATGATGAAGATCTACTCAAATTTGTCAGTTAATTTTTTGATCATATTCTGCAAGTTAGCTAAGTTTAAATCACGAAACATATAATTTTAAATTTTTTTTTGACAATTTTACGAAAATATTTTTTTTAAATTATTTTTTTACTAAGCAAGCAAGTCATTTTGTATGAGTTAGTGGCCAAATCTGGCGACGGGAGATTTTAATCCACCTTAAGGCCTCCTGTGTGGCTTAGCGAAGAGCCGGGACAGCTCAACGTGCCCTTCAAGAACGGAAGCGCTCAGTAAATGCCACTAACAGTCACCCATCCAAATCGTTAAGTGTAGGCATAGGTTGCCTCCTGACAATGTATAAATCATCTTCAATAGATGTAAAGGCCGTCGCTTAACTTAGATAATCGGTGAAGGTTGACTAAGCAAGCCAAGAGCACTTAAATTTTCTACTGAAAAGATAATTTAGTGTTACTATTATAATAACAAATACAATACAAGGTATACACTCGTGTGAAGTTAGCCAATGTTGAGGTAATCATTTTGAGCTATACATCTATATGGGTGTACGCTTCTGAGTATAGGATCCAATGTCGACTCTGAAACAAGAGTTATATCAATTATTGTAATAAATAACTTTAACTTTCAGTTTACCACGACTTTTTCGGTCTTAATTAGACCGAAAATTGGATTTATCTTGGATTTTTCGAAGGTTTAGTTAGACCCGGCCTAGCTAGGCTCGAGTTAAAACTGAGACGTGAAGTAAGACTAAAGGTGTCTGCCCACTATCCCGTAGCATACCATGAGCGTGCTAGGAACGTTTCCGGCACGGAAAGCAGTCCTATACGCTCTATTTTGCCCACTGAAGCGGGCCGACAGCGTTCTGAACCCGTTTACAACCCGTATGTAACCCGTATGTAATCTGTATGATGCCCGTATGTAACACGGCAGGAATCCTTTCAATACGCTCGTAAAGCATCGGTAGCGTAAAGCATGCACGTAGCGTATCCGCACCGGCAAAATATTCCCTCCGACAAATTGTTGACGGCCCGTGCATGGTACGCTACGGTGTCGGCCGGTGACGGAACGGTCTAGTGGGCATAGTCGCATACTTCTCAATACAAAGAATAGTTTTTTGTCCGAAACGGTCCTAGTACGGTCATGGTATGCTACGGGATAGTGGGCAGACACCTTTAAAACGAAGTTTTATAAAAACCCGTTCTTTTGTGAAATTATTAATTAATTCACTCAAAACTGATCAGTAAATGAAGTCAAAAAAGAATTTAGCGGCAAAACAAGGGGTAGGTAGGTACCTACGGTCAATGATTTTATCAATGTAAATGTCAATGTCGAATATATTGTCGAAAAACAGTACGTAGTAAATACCTATTCTAATATTATAAATGTGAATGTAAGTTTGTTTGTTACGCTTTCACGCGAAAACTACATAACCGATCATCATGAAACTTTGTACACATATTCTTGGAGGTATTAGAAGTAACATAGGATACTTTTTATCCCGGAAAATCAACGGGATCCAACGGGACGCGAAAAAGTCGCGGACAGAAGCTAGTATAAAATAATTGAGAAAAAACAGTCACCAAATAGATTTTCATGACAAATGTGAAGTTAGACCCGAGTTAAACCTGGGGTGGGGTCGGTTTAGCGAAAGTCTATAGTTAGACCTCGGTGAAGGTGCTAAATATGTAACATAATATGAAAAACACGAGTTAAAGACAGGGTTTTTCAAAAAATCCAAGATAAATCCGACAACGTAATTAGATCTTTTAGGGTACGACTTTTCAAAATTCCTTTCTTAGTGCACCCCTACACTATACACGGTGTAACATAATTACCCTATAAGTCCGAAAGGGGGGTATTTTACAGGTCATGGCGAACAGTGTTTGTTCTACGACTATTGAGATTTCGAAGATGTTCATTCATGAAATGAGCTCGTAACTTTTACTTAAAATGTACCTACACACAGCATGCGTGTGCGTGCGACGCGGTAAGAGGGTACCTACGTGTGCATATGGGTTTATGCAAATAGTAAACAAACACTTAGGGTTGTTGCAAATTTCTAAAATAATAAAAGTTGTACTTTTGTATGAAAATTTCAATTACGATTTATTGACCTTTTGCACATTTCCAAGCACTCAAGTGGTCGGTCTGATTACGCCCCTTTCGGGCTTACAGGGTAATTATGTTACACCGTGTATAAGAATACTACCCTCCAAGTTTCACACCTCTAGGACTTATAGTTTAGGGTGTGCGTCATACTTACCATACAGTGTTTAGGACATGGATGAGCACGGCAGCCGTGGGGATCCCATCTGTGTGAGCACTCGGTCTAACCACTGCAGTGGACCGTTCAAGTGTAACTCTATCCAACATGGCGTCGACGTTACTGTCTGCCGCCTGAAACATTCATAGTAAATCCTATTAACAATATTATCAACACGAGTTTAAAAGTTTGTGAAGATGTATGTATGAACTAGCCGTCGCTCGCGGCGTTGCTCGCGTTCTAGACCCTTTAGAGTGTGACTTTTCAAAATTCCTTTCTTAGTCCACCCCTACACTATATAAGGATACTACCCTCCAATTTCATACCTTCATACCTCTAGGACTTATAGTTTAGGCTGTGCGTTGATTGTCAGTCAGCTTCCAAAGAGTTTTATATATTTAGAAGATGTATGTATGTTTGTTCCTCTTTCACGTAAAAACTAATAATCCGATTTGGATGAAACTTGCAATATATACTGTCCCATGACCTAGATTAACACATAGGCTCCTTTTTATCCCGGAAAATGAACAGGATCAAACGGAACGTGGGCGAAGTAGCGGGCGGAAGCTAGTTAAATAATAACCAGCTAACGTCGCTATTGCCAAGATCTCCGTACTGTAATTACCTGTACTCGGCGCCCCATCCCTTGACGAAGCTCATACGAATGGTGCACATTCTGGTGAGTTGGAACACGGCTTCGAACCCTTGTGATACGGACTGAGACAGTAGAGCGGCGAACTCCTGGTTATTGAAGATTTTCAAATTACATCCTGCAAATACAAAGATATTTTTTTTACTATTTTTATAATAGTAGTAAAACTAAAATATATCTAATATAAGAAAAAAATATCTATTTTTTACTCTAGCAGTCGCCGAAAATGTGGGAGGATTATGTCAAGCTGTGGACGTCTACAAGCTGATAATGATGATGACTTACCTGGCGGTATCTTGCATACGGTGGCCGGATGCCAGCCGTAGCGCTGATTGCAGTTAGGGCTCTGCACAAATATTGAGGAATCGCTCAGACATTCTGCGAATACTTCGCCTGGAAAAAAATATATTGTATCACTATCGCTACATAGTATAAAGCAAAGTCGATGCCCGCGTCTGTCCTAATGTCTGTATGTCAAAGATGTTACCTCCAATGTAATAAAGGCGCACCCCTCTGCCAATATGCCTGCGTGTCTGTTCCACAACCTCGTTTCTGTTCACATTAGACAGCAAACCCAGGCAAAACCTGAAAGAGTAGAAATAATTACCAATAGTATCGATTCTCTTGTTGCTTTTTTCAAAACTAACCTATTTTGACACCATATGAGAAAGGGACGTTAACTTTTAGTGATGTCAATAGATAGATAGAAAACTCTTTGTTGTACACCACTTTTACAGTAATTATAAAATAAACACAGAGTTCATTATTCTTATGATTCATTATTACGTTAGTTTAAAAAAAAAAAAACTTTATTGAGGACAGGTACAACTTACAGTTACGTAAGGACAAAGTCCTGCAAACAGCGGTCTTATTGTTTAATACGATTTCTTCCAGACGACCTTTAAAAAATTTTGTTGTTTTTTTTTAAATGCAAAAAATGAATCAAGTCCGCCATCAAGACACCTCCCGTGGCTTCACTATTATTAGGGTCACTCAAGACGCTACTTTTGGCTACATTATATTATCTCAAGGCCCTACCCTTGACCGAACCTTCACTAGGGTCCTCTAAGGCAGTACCTTTAATCATCATCATCTCCTTGCCCTTGTCCCACTTTATGTGGGGTCGGCACAAATGTGTTTTTCTTCCATGCTCTTCTATCAGCCGTCATCTCACTCCTTTCTTACCCATATAATTTTTCACGCAGTCCATCCATCTTTTCTTTGGCCTACCTCTACTCTTATATCCATCTACATTCATATCTAATACTCTTCTTGTTACATGACATTCATCTCTCCGCATAACATGACCATACCATGCTAACCTACTGCTTCATCATCTTTTCATTCACAGGCGCCACTTTCAAACTTCCTCTGATACACTCATTCCTGATCTTATCCATTCTAATCACAACACACATCCATCTCAACATTCGCATCTCTGCCGCATGTACTCTTCTTTCATCCGTCCCTTTCGTTGCACAACACTCAGACCCATACAAAACAAACCACATACATACAAAGGCAGTACCTTATTTATTTATTTTAGGCTTACAGTAACTACCGCACCAAAGCGCCTGGTCATTATTCTCATTATTTTACAATCATAAAAAGAGTAATAAAAACAAGTTTTTTTTTGTGCCATATCTGGCAGACTAGCAGGCGGGCCATCTGATGTAAAGTGGTCACCACCGCTTATGGACACCTGCAACACCAGAGGTAATACTAGTGCGGTGCCGGCCTTTTAAGAGATACACCCCCGCCTTCTGAAGGACCCCATCTCAAAACTCCGAGAAGAAAACCGCAGAGGGAAGTTTTTTCCATAACTTTCCACGAGGCAGAAAAGACCGCGTGAAACGAGAAGTTGTGGGAAACCAGCCATCCAGGTGGTGTGGATGTGGACGAGTAAATTAAACACAGTAATACACAGACAGTCTTTAAGGCGAAGGGTAAAGCCAGACAACCTTATCGCTCGTTGTCGTTAACATTTTTGAAGATATAATATAACTAAATGTAATTATGTGAAATTGCAGAGCTTCAGGGTCGAGAGAATAACAATGCGAAGGTTCAATAAAAATATCACATTGATCCAAACAAGTTTTCCAACCAAAAAACTTGTACCAATGCGATGAATTAAAGTGCACATTATTTGGTTAGAAAACTTGTTTGGATCAATGTGATATTTTTACTGAACCTTTGCATTGTTATTCTCTCGACCCTGAAGATCTGCAATTTCACATAATTACATTTAAGTATATTATATCTTCAAAAATGTTGAAATGTGCGAGCGAGAGGGTTGTCTGCCCTTACCCTACGCCTTAAACACAGTAATACACAGACAGTCTTTTAGTAACATACCACTATTGCTGGGGTCTGTGAAGCCGTCCACAGTGATGGAAGGCTGGCTGGCATGGAAGGTCTCTCCTACGCGTGTGTTCAGCTCGTAGTAGCTGATGGAGCACCAGAAGGCAATACATTTAGTAACATACCTCTCACTATTGCTGGGGTCTGTGAAGCCGTCCACAGTGATGGAAGGCTGGCTGGCATGGAAGGTCTCTCCTACGCGTGTGTTCAGCTCGTAGTAGCTGATGGAGCACCAGAAGGCAATACATTTAGTAACATACCTCTCACTATTGCTGGGGTCTGTGAAGCCGTCCACAGTGATGGAAGGCTGGCTGGCATGGAAGGTCTCTCCTACGCGTGTGTTCAGCTCGTAGTAGCTGATGGAGCACCAGAAGGCAATACATTTAGTAACATACCTCTCACTATTGCTGGGGTCTGTGAAGCCGTCCACAGTGATGGAAGGCTGGCTGGCATGGAAGGTCTCTCCCACGCGTGTGTTCAGCTCGTAGTAGCTGATGGAGCACCAGAAGGCAATACATTTAGTAACATACCTCTCACTATTGCTGGGGTCTGTGAAGCCGTCCACAGTGATGGAAGGCTGGCTGGCATGGAAGGTCTCTCCTACGCGCGTGTTCAGCTCGTAGTAGCTGATGGAGCACCAGAAGGCAATACATTTAGTAACATACCTCTCACTATTGCTGGGGTCTGTGAAGCCGTCCACAGTGATGGAAGGCTGGCTGGCATGGAAGGTCTCTCCTACGCGTGTGTTCAGCTCGTAGTAGCTGATGGAGCACCAGAAGGCAATACATTTAGTAACATACCTCTCACTATTGCTGGGGTCTGTGAAGCCGTCCACAGTGATGGAAGGCTGGCTGGCATGGAAGGTCTCTCCTACGCGCGTGTTCAGCTCGTAGTAGCTGATGGAGCACCAGAAGGCAATACATTTAGTAACATACCTCTCACTATTGCTGGGGTCTGTGAAGCCGTCCACAGTGATGGAAGGCTGGCTGGCATGGAAGGTCTCTCCTACGCGTGTGTTCAGCTCGTAGTAGCTGATGGAGCACCAGAAGGCCGGCTCGCAGTACAACACTGGAGCCGCTTCAGCGCCCGTCACGGGAGACGGACTGAGCCGGGTCAGATCTGGGAATATACTTGATGGTAAAGTGCTAGCGATATCTACAAAGTTCGTTTGCAATGCATAGCCTCACTGAGCAGATCCACTGAAATAAAGAAATATAAATATTCCTGGACGTTACACTAATTATTTATTAATTAATTTAATTATGTAATTTATTTTATTATTAGACATGTAAATGTCAAGTCTTATGCCAGTAATAGCACAAACTCCTTTACAAAGAGCCCTACTACTACTAATGTCTCGTCACGGTTGAATAGCGCTCGGCGAGAGTAGGTATGCGATTTCTGCGTGTTCAAGGTTAACGCTATTAAACCGTGCCGGTACCTGTAGTACCATTTTGCAAATTTGACAGTAGAAAAAGCAGTTTCCGCTTTAAAATAGTATAAGTAATAAAATGTGATAAATTGGATTACAAACTCACTCATGTTGTCGTTATGGTCCATCGGATCTCCATCCTCACTGATGTATCCCGGCGGCGGGGTCGAAACCGATGACGAATTACTGAAAACAAAATTTAAATAAATATAAATTCAGTAACCCTATTATCTAAATATATAAAACTCTTTTGAAGCTGACTGATAATCAACGCACAGCCTAAACTATAAGTACCTCTAGGAGGTATGAAATTTGGAGGGTAGTATCCTTGTATAATGTAGGGGTGCACTAAGAAAGGAATTTTGAAAAGTCGCACTCTAAAGGGTCTACTACGCGAGCAACGCCGCGGGCAACAGCTAGTAATATTATAAATGTGAAAATTTATGAGGATGTATGGATGTATCAATGTATGTATGTTTGTTTCTCTTTCACACAAAAACTACTGATCCGATTTAGATGAAACTTGAAATATATATTGTCCGTGACCTAGATTTACACATACGCTACCTTTTATACCGGAAAAGCAACAGGATCCAACGGGAAGCGAACAAAGTCGCGGGCGATTTTTAAACTCAATAATATGTTTATTCTAATCTCCTTTGTTTATTGCGACCAGCACGTACTGGCATTTAGCTAGAGTTTGGTTAAGTTTTCGTGGAAGTGAGCATACAGCCGATTACGGCCCCAGCGGGCCTAGGATGCGCACCGCGAGATATTTGTCATGTCGTTCTGTCAAAATGTAAGCATTTTGTACCAGTTTATGAACTATTGCATTATCTGTGGTAATGTTGTCGAGAAACCGCGCCTTTGAATCTTCAACTTTTGACATTTCTGCATGACTATTATCTCGTCCTCAGAGAGGTACGACGACTAACAAGTGTCAAAAGTGTACATTATGGCGCGTTTTGTCGACACCATTACCACAGATCATGCAATAGTTCCTAAACTGGTACAAAATGCTTACATTTTGACAGAACGACATGACAAATATCTCGCGGTGCGCATCTTAGGCCCGCAGGCCTATGCATCTAATCTAGATGATTTAAAAAAAATACAATTATTCAATAATTAAACGTACTACAAGTACATAACGGGCCCGATTCTGTTGATGCATGTGTGCTGTCAAATTAACTTAGCTTAGGAAAATTAAACAACAGAATTGGGAGTATTATGAAGGTATTCAATTATCTACTTACAGTGTGGTATTTCCCGGAACTTGCTGAGCCAATGTAGCTTCTAAATACATGGCGCTGTGAGCGCCCATACCAACTGTCTGCATCACACTGTAACAACATTTATATATTTAAAAAAAATTGTGCATCACACTAATATTATAAGCGCCAAGTTTGTATGGACGTATTTATGGGTGTTTGTTACTCTTTCATACAAAAACTACCGATCCGATTTGGATGAAACTTGGAATATAATTGTACGTGAGCTGAATTAACACATAGGCTGCTTTTTATCCCAGAAAATAAACGGGATCAGAAACGCCTAGAAGATTTCGCATAGCAACTTGCGCTTCTAATCCTGCGCAGACGAAGTCGCGGGCACAAGCTAGTTATGACCTTTGAGTACACGCACCCACCATCATAATTTATTTCTCCTTTCTATCATGGAAGGTTTGCTGGTAGAGAATTCTTATTAGTGTTAAGCTCACCTTTGTACATGACCTATCTTTAAGTTCCCTTATGTCATTACTTTTGTGTACAATAAAGAACAAAGATATATATTTATTCTTTATGACAGGCGTCATGGCTCAGTCGGTAGTAGCTCTGCCTTCCGTGCTGTGGGTCGTGGATTCAATCCCCACCAAGAACAAATATTTGTGTGTGGCAAACATAGATGTTTGTTCTGTGTCTTGTTGTTACTAAGTATCTGAGGTATGTATTTACAAAAAAAATGTATACATATAAGTATTCTATCAGCAATCTAGTTCCCATACTACAAGCTCTGCTTATTTTGGGACTAGAGAGGTGTTGTGTGTAATGTCCAAGGATATTGTTATTATTATATTAGTAGGATGTACATACGCGTCGTGATCGTGATGCGGCTGATGGTAGTCCGTGTATGGCGGCGGCGCGCGCACTTCCAAATCGTTGCAGCGAGGTACCAGGATCGGTGGTAACGCTACAACATACAAACAAACAACTCAAGAGGAATGTAAGGAAAAGTAAATTATAAATGTAGGTACATGTAACACACAGAACAGCCCCCACACCACACACCCTAAAGCACCCTTACTCACCCTCACATTCTCACCCACTCACCCTGCTTATTATTATATTCGCTACTGTAACATTCCATGGATATGGAAAAGCGGGTCCTTTCAACAACCTACCTACTTAATTACCTAACTAACTAGCAAGTAAATAAATTTGGAACTAAAACTAGCTACCTAAGTAATTGGAATGCACTTTGCTAGATCCTACTTACAGCTACATACCCATACCTATCTAACCTAGTAGCTACCTACCTAATGTAAGGCATCGACGCTAATGGCCGAATACTCAAACGCCACTCAAACCCCGCTCAGTTTAAGTTCCACTTACATTATTGCCATTTCTTACAAATGAGTAATGTCAAAGAGGCAGAGCAATTTTAAGTGGTGCTCAAATTTGAATGACTTTTGAGTATTCCAGCCTAAGACTCATGTAGCATTATTCCTATAAACCTTGTGGTTTCCTTAGTGCTATAGTACAAAATTGGTTACTATGTTTAAAAAAAAACACAAGTATTTTTTACTTACAGGAAGGCACCTTGTTAATTTTTTTTGTATATTTGTTACAGAAATAAAGATATTTTGATTTTAGATTTTGATTTTAATGTATTTCCTATTACTATTACTACTAGCCCATACTGTCCCATTGTTGGGCAAAAGCCTCCCCCCACTTCCGCCAGTCTCCACGTTCTTGAGCCCTAATTCGCCAGTTCCTCTCATATGCGTCCAGCTGTCCAGCAGCCTAACACTTAGGACTGCACCCTCTCGGTCTTTTTGGAACTTAAAACCCTTGTTAATTAGGTAGGTATAGAAAGGTGTAATATTCTCACCGGGTGTATCGATCCTCGTATAATGGTAGGGGTTGATGCAGACTTCGTCCTTCTTCAACTGATAGGCATATTCACAGTTATCAACTGGTTTTAGTTCATTATGGCTCTGAAATAAACATCTATACTATTATAAAACTGTAAAAAAAGCCACAAACTAAATTAAAGATAATGGATAAACTAAAATGCAGATCTACTAATAAACGATTCTGATTCCAAAAATCCAGTTTGTCTGTTGGACCAATTTAAACTTATACCATTCGGAAGCCCTTTTTACGTATTGAAACATAGGCTATAATTTATTGAAATCAAAAACCGAAGAATAAACGGGATGCGGGAAAGGTGGCAGACATTAGCTAGTAAGTAAATAAATAAATAAATATTCATGGACATTTAACACAACGCCTTCCAGTCCCTAACTACGCATAGCTACTAGTACTATGGGAACTAGATTTCTGATAGAATACTTACATATTATTATACATTTTTTTTTTGTAAATACATACTTAGAATACATAGTAACACCCAGACACAGGCCAAACATCTATGTTTGTTTTATTTATTTATAAATGAGCAGCTTTCGCTGATGTGTCTACGTCAGACAGTGTTCAAATTTTGTTGAAATTATAGTCTCTTATGTTTGGTAAATTCTTTTGAGCACTGATTTATTTGTTCGAAACCAGATGTCTAGTTTGTTTTTGAATGCATTGACGGAAGTAGCAGTAACGACGTCATCTGATAGCATGTTCCAATTGTGAACCACTCTATTGCTGAAGAAGTGATAAGCGGCAAGGGAGACGGAGGGGTCACGGTTTCACTTCAGTTGGTGACCACGTGAGGGTCTTAGCTCTTTTCTGATAAGAATGTCATGAAAGTTTGGCAGGTTGTTTTTGGCGGGGATAGAACCCACAGCAAGGCACAGCCATTACCAACTGAGCCATGACGGCCGTATAATAAGCTTGACAGTGATCTCACCTGGAGCTGGGGCCAGCGCCACAGCCGGCAGTAAACAACATGCGGCAGTCCCTTCCGGTACTGCCCGTTTATTCCATTGTCATTCGGTTTCACTCTGAAAGTTACAATCAACTTTAGAACTTGTTTATAGTGTTCCAAAACTCAGTGTATCTACTCGAAGCTTGTATTGAGTTATTATGTGTTAGTTTTTTTTTCTGACAAGATTCCTATTGGTGGCTGTCTTTTAAATATTATGTAAACCTCTTTGCAGAAACATTTTTGTCTAAACGCGGGTATCAGCTAGAACTATTATAAAACTGTAAAAAAGCCAAAAACTAAAATTAATGATATGATAAATTAAATATGCAGATCTACTAAATAAACGATTCTGATTTCGAAAATCGAGATAGTCTGTTTGTTTGTTCGCGGATTACGCCTAAACTACTGGACCAATTTCAACGAAACTTATACCATTCGGTAGCCCCTTTTCCGGATTGAAAGATAGGCTATATTTTATTGAAATCAAAGACGTGGATTCTTAGATACAGCTTGAACTCTCTAAATCAAAAGCAGCCATTTGCTACGAGGTTCGTCGTATGCTGGTTGACATATATATTTTGGTGGAAAGTTTCGCACGCGTACGAAGTCGCGGGTATCAGCTAGTTCTAAACTTGATGTAAGCTTAGAGTGGTTACACTGTGTTTCTTTTGCATTGACAAGCAGATTAAATAGGGTTTAATAATAACAGGGCATGAACATTACTTTGTGACCTTTGCAGATCCAATCTGAACTCTGAACTAAGTTCGTGAATAGGATTATTGACCCGGTGTTACGCGAGGGGTCAACACTGGCTTGTAATAAGCAATGTAACCCTCAAAAAGTATTCATAAACTCGCGATCGATAGCTTCACCGCTCGTTTATTCGTTTAATTGGGTCTAGGAACTCATTTAATATCCGAAATACCGTAATTTGTGCTTATTTCTGCTTACTTGAGTGTACAACTTTCCATGACCATAATAACTAAATTTTGCTACCTGCAAACTCGTAAAGATCCACGTACAGCTGCGAAACGGCGAGAGTAGCACAAAAACACGAGATTATCAACGTAGCTTCACTAAAATATCTAAAATAGCGATCTAAAAATCAGCAGGTTCTAAAACATGTCCGCCATATTGACAAAGATTTCACTGGCTCGATTTGTTTTTGACGGTGTTTTGACCTTACCGATTTTTCGTCCTGTCCGTATTATACGGCCAAACTGAGAAGATCTTAGGGTTGATAGAAACGTGGTGGGTGATTAATACATTTTAATTTGGTTGGGTTATGGCAATAAGGCGGAATTTGGTAGTTTAGTTTCTGAACGAATACAAAAAAAGTTAGCTGATTCTTTCTACAATATTTTTTAGTTATGTGTACGTAGATACTAATTTCAAAAATCTAGTTCAGTTCAGGTCAAGCTACTAGATAAGTGGGTACCTTTTTACCTAATCTTTTCCCCCAACTAGGATGCAACGCATCCTTTGATTAGATACGCAATATACACAGAACAGTGAAGTATTGGAGTTTCAACGTTATTACAAAGAAAATAAAGGTGAGAACAATGGCAAATGCTAGTCGACAGGAAATGTCACTTTTGGTCGTAATTTTTCAACTCTTGCCAGAATCAATACTACATTTTACTAACCTGGGTATTGTAACACATCTAGTATGACAGCTTTGACTCGATAAAGCTCTCTCTAACTCATCAATAGCCCCATTTTTCTTTAGTTTCTTGACTAAACTCTTCACAGCTTTTTCTGACCACTTGTCTTCAGCTATTGAGGATCCTTCTTGTCCTTTTTTCCAGCCAAGTAGTTTTTTCACGATCGGTGGAGTTAGAGGAAACATATCGCAGTAGTGCACATAAAACTCATTAGAATGTACCACTTCAATGTTTATTTATAAACGCAAAATTCGCACACAAACACTGCACAACACGACCTAGCGGCCATATTGAGAAAATCATGAATGAAAATGACAGACAGTGACAGTTTAGTTTTGTCTACCGTCATCCTGACAACTATGTCATGTCTTTAGTAATGTCAAAGTAAAAAAGGAGTTCAAATTCAAAAATGTAGCTTTAAGTACACAGACTACCACCCCGTACCATACCTACCTACCGTATACATACTATTTCTTAGATTGATTATTTTATCAGCTTCGTCGGCCTAGTAAAAATAATAATAACTTTATTAGAGAATCTTAGGACATAGCATTCTGTAATGAGAGAACGCTGATGTTTATGTACGTATTTAGTTTTGCACTTGACTTTTACAAAAATAACAAATCTATGGGGGAAGTTTCAGACTTTTTTCCGCTTCCGCTTATTTCAGATTCTGATTGGTTGATTGACTGTCAATAAACGCGACATTTTCTTTCTAGTTTCTACACAAAAATTCGTTTGTTTTTCCGAATTTATTGTGCCAGTTGGTCGAGAAAAATATATTTTTTCAGTAAAATACCACTAACCGGTGAGTTTCTAACACTTTAGAAGAAAAAAATATACTTCAGTGCAATCATAACAAAGAAACACAATCGAAAATACTGGCTGCAAAATTGTAACCGGCCAGCATTTTGCTATTTTAATTTTATTTTGCGGCCAGTCATTGTATTCTCATTGTTTGATCTATACTACGCCGCCTCCGCCATGTGTCTGTGCCAGCCAGCCAGCACTTTAATTTTATTTACCTACTAGTATATAGTAGGTACCTACTATTCTTTGGTTATTAATTAACTAAAATAATCATATTATAAGATTTAAGCTATCAATCAATAAAACATTATTCCAACTACCTACTTACCTACCCACTTACTTTGTAATAACAATGCAAACCTCACGGAGCACGTCCACTGACGACGTGTTACATGCGGCATTGCACTACGTCCATCAATCTGAGAGTGATGTGCGTTAGCCCTTGCACCGGTACTATACCTACTAGGTACCTACCCACCTAGGTACCTAATAAGTAGGTAGGTGTACCTACTTATCAGATAAAGTACCTACCTACCTGAATGCTGATTTTCTGTTAGATAAAATAATTAAGCATAGATTTTTGTATGAAAATATTTATACCTTTCTTTTTTTTTATACTGGGGAAATGCGTTACGCATACCCCCCCCCCCCCCTGGGGGATGGGGAGGGTTATGTGGGGCTCCCGTACCGGTTTACCCACTAAAACCACCAGTTTCTCCAGCGTCGTCTGCGTGGAGGGGGACTGGGAAACCGGCACAGCCTTTATGTCCAGTCCCCCGCCGACGACCGCCTGCTTGCAGCAGGCCCTTCACGCCCCTCCTTACAGGAAGGGCCGTGGAACGACCGCAGGTGGTGGAAAGTGCAATGCTGGTGACAGGCGCCCCCGCGCCTGTCACCCGCTATCCACCACCATGAAGGGAGGGAGGGCGACTATTGTCTTCGCCCTCTCCGTGCCCTTTTCCGTATGAAAATCTTTACCTACTCAAATCTAAGCTTAAGTAACGATTTCTTTATATCAGCATATTAAAATTTGTACTATTAATGGCCGGTTTTTTGATCCTTAGTTAACTCAACTAATAGTCAAATTTGGTCCAAATTTGACTATTCGTTGATCCTAATTTGACAATTAGTTGAGTTAACTAGGGATCAAAAAACCGGCCCTTACTAGGTTAGGTAGGTACTCGTACTACCTAGGTATAGGTAGGTACCTACCTACTATACCTACATACTTACTAAATGCCTACATATTGCCTCTGCTTAATTTAGGCCTAGTGGCTACCATGGAGGATCCGCAGCCACTGCTGCTGTGCATGGAAAATGCCTCTGGCGAGGAGGTGATTCTGAGGATCGAGCCGGAAGACGACTTCCAGACATTCAAAGATAAGGCTAGGTTAGTTCTTACTTACGTACGGCCATGCCACATGGAGGGAAAGTATCTTAAATAAGCCAAAACCCTACTCTTCACTGCTCATGCTCAGGTGCCGACCACGCAGATGATGCCAAAATGCATTTGTTTTCCATGTTTTATTTAGTTCTATTTTATTATTCTGGTTTACAATCACACTCACAGAGCAACTGATATACCTACCTATTTTGTATTTATCTACCTATTACCTTCCTACTTATCTAATATCTATTATTTATATGTATTTTTTGACCACGAAATCCTCCCTTGGTTGTTTCTGAAAACCAGCGCTGCTCCATCTCATGGTCCATGCATGTGGGGCAGCATATGCTGAGAACAACCTTTTCAACCGCACTAGGGTACCTACAGAGCAGGACAGGACTAACTAGCACTATTTTTATTGGTTTTTGTTTGAAATTGTTTGTACCTTCTTTCCTACCACTTACTCTGTTTTGCTCCTACCTGTCTGGCTTACTTTTTTCTCTCTGTTTTATCTGTGTTTGTACCGAATGGGTTGAATAAATGGATTCATTTTTATTTAAATAATGTAGATAGAAAATTTTACTGAAAGAAGACTTCATTTTGATTAAAAAAAATGTAAACTGCATTTAAAGAATTTTAAGTAAAAGGAAGAGCTAATTTTCTTTAAATTATAAATGTAAAATTTCATGGGCTATGTTATTTAGAAAAAAATAATCCTTGATTGAGCCTTTTAATCGGTATCATAAAATAACGGGTGTTAAGTTTTTACAATTTGGTGGGTTCGATTCCCGGTTCAGACAGGCGATTATTCAAAACTCTTTGAATGCAGTTTAAATTGTTTTTAAAATCAAAATGAAGTATTCTTTCAGTAAAATGTTCTTTCTATCTACATTATTTAAGATACATTCCCTCCATGTGGCATGGCCGTGGGACATCCTGTTTACAGCTAAGTACGGCGAAAGGAGGAAAATTGACAAGAGGCTTATAAATCGTACTAATATTATTAAACGCGAAAGTTTGTAAGGACGTATGGATGTATACGTATGAATGTTTGTTCCTATTTCACGCAAAAACTACTGGGGCCTTATTCACTATGACCAATACAAGCGCGTTACGCAGCACGACAAGACAGCGGCGGGAAATCGCCCTATGCCTATGCCGTATTTCCTATGCCATAAATGTCATTCCTTACGGTGACGTCATACGGTTACGGCAAGGAATCTCCTAAGTCATACCGAATAATGCCCCTGATCCGATTTGGATGAAACTTGGAATATATATTGACCGTGACCTGGATTAACACATAGGCTAGTTTTTATCCCGGAAAATCAACGGGATCCAACGGGACGCGAACGAATTCGCGGGTAACAGATAATAAAATATAAAATTCAACTTCTGCCACTTCAAGGTCTACCTCAAGGTCAAGGTAGCCTTACCTACTCATCAGTGGCGGATTAAGTATTTCGGCTTAGGAGGGGCTCCACCCTGGGTAGGTGTGGTTACCCAAGGATGGAGCTTGTTTTGTGGGGGGGTTGAAGTTTCCATGAGGACACCATTAGGTGTTCTGGCAGCCAAATGCTTGGCTATAGCTCGTAAATAAAAAAAAACATGTGTGTAATTCACACGTGGTAGAAATGAAACCTTCAGAAAGACTTTCAAATCACAACGGTGCTAAAGAAGCATTCACTTCAAAAAAGTTGCAAAATGTGAACGAGTTTGCTTGAGACTTGAACCCACGCACCACGAGCTAGCCCAATCCGTTAGACCGCTTGGCCAGCAGTCTCCTTAGAATGCGTGCGAAAATTAGGGATCTCTCTTCTCGTTTCCTCTCTTTTTCGTTTCATCTTCGTCATTTCCGTTTCATCGACTTTCAAATCACAACGGTGCCAAAGAAGTTTTCACTTCAAAAATTGAAAAAATAAATTCTGTTAGCCTAGCCTACACTGGCCTACGGTAGTTAATAAAGTAGATGCGTCACAAAAAGTCGAAATAGATGACCGATTTGTCTCTAAATAATATATTAATACAAAACGGATATGACCTTACTAAACTTGTATCGCAGGTTCTACCGATTTCCAATTAGGTTTGTATCGGTCCAAGGATTAATAGATACGTTATTAGCACGTGTATCTATAATATTATAAAACTGTCAAGAAGTCAAAAACTAAAATAAAAGATATGGATAAACTAAATATGCAGATCTACTAAATAAACGATTCTGATTCTGAAAATCGAGTTTGTCTGTATCTGTTTTTTTGTTCGCGGATTACGACTTAACTACTGGACCAATTTCAATGATACTTATACCATTTAAAAGCCCTTTTTCCGGATTTAAACCTAGGCTATATTTTATTGAAATCAAAAACGTCGATTCTTAGTTATAGCTTGAACTCTCTAAACCAAAAGCAGCCATTTGCTACGAGGTTCATCGTATGCTGGTGACAGATATTTTGGTGGAAAGGTTCGCATGCATACGAAGTCGCGGGTATCAGGTAGTTTCACTTATATTTTGTATTGAAACTTTTGAGACGAAACAGTAGTAATGAAAATATTGGCTTTAATAAAATTTAAATTTATTGTTTCGTCCCAGTGTGACGAAATACTAGTACCCCAAAATAGAATAACTCGCAGAGATTACTATTACTATTAGCCCATGCTGTCCCATTGTTGGGCAAAGGCCTCCCCCCACTTCCGCCAGTCTCCACGTTCTTGAGCTCCACTTCGCCAGTCCCTCTCATAGGCGTCCAGCTCGTCCCGCCACCTCATACGCGGTCTACCGCGACGCCGCCTCGCTGTGTCAGGGCACCACTCGGTGGTTATTTTGGCCCACAGGTCGTCAGGCATGCGGCAGATGTGACCGGCCCAATCCCACTTTAGTCTGGCGGCTTTTTCTCCTACGTCGGCAATTTTGGTTTTGGAGCGCAGAATGGTATTTCGTACGCGATCTGTTCGTTTTATACCTAGAATGCTGCGCTCCATTGCTCTTTGGCAAACCTTGAGTTTGGATTTCTGAATGTTTGTCAGAGACCAAGTCTGCGAGCCATAAGTAAGAACGGGAAGGATACACATGTCCATGAGTTTGCGCTTTAGTATCATTGGAAGGTTGCCCTTCAGCAGCTCCTTCATCGACCAATAGCTCCTCCAGGCGTTCTCAGTGCGTCTAACAATTTCCTGATCCTGCCTGCCTGTCTGGAGGGAAACTACTTGGCCGCAGAGATTAAATACTTGATTTTATTTTTTAACGCAACGCTTAGTATTAGTTGCCTACTTTATAATATCATCATCATTTCGGATGTTACAGAACGCTATACAAAGTGATTCAAAACATTAAAGAGGCCCAAAAATTCCCACCGATATTTTATTTAGGTTATTAAAAAATGTTAGTAGCCAATTCTTAGCCATTTTCCTTTACATGTTTTTCAAGTTGAGTTTTTTTTTACAACTATTATTTTTCTTTAGTTTACCTATTTAGGCATTTAATTATTCATTACTATCAGCAGCTTAGATTCATAACTTCGAGGACGTATTAAGGACAGGGCCAAATCTATATAGTGCTTATTAAAATGGATCTAGGTTATTGAAGTTTAAAATTAGCAATTCTTTTCGCCTAATATGGCAGTTTCAACTTGCCGATTACTTTATGAATCTCGTTTTTAGCGGACAGTGTCATTTTGTAGGTAGGTTACCTACCTATAGTATAGATTATATAATTTATTATAAAGTTAAATTGATTGGTCGCTTAAATTATATAGCAATAAATTAATAAATTCAAACTAGATTTATCAGGTTTGTAAGCAGGAAGTTATCAAGGAAGTAATAAAAATACTGCGTATCCTCGCCTCGTTTTTGGCATTTTATATTTTTTTGAAACATTTCCTAGGTCTAGCTGTAGTTGTCGGTTTACCAGGCGGGGTAGCCCAGGGGAGATCCGTAGTATGGAGAGACTACGTTGGCGGGGTACTCGGAGTAAGGGTCGGCGACGATGGGGGCGGGGTAAGACTCAGCAACAGCTGGGTCGTAGGATGCAACTGCGGGGGCAGCGTAGGTTTCAACTGCGGGGGCAGCGTAGGTTTCAACCGCTGGGGCAGCGTAGGATGCAACCGCTGGGGCAGCGTAGGATGCAACTGCTGGGGCAGCGTAGGATGCAACTGCTGGGGCAGCGTAGGAAACGGCAGGGGCGACGCGTCCGACCAACTGCTTGGACAGGACTGGGGCGGCACTAGCAGCAGCGCCATCTAACCTAGCCTCAACGGTTTTGACGTGGTCGACAGCCCTCCATGCGCTTTCTTGGGCATTGTTGATAGCTTGTCCGTGCAGTTCGTTGACCTGTGGAATTGTTTTTGTTAGCCTTTATTCGTCTCGACTATCACCAGCTGGCCTATTCAAGTGACAATTCACTGCCAGAGGGCCTAGTACGAGTTTTCAGTGTATACTGTGGGTGTGAAACGTCTGACGCCCAGCACACCAGTGTGCGCTAATTTGTATGGAGCCACTGAGCGGTTTCTTTGAGAAGCTCGACATGCGAGTACGGGCTTGGTGTTGACCAAGCTCCTTAAAGAATCCGCTCAGTGTCTCCATACAAATCAGCGCCCACTGGTGTGCTGGGCGTCAGACGTTTTACACCAGATGTACACACCAAAACCCAGTGCTAGGCCCTCAGGGCTGAATAGACAACTAGTTAGCGATGGTTACATTTAGCTGAGATCTAGTTACTTTATCTTGAACCTGACGGCCAGCATCATACGCAGCACGGGCATGGTCGGACGCCTCAACGTGAGCTTCGATAGCAGCACCGTTGATGTCTCCAGCAGAGATGGTTGGTACTGCCGGGGCGATGACGGATTGGTAGGGAGAGGCCAGCAGACCAGATGGTCCGGCTGCGGCGCAGGCGAGGATGGAGGCTACGATCTGTAAGGATAGGGACAATAAAGAAAGTGAATTACAAGAAGACTGAGATGTAGAATAGTTACATAGATGTAAATGGAATACAAGCAGATGATAGTGGACCAAGCAAGCTCGTATGGCTAACTCTGGTGACGGAGTTTTTAGGCCGCCTTAAGGCCTTCGTTGTGCCTTAACGACTACTAGAGCCGGGACAGTTGAACGTGCCCTCCGAACCCGTGAGCGCTCAGATGTAAATGCCACTAACCATCACCCAAATAGTGACCGCACAGAACATCGCTTATCTTATATAATCGTTGAAGATTCACTAAGCAAGCCTAGCCACGGCTTCCGAAAATGATAATGGAGAAGGTCATAATACAAAACTGTTAGATACTGATGTGAATTCTTATAATAAAAAACACTAAATATAGGTCAAAGAAGAGTTTGATGGACTGTGTGAAAGATGTTAGGAGTAAGAATAATGAGCTGATGGGTAACAGAGAAGAGTGTAAGGAGAAAATAATAAGATGTAATGTTGACCCAATGAGATGAGGGCGAGAATATGAAAAGCTGTTCATAGATACAGTGGTCACACAGGGCACAGGGATAGACACACAGGGCTCGTTAGGAAACTCTGAGATAATGCAATTAGTATACCAAGGGCTTTACATTTACTGAAGACGATTTATTCAGGGTCAGGAGGCAAGAATTTGTATAGGTAGAGTTATTAAGTGGGAGTCGGATGTAGCTAAACAAACAAAAAGTAATTAACAAATAACTTTTGTAAATCTCTTAAGTTTATTATAATTATGACTGTAAAAGTCAATCACAACACTAAACGCTTTCAAATTTAAGTTTTATTAGGTGCCTGTTGATATATTCGTTTAAAAATACATTTTATAAATTTTATGATTGGTATTCCAAATATTTGGCTGCCTAATCTTTAACTTATTCAATTATAGTGATTTATGAATATATTTCAAGAGCTTTGACTCCTAAATAGACAGATCGATATGGTTTTGTTATTTAAAGGATGTTAGATATGTCTAGAACTTTTAAATGTCAATAGGATGTGAATAATCGAATTCGAAACTTATTTTATCAACTGATGGTAGTTTATATTTATGAGATGACTCATAAGGCTTTTATTTTTTATGAATTTTATATTGACACAATCATAAATTTGCGAATGTGATTCTGATATTATTTTGTTTCCATTTTCATAATTTTTGTGTTTCAAAATTAATTTACGGTTAAATAAGTCATTATTTGCAAACGAAAAATGTTTTTTTCAAGTTTCAGTTTGAATTCTTATTTTTCAATGAATAAAAACACGAAGGAGTTTATGATATTTTTCGAATTAATAAAACTCAAAATATTGTTTTTTTTTTTACAAATTAAAACACTTTCTAATCCGGCACACTTGTTGATTCACTCCAAATTTCATTTCACACAAAAATAAGTCACAACTAACCAGAAATCTCATTTTGCACTTCTACGGTTGTCTGGTTGCGACTGGTAGACTGCTCGTAAGCTACTGAATGATCTCATTTCGTCGCCCGACCTTTTTATACCAGCGTGAAATGGAACGATTTAAAAAAAAGTAAATGAAACCCATTCAAGGGCGGGAAGGGTGCAGGAAGCGCGCCAATTTTTGACACTTGTTTTTTTTTTAAATCGCCCCAGGGCGTTGTCTATGCAGAACAAGTAACCTATGAGGTCATTTTGGCGGTTAACAACTTTTTAATGCCACAAACCATTGTATTTGTCACCTACACGCGAGAGATCTGAAATGTTATGGTCAGTTGAATTTCTTTCGTGTATCAATTTCTTTTTTATGAGCTTGATCTGATATGTCAAGGTGTTGGCGAGATCGCACTGAGGCTTTATTTGAGTAAAATGTTCCATAAATGGGCATCTTCGTTTTAAATCTTTTACTTATTGAGCTAGTTATTTTTACTAGTTCTTATATTATGTATAAAATATTCTTGAATATATTGAAGAGTTTAAGGTTTACGACTTAAACATATGTAAATGATAACTGATGTTATTCATATTGATCGCTGAGGGCTCCACTAAATAAAATAACCACTTAATGCAAAGACAAAATATTTGATAGAGCTGATGTAAAAATGACAGGGGGCTATGAATGAAATAGACAATAAAACTTAACCCATAAATGACCCTCGGTTGTACCTTATTAGTACCCTAAGTATGGATATACAGATTGATCGGTATAAGAGTATAAGTAGACCAAAGAAAAGATGGATTGCGTGAAAGATGACATGGGTAAGAAAGCAGTGACAACTGAGATGACCGCTGATAGAAGAGCATGGAGAAAAAACACATGGCCGACCCACATAAAGTGGGACAAGGGCAAGGAGATGATGATGACTACTATTAATGTCTGTGTCGTCCACAGGTCCGTCCTCGGTTATGACGTTGACATATCCTCGCTAACAAAAAACAAGCATGTCGAAATGACAGAAAACGTTTACAAATTCCTCATCAATCTAGAACTGAGTGACCCAGACATGGTGCAAAGCTATGACCAACCTTTGGACCCAAACGACGAGCCAATAGTCCTAGACGATGACCAACTTTACGTGTTAGATGACGGAACACAGATCAGAGCTTCCCAAATACATTTCGACAACGAAGACGCTCCTCTAGATCTGTCGGTAGAACAACTACCGTTCATCAAAGTGAATGATGATGTCGATGAAGTTGTAAAACATGATGTATATGAAGATGTATCCCACAAGATTATAGCTAGCCCGGTTTCTACAACAGACTCCAGCCCGAAACATGACTTTATAAACCACGTGCCTTTTAAACTCGTTTGTAATAACACTACTGGCTTTGAAGCGCAGTTTACGAAATATCTTGAAGCTAGCAATAAAACGTATGCAACTCTTAGAAACGTGACGAAAAAGAACAAGTCTCCAAGGAGTCTTATAAGAGATAACTTCAATGATAAGGAAGAGTTTAGATACACGCGTGAAGAGATATTAAATATGCTAAAAGATTCTCCAGTAACTAGCATTCCTTATGAGAATAACGAGAAAAAGCATGTAAGGAAAACCGATCCAACCAAAATGGTGCAGAAAACTAGCACAAAAGCGATAGATATTGACGGTTTAGTTATAGGAGATGGGGGGAATAGAAACTGCTTCATATGCGGTAAAAACGTGAGCAATGATAAGATATACCTGTTTGATAAAGAAGATCAAAAGATACACAAGTGCTCGCCGCAGAAGAAAATGTCAACGCAACTAAAAATTATATGCGAAAATTGCTTGAACGATAACTTCACACCGTCTAGAATGAAAGGAGCAAACCAATTTCTAAACTCAGATGAATATCTCGTAATAAGAAACAATCAACAATACATATTTCAGAAAACGAAAAACTTCAAATTTCGAACGGATACTATAGACAATAAAAAAAGAAAGAAGGACGAGTTTGTAAAATTCGAAATAGGTTCTGACGGAGAGATCGTAACTAAACCCATAGACGAGGATGCGATTTTGGCACACGATAGAAAGGATAGTTCTAGTGATGTCGAGATTGTGGAAGCGGAAACGGAAGTGGATAAAATCATAGACAATTTGGAGGAAGCGGATGAGGACGTCAAAGTTTTTTTGGGCAAATACGAAGCTGATGAAGCTATTGAGCTAAAATGCAGGTAAATATTATTCTCTGTAATGTCGCACGCCAACCTCCTCATTACACCACCACGTTTGGGTTGGCTGGCAGACATACTTTCAGCATTAAGTCCACCCTTAGTAACAAATTTATAATTTAATGCAATAAAGTATAATAAAATACATAAAATTGCTAATGTTTTTACGAGTAAGTTAATGTCATAAATGCTCGTAAACTGATAAAGAACTCAAGCAAAGTGTAGGGTTTGTATTCTACAATCTTATAAGTTAAGTTGTTCGTTTTAGTAAAATGTTCGGTTTTAGTTAGTTGTAATAGTAAGGTATAAGAGTAAGTGACGTGCTGTCGACCTGCGGCCCGAAGATGCGCACCGCGAGATATTTGTCATGTCGTTCTGTCAAAATGTAAGCATTTTGTACCAGTTTAGGAACTATTGCATTATCTGTGGTAATGTCGAGAAACCGCGCCTTTGAATTTTCAACTTTTGACATTTCTGCATGACTATTAACTCGTCCTCAGAGAGGTACGACGACTAAGAAGTGTCAAAATGGCGTTATGGCATTATGGCATTATGTCATTATGGCGCGTTTTGTCGACACCATTAGGTACCACAGATAATGCAATAGTTCCTATACTGGTACAAAATGCTTACATTTTGACAGAACGACATGACAAATATCTCGCGGTGCGCATCTTAGGCCCGCAGGTGTTAACTGTGAACTTGAGTTCACGACAAATTCAAATTCAAATTTGTTTATTCAATAATAAAATAACATAACAGATTGCTCCAAGACAACACGTCTGAGCGTAGAAAATGCTAACCCGCGGGAACATGCAATACTGTGCGGTTTGTATAAACCGTACACATACATTTGTGTAGGGATTTTCATATAAAAATCTATGCTTGAGTCCGGATCTTGTGCAGTAAATCAGCATACGAGCCTAACCCCTTTATCTGGTAGGTAGGTACCTTCCAGAAAAATACTGTTTAGCTTTTATAAGTACTTATGGCCCTTTATTTTTAGATTCTGCGAGCAAATATTTTCTGCTGTATCAGAAGTGATTGAACACGGCGAGACGCATAAGCACGTTATAGAGGACGATGTGGTATTTCCGTGTCCTTTGTGCGATTACGGTGAGTTCAATTAAAGCTTGAAAATATTAATTTTATTGCGTCTGGTGTTACAAGGCAATTATAGATACTATTGCTAAAATATTAAAGGTGTTGGGCCATTTCAGGTCCCGATTTGCATACATTTAGTTATTTTTTAGATTAATTTTGTTATTTATAACTTTTGTTAGTTTTATCATAATCTATTATGCAGTAGTGCATTTTTTTTTATCCTAAATTTAGACCTTTTAGTGTACGACTTTTCAAAATTCCTTATTAGTGCACCCCTACACTATATAAGGATATCTACTACCCTCAAATTTCATACCTCTAGGACTTATAGTTTATTTAGGCTGTGCGTTGATTGTCAGTCAGCTTCAAAAGAGTTTTTAGAAGATTTGTACAGACTTTCATATCCGTAACCATTATTCGATAAAAAATTATATTAAATTTAATAAAAAATAAGTAATATTTTTACTTAGTTTTTTTTTGACCCTGCGCATAAAATCGCAAAAAAGTGGTTATTCTGACTAGCTAACTCATTATACTAGTGTTTTTATAATCTATCAGTTAAAAAAAATCGAACAGAAACCACAAAAAAAAACTAAGAAATCAATTTTTTTTTGTTTGTCAATATAATTTACGATTAATAATTAATCGGCCTATGTAGGTCGCGCCAGCCTGTAGAAACTAGACATAGACATAATACCTAATATTTTGTATTTTTAAGTGCCTACGTGGCTAGCTAGGTTGTAGATGGTATGTGTGATTGCCTTTCGATTTCATGCCTTAAAATCCAACGCCTGGCTTGCTACCACTAAACCAAAAGAGTTCAATCTAAAAAGCTACCATTCGTGGCCTTAATATCGAAACGCTGGTTTGCTACCACGCTGCTAAACCAAAGGTGTTGCGAACTAAATTTAAATTTTTCAGGTTACGCAACTTTTCAGTGGTTGAGAGGGCACTTAATGGCAGCTCATGATAAGAAAACAGCTGAAAATACGAATTCTAACAAAGGTATTTCATTTATCATTAATCTTCAAAAAAACGGTGACGGACCATTTGCAGACTTATTTATTTTATTTCATTTATTTAATAAGGGTATCCAACAGGGAAAACAGATGAAAACACAATTTATAAAACGATTTTTTGAAGTTATACTTCTAATGCGACTTCCAACAACGTTGCGTTACGCGGTTAACATAGTCTAATACGCTACAAATGCTACAATCAAATATAGATGGCAGTGTTCAGCAATTCAGCATTTGACCGCCCGTGTTTTTGAAGTTATACGAGTTCCAACTGACAGCAGGGGGAATAGAAAGAGACTAATACGCTACAATCAAAATATAATAGATGGCAGTGTTCATGCAACTTTTTACTTTGAAGTGAAAATTTAGTACTGCATATTGGTTAAGTACATAAAAATAAATACTAAATTAATTTCACATTAAACACAGAGCGAGAGTGTATGCGTGGCACTCGTTGTATAACTTCTCCCGCGCGTAGGGACTGCACGCGCAGGTTTTTTTTTTCACTGGTTCCACTATTTGGTTGTATTGTATAACAAATAATAACAAGGATTTTGAACCTGTGATTTTGAAAAATTTGGTTCATGTATCTTGTTAGTAGATTTTTTGCGCTCGCATTGTAAGTTCTATAGAAAAACTTATAATAAATTATTTTAATAAATCCTACTAATATTATAAACGCGAAAGTTTGTAAGTATGGATGGATGGATGTTTGTTCCTCTTTCACGTAAAAACTACTTATCTTATTTGGATGAAACTTGGAATATATTATTGTCCGTGACCTGGATTAACTCATTGGCTACTTTTTATCCTGAAAAATCAACGGGATCCAACGCGACGCGAACAAAGACGCGGGCGGCACCTAGTATTAAATATGTATACTTATATTATAAAAAAAATATAAATATTATTTATATTGATGGGTACTTTAACCCTTCAAAGTTTTCGCGGATGGTCTTAATACACGTTGTATAAGAGCTTTTAATAAAATTATAAGGTTAAAAAACTGGAAAAACCTACTTCAATTTGATACGCCTTCATCATCAAATGATGATGATGATGGCAGTTCGGGACCAACCTGGAAGCATACCCTTTCAGATAAAAAAAGAATTTTTAAATCGGTTCATAAATGACAGAGTTCTGAGGTAAGAAACATTAATTAAAAAAAGGGACCAATCTGGAAGCATACCCATTCAGATAAAAAAAAATTTTTCAAATCGGTTTATAAATGACGGAGTTCTGATATAACAAACATAAAAAAAATACAACCAAAATTGAAACGAACATAAAAAAATTGAAAATTGAAATTGGAACGAATTTTAACGAATTGAGAACCTCCTCCTTTTTTGAAGTCTGTTAAAAATGGTTTATTTATAGATGCGGGTCCCGAGACATCTTCCATAACAACTCATATTAGAAGCTCTAGTTATGTTGAAACACAAGGTTAGTACATTTAAGTATACGTAAGTACCTAAGTACCTATGGATCTGTGACAGACATCACAGCTCAGTCGGTAGTAGCTCTGCCTTCCGTGCTGTGGGTCGTGGTCGTGGGCTCGATGCCCACTGAGAATAAACATTTGATGTTTGGTCTGTTAATGTCTGGGTGTTACTATGTTGTATGTATTTACTTGTCCCATAGTACAAGTTTTGCTTAGTTTGGGACTAGAGAGCGTTGTGTGATATGTCCAAGAATATTTGTTTATTTAATAATAAGTTTTTGTTTATCCATTATTAATAATCATAACAAATCTTCTTAGATTTTTAGATTCTTTATTGCACACAGAAAAAACAAGTTAAAACTAAAGATATGTGAACAAACAAGTTAAAACTAAAGATATTATGTACAAAGGCTAGCTTAACCCTAATAAGAGTCTATCTTCTATTTTAGGTGCAGAGAACATTTCTGGAGAATCAAAGAATTTAGATTCTAGTAAATCGGTTTGTATTATCATCATCATAACAGTCTTAAAAATAAAAAAAATATAATTAAAAGTTTGTTTTCTGTTTCAATGTTTGCTGTCTCTTACTAACATGTAATGTCAATAAATGACAGCTACATTTTAATTAACTATCCATCGTTTATAAGTATGGTTATTTTTCTTAACTTGAAAACTTTTTGGTTTTCAGAAGAAAATCCCAGATATTATAATCAAAACGGAAGTAAAGCAAGAGGCGATCAGTAGTGACGATGAGATATGGATCGTCCAAACAGCTGATGACGAGTCCCAGCATCTGAGTCAGTTATTGGAGGCTGCTAAAGTAAGTTCACTGTTGGAACTCAAGCAATATTGACTACTTAAGTCTACTGTTGGTACTCAAGTAATATTGACTACTTAACTTAAGTAAGTCTACTGTTGGAACTCAAGCAATATTGACTACTTAAGTCTACTGTTTATACTCAAGTAATATTGATTACTTAAGTAAGTCTTCTGATGGTACTCAAGTAATATTGACTAGTTAAGTAAGTCTACTGTTGGAACTCAAGCAATATTGACTACTTAAGTCTACTGTTGGTACTCAAGTAAAATTAATACTAACCAAACTTTTTTTTGTTTTAGCTGGATAAAACTAAGAAATGTCATAATTGCAGGTACCTGGGTCAATGAACTTCTAATCTAACTACTAACTAAGAACTTTACCTTTAGTTTATTTAGTAGTGTTTGAGAACGTTAGTGCGTTCGGTGGATATATGCAATCGTGAACTTAATATTATAAACGCAAAAGTTTGTATGGATGTATGGAGGTTTGTTTCTTTCACTCAAAAACTACTGATCCGATTTGTATGAAACTTGGCATATATATTATCCGTGACCTGGATTAACACATAGGCTACTTTTTATCTTTGAAAATCAACGGGCTTAACACGACGCGAACGAAGTCGCGGGCGAAAGATAGTATAATATAGTAAACTACACTAGTATAAGGCAAATATAAGACATACTGACATAATAATAAATAAATAAATATTCTAGGACATATTACACAACGCTCTCTAGTCCCAAACTAAGCAAAGCTTGTACTATGGGAACTAGATTGCTGATAGAATACTTATATACATTTTTTTTTGTAAATACATACTTATCACACATAGTAACACCCAGACACAGAACAAACATCTGTGTGTGCCACACACATGTTTGTTCTCAGTGGAGATCGAAGCCACGACCCACAGCACGGAAAGCAGAGCTACTACGGGTTAGGCTCATAATCCCCTTTGAGTCGTCCCCTTCAAGGGGATTATGAGATTTTTTGGCTCATAATCCCATCGACTGCGCCATGACGCCTGTCAAATGCTTTAGATTAGATTCACTATGAATACCTACATAGTAATAAATAAACAGTTTTTTGAATGTTTTAAAAGGCGAAGTGTGAGACACCAAAACTAAATATAAGATCTACCTATGTACATAATGTACAATCATACTTCTGCAAAATAAATAATTTCTAATTTCTAAAATATGGTTTGTCTGGTCACAAACTATATTTAGACTGAAGTCTACTGTTGGTACTCAAGTAATATTGACTACTTAAGTAAGTCTACTGTTGGTACTCAATTTCTAATTTCTAAAATATATAGTTTGTGACCAGAGGCCAAAGATTTGGTTTTTTCACCTCACTGGTTATTTTTACAGCAACATATTCCCATCATCGGAAGCGTTGGCAGCGCACAAATGTCGCGGCAACAAGCGCAAACTCGACGACACTGTGTTTATACCAACAGATGAAGATTTTCTAAGGGTAAGGACTATTTTTTGTAGACATTCCTATGACATATAAACATTTAACATATATGTTAACAGTGGCTTCAGCTATAGTGTAAAGACAACTTCATAGATTTTAAACAGCGCCCTCTACTCACAAACTAAGCAAAGCTTATGGAGCTATGGAAACTAGACTGCTGATAGAATACTTAGATACATTTTTTTGTAAATACATATAATAGATAGTAACAGCCAGACATAGAACAAACATTTATGTTTGGCACACATAAATGTTTGTTCTTAGTGGGGATCGAACCCACGACCGGAAGGTAGAGCTGTAACGTCTGTCAAATTGATTAGATGCAATAAATGATAATAATTATTCTTGTGCGTTACACACAACGCCTTCTAGTCCCAAACTAAGCAGAGCTTGTACTATGGAAACTAGATTGCTGATATAATACTTGTATACTCTTTTTTTTTCTGTAAATACATACATAATACATGTAACACCCAGACACAGAACAAACATCTATGTTTGCCACACACAAATGTTTGTTCTCGGTGGGGATCGAACCCACGACCCACAGCACGGAAGGCAGAGCTACTACCGACTGAGTTCTGACGCCTGTCAAATAATGAAACTTTATTATTCAGAGGGCTGAAGGAAGACCGCGTCCAGTCATATCGTCAACGAAGCATGAACAGGTAACACACAGTTCCACTTCGAAAGTTATCTCGGCTACAACTAAAAAGAAAACCCTGAAAAACTCCATAGATCCTCTTCATCATTGCTAGTCATGTTAATGCGTGGAGTATGGTTTCCAGTTCATCAATAGGTACTACTTTATCATCAATCATCATCATCAAATATAAAACTCTTTTGAAGCTGACTGACAATCAACGCACAGCCTAAACTATAAGTCCTAGAGGTATGAAATTTGGAGGGTAGTATCCTTATATAGTGTAGGGGTGCACTAAGAAAGGAATTTTGAAAAGTTACACTCTAAAGGGTCTCTAAGGGAACGACGCGACGGCTAGTGAAATATAAATACTAAGTACTACCTTAATATGAATTATTTTAATATTACAGAAGCAATATAAGAAGTCTAAAGATCTATCAGAGCCGCAGATCGTCACGTGCCATAACTGCAATCAATCGTTCACATCCAAAGTACGACTAAAGTTCCACATGTAAGTATTCAACTAATAGCTTTACTAGCTTTCGCCCGCGACTACGTCCGAATCTCTGATCCTGTTGGTTTTCCGGGATAAAAAGTAACATGACAATGTGTCATCATTATGAGGATATATATTGACAGGCGTCACGGCTCAGTCGGTAGTAGCTCTGCCTTCCGTGCTGTGGGTCGTGGGTTCGATCCCCACCGAGAACAAACATTTCTGTGGCAAACATAGATGTTTGTTCTGTGTCTGGGTGTTTCTATGTATCATAAGTATGTATTTCCAAAAAAAATTATGTATGTATTCTATCAGCCATCTAGTTCCCATCGTACTAGCTTTGCTTAGTTTGGGACTAGAAGGCGTTGTGTTAAGTGTCCGTGAATATTTATTATTATTATTATTATATTCCAAGTTTCATCCAAATCGGAGGAGTAGTTTTTGCGTGAAAGAGGTACAAACATCCATACATTCTATACATTCTTACAAACTTTTGCGTTTATAATATTAGTCTATACTATTATAAAACTGTAAATAAGCTAAAAACTAAATTAAAGATATGGATAAACGAAATCTACTAAATACACGATTCTGATTCCGAAAATCGAGTTTGTCTGTTTATCTGTGGGTTTGTTCGCGGATCACGCCTTAACTACTGGACCAATTTCAATGAAACTTATACCATTCAGAAGCCCTTTTTCCGGATTGAAATATAGGCTATATTTTATTGAACTCTCTAAACCAAAAGCAGCCTCTTGCTACGAGGTTCATCGTATGCTGGTTGACAGATATTTTGGTGGAAAGTTTCGCACGCGTACGAAGTCGCGGGTATCAGCTATAAGATTATAGTTTAAGCAATTTCCAGGCAGTTTCATGACAACTCTTCAATGATGATGGAAGGTGAATACAAATGTGCTCAGTGCGAGGACAAATTCGCAACTGAAACTCAACTGTTCGACCATTTACATTTTACTCATGAGAAGATACGACGTTGGAAATGCCCTGTAGAAGATTGTGGCAAAACTTTTTATCTACGGTTAGTATTTAATACTATAGAAAGATAACCAAGCAAGCTCGTATGAGTTAGTGGCCAACTCTGGGTGACCGACTTTTTAGGCCACCTTAAGGCCTCCGTCGTGACTTAACGACTGATATAGCTGGGACATGCCCTCCGAAATCAGCGCCCACTGGTGTGCTGGACGTTAGACGTTTCACACCCACACTATACCTACACTGAAAACTCGTACTAGGCCCTCTGTACTCTGTTACTGTGGTGAACAATAAAGAGTTACCTATCTATTTATCTATAAGTTAAGCAACGTTGTGCGTGGTCACTATTTAGATGGGTGACCGTTAGTGGCGTCTACATCTGAGCGCTTCCGTGCTTCGGAGGGCACGTCCGAGCTATGTCACGACGGAGACCTTAAGGTGGCCTAAAAATCCGTCATACAAAGGTGGCCGCTAGCTTATACGAACCGGCCTATAGTAGGTGCCAAATAACACCGCAATACAGGTCATTCAGCCACCTTCAAAACGATGTCGCAAAATTCAATTTATGAATGGTAAACAAACAGTACTGCGAGATTCGAGCGTTTACCGTTTTAGCGACAGGTTTGTATGGAAAGCGACAGAATTAGCCATTCATAAATTGAATTTTGCCACATCGTTTTGAAGGTGGGTGAATGACCTGTATTGCGGTGGTATTTGGCACCTACTATGCCAAGTTTTTTTTATAAGCCAATTCATGTCCTAAATTATATATCTATTTTTTTTTTAATTTCGTTCTTGGGTTGCCCATTTGCAGGCATAGGCCGTTATTTAGGCTTGTATGCTGACTCGGACTCAAGCATAGATTTTTGTATCAAAATCTATTCAAATATAATTTGATTCTTTACTTTCTTTTTTCTGTAAAGAACTCTTTGTCCCATACTTTTTTAACTTATAATCTAATATATTAACAGGGCAACACTAACAAAGCACAGTCGCATTCACACAGACACCCGTCGGTACGTGTGTGTGACGTGCGGCAAAAGGTTCCTGGATAAGCAGACCTTGGATGAGCATGGAGTCACACATCTTCAGGTAAACCCCTCCCTCCTAAATCTACTAGGGAGGGAGCTCAAGGCCCCCCTTACTAAGTTTGCCAGGGGGCCTTAAACCCTCTCCAGCGGGCCTAGGATGCGCACGCGAGATATTTGTCATGTCGTTCTATCAAAATGTAAGCATTTTGCATCAGTTTTTGAACTATTGCATTATCTGTGGTACTATTTGGATGGGTGACCGTTACATTTAGATCTGAGCGCTTCCGTGTTTCGTGCACGTTAAACTGTCCGGCTCTAGCCGTCGTTAAGCCACCAAAAAACTTATACCAATACGATAAATTAAAGTGCACATTTTTTGGTTACAAAACTTGTTTGGATCAATGTGATATTTTTACTGAACCTTTGCATTGTTATTCTCTCGACCCTGAAGCTCTGCAAATTCACATAATTACATTTAGTTATATTATATCTTCAAAAATGTTGAAATGTGCGAGCGAGAAGGTTGTCTGTTTTTACCCTACGCCTTAAGGCGGGCTAAAAACTCCGTCACCAGAGTTGGCCACGGACTCATACGAGTTTGCTTGATTACAGATAAAGCCGTATCAATGTCACATCTGCCTGAAGCAGTTGACTCGTGTGTCACGTCTGCGCATGCACGTGCGCGCACACGAGGAAGCCCTGGCACCTACACTACTGCTCGTCTGCAGGCTCTGCTGCAGGGCATTCCGGGATCACACGGAGGCACAGGTCTGTTATCTACTGCTCGTCTGCAGGCTCTGCTGCAGGGCATTCAGGGATCACACGGAGGCACAGGTCTGTTATCTACTGCTCGTCTGCAGGCTCTGCTGCAGGGCATTCCGGGATCACACGGAGGCACAGGTCTGTTATCTACTGCTCGTCTGCAGGCTCTGCTGCAGGGCATTCCGGGATCACACGGAGGCACAGGTCTGTTATCTACTGCTCGTCTGCAGGCTCTGCTGCAGGGCATTCCGGGATCACACGGAGGCACAGGTCTGTTATCTACTGCTCGTCTGCAGGCTCTGCTGCAGGGCATTCCGGGATCACACGGAGGCACAGGTCTGTTATCTACTGCTCGTCTGCAGGCTCTGCTGCAGGGCATTCCGGGATCACACGGAGGCACAGGTCTGTTATCTACTGCTCGTCTGCAGGCTCTGCTGCAGGGCATTCCGGGATCACACGGAGGCACAGGTCTGTTATCTACTGCTCGTCTGCAGGCTCTGCTGCAGGGCATTCCGGGATCACACGGAGGCACAGGTCTGTTATCTACTGCTCGTCTGCAGGCTCTGCTGCAGGGCATTCCGGGATCACACGGAGGCACAGGTCTGTTATCTACTGCTCGTCTGCAGGCTCTGCTGCAGGGCATTCAGGGATCACACGGAGGCACAGGTCTGTTATCTACTGCTCGTCTGCAGGCTCTGCTGCAGGGCATTCCGGGATCACACGGAGGCACAGGTCTGTTATCTACTGCTCGTCTGCAGGCTCTGCTGCAGGGCATTCAGGGATCACACGGAGGCACAGGTCTGTTATCTACTGCTCGTCTGCAGGCTCTGCTGCAGGGCATTCAGGGATCACACGGAGGCACAGGTCTGTTATCTACTGCTCGTCTGCAGGCTCTGCTGCAGGGCATTCAGGGATCACACGGAGGCACAGGTCTGTTATCTACTGCTCGTCTGCAGGCTCTGCTGCAGGGCATTCAGGGATCACACGGAGGCACAGGTCTGTTATCTACTGCTCGTCTGCAGGCTCTGCTGCAGGGCATTCAGGGATCACACGGAGGCACAGGTCTTCGCACGGGTATTTAACAAAATTTAAATTTTTAGGTATTTTTTTACACCTTCGGTTACCTTATTAGAGTTTTAGTAAGGATCCCTAGTTATATTGAAATATAATATAGCCTATGTCACCCGGGGATAGTGTAGCTTTCCAACGGTGAAATAATTTTTCAAATCGGTCCAGTAGTTTCGGAGCATATTCAATGCAAACAAACAAAAAAACAAACAATCAAATCTTTCCTCTTTATAATATTAGTAATAATAGATAACAATCATTTATGCTATTATAAAACTGTAAAAAAGCCAAAAACAAAAATTAAAAATATGGATAAACTAAATATGCAGATCTACTAAATAAACGATTCTGATACAGAAAATCGAGTTTGTCTGTTTGTTTGCTGGACCAATTTCAATTAAACTTATACCATTCAGAAGCCCTTTTTCCGGATTGAAACATAGGCTTTATTTTATTGAAATAAGACGTCGATTCTAAGATACAGCTTGAACTCTCTAAACCAAAAGCAGCCATTTGCTACGAGGTTCATCGTATGCTGGTTGACAGATATTTTGGTGGAAAGTTTCGCAAGCGTAAAAGTCGCGGGCATCAGCTAGTTTATTGTAAAACTGTAAAAAGTAAACCCATGTAAGTCGCTAACTTCAATCTTGAGCATACAAAGTATACACCTTGTTGGTACGGGTTAGAATTGATTGACCCCATGCTTGCTTGTCCCCGATTACAGGAGCATGCATTAAAGTCAACCGAGTGCCTGGAAGCAATCGCTGGTGAAGTTAAGACCGAGGAAGAGACCGCTGTCCAACTTTCGCCCACCAGTGGGATTGTACGGCAGACCATAAAAGTTATTGGTTAGTATCACGTATTCTTCTTCCTGCCCTTATCCCACTAGGTGGCTTCGGCACAACATGTTCTTTTCTTCCATTCTCCCTATCACCCGTCATCTCAGTGTTCACTCATCTCCTATGCATATCATCTTTTACACAATCTATCCATATTTCCTTGAACCTACCTCTTCCTTTATATCCATCCACATTCATACTTAGCACTCCTCTCGATACATGACTCTTCCCTCCGCATGACATCCCCATACCACGCTAACCTGTTGCACCTCATTTTCTCGTTTTTGGTTAGTATTATGTATTTTGAAAACCAGAGCTGCTCCATGTTATGGTTCATGCATGTGGGGCAGCATATGCTGAGATACAGAACAGCGGGCCTAAGATGCGCACCGCGAGATATTTGTCATGTCGTTCTGTCAAAATGTAAGCATTTTGTACCAGTTTAGGAACTATTGCATTATCTGTGGTACCTAATGGTGTCGACAAAACGCACCATAATGTACACTTTTGACACTTGTTAGTCGTCGTACCTCTCTGAGGACGAGATAATAGTCATGCAGAAATGTCAAAAGTTGAAAATTCAAAGGCGCGGTTTCTCGACAACATTACCACAGATAATGCAATAGTTCCTAAACTGGTACAAAATGCTTACATTTTGACAGAACGACATGACAAATATCTCGCGGTGCGCATCTTAGGGCCGCTGGACAGGAGTAACTAGCATACATAGTTCATTTTTTATTGTTTTGTTTTCTGACACTAAATATTTGCTATACCTTTGTACCTACTATCCTACTACTTACTCTGTTTTGCTCCTTCCTGTCTGACTTACTGTTTTTTCTCTCTGTTGTATCTGTGTGTTTGTACCCTATGTGTTGAATAAATGTATTTCATTTTATTTTTATAGGTTCTTGGTTGTGACCTTTGTTTTAATTTTGACTTGACTTCTCACATTGACCATTACAATGCCCTTGTTCTTATCAAAGTCCCATTGGCCCCAAACCTTTGGTATACTTACCTACTTTTAACCTACCCTGACCCCGACCTTGACCTCTTCCAAGTCCCTAATTTCTCTATACTCCAAGCTTAAACCTACATAACATGCTTCTATCCTTATGTACCAACCTAATTTTCACCTTCACCTTGACCCTGACCTTGACCTCTTCCAAGTCCCTATACTCCAAGCCTTTAATATACATTCTTCTAACCTTAGATACCAACTACTTCATTTTGACCTTGACCTCTTCCAAGTTCCGATACTCCAACCCTGTGCTATACCTACCTCCTAAACATTCGTCTTACCTTATGTATCAATCTAATTTTCACATATACCTTCACCTTGACCTTTGACCTTGACCTTTCCAGAGACCCCCACTCCCAAACCCCGCGTGTTCCGTCAAGTGTCATCTCCTATAGCAGCGCCATTACTGTCAACGTTAACTAATGAAGCAACGCCACTTATAAGAGTTGTGGAAGTCGAGAAAGCATTTCGCTGTGAATATTGTGAGGAGTAAGTCCTTCTTCTTCTTTTATTTATGGCCTCTGTCCGTCGTTTAAAAGCAATTATAACATTACTAGCCGTCTCCCGCGGCACTGCTCGCGTTAGAGTGTGACTTTTCAAAATTCCTTTCTTAGTGCACCCCTACACTATATAAGGATACTGCCCTACAAATGTCATACCTCTAGGACTTATAGTTTAGGCTGTGCGTTGATTGTCAGTCAGCTTCAAAAGAGTTTTATACAATATTGATGATTAACATAGATGTGTGTTCTGTGTCTGGGTGTGACTATGTATCATCAGTATGTAGATATTTACAAAAAAATGTATATACCTAACCTAGGTAAGTATTCTATCAGCAATCGATCCTTACTGAGAATAAACATTTGTGTGGCAAACATAGATGTTGGTTCTATGTCAAATTCAAATTCAAATCGTTTATTGCGCTTATGTTTTTAATTAGATGTTGTACAAAAGATAGTGTGGGTACCAAACATAAACCCTGTTAGGGCACAGCAATTTGTTCAGGTGTAGATAGGCACTAGGTGGCATATTTATGCATCTAGTTTTAAATATTTTAATAACTTTCATCTAGAAACTCGTGCAATGAATAAAAACAGTTTTTTATTAAATACTTTTTTAACATATTTTTGAATTTTATTTGTACATTCTCGTTTTTGATGTCATTTGGGATTTTATTATAGATTTTTACACACATTGCATGTCTGGGTGTTAGTTACGTGTATAGTATTATATAATCTGTGGTTACGTTTATCGAGTCATGGGTCAAAAGTGACCCCTGAAGCCGCTATCGTAACACACAACGCAGCGGTGTGCGGCATGCAGCGCCGTATAATTGTATGGAAAACGTCTAGTATGGTCTTTTGTTACGTCGCAGTCTGCGTCAGCGGCGAGGAGCAAACGCGGTACTCTGCGTTGTGCCGCATACCGCAGCGTTGTGCGTTGCGATCGCGAGACCAAGGCTTGACGCTGTAATAAAATCATCTAAATTAAATGCAAAGTCCGGAATATTTATTTTATCAATCAAAACTTATTATTCTAGTGTTTTCTACACCGAAGACGGACTGAACACCCATCGTGCTATACACAAAGGAGTCAAAAACCCCTTCACATGTCACATTTGCAAAGTTACTTTTGCAACATACTCGAGGTAAGAACCAGATCTAATGTGACCACTTCCGGAAACTTGGCTTACTACGTATCATAAGTACCTATGTATTTACCAAAAAATTTATATAAGTATTATGAGCCAAAAAATCTCATAATCCCCTTGAAGGGGACGACTCCAAGGGGATTATGAGATTTTTTGGCTCATAATCCCCTTGATTTCAAAATTTTAAAATCAAGGGGATTTTGAGACTCTTCAGTCTCAAAATCCCCTTAGAGGCCCATTTACACCGTAATATCTATAACTAGCTATCCCACCAACCTCAAAAACTGTTGAAATATCGTATGGTATGTGTACGTAGGTATTTGCCGCATGCCTCAGCCCCTAATAAAAACTAAGATGAATATTAGCGACCTATTCAACAGGTAGGTAGATACATACCTAGTTCACCTACTATTGTCAAACTATCCAGTTCGGTATCTCATCATAGTATTATTTTACACTACCTACCTAGTTAAAAAAACAGCAATCTAGTTCCCATAGTACAAGCTTTGCTTAGTTTGGGACTAGAGAGCGTTGTGTGATATGTACATGAATATTTATTTATTAACTAGCTACCCGCCCGGCTTCGCACGGGTGTAATCTGGTACAAAATATACCTACTACAGAATGTGTTTATATACGGTGTACAATACTGTAGTACATTATTTTGATCTATCTCGTAGGGTTCAGCCAGCGTTTGCAATGTAAGCCCAAAAAATGTGTTTATTTACAACATCACATTAGAAATCTCTAAAATTGACAGTGTTTCTCTACTTTATTACCTATGCTTATACATATAAACTTTCCTCTTGAATAACTCTAGGTATCTATAAAAAAAAACCGGATCAAAATCCGTTGCGTATAGTTTTAAAGATCTAAGCATACATACAGACAGACAGACAGCGGGAAGCAACTTTGTTTATATACTATGTAGTGATAACAGCCCCCGTATCGTAAGCTCTGAACTGCGTTCGCCGTCAAGCGACGTGCGGCTACAGATATACGAAAACAAGAAGCTTTTGACGGCAAAAAACGCGCTGAAACGCGCTAATATCACTATTTAATCACAGAATACCAATGACTTAGTATGAAAACTGTTCAGAAAACCTGCCAGGCTTAAACCTGGCAGGTTTTCATAAGACAGCGTGACCCCCCAACAAGGCTACTTACCCACTGTACTTACCCACTGTACTTACAGGTGTACAACTCATAAGACAACACATGGATTCTACAAGCGTCCAGCTGGGAACGATGTCACCTCAGTAGTTGGCTATGGAGACTTCCCAACAGTCAAGCACTTTCTATGTGAGGTGAGTTTATTACCCTATAACAGTGGCTTTCAACCTGAGGGTCGCGACCCCCTGGGGGTTCAACAGCCTAGACACAAGGGGGTCGCAAGCAAACGTAATAGTAGAAAAAAGCGATCGTATGTACCGGCGAGTGGAGCGAGCCGCAAAAATTTGCGTGTACCTATAGTATTCCTATAGTACCTATAGTATTGGTATTAGTATTTAGTTAAGTAGGTAGTAGTACCTACTTAACTAAATTGAAAGCTAAAGCAAACGTATCCCAAATTGTACAGATTAGAACACGCAAATTTTGTTCTAAAGGGGTCATAGTCCCAAAAAGGTTGAAAAACACTGCCCTATTAGAAGTTACAGGCAAAGATAATCCAACAGATGGCGCTGTTTAACGTGTGCAGGGATTTTTAATCTGTGTTTGAAGAACCCCCAGGGGGTCGTCGAAAAAAACTCTTTGCAACACAACTTTTTATTAAAACTAACTCCAAATTCTATTGGTTAGTTTTACAGATAAAAACATGGTTTAATAATTCGTCATTTTAAATTACAATTATTTAGTTTGATGATTATAATAAGTAATTAAGTAAATAAAAATTCGATGATAATTTTAGTAAAAATAAACAGACTTACGTAAATATTATACTTAAAAAGGTACCCTACCCTACACTACCTTACCTACCTATTTAAAAATACATTATTCAATTAGTCGAAAAGTTAACAAAAATATTGAAACTACGCCCTTAAACTAATATGTAATTAATTATATATAAGTCAAAAGCTATTTACAATTAGCATTCAAACTAAAGATGCAACGGATATACCGGATATTCGGCACAGGAATTTGGCCGGATAACATAGAATATCTGGCCGGATACCGGATAGTAACAAAATGGCCGGAAAATAGTAACGGAATATCCGCTACAACTTTAATACAATTATTTTGATGCGCGTATGCGTTTCAACTGTACCACTTTCCTTTTGCCAATTTCTAATATCTTCATATTAGAAATTGGCAAAAGGAAAGCCAGGGAAGATGGTAACATAAGTAGAAAAATCTTAGTCTTTTGTTTCAAAGTTTTCTCTACTAAAAGCATAAAAATTATTAAAAAAAACTGTTATAGATAGCTAAATAATATGCATACAAGTATTCTATCAGCAATGTAGTTCCCATAGTACAAGCTTTGTTTAGCTTGGGGCTAGAGTAGATAGTGCTGTATGCAATGTCAGCATAAAAAATGTACTTAGTTGATGGAGTAAGCAAGCGTGGATAGATAAGAGTAATAAAGTAGGTACACGAAAATAAAGTTAAATGCATGTAGATTAGATACAAAAGAAAAACAATTAATGGTAAGCTGGTTGACAGATATTTTGGTGGAAAGTTTACGCATATGAAGTCGCGGGTATCAGCTAGTTATAAATATGTTTTATTGTTAGTTTGTTTACATTGTACAATATATGTTATACCTCTAAGAATCTTAAATCCTAATATATGCTGCGTCGAATACATAGGAAATGTTTCTAGTGCTCTGCAAGCGTTAGCATAGAATTTATAATAGTTTTCATCATCAGGTTCGTTTAATTCTAAAACCAGCGCTGTTTCTTCAGCTGTCATACATACAGTAACAGGACTGTTGATGTCTTTAGTTCCCAGACATCTTTGACAATTGCATATTTGTCGGGTCAAACGGAAAACGTTGCTAGCTCTCAAATTTTCATGTCCTGGTGTATTCGATTCGTACGAATGTCCACTGAAACAATTGTGTTACGTTTAATAAATAATAATAAATATTCACGGACATTCAACACAACGCCTTCTAGTCCCAAACTAAGCAAAGCTTGTACTATGGGAACTAGATTGCTGATAGATTACTTATATACATTTTTTTTGTAAATACATACTTATGATACATAGTAACATCCAGACACAGAACAAACATCTATGTATGTTTGCTGTGGGTCCTGGGTTCGATCCACACCGAGTGTGGACTCGGTGTGGATCGAACCCAGGACCCACAGCACTGAAGGCAGAGCTACTACTGACTGAGCCATGTTTAATGATTCATAATTTACTCTGATTTGATAGTTAGGGGTCATCCATCATCATTATCATCTTCCTACTCTTATCTACGCTAGGTGGTTCGGGACTTGAAGGCGTGGTGTGTAACGTCTAAGGATATTTATTTATATTTATCTATCTATCTTGGTGATTACTTTTTTCTTACTCGTATCTTCCTTTCCACAGTCCATTCATCTTTTATTTAGACTACCTCTTTTCATCCGTCCACATAGGTAGGGATATCAAAATATGTATATAATTAGCCGTCGCCCGCGGCGTTGCTCGCGCACTAAATAGACCCTTTAGAGTGTGACTTTTTAAAATTCCTAGTGCACCCCTACACTATAATAATATAAGGATAAATTTCATAACTCTAGGACTTATAGTTTAGGCTGTGCGTTGATTCTAAGTCAGCTTCAAAAGAGTTTTTATACATTGATGATGATGATAATGATTCATGATGATATCCACGGAATAGAAAAGTATCTAACTTGAAAATGTATGTTCGAAAAACATTATGTAGTGCTTTAAATATAGGCTGGGATGTATGTGTACATCCATACTTACGCGTACGCTATGGTCAGTTCTTCACCTTTCTGGATGGTTCTTAAAGCTACTAATGCCACAGAGTCGTTCAATGCTACTGTCAAGAGATTAGGCTCGCAGGAATGCTTCAACTTACTGCACATTGAGAACCACCCAAAATTAGCATTCACTTCAAATTCGTAATCTCCACTGAAAAAATAGTAAACAGGTATATTTAAATTTCATAAAATATCACCTAACACCTGCTCGTCTGCCAGCTGCGGCATAAAAAAAAATTATTATATACGTACATTCGTATATTTTGAATATTGTATACTTAGATTATCTAAATAGATAAATAATTACTGATTTGGACCAGTTGAGCTATCTATAAATCGTTTGCAACGGTTTGTAGATAGCTCAACTGCATCATGTGTATTTTGTAAATATTGCGAATATTGTAAATACTGTATTCGTTAAAATTTTCTTTGTGAATAAATGTATTTTCGATAATTAATTATACTTGGTATACATATACACACAGGATCGTGCAAAAATTATTGTAAACCTGCAATATCGTCATAAATTAACACTTGGCTAATCAATATAATATAGTAGGTGCCAAATAACACCGCAATACAGGTCATTTTACAATATTGTAAAATGGCAGCCAGTTTTCGATTTAAAATAAACATAAATTATCTTACTATAGTAGGTGCCCAATAACACCGCAATACAGGTCATTCACCCACCTTCACCACGATGTCGCAAAATTCAATTTCACCTACTATAGTAAGATAATTTATGTTTATTTTAAATCGAAAACTGGCTTCCATTTTACAATATTGTAAAATGGCTTATAAAATAGTAAGATAATTTATGTTTATTTTAAATCGAAAACTGGCTTCCATTTTACAATATTGTAAAATGGCTTATAAAATCAAGTTGATAAGTTAAATAAAACCAGCGAATAGTAGTTATCTCTTATTTAAATTTTAAATTATTTGCTAGGTAATGGTAATGCTAAGTTTGTAAAAATGATGTGTTGGTGATGGTTTTGAACTCCAATACCATTTCACTTGGCGATAAGGCTGCATAATCGCCCAAACAATTCATAAGTGTGTTTGGGCAATTATGCAGCCAAGAATTCATAACCTTAAACAAAAATTTACCTGTGAAAGTCATACGATGAACCTATTATATGTAACTGGTTTGTAAAAGTTACGAAAAGATGAAGCATTATTCGCGACATTGCTTCCTTTGCTGCTGTCCGTTTCGTTGATTCTAAAAAAAAACATTTAATTTTTTTATGTAATTAACAAAATTTTATGTTTGCGAAAATCAAACTATAAAAAAATACATTGAAATTGTGACATTTTTTATCTGCCTCATTCCTCATTTTGCATTTCGGGCGTGACGTCTTTTTTACGGTCACGTTTTGAAATAAAATAAAAATACCTACCTACAGCACCTGACTGACTGAACGTAATATACTTTTGAGATGTTCAATTTACAATATAATAAAAATCGTTCTGGATAATGCCAATGTGAAATATGTGGAACCTACTAAACATATCTTAAGAACTTGTAACCATATTTCTGGCAAATAAATCATTTCATTTCATTTCATTTCTTGATAATATTGTAAAAAAAGAGAATACTGCAGGATTTTTTTCTGCTTGTTTCCAAAATCATGTTTTGCTTTGATAATATAACACTATTTTATTATACAATGTAAATGAAGTCGCATAACACCCCTAGAATCAGCTTTGGCTGTGCACATCTTTAGAGGAGGAAGAGCGTTACCTTGCCGTAACACAGTTTTTAACTAGCACGGAAGGAAACGGTCCAAAACAAATTTGTTGCTGCCTTTTACTATAAGATATAGGTATATATATATCTGTAGAACTATAGTTAATTGTGTGGGTCTTTGTTATTTGGGAAATAAACATTATCTTATCTTATCTTAACAGTTTTTCCTTACCTTTGGGGAAATAACCAGGCACTTTTTCCAGGCAGTTCATTACGTTCGCGCACATAATACTACCATTAAACATTCTGCCTTCCAAAATGATTTTGTTGTCGTCGTAACTCAGTATTGAGAGTGGTTCGTCTGAGTTGTAAGTCTGTCTGACAGTAGCGGTTCTCATTCTAGACGAGCCTATATCATAAGATGCAGTTATCAATGCGTCCCATCCCATTTTGAGGGACAATTTGATGGCTGATCGGACCACTAGCAGTAATTCCATCGTCATATTTATATGATCTACGATTTGACACTCTATGCGGTGGTATTCCTTCATGCATTGTTCACGGCATTCATCGCTGCAGAACAGAGCTTGGGTACAGCCATTGCACGGATGTAAACATGGAGTTAGTTGGAGGCAATAGTAACATGTAAGGGATGTGTTGTTAGTCGTTGAGACAAATGCTTTCTCGATGGCCACCACAGTGCCTACTCTAATATCTTTGGCAGCTGCGGCTCGCTTCTTTCCGCCTTGGCTCAGAAAAGTAACGTCTGCCGACGTACACGGTACGTCTGCATTTTTCGGGCAGTCAAACTTGAAGTAATGAAAGTAAGCAAGAAGGAATGAGTGGCTAGTTGACAGTTCGTGCACGAGTTCTTCGTGGATGAATTCAAAGGTGGCTTCCTTCCTTTTGGTCAATTTCTTGGCTAGGCCTTTCGGGCAGCCCATGGACAAGCACCTGTTGACATCTTGTTGGCACGCTGTGAAATATCTTATTGCTAAAAAAACTGCTGATCTATTGCCGTATGCAAGCGTTTTTTCATCGGAGTTGTTTGGGGCATATGCAAGGGCGCTATTGTATAAGATCAATGCTTGTTTGTAAAGACGGTTTTTGTAGCATTCGTTGCCTTTGATGCGAAAGCGTGCAGACAACGTGTTTGATTTACATATGGATTCAATGTTGGTAGGTATGCAATTAGACTTTTTCAGTGCGTTTGAGGCAGCTTTTACTAACACACTCATGTCGTTTGTGTCCATAGCATCGTATATTTCGTCTAAACCTCCGCATTTTTGTTGAATTGTATTAAACTCCATTGAAATCGCTTAGTTGCAATCTGAAAATTGAGAAATAATTTGATATTTATTGGTTTGATTTAAGATGCAAAACGACCAAGTGAGTCTGACCGAACTCTGAATGTAAAAATATGCAAAAAAAGGTTAGAAAGATGTTTCGGCTAAAGAATGGGAATTTCTCCCAAATGTTCATCGTAGTGTGAAAACTTATACATGTAAATAATTTAAAATTAACAAACTTGTGCAAGTAAAAAGTTGCCTAGCATTATACCTAGGTACTAGTACATACAACTCAAGAAATAACTCAAATACAATCTAGGTACTACGTGAAACCCCTATACTATAGATATAATTACATTGAAATGAGGAATTCTACGAGTAATATAATAATAAAAATATACTTGGACATTGCACACAACGCTCTCTAGTTTCAAACTAAGCAGAGCTTGTATTATGGAAACTAGATTGCCGATATAATACTTATATAATATTTTTTTTTGTAAATCATACTTATTATACATAGTAATAACCAGACATAGAACAAACAAACAAGTAATATAATTCTATAAGTTAATAAAACCGTAAAAAATAATCACAATTTTTATTAAAAACGGGATATATATACTATAAAAAGTAAATAAAATGGTATGATATTAATTAGTGGCCACCTCGGGATATTTACCATAAGATAGATATGTTTATTTCCAAGAACATATGTTACAGATTAGATGTTAAATGTAGAAATAGTGCATTAAATTCTACCTAATGGGCATGCAAATACTTAGAATTGGATTTTAAATAAAAGTAGGTAGGTACTTATAGCATAAATAAATTTTACAACAGTAATCGTTTAACAAATAATAAAAATCATTACAAATTGGGTGTCAGGTAGGTATTTCATAGTTCATTGTCTCTGTATTTTAAATATTGCTCTATAGAATAATAACATTTTGAGATCAAATACTTCCAATTTCAAATCAAATACTTTTCAATTTGATGTAAAACAGATTCGTGAGTTTGATTATTAGGTTAGAAATTAAGTAAGTCGGTCTGTAAGTAAGCAAAACCATCACTTATAGATAAACGTTATGTTTACGACCAATAGACCCCATTTTTATGTATCAGTATTGTGTGAAAAAATGCAACGAATATCCGTTTATCTGGCGTATCCGGCCATTTTTTGAATATCTTTTGTCCGGCCGTGTTGCAAGTATTAGGTTATATTATTATATCTTCGAAAAATATTTCCCCTGCTGGCAGTCGCTGGGGTCGCTAAGGAGATTATTGGACAAAAGTTCCAGAAATCCCCTACGCAGGGGCTCACGCAGGGGAAAACTGGAATAAGCCCACTTATATAATCAACATTTATTAAATTTTCAAAAAACGCGGCCTATTGCCAACAAGCCCACTGGCAGTAAAATTGCCTGTAATTAGGTAAACAAAATTGTGAATTAACATTCACCCGATAATCACCCGGTAAGCCATCGGCTTATTCCATCATATAGTTGTATAAAAAAACTAGCTGATAGGTACCCGCGACTTCTTACGCGTGCGTAACTTTCCACCAAAATATCTGTCAACCAGCTTACAATGAACCTCGTAGCAAATGGCTGCTTTTGGATTAGAGAGTTCTAGCTGTATTTAAAAATCCACGTCTTTGATTTCAATAAAATCTTTAGCATTTGCTGAGCGAGTACCCTTTTTACGCTACTTTCTTTATAATTTAATGTTTATTTTATTGTATCTTTGTATGTGTTTTTGCGTAAAATAAATAATTTCTATTTCTATAAAATATTTCAATCCGGAAAAAGGGCTTCTGAATGGTATAAGTTTCATTGAAATTGGTCCAGTAGTTTAGGCGTGATCCGCGAACAAACAAACAGACAAACTCGATTTTCGGAATCAGAATTGTTTATTTATTAGTAGATCTGCATATTTCGTTTTTTACAGTTTTATAATAGTATAGATACGTAGATGTTGTTTTTTGTACTAATACTCGGTACTTAGGTACTTACTTACCTAGGTAGGTACCGTTAGGCTTTTTTTGGTAGATACTTGTACCTACTGAAGGAAGGCGTTGGTATCTGCTACACAGTTTAACACTTCTGCAGATATAGGTACCTAATCGATGAACACTTTTTTTACTATAGTTTTGTGTTTGAAATAAAAAAGACCTATTAGTTACCTTCTAGATCGACGACTGCGGATTGGTAGTTAGACCTTAGTTGAAATCGTTGTATATCTTTTACTAGTAAATAAGTAGGTACCTACTACCTATTGTATTTTTTTGTAATAGGCTTTTCTAATCACTGGCAGAAATCATAGCAAAACTGAACCACAACTACAGAATTATAGTAGGTACCTAAGTATCACACCAATCAACTCACCCTAACCCGAACGCACTATGGAATAAAACAATGTTTTTTTTCTATGTAAATGGGGGTAAGACGTAAAACCGACACTAAGGCCCGTATTCCGTAGCCTTACTCAAGCACTGATCCGTACTCAAGCATAGATTTTTGTATGAAAATCTCTACTCAAATCTATGCTTGAGTAACGATTTCTGTCTCGGAATACGGGCCATAGAGTACCTACAGACCTACATCTTCTATACCTATAATAAGGCATCTGTCCGTCATTTCGACAGTCAATTTTGCCAGTGTCAAGTGATGAATTTGAAATAATTTAAGTCAAGTCAAGTCTTCGTCAAGTCGGCTGTCGTTTGTTTTGAAGAGAAAACGGTGGATTTTCTCTTCAAAACCTGAAACGAATTTTCACATTCAGTGAAACCACTTTACACACATTTATTCTAATGGCTCACACTTTATGTTACGACCTAAGTATTATTGGTTAAAATTCCACCAAAATTAAATAACAATACTTACAATAACAAAAGAAAAACTATTTAATGTTGTTTCTTGTTTTCAATGCATAAAGTTGTTTAAACTACAGCGGGACTTCCATGAAAGAAGTCCCGCAGACGCGGCGCTGTAGTCGACCTTAAGTATTATTTCTCGGGCAGCACTTTTAACAACTTTAGGCATTGAAAACAAGACTTTTATCACAGAAACCAAATAAAAACGCACTAGCACCCGAACACATTAACAGCACCTGACAACTAATTTAAAATTTAGTTTTAAAGTTTAGTTCTGGAAATTTCCGCGGGACTTCTGTCATGAAAAGGACTCTAGTTACATACTGGCTCCTACCGTTATTTGCTTTGTTTTCTGTCTAAAGAATCACTGTATCACTCACTCTGTCAAACTATCTGTAATCTGTCAAAACAGTACAACTTTCTCTGTTGAAGTGAGAAAAAATACTGATCTCGATAAACTAACACTGGTTCGTCTGGTTCCAAAAAAATGCTTAGTCCAAATGTTTACTAATGGTAGGTACTTAGCATCTAAACCTACCTACTTAGCTAATAGACAAAAAAACTATGGTCGTTGATTATTTAACTTGGTAGGGGAAGTCCCGAACATAGTGCTGCCATCTTGTATTCGTTACAAATAACATAAGTTCATTTCTTGTCTATGGCATGGCCTCTGCAGTGTTGCCCGCAATTTCGCCAATGTCACGTTTTGTTAGACCTTAGCACGATGGAGAATGTTCGGTGGAGAATTTGAATCCAAGTCAAATTATGAATAAATCAACAAACACAAAACAATTCTAGCTAAAAATACAAAAGAGAAACACAAAAATGAGGAACCTACTAAAACATACAAATAACAGACTAAAGTAAAGCTACCTATAAGTGTCAAATTTTTATATTTGATCGAGTGAGCGAAGCGAACATCTTAGTGACAACTTGGGCAAAAATGCTTTGTATGTTTGTTCGTCGAGATCTTTTGAACCGCTTATCCGATCTTCACAGAATTTGGTAGGTATACGGATAGTACTCTTTACTTTTGGGTTTTATTGTTTGGGTTTTATTAACCTCCGACCATCGCGAGATCTCAGTTCGGGGCGAACTACTAGTGTACCTACTACCTTCTTACATAAAATATTGAAGTCGTTGCTAAACAAGCGTCTTGGCTCAGTCGGTCACAAAAATGTTTGTTCTTAGTTAGAGTCGAACCCACAGCACGGAAGGCAGAGCTATTACCGACTGAGCTGTGACGGCTGTCAAGCTCGTGATGATTACTTTGCCACGATTCACGAACAAATCTGACAGTCGCCGTGTTAACGTATTCGAGTTATATTGCGCGTCAATGCCAGTTCGACTGCCAACCGTTGTAGTGTCACCGCGCAGTGTATCTCGGATGCGTTAACGTATTCGAGTTATATTGCGCGTCAATGCCAGCTCGACTGCCAACCGTTGTAGTGTCACCGCGCAGTGTATCTCGGATGCGTTAACGTATTCCAGTTATATTGCGCGTCAATGCCAGCTCGACTGCCAACCGTTGTAGTGTCACCGCGCAGTGTATCTCGGATGCGTTAACGTATTCGAGTTATATTGCGCGTCAATGCCAGCTCGACTGCCAACCGTTGTAGTGTCACCGCGCAGTGTATCTCGGATGCGTTAACGTATTCCAGTTATATTGCGCGTCAATGCCAGCTCGACTGATAACCGTTGTAGTGTCACCGCGCAGTGTATCTCGGATACGCTTTCGTTACGATACGTTTGCGATTGTCACATTAGTGATTATGGCACCTTGTTTCAGGATTGTGGTCGGTCTTACCTCCACTGGACGTATCTACAAGTTCACAGACGCATGAAGCACCCCAATAACAACTATTTGCATAACTGTAATCAGTGCGAAATGACATTTCCTAACAGGTAACCACTTAAAATGACATCTATCTATCTTAGGCTGAAATACTCAAAAGTCATTTAAATTTGAGCACCAATTAAAGTTGCTCTTCCTCTGTTTGACATTACTCATTTGTAAGAGATGCCAATAATTTAAGCGGGACTTAAATTGAGTGCGGTTTTAGTGGCGTATGAGTATTCGGCTGTTAGTCTAAATAAATAAAACTACAATTTTGAAGCTGACAGAGAATCAACGCACAGCCTAAACTTTAAGTCCTAGAGGTATGACATTTGGAGGGTAGTATCCTTATATAGTGTAGAGGTGCACTAAGAAAGGAATTTTGAAACGTCACACTCTAAAGGGTAGAACGCGAGCAACGCCGCGGGCGACGGCTAGTACTATTATAAAACTGTAAAAAAGTCAAAAACTAAAATTAAAGATAATAAACTAAATATGCAGATCTACTAAATAAACGATTCTGATTCCGAAAATCGAGTTTTATCTGTTCGTCTGTGAAACTGTCCACAATAAAGTATTTATTTTATTTATTTGTCCTTCTATTACAGTTGGAGTTTATCCTATCATCGCAAGAAACTACATGGTAAAGCAGCTCTTGAAGAGACGAAACCGACCGCTGTGCAAAACTACAGGTGAATATTACTATACATACACATATTCTTGGACATTACACACAACGCCCTCTAGTCCCAAACTAAGCAGAGCTTGTACTACGGGAACTAGATTGCTGATAGAATACTTATTATGTAGATACTTTTGTTTGTATATATACTATAGGTATAATATTAAGGCTGTGCATCTAATCTATGCAGCGTCAGGGGTCACCTTTGATCCATGCTCCTATGTAGGTACTTGACGCTGTAGTGCCTGGGACAATCTGGGACATGTTTTTAGGGAGTACTAGATGCCGCTTGCGACTTCGTTCGCGTCCCGTTGGATCCCGTTGATTTTTCGGGATAAAAAGTAGCCTATGTGTTAATCCAGGTCACGGACAATATATATTCCAAGTTTCATCCAAATCGGATCAGTAGTTTTTACGAAGCGCTCATGGCGTAGCTTGCTTAATCAATCTTTACCGATTATCTAAGTTAAGCAACGTTCTATTAGGATGGGTGACCGTTAGTGGCATTTACATCTGAGCGCTTCCGTGCTTCGGAGGGCACGTTAAACTGTCGGGCCCGGCTCTAGCAGTCGTTAAGCCATGACGGAGGCCTTAAGGCGGCCTTAAAACTCCGTCACCAGAGTTGGCCACTAACTCATACGAGCTTTCTTGCTTGGTTTAGTAGTTTTTAAGTGAAAGAGTAACAAACATCCATCCATCCATACTTACAAACTTTTGCGTTTATAATATTAGTAGGATGCTTGTTTATATGCAGTAAACATCGTGAGGAAACCCTTGGCTTAGTCAGCTCCTTACGCATTGACTATGTCTTTCCTGTGGATATGTCTGACTAGGCTGAGAGGATGGTATAGTACTACAAGCCTACTCCATCTAAACATTGTCTCAGGCACTACATACAGTGTGTCGTTAAGTGTAGGCATAGGTTGCCTCTGACGCTCTATAAATCATCTTCATTATATGTAAAGGCCTATAGGTAATATTATCTCGAGCTAGTTAACTATTGACTTGCTGACGTTTCGGACAAATTTTTTTGGGACAAAGTGTCCCAATTGACACTTTTGATTTTAATATTTTTGTTACTGGCGATTCGGATACCATCAATAATTGGCCTTTAGCGTACTGTATAATGTTTATCTTCCTACTGTGTAAAAACCTATAGTAGGTGCCAAATAACACTGCAATACAGGTCATTCACCCACCTTCAAAGCGATGTCGCAAAATTCAATTTATGTATGGTAAACAAATAGTACTACGAGATTCGAGCGATTACCGTCTTAGCGACAGAATTAGCCATTCATAAATTTAATTTTGCGACAGTTTATGAATGGCTAATTTAGCTGTTAGTTTTCCCAAAATTCTTAAAATAAAAATATATAAAATAGTCGACAAGGTGTATGTTTTCAGAATACCTTGTAGGGATTGCGATGAAGTGCTGCCAAACAAAACTGCGCTTTATAAGCATAGGAAGAAGGAGCATATTGGCGTATCGATGCAAGACTTCAACACTAATGTTGTTACCGGTTCCGCTTGCACTAGTCAAGGAGAAAGGTAAGTCACGTTTTTAACCATTGACTAAAAAACAGAAGGGGTGTTATAAGTTTGACGGTGTTGTGTGTCTGCCTGGAAAGTAAGGCTCCGATTTTAGTGTTACAGTGCAGTTTTGGAAGAACTTAACACTCATGGTCTCACTCCGGAGACTGTCTGTCCGTTTGTCTGTCACTTCCACCATAGTTGAACCGTAGAAGGTAGAAAGTTGTAGGAATAGTTGTATGTTACAACATTGGAAATTTTGTACTTATTGACTGTTACAACATTGGAAATTTTGTACTTATTGACTGTTACAACATTGGAAATTTTGTACTTATTGACTGTTACAACATTGGAAATGTACTTATTGCATATTTATATTTTTCTTCTTGGTTACTGCGTAGTATCTGTGTTTTTGTTTCTTTTTTTTATCAATATATTTGTTATGTTACTTATGTTACTTTTGCTTTATGTTTTGTCACTTTCACATTTATTTGTTACGTCTAACATGTGGGTTGGGTTGCCCGTGGCATCACCGGACGGCCATGACGGAAGACCAGCGTTAGTAGTTACTAGTTACTAATTTCATGCTGAGTCATGGTCCGGTTTGCAACACTAGGCTTCATTGCACCTGCCTTTGTGTTATAGTTTATTGTAAGTGTTTGCAAATAAATTTATTTTCTTTCTTTCTTTATTAACTGTTACAACATTGGAAATATTGTACTTATTAGCAAGCAAGCTCGTATGAGTTAGTGGCAAACCTGGTGACGGAGTTTTAGGCTGCCTTAGGGCCTCCGTCGTGGCTTAACGACTGCTGGAGCCGGGACTGTTTAACGTGCCCTCCAAAGCACGGAAGCGCTTAGATATAATTGCCACTAACGGTCACCCTTCCAAATAGTAACCGCGCAGAACGTCGCTTAACTTAGATAATCGGTGGAGATTGACTGTTACAACATTGGAAATTTTGTACTTATTGACTGTTACAACATTGGAAATTACTTATTGACTGTTGCAGAATTACAACAGTGCGCACAAAGTTGTTGGAGTATGGTGTTCGTGCGTGGGCGTGTGCACGTTGCCCCAAACGTTTCCGAATCCGGTCCGAGCTGCGCGCGCACACTAGGCTCAAGCATCCCGCTTTTATCGCTGTAATCGAGGTGTGTACTAATACTTATATACTTATAGACTAGCTGGCGCCTACGGCTTTGCTCGCGTGGTAGCAGCGTACAAACAGTTTTGGATTTTATTGAAAATTCTGAAACACTTGTCGAGTCAATTTATTTGACGAATCCATGTACTAATTTTGAAGTTTAAATCTTTGACCCTAATTTTGGACCCTTTAAAATCCGATTTTTCAAAATTCCTTTCTTAGTGCACCCCTACACTATTATAAGGATACTATTATATAATTTAGATATGTTTTCTAGGTTCAAGGAACAAATATAACTCCAGAGGATGCACTGAACACCATCATCATGAACAACATCAGTCAAGAGCGAGTCATCGAAATCAATGTCATGTCATTCGCCAAGGTATAATACAACTATTTCACAAATAGATAAAACTATTTCTCTACACATTAAAAGTTCCTACTATACTACTTCCACTACTACTACTTCTTCCTCCTATACTACTACAACTACTTCCACTACTGCTACTTCAACTACTAATTCTGTACGGGGACGTTGCTAACTCCGGTACACTGCGATGATAATTGATCGAGTGAGCGAAGCGAACAAGACGTTAGTGACAACTTGGACAATAATGCTTTGTATGTTTGTATGTTTGTTCGTCGAGATCTTTTGAACCGCTTATCCGATCTCCACAGAATTTGGTAGGTATACGGATAGTACTCTTAAGTTTTACTGGTTTGTTAAATGAAGTAAATCGGTCAAGGGGTCGTGAAGTTATGAGGGTCCAAAGGGAGTAACAAAAAAAGTCGTACAATAATATCAAGATACCATTGTTTTTGTGCCGGAACTATGAATTTACCAAAATTATATTGGATTAAAATATTTCCTTCTTTTTGCTTTGCCGCAGTCGGGTTATTCTAAAACTAAAAGTACTTGTAATTTGACCATACTTCTTGCGAATAAATAAATTTCATTTCATTTCATTTTGCTACATTATATTATGATACTGGATCAATCGTTCTCTCATAAAAGCCTGGCAGGTTTTCTGAACAGTTTTCATACTAAATCATTGGTATTCTGTGACTAAATAGTGACATTAGCGCGTTTCAGGGCGTTTTTTGCCGTCAAAAGCTTCTTGTTTTCATATATCGTATAGCGACTTTTAGTGACCTGCGGGCCTAAGATGCGCACCGCGAGATATTTGTCATGTCGTTCTGTCAAAATGTAAGCATTTTGTACCAGTTCAGGAACTATTGCATTATCTGTGGTAATGTTGTCGAGAAACCGCGCCTTGAATTTTCAACTTTTGACATTTCTGCATGACTATTATCTCGTCCTCAGAGAGGTACGACGACTAACAAGTGTCAAAAGTGTACATTATGGCGCGTTTTGTCGACACCATTAGGTACCACAGATAATGCAATAGTTCCTAAACTGGTAGAAAATGCTTACATTTTGACAGAACGACATGACAAATATCTCGCGTGCGCATCTTAGGCCCGCAGATTTTACAGTCACCTACAATCCTTTTAATTATTATAATCGCGAAAGTTTGTAAGGATGGATGGATGGATGGATGTATGTTTGTTACTCTTAAACGTAAAAACTACTGATCCGATTTGGATGGAACTTGGAATATATATTGTCCGTGACTTGGATTAACACATAGGCCACTTTTTATCCCGGAAAATTAACGGTATCCAACGGGACGCGAAAGAAGTCCCGGGCGGCCTGTAGTAATTAATAAAACTATAATTTATTGTAGGGCACAACTAGTATAGTACCAACCTGCGCGCGAGCTTTGTCCATGCTCGGGAACGTACCCCACACTCCGCTCTCACTGCCGAGACAACCCGCCGCTGAACAACATTTTGGTAAGTTTTATCGAAACTGCTTTTCAGAGATGATGAATATTGTCATAACTTGACAGCCATTATGTCTCAGTTGGTATTAGCTCTGCCTTCCGTGCTGTGGGTCCTGGGTTCGATCCCCACCGAGTGTGGCAAACATAGATGTTTGTTCTATGTCTGGGTGTTACTATGTATTATAAGTATGTATTTACAAAAAAAATGTATATAAGTATTATATCAGCAATCTAGTTCCCATAGTACAAGCTCTGCTTAGTTTGGGACTAGAGAGCGTTGTGTGTAATGTCAAGAATATTTATTTATTTAGTACATAATAGTCAGTATTATAACTTTTTTTATTTCAAGAATTGATACATTCTCAAAAATAAACGGAAGCTTTCCTACGCCTTCGGGTTCGTGATCATTTGGGTATCTACGTTTCTCACTTACTATATTTTTTTTACAGTTCCGCCGGAGTTCCGCCGAAGAGTAATGATAAAGAATCCTAGAAGGCCAGCAATTCTTCGCGCTGACTGTCCAATAACTGAGGCTAATGCACAGGTACACTCAGCCTTACTCTTTTATGAGATAATGTTAATTGAATATTAACATTATCAATTTTATAATTTTTATTTCAGACAACAAATACCTATTACATGTTAATACAAAGTCCTATAATTTTAGAAGTAACTAGCTGTCGCCATCGGCTTTGCTCGCGTGGTAGCAGCATACGCATTATTTGGTTAAAATCTTTGATCCTAATTTTAGACCCTTTAGGGTGCTACTTTTCAAAATTCCTTTCTTAGTGCACCCCTACACTATATAAGGATACTACCCTCCTAATTTCACACCTCTAGGGCTTATAGTTTAGGCTGTGCGTTGATTGTCAGTCAGCTTCAAAAGAGTTTTATATATTTAGATAAGATAACATACAGTAAATTTTGTCGAAATCCACTCAGCATTATTATTATTACTAGCCAACTCTGTTGACGGAGTTTTTAGGCCGCCTTAAGGCCTCCTGTGTGCCTTAACGACTGCTGAAAAAATAATGTTTTCTTTATGTATATTATTTTCAGAGCCTTCAAGACTTGAACGTACAACTTTTGCTACAAGATGGCGTACCCGTCAACAGGAATCAAATTCAGACGCAAAACGACTCTGTAGAGTTGGAATAACGACTATTTTACATATTACTAAGAGCTTCTGAATTGTATAAGTTTCATTGAAATTGGTCCAGTTAGGTCCGCGAACGAACAGACAAACTCGAGTTTCGGAATCAGAATCGTTTATTTAGTAGATCTGCATATTTAGTTTATCCATATCTTTAATTTTAGTTTTTGGCTTTTTTACAGTTTCATAATAGTATAGATAAAATGAATGAATGTCATGTAACAAGAAGAGTATTAGATATGAATGTAGATGGATATAAGAGTAGAGGTAGGCCAAAGAAAAGATGGATGGACGGCGTGAAAAATTATATGGGTAAGAAAGGAGTGAGATGACGGCTGATAGAAGAGCATGGAAGAAAAACACATTTGTGCCGACCCCACATGAAGTGGGACAAGGGCAAGGAGATGATGGAATAGTATAGATAAAATGAAATGATCGTTTTTGGTTCCATATTGCTAAAAAGAACCTTAACGCCTAATTGTTAGGTAGGTTTTTCTATACAAATATTATAAAGAGGAAAGGTTTGATTTTTTGTTTGTTTGTTTGTTTGTATGAATTGAATAGGCTCCGAAACTACTGGACCGATTAAAAAAATTCTTTTACCATTAGAATCCTACATTATCCCTGATGAACATAGGCTATATTTTATCCCGGAATTCCCACGGGAACGGGAATTACGCGGGTGAAACCGCGAGGCGCTGCTAGTAAATTATAAAAAAAATGTGTATCTCATTTTTTTGAAACTGTTCTAAAAGCACTTTAGTATTTTATTAAAATAGAGTTATTTGAAACAGAATGTGTTTTTATTACTCACTAAAACGCATTTTAATTTAATTTTCAAAATATTGTCCAAGATTTAAGGTATGTAGGGTCAGACTAAGGCCCGTATGCTGATAAAGTAATCGTTACTCAAACATAGATTTGAGTAGAGATTTTCATACAGAAATCTATGCTCGAGTCCGGATCAGTGCTTGAGCAGTAAATTAGCATACGGGCCTAAAATGTGACAACATTTTACCAATTCTATTCAATTATTCACTAAAATAAAACAAAAACGAATAAAATAATAAAAATATTTATTTATAACATTTTTAAATTAAGTAGGTACCTACAGAGTTACTTATAACCATAAAATTACAGTCTCAATAATTATCTACTATATAAATAAGTCTGGTTTTCCTTCCTGACGCTATAACTCCAGAACGCACGAACCGATTTCCACGGTTTTGCATTCGTTGGAAAGGTCTCGGGCTCCGTGAGGATTATAGCAAAGAAAATTTAGGAAAAATTTCAACTGAAAAGCGGGAAAATGGAATTTTGAAAAGTCACACCCTAACGCGAGCAACGCCGCGGGAGACGGCTAGTTTTTAATAAATAATATCACTTTTACTGTAAAATTCAATTATCCAAAAGCTCCCTCTGGCATCAAAAGACCTGGAACATAATTTATAAGTTTCAAAACTGGAAAACCGACTTTTATTTGATATGATATCGAATGATGATGATGATGGCAGTTCATTGGGAGTTCGGTTCTACTGATCGCCACAGAAAAGTCCTAGAAAAGCAAAGTACACAATATCGTTTTTATGATTCCAGTTATTTTTATTCAACTGCCAAACCACAGATCATAATACTATGTCAAACTACTGAACCAATTTTGATATTTTTTGAAGTGAAAACTTCTTTACCACCGTTGTGATTTGAAAGACGATGAAACGAAAAAGCGAGGAAACGAGAAGAGATCCCTAATTTTCGTACGCATTCTAAGGAGACTGCTGGCCAAGCGGTCTAACGGATTGGACCGAATCGAGACAAGCTCGTAGTGCGCGGGTTCAAGTCTCGAGCAAACTCGCTCACTTTTTGCAACTTTTTTGAAGTGAAAACTTCTTTAAAATTGTAACTGTACCTATTTCTATTTTATTTTTACTGTTTTTATACCTATAATTTTATTATCGCATTAATCTAATATCTGCTCGCTTTCGCTCTAGTCTTAATAGCTTGCTGTCTGTCTCCTATAATTATTGTAACACTTGGCATGCCTTTATTTTGTTATTGTAATATTTCTGTGATTCGGTGTATATGATGTTGGGGACTCAAATAAATAAATAAATTTAGTATCGTTGTGATTTGAAAATCTTTCTGAAGATTTCACTTCTACCGCGTGTGAATTACACACATGTATTTTTTATCTTAATTATTTACCTGCTATGCAAGCTGTCATGAAGCAAATACCGCAGCCAGCGAAGAAAGCTCTTACTGCTAACTGAAATAATAAAAATTTAAGTTTAACCGTGCTACATCGTCGACCACATAATCGCTTAACATCAGGTGAGATTGTGGTCAAATTGTTACTTATATTGTATAGTACTGCCTTCTGTGCTGTGGGTCGTGGGTTCGATCCCCACCGAGAACATAAATGTTTGTTCTATGTTTAGGTGTTACTATGTATCTTAAGTATGTAGTTACAAAAAAAAATTATATAAGTATTCTATCAGCAATCTACACTGGCATGTAATAGTACATTATGATATGAGTGCGGTAGTTGAAAATTACAGCCGAGGCGATATTGCCAGCCCGAGCCGTAGGCGAGGGCTACAAGAAAGCAGAGGCTGTAATTTTCAAAGCGCACGTATGTCATACGACGTTTTATAACACATTTGCGAGGAAATAAATAAAACTCGGACTTTCTTCAAAGAATAAATCTTTATTCACTTGTAAAGCAGTTAGAAAAATTTGAACAATTTGTAAAAGAATTAAATGCTTATTTTTTATCGTAGAGCGCGGCGCGCGCCCAGCGCCCCCCCCCCCCCCCCGTTTGTTTTAGTGGGAGCATCTTGATAAACCGTGCGTTTTACATTACCATAACGCACGAGTGCGTAATGACATACATCACGATACTGAAATTGGTGAAATAAGAGACCCTTTACGAGCAAATGTGTTATAAAAATAAGTACTACACTTTTAAAATTTCAATTTTTTCTTAACTAGAATGAGATTTAAATAAAAAACGTTTTATAGATAAAAATTAAACTCTTTTTCGAGTCCTTTTTATTTCGAAAGTATATCTTGTGTTCTTATAAAGATATTGCAATTTTAAAAGTGTGATACTTATTTTGCAGGCAAGTGTTATAGTTCCCATAGTACAAGCTTTGCTTATTTTGGGACTAGAGGGCGTTGTGTGAAATGTCTGTAGCGCCATCTATCTCGCTACATAAGAACTAACATAGATCGCGCAAACGAAGTTATCACGGAGTTTGAACATAAGTAATACTACCGGATACCATCCATCGGTCCTCGGAGCCCGAGCCAAAGGTCGCTCGGCGTGGAAGGTCTTCCCTTTTCGTAGGAGGACATACCTACAATGTTCTCCTCATGTCCAAGAATATTTATTTATTTATTTCTAAGGACATTATAGGTACTTACACTAGACAATGTTTCGCGTTGGTTAGGCGCCATGGCAGCTATAGCGCCTATCATGATGCCAGCGGAACCAGGATTTGTGAACCCGCACAGTGCGTACGTCGCTATTAGTTCTGCACGAGGCTGGGAAATATATTCATTTATTAGATTATAGATTTATGAGTCATCATCATCATCATCATCATCAACCTATATCAGTCCACTGCTGGACGTAGGTCTCTCCCAAGACGCGCCACTGAGCCCGGTCTTCGGCTCGTCTCATCCAGTGTTTGCCAGCTACATGTTTCAGATCGTCGCCCCACCTAGCCGGAGGGCGTCCTACACTACGTGCGCCTAAACGCGCTCTCCACTCAAGTATTCGTTTGCTCCAACGATTGTCGGTTATGAGTAGCTTTATGAGTAGCTTTCGCTAATCTAATGTTATGTTCACACTATGCCGCAGTCGGCAGGGAAGTGGGCACGAGCTTAATGTGAACACGATAATGCCTCTGTCCCAACTCCCGGGACAAGTTCATGCCCTTGCTCTCTAATGAGAATAAAGGCGATGTTGCTGTGGCAATAAGTCCGTGGCAATAATGCCGGCAGCGGCATGGGCATAGTGTGCACGCGGTATTAGTAACACAGTATTTAATATTTATAAATCAACTAGCCGTCGCCCGCGGCGTTGCTCGCGTTCTAAATAGACCCTTAGGGTGCGACTTTTCAAAATGCCTTTCTTAGTGCACCCCTACACTAAATAAGGATACTACCCAACAAATGTCATACCTCTAGGACTTATAGTTTAGGCTGTGCGTTGATTGTCAGTCAGCTTCAAAAGAGTTTTATATATTGATTTTAGCAGCTTTCGCTAATCTAAGTCACTCAGGCCGGAATACTGAAACGTCACATAAATTTAAGCACCACTTAAAATTGCTCTGCCTCTGTTTGACATACTCATTTGTAAGGAATGGCAATAATTTAAGCATGAACTTAAATAAGTAGCGTTTGAGTATTCGGCCGTCAGTGTTGAATATTTATATAAATCAACTAGCTGATACCCGCGACTTCGTACGCGTGCGAAACTTTGCACCAAAATATCTGTCAACCAACATACGATGAACCTCGTGCATATTTAGTTTATCCATATCTTTAATTTTAGTTTTTGGCTTTCATACAGAAGCCCTTTTTCCGGATTGAAACATAGGCTATATTTTATTGAAATCAAAGACGTGGATTCTTAGATACAGCTTGAACTTTCTAAACCAAAAGCCGCCTTTGGCACGAGGTTCATCGTATATGCTGGTTGACAGATATTTTTGTGGAAAGTTTCGCACGCGTACGAAGTCGCGAGTATCAGCTAGTGTTTTCATATTAATATTCCTATTGGTGGATGTCAAACACATTCTTAGCAACGTAGCCTAGCTAATCTGGAAAAGCACTCAAATTCTTACCGATAGTAATCCAGCTGCCTTCATTTCCCCCATTCGTTGGTAAGCAACAAACTCGTTGACAATCGTCTTCAATCCGATGAGAGAGCCTACTAACTCACATTCCTCCCATGGCACACCTGTAAGGTGAACAAAACTTTACTGATTATCCAACCTGTAAAATATCACTTTGCAGGACACTTTTTACCAACAAGAAGGTACCTAAGTGGGTACTTGGAAGTATTTAGTAATCTGATTTGAACTCACGACCTTAGGATCCGAAGGTGGACTTTCCTCTAGTTGGTTGTAATCACAGGCTATAGATACATTGAGTATGGTACTTAAATTATAGGTTAGACGACGATTTTTAGATGACCTTGGGGTTTTTAAAGGGTACCTAGGTACATTACACTGTCTGACAAGAGCATTTAGGTATTACGGAATGACGTATGGGCTGTTCTTCAGCCGGAATGACGTATATTATAGGGCTGTTCAGCCCGAATGATGTATATTGTAGGGCTGTTTAGCCCAAATGATGTATATTAGAGAGCTGTTCAGCCCAAATGACATATATTAGAGGGCTGTTCAGCCCGAATGACATATATTAGAGGGCTGTTCAGCCCGAATGACGTATATTAGAGGGCTGTTCAGCCCGAATGATGTATATTGTAGGGCTGTTTAGTCCGAATGACGTATATTAGAGGGCTGTTTAGCCTGAATGATGTATATTGTAGGGCTGTTTAGCCCGAATGACATATATTAGAGGGATTTTCAGCCCGAATGACATATACTAGAGGGCTGTTCAGCCCGAATGACGTATATTAGAGGGCTGTTCAGCCCGAATTATGTATATTGTAGGGCTGTTTAGTCCGAATGACGTATATTAGAGGGCTGTTCAGCCCAAATGGCGTATGTTGGAAGGCGGTTCTGTTCAGCCCCTAAAACCATAGCAGTCACACCACTCACCCATAATCCAGCACAGCGGTATAAACACCTTCCCCATAATCCACTCGAGGTTCAGCTCGGGCTGTCCGAGCATTCCTCCGAAGTATGAGATAGCGCCGTTCACGAACGCTATGAAAGCCACAAACGCGACTATATTCGCGACTATGTTTAAGATGAGAGCTATGCCGTTAGTCGCGCCGCGGGTCGCGGCCGATAAAGCTGATTGGTCTTGGCTGTAACAATAAGAATAAGAATCATTTATTGTAAAACTGTAAAAAGAGATCTTAAAGATATGTAGTGTTTCAACAGTTTAACCGTACCGGGCGTACAATACTTTACTTAGAGTAGGTAAATCTACAGACAGACGAATGAGCCCCGAGTCACGAGTCTGTGCATTTACAACACAAGTCTCGTACTTAGTGTAGACACTGCAAAACAACTTAAAACTTGCATGTTTTGAATTTTGACTCGAGTATAGCACACGCAAATGCATTTGCATAGCGAGACATTTTGTTTGCAATTGCACAGTTCTCAAATCTCCCGCTAGAGGCGCTTATCCGGTTTTCATACAAAATGTCTCGCTTTGCGAATGCGTTTGCGTGTGTTATACTCGAGTCGAAAGTCAAAACAAATGCACAGACTCGGGGCTCTGATGATGGAATCTCTTGATCTCGTATGTAGTCCCTAGGTAAGCCTTTACACTTCCATCTCGAAGGAGTTCCAATAAAAAACTATTTAACTGATTGCGTATCAGCATTGCTATTCAGCGCTGCCTTTTTTGCCTTTGCTCACCCTTTTTTACCCTCATTTGACCTCGCCTGCTCTCTTCTCCTCAATTGACCTCGGCTGCCCTCTTCTCTTCATTTGACCTCGGCTGCCCTTTTCCGTCATTTGACCTCGACTACCTCCTTCCCTTCATTTGACCTCGGCAGACCTCTTCCCTCATTTGACCTCGACTAAGAGCGCTCACTCTCTTTTAACCTCACCTTTCCATACATACCTACTTCGCTTGCCCTCACTTGACCTTGACCTTGACGGCATTCAACATCCATGACCTCACGTGCCTTTTTTGGGACTTGACCTCGGTTGCCCTTTTCTTTGCATTTGACCTCGACTGCCCTCGTTTACCCCCACTTGCCGTCTACACAACTCACCTAACCACAGGCTGGATATTATCGACAGTAGTGAGAGATCGCTTTGTCTCCGGCATCAGTAGCTTGGAGTAGCATATAGCAGCCGGTGCAGACATGACTGATGCCGTCACCAGGTGGGCTGGTGATGCACCGAAACCGATGTATGATGCAAGAATTGTGCCTGGAAAGACGACATCTTTAACAAGCAAGCAAGCTCGTATGAGCTAGTGGCCAACTCTGGTGACGGAGTTTTTAGGCCGCCTTAAGGCCTCCGTCGTGGCTTAACGACTGCTAAAGCCGGGACAGTTTAACGTGCCCTCCGAAGCACGGAAGCGCTCAGATGTAAATGGCACTAACGGTCACCCATCCAAATAGTGACCGCACAGAACGTTGTTTTACTTAGATTATCGGCTAAGATTGGCTAAGTAAGCTACGCCACGAGCGCTTCTTTAACAGCATAGAAAGCTTTTAGCATTCGGTTTTAAGCTATCGTGAAAATATTATAAATAATGCATCAAACCCTACTAATATTATAAACGTTAAAGTTTAGATATCTGTTTGTTTCAATCACACTTGAACTGAATAGAATAGAATAGAAATTAATTATTTTACGCAAAAATACTATGAAATAAACATTAAATTAGACAGATGCGAAAAAAAAAATACACGCTCAGCAAATGCTAAAGGTGCACGGTGGCTTCTTTAGCGCTAGTTTTCAGGAACTGCTGGTCCGATTTAGATGAAACTTGGAATATTTTGATAAACTTAGTTCGTAATCTGGATTAACACATTATAATATCCCGTAAAATCAACGGGATCCAACGGGACCTCAAGATATTATGTTATTATTTAGTTATTTATTATTAAATATTATTTAATACCCGAGACAGTGGCGAAACCCGAAGACATTACGACGTGCAGCTCTGACGGCGTCAACTGTGCCAGATATGGCTTCACCAGTAATATTGATTCAGACTGTAAGTACAAAGTGGTGAATAGCTAAGCATCCCAAGTAGCAAAAGTGACTTACTGTTGAGAGTGTAATTTCTGTTTATTCACAAACAAAATTACAAGGAATACATCAGCCCCCTATCTTATAAAAAGTTAGAGTAGACATTATGTCCTGATTACGTATGGTAAACAAGACACGATGTCTACTCTAACTTTTTATCAGATAGACCATAGGTATTTACGTACAATATTTACAAAATACACTTGAAACAGCTGGAGCTTTCTACAAACCGTAAATATCATTTCTTAAATCTAGCCTAAATTAGTATTCCCTAAAACTTATTTATCCTATTCTTGATGAACTTAATTTCTACTTTAGATCATTTATTTCATCCTAGGTCAACTGTGGAAATACAAGTAGGTCTCGTGGAATTCATCCTAGGGCAACTGCAGTATGAAGTTAGGCCAGTATTACCAAATAATTTCCAAAACAGAGACAAAAATTCCCTTAATTGTCAAAAATTGTCTTAAATCTTTCTTTAAGACTAGGTTACTAATTGAAAATAACTTACCATTCCCAAAAACACGTTGCCAATAGCAATGACGCTCTCACAAACGGTGGTAGACGTGGCCATCCTCAGCAGCTCGCCAAGCTTGAGGCAGAACCATTGCAGAGCGCCCCAGAAGAATAGCACTTCTACTAACATGCTGAAGAAGAATATTACTGGCAGGGTCTGTAAAAACGGTTATAGATGTAATCATGTCTTAAAAACTTTAGGTGCGAAGCTTTCTGTCAGGGGTTAAAACCCCTGACAGAAAGTCGGGGTGTTATAAATTTGACGGCGTACATATTATCACGGACATTTTAAATACAACGCCTTCTAGTCCCAAACTAAGCAAAGCTTGTACCATGGAAACTAGATTGCTGACAGAGTACATCATATATATGTACTTTTTTTTTAATACATAGTAACACCCAGATACAGAACACACATCTATGTTAACCACACTAAAATGTTTGTTCTCGGTGGGGATCGAACCCGCCACCCACAGGACGGAAGGCAGAGCTACTACCGACTGAGCCATGACCCCTGTCAATTAATAGGTAGGTACTTACACTAAACGCAAATACTCCTTCAGTCCGGACGAGTAGGTCGCCGAATGCAAACGCAGCACCGTCCACGCCGTACGACAAAAATGTTGCCACCTAGAAACAAAAAAGTGGTCACTTGGTTATCACGGGGTCAAGGTAAACCATTGCCAAAGGTCATTTGATGTCTTAAAAACTAGAAGATGACAAACTATAGGTCACTTACCTATATTTTTTTTAGCAAAGGTCAACGGTCACCTGAGGTCAGGAAGTCAAAATAAACAATTTTCAAAGGTCATTTGATGTCATAAAAACTAGGAGATGACAAAATTTGCTTTGAGTCACCAGAGGTCATTGACCTCTAGGATCTAAGGTCAACAGAGGTCAGTGACCTTTTTTAAAAGCAATCCCTCAATGTCCCGTTTCATTCACTATGACTGTTACCTTATCAGAGAAGCACTGCAGCGCCAAGCGGCCAGGGTCCCACCTGATGAAGAGCACCCCGAAGACAAATTGCAGCAGCAGCCCTGACATCACGCTGCGCCAGTTCACGCGGCCAGGGTGCTTTGAGAATATAAACCCTGGAATCAGACCATTGTCAGCTGAACCAACTAACCAACTCCTATTAAGGTCCAACTAGTCGCCCACCTTTCCATACAAACGTGGAAGGGAGATAAATTGATATAATCCTTAGTTTTGGTTGGTCAACGTCAAACAGTGGAGTAGTTACCCTTCCACGTTTGTATGGAAAGGTGTGCGACTTGGACCTTAAACTGTCAAAAGATCAATGCTTGGGTTTTTAACATAAAAATATTTGCAATAAAGGGAAGTTGCCACAAACTACAGACTATAGTAATAATTTTTCATGATAAAATCAGTTAATAATAGAAATTATTGATTAGAGTCCTTTCCATGAAAGAAGTCCCGCAGACGCGGCGCTGTAGTCGACCTTAAGTATTATTTCTCGGGCAGCACTTTTAACAACTTTAGGCATTGAAAACAAGACTTTGATCACAGAAACCAAATAAAAACGCACTAGCATCCGAACACATTAACAGCACCTGACAACAAATTTAAAATTTAGTTTTAAAATTTAGGTCCGGAAATTTCCGCGGGACTTCTTTCATGAAAAGGACTCTAGATGTCACATTAGTCAGTATTAACAGCTAATTTAATTCATTTCAGTGTAAAGTATTGATGAAAAAGCGGCAACACTATCTGTCAAGGATTGAATTAAATTAAGATAATCTGTAACATATATTCTTGCAAATAAACATATATTTATCTTTAAGAGTTAGAGCTATAATAGGTGCCAAATAAATCCGCAATACAGAGGGCCTAGTACGAGTTATGGTGTGTAAATCTGGTGTGAAACGTCTAACGCCCAGCACACCAGTGGGCGCTAATTTGTATGGAGACACTGAGCGGTTTTTTTTAGAAGCTTGGTCTACACCAAGCCCGTACTCGCAAATCGAGCTTCTCAAAGAATCCGCTCAGTGTCTCCATACAAATCAGCGCCCACTGGTGTGCTAGGCGTCAGACGTTTCACACCCACACTATACACTGAAAACTCGTACTAGGCCCTCAGGTCATTCACCCACGTTCACCACGATGTAGCAAAATTCAATTTATGTAGGTATGGTAAACAAACAGTACCTACTAACGAGGTTCGAGCGATACCGTCTTAGCGACAGGTTTGTATGGAAAGCGACAGAATTTGCCATACATAAATGGAATTTTGCGACATTGTGGTGAAGGTGGGTGAATGACATGTATTGCGGTGTTATTTGGCACCTACTATAGTAACTTACCTAATAGCATTAACACAGTCAATCCTATCAGTGAGATGAGACGCTCAGTGGAGCCCTGCGTGTCGAAGTACAGATATACTGCCACAGCTACCAGAATAGTCACGTACACTAGTAGACGAAACCAGCTGCAAACCAGAACAATAGGTACTTCGTAAATTTGTAATTTTATTTTTGGAACGAAGTTCCTTATTGCGCGTTGCGAAAGGGAGCTAGACGGAAAAAAATTAAGACCAAAAGTTGTCGCGAAACTTTTTTCAAACTATGACAACGTCATTCGACGTTGTACCATTCATGGTACTAGCGATACATCAATATTTATGATGGTACTACTGATCCTAAATAATTGTCACTAGTACCATTAATGGTACTAAAGATACAAAGTTGTGTCACTTGTACCATCAATGGTACAAATGAATGGTACTACTGACACTAAGGCGAATAAATTGGTGCAGGAAGTTTTTTTTTTTAATATCGTGTGGCTGTACGTTGTCAATCGAAACAAATGAATGTAGGTTTTTTTTTTTTTTTTCTTTTTTTTTTGCCTGCGTGCAACCCTTATCACTAAGGGGTATGGAAAATAGATGTTGGCCGATTCTCAGACCTACTCAATATGCCCACAAAATTTCATGAGAATCGGTCAAGCCGTTTCGGAGGAGTACGGGAACGAACATTGTGACCCGAGAATTTTATATATAAGATATTATATGAAAACAACACCTCAAAGGAACTTCGTTCCATTCAGGTGTCCCTTGACTTGACACCTCTCAAGTTTTTTTACTAGCGACCCGCCCCGGCTTCGCACGGGTGCAATGCAATGATGATGATGTATTATTATACATATAAACCTTCCCCATGAATCACTCTATGTATTAAAAAAAAACTGCATCAAAATCCGGTGTGTAGTTTTAAAGATCTAAGCATACATACATACAGACATTAGGACAGACGCGGGAAGCGACTTTACTTTATACTATGTAGTGATGTATACATACAAATAAATACCTACTTAAAAAATACTTAGCAAAGCTCGGTCAACCAGCTGGTAAAATACTAAAGCATGACTCACACGAGCGTCCATAATGAGCTGCAAATGGCGTCCACTTTGGTCCAAACAACTCTCGCGAACCATTTCCCGAAGAATCTCTTCACGATGTAGAAGTAGATAATAAAGAAGTATATTATTGAGAAGAATGCTATGAGGCTGCCGAATCCGTGGCACAGCTCTAAGGGCTCTCTACCTGGAAGATATTCAGTCTCATTATGTTATCGGATTTATCATGGACCAGCTGGCGCCCGCGGCTTTGATCTCGTGGTAGCAGCGTACAAACAGTTTTGAAATTGTTTGAAAATTCTGAAACGCGTGTCAAGTCAATTTATTTGACGAATCTATGTACCAATTTTGATGGGTCTATCATGTACAGTATATTAGAGAAACGCATTAATTAGTTTAAACGTTTGACCCTAATTTATGACCCTTTAGGATGCGACTTTTCAAAATTCCTTTCTTAGTGCACCCCTACGCTACATAAGGATACTACCCTCCAAATTTCATACCTCTAGGACTTATGGTTTAGGCTGTGCGTTGATTATCAGTCAGCTTCAAAAGAGTTTTTATATAATAATATATTGAATATATATTATTATATTGATGGTGATGATGATGATGGTTTATCGAGGGCTTAGACCCTGTCCTAGCTAGGCTCGGCCTAAAGTTAGGGTCGAGTTAAAACTGAGACGTGAATGAAAGACTGTTTGAAAGAACTTTTTCTAAACCTGTTCTTTTGTGAATTATTCACTCTAAACTGACAGTTATGTAAATGAAGTCAAAAAAAGAAATTAGCGGCAAAACAAGGGATAGGTAACTACGGTCAATGATTTTATCAATGTAGGTACATGTCAATGTCGAATATATTGTCGAACAAACCTCGACCCTAAGGGTGTTTTTCCACCAGAGCTAAACTACGTTGCTAAGAATGTGTTTGAAATCCACCAATAGGAATCGTTTGTTTTCATAATAAACGATTCCTATTGGCAGGCAAATACAAATAGGTAGGAACAGACATAAAAAATACTTACTAAAACTTAGATAATAGTACAGGCATCCTAAAAAATACCCTATCACCACCCCATTGATAATGAATATCGTGATTGTCTTCACAGAGGAACCGTTTTCCTTGAAGAATTCGTCAGTGGAGGAACCGACCCTCGTCAGAGTCGTCTCCAGCCACCCTGTAGGCTGATAGTCTAGGTACTCGTGGTTTATCTAGAAAAAGGTTTTATTAATAATCAAAATATCTCAAATAGGTAGTAGGTAGGTACCTACCTACCTACTTATACCGCGCATACAATATTGTTTCCCTAATTTTTTATGCAAAATGGCAAATGCACAAACAGTGTGACGCCAATAACAAAAAAAAGAGGTAGGTAGGTAGGTAGGTACTTTTTTTTTCTTTTGTTGGCGTTGCTCAAAAGGAAAATACTTACCTACGAATTTTTAAATTTTTAACCTATAGGTAACCTTGTACTAAATATGTATGTATATAGGTCTATACCTACTTAATACCTACTCATTTTACATACATGACACTTTTATAAATGTCTGAAACCGTAAAATACCGTCACATTACGCCTTTGGATTCGTAGTTGCCATTTGAGGCCTTTGTTTCCCAGCGGTTGCTCTGCTAACTGTTATGGCCTACCCATTACCACTTCAACTTCGTTTGTACAGACCTACCACAACTCTTCACTTTGAGAATAAAAAACTCTACTCAATAACCTAACCTAATAAGACATTTCCGAACGAAAAGTCACGTGACCATTCTAAATCATTTTTTACGGTTTTGCTAGAATAAAGCTTAGACCGCACTAGGGCGGAACTGCACTGCAGCGGAGCGTCGCGTCAGTTAGCTTCTATATTCTTTTACCTTGGAAAGAATATAGAAGCTAACTGCCGCGACGCTCCGCTGAAGTGCAGTTCCGCCCTAGTGCGGTCTAACCTTTAAGGATTCCTTACTTCTCCATTGGTGATTCTTCTGTCAGCTTTTGTGACGTCACCCATTTCCACCTCATCATTCGGTGGGTTTGTTTGCTGAAAATATCGAAATAACGGTTTTACTTAGGTACAGACAAAATACTCTATAGGGTGTAAAAAGTACTCTATAGCGGGTGCCAAATAACACCGCAATACAGGTCATTCACCCACCTTCACCTTGATGTCGCAAAATTCAATTTATGTATTGCCTGACCCTGTTATTGCCTGGCCCCGATGTAGATTACCAAATAATAACTACGTCAAGCAAAGCAAGCTAATTTAATTGAAAAAAATACTGACCTCACTATTTCTCATTTCGTTTTGCGGACTCAAAACGTCCATTTTGATGTATTGTTATTATACAAAGAGTTGTTGACTAGATCAGCGCCTGGTGGCAATTTGCACTCTATGTCACCACAGGTAGAGTGTACTTTTGAAGTAGCAGTCCCATGTTATTCCTCCATTCCATGACTAGATCTGAAATTTAAAAAAAAATAGTTTTTTTATATTACAAAAAAAAATGTTAATGGAGGGTTTTTTTAAATTCATTTATCTACTAGGTAAATAGATAAAAAAAGGTTTTACTTATAACTTTTTGTCTACCACATGACATTGGTCCACGTTTTCTACCAGTAGTCAGCAGGTAATTAAGGCCCACTCTCAAGATAAGTAAATAAGTAGATAGGTTACGTACTTAGGTATGTTAACAATTATCTTGCGATAGTGAATTCAAACAGATACGTACCTACTTACTTACCTAACTAGATAAAACCTTGAGTACGAAAAATGCGTAAGACTACCTATAGTAGGTGCCAAATAACACTGCAATACAGGTCATTCACCCACCTTCACCTCGATGTCGCAAAATTCAATTTATGTATGGTAAACAAACAGTACCTACTACAAGATTCGAGCGATTACCGTCTTACCGACAGGTTTGTATGGAAAGCGACAGAATTAGCCATTCATAAATTGAATTTTGCGACATCGTGGTGAAGGTGGGTGAATTACCTATATTGCGGTGTTATTTGGCACCTACTATAGTAAGTTAGGTTAGATATCTACTTACTAATCGATACCTATCAAATACAAGAGTTCTTTTGAATCTTCTGTGACGAGACCTGCCACACCCTATTATTTATCTACTAGCTGTCACCCGCGGCTTTGCTCGCGTGGTAGCAGCATACGAATTATTTGGTAATAATCTTTGATCCTAATTTTAGACCCTTTAGAGTGCGACTTTTCGAAATTCCTTTCTTAGTGCACCCCTACACTATATAAGGATACTATCCTCCAAATTTTATACCTCTAGACTTATAGCTTAGGCTGTGCGTTGATCATCAGTCAGCTTCAAAAGAGTTTTATTTAGAATAGAAGAGAGTTAATAGTTTAAGTTCTTTGTCTCGCATCGTCATAATATTCTCTGCACGAAGAGACTATTATTTAAAATAATAAATAAGCAATTACATTTTGCAATAATGGTAATAAATTTTGTTTATTAGTTTAGCATGTTTAGCTGTTTCTTTTTTCATAATGATAGTCTAAGCTAGCGATAAACACGTTTGATTTAGTTTTTTATGCAGGTGCCTACAATGTTATCGAATGTGTCCATTTCAAGGCACTTTTTAATAAACTTCAAAAACGAAGGAGGTTTTCAATTCGGTTGTATTTTTTTTATGTTTTTTACCGCATCACTACGTCATGTATGAACCGGGTTGTAAAATTCTTTTTTTTTCTGAAAGTGTTATACTTCCAGATTAGTGGCGTATTTTTTTTTAACAAAATCGGTTCATTAGTTTGGGAGTTAAATTGGAATAACTGAAAAAAAACGACTTTGTGACGATTCGGATTGTCCCAATTGTCCCAATTGTCACATTTGATTTTAATAATTTTTGTTGTGACGATTCGGACAACATTAAAAATAGGTGCATTGTACAGCCAGGTAAACAATCTACTTACACGACATTGCGTATTTTGCTTTCCTGTGACCTTTCACTGGTGTTTATGAACAATAGAACAAACCCAATAAACCATCATCATCATCTGATGATGAAGCTGTCGGTGTTGCAGTCGGTTTTTTTCAAGTTTTTAAACTTATAATTATTATGCTGGACAAATGTAAGCACTGACAAAAAGGCACGGCCTAGAATAAAATAGGTATTTTTTCTACACCGTTTATAAATTAATTGTATTATATTTTCGTTCGGCATAGGTAACTAACTTTACCTACATATTCTTGAACACCCTGTAACACAGAATAAAATATAGTAGAACAGTCACTTTATGAAGATATCTAAATAACTACCTACGCTCGCTAAAATGCAACAAACAGCGCTACTTAGATGCTACAGTTTATATTTACAAACAGAGCCTTGATTTCGTGAATGAAGTTTTTTAGGTGACATCTCAGAGTGACATCAATAATTTTATCTCTTTGTAATAAATACTGCAGGTATCTTATCAGAATTTTTTTATAATCATTAATCCTTATAAAAAATGCCATAAGAGTTAAGCTTCTAAACAACAAATAATCTTTGACAAACCTAGCAACAGTTCTCGATTGAGTCGATATGCTAGGTAAGATGGCATGCTACCTACTTTATTTATCGATTATGTTTATGCAACGTTCTTGTTGGTGACAAAGTTTTTTTTTCCGTGAAAAATTTTCATTGCAAACCATCTTTGAGACGCAAATCGGCCTAATTACTAAAAATTATTTAGGTTAGGAATTATTTTTAGTGATTAGGTACCTACCTATATTATTTTTTAAATAATAATATAGAGTTAAGTAAGAAGTATTATATTTTAACTCTTGTTCTTGTTATATATATAAATATAAATAAATATTCTTGGTCATATTTACAATAACAGTAATACTTAGTATCTATGTAACTTACGTATTGAACTGCTCTACAAAAAAAGCCTATGGCAGTGAAAATGAAAAAAAAAAACACCATGGTAACTACTTTTTTTACAATAATGGTAAACTCTACATTTTTTTATAGGTTACCTAACAATGAGAAACCAGCCCACTAAAACGAACCCCTTTTTAAGTCTTATATAAATTTGGACATTGCTATGATTGTAAAAACTATCATTGAAAAATATTCATTCATCCAAGAAAAATGTTCTTCGCGGTACATAGAAGGCTGGTACATAATAAAATTTTTATATTGATTAAGATAAACTTTTATATTTTAAGCGATAAGGTTCATATTCGCTTTTTAAGACTGCCTATGACATGTTGATCTAAGGTTGTCCGTTCAGGGTCAGACGGAGGAAAATGAATCTTCAATTATTACCTGTTATGAATATGAACAAAAGTTGTTGAGATTATTATTATTTTTCTCACAGGGTTTCCCCAGTTTAGATATAATTCTATTGGTAAATAGGTACCTATAGGATGTAAAAATACAGCTTTGGAATATAGAAAAGTTGGAAAATGGAAGTTACTCTAGACTTGTTTTAGATATAAGAAAAAAGTTCTAAAATAAAATTTACATTAAAAAAACAAAAAACAGGTAAAATTTTAGTAAAATGACAGTAGGTAATGGAAAAAAGTCTAAAAACTATATTTAAGTAAGAAAACGTGTTATTTTTTTATGGACGCACAAAAATCCACTAGTAAGTATCCTTTGCGTGGTTCTACTGCAAAAGGCAATGTAAATTTTGAGAGAAATCCGGTTTGACAAGACTTTTGCAATCCGTTACGTACCTACAGAAAAACTTGTAGGTAGGACATATTTGGGTTCTTATAGTCCATCGAGAAATCGCGCTTACACTGTTGGCTACAAAGGAAACGTTCAAGAAGTTTATATTGATAGGGACTTTAACTTCCCGAAGTTTTCGGGAGTAATCTTTATGCACCCTGTTGACCACTCTGTAAACTTAGGTCTAAAGGTACCATGATGATAAGATGTTACCATCTAGGTTCTAACCAATTTACCTAAGTACCTAATAGTACATTATAATATGAGTGCGGTAAGTTGAAAATTACAGCCGAGGCGATATTGCCAGCCCGAGCCGTAGGCGAGGGCTACAAGAAAGCAGAGGCTGTAATTTTCAAAGCGCACGTATGTCATGCGACGTTTTATAACACATTTGCGAGGAAATAAATAAAACTCGGACTTTCTTCAAAGAATAAATCTTTATTCACTTGTTGAAGCAGTTATAAAAATTTGAACAATTTGTAAAAGAATTAAATGCTTATTTTTTATCTCCCAAAGTCAATTTTATTCATAAAATGTTGACCACTTTACTGACATAAAAACTCTTTGCTAAGATTTAAAAAAGGTTCCGTTCGTTTTAGTGGGAGCATCTTGATAAACCGTACGTTTTACATTACCATAACGCACGAGTGCGTAATGACATACATTACGATACTGAAATTGGTGAAATAAGAGACCCTTTACGAGCAAATGTGTTATAAAATTATAAAAAAAAATCTAATTTATTATTTTTTTTCGACAGAAGATTAGTTATTCTAGTTTCGGGGTATCTCGTCCCACGAGGCTACGAGGTCCCGTCCTATTTATGTTACGTTATTATTTTTGGTAGTACCTAGTAGATATTTAGATAGGTAGATAGTTTGTTAGTGAGCCAGCCAGTGAGTTCGATAGGAATAAGCCTATCTTGAATGCTTTATGCAATCTCTATTAAAAAACTGCACAACATACATGACATAGGAGTTATTTTAGCTCACAACGTACAATCAAAAGCAGGTAAGTAGGTATTGGTAGGTTGCCGGTAATCTAAGTGGGCCATTAGAATAATAAAACAACTTTTATTGAAATCATTATTCTCTGCGCGTATAACAATCGCTACTAGTGCGAGAATATCATACAAATCATTCCAATTCATTCTACTATTTAATTCACTTTAAAATACTTTTTTTCGCGCAGATCTCCAACAAAATCTGGTAAATGTTATGTTTGGATTCGGAGATCCTCTGACAGTGACAGACCTCCTTTAAACATCCTAATAATTTTGGCGGTAAGAGGTTTGTTTACATGTGCAACTACTTATGCACATAATCCTACCTACCTACCTACAGACCTACGTATTCACCTTTTTCATTTAAGTATATTTTACAAAACGCAAAACATTGTCATTTCATGTTAGGTACCTACTCTACCTTTAAAATTTCATTTTCTTGAGTTAATCACGTGTATCATAAAAAAAATATTCCACAATAACTTTCACGAACTTTTATCGGTTTTTGAACGAATAAAAATAATAAAAATGGCGGACACAAATCACACGGGCTACGCGCACGAGGCTTCGCGGCAAACTGAGATTAACCTTGTATTTTTCTTAATGTACATTGCATGTACGACTATGTATCATAGTATCAACAATATAATTCAAACACAGGTGAATACTATCCAATGGTGTTCCGTTCAATGTTCATGCTTTGATATAATATAAGTGCCGATAAGTAACTGCAGCGTGTAAGATGTGATGATGTTTTGCCACTTGCCACGTTTGAGAGTCCTTTTCACTTTTTCGCAACAGTATCGGCATTTATTTAGCGCATACATACTATTTGGTAATTTACATCGTGGTCAAGCCAGCATGGGGTCAATCAATTCGACTGCAAAGTACGATGTGATACGACTACCTCCCCGAAAACTTCGTAACTTTTCTTATAGAAACAACGGGTTATGGCCTTAACGCCTTTTCGCGAAATCAACTCACATTGTTAGTTTTATAAAAAAAGTTGTCTCTTGCGTGCGTACCCCCGAAATTTTCGGAAGTAATTTTATTACACCCGATATCGTAGGCTACATTATTCAAATTATTTTTTCGTCAATTCCGTGTTTGGTTAAGTTTTTATCATTCCTTGAACCTGCTTTTTTCGATCTTGACTTTTTTATACATGAGCTCTCATTATCAGCCTGCCGGTCAGTGGACCGGCAGGCTGATAATAATGATGTTAGGGGATGTATATCTACCGTGCCTAAGACGACAGTCGTGTGATTTTCTTTACACTAGAACGCTTATTTGGATTTATTTGATATTTTACCTCCTATCTTAGTTTGAGACGGTATTGAGTAGGTAAATGGTGCTTATTTTACCTATAAGTATTTAAAGTTTATTCGCTATTGAGTAAATTATGCTATATAGGTACGTGAGTCTTTGTATTGCGGTCACCCATACAAATATAGAGTACACCATTGCTTTGTCTCATCAGACAATGTCACGAACAGTCAGGAAGGTAAACATTTCTACAATGTTGTTATAACACGAGATATCCGTACAATGGTATTAATAAACAAATTGGCCAATGTTTTATACTACTCGTGTGTGACGGGCTCAGAGGGCCTAGTACGAGTTTTCAGTGTATAGTGTGGGTGTGAAACGTCTGACGCCCAGCACACCATTGTGCGCTGATTTGTATGGAGACACTGAGCGGATTCTTTGAGAAGCTCGAAATGCGAGTACGGGCTTGGTGTAGACCAAGCTTTTCAAAGAATCCGCTCAGTGTCTCCATACAAATAAGCGCCCACTGGTGTGGTGGGCGTCAGACGTTTCACACCAGATTTACACACCAAAACTCGTACTAGGGCCTCAGATGACAAGTCACCTATTGCTATGAAAATTCTAGCCGTCCTTGATTCATTTTATGAGAAAGGGGCAATGGGGCGACATTTTGGCTTATTCCACTAATCCCCGTTGACAATCCCCGTCAACGAACTTTTTCTCTTTTAATCTTCATTAGGTACCTACGTTAAAAATAAAATAGGTACTTTAATTTTAATTTTTTACAAGGTACGGACTCGCTTAATGATTATTTATATAATCAAATTAAATTGCCTGGGCAACGTTAGTGCTGCTTAATTAGGTTAGTTTAGAAAAATGCAACAAGAGAATCTGAAACCAATATCTGCTAATAGGCCACAAGCCATCCTTATGCCTTGATTACACGTACCGAGCAAACCGACGAGACAGTGCTCTCGGTCGATTACTCGGTACGTATAAACATAGCGCCGAGTGCAAGGCCGAGCGCTCGGCCGAACGAAGTGGCGAGACAATAGCTCGGCTGCCGTTCTACTTACTAGACCGAGTTACTACCCTCCCGCTTCCCCGCACTGTCTCGCTCACTCACTCGGCACGTTTGAACGTGCACTGTCTCGCCGCTCGCTTTCTAATTATCTTTTTGCGATCCATCGTGTCCGAATTGTAGTCTCAATAGAACTGAACTGACTGCATGTGCTGATTTCAAAACGTGTGTGAACAGCTACTCGCTTACTACACTTGTCGCGCCTTTATACTATGCTAGGGCTATCACAAAAGGGTGACAAGCCCGTACGACAAAGATAACATGAGGATGAGATTGTGGGTTGACTTATTGTCATGTAAACTGCTTCGCAAATGATTTTACTGCCCTAAGCTGGCAGAAGGCCACTTCGTGATCGACCATGGTTCTCTTTACACAATCACCCGCAGTTACGCCTGTGAAAGTGCCCGGATTCCAGCCTAGTATACGTGAACTAGGCTGTTCCAGTCCCTCAAAGGACAACCGGTTGAGCTTGGCTGTGCCAAGTGCTACCACCGTCCTTCCCCACGAGCAAACCAATCCGCTTCCTCTCAAAATGGTCGACCACAGCCCTATGGGCCACGCCGTGCCTCTGACCAACACCTCAGAGACACATTCCTTCGGCCTAACTTGGACCCTTAGTACTCGCGAGATCTGATGGACTATCGGAGCCGGCCGATGTCCATCGGTTTCCCTACCGGCTATACCGCGGGACTCCGAAGTACTAGGTAACGCCCTTGAGCCTTCGAGCCGATGCTCGATGGGCTTCTGAACCAATTCAGAAGCCCCGGTACCCGAACGTATACAACGTTCCTCCCCGATCGACCGAACTAGTCCATGTACAAAGGTACGCAAGTGGACTTTCAGATTAATTATCGCGGAGAGTAGATTTTAACGCGGAACTGTCTTCCCAAAATCTCATTAGCCTCTCATAGGAAGTAGCTGGTTAATCGCTAGCACTCACCCTGTGGCCGTGGGCTAACTTTTCCACCACGCCAGTACTCCTCTGTACTTCTGCACTCGAACAGGGTAGTTGTTCCACTCCACGATGTCTCAACTCACCCCCAGACCTCCTGTCCTAAGGTCTAGGCTAAAGTCTGCATGCCGCGCAGTTTTGCGGTCAACCCTACAAAAAAGAATAGACAAGCGAGAAAAATGTACCCACCTCTTGTCAATCCAGAGTTGCCAACGTACAAAACTGATTTCAGACAAATGAAACTTACTTTTTTGTCTGTGACCTCGTGCATTGCGCGACAACACTGTCTCGGCCGAGAAACATTTTACTGTCTCGCCGGTTTGCTCGGTACGTGTGATCAAGGCATTACGAGTTATACCTACCTACGTGTACGCCGATCGCGCAAAGAGCGAACAGAAGGTGCGTTTTCGACGATTTCATATCATATGTTTTGTCAATCAAAATCACTTGCACGCCGCTGTGAACTTCGTAGGGAATGATCTCATTTAAATGGTTTGCCTATAGTAGTAACCTACCTAGGTTCACTACTAAAACTATTCAGTATTTTAACCCCCCGAAATATTTGAAGTAGTCTTAGGACACCCCGGTAGAAAAGCGGCGTAATGGAGCTGTAGGTAGAGTCCTTTTCATGAAAGAAGTCCCGCGGAAATTTCCGGAACTAAAGTTTAAAACTAAATTTTAAATTAGTTGTCAGGTGCTGTTAATGTGTTCGGATGCTAGTGAGTTTTTATTTGGTTTCTGTGATCAAAGTCTTGTTTTCAATGCCTAAAGTTGCTAAAAGTGCTGCCCGAGAAATAATACTTAAGGTCGACTACAGCGCCGCGTCTGCGGGACTTCTTTCATGGAAAGGACTCTAGGTAGGTATAATAATGCTACGAGGAGCGGCGGCCTACCGAAAATAAGCAGTATCCGTGTTGTGTGGCTAAATAAAAAATCATTCATATACCTAGGTATAACTATGCACGTTTTTAACTACCGCGCTAAAAGTGAAAACCTCCAGGGGATTTTTTCCAAGATCAAAGTACCTATCTACCAACGCCACGTGCGCTTTTTTTATCAGCTAATAAGTTGGTAGATTTTTAGAGTTAGTACCTAATTCACTTATCAATTAGGTACCTATCATAAAGTTATCAGTATTTCACATATTTTGTTAAATACCATACTTAGATTAAAACGATAATAATAATATACGTACCTACTACCTATCTAGACATTGAGCCCGACTTTTTTGTTGCATGTTTCTAATCTCATTTGACACGACAGAATAAAAAAAACCTAGTTTTTTACAACACGCAAATAAAATTGTTTTTTTTTTTAATTTTCTTTTTTTGTTTGCAGTTTTTACTCGACTACGGCGTTGCAAAGATGACAGTACTTAAATGTTTTTTTTTGTTGTTAAGTAACTGTTCCTAATCTATACGTAGGTTTTTTTTATTAAAATTAGTCATTAAAATAATAATACAACCACTTTTCTAACATTATTTAATTAAGTACATCTGTTCAACGTAATAATTAATACATTTTAATACATAACATCTATGAAACTGTATACAGCACACATTTACCACTTCTAAAGAGGCTAATCTTAATTATGTAAAAACTCAACGATATCTTCTTCTTGAAAACTTATTTTATTTATTTTATTATGTTTATTTATTTAGATGTTCGTTGATACAGAACATTTTTTTCTTTTTAATAATATTGCAAATAAAAAAACTGCACACTTCTAGATTTAAAAAAAACTTATCTTCAACTTCTTGGTTTTATAGTTTGACAAAGCTGTCATGTTGAACGTTTTGAATGCCAAAACATATTTTTAGATTGAACTACATACTTATACATAATAAGAATGATTGTATAACAATAAATAGATATGATTATGTATTGCTTTTATAATATTCAATTAGTATATAATTAACAATTTACAAAAAAAATAACAAAATAATTGTGAAAAGGAACGGTTTTTTTGACGGCATTTTTTTCATTTGATAACAAAGAACGAACATGATTATTGATTATTTTTATTCACTAAGAAAAATGCATTTACAAAAAAATGCTGGTTTTGTAAATTTTCTACAATTTAAAGGATTATTAGTCTTACTTATCTATTTATCTACAAATATTTAATAATTCTTATTAGCCCCCGATAATATCGGGGGAAGATGGGACATTACATGGCAGTTTTGTTTTGATTTTTTTTTTTCATCGCGTTATCTTTGGACGTGCCACTGATTACCCACAAAGAGATATTTAGCTGCATAATAATTAAGATCATGTTTGTATTGTAGTTTATTTTGTTTTATTATATTTTTTTTTAATACTATAAACCTTTGATAACTAACACGACTGTAATAAAGGCAGATACATTTTTAACTTTCTCAAGCTTTTTGTTGGAATATATTTTTTTCTATGTTTATTTTGACTAAAGCCAGGAATGTTTGACATACATTGAGCACCCTAATTTGAATAGATATTTTCAACAATAACAGATTATAAATATTTTACTAAGTTCATAATTAAGTAAATATTTTTCTACATGATTTGATATATAAATAATTATTTTTACACTACGAACAATATCATAGACAATAAAACTTCGATATATTTTACTAAAACAAAATATACAAAAAAATTAAGTACATAACAAATACTCTTTTATACAAGATCTTACTAGATTGCTTCCAAAATGCTAATCCAAAGGGCTCAGGTGTTATGATTGCTACAAAAAAAAAATAGAAAATATTTTTGTTAAAAAAAACATGGTTTGAAAACCCCTATAAAAAGGGTCTGGGGCGAATTGGATGGAGCCCAGCGGGCCTAAGATGCGCACCGCGAGATATTTGTCATGTCGTTTTGTCAAAATGTAAGCATTTTGTACCAGTTTTTGAACTATTGCATTATCTTTGGTAATGTTGTCGAGAAACCGCGCCTTTGAATTTTCAACTTTTGACATTTCTGCATGACTATTATCTCGTCCTCAGAGAGGTACGACGACTAACAAGTGTCAAAAGTGTACATTATGGCGCGTTTTGTCGACACCATTAGGTACCACAGATAATGCAATAGTTCTTAAACTGGTACAAAATGCTTACATTTTGACAGAACGACATGACATTTATCTCGCGGTGCGCATCTTAGGCCCGCAGATCCCACATTTTTCATAAACTTGCAATGATGGAACTTTGTTTGTTACAACACATTTACAATGCAGTTTAAAAAAATGTACCAATGTCATTATAAAGCAGTAGGAATCATTATTTATTAGACATTTTACTTCAAAAAATGAGCCTTTTTTTGTTGTTTATCATATTTATAGGTGTTTACGTCAAAATAATTACTTTATTTTGCGTTTTTGTTACTACTACTGCATAATAGATTACGATAAAACCAACAAAAGTTATAAATAACAAAATTAATCTAAAAAATAGCTAAATGTATACAAATCGGGACCTGAAATAGCCCAAAGCCTTTGAAAGTAATCTTGTTACAGCCTGTATCAAACATAAAAAAATTAACTATGTATATGTTGCCATATCTAAGCACCTAATATTATGATTGGTAACATTCTTATCTAACTACATTGAGTCCACTATTTCTATACATTTTTTTTAATGTATTAGAAAAGCTCCCGATTCTGTTGTTTCATTTTTTAAACTACTTTTGACAGTACTAAAATCGTTACCACCTTCTTCTTTTATTGATGGCCTCTGCGAGTCATTTCGACGAGACAATTCTGCCAGTGTCAAGTGAGGTATTTGAAATAATATAAGTCAAGTCATTCGTCAAGTCGGCTGTCGTTTGTTTTGAAGGGAAAATGGTGGATATTTTTCTTCAAAACTTGGAGACGAATTTTCACATTCAAAGAAACCACTTCATACATTTTTATTCCTATAGCTCACACTTTATGTTACGACCTGAGTATTATTAGGTAAAATTTCACCAAAACTAAACAACAATACTCACAATAACACAAGAAAAACTATTAAAATTAAAAGTGCTGGGTGTTGTTTCAAATGTCAAAACTCGAATCTAGTTACCATCTCTTTTTCATGAACTGAAATGACGAAGACAGCTATCATTTTATTGCTGTCAAATTAGTTTAGAAAAATGCACCAACAGAATCGGCCCCATAATTATATTAGCAGTTTATTTTCTGATCAAGTAACACACTAAAAACTCAATCTAATTTATCACTATTTTCATAAGAACCATCTCAAAATCGAGCACCCTAAATAACTTTATAAACAAACTGGCTGATACCCGCGACTATTCGTACGCGTGCGAAACTCCACCAAAATATCTGTCAACCAGCATACGATGAACCTCGTGCCAAAGGCGGCTTTTGGTTTAGAGAGTTCAAGCTGTATCTAAGAATCCACGTCTTTCATTTCAATAAAATATCGCCTATGTTTCAATCCGGAAAATGGGCTTCTGAATGGTATAAGTTTCATTGAAATTGGTCCAGTAGTTTAGGCGTGATGCGCGAACAAACAAACAAAGAGACAAACTCGATTTTCGGAATCAGAATCGTTTATTTAGTAGATCTGTTTATTTAGTTTATCCATATCTTTAATTTTAGTTCTTGGCTTTTTTACAGTTTTATAATAGTATAGATGGGATGGAAATAGATTAACTATTTTTTTAATCGTTTGCAACGGTTTGTAGATAGCTCAACTGTTTTTTGTGTATTTTGTAAATATTGTGAATACTTTATTAGTCATCATTTTAATAACAAAACATACCTATTTAGATAGTATAACTAATGATAGTATTTTCGTATTTTCAAATAAATTAAATATTGTATCTATAATATTATGTCGATTGAAATTTCGTTTCATATAATGGCACCAAATATACAATTTTATGGCAAATAATTTACAAATAAATAATTTTATAAAATAAAATAAAAATAAATAATGGAATGTTTTTTAGGAACTCAAGTTAATATAAGTACTTGAAAAAAATGCGTTAAGGCAAGATAAGATTATATATCTTTTGAGATACTTATAATGAAATATATCTCAAACCAAATGAATATTTAAATCTGGATAAGTAGAAAGTTTAGAAACGTATAGTCACTTTTAAATAATAATAAATAATCATAGGCTTTTCATACAACGCTCTCTAGTCCCAAAAAAAAACATTTTTGTGCTATGAGAACTAGATTGCTGATAGAATACTTACTTATAATCATTTTTTGTAAATACATACTTATAATACATAGTAACACCCAGCCATAGAACAAACATCTATGTTTGCCACACACAAATGTTTGTTTTCAGTGGGGATCGAACCCACGACAGCACGGTATTCTATCATCAGCTATAAGTATTCTATCAGCAATCTAGTTCCCATAGTACAAGCTTTCTTTAGTTTGGGACTAGAGGGCGCTGTGTGTTATGTCCATGAATATTTATACTTATGGAAGAATTTTTAAATCTCAAATAAAAACTTTTGGTAAGTATATTATACGAATAGGTACTATACATATTCCAGACTACTATTTATTAAATTATAAAAGTCTAAATGAAATGTCGTAACTATAGTTTTAACAACAGCTACTAAGTTTCAGACTATTTTTAGCTAAGTCTCTGTGGATAATAAAAAATGGAATGTTTTAACTAGGAAATGCCACTGGTTTATACTAGTACACATACGGTTTATACTAGAACACACACAGTTTATACTAGTACACACACAGTTTATACTAGTACACACACCCTTTATACCAGTACATACACAGTTTCTAGTACACACAGTTTATACTAGTACATATCCAGTTTATACTAAAACACACAAAGTTTATACTAGTACACACACAGTTTATACTAGTTCGGGACCCTATGGATTCAAATACTATCTTGTAACATTTTTTATGCAAATGTAAATAGATTTTCATTTAATTTCGACATGATTTTTAGCTACTATATATATTCCAGACCACTATATATATATATATATATATATTCCAAATAGGTATATTGTATAAATAAATCTATAATTTTATTATAACTTACTATATAGAGGGAGCTTTATTTATTTATAAGAGAGTTAATTATATTTTGGTAAGCAATCCATCTAATTCTAAAACTTCTGGCAAATCAACTGCTTCTAATCTGATCGGTGAAGGGTTAAACGGGAATTGTACTGAGAATATCATCTTCGAGTCCATTAAAAGGTTTTGCTGTAAAAAAAAAAGAAAATCACATTGAATACACAGCTAAATGCGGACAAGATATACCTACATATTCTTATACGAGTAAGTCTTGTGGCAGAACAAGTAGACGGCCGACTCGAGTGATAACCTCTGCTGATAACAATGTGTTGCCTCACAGAGCACGTCTAATGAGGACGTGTCAAGAGAGACACTGCATGCATCCACTCTGAGAAAACTTAACTAGTAGTTCGCCCTGAACTAAGATCTCACTATTTGATATAAAAAACCTGCCTAAGTTAATTTTACATAAATTAAAAGCCCTTCGGGCCTAAGATGCGCGCCGCGAGATATTTGTCATATCGTTCTGTCAAAATGTAAGCATTTTGTACCAGTTTAGGAACTATTGCATTATCTGTGGTAATGTTGTCGACAAAACGCACCATAATGTACACTTTTGACACTTGTTAGTCGTCGTACCTCTCTGAGGACGAGATAATAGTCATGCAGAAATGTCAAAAGTTGAAAATTCAAAGGCGCGGTTTCTCGACAACATTACCACAGATAATGCCATAGTTCCTAAACTGGTACAAAATGCTTACATTTTGACCGAACGACATGACAAATATCTCGCGGTGCGCATCTTAGGCCCGCAGGTCAATGAAAGTCTTTAGATCTTCTTCATCATTGCTGGCCATCACACCTTGAAGTATGGACTCCAGTTTATCCAACTTCAATACATTGAGATAAACTAAATGTTTCAAACTGCAATTCTGCTTGAGATTCCTCAAAACTGGTTTTCAGTGGGGGTATCGTTGTCTCATAAAAACCTGCTAGGCCTGGCAGGTTTAAGCCTGGGCAGGTTTTCTGAACTGTTTTCATACTAAATCATAGGTATTCTGTAACTAAATAGTGACATTGGCGCGTTTCAGCGCGTTTTTTGCCGTCAAAAGCTTCTTGTTTTCGTGTATCTGTAGCCACGTCGCTTGACATTATGCTGGGCAGCGAAAGCAGTTCAGAGGTTAAGATATGGGGGCAGATCTGATGAGTATCCTCATAACATGGAAACGACACCATCTTTCACCAAACATGGCTAAGAATCATCCCAGAGCAACTTTCTTAAAAAAACACATTTAAAACAAAGCCCTATTTTTAGAGCTACGAGGTCACATACAAACAAACACACAAACGCTGTCAGTCTTATAACCACCTCAGTAATTCGGTTGGTGGTTAAAATGAATAATAAACTTACCGGTTCTTTATCAGAATTGTTTCCAGCTTTCTCTTGCATTTTCTTTTGGATCTCGTGAATGAATTCTCTTGTTACTTTCACTTCATATTCTTCGGCTGGCGTGTACATGTTCAATATCTGTGGACACAAATTGGTATTGAATTAAGCTAGCTGTTGCCCGCGACTTCGTCTGCGCACGATTAGAAGTGCAGTTTGTTTGCTGTTGGTCTTCCATAAAAATAAATAGGCATTTCTGAAGAGTTCGCGTCCCGTTGGATTCCGTTGATTTTCCGGGATAAAAAGTAGCCTATGTGCTAATCCAGGTCACGGACAATATATATTCCAAGTTTCATCCAAATCGGATCAGTAGTTTTTGCGTGAAAGAGGAACAAACATACATACATCCAGCAGCCAAACTACTGAACCTATTGAACCTGATAATTTATGGGACCAATCTGGAAGTAAACCATTTCAGATAAAATCATTTTTTTTCAAATCAGTTTATAAATGACGGAGTTCTGATGTAACAAACATGAAAAATCTTAAAATAAAATAGGAAGAGAATAACAGAGAGATATATATACGCTGAGAGAGATATATATATGGAGAGACAGAGAATTACCTTGCTAACTTGCATAGCAGTAAGATTAATAATTAGCAAGAAAATAAGAGAGAGTTGTATAGGCAGAGAGAGAGAGAGAGAGAGTGTGTGTGTGTGTGTGTGAGAGAGAGAGAGACTTACCTTGCAAACTTGCATAGCAGTTAGATTAGCGCACATTTCAACAGTACTCTGTACGTCTTGCATTGACTTGCGTGCCTGCAGTAACTGCACCGCTTGCGTTATTGGACGTAGTACTCCTAGGATTTCTTCAACCTGGAAAGAAGGCAGAACTTAGTTTAATTTCATAAACCGTTATAAAAACTGTGTCTATATCTAGATTATGAGAAATAATCTAGATTCTAAAGCCTCCCTATTATTTAAGAATCTCTCCCTAATTTATAATAGAACTTTTCCATTTTTCTAGTCTCCCCATTACCTTTAACCTACAATTAGTTTCCTCTAAAAACCTTGGTTTGCTACGTGTTAAAACCTTTATTTTACAACATGTTACAAGCTTGGTTTACCCAGAGTTAAAACCTTGCTTTACCACATGTTAAAACCCTGGTTTACTCGGAGTTATAAACTTGGTTAACCACATGTTGAAACCTTGGTTTACCCCGAGTTAAAACCTTTGTTTACCACATGGTAAAACCTTGGTTTACCCCGAGTTAAAACCTTGGTTTACCACATGTTAAAACCCTGGTTTACCCCGAGTTATAACCTTGGTTAACCACATGTTGAAACCTTGGTTTACCCCGAGTTAAAACCTTTGTTTACCACATGGTAAAACCTTGGTTTACCCCGAGTTAAAACCTTGGTTTACAATGAGTTACAACTTTGGTCTACCAATGGACAAACCTACAGCTGCAATGACACGCTCTCTTGACCCTCATCGTAGAATCTTAATGCAATCTTCAAAAGCTGGACCTACAACTTTGCAAATACCCTTGAACACCTGGAAGTCCTATGTATAGGTCTGCAAAGTCACTTAGGCTCTGACGACCCTCTTGGTAGAATCTTGATGCAACTTTTAAAACCTGGAACTATAACTCTGCACCCTTGAACACCTGGAAGACCTGCAGGTCTGCAAAGTTGCTTAGGATCTGATGACCGACTTGGTACTTTGAACCTAATCTTGAACCCACAACCACATACCTAAAATCTATCTACAGGCCTCCACCTGCAAGTGACTTACGCTCTGATGTCCATACTCTGCGAGATGCTCCTTGATCCAGGTCTCGAGATGCGAGATGTTGTACCGGATCTGCAGACCCTTGGCCCAGCAGCACAGGTCCTTGCGGAGGAGCAGCTGGTTCAGGCTGTACGCGCAGATGTAGTAGAACAGCTGGAACAGTACATAGGCCTTTAAATCTATTGAAGATGATTTATAGAGCGTCAGGAGGCAACCTATGCCTACACTTAACGACACACTGTAGTGCCTGGGACAATGTTTAGATGGAGTAGGCTTGTAGTACTATACCATCCTCTCAGCCTAGTCAGACATATCCACAGGAAAGACATCGTTAATACGTAAGGAGCTGACAAAGTCAAGGGTTTCCTCACGATGTTTTCCTTCACCGTTAAGCTCGTGTTAATGCGCATATCCATTGATGCACGGCAGAAAAGAATAAAAACAATGTTCTTCTAAATATATAAAACTCTTTTGAAGCTGACTGACAATCAACGCACAGCCTAAACTATAAGTCCGAGAGTTTTTTTTGCGTTACATTGTTTGTGCACCGCCTTCCGTTACCGCTGCGCTCGTTACTTTCCATGCTACGGTTGCCTGGAAGAAATAGCTTTCAGCGATAAGGCCGCCCATTGTACTATACTTAGTTTTAAGATTTTTATGTACTTAATCCTTGTGTACAATAAAGTATTATCTATCTATCTATCTATCTCTATCCTAGAGGTATGACATTTGGAGGGTAGTATCCTTATACAAGGTGTAACATAATTACCCTGTAAGCCCGAAAGGAGCGTAATCAGACCAACCACCTGAGTGCTTGGACATGTGAAAAGAGACAATAAATCGTATTTGAAATTTTCACACCAAAGTACAACATTTATTATTTAAGAAATTTGCGACAACCCTTAGTGTTTGTTTACTATTTGCGTAAGCCCACACACACGCATGCACACGTAGGTACCATCCTACCGCGTCGCACGCACACGCATGCTGTGTGTACGTACATTTTAAGTAAAAATTACGAGCTCATTTCATGAATGAAAAACTACGAAATCTCAAAAGTCGTAGAACAAACACTGTTCGCCATGACCTGTAAAATACCCCCCCTTCTTACTTATAGGGTATTTATGTAACACCGTGTATAGTATAGAGGTGCACTAAGAAAGGAATTTAAACAAGTCGCACCCATAATGTGTCACCCATGGACCACCCATGGGTCTAAAATTAGTTTGTATACTGCTTTATGATTACCACGCGAGTAAAGCTGCGGGCGACAGCTAGTAAAAAGATAAAGAAGTTTCAAGTATTGACTAACCTGCTTAAATATCATAACCCGCAGCGGTTGGTAGACAGTATAAGTATGCAGGTGTTCATGCATGAGGGTGAGTTCTTGCTTGAGTCGTTGTGGTCCCGGAGCGGCGCCGGACGCGGGCCGGCCGGCCGGACCGGACAGGCCGGTTATCTCCTCGTGTTCTAGTATCGCTGGGACTATTAGACGTTCCAATTGCTTCTCTAGGAGAAGGATTAGACCTGGAAGGTATGAGAGATATTAGTATGACTGATTAGAATCACATGTCATGTCAATGATCACATAATTCAAACATCAGATAACACACGCGGTTTCGTAATATATACAAAGAGTAAATAAGCCAAAAAATATTAAATTAATTAAAAATATGAATTAAATAATGTTTATTATTGCTATCAAAACATGATTTATCAATAACTGTATTTGTAAAAGTGTATACTTTAGAGAATTTCACAAAAAAAACTATCTTGTTTCAAGTTGAAGAGAAGAAGAACCGTTGCAAACGATTCATGTGTATTTTTTAAATACATAATTTCAAACTCTCATTCAAATCGTTGCAAATCGTTCCATATTGCACTATTTGTTTTATAGATGTTGTACATAGGTAGTAGTCGCAAACAGTTGCAAAAGTTTCTTGTAAAACAGAGCGCGTGTCGCAGAGGCTGTACGCCACTTCACTCTAGGCACTCCTGAAAACCAGCGCTAAAGGAGCCACCGTGCACCTTTAGCACCCTTTTTACGCATCTTTCTTTATAATTTAATGTTTATTTCATTGTATCTTTGTATGCGTTTTTGCGTAAAATAAATAATTTCTATTTCTATTTCAAACACAAACCTTATTAAGGCACAGCAATTTGTTGAGGTATAGATAGGCACTATGTGGCATACTTATGTTACATTGTGAATAAATAATTTGAGATAATAATACGATCCATTAGATCCATAAGTTTTCTGACTGAAATACTGACTTTGTGACGATTCGGATTGTCCCAATTGTCACATTTGATTTTAATAATTTTTGTTGTGACGATTCGGACAGCAGCAAATTAAGGAAGCCGTTGAGTATAGTCAGGTAATGGTGCACATTCTATGATCAAAAAAACTGGTTTGGATAGAAATTATATTTATGCTGAACAATTATATTGTTATTAATTTGATTAGAGATAATTCAATAGTTCAAAAAACGGTGCAAAATGCCCTTATTTTGACAAAACGAGTAGACAAATATATCGTGCATCCTAGCCCTACTAGTCTTGGCAATACTAACCCTGGTAGATCCAAACAGCGATATCGCTCAGAACCTGTCGGTACTCGGAGAGGTCGAATATCCTTAAGCATTGCTGATTCTGCCGCGGCGTGTTTGCAGTCTGGTACACCGCGTCACCACTGTACTGTCTCAGATTGTTCAGTAATCTGAAATAAATAAATAAAATAAACAGTGAATATAATGAATAAATAGGATAAATATGATAAACAAGATAAATAGAATGAAGGGAATGAATAGAGTGAATAGAATGAATAAAATAAATTGAATGAATAGAATGGATGGATGGAATAAATTGAATACTTAGAATTGTAAATAATAGAACAAGTAGAATAATAAAATAAATAGATTGAATAGAATGAATAGAATAAACAGAATAAATTGAATTCATATAATAAATTGTATTTACAATCTATAATTGAAGCAACATTATGACCATTTGAACTAGCAATTAAAATGACTATTTTTGTTTTAAAACTGTTAATGCCTCCCTTATTTATGTAACAAATTAGTATATTTCATTACAAGTGCGGAAAGGCTGTCATTGCAAAGAGTTCCGACAAATGTGTACCCGAGCCGAGGCGCAGCCGAAGGCGAGGGTTGGCAGTCGGAACAAGTTGCAATGACGGTTCCACACGTGTACTGAACGACTATTTTTAATACAGTTGCGAAAAAATGAAGCAATTTAATAAAAAGAAAATTTCTGAAAAATGGCGCCAACCGTAGAATATAAGCAGAGATTTTTTTTTTCTTCACCCATTCTGTTAGGCAAAGAGAACTATGGCCATTTAGCCAAGTCTTCAGTAGAATTTTTTTATTGATGTGAAATGAACATGAAATTTAATGAGATGAAATGAAATGAAACCTAACCTAACTCATTCATATTAAATCTGATATGGAAACAAATTAGTAGCTTCTTTTTAGAAATACATATACGTATTTGCATGAATCATAAAAACTTCTATGATTTTTTTTTAGTAAAAACTTCATGGTTGATTTTTCTTTTTAATAGAAATTATTTTGACAGTTGGAAAAGAGAACGCACTAGTTCGGGAAAGGTAAAGAAAAACACGAGTATGTAATAGCCCACCTCCCGAAAGCTATACGTCCCTGCAATACGCCACTTGTTGAGCAACTGTATTAGAAACAATATTACCTTAGCATATTAGCCAGCCATAGACAATTATATTCCACATTATCGCCCTTTATCTTCAATGTCTTCTTAACTCCAGTTCTAACAGCTTTCATAAGTTGATGCATTTTAGGTTCATCGTCCACGTGATCCATGTGACGTAGCATCATGAACAGTATGTATGCAGGCAGACCAGGGAGTAGACCCACTGCTACTTTAGGCTTTAGCTCTGTAAGGATAAGGTTCAAATTAGGAAATCAGAATCTTTAGTCTGTTTTACACATGATTCATCATGAATAGTATGTATGCAGGCAGACCAGGGAGGGAGTAGACCCACTGCTACTTTAGGCTTTAGCTCTGTAAGGATAAGGTTCAAATTAGGAAATCAGAATCTTTAGTCTGTTTTACACATGATTCATCATGAATAGTATGTATGCAGGCAGACCAGGGAGGGAGTAGACCCACTGCTACTTTAGGCTTTAGCTCTGTAAGGATAAGGTTCAAATTAGGAAATCAGAATCTTTAGTCTGTTTTAAACATGACTTCTGCTATACTATTATAAAACTGATCCAGGTCACGGACAATATACAAGGTGTAACATAATTACCCTATAAGCCCGAAGGGGGCGTAATCAGACCGACCACCTGAGTGCTTGGACATTGTGCAAAGGGTCAATAAATAGTAATTGAAATTTTCACACAAAAGTACAACTTTAGTTATTTTAAAAATTTGCGACAACCCTAAGTGTTTGTTTACTATTTGCGTAAACCCGTACACACGCATGCATACGTAGGTACCCTCCTACCGCGTCGCACGCACACGCATGCAGTGTGTACGTACATATTAAGTAAAAAGTTACGAGCTCATTTAATTTTCATGAATGAAAAACTTCGATATCTCAAAAGTCGTAGAACAAACACTGTTCGCCATGACATGTAGAATACCCCACCTTCGGACTTATAAGGTATTTATGTTACACCGTGTATATTCCAAGTTTAATACAGATCGGATCAGTAATTTTTGCGTGAAAGAGGAACAAACATACATACATACATACAAACTTTCGCATAAAATTTATAGGATAATTGACATACAACTTAAACATACAATAATTTTTAAGGAAACACCAAAACAGATGTTTTCTACAAAAATCAGCAAGCATTGTAATGCAATAACATCGCATTATACATTAAACATATTTATCCCTTTATTAAGCTTTTCTCAAAACGCAACGATAGCGCGATCTAGCTTTTTGCTCTATTTAGCAGCGCCATCTAGTTTTGATTTCCTAACTAAATTACACGCTACTAAATCATGCTCTTGATTAAATAATAAGTTTCAAAAACTGAAAAAACCGACTGCAATTTGATACGCCTTCATCATCAAATGATGATGGCAGTTCATTGCGACTGTTGTATTGATCGTAAACACCACAGAAAAGCAAAATACGCAATGTCGTGTACGTGGATGACTTTTTTTATCAATTATTCTTATTTAATTGCAAAACTACTGAATCAATTTTGATAAAAAAATGTATGGGACCAAACTGGAAGCAGACTCTTTAATAAAAAAATTTTTTTTTTTCAAATCGTTTCATAAATGACGGAGTTCTAAGGTAACAAACAGAAAAAAGGGTAACTCCCACTTGTTTTATAGAACTGTTAAAACTTTTTTATCCCTAATATCTGGTAACTTCCATTTGGGTAGGACTATTGAAACGAAAACTATCCCAAATGGGCTAGTTTCAATAGTCCTACCATGGAACTACACGGATAAAAACGGTTTTAAAAACAGTCCTATAGAACAAATGGGAGTTACCAAAAAAAACCACCGAATTGAGAACCTCCTTCTTTTTTGAAGTTGGTTAACATCTAGTTTGATCAATGTTACCTGTAATAAGTTTCTTAATAATAATAGCTTCGTCTTGTATCTTGTATTCGAACATGCCGAGATATTCACGCTCCTTCTTACGGGTGACCGGCGCCATTTCCTGTGTCATCGATGCATTGGTTGGTACTATCGAATCTGTGGAGTAAGCAGACAAGCTCGTGTGAGTGGCCAACTCTGGTGACGAAATTTTTAGGCCGCCTTAAGGCCTCCGTCGTGGCTTAACGAGTGCTAGAGCCGGGACAGTTTAACGTGCCCGAAGCACGGAAGCGCTCAGATGTAAATGTAACGGCCACCCATCCAAATAGTGACCGCACAGAACGTCGCTTAAATTAGATAATCGGTGAAGATTGACTAAGCAAACCTAGCCACGAGCGTTTCATATCTGTGGAGTTATAAAGTGTAATAAATCTATGATGTGGGTCGTAGGTTTGATCCCCGCTGAGAGCTTTTGTCTGTAGTAAACATAGATGTTGTGTCTGAGTGTTACTATGTATTATAAGTAAGTATTCACAAAAAAATATGTATTTAAGTATTCTATCAGCAATCTAGTTCCAATAGTACAAGTTTTGCTTAGTTTGGGACTAGAGGGCGTTGTGTGAAAGAATAATGATAAATATTCACATTTCACACAACGCCCTCTAGTCCCAAACTAAGCAGAACTTGTACTATGGGAACTAGATTTCTGATAGTTTTTTTTTTGTAAATATATAATAATACATAGTAACACCTACACACAGAACAAACATCTATAGCAAGCAAGCTCGTGCGAGTTAGTGGCCAACTCTGGTGACGGAGTTTTTAGGCCGCCTTAAGGCCTCCGTCATGGCTTAACGACTGCTAGAGCCGCGACAGTTTAACGTGCCCTCCGAAGCACGGAAGCGCTCAGATGTAAATGCCACTAACGGTCACCCATCCAAATAGTGACCGCGCAGAACAGTGATTAACTTAGATAATCGGTGAAGATTGACTAAGCAAGCCTAGCCACGAGCGCTTCTTCACAAACATCTATGTTAGCCACACACAAATGTTTGTTTTCAGTGGGGATCGAATCCACGACCCACAGTACGGAAGGCAGAGCTACTACCGACTGAGCCATGACGCTTGTCAATACTCAACAACATGAATAAGTTGGGTATGTATTTGCAGCGCCATCTATCTCGCTACATAAGAACTAACATGAGAAATTTCCTAGATCGCGCAAACGAAGTTATCACGGAGTTTGAACATAAGTAATACTACCGAATACCATCCATTGGTCCTCGGACCCCGAGCCAAAGGTCGCTCGGCAAGGAAGATCTTCCCTTTTCGTAGGAGGACACATATCCTACCATGTTCTCCTCATATTTATGTCAATTAACTAACCATTGTTTTCCAAAATATCGTTGACATCCTCCACGCCTACTTCCTGTAACTTATGCACAAGCAATCGTATCTGATTCTTGTACCTACGGCAGCTTTCTGATAATTTGTCGACCCTTTCCTGAAAATCCAATTCATATATCAGTCATCATCAGAGATCGGAATAGGTAGAATGATTTTATGTACTTGCATCAGAGTTTCATAACATGGATATGGCTTTTCTTCCGGAAAGTTCCGATATTAACCGGATTGAGCTAAATATTATAGTTAAAGTAGTAATTTAGTAACTACTACATTTGAAATTTAAAGGAAGAGATTGTGGAACTTTTTTGTAGGAAAATATTTTTTTTTAACCTGTCGAATAAAAAAAAAGTAGTGTCCGCCGTATGCGTTTCCATAAAATTTATCCAATTGATTTAAAGCTTTGTTGTATATGTTACTATGCGCAAATTTGTGACGTTTTCTACGCATATAATCGCGGGAAACTTCAGCTATTTTGCTAATTGAAGTTGACAGTTCGCTTGTTTTGTCATACTAACCTATCGCTTAAGGTCATTGATCCTAACGCCTCCTTGTAATATTTATTAAATTACGGAAAACAATTCTTGTTAATTTTAAAATACCGGAATTCCCGCAGCGTATCCATACTAACCTATCGCTTGAGGTCATTGATCCTAAATCATTCTACCTATTCCGATCTCTGGTCATCATCATTGGCCTTTGCGTCTTTTGCAGACGATTTAAGTAGTGCGTAGTGACTGTATTCGACCGGGTTAAACATATTTTTTGGTGGCTGGATAATGGAGAATTAAAATCTTAAAAACCATCTTAAAAACTCTTGCTTACATTCACCGTTTCATTTCTGTTAGGCTAACTTTCACGTCCTGTAAGGCTAACATTCATATCTGTTAGGCTATTTTCCATACCTGTAAGGCTACGTTTTCACCCCATAAGGCTAACTTCCATACATGTAAGGCTAACATTCATATCTGTTAGGATATTTTCCATACCTGTAAGGCTAAGTTTTCACCCCATAAGGCTAACTTCCATACCTGTAAGACTAACTTCCATACCTGTAAGGCAGTTTCAACCCATAAGGCTAACTTCCATACCTGTAAGGCTAAGCTTTCACCCCATAAGGCTAACTTCCATACTTGTAAGGCTCTTTCAACCCATAAGGCTTACTTCCATACCTGTAAGGCTAAGCTTTCAGCCGCCAGCCTGATGATTTCATTCTGCGCAAACTCCTGTCCTTTACTCTTCGGTTGTTCGCTCAGTTCAGCACTTAGTAATCTGAAATAAAAATAATAATATTGATGGACATTTCACGCCATCTAACCCCAAACTAAACCAAGCTAGTATGGGCCCCAGAACGCGATGTTGTGGTTGCAACGTAGCACTGAAAAGCGCCTGTGGTTAACGATGTTGTGGTTTTGATGTGGCTCTGAAAAGAGCCGGTGGTTGCGAGGTGGCTCTGAAGAGGCGGTGGTTGCGATGGGGCTCTTAAAAGAGCATGTGGATAAGCGACGCTGTGGTTGCGATGTGGCTCCGAAAAGAGCCGGTTGTTAAGCGACATTGTGGTTGCGAGTTGGCTCTGAAAAGAGCCGGTTGTTAAGCGACATTGTGGTTGCGAGTTGGCTCTCTAAAGAGCCGGTTGTTAAGCGACATTGTGGTTGCGAGTTGGCTCTGAAAAGAGCCGGTTGTTAAGCGACGTTGTGGTTGCGAGTTGGCTCTGAAAAGAGCCGGTTGTTAAGCGACATTGTGGTTGCGAGTTGGCTCTCGAAAGAGCCGGTTGTTAAGCGACATTGTGGTTGCGAGTTGGCTCTGAAAAGAGCCGGTTGTTAAGCGACGTTGTGGTTGCGATGTGGCTCTGAACAGAGCCGGTGGTTGCGAAGTGGCTCTGAAAAGAGTCTGTGGTTAAGCGATGTTGTGGTTGCAATGTAGCTCTGAAAAGGGCCAGTGGTTGCAAGGTGGCTCTGAGAAGAGCCTGTGGTTGCGGTGTGGCTCTGAAAAGAGCCTGTGGTTAAGCGATGTTGTGGTTGCGAAGTGGCTCTGAAAAGAGCCCGTGGTTGCGATGTAGCTCTGAAAAGAGCCAGTGGTTAAGCGATGTTGTGGTTGCAATATGGCTCTGAAATGAGCCTGTTGTTTAGCGATGTTGTGGTTGTAAGGTGGCTCTGAAAAGAGCCTGTTGTTTAGCGATGTTGTGGTTGCGATGTGGCTCTGAAAAGAGCCTGTTGTTTAGCTATGTTGTGGTTGCGAGGTGGCTCTGAAAAGAGCCTGTGGTTAAGCGATGTTGTGGTTGAGAGATGGCTCTGAAAAGAGCCGGTGGTTAAGCAATGTTGCGGTTGCGAGGTGGCTCTGAGAAGAGCCGGTGGTTGCGAGGTGGTTCTGAAAAGAACCTGTTGTTAAGCGACGTTGTGGTTGCGATGTGGCTCTGAACAGAGCCGGTGGTTGCGAAGTGGCTCTGAAAAGAGCCTGTGGTTAAGCGATGTTGTGGTTGCAATGTAGCTCTGAAAAAGGCCAGTGGTTGCAAGGTGGCTCTGAGAAGAGCCTGTGGTTGCGGTGTGGCTCTGAAAAGAGCCTGTGGTTAAGCAATGTTATGGTTGCGAAGTGGCTCTGAAAAGAGCCCGTGGTTGCGATGTAGCTCTGAAAAGAGCCAGTGGTTAAGCGATGTTGTGGTTGCAATATGGCTCTGAAAAGAGCCTGTTGTTTAGCGATGTTGTGGTTGTAAGGTGGCTCTAAAAAGAGCCTGTTGTTTAGCGATGTTGTGGTTGCGATGTGGCTCTGAAAAGAGCCTGTTGTTTAGCTATGTTGTGGTTGCGAGGTGGCTCTGAAAAGAGCCTGTGGTTAAGCGATGTTGTGGTTGAGAGATGGCTCTGAAAAGAGCCGGTGGTCAAGCAATGTTGCGGTTGCGAGGTGGCTCTGAGAAGAGCCGGTGGTTGCGAGGTGGTTCTGAAAAGAACCTGTGGTTAAGCGATGTTGTGGTTGCGATGTGGCTCTGAAAAGAGCCGGTGGTTGCAATTCGACTCTGAAAAGAGCCGGTGGTTGCAATTTGGTTCTGAAAAAAGCCGATGGTTGGAATGTGGCAGTGTCCATGGGTTAGCGGTGCTTGAAAAGCTCTGAAGAAAGCGTTGCGATGTCATGCTTTGCCTACGATATTACTCAATCTCAGTAAAAACCTGTGTTTATTATACAAATTTACAATTAAATTGCAAAATTTAATATTTTTATAACTTTTTGTAATAACTTTTATTTTTCAACTAAAACTACATTTCAAAATCATGATAAAACAAAACATAGCATGCTTAAAAATTAAAATATACTCAAGATAGAAAATGTTAGATGAACAAACAAATTACTTGATGAAATTAATTGTTTAAAATGCTTCTTAATATCAAAGCGTTTTTTCAAATATCTTCTTAGAATTTCTTGCAAAATCTTTTTCTTAAATTCTTTGTTGAAGCTGGAAGAGAGGAAAGGGATAATGTGCTCTAAGACTATGGTGGTAGAAGTTGTTTTCGACTGGAATATTTGCAGCCAAAATGGAGGATAAATACACAAAAAATATAAACATATTAAAAAATAATGTTTGTGGTTTCCTTAGTGCTATTAGTATAGTATTATATGATCTGTGGTGCTATATAATGAAATTTTATGTATTTTTAATCTGGTAAATAATAAAAAAATTTACTCATTGCTAGACAGCACACACAGCGCCACCTAGCTAAAAACTAAAATAATCTTTTAAACAAAAAAGATAGTAGATAAAAAACCTAATTTTTGTAAATACATAAATAAAAATACACAGTAAAACTATTTAGACCTAGTATTTTGTGTCACCTGAAATTGGCTGTACTATATAAAATGTTTATTGAACAGTCTTTTCCGACTGTTCAATATAGAAATCTGTTGACAACTAATAAATAAAAATACAAAAAACTATTGATCACAAAAAGTTGTTCTGAGTGAGGATCGAACCCGCAACCTGCAGCGCGGAAGGCAGACGCTATACCAACTGAGCTGTACCTAATAGCTACTTACTTTTGGTATTTTTCATTCTCGTCTCGAAGTCTATCAATTTCTGACTTTGATTTGGATATGTGCTCGGAGTAGAATTTCTTTTCTGCCAGTAGTTCATTTTGAAGTTGTCTTGAAAATAAAATAATTAATCAATAAAGTAAAATATATTTATTTATTTAATTTTATCATCAATATTATATAAAACTCTTTTGAAGCTGACTGACAATCAACGCACAGCCTAAACTATAAGTCCTAGAGGTACGAAATTTGGAGGGTAGTATCCTTATATAGTGTAGGGGTGCACTAAGAAAGGAATTTTGAAAAGTCACACTCCAAACGGTCTATTTAGTACGCGGCGCCGCGGGCGACGGCTAGTAAGTAATAAAGTACTAGATGTCGCCCGCGGCTTTGCTCGCGTGGTAGCAGCATACGTATGGTTTGGTTAAAATCTTTGATCCTAATTTTAGACCCTTTAGGGTGCGACTTTCCAAAATTCCTTTCTTAGTGCACCCCTACACTATATAAGGATACTACCCTCCAAATTTCGTACCTCTAAGACTAATAGTTTAGGCTGTGCGTTGATTCTCACTCAGCTTCAAAAGAGTTTTATATATTTAGATCTTGTTGGATATAATTTTGTAAGTAAAAAAAACTTAGCCCGGTACTTCTGGTGTAAGTACGAACATAAATAAGTAGAAGTAATGTACATTTTGGATATTAGTTTTACTATCTATAAGAATAAGGTTCATTTTACCTATTTATGTCCTTCTGTGCTTCATACGCTGTCGCCAATTCCCCATCTTCGTTGATAATGTCGACGTCTGAACCGTAGTTGGAGGATGCAAGCGATTTTAGATTCACGGTCTGTGGATATAAGGTATATTTTACTCAACAATGTCGATTCTGTTGTAATGTATAAAAAACATGGCATAGTAAAAAAATAATAATTCAAAGTCATGCAGTGTCAACACAAAATGGCGTGCCAAATTATAAACCATTCTCTCAAATAAAAAGTTTTAGGGTCAAGGTCAACCTTTTCCAAAGGTCAGTTTTCGTCAAAGGTCAAAACCTTGGGAGTTATGACCAACTTTGTCCTTGGAGGCCTTAAGGCGGCTCAAAAACTCCGTTACCAGAGTTGGCCACTAACTCATATGTGTAAATTATAAATACTGTACATATTGTCATAACTTTTTCTTTACGAATAGATAAAAAATGGTTTAACTCAAAAATATCTTTATAAATATTAAGTAAGCTTAACAAAATTATTTAACTTTGTATTAAACAAAATATGCACGTACAATGCTATAAGGTGGGCTTAATGCTATAAGCAGTTTCTGCCTGCCAACCTTACAGGTCAATATTAAAATATTACAAAACTTACTCGATATTCTACTGCCAAAACTGTTAATGTTTAAACTCAAATGTTACAACACAGTATGTGACACTAACTTAAAATTATGAACACCTTATAATTTGACCATACTTCTTGCGAATAAATACATTTCATTTCATTTCATTTCATTTCAAAAAAGAAAAATATTAGATAACATTCGATATTCTACTGCCAAACTGCTACTGTTAAAACTAAAAAATGAAAAATATTAGATAACATATTCGATATTCTACTGCCAAAACTGTTAATGTTTAAAGTCAAAAAAGAAAAATATTAGATAACATATTCGATATTCTACTGCCAAAACTGTTAATGTTTAAAGTCAAAAAAGAAAAATATTAGATAACATATTCGATATTCTACTGCCAAAAATTTTAAAGTTTAAACTCAAAAAGGAAAAATATTAGATAACATATTCGATATTCTACTGCCAAAACTGTTAATGTTTAAAGTCAAAAAAGAAAAATATTAGATAACATATTCGATATTCTACTGCCAAAAATTTTAAAGTTTAAACTCAAAAAAGAAAAATATTAGATAATATATTCGATATTCTACTGCCAAAACTTTTATTGTTTAAACTCAAAGAGGGAAAATATTAGATAACATATTCGATATTCTAGTACCCAAACTGTAACTGTTAAAACTCAAAAAGGAAAAATATTAGATAACATATTCGATATTCTACTGCCAAAACTTTTACTGTTTAAACTCAAAGAGGGAAAATATTAGATAACATATTCGATATTCTACTGCCCAAACTGTAACTGTTAAAACTCAAAAAGGAAAAATATTAGATAACATATTCGATATTCTACTGCCAAAACTTTTACTGTTTAAACTGAAAGAAAGAAAATATTAGATAACATATTCGATATTCTACTGCCAAAACTGATTTTAAAACTCAATAAGAAAACATCTAAAAGCATCCTTAAAGCCTCTAAATGTACTCACAACATTCTTGAGAGCTTGGAACCATGGTTTCTGCGGTTGAGAAAACATTTGTTTAATTAAGAGGCTTATATACAACTCCTTTTCAACGTTAAAATTGTAATCGCCGTTCAAGATAGTGCCGTTTCGTTTTGTTTAAATAGTGACACATCAACTTAAGCATTGTTTAAATTTTCATAAGTCTTTTAAACAATGTTAAGGAGGTGATTCTAAGAGTGTTTTTCCAGCAGACTACTTAACCGATCCTCATGAAACTTTGTACACATATTCTTGGACGTATTAGAAGTAACCTAGGATACTTTTTATCCCGGAAAATTAGCGGGTTCCAATGGGACGCGAACGAAGTCGCGTGCGGCAGCTAGTAGCTAGTACTGAATAAAAAAACATACCTGTATCTGTTTCCTACAATAGTAGAAATTACTTCTACTCAAAGGTGCGTCCATGTACAGAGTTTTAGATATTCTTATACCCGATACGGACAACGCCATTTTGAATCCACGAAAAATATCACTATTTTTACTACACACAATAAAACTTATAAAAGAGTATTCTTTTCTATTCTCGGATATACGAGAACTACTTAAAAACGTATCAGTGGTACTTAAAAACACGATAATCACTTTGACACATGCTTAATTATTAGTAGAGCAATGTTTTGATTGAACAATAATTTTGAACCAAGAAGTCAATTAAACTACTTTTATCTCATAATCAAAATCAAAATTCCACTGCGTAATAACGTAAAATATAAAAAAAAAGTCATTTGAATATTTAAAACATATTGTTTTTTTGTGTTTTTTTTTTTGTTTCACGCGTCTTCAACACAGAAAATTTAAATACGTACTAAACGTAAAAAATATAATCTCCAAAGGACACACACGTTTTTCAAAATACATTGACGAAGGTTATTATGTGTGTAGTACTAACAGAATGACATTTATAAACGGTAGGTATAACTAATTGCGTTTGAATGTTCTTTGTGATACTAGTGTTTTGATTTGGGTGCACTTGGTAAATTGCTGTGGGTCGTGGGTTGGATCTCCACCGAGAACAAACATTTGTGTGTGGCAGACAAAGATGTTTGTTCTGTGTCTAGGTGTTACTATGTATCATAAGTAAGTATTTACAAAAAAAATGTATATAAGTATTCTATCAGCAATCTTACAAGCTCTGCTCAGTTTGAGACTAGAGATATGTCTAAAAATATGTTGTATGATATGGCTAAAAATATTTATTTATTTAACTATTATTTAACCAATTTAAAAAAATTCAAACCTTATTATTGAGTGCCATATGTCATACATATTTTACTGTTAAAAAACTAGTTTTCAGTACGTTTATTTCAATATTTGTAAAAATAGTCTGAACATTTATTTTGTACAAATAAGATAAAAAAAAATGCTATATTTTCAGTCAGTTGGATGCCTTGATGGAAGCCATGATGGAGGCCTTATGGCGGCCTAAAAACTCCGTCACCAGAGTTCGGCACTAACTCATACGAGCTTGCTTGATTTTAGTCACTTTAATAATAAATAAATAAATATACATGGACATTTAACACAAGGCCATCTAGACCCAAACTAAGCAAAGCTTGTACTATGGAAACTAGATTGCTGATAGAATACATATATAATTGTTTTTTGTAAATACATACTTATAATACATAGTAACACCGAGACAAAACAAACATCTTTGTCTGCAACACACAAATGTTTGTTCTCAGTGATGAACGAACCTACGACCCACAGCACGGAAGGCAGAGCTATTACCGACTGAGCCGTGACGCCTGTCAAAATCATAAATTGCTAAACTTTTGAAACAGACTTGTAAAACAGACAGACATACCAACTGTTTGTTTTAATATAGATAAATGCTCGCAGACGAACAAGTTTTTATCTTAGTTTTTATCTGATTACGTTTAGATAAAAACTTTCAAAGTTGTCCAAGATGTGAATATTTCATCAAATATGATAGCAAATTGGGTTATTCCGATTTGTATATATTGAGTACTAGCTGATACCCGCGACTTCGTACGCGTGCGAAACTTTCCACCAAAATATCTGTCAACCAACATACGATGAACCTCGGTGCCAAAGGCTGCTTTTGGTTTAGAGAGGTCAAGCTATATCTAAGAATCCAGGTCTTTGATTTCAAAAAAATATAGCCTATGTTTCAATCCGGAAAAAGAGCTTCCGAATGGTATAAGTTTCATTGAAATTGGTCCAGTAGTTAAGGCGTGATCCGCGAACAAACAAACAGACAAACTCGATTCTTGAAATCAGAATGGTTTATTTAGTAGAACTGCATATTTAGTTTACCCATATCTTTTTTACAGTTTTATAATAGTATAGATAAAGTTAAAAATTATCCCCAAAACAAAAACATAACTATTATATACAATAACTGTTAAAATTTACAGTAAAATTTACTATCTAAAAAAGAACTACTTCCAAAAACTTAAACTTTAACTCAGACCTAGAATTTAATCTTTAACTTTCAGTAAATATTTGAACCCTCTTAATTTTTTGCAAGCAGTCATAAGACACCCTATATTACAATGTATGTAACATAAAATACGATAAATTGATTTTAAATAAATTTAAACTAGCTGACCCAACAGACGTTGTCCTGTCATTCAAACTCTTACTGTCAAACAACTGACAGTTATTTCAAATGTGACATTAAAAAAGTTTTCATGAAAAAGGTTAAGGAACGTTCACCCCCCTCTTTCAACCTCTTACAACCCTTTTTTCGCGCTAAAAAGTAGCCTATGTCCTTTCTCAGGCTCTAGACTATCTGTGTAAGGTGCATTGGGGTAATTGCGAAAATGGGTATATTCCAAAAATCCATAAAATCAAGTAACTTAATGCGATATTTTCCTGTTGTCACGAGGATATATAGGACTGTCACGGCGATGCCAATCAAGATGCGTCTATAGCGCGTAACTTTATCTATAGCGTCTAGACCAATGTTGCCAACAGGAAAATATCGCATTATGTTACTAGATTTTATGGATTTTCGGAATATACCCATTTTCGCAATTACCCCAATGCACCTTACCAAATTTCATTCAAATCGGTTCAGTAGTTTTAGCGTGAATGCGAGACAGACAGAGTTTCGCATTTATAATATTAGTAAGGATTTGTCCTCGCAAAGTTTAAACTAATGAATCTTTAACTTCTAGATCTACTTCTAGATCTACAATACTGATAAAAAATTTTGCATATTTAAGTAGGCTGGTTATTAATATTCTTTTGCGAAACACTAATTTACAATCTAGACTGGCTCGTTTTATTTTTAGATGACCGAGGTATTATTTTTTTTTTTGGTTAAACAGAATGCCTTGAAAAACTTAGAAAAAAATATTTGTAGTTTATATCCGACTTCAAAGAAGGAAGAGGTTTTTAATTCGGTTGTATTTTTGTTATAATGTTTGTTACCGCAGAACTCCGTCATAAAGAAACCGATTACAAAAATATTTTTTTTACTTCAAAGAAGGAAGAGGTTTTTAATTCGGTTGTATTTTTGTTATAATGTTTGTTACCGCAGAACTCCGTCATAAAGAAACCGATTACAAAAATATTTTTTTTATCTGAAAGGGTATACTTCCAGATTGGTCCCAAAACATTTATATCTAAATCGCTTCAGTAGTTTGCCTTTTAAATGAGAAAAACTGGAAAAAAAACATGTTATCCACACGACATTGCGTGTTTTGCTTTCCTGTGACTTTTCAGTGTTTACGATCAATAGAACAAACACACTGAACTGCCATCATCATCATCATCATTTGATGATGACGTAACAAATTGAAGAATTTAAATTTATAAATGATGTATTGGGTTAGTCAAATAGGTTTGGGCAAAGTTTGCTCTAGCATTAGTTTTATTCAATCTTTTTTTTAAGTTTTTTGTTATCATTTTTATTGCTCATCTGTTAAGGTGATATCAGACGGTTCACTCGGCTGAATGTTCACTCCAGTGAATGCTTAATTTTTCTTTCATTCCATGTTCACACGGCTTAGCTGGAATGACTTAGAAAAGAACATTCACTCCTCTTTTCATTCAAGCTGTCGTCAAATGAAGTCGCGCGTTCGTCTGCTAGAGTCCTTTTCATGAAAGAAGTCCCGCAGAAATTTCCGGAACTAAATTTTAAAACTAAATTTTAAATTAGTTGTCAGGTGCTGTTAATGTGTTCGGGTGCTAGTGCGTTTTTATTTGGTTTCTGTGATCAAAGTCTTGTTTTCAATGCCTAAAGTTGTTAAAAGTGCTGCCCGAGAAATAATACTTAAGGTTGACTACAGCGACGCGTCTGCGGGACTTCTTTCATGGAAAGGACTCTACAGGTTTCAAGCCAAATGGCGGAATGCGAGCGAACATTCACTCTTGTGTTCAGATTGTTCATTTTTCGTTCATTCAAAGTGGGAGTGAAAGATGCGAATGAAAATATCTAACATCGTTGGATCGGTTTGAGGAAAACATGGTACCGAGGACCAATGGATGGTATTCGGTAGTATTACTTATGTTCAAACTCCGTGATAACTACGTTTGCACGATCTAGGATATTTCTCATGTTAGTTCTTATGTAGCGAGATAGATGGCGCTACACGGTTCATTAATTAATTAATTCGGCACTCTTGTTTCGTTTGGAGTTCAGACGAATCATTTCGAGTGAAAGACGCCGAATGAAAGACAAAATTGAACGAAAAGTGAACCGTCTGATACCGCCTTACACTTTACCATTTCTTTGTATAGTGTTCTCTTTATACTCTATCTTATTTGTAACAAATAAATGTATTTTATTTTAATTCGTATTCAAATAAACAAACTCTTATTCTTATTATTACGTACCTGGTTAGATAACACGCTCTTCAGCTGTATACACTCGTCTCTTCTTCTGTCTAGTTCTTTTTGCATCACTGACAGTTGCTCTGAAATATTTCGTACATGTTTGTATTATGTATAATTGTATATTATGCAACTAGTGAATAAAAGACGGATTTAAGGCGAGGGCCATAAATGAATCACGAGCAAGTGAATGACTCTATCACGATTAGCTCGTGATTCAAGTGTTAGAATCCTGAACCACGTGTGTGGTTCATGACTCTCGGTATAAATCCGTTTTATTCAAGAGTTGCATACTATACTTTAGACCATGACTACGAGAAAAAGAAAGATTGGAGGTTGTATAGCCAATGCTATACAATGCTATACCATGCTATATAATGGTTTATAGTTTTTGTAATAACATACTCTTATAATACACTAGCTTCCGCTCGCTACTTCGTCTCGGCAGCGTTGGTAAAATCACACTAAGAATGTCATCTTAACATTATGATAATAGAAAAATTGTATTTGTAGGTATGAACATCCAACCAAACATGCAAGCAAACATACAAACATCCAACCAAACATACAAACATCTAAACATCCATTTTACCTATAACTTCTTTAGAAATAAACATGGAATCACCCAAACCTCTATACATCTATACAGCAAAACATCCAAACGTTTAATGAAACATACAAACATCTAAACATCCATTTTACCTACAACTTCCTTAGAAATAAGCATGGAATCATTCAAACATCTATACATCAAAACATCCAAACGTCCAATGAAACATCCAACCAAACATCCAAACATCTAAACATCCATTTTACCTATAACTTTCTTAGAAATAAGCATGGAACCACCCAAACAACTATACATCAAAACATCCAAACGCCCAATGAAACATCCAACCAAACATACACACATCTAAACATCCATTTTACCTATAACTTCCTTAGAGATGAGTATGGAATCATTCAAACATCTATACATCAAAACATCCAAACGTCCAATGAAACATACAAACATACAAACATCTAAACATCCATTTTACCTATAACTTCCTTAGAGATGAGTATGGAATAATTCAAACATCTATACATCAAAACATCCAAACGTCCAATGAAACATACAAACATCTAAACATCCATTTTACCTATAACTTTCTTAGAGATGAGTATGGAATCATTCAAACATCTATACATAAAAACATCCAAACGTCCAATGAAACATACAAACATCTAAACATCCATTTTACCTATAACTTCCTTAGAGATGAGTGTGGAATCATTTAAACATCTATACATCCAAACGTCCAATGAAACATGCAAACAAACATACAAACATGTAAACATCCATTTTACCTATAACTTCCTTAGAGATGAGTATAGAATCCCCAGCAGCCCTCAATCTGTCGAGATGTTCGCGTAACTTCTTGTTCTCTATCTCCAACTCTTCCACCCTGAAGCGGTCAATGTTGGGGTTCGTTGGCGGTGACGACATACGGGCTGTGGAGAAAACACCGAAATCAGTGATGGAAAACACCGTGAGAGAAGTCTGCAATATCAATATCTGTCAATAACTTTGTTGGTGGGATTTGTTGGTGGTGATTACATTTAAATTGTGGGGAAAACACCGAAATCAGTGACGGAAAACACCGTCAGAAAAGTCCGTAATATCTAACAATAATTATGTCTTCATATAACTTATAAGTATTGAAGAAAATGTCGTAAAGAAAACATGCATTATCTATGTTCTTGATGGTGAAGAAAAACACCGCATATAAATGGTATATTTATGTAATGCTATTGGTCGGTGAAGGAAAACATCATTAATACTTACTCATAAGCCTGTCTTCTAAGTCGTAAGCTCGTTTGGAAGTCCTCGACAGTTCTCCTTGCAAAGCTGATATCCTGTTCTGCATTCTGAGGACCAGTCCAGCATCAGCTATCTGTCATTAAAATTATAGATTTTAACCGCCGACCGAAAAAAAGGAGTGTTGTAGCAAGCAAGCTCGTATGAGTTAGTGGCGAACTCTGATGACGGAGTTTGTAGGCCGCCTTAAGGCCTCCGTCGTGGCTTAACGACTGCTAGAGCCGGGACAGTTTAACGTGCCCGAAGCACGGAAGCGCTCAGATGTAAATGTAACGGTCACCCATCCAAATAGTGACCGCACAGAACGTCTCTTAACTTAGATAATCGGTGAAGATTGACTAAGCAAACCTAGCCACGAGCGCTTTATCTGTCATTAAAATAATACTTTTTAAACCCCGACAGAAATCGAAAAAGGTGTTATAAGATTGGCAGTGTGGTGTGTTTTAGTCACGACAACGCAGAATAAACTAACTATTTTGACGTAAACGCCTGTAAACACGATAAACAACATTGAAAATGAACGCATTTTTCGAAGTAAAATGTCCAATAACTAATGATTTCCGCTGCTTTCTAATGATATTGTTATCAAAGTCAAAGTATATTTATTTGCAGAATTACATGTGTATGTAGAGATGTTATAAAGTAGCATTGTATCAATGTAAATCTACCCTACAGGGTGTGCAAAACACAAAAATAATTAATACAAAAATGAAAATTAATTAGAATTATAGAATGAGCATTATAGGTACGACAGGAATTATAGAATAGAAATTACGAGTAGTAGATATACAGTATTGAAATAAATTATAGGATGTCAAATTAATATTAAATTATGATTATGTCAGTAGTTTAAATACTGCATTGTAAGTGTGTTTTTTTTTGTGCCTTATCTGGCAGACTAGCAGGCGGGCCACCTAATGGAAAGTGGTCACCACCGCTTATGGACACCTGCAACACCAGAGGTGATACTAGTGCGGTGCCGGCCTCTTAAGAGATACACCCGCCTTCTGAAGGACCCCATCTCAAAACTCCATGGGAAAACCGCAGAGGGGAAGTTTTTTCTATAACTTTCCACGAGGCAGAAAAGACCGCGTGAAACGAGAAGCTGTGGAAAACCAGCCATCCAGGTGGTGTGGATGAAATCTGGTTTTGCGGCGTGTGGTGTGGTGTGATCCTACTAATATTATAAACGCGAAAGTTTGTAAGTATGGATGTTTGTTACTCTTTCACGTAAAAACTACTGATCCGATTTGGATGAAACTTGGAACATATATTGTCCGTGACCTGGATTAACACATGGGCTACTTTTTATCCAACGGGATCCAACGGGACGTGAACGAAGTCGCGGGCGGCACCTAGTAATTTATAAGTTTTAAAACTGGAAAACACGACTTAAATTTGATACGCCTTCATCATTAAATGATGATGATGATGGCAGTTTATTGGGACTGTTGTATTGATCGTAAACACCACAGAAAAGCAAAATACGCAATGTCGTGTACGTGGATGATGTGTTCCATTCAACTGCCAAACTACTGAACCGATTATGGAAACAATCTGGAAGCCTTTCAGATAATAATAATAATAAATAATAATAATAATAAATAATAATAATAAATATTCACAAACATTTAACACAACAAAAATTAATATTTTTTTTTTTTTTATTTATAAAAAAAAGATTTTTCGAATTGGTTCATAAATGACAGAGTTCTGAGGTAACAAACAAAACAAACTGATTTGGACCAGTTGAGCTGTCTATAAATCGTTTGCAACGGTTTGTAGATAGCTCAACTGTTTCATGTGTATTTTGTAAATATTGTGAATATTGTAAATACTGTATTAGTTGTAATTTTCCTTATGAATAAAGTTTTAATTACAAACAAAAAAGAAAATACAACTGAATTGAGAACCTCCTTTTTTGAAGTCGGTTAACAAAGTTCCATCAATGCAAGTTTAAAAAAAAATGCGGGATCTGGGCTCCACCTAATTTGCTCCTGACCTTTTATACAATAATTTATAAGTTTTAAAAACTGGAAAAACCAACTTCAATTTGATACGCATTCATCATGAAATGATGATGATGATGATAGCAGTTCATTGAGACTGTTCTATTGATCTTAAACACCACAGAAAAGCAAAATACGCAATGTCATGTACGTGGATGACGTGTTTTTTCGAGTTATTCTTATTTAACTGCCAAACTACTGAACTGATTTTGATAAAAAAATTATGGGACCAATCTGGAAGCATGACCTTTCAGATAAAAAAATAATTTTTGAAATCGGTTTCATTATGACGGAGTTCTGCGGTAACAAACATTATAACAAAAATACAACCGAATTGAGAACCTCCTCCTTTTTAAGAGTCGGTTAAAAAGCTGTTTATTTACCGGTGCAGGTCCATTTTGAGGTGCATGTGTACCAGCAGACCAGTTGACAGCTTCCAGAGCCGGACGAGTGGTCTCCACTGAACGTACTGAACCATAGCCGTAGTCCTACAAAATATAATAATAAATATTCACGGACACTTAACACAACGCCTTCTAGTCCCAAACTAAGCAACGCTTGTACGATGGAAACTAGACGGCTGATGGAATACATACATACTTTTTTTTTGTAAATACATACTTATCTACTATATAAAAATAAGACGAGTTTTCCTTCCTGACGCTATAACTCCAGAACGCACGAACCGATTTCCACGGTTTTGCATTCGTTGGAAAGGTCTCGGGCTCCGTGAGGTTTATAGCAAAGAAAATTCAGGAAAAAATTCAACAGAAAAGCGGGAAAATCTTTTTTCACATACAGCGCCATCTCTGATACATAGCATGTACTACAAACCAATATTTAGTAGATGGCGCCGGTGCGTGATACATTGTAAAAATCCTAGACTATTTAACTGAGTACCGCGCGAGCGAAGCCGCGGGCAAATAGCTAGTAATACATAGAAACACCCAGACACAGAACAAACATCTACATATGTTTGCCACACACAAATGTTTGCTCTCGGTGGGGATCGAATCCACGACCCACAGCACGGAAGGCAGAGCTACTACCGACTGAGCCATGATGCCTGCCATATTAGTACGTAGAGTTACTTTAAGTTGGTTCGGGTTCAGCTCTGGAAGTATAGGTACCCTTACTTCCAGAACCAGATTAAAAAATCACTTTTTAAATCGGTTTATAAATGACAAAATTGAGAGGTGACAAAAAAAGAAGAAGAAAAAGTGTGTAATTCACACGTGGTAGAAGTGAAACCTTCAAAAAGATTTTCAAATCACAACGATGCTAAAGATTTTTTCACTTCACAAAAGTTGCAAACAGTGAACGAGTTTGCTCGATTCGGTTCAATCCGTTAGACCGCTGGGCCAGCAGTCTCCTTAGAATGCGTACGATATTATATCCTTATTATGTCCTTAGATGCTTTGGGATCTCTCTTCTCGTTTCCTCGCTTTTTAATTTCATCGACTTTCAAATCACAACGGTGCTAAAGAAGATTTCAATTCAAAAATTTCAAATCGGTTTAAAAATGACGGAGTTCTGAGGTAACAAACATAAACAAGAAAAAAAGATGATAAAAACTAATTGATACCTCCTCCTTTTTTTGAAGTCGGTAACTAAATAAATAAATATTCTCGGACATATCACACAACGCCCTCTAGTCACAAACTAAGCAAAGCTTGTACTATGGGGACTAGGTTGCTGATAGAATACTTATATACATTTATGTAAATACATACTTATAATACATAATAACACCCAGACATAGATCAAACATCTATGTTCGCCACACAAATGTTTGTTCTCAGTGGGGATCGAACCCACGACCCATAGCACGGAAGGCAGAGCTACTACCGACTGAGCCCTGACTGTCCAATAAACTTACATCTTCCACTGTTGTCTCTTGTTGTGAGTTGGTGCTGGCGTCAGATAAGGACCTTCGGTGCTCCTTTGTTGGAGGAGCCCTGATAATGATAATAATAATAATATAATATTATATTATATTGATAATAAACACCAGATATATTATAAAAAGTGCTATCGGTGAAGAAAAACACTATAAGGAAACCACTAGCTAACGAATCTAAAGTCAGTTCAATACTATCTGATATCCGAGACTTCGTACGCGTGCGAAACCACTAAAATATCTGTCAACCAGTATACGATGAACCTCGAAGCAAATGGTTGCTTTTGGTTTAGAGAGTTCAAGCTGTATCTAAGAATCTACTTCTTTGAATTCAGTAAAATATAGCCTATGTTTCAATCCGGAAAAAGGGCTTTCGAATGGTATAAGTTTCATTGAATTCGGTCAGTAGTTAAGGCGTGATCCGCGAACAAATAAACAGATTAACTCCATTTTCAGAATAAGTATCAGTTCAATCATTCAATCACTAAGTCATTCAACCATTCAATCAGTCATTCATTTATTATGCGTAACTGAGCAAAAGGCCCCTAAACTGTAAGTTGTAACGTCTGTCTGACGCACCTTTGCATAGAATCCAGTTGTTCTTGCAGCTCGTACTGAGAAGATAGTAGTTTCTGCCGACTTTGCCTCTCTGCCTCTAATTCTGCGCTTAGTTCTTTCTGCTCTTGCTCGTGCTTTTTGTCGCGCTCTGGAAAGAAAAACAGGAAATCATTTATCATTTTAGTATTTTAGAACAAACATTCATAAATAGATTGTCCTAGAGGTATGACATTTGGAGGGTAGTATCCTTATATAGTGTAGGGGTGCACTAAGAAAGGAATTATGAAAAGTCACACTCTTACCCCCAAATTATGTTTTCAGCGGGCCTAAGATGCGCACCGCGAGATATTTGTCATGACGTTCTGTCAAAATGTAAGCATTTTGTACCAGTTTAGGAACTATTGCATTATCTGCGGTATTGTTGTCCAGAAACCGCGTCTTTGAATTTTCAACTTTTGACATTTCTGCACGACTATTATCTCGTCCTCAGAGAGGTGCGACGACTAACAAGTGTCAAAAGTGTACATTATGGCGCGTTTTGTCGACACCATTAGGTACCACAGATAATGCAATAGTTCTTAAACTGGTACAAAATGCTTACATTTTGACAGAACGACATGACAAATATCTCGCGGTGCGCATCTTAGGCCCGCAGATTTATCTTGGTTCTAACAAAAACCGCCAAAAACCACGTGTGTTTTGGACTTAACCCCTGTCAATAAGTTGTCAGATTTATATGTCACAACGAATCTGAATCTGACAGGGAACTAAGTCCAAAACATACGTGGTTTTTGGCGGTTTTTGTTAGATTCAAGATAAATCTGATAACGTGGTAAGGCCGTAAGGGTCTAGAACGCGAGCAACGCCGCGGGCGACGGCTAGTATAGCAATAACCTCTGTACGAAGCCCGTAGTCTGAGTTTTGTTTCGTTGATCGAAACGCAAATCGAGAAGCGACTTGCGAGATATTTTGCATGAAAAACCGATAAGCGCCTCTAGCGGGAGATTTGCAATCTATTTTTCTCCATACAAAAACTGCGAGTTTTTCGATTCTCGCTTGTCACAAATCAACATGACAAAACTCAGATTACGGGCTCGGTTAATGAGTGCAATGAATTTTCTAATCAAATCTAATACATGGAAAAAAAAACCCAGTGCGTGCAGTCCCTACGCGCGGAAGAAGTTATACTTCGAGTGCCACGAATTCACTCTCGCTCTGTGTTTAATGTGAAATTAATTTAGTATTTATTTTTATGTACTTAACCAATATGCAGTACTAAATTTTCACTTCCAAATAAAAAATAAAAAGTTATAAAAAGTCTATAATGTCGGTCTGACCGCAGTCCGACGGTATCACTGTTCCGCCAACAGAGCTCTGCTCCTAATGGTTGAAATTACGGATATGTTTCGTTTGACGCTGTCAGTTGGAAGTCGTATAACTTCAAAAAATGCTGAACACTGCCATCTATTATTTGATTGTAGCATTTGTAGCGTATATGTCCTCCCGTATAACGCAACGTTGTTGGAAGTCGCATTAGAAGTAGTAGTAGTATTAAGTAAGTTTATTTTTAGAAAAGAAACAAGGCACAAGTTAGTAGAAAACGATAACATCCGCAGAAGTTTAAAAAACTGTGTCGCGAATATTAACGCCCTCCTCCAGTTTACATTGACTCTAAATTAAAACAATTATGACAAAAGTAGATAAAATAAACTAAGTGTAAGTGTAGGTATGTAGAGGTACGAGAAATGGGTTTGAGGGTGTGTATATGTATGTGTGCGAGAGGGTGAGTGTTTGTGTGCTGGAAGGTACTCCTGGTACGCCAGTCTCTTAAGAGTCTGGTTATAGAGGTGAACCTTCCAGTGTGTGGTGTGTGAATGAAAGGGAGAGGGTGAGGGTGGATGTGTATGTGTATGAGTGAAGAATTGGGTTGTGTGTAATGTGTGTGTAGACAGACAAGTATAACTTCAAAATTATATACACGGGCTTAAGCCAAATACACATTATTAGTAGAGCCACGTCTTAATCTATACCTTTCCAAAACATAGCCCGGGCTTCAAACTCCTTATTCCACTCTGCAATATCTATTTGTGCTTCTTCAATAAATATCTCAGTGTATGAGTTTTGTCTTTGTATTTCTATGAAACGTTTCTTTGGTAATTCAATTTCTTTATATCTTAAACTGACATCTTGAGGTGTTTTATCTGCAAGTGTATCTGTACATGTGTTTTCAAAAGTTACTTTCTTTACGCGATTTTTAACATTAAGTAATTGATTATCATCTTCTTTCTGTATACTAGCTACATTATTTTTAGCTTCTTTAACTTGATTATCTTCTTTTTGTATACTAGTTACATTATTTTTAGCTTCTTTAACTTGATTATCTTCTTTTTGTAAACTAGCTACATTATTTTTAGCTTCTGTAACTTGATTATCTTCTTTTTGTATACTAGCTACACTAGGTTTAGCTTCTGTAACTTTTTCTTGAATATCTTTTCTTTGTATACTAACTCCATTATTTTTAGCTGCTGTAATTGGAGCCTGATTTTGATATTTATCATTTTTTACAATTCTCTGATCAGTATTCGCTTTTTCTGTTATATTTTCATACATCAACGCAACTTTAGCTATCTCTGGTGAAGCCTTTTCTAGTACTTTAGCATTTTGGACACCAGCTGTGATATGTTTATAACTTTTTTCTTCGTCTTTTGGTGTATCTAACGATAGTATTGGAATTTCTTTTTTATTAGTTATTACTTCCGTATCTTGCGGTGTTTTCAGACCATCTTTGGCTATAGTAGCCAATTTATCAACTTCTAACTTTATTATTTTCTCTGTAGTAATTTTATTTGAAACTTGTGCCGTTTTCTCAACTTTATTGGTCTTTTTAATAGCTAATTCACCATTTTCTATTAGATTTGTTATCTGTGTAGCAGTTTCTTCATTTGGAACTTCTATTGGTGTTATAGAAACACTGTTTTTAAATTCTTTTGATTTATCTATCTTATCTAAATCGGTAGGTACGCTTTTCCAGAACTTAGCTCTTGATTCAAACTCTTTATTCCATTCTACGACTGAACTTTGGTTTTCTTTTACATTTTTTTCTATTACATCTGCATTTTTATCGTTTATTTTGACTGAGATCTGATTTGTATCTTCAATTCTTTTAATTATTTCTAAATTTGTTGTAACTTTTGGATTCTCCAAGGTTTTACTTACAGCAGTTGCTGTTGCTTTTTCTTTAGATTTTTTGAAAAGCATTTTATGATTTTGAGATATTTTTGCGACATTTATGTTCATATTATGAGAACCCTTTGCTTCTACAATAGTTTCAGTTTTTTTATCCGCTTCTTTACCAATAACTTCATTATTATTAGTTCCTGTACCTTTTTCAAGACCAATAACTAGAGTTTCTTTAGTTTTATCCAAAGCTTCACTTTCTAATTCTTTCGCTTTAACCATAGTATCAGCTGGAACTCCTTTCCAGAACTTAGATCTAGACTCAAACTCTTTATTCCACTCTACGATATCTTTGTTCACTTCTCCCTTCTCCCATCCTTCTTTTTGAGGGCTATTAACTTTTCCCATAGCTCCCGAACCTTGAGCCTCTTTTTCTTTATTAGAAGCCCGATTTTGAGCATCTATATCGTTTTCTATAATCATTTTTGAATCAAAATCAGTCTCAAATCTTGTTTAACAGAATCTAACCAATCGGAAACTTCGGTAGTTTTTGCTTTTTGAACTTGCTCCAGCAACTTTCATTGTGTAAAGAGATCAAGCATATCTTTTTTGCTTTTGTTTGTATTACTTTTAATGTAAATATTTTAAAATTACTTTCAAGTCTTAAATAGAATAACGTATTGGAAGAATCTGTTATATTATTTTATTATTGAATAAATATATTTGAATTTAAAATTTGAATTAGATTCACTCACTAATTAGTAACTTGTAAATGTAAATATTTTAAAATTACTTTCAAGTCTTAAATAGAATAACGCCTTGGAAGAATCTGTTATGTTATTTTATTATTGAATAAATAGATTTGAATTTAAAATTTGAATTAGATTCACTCACTATTTAGTAACTTGTACCATGTACACATCACATTGTTATTAGTTATCATTCAAGTCACTTGCACAGTGTATACGCTTTAGCTCAAACACCACATTACTTTCAAAGGTTTGTAACGTACATATGTATCAAATTATGAAAAAAATTGATTATTCCTGTCGCAGATAAACTAAAATCACTTTAATTCCTTCAACATACAGTTATCAAAAAGTCACACTAAGTTCTGTACCAACAATCCAATAATTTTACTCTTGTAACAAATCCATTGCTGCTTCCGTTCACTTTTCACGTTCGTAGACACATATTGACGGAGCAGTGTACTCGCTAATTGACTAAAACACTATTCTATCACAAACAAGGCTTAACATTTTTCACCTTGACTAACTAACTAACAACAACTAACAACAACTAACTAATAAGTAACTGTTTTGATGTAAATATAACCAGTGTGCCAAATATCGACCTAAGAGATAAAATACTAATAATTACTTTATCAGTAGATTAGAGTTATCAATAACATGCCTATGTTTATTAAGTACTAGCTGATACCCGCGACTTCGTACGCGTGCGAAACTTTCGTGCCATGAAGCTCGTGCCATAGGCGGCTTTTAGTTTAGAGAGTTCAAGCTGTATCTTAGAATCCACGTCTTTCATTTCAATAAAATATAGTCTATGTTTCAATCCGGAAAAAGGGCTTCCGAATGGTATAAGTTTCATTGAAATTGGTCCAGTAGTTTAGGCGTGATCCGCGAACAAACAAACAGATAAACAGACGAACTCGATTTTCGGAATCAGAATCGTTTATTTAGTAGATCTGCATATTTAGTTTATCCATAATATCTTTAATTTTACTATTTGGCTTTTTTACAGTTTTATAATAGTATAGACTAGCTATTACCCGCGACTTCTTCCGCGTACAATTTTTTTTCGGAATATATCAAACTAGCTTCCGCACGCGACTTCGTTCGCGTCCCGTTGGATCCCCTTAATTTTCCGGGATAAAAAGTATCCTTTGTTACTTCTGATACCTCCAACATTACCACAGATAATGCAATAGTTCCTAAACTGGTACAAAATGCTTACATTTTGACAGAACGACATGACATTTATCTCGCGGTGCGCATCTTAGGCCCGCTGGTATATATTTACCTTCAATAGCCTTCTCCAAATGTTCCTTATTACTCCTCAACTCATTCTGCAGTTTCTCGCTCTCTCCCTCCCACATATCTCTGTCCTTCTTATACATCTTCTCTATCTCTTTCTTTTCTTCTAAAATCTTCCAGTTTGCGTCTCTTTCTTTCGACAGTTCCGCTTGAAGTGCGTTTATTAGTCTGTCCTTTTCATTCTGATCTATTCTTAGTGCTTTGGCTTCAGTTTCTAGAGCTTTGAAAAGGTCCATTTTCGCTCTGAAATATATAAAAAATAGTTAAATTATGAAAACAAACTTAAATTTGACTATGTTCCGGGTTTATCATCAGACTAGCTGTGATACCCGCGACTTCGTACGAAACTTTCCACCAAAATAACTGTCAACCACCATACGATGAACCTCGTAGCAAAAACGGCTTTTAGTTTAGAGAGTTCAAGCTGTATCTAAGAATCCACGTCTTTGATTTCAATAAAATATCGCCTATGTTTCAACCCGGAAAAAGGGCTTCTGGGGCATTATTCTGTATGACTTAGGAGATTCCTTGCCGTAACCGTATGACGTCACCGTAAGGAATGACATTTATGGCATAGGAAATACGGCATAGGCATAGGGCGATTTCACGCCGCTGTCTTGTCGTGCTGCGTAACGCGCTTGTATTGGTCATAGTGAATAAGGCCCCTGAATGGTATAAGTTTCATTGAAATTGTTCCAGTAGTTAAGGCGTGATCCGCGAACGAACAAACAGACAAACTCGATTTACGGAATCAGAATCGTTTATTTAGTAGATCTGCATATTTAATTTATTCATATCTTTAATTTTAGTTTTTGGCTTTTTTACAGTTTTATTATAGTATAGATAGTAATATACCCAGACACAGAACAGACAATATCTATGTTTCTATCTATCTATCCAGCCTGTATGAGCCCACTGCTGGGTATAGGCCTCCTCTTTATGTTTACCACACAAAATGTTTGTTCTCGGTGGGGATCGAACCCACGACCCACAGCATAGAAGGCAGAGCTAATACCGACTGAGCCAAGACGCTTGTTTAGCAACGACTTCAATATTTTATGTAAGTAGGTATATTAGTAGGTACACTGGTAGCTCGCCCCGAACTGAGATCTCGTGATGGTCGGAGGTTAATAAAACCCAAACAATTTTTATTGACCAATGGTTGCAATAAACTTTGCAAATCGCATCGAAATCGCCGTCTAGCTAAGTACCAGTCTTACTTGAACTACAAAATCATTGAAACTCCAAGAAATGGTAGCTCACGTTATACTGGGTTTGCCAATTCTATAATTTTTACAACAACTCAAAAACCATTAGACCTAGAATCAAAATAAAAACTGTTTTGGAATGTCTAAACAAAACCCTATCATATGACACCCCACTTGATATTATTGTACGACTTTTTTTTTAACTCTCTTTGGACCCCTTTGGACCTCATAACTTCACGACCCCTTGACCGATTTACTTCATTTAACAAACCAGTAAAACTTAAGAGTACTATCCGTATACCTACCAAATAAATTTTATGAAGCTTGGATGAGCGGTTTAAAAGATGTCGACGAACAAACATACAAAGCATTTTTGTCCAAGTTGTCAATAAGATAACTTACTTCAAATCAACAATTTGCGTCATCAATGGTTCGACCTTCCTAGCCTTGACCTGTGCGACTTCCAGCTTCTGCTGCAAACTGATAATCTTATTCTCCAACCCTTTGTTGAGTGTTTTCACGTGGTCAAGTGAACGGGCTTCGATACGTAGACGTTTGTACATACGACGTGCTAGGAATCTACGGATCTGTGTACAATAAATAAATAAGTTTAGATGTTTGGATGTATGTTTGAACATTCAGATGTTTGGTTGTATATTTGAATGTTTGGGTGTTTAGATGTTTGGATGCTTAAATGTTGGGATATTAGGATGTTTGGATGGTTGAATGGTTGATCGTTTAGATGTTCGAATGTTTAGATGTTTGGTTGTATATTTGAATGTTTGGGTGTTTAGATGTTTGGATGCTTAAATGTTGGGATACTAGGATGTTTGAATGGTTGAATGGTTGATCGTTTAGATGGTCGAATGTTTAGATGTTTGGTTGGATATTTGAATGTTTCTATTTTTAGATGCCTGGGTGTTTAGATGTTTGCGTTTTAATGACCAACCATTCCGATTTGTATGAAACTTGAAAAAATATAGTTCGTAACCTGGATTAACACTCATAATATTTTTTTTATTTTTTCTTGGATATTACTCACAACGCTCTCTAGTCCCAAATTAAGCAGAGCTTGTACTATGGAAACTAGATTGCTGATATAATACTTATATACTCTTTTTTTTGTAAATACATACTTATAATACATAGTAACACCCAGACATAGAACAAACATCTATGTTTGCCACACACAAATGTTTGTTCTCGGTGATGATCGAACCTACGACCCACAGCACGGAAGGCAGAGCTATTACCGACTGAGCTGTGACGCCTGTCAATAGTTTTAGCTAAAACAACACGAAAGAATAATAATTTCCAGCCCGTGTATCGTAATCTCTGAACTGCTCTCGCTGCCCAGCATAATGTCAAGCGACGTGGCTACACATATACGAAAACAAGAAGCTTTTGACGGCAAAAAACGCGCTGAAACGCGCTAATGTCACTATTTAGTCACAGAATGTATGAAAACAGTTCAGAAAACCTGCCAGGGTTAAACCTGCCAGGATTAAACTTGCCAGGCTTAAACCTGCCAGGATTAAACCTGCCAGGATTAAACCTGCCAGGCTTAAACCTGCCAGGGTTAAACCTGCCAGGATTAAACTTGCCAGGCTTAAACCTGCCAGGATTAAACTTGCCAGGCTTAAACCTGCCAGGATTAAACCTGCCAGGCTTAAACCTGCCAGGATTAAACTTGGCAGGTTTTTGTGAGACATCGATACCCCTACAGTTTAATGAATACTTACAGAGGCTTGGGCGATAACAATTTGTCTTCTAGTTTTCTTAGCCTTTTCTCTCGCGAGATATCCACGAGCAAATCTTTGTACTGTAATTACCTGTAAGAAATATGTTTATAAATATACCTACTTACTTATAATCGTTGCATAACTTTATTCAGCTGTTTAAATTATTGGTAATATGAAAAAAATATAACTATTCAGCTATTATAAGTATGGCCCTAAATTGGTAAACAAATGATTGTATTTTAGGGTTGCGTTCAATTTTGCGGGTCATCCACTCAATGTCTATAAGATCTTTAATTTGATTATGCTTAGCTAACTTGGTTTTGGTAATTTTTACATAATTGCGGGTGTTCAATTCATTTTTGCGGGTATTGATTTCAATTTTCAACTAAACAAATATATTTCATTTGATTTACTCATTACAGCCGAGAATTCAACTTGTATGGAATCTCTAAGTAAAATATGCGGGTCATCTACTAATTTTTACGATCAACTTCTTGTTTCCAATAACTACTAAAACTTTGACGGGTCACCTATTCAACTATGCGGGTTACCTACTCATTTTTGCGGGTAACCAACTCATACTTACAGCTCGAACCCGCATTCTGTCCTTATAAAGCCGTCTAGCGAGGAAGCCTCTAGCACACGCTTGTATTCCAATGGCTAGTTTCCGTAATCTTTGATACTTGACGCGACATAACCAGCCGCGTATGTTTTTCTGGATTTTTATAGCGGCACGGTTTCGACGGATTTCTTGGGCTTTTCTGTAAAAAAATGGCTTTTTTAATGACTATTTATTTAAGTACTAGCCGTCGCCCACGGCGTTGCTCGTGTTCGACGTATGAAAGTGACTGTTAGATGTTAAAAAAATCAACTTATATACGACTTATATTATTTCAAATTCATCACTTGACACTGTCTGTCGAAATGACGAACAAAGGCCATTATTTAAGAAAATGTACGTATGTGACTGTTTAATGTATGTAAGTGACTGTTGAATATACGTAAGTCACTGTTTAATGTACGTAAGTGACTGTTTAATGTATGTAAGCACTGCTTAATGTATGTAAGTGACTGTTAAATCTATGTAAGAGACTGTTGGGTATATGTTACTGTTTATAATATTTGTAACATTTAAGTAACTATTTAACATACCTTCTAGCCAAAAATCCTCTGGCTCTCGCCTGCAATCTATAAATCGCCTTCCTTAGTCGCAGATACTTGCGTCGCGCGACAAATCGTCGCACACAACTCTGTACGCGCACGCAGTATAACCGTTGCAAATCTGCACGAATCTTTTCTAAGTACGCGACCTGTTATAAAATAAATTGGAGGACATTTAACAGCGCCATCTAGTTCCAAACTAAGCAAAGTTATATGCAGTACATAATAACTTCAGGCGAGAATATTTTCTTGTTCTGTATATTTTAGATCGTTATTTTTCAGTACCTAATCGGATTTTATTTTTTAAATTCTCTTTTTTTATATAAATTGGATATCATCTACTTTGTAATCTAACACTATTATGAATATAAAACATTTTTACTTTTTTTTATATGCCAAATGTTGTCTTCCATTCTACATACTAATAAAAATATTCATGGACATGTACAGATAATATAATTAAAAACAGAATAAATATATTTAAAAAAAACGTGTGTAATTCACACGTGGTAGAAGTGAAACCTTCAAAAAGACTTTCAAATCACAACGATGCTAAAGAAGTTTTCACTTCAAAAAAGTTGCAAAAAGTGAACGAGTTTGCTCGACACTTGAACCCACGCACTACGAGCTAGTCTCGATTCGATCCAATCCGTTCGACCGCTTGGCCAGCAGTCTCCTTAGAATGCGTACGATAATTAGCTTTGGGATCTCTCTTCTCGTTTCCTCGCTTTTTCGTTTCATCTTCTTTTAAAAGCATACTATAAAATATCTGATTATTTAGAAGACAAACAAGCTTGGGACGAACTAGCTCCAACTCATCTAATTAAAAAAGTTGTAATCATACCTAATCATACAAAACGTAGATTCAAAGTGATCAGTGAGATTTTATTGAATAAAAGATTTTTGACTTTGACTTTCATCGACTTTCAAATCACAACGGTGCTCAATTCAATTCATTTATTTATTTCTTGCACGCAAGTGATTTACATAATATGAGGTATATTAGGCAAATACACATTTATACAATGTCAAAATTATAGTGTATAACAATAGTCACTTAGGTCTAATTTAATAAGTATTGTCCAAATGTCAATCAAATAATGAACCCAGTCGACTACTAGCATAATGTAATGAGCTGAGCTCCCAAGCTCCTTTGTCATCGAGATAATCATTGATTTTGTAGTAGACTTTTTTGATTAATGTACATTGTACAACTCTTTTAAATTTATTTTCAGACAGCTTTATTATATTGTCAGGCAGTTTGTTAAATAGTTTAATGCTTAGTCCCACAAAAGACCTGCCTACTTTAGCTAATCTAGTTTTATAACAAGCAAGTTTATGTTTGTTTCTGGTATTGTGTGTGTGCTCGTCTCCTAGTTTTTTCAGATTATCTATATTTTTTCTAATATACATAATATTCATATAGATATACAAAGATGGCATGGTTAATATATTTATAGTTTTAAAAATCTCTTTTAACGAAACTCGCGAGCCAAGCATGCTAAAGAAGTTTTTACTTCAAAAATATTCATACCTGTCCAGCTCTGAAGAAGATCTTAGTAGCTCCAAACTGATACTTATCGGGATCTTTTATGTGCCTCGCCAGGACCTTCTGACATGTTGACTTTATGTTCACTCTGTCTATTTCTCTTTGCAGGCAGAGTAGGCGATATCTGTGGATAATATGAACCGATTTAAAGTTTTGCCGATTAGGTACTTACTGGTACCGACACGGTTAAATAGCTCAGACCTTGAATGGCGGTCAAGTAGGCGCAGCGAAAGAGATATAAATATTTTACTTCACTTTCGCCGACAGCTATAAAACCGTGTCGGGGCCTATACCTATTGCATTTTATATGTAGCAGCTGTATTTATTTGCTCACTAACATAGCTAATACAAAAATGATCAAAAAAGCTTGATAATATGCTGTGCTGTGGGTCGTGGGTTCGATCCCCACCGAGATCAAACATTTGTGTGTTGTAAACATAGATGTTTGTTCTGTGTCTGGGTGTTTCTATGTATTTTAAGTATGTATTAAAAAAAATGTATGTATGTATTCTATCAGCCATCTAGTTCCCATCGTACAAGCTTTGCTTAGTTTGGGACTATAGCAGGTGCCAAATAACACCGCAATACAGGTCATTCACCCACCTTCGAAACGATGTCGCAAAATTCAATTTATGAATGGTAAACAAACAGTAGTACGAGATTCGAGCGATTACCGTCTTTAGCGACAGGTTTGTATGGAAAGCGACAGAATTAGACATTCATAAATTGAATTTTGCGACATCGTGGTGAAGGTGCGTGAATGACCTGTATTGCGGTGTTATTTGGCACCTACTATAGAAGGCGTTGTGTTAAGTGTCCATGAATATTTATATTTATTTATTTTATATGAAAAAGTTTTTCATACTGACCCACGAAGTTTCCGGGAGTGGTCTTATTACACCCTGTACTCACCTACACCTTTGCCCAGCAGTGGGACGAAATAGGTTAAAAAAAAAACAGCTCACCTGCTAAAGAAATCTGGATACGGCCATCTCGATGGAAAGCCTGCAGCTGATATCCTTATGGTTTCCAAAACTCCACACGCTCTGTAGAAATATCACGATTTTTGGTAAAAATAGTTGATTATCAATTACAATATTCTTGAACCACTTCAATCAGACATCAGCGGGCCTAGGATGCGCACCGCGAGATATTTGTCATGTCGTTCTGTCAAAATGTAAGCATTTTGTACCAGTTTAGGAACTATTGCATTATCTGTGGTAATGTTGTCGAGAAACTGCGCCTTTGAATTTTCATCTTTTGACATTGCTGCATGACTATTATCTCGTCCTCAGAGAGGTACGACGACTAAGAAGTGTCAAAAGTGTACATTATGGCGCGTTTTGTCGACACCATTAGGTACCACAGATAATGCAATAGTTCCTAAACTGGTGCAAAATGCTTACATTTTGACAGAACGACATGACAAATATCTCGCGGTGCGCATCTTAGGCCCGCAGGACACTAAAGATTATAGTTAAGTAACGTCAAAAAATATTTGAAACAAAAATTTGTTTATCACAAAAAGAAATTATCTCAGTGGGGATTGAACCCACAACCTACAGAACAGACAGCAGACCTATAATCTAACTAAACTATCCAAAAAACTTGTACCAATGCGATAAATTAAAGTGCACATTTATTGGTTAGAAAACTTTGTTTGGATCAATGTGATATTTTTACTGAACCTTTGCATTGTTATTCTCTCGACCCTGAAGCTTTGCGATTTCACATAATTACATTTAGTTATATTATATCTTCAAAAATGTTGAAATGTGCGAGCGAGAGGGTTGTCTGCCTTTTACATACGCGTTAAGTTAATAAACATATGTTATGGAATCCGATATCTTCCTTCGAGTTTGTAGTAGATACAATGATCACATTTACATAGTATTTGATCTACTTACCGTAATTGATTAACAGCTCGGTAAGGATCGAACATAAACGCTTTTTTCTCATCGTTAGGTTTGATACATCGCACGTAGTGAGGTGTAGTGGCTGATAGTGTTGACATCAGAGCCGATAGTGACGCTCTGAACTGAGCGCCTACTGTCTGTTTACTGCCGGAAGATCGACGAGGCGGTTGCTAAAAAAAAATTCGATAAAAAGAAAAAAAAACTGCAAAAACATACAAGGGTGTGTGATTTTGGGCTCAGAAACCGTAGAAAAGCTGCAAAAAATTTACAAGGGTGTATGTTTTTGCAATATTAGGGTGTGGGGGTGTGAGGGTGTGTAACTATAAAAATGTGTGTTCTTTATAAGGGTATTTGTATGTAGGCGAGTCGTATGTTGTGTGAGGTGTAGTGGCAGATAGTGTTGACATCAGAGCCGATAGTGACGCTCTGAACTGAGCGCCTACTGTCTGTTTACTGCCGGAAGATCGACGAGGCGGTTGCTAAAAAAAAATTTGATAAAAAGAAAAAAAAACTGCAAAAACATACAAGGGTGTGTGATTTTGGGCTCAGAAACCGTAGAAAAGCTGCAAAAAATTTACAAGGGTGTATGTTTTTGCAATATTAGGGTGTGGGGGTGTGAGGGTGTGTAACTATAAAAATGTGTGTTCTTTATAAGGGTATTTGTATGTAGGCGAGTCGTATGTTGTGTGAGGTGTAGTGGCAGATAGTGTTGACATCAGAGCCGATAGTGACGCTCTGAACTGAGCGCCTACTGTCTGTTTACTGCCGGAAGATCGACGAGGCGGTTGCTAAAAAAAAATTCGATAAAAAGAAAAAAAAACTGCAAAAACATACAAGGGTGTGTGATTTTGGGCTCAGAAACCGTAGAAAAGCTGCAAAACATTTACAAGGGTGTATGTTTTTGCAATATTAGGGTGTGGGGGTGTGAGGGTGTGTAACTATAAAAATGTGTGTTCTTTATAAGGGTATTGGTATGTATGTTGTATGTAGGCGAGTCGTATGTTGAGTGAGGTGTAGTGGCTGATAGTGTTGACATCAGAGCCGATAGTGACGCTCTGAACTGAGCGCCTACTGTCTGTTTACTGCCGGAAGATCGACGAGGCGGTTGCTAAAAAAAAATTCGATAAAAAGAAAAAAATAACTGCAAAAACATACAAGGGTGTGTGATTTTGGGCTCAGAAACCGTAGAAAAGCTGCAAAAAATTTACAAGGGTGTATGTTTTTGCAATATTAGGGTGTGGGGGTGTGAGGGTGTGTAACTATAAAAATGTGTGTTCTTTATAAGGGTATTGGTATGTATGTTGTATGTAGGCGAGTCGTATGTTGAGTGAGGTGTAGTGGCTGATAGTGTTGACATCAGAGCCGATAGTGACGCTCTGAACTGAGCGCCTACTGTCTGTTTACTGCAGGAAGATCGACGAGGCGGTTGCTAAAAAAAAATTTGATAAAAAGAAAAAAATAACTGAAAAAACATACAAGGGTGTGTGATTTTGGGCTCAGAAACCGTAGAAAAGCTGCAATATATTTACAAGGGTGTATGCTTTTGCAATATTAGGGTGTGAGGGCGAGTTTGTATAGTGATGTGTATATGTGGGTACTCCTGATAGTGCCAGTCTCTTAAATCTAGAGATCTCAGGAGTACCCAAAGGTGTGTTGTGTTGTTGTGAGAGAGGTTAAGGGTGTGTGTGTGTGTAATTATAAAAATGTATGTGTTCTTTATAAGGGTATTCCCTTTGCGGCCTAAGTTTGTGAATGTGTGGGTGAGTGTGAATGAGCGTGGTGTTGTAGGGTGTAGTGAAGAAGGGTGTATTGTGTAAGGGAGGGTGAGGGTGTGTGTGTGTGGCAATACTTACAGTAAGACTACCAATAGGTAACGAAGGCATGGTTCTCCGTTTCGAAGGGGGCGGCAAAGTGTTACTTTGTTCCGGTTGTCTCTCGTTTGCGAATATCTCATGAATAAGGCGACAGCTAGTCGCTGTTTTAATGCATTCCACCTGTTATTATAATAAAACTAACTATATGTGTTTATAAAAGTTATAACTATATGTGTTTGCAAGTTATGTTATCCTTACTAATATTATAAATGCGAAAGTAACTCTGTCTGTCTGTCGCGCTTTGACGCCAAAACTACTGAACCGATTTAAATGAAATTTGGTATACAGATAGTCTAGAGCCTGAGAAAGGACATAGGCTACTTTTTAATGGGTTGTAAGGGTGTTGAAAAACGGTTTGTAAGGGGGTTGAAAGGGGGGGGGGGGGATGAAAAGTTGTATGGAAGTAATTAAAAATGCTACCCAAGACACTTTTCCACGCGGACGAAGTCGCGGGCGCACCTAGTTTCCTATACAATAAATAAATACTCTTGAACATATCACAAAACGCTCTCTAGTCCCAAACTAAGCAAAGCTTGTAGGTACTATGGGAACTAGATTGCGAATAGAATACTTATATTTTTTGTATTCTTTTACCAAAAATTCTCACTAACCTGTTCTTCAGAAACTGTATCTCTGTTCTTTTCAAGAAAGCCACCGGATTGGTATTCAACGTCATCCGCAAAATGTTTTATGATGAACGCTGGAAAACATAAAAAATGACAAAAAATCCTATGGACGGGTGAGGGTGTGTGTGTGTGTGTGTGTGTGTGTGTGTGTGTGTGTGTGTGTGTGAAAGGTTTACTAGTGTTATTGAATGGAGGTTTACGAGGATGTTTGTGGTTATAGAAGGGTGTGTGAGGGTGCCTATTTTATTTCAGCATCTAATGAAGTAGCATTATACGAGTAGGAGATAAATGTGTGTGCGTGTGATAAGTTTGTTTGTGTATGATGGTAGGAGGGTGTAGGGTGTCTATAAGGTGGTGTGTACTGTGTGTCTATATACTAATAAGAACCTATAGTAATAATTATAATTATACTAACCCATTTGACATGTACCGTGAACTAACAAAATATTGATCTAGACATATGAGAATTTAATTTGATTTATATTATTTAGAGATATAGCAGGGTGTGTGTGTGTCTATTTTTTGCTTAGGAGAAATCTTTCTATAAAGTCAGTCGTATCTAGGGATAACAGTCATGAACATATTTTTTTCAGAAACTAGATGAATGTGTGTGATAAATTTGTTTGTGTATGATGGTAGGAGGGTGTAGGGTGTCTATAAGGTTAGGGTGAGGGTGTGTGTGTGTGTCCATACTATTCGATTATGATTAGGGTGCGTTATGTTTTGTGTGAAATAAACATTATCAATGATTTCTTATATTTTTATATTAACTTACCGTTTGTTCCAAACCTAGGTTTAACAAAGTGTTTATAACTGGTGCAAGTTGTATGCAGTTTGTGAGCGAATCCAGCGTCAGAGCCTTGTGGTACTCGACATTCTTCATCCAACAATGACAGTATACCAAGTCGGTCTTCTATCAACTCTATACATGGCTGGTTGTCGTAGAAATCTATCATTTTCCAAGATATTTCTTCCTGGAAATAATAAAATAAATATTTGTGCATTATACACAACGCCATCTAGTCCTAAACTATGCAAAGCTTGTACTATGGGAACTAGATTGCTGATAGAATACTTATTATACATTTTTATCTGTAATACATAGTAACACATATACATAGAACAAACATCTATATTTGCCAAACACAACAAACACAAACCTAGTCTAAGTCAATATACCTTGATATACTCGTCCTATTCTAAGTCAATATACCTTGATATACTCGTCCTATTCTAAGTCAATATACCTTGATATACTCGTCCTATTCTAAGCCAATATACCTTGATATACTCGACCTGTTCTAAGCCAATACACCTTGATATATTCATCCTGTTCTGAACCAACATACCTTGTTATACTCCTCCAGTTCTAAGCTCACATACCTTGATACACTCATCCTGTTTTGATCTCACATACCTTTATATATTAGACCTGTTCTAAGCCAACATACCTTGATATACTCGACCTGTTCTAAGCCAATATACTTTGATATACTCCTTCAGTTCTAAGCCTTGTCATACTAGTTTTGTTTTCTTAGCCAACATACCTTGATATACTCGTCTTGTTCTAAGCCAACGTACCTTGATATAGTCCTGTTCTAAGCCAATATACCTTGATATAGCCCTGTTCTAAGCCAATATACCTTGATATAGTCCTGTTCTAAGCCAACATACCTTGATATATTCGTCCTGTTCTAACTTGAAGACGTGACAATTAAACTGTTGTTGTAACTTCTCATTCGCGTAGTTAATGCAAAACTGTTCGAACGAGTTTATTTCGAACGTTTCAAAGCCGTAAATATCGAGTACGCCTGAAATAATAAATAAATAACATTTCATAATGAACATTTCAAATAGCGCCATCTAGTCACAAACTAAGCAAAGCTTGTACTATGTGAACTAGATTGCTGATAGACCACTTATACATATGTTTTTATGTAAATACATACTTATACATAGTAAAACCCAGAGACAGTACAGACATAGAACAAACATCTATGTTTGCCACTCACTAGTGTTTGTTCTCAGTAGGGATCGAACCCACGATCCACAGCACCCCACACATCCAAAGGCGCGGAAATGAATCGTTAGACTTAAAATCGTTATTTCTGAAAACATATAGTTTTTATACTCAGCAGTAGACTTCGGGCTGATTATACAGCAAAAAAATAATTACAAAAAATATTTGTTCTCAGTGGGGATCGAACACGCAACCTACAGCACAGAAGGCAGAGCTGAAGGCCTTTACATCTAATAATAGGCCTTTTCTTAAACACGCTGACAAATTAAAGGATTATTTTGACAACCTTCTTGGAGTTAAATCGAAGATGCAGTACTGGCCAAACACTAGCGAGCAGCGGCCAGATAAAAATGTATGAAAATCCATTACTGTCGTGTTTAGCGGCCTGATAAATTACTTACATCTATTGAAGATGATTTATAGAGCGTCAGAGGCAACCTATGTCTACACTTAACGACACACTGTAGTGCCTGGGACAATGTTTAGATGGAGTAGGCTTGTAGCACTATACCATTCTCTTAGACAAGAGAAAAGCACTTGGTAGGAGTTTTGACATTTTTGGAAACAACTTACAGCATTTTTATTTTAATAGTTCTTCTTGTGTTATCCAGAGTATTGTTGTTTAATTTTGGTGTAATTTTAATAAATAATACTTAGGTCAAAACACAAAGTGTGAGCCATTAGAATAAATGTGTGTAAAGTGGTTTCTCTGAATGTGAAAATTCACTTCAAGTTTTGAATAAAAAATACACCGTTTTCTCTTCAAAACAAACGACAGCCGACTTGACGAATGACTTGACTTGACTTATATTATTTCAAATTCATCACTTGACACTGTCAAAATTGTCTGTCGAAATGACGAACAGAGGCCATATAGGTAAGAAGAAGAAGAGAAAAGCACTTACCAATAAAATGCTTCCTATGCCTACTGGTATCAAGTGCCCGGTTGACAGCGGCCACTAGCCAGGCAAACAACTCCCCATAAAGACGTTTCGCTAATGCATCTCTTGCGAAATTAGCACGGGAAGTTGATACTCTTGATACTATAACTTCATGGGCGGACTGGAAAATATACAGAATCACGACTTTATACTTAGGCACGGTAGATATCTCTTGGTCTTTAGTACCTACTCAAGACTTTAGTAACTACTTTGTATACATATAAATAATAATAATAATAAATAAATATTCTTGGACATTACACACAACGCTCTCTAGTCCCAAACTAAGCAGAGCTTTTACTATGGAAACTAGATTGCTGATATAATACTTATATACTTTTTTTTTTGTAAACACATACTTATAATACATAGTAACACCCAGACACAGAACAAACATCTATGTTTGCCAGACACAAATGTTTGTTCTCGGTGGGGATCGAACCCACGACCCACAGCACAGAGGGCAGAGTTACTACCGGCTGAGCCATGACGCCTGTCACATGAAAATGAAAAGGGCCAAATTCAATTGCTAATCATGGTTGGAGAAGCATAGTACCACACTATACTCTATAGTAGGTGCCAAATAACACCGCAATACAGGTCATTCACCCACCTTCACCACGATGTCGCAAAATTCAATTTATGTATGGTAAACAAACAGTACTGACGAGATTCGAGCGATACCGTCTTAGCGACAGGTTTGTATGAAAAGCGACGGAATTAGCCATACATAAATTGACTTTTGCGACATTGTGGTGAAGGTGGGTGAATGACCTGTATTGCGGTGTTATTTGGCATCTACTTTACCGGATTTATCACGCAGTCGTACTATTTGACGGAGAAAAACGTATTCAGTGTTAGCACTCAATTCGTACGAACATTACTCGTACGTTTACGTACGAACAAATTCGTGTCCAAAGTGAGCACTAGTTCTAGTCAATGCAATAGTTCCTAAACTGGTACAAAATGCTTACATTTTGACAGAACGACATGACAAATATATCGCGGTGCGCATCCTAGACCCGCTGGGCTCCATCCAATTTGCCCCAGACCCTTTGTTTTTGTGTCCAACCAATAATTCTATTTTTTTTTTGTACTGTTTAGTTATATAATTTTTATGGATGTAATTCTTTTTTCTCTGTAATAAACTTTTTTACTTATTACTTTTTTTACTTTAATATTACCTGAATACGTCGATGTGTGAGCCATCGTCTCAACTCTGTTGATGACACTCCTAGGAGATCGCAGACCGCTGCCAGATGCTCATCGTTTGGCTGGAAACATACTAAATGTTACTAATAATCATAATAATATGCTAGATGAAAATAACATGGTGTTTTCAGATTGACGGGTGTAGTGCTTCACAGAGCACGTCCTCAGAAGTTGTGCTCAGTGTAGGATAAGAATAGACTAGGATAGTACGGTAGGAAGTATGATAGCACGTAGGCAAATAATAGGTTAGAATAGTATGGAGATAGAAAAAGAATAGGTTAGGATAGTATGGTGGGAAGGAATTAAGATTGATAGAAAGTAGGAAAAGAATGGGTTAGGATAGTATGGTAGGAAGTAGGATAGTATGATAGGAAGTAGGAAAATAATAGGTTAGGATAGTATGATAGGAAGCAGGATAGTATAATAGAAAGTAGGAAGAGAATAGGTTAGGATAGTATGGTGGGAAGGAATTAAGATTGATAGAAAGTAGGAAAAGAATGGGTTAGGATAGTATGGTAGGAAGTAGGATAGTATGATAGGAAGTAGGAAAATAATAGGTTAGGATAGTATGATAGGAAGCAGGATAGTATAATAGAAAGTAGGAAGAGAATAGGTTAGGATAGTAAGGTAGGAAGCAGGATAGTATGATAGAAAGTAGGAAAAGAATAGGTTAGGATAGTAAGGTAGGAAGTAGGATAGTATGATAGGAATAGGAAAATAATAGGTTAGGATAGTATGGTAGGAAGTAGGATAGTATGATAGGAAGTAGGATAGTGATAGGAAGTAGGATAGTACGATAGGAAGTAGGAAAATAATATCTTAGGATAGTATGGTAGGAAGTAGGATAGTATGATAGGAAGTAGGAAAATAATAGGTTAGGATAGTAAGGTAGGAAGTAGGATAGTATGATAGGAATAGAAAAATAATAGGTTAGGATAGTATGGTAGGAAGTAGGATAGTATGATAGGAAGTAGGATAGTATGATAGGAAGTAGGAAAATAATAGGTTAGGATAGAATGGTAGGAAGTAGGATAGTATGATAAGAAGTAGGATAAGAATAGGTTAGGATAGTGTGGTAGGAAGTAGGATAGGAATAGGATAGTATACAAGGAAATAAGTTTAAAGTAGTTATAATTGAATGACTTACATTAATATAAGCATTTTCACCATCATCGTCTGCTTCATGATTATCGGCTGTCAAATCTATATTCCCTAAGTGCAAGATGGCGGCCAATATAGTAAACATATTCTGCTGTTCTGAATCTGTGACACCTGTAACAATAAATAAGTATTAAAACCTCTTTAAAACTTGAAGTTTGTATGAGGTAGTGGCCGCTTATGATGACGGAGTCTTTAGGCCGCCTTAAGGCCTCCTGTGTGGCTTAACGACTGCTAGAGGAACAGTTTAAAGTGCCCTCCGAAACACAGAAGGGCTCAGATGTAAATGCCATTAGAGGCATTAATGGCGTTACCCATCCAAAAAGTGACCGCGCAGAACGTCACTTAACTAATATTCATGGCCATTTCACACAACGCCCTTTAGTCCCAAACTAAGCAAAGCTTGTACTATAGAAACTAGATTGCTGATAAGAATTCTTGCATTTTTTGTAAATACATACTTATAATACATAGTAACACCCAGACATAGAACAAACATCTATGTTTGCCAAACACAAATGTTCTCAGTGGGGATCGAACCCACGACCCACAGCATGGAAGGTATATAGTAGGTGCCAAATAACACCGCAATACAGGTCATTCGAACCACCTTCACCACGATGTCGCAAAATTCAATTTATGAATGGTAAACAATCAGTACTACGAGATTCGAGCGATATAGTAGGTGCCAAATAACACCGCAATACAGGTCATTCGAACCACCTTCACCACGATGTCGCAAAATTCAATTTATGAATGGTAAACAATCAGTACTACGAGATTCGAGCGATTACCATCTTAGCGACAGGTTTGTATGGAAAGCGACAGAATTAGCCATTCTTAAATTGAATTTTGCAACATCGTGGTGAAGGTGGGTGAATGACCTGTATTGCGAAGTTATTTGGCACGACTGAGCTGTGACGTCATGTTATGTTTACCTAAAGTAGTGAGCGCTGTTCTTGTTTCGTTAAATGCCTTTAGATCATCAACTCCGTCTATTGTCGGACTGCCGCCTTGGTTCAGATAATGGAAGGAATCTTGATGATCTGAAACAAAAAGTTTATAAGTATTGGGGGTCAATTGTGATCTTTTTTTATGATGAAAACTTAAGGAAGACGCAGTTTTTCAAGAAAAAAATGATAATTGCTTTGGCTATGAGTGACTAAATTACTATTAGGCTTCATTTGTCTAAGAATGAAAAAGCCTGTTATGACAATGGCTATGAGTGAGTATTAGTATAAGTGACTCTGACTTTTAGTAACTCTGACTATTAGTGACTATGAGTGACTCACCTATTCTCAACTCAAGTATAGAAGGCCGGTCATTAATATGAAAGCAATGCGCGGTGCATTGCTTTCATATTAATGACCGTGGCTATGAATGACTACTATTAGTGACTATTAATGACTATGACTATGACTACGAGTGATCCTAGTCTCAACTCGGGCATAGATTCCATTGCTAAAATAACCCATGACTACTAATGCTTGAAATTACTAGCGACTTGATATGACTATAATATGAATGATCATGATTGAGGCACCTAAGCAATAAGCCATTATGATAATTCCTCTCACATAAATAACCAGATATACCGCCTGAAATTATAAAATAAATGCCCATAAGTGACTGTATACGACTATTAATGACTATGCGTGACTATGAATGACTGACTATGCGCGACTATGAATGACTATAAGTGACTTACCTAGCCTCAACTCAGGCATAGAAGGCGCAGCGGCGCACAACTGATAGAACATGTGGTAGTTCCTTTCCCCACCACTTTGGTACACCACACGTGACTTCTCCAAGAGGTATGTTCGCATACTAGCACCACATATTCTGTACTGCTCATCGAAATGTATTTCTATGAACTTTCCGAAGCGCGATGAGTTGTCGTTACGTGTGGTTTTCGCATTTCCTATTGCCTAAGAATAAAGAGACACATTTTTATGAGAAAAATTGACAGAACAAACAGGACAGATATCGTAATAATAATATTCCAGATTCTCATGATATTTAAAGACGGGTAATCAAGGGGCAGGTCTATTAAGTACGTTAAAAAACTTTGACTATTATACAATAGTGACTTCGGACTGTAACTTTCAACAGTGACTTTATGAGTGACTATGAATAAGCATGACGTTTGACTATGACTATTTATTTTCATTTTTTCACCAAAAATAAGTATCACGTTTGACTACGAGTATGAATTTTTACTTTTTCACAAAAAATAAGTATGTTTGACTATGACCACATATTTTCACTTCGATTCACTATGACTTTTATTTTTGACTATATCTTTTGACTATATTTTCTGACTATGTAGTACTACTTACCTCCATAATAGGACTAGAAGCAAGTACTTTCCTTTCCACCTGAGTTTCAGTAGAACTACCGCTAACAGCAGCGAAGTATCTCATCGCGTACTTAGCTGATACTGTTTTACCTGCTCCCGACTCACCGCTTACTGGAACAAATAAATAAATAAATCGATACTAATATTATAAGAAAAAAAAATACACGGTGTAACATAATTACCCTATAAGTCCGAAAGGGGGTATTTTATATTTACAGGTCACGGCGAACAATGATTGTTTTACAACTTTTGACATTTCGAAGTTTTTCATTGATGAAATGCGCTCGTAACTTTTACATAAAATTTACCTACACACAGCATGCGTGTGCGTGCGACGCGGTAGGATGGTACCTACATGTGCATGTGTATGAGCGGGTCTACGCAACTAGTAAACAAACACTTAAGGTGGTCGAAAATTTATAAAATAATAAAGGTTGTAATTTTGTATGGTAAATTTTATTACGATACCATTTGCACACGTCCAAGAGCTAAGTGTTCGGTCTGATTATGCCCCCTTTGGGCTTATAGGGTAATTATGTTACACCTTGTATAAATAAAAAGAGGAAAGATTTGATTGTTTGTTTGCATTGAATAGGCTCCGAAACTACTGGACCGATTTGAAAAATTCTTTCACCGTTGGAAAGCTACACTATCCCCGCGTGACACGGGTTATATTATATTTTCAAAAAAAATTAGGGATCCATACTAAAACAAAATAAAATTATTGAATACCCGTGCGAAGCCGGGACGGGCCTCTAATAGATAAATAAATATTCTTCGACATTAAACAAAACGCCCTCTAGTCCCAAACTAAGCAAAGCTTGTACTATGGGAACTAGATTGCTGATAGAATACTTATATACTTACATTTTTATCTCAACAAATACCAATCGGTTAAGAAAAATAAAATCTTACCTATAATACTCTGATCTCGACTTTCTCTCTCCATTTTTGTAAATGCCTCCTCGGACACCGCGAATATGTGCGGATCAAGGTCACCCATCGCCTGGCCACGATACGCCATGATCGTTTCATCTCCTGTAAAAATGATCCCAACCCACTAATATTATGATTTCATATAAATATATTTATTCTATATGGTTTTCTCTAGATATAAGATATATTTATAGTTTGTTATTTTACTTTTTACTTTATTTCTTGTTTTTAACTGTTCTTATTTTTATTGTGGTGGCTGAATATTTGTTTTAATGTTTGTGTTGGCTTTTCGGTGCATTTTAAACTAACCTAATTTGACAGCAAGCAAGCAAGCTCGTATGAGTTAGCGGCCAACTCTGGCGACGGAGTTTTTAGGCCGCCTTAAGGCCTCCGTCATGGCTTAACGACTGCTAGAGCCGGAACAGTTTAACGTGCCCGAAGCACGGAAGCGCTCAGATATAAATGTAACGGTCACCCATCTAAATAGTGACCGCGCAGAACGTCGCTTAACTTAGATAATCGGTGAAGATTGACTAAGGGCCGTAAGATCAAAAGCAGTTTAAACTATGGGTTTCGTTAATTACGATTACATTTGATCGATGGATTAATCTACTCTCAAGTCGCGTGCCAAAGTGCCACCCATGGTCGATTAACTACCATTGATCTTATGAAATAATCGGAGACTGGAGGTTAAACTCTATCTCGTAGTTTAAACCACTATTGATCTTACGGCCCTAAGCCCTAAGCAAGCCTAGCCACGAGCGCTTCATGAATCGCATCGCATCGTTTAATATGAAAACAAACGATCCCCATCGAGCGCTTCCGTACTTCGGAGGTCACGGTAAACTATTCAGTCTCTAGCAGCCGTTAAGGTGGTACTAGTCGCCCACCTTTCCATACAAACGTGGAAGGGTAACTACTCCACTGTTTGACGGTAACCAACCAAAACTAAGGATTATATCAATTTATCTCGTCATAATCTATGTCTGTATACACCCCAAACCGTAAAAAAGTATTCATTGAAAAAATACAAGCCTTAAAACTTGTATTTTTTAAATGAATACTTTTTTTGAAAGGTGGGCGACTTGTTCAACCTTAAGCCATGACGGAGGCTATAAGGAGGCCTAAAAACTCCGACGCCAGAATTGGCCACTAACTCATACGAACTTGCTTTCTTTAATAAACGATTCCTATCGGTGGATGTCAAACATATCCTTAGCAAAAGCACTCTTAAATTTACTTCTCAAATACTGTTTATCACTATTATAGTGATAAACAGTATTTGAGAAGTAATTAGAATTATAATAATTCTCAAGACTTCTGAAAATTTAAACAATGTTTAAGTTATTGTGTCATTGTGTGTTATTGTATCGGCCGAATACAACGCCACTTAAATTAAGTTCACGCTTAAATTATTGCCAGCTCTTACAAACGAGTAATGACAGAGGCAGAGCAATTTTAAATTTGAGTGAAGTTTCAGTATTCCGGCCTTTGCCTTGGTACTTACCGTAAATAGGTAGATCGTAATATGGATTGATAGCGACGAGAACTATCCCACAATACGTGTAGATGGCGTTTCGATCGCAGAATCTGTAACACAAAAATACTTTTCAAAACTTTAAATATCACTTAATAGTATATTATGCAACTAGTGAATAAAAGACGGATTTAAAGCGAGGGCCATAAATGAATCACGAGCAAGTAAAGGATTCTCATTAGCTCGTGATTCAAGTGTTAGAATCCTGAACGACGTGTGTGGTTCATGGCCCTCGGTATAAATCCGTTTTGTTCAAGAGTTGCATACTATACTTTATACCATGACTACGAGGAAAAGAAAGATTGGAGGTTTTATAGCCAATGCTATACAACCTCCTTGCACAAAAACAATAATCAGATGGAGGTCAAATATATTAGTGTACTCTAAATTCAAACACCAAAACAGTGAGTAAAAGTACTGTTTATTCACTGTTTTCAGTGAAGAAAATAAGCTTTTTAGAGAGGAATGGTATAAAAAAAATTGTAGATCAAATTATACTAAACTTATTTGACACTAGGTGATACCCGCGACAGAGTAGGTACGCGTGCGAAGCTTTCCACAAAAGCATCTGTCACGATGATCACGATGAACTTCGTAGCAATGGCTGATTTTTGTTTAGAGAGTTCAAGCTGTATCTCAGAATCCACGTCTTTGATTTCAATAAAATGTAGCCTGTTTCAAACCGGAAAAAGGGCTTCCGAATGGTTTAAGTTTCGTTGAAATTGGTCCAGTAGTTATGGCGTGATCCGCGAACAAACAAACAGATAAACAGACAAACTCGATTTCCGGAATCAGAATCGTTTATTTAGTAGATCTGCATATTCAGTTTATCCATAATAATATCTTTAATTTTAGTTTTTAGCTTTTTTACAGTTTTATAATAGTATAGATAAGTACTTAATTGAAATCAGATCATAAATATGCATAACACATAATTTTATTTTATTATGTAGTTATTTCTCGATTAACATACGTTACTAGTTACTAAATCGAAAACGTGTTTTTCCAAGGATATTCTTGCCTTTGCTTCCGAAACAACTGTTCAAATATGTGCCACCATACTTTTGAAAACAGACTGGCAATGTACGATAAGTATCATACCATACCAATAATATAAATCTATACTATTATTAGACTGTAAAAAAGCCAAAAACTAAAATGAAAGATATGGATAAACTAAATATGCAGTGCAGATCTACTAAATAAACGATTCTAATTCCGAAAATCAAGTTTGTCTGTTTGTTTGTTTGTCTGTTTGTTTGTCCGCGTAAACTACTGGACCAATTTCAATGAAACTTATACCATTCAGAAGCCCTTTTTCCGGATTGAAACATCATACTAATATTATAAATGTGAATGTAAGTCTGTTTGTTACGCTTTAACGCGAAAATTACTTAACCGATCATCATGAAACTTTGTACACATATTCGCGGAGGTATTAGAAAAAACATAGGATACTTTTTTATCCCGGAAAACCAACGGGATCCAACGGGACGCGAACGGAGTCGCGAGCGGAAGCTAGTCTATCAATAAAATGCCACCATTGTCAATGATACGTACCTCTGACCTTCTGATGGAAGGCAATTATTGCTCAGTGCTTCATTGCTCCGAAATCGATTACGATGATTGAATTGTACGATTTCAATGGGACGTTGATTTTGGGCGTGTTGGTTAACATTGAAAATAGATAGTTTGGAATTACGTTAAAATAACATTGTATACCTACAACTCTTGTAAAAAATCAAGATGTAACAGCTCAGTCGGTGGTAGCTGTGCCTTCCGCGCTGTGGGTCGGGGGTTCAATCCCCACTGAGAACGAACATTTGTGTGTGGCAAAGGTCTTTGTTATGTCTGGTTGTTACTATCCAAATAATATCCCAATAATTATAAACGCAAGTTTAGATATTTTTTTGTGTTTTAATCACGCTGTAATTACTGGTCCGCTTTGGATGAAACTTGGAATATATAATTCGTAACCTGGATTGGATTAACACATAATTTTTACAAACGGGACTGGGACTTAAGCTAGTGTATACTTATATATGTAGGTACCTACTACAACAACAATCTTGTTCACATATTACAAGCTTTGCTTAGTTTAGGACTAGAGGGCGTTGTGTAATATGTCCACGAATCAGTCCTGGATTTGTCAGTAGGTCGTATAGGCCGCTGCCTAGGGGCGGCATATTTCAGAGGATAAAAGTCAAACGATAACAAAAAGTTTTTTTATACCATTCCCCCTCTAAAAAGGTTATTTTATTCACTGAAAACAGTGAATAAAAGCACTTTTACTCACTGTTTTGGTGTTTGAATTTAGAACACACTAATATATTTGACATCCATTTAATTATTGTTTTTGCAAATCCTTCAACCTTTCTTTTTCTCGTAGTCATGGTATAAAGTATAGTATGCAACTCTTGAATAAAACGGATTTATACCGAGGGCCATGAACCACTCACGTCGTTCAGGATTCTAACACTCGAATAACTCGCTACGCTCGTGATTCAATCATCATGAATCACTCCCTACGGTTGTGATTCAGTCGTTAGATTCCTTCACTTGCTCGTGATTCATTTATGGCCCTCGCTTTGAATCCGTCTTTTATTCACTAGGTGCATAATATACTATTCTTATGATATTTTATGTAGACGAAAATTATCAATCCTAGGCACGTTGTACCTATTTGATCATTATTATATTTTAGAAAGGTAAAAATATAAATACGGCACTGCCACGAATATGATGGTAACACTCACCTGACTTGAAGGTTATGGAGTACAGCTGGCTCGTGAAGGTATGAGAGCGAAGTCAAGTCGTTCTGCCCGATGAGGAGTGACGGATTCCGAAGATGCGGCATGTGGCTCTCATCTTTGATCTGGTGAATGCAAATGCTCACTTAATTGACACTTCTACACTAATATTATAAAGAGGAAAGATTTGAACGTTTGTTTGCATTTGAATAGGCTCAGAAACTACTGAACCGATTTTGATAAAAAATATATGGGATCAATCTGGAAGTTACACTTTCAGATAAAAATATATTTATTCAAATCGGTTCATAAATGACGGAGTTCTGAGGTAACAAACATAAGAAATTCACGATTTTTTTATCAGCATACGGGCCTTAGCCTAGTAATTCTAATGTTGGGTTCACACTATGCCGCAGTCGGCAGTGACTTGGGCAGGGAAGTGGGCACGAGCTTAATGTGAACACGATAATGCCTCAGTCCCAACTCCCGGGACAAGTTCATGCCCTAGCTCTGTAATGAGAATAAAGGCGATGTTGCTGTGGCAATAAGCCCGCGGCAATAATGCCGGCAGCGGCATGGGCATTATGTGAACACGGTATAATGATGAAGATTTTCACCCACATCAATAACCTGAAGCATACTCGCCTTGAAGATGAATTACCTACATCATCACCACCCCTTAGGAGTCCACTGCGAAGACTCCAAAAGTTAGGTATCATGTGTGATCTTCAGATTGCATTTTCTACCAGCAGCCTTTTGTAACTCATCATTCTACCTAATCAGAAGCTGTCTTCCTTAGAACACGTGTATCAAATCGGTAAGGCTGTTTGTCCACCAACGCCGGCACCGGCACAACACCGGTAATGCACTACCAGGGTAAAGCCTTGGTCTCGCGATCGTAACGCACAACGCAGAGTACCGCGTTTGCTCCTCGCCGCTGACGCAGACTGCGACGTAACAAAAGACCATACCAGACGTTTTCCATACAATTATGTGTCCGGCGCTGCATGCTGCATACCGCTGCGTTGTGCGTTACGATCGCGAGACCATACGTGAACGGTGGTGTGACGGCAGTGGTGTACGTCAAAGAGAATGCAAAAGAAGAGTGTACGTGTTTTGTATTGCCCTGCTAGTGCATTAACGGTGCCGACGTTCCAAGAGTATATAACCCGACGTTGGTGGACAAACGGCCTAGCGGTCACCGCTAACGGTTTTTAGGACTTCAAAGAAATTTTTTTTTTTTTCGCTCCTCGGACCATGCTATAGTTTAGAACCTTACCGCCTAGTCTTACGTTATGTTTTTCCACAGACGAAGTATTTTTCTCATAAATAAAACTTCTTCTTCTTCAACTTCTACGTTTATGGCTTTTGCAACTTGTTGTTACAATTCTGCCAGAGTCTGTTTACTCTAGTGTCACAAACAGGGTGGAGGGTAGGGAAATATACGGTAAAATTTTATGAGCCTCTGTCCGTTATTTCGACACACAATTTCTTCCTATAGTTGTCGTTTCGACGTGTTTCGACTACTGTGCCAGTGTCAAATGCATAGAGTAAGGGAAAAAAGAATAGAGATGACATACCTACGAAAAAAACGTGCATACCTAATCTGAGTCTGGCACAAAGATGGAGGCTTGCCGTAGAGCTGCGCGCACTATTATCGATATCGATAGTTGAATTGCACGGTGTTTACAGAATTTAAAAAAATCGCATATGAGTTTCTTTTAGATTTCTTCATAAAGGCTTCTACGAGTAGTACACACACACAGTGCCGCCGGCTTAGGTTGCCGCGTGCGGCTCAAGGTTACTTAGCTTATTGATTGAGTTTCATGCGGACTGCCAGTTTTTGCGGCTTGTGCCGGGGCATATGTGTAGGAGCCTTAGTAGAGTATCACTATTACTGATCAGCATACCACGCATTCATAATTACCAATGGAAATAATAAATAAATAACTGCTACTACAGATTTTTTCTGGTTTGTCGGACTATACCTACTTATTCTTTATTAATCTATCTTCTATTATTTTTCTATATAATATATCAAAATGAATCCTATTTCGTTGTCACTCAATAGCTCGAGAATGGCTGGACCAATTTGGATAATTCTTTTTTTTATGTTTTCTAAAAGTTCGTAGATGGTTCTTGCATTTAAAAAAAACTATGGTGGTACGTAGTGCGCCTGTGTCAACTTGTTACTAATATTATAATACTTAAGTGTAAAGGGAAATTACTCGGGTATAATTATTTATGAACTACTTGGCACGATCATTCCTAATAAAACGAAAATTATCATTTCAAACAGGTTTAATAAAAACTGTAAAAGCCGTTCCGGTTATAATCAAGTTCTAAAAATGCCTTTTACAAGTAAAATAATTATGTTCACAATAATCAAATATAAGGGTTCATCAAACCGTCGATCCCAGTCATAATCAAGTTCGAAAAATATTTAAAGTTCGGTTAAAACATGTCTCTTCAAAATGCAGGGAACAAATGAAAATATGTTTCGTTGATCTATTTAAGTTTTCCAACCCAATTACATCCAGCCACTGTTCTTTTTTTTAGATGTCGGCAATCTAAAATAATAAAAAAGAAATCCGAGTTTAATTATATTCACCTGTCGCTAAGTTATCGATATCGATAAAAATGAAAATGCCGTACTACCGAAACTCTATTTACAAGGGAGAATTATTTTCTTATAAAATCACATAATATTAATGGTAAAACAGTAAATGATTACAGAAAAGCAAGAATATCATTTTAAACATTCCCACTAATAGCAAAATCTTTCAAAATAATAGGAAAAACAAGATATTTTGAATGAATTCGGTAACTTGCCTGTGCAACGTTATAATGGGATGTTTTTTATGGTGTTTCATGCGGCAACCTAACACACTGCACCTACCCATAATAAATGCAGTATTCTGCAAGTTCTAGCACTACTAACAAGCACAATTTTCGCGTAGAACACTAAATTTTCTTGAGAACACTGAAAAAAACAAGTCGCTATGACAACTGATGTACTTGATGTTGGCTGTGCTAAAACATGGCGACCGGCCGCAGGGAGAACTGTTCATAGAGATGTATAATGCCTGGTCCATAGATTCCTAGGTTCATGGTCAAATGTAATAAGGGTGTCAAGTCGTCTGTCATAACCAAAGAGTATGAAACCGTAGAAAAATGCAAAAATACCAACACGCGAACGGTGTTAGCCAAAGAGTAAAATAGGTAAGTGTTAGTATACTCCAAATCCTATAACTGTACCTCTATCACGAAAAAATATGACAGTCGCCGCGCTAACGTATTCGAGTTATATTGCGCGTCAATGCCAGCTCGACTGCCAACCGTTGTAGTGTCACCGCGCAGTGTATCTCGGATACGCTATCGTTACTATACGTTTGCGATTGTCACATTTATTTGTGATCAAGGCACTGTTTGCTCTGAGTTGGCTTTTCTCGGCAACTCCGATGATTGGTCTCTTTCTCTCGTTTGTCCGTTTGAATTTTTAAATTCAAACGCATTCAATCGCAGTTTTGTGTTTTTTTGTGACTACCTAAGGGTCCTAGGTAGTCACTAATAGTCACGTGAAGTGATACTATTTGTATATTTTCCTGCCTCACACTACCGCCTCGCACATCTCTGGTGGAAACGCAGCCTACTATTCTGTGATGCCACGGTACGCCACGGCCTAGTACGAGTTTTGGTATTTATCAGGTGTAAAACGTGTGACGCCCAGCACACCAGTGGGCGCTGATTTGTATGGAGACACTGAGCGGATTCTTTGAGAAACTTGGTCTACACCAAGCCCGTACTCGCATGTCGAGCTTCTCAAAGAATCCGCTCAGTGTCTCCATACAAATCAGCGCCCACTGGTGTGCTGGGCGTCAGACGTTTCACACCCACACTATACACTGAAAACTCGTACTAGTTCCTCTGTTTTCAATTTCCTTGCCGGTTTAACTCACCTTTATTTGTCTAATATCGCCGGTGTGGTCGACCTTCACGATAAGCACGCCAGAGCGGTAGTCCGAGGTGACAGTGGCGCTCTCCCAAACCTTTTCTGGATGGTCCACCCATATCCGGGCACCCTGGAAGCAACAAGACAAAATTGACCTCCGAATTCATAGTCAAGCTGAACTTCGCTAAACTGTGTCAACCAGCGTTACTTAGCGGCTAAAACCGCCTCTAGGTCTAGGTAAGCGTCTAGCCGTCTACCATCGTTAATTCTAACTCTTAATAAAAAGTATTATTTTTCTATTACCGCGTGCCCACTATGCCCATGCCGCTGCCGGCATTAATGCTGCGGACTTATTGCCACAGCAACATCGCCTTTATTCTCACTAAGCGGCATACATGCCGGCAGCGGCATGGGCATAGTGTGCACGCGGTAATAGTGTGAACGCAACATGATGAGAACACAATGCTTTTTTATCCCGATAGGTGGCGCTTGCAATTTGGTAGTGTCATGGCCGACTTCCTACTTTAAAAAATAAACTAAAAGTTTCCATTACATACAAATTATGCCTTTATATCGCTAATTTTAAAGTCAAATAAGAATATACCTACGCATACGCATAATACGTATTTATTTAGTATCCCACTAAAGGCAATGATCTTATATACTATAAAGATCATTGAGTAAAGGCATACCTACCTCTGTGACAAAGTAATTACGACATGTTAGGTAAAAATGTTACCTACTTGTATCTACCAAATGACTACCGGTATCTATTACGCAGTATGATATATTCTTTGACTACTGGTTAATTATTATATTGACACAGAAAATCGTGACTAACTGACTGAATGACAGTCAACTTCTTCGCTTCACGATCTTCAAACCCAGGACTTACTAAATGCAGGAGATCTCTTTTTGTCCCCTACATTACAAAGAGATAATCATAATCAGATATCAGATTGAAAAAGTCCACATAGGGAAGAATGATGGAGCCTTCTTCAGCCACCGACTTCAAAAAGTCGAGAAAAGATGGCGCTAGTAAATAGGTACACATACTAGATACAAGATACAAGATGTTTATTTGCATAAATAAGTGTTACAATTTGGTCTTATATGTAGGAGGCACTTTTCAACTTATTCACCTTTTCCAGGTATCGCAAATGTTTTGGGCGCTTAAACTTAGGTAGTTAATTAATAACATTAATTTTGGGTAGGTACATACCTTTGGGCATGCACTAAATTTTAAAACATTTTTCCTTATCTACTACTTAACTAGTTCTTACTTAGGGTAGGTATACTTTTTACTAATTATGTACTTAAATTTATTATGGCTAAGTAGGTATACCTACGTACCTAGGACACATTACATTATTGAGCTATCTAACCTACAAGTTTCTGATCACACAGTGGTTAAACTACCCTAGTCAGTCAATCTGTACTTGATAGGTAAGTTAAGGTACCTACCTAAGTAGGTATATCTAAGTACGTAGGTGGGTAGATAAGTAGGAAGCTAGGTAAGTACTTATTAGTGTTTATGTATTCCATCTTATCTATACATCTATACAAATATTATAAAGAGGAAAGGTTTGATTTTTTGTTTGTTTGTTTGTTTGTATGAATTGAATAGGCTCCGAAACTACTGGACCGATTAAAAAAATTCTTTTACCATTAGAATCCTACATTATCCCTGATGAACATAGGCTATATTTTATCCCGGAATTCCCACGGGAACGGGAATTACGCGGGTGAAACCGCGAGGCGCTGCTAGTATTCCATAAATTGATGTGTCTTACGGTACATCCTACTAATATTATAAATGTGATTGTAAGTTTGTTTGTTACGCTTTCACGCGAAAACTACTTAACCGATCATCATGAAACTTTGTATGCATATTCTTGGAGGAACTTTCATATTATTAAAAATAACATAGGATACTTTTTATCACGGAAAATCATCGGGATCCAACGGGACGCGAACGAATTCGCGGGCGGAAGCTAGTATTCCATAAATTGATGTGTCTTACGGTACATCTATACAAATATTATAAAGAGGAAAGGTTTGATTTTTTGTTTGTTTGTTTGTTTGTATGAATTGAATAGGCTCCGAAACTACTGGACCGATTAAAAAAATTCTTTTACCATTAGAATCCTACATTATCCCTGATACAAATATTATAAAGAGGAAAGGTTTGATTTTTTGTTTGTTTGTTTGTTTGTATGAATTGAATAGGCTCCGAAACTACTGGACCGATTAAAAAAATTCTTTTACCATTAGAATCCTACATTATCCCTGATGAACATAGGCTATATTTTATCCCGGAATTCCCACGGGAACGGGAATTACGCGGGTGAAACCGCGAGGCGCTGCTAGTATCAAATAAACTTGTTCTAATAGGTATGTATATTATATTGTAGTAAGTAGGTAGGTACTGGATAGGTCTACTAGGTACCTACGTTAGTAGGTATTGTGCGGTATTGCTTTGTGTAGAAGTAGGTAGGTAGGTGTAGGTAACCTAATCATATCTACTTAGAACCATTCATGTGAAATAAGATGGGTAGGTAGAACTTAATTATTCAGGTAGGTAGGTACCTAAATATACAAAAGTATCTACCTATTCTACATTTTTCACTTGTATCTACCTACCCAACTCATTTAGCTGTGATTTTCTTTTGTATCTAGGTAGATAGGTGTACCTACTAAACCTACCTACATAGGTTAGGTACACCTACCTATGTAAGTGCCTACTGCCTATATTTCTAGGCAGAGTAGGTTAATAGTAGGTACTTTAGATGTAGTTATGAACAATCTCATTTGAAAGTAAAATCCTTTCTTCCCAATCACAGTCAATGATGTCATACATATTAAGAATGCCAAATAACAAGAATTTTAACTAGGTAGGTACCTACCTACCTATTACAATATATTATACATATATTATACAGTTTGCTTCTATAAAGCATGTCAGGTGGCTATAGGAAATACTTAGCGAGACTTCCAGTGACAGATTTAGGATTTTAGTTAGGGGTTTTTTTATTCAAGTAATTTTTTTTTTAATGTTACAGATTAACTTGTATGAGTTAGTGTTTATTAACTGACTTCAAAATAAGGAGGTTCTCAGTTCTCAATTCCAGTATTTTTATTTAACTGCCAAAGTTATAAATCAATTTTGATAAAAATTGTATGGGACAAATAGAAATATGTAAAAACTTTTTATTCTGTTATTCTTACAAAATAGGTTCTTAAGTATTACAGAATTAAATCTTAAAATAAAAAAAAATAACAAATGTGGCCAGCACTCAGCATGGTGCCAGAGCAGGATATGTGAGGTCCCTGCCCAGGCGCTGGTTTACAGTGGCGCCAGCCAAATATAAACCCTTTCAGATAGAAAAAAAGGGTTTTTTTCTATCAAATTGGTTCATAAACGACGAAGTACAGATGTACGAAACATTAAAAAAAAACAACCTTATTGAGATGAAAACCTCCTCCTTTTTTTGAAATTGGTTAAAAAGAACACCAAGTGTAACTACAGAACGGAGTTTAACGGTGTTAATGAACTCATAAAGGAATTTCAGGAGTTTTTATTCAAATATGTCAGCAGATGCAGGCGACAACAAGGGGATTTTTGGACAAGAGTCCCAGAAATCACCGGAAATTAAAAGGAGCTTGAAGGGATAACTGGAATGAACCATATATTGTGTATAGATAAAACATGTACCTATGTAACAAGATTAAAATATAAACCTATATTACACCAAAATGTTCATGTATGCAACATGATAAGTATTATAAATACCTAGTTGATACCTAATTGAGTCATCATCTATATTGTCATAATAAATATATAACAAACAAGGCTACAATATATACCTATAGTTTTTAATTGAAAAGTTTCAGTGTATTGTGAATTTTTTTTTTCTTTGTGGCTGGAATGGCAACTGTCCTGCATACAAACTGTTTTACTAATAGAAACATCAATAGAGTAAATATTTTAAGTTATTCATAAAAAGTTGTAATGAATGATTTCATGCTCAGTGGCACGGGTAGATAGAGAAATGTTTAGATGTAATCAACTTGTGTCTGGCATAATAGATTAGTAATCTTTGACCGTTTATCTCGGTTAAATTAAAAAGAAAGGTAGGGTATTTGGTTATTCTAATTTTAAAAAATTAGAGAAAATATTCAGCCAGTGATTTACCTTCGTGTACAACTCCTTGGTCGTCATTTTGGTGTCTCGAAGATTACAGTTTAATCACAATTATATTTACCACTTTTTATATTATTTCACCACGAGTTCACAACTTAGCAAATACATTTTATTTTGTAGCAGGTAGAACTCCAAAATTGCATTTTTTCGTCAATGCGAAACGTCACTTGATTATTGACATTTCAATCCAGTGTTATCAGTATTGTTATCAATAGTCAAAACAAATAAAAAATCACTACTTTCATCTTCATTTCCTGGACACTTGCGACATTGTCTCAGGGAAATGTTGAATCCTATTAGAATCTAGTGAGAATAGTTCGCACAAAAAATTGACAACTGCACAATGAATGGAAAATGAAAGTTAAAATTCCACACAAAAGACTTCAAAAGTTCCCACGGTGCTGTGCTGCCATGCTAAATATATTTTGACAAGTAGGTCAATTACGTTCCTTTGCACGCATATTTTCACCGCGACCCATTTTTCTATTGTCTTTATGACTTTATTTTTAAGAAATACCTGCATATCTGTAATATTGATTAATATACAAAATGAGCAAGAGCATGAAAAAAATAAGACAGCTTGTGAGCGAAAAGCTTTATTTGCGCAATAAGTTCATATTACAAAAAAGTACCACATCAATCTATATCAGTCGTCAAGTAACAGCTTAGCCAGTCAGTTTTTTCATATTTTTGTCGTATTGTCATTTGAAAAAGCTTTTCATTTGTTTTCTTGGGGAGGGAACCAGGCTTGGCAGGCTTCGTTGGCGATCTCGCAGAGAGAAGTGAAGGTCTTGACACGAGAATCGTAATCTATATAGAAAAGGTTGAGATTATTAAAGATTCTTTCAGCAGATGCGTGTTTTCTCAGGGCGTATCCAAAAAAATTAAGTAGATTATTAAAAGTTACATAGTTGATAGAAGGTTGATGATAATTATGTTAAAAGCGAAATTTAAACTTGCCTGAAAAATCATAAAATTCTTATAGCTAGTAACACTAAATAACCAACATACCCAAAGGTCCCCTCTTGCCGAACATAATGCCGTTCATCGGAGCGTTCTTGTAGTTGGCCTCGCTGAGCCCAGCAATGGATAGAATGACGATAGCGACGCATACAGCGCTGATGAGCCTCATGGTTTGAGCAGACATCTGAAAGTAAACTCATAAAAGCGGGTATCTGGTGAGTTACCTACTCTCGAACACAGTTCCAATCCGGATCCATAGATTTTGACAGAAGTTCTGTCATTTTTCAGTACAAAATGGACACGAGATCTGTCAAATTCCGTGAATCTGGATTGGAACTGTGGTCGAGAGTAGCCCACATGACTGTATTCCTCCGATGAGAGACGAGGGCTGCCATATGACCCAAAAGACATCCTAAGACAAGTACCTAGGTAGTCTTAGTATAAATTGATGGTGATATTAAAAAAACATTTTGAGAGATTGAATAAAACTATTTAATATTAATAATGGACATTATTTTTATTGACTAAGCATTTTAAACATCTTTTTAACCACAGTCATGAAAAATGATAAAGACGATTGATAAAATGGTTAAAACTTTACCTTAGTTTTGAGGAGGTTTTTTTTTACTGGTAACTCTACCGTTGGCAGACTGTCAACTGATGCTGGGAAGAGAATTTCCTTCGAATTTATACGCTGAAATGAGGACACTCACTCAACCCTTTCCATTACTGGATTAGTCGACGCTGACCACAATATTGAAGGGGATAGCCACTGGGGAATATATGGATTAGAACTTTGATAGTGCTTTAATGAAAGCAGATGGAGGTTTCTCACTATCTTGTTTGTATTCAATTATCTTGGGTTATTGGATATTGATGTTATCAAACTTTGTTAAGATAACAATCTGTTTAGGCCGAATAAGTATCAAGTTAATTATTTTCTCTCTTATCGTATAACAGAAATAAAGGGTATAAAAGAAACTGGAAACGGAGAGCCTTCATCAGTACACAAAGTGTCTTTGTAGAAAACAACGTTATTTGGTAGGTACTTTAGTAAATAGATAGATACATAAGTATACCTACCTATAGATATTGTAAGCTTGTTACATTGAATTAATATGATGCTAGGTACAACCTGCAGAAATAAATGGAATAAGTTAAATCCAATATTATCTTAAATCAATCCGTTATAAAATTCTAATATTCGTAATTTCTCTCAGATAACTCAAGATGCGTGTGATCCTGACTTTCTGCTTCATCGTCGTGGCCATGTGTCTGATGAGTATCACTGAAGCTACTTACAGAAAGCCTCCTTTCAATGGATCTATTTTCGGCAAAAGGGGAAATGTTGGTTAGTACCTATGTACCTAATGGAAATGTTGATAGGTATTCCCTTTTGAAAGTTTAAGTACTTACCTAGGTAGTTACCTATTAAATGTTTAGAATCCATTCCATTCATTACATATTCTTTTATTTTTCAGAGTACGACTCAACAGGAAAAGCGCTGACAGCACTTTGTGAAATTGCTGCTGAAACCTGCCAAGCGTGGTACCAAACTATGGAAAGCAAGTGAAGTAAATAAATACCTTTCAACATCGTTAGGTATAATAATAACCTACCTATTTAATAAAATATGTAACAATGTAGTATAATAAAGCCAAAATGCCGTATATAATCTACCTAAATAATAAAAACTGGAGAAATTAAATGTGTTGTTGCTTGTAACATTTTTATAAAAAATATTTTTTTCCTACTTTCCCGTCTGTCAGTTAGAGATCTATCAGCTGTCATCATGACATGTTATTTCCGTAGTACCTACGTTTTCATATGCATAAACTATTTTCATAGTGGAAACTTTTCATCTGCAGAGAATAATCTGTTGTACGATTGGCTTAAAATAAAGGACAATACTAAGCAGCCAATAGCATCGTGCGCATTGTAATTACATTGTAATTAAGTTCCGTAAACGAAACCGTACTTACCGTACATCAACTCAACAAATTTTTAATGGCTGTCGTTCTCGCTATCTGGCTGTTTTGCGATTTATATTTTAGTGTTCAGTTTGTAATTTACTAGCTAGCTTTATCGTTCGCGTTTTGGTATTTGAAATACCTATTTACGGTTGTAATCAAACAAGCCTTCATCTCGTGATTCAAGCGCAAGCGGTGTATCTGTGAGAAAACTGAAGACTTGCAGGTAAAATTATCACAACTTTTCCTATTTTTGCTTGTATTTATCAACGAGACGAATTAGGCATGCAAATTCACGTCACGTTTATTGTATCCGATCCGATAAATCTCGATTGTTCACGTGTTTGAGTCAGTTTTTGCGATGAACGGCTACGAACTATTCTGTGGACGAGCGCCCCGTTTATATTCACCATAGGACGTTATTTATCAGTTTATGTAAACAATTAGTGTAATAAGAAGTTCTAGATATCGTTTTAATTGCTCTATGTGATTTGTGTCTACACTCATGGATATGAGCAGCTCTGTAATATGACAAAATGCTGAGGTAACCTTCATTTTAGATACACAACGCATATTTACTCATCTATAATATAATTATTGCAGTCAATACCATTAAAATCGTAGAACAAAATCTGTTAAGTTATTCTATGTATCTATAGGAAACTCAGTATCATGCTTTATTAAACTCAGCCCTATAGAAACAGAATGATAAATCAGGTTAGAAATAAAAATGTCTTGTTCTAAACAGTATTTCTTATTATATTATATACCAACTATGGATATTACACGGACTACCTATTTGGCAGCAATTTAAATATGCAGTTGACCATTTTGGTAGCCAAATGGCAATGGAAAAATGAATATGGACTTTTTTCCATTATTTTATATCTTACTATTATTTCCTTTTGAGTTAATAAGCAAATGAAACTGCTGGTTCTAAACTTACAAAAACTGCGATCAAATTTAATTTTTTGGCAAAAAAAAATTTTCTGTGAAAGTGTGTAGTCAATGAAATCTTCAAGTGTAAAATCAGTGTGTCATGAAAAAGTGGTATTATTTCTTTATTTACAGCTGATCCTCGAATATGGAAAACTCGGAACCCCCGGAAAAGAAAGCCAAGAGGGTGGGAGGCCTTGACGAGTTCATACAAAAAATCACATCGTCCCATAATAACCTAAAAGCTATTTTAAGTGACGAGTTCTACAACACTATCCCGATGATCAAAGTATACGCTGGTTACGTCAGAGACCAGAAAATGATGTCCCAAGTTATTACTATTCTGAACAGAAATGTGCCGTTAAAAGAACTACACCATTTAAAGCGAATCCATAAATCCTGTATTCTGTTATGTCCCGTGACCAACCTTAACACCACAGCACAAGAATCAATACAGAACTTCATTGAGAATAATGTACCAGAGCTAAAAGATGCTTTCGATTACTTTAAGGATGTCGAAGTACCGTTATACATGCCCAAGACAAAAAAGCAACATGCCGAATGCAACAAACGATGGGCTTGTAATTTCCATCCGGATAAATACATGGAGAGTATTACAAGTGATTCGTTTTTCAAGAAAGATGAGTTGGAGTTTCATAGACGTTACATGGGCATGGTGTTCGATATAGCTCAATGGTATATTGCAAAAACGGGCAACTTCACCAATGCAGATGAACTTTACTTCTCCAATACAAACGTTGCAGTTATCGTTGATCCGACAATCCAATCCGTTGTAGCAGTTTCATTCGATAACAGACAAGATCACCCTATACAGCACGCAACTATGATAGCTATCGATAACGTTGCTAAGACTCAAAACGGTGGAGCATGGTCAAAATCTGACGTAGACTACCAAACGAGTGGTTTCGACAAAGATATACTTTTATATTTAAAAGAGAAGTATCAGAATACAAGGCTTGGATCTAGAAAGTATTTTACTAAAGAACAAATAGCTGATAATAAGAGGTTGAGTGCGAATCCGTACTTATGTACCGGTTATTATATATATTTACTAAGAGAGCCGTGTGTTATGTGCTCGATGGGACTTGTGCATGCGAGGATAAAGAGGGTGTTCTTTTGTTTCGACAATTATGTACAGGGTGCTCTGAAATCGATTACTAAGTTGCATTGTCATACAGCATTGAATCATAGGTTTGAAGTGTTCACTGGGTTTTATTAAATTTTATGTAATTATCCATTAAAATATGCCTATAATAAAATGTAAAACAAAAAAAATATTTTTTGTTCCCTTTCAACTATAATTGCACACATTCAGTCATTAGAAATGACTGTTTGTGTGTTACTAGCTGACCCGACAGATGTAGTCCTGTCATTCAATTCAAACTTTTACTGTCAAACAACTGACAGTTATTTCAAACGTGCTTCGCAAAGAGTATTTAGACGCCAATAACGAAAAAAAAAGAACATGTATACAGGGCACTGACCTCTATTATACAAGTACGCGTACTTGTATAATAGAGGTCAGTGATACAGGGTGTAACTGGAAGGATGGATCATCGGTGGCAGATCGATGGGGGATCTCAATGACAATTGATTTAACCCCATGTATGTTCTGCGATATTCAGTCGTTTAAAAGTTATTCGGATTTTTATGAAATTTTGGCCAAAATCCGATGTTAGGTTCCAAGTGTTCCAAGTGTAGCCAAACTATTAGGTCTACGACCGTAATTTTTTTCTCCTAGTAGCTCTACGGGACAGTGCTTTCCGAAGCACGGAAGCGCTCAGATGTAATACCACTAACGGTCACGCATCCATATAGAGACTGCGCAGAATGTCGCTTAACTTAGATAAGCCAAGCTACTCCAGATGGAACTGCTTATTACAATTTACTCGCTGATTGTACATCTAAAGTAGGTCACTGACCTAATTTAGGGTGACCAAGAGTCTTGTTTATCAAATCTGACTTTTACATTACCATAACCGGCTATCTATCACCAATTATTTGCAATGAGTCAACTAATACTAAAGCTTGTATTCCTAGATCGTTACTCAAGCATCCTCTCAGCCTAGTCACTATAGTAGGTGCCAAATAACACCGCAATATAGGTCATTCACCCACCTTCACCACGATGTCTCAAAATTCAATTTATGAATGGCTAATTCTGTCGTTTTCCATACAAACACTTCGCTAAGACGGTAATCGCTCGAATCTCGTAGTACTGTTTGCTTACCATTCATAAATTGAATTTTGCGACATCGAGGTGAAGGTGGGTGAATTACCTGTATTGCGGTGTTATTTGACACCTACTATAGTCAGCCATATCTACAGGATAGACAAGGTCAATACGTAGGCTGAGAGGATGGTATAGTGCTACAAGCCTACTCCATCTAAACATTGTCCCAGGCACTACAGTGTGTCGTTAAGTGTAGGCATAGGTTGCCTCCTGACGCTCTATAAATCATCTTCAATAGATGTAAAGGCCTATTATATACTCAAGCATACATCAGACTGGCGAAACTCTCGAACTAGACTCGTGCTTTCGAAAAACGAACAATGTGTGAAACGGGGTTCAAAATTTGAATCACGTTTCATACTAAACGAGATTTCAAGTGTGTAATTTTGGTAGAATGGGAGTCCCGCTTCTTCTTACGTAGGAACTACGCATTACATATTCTTTGGCATACATTTGAGTAGAGATTTTCATACCATTATTCATTAGTTGTGGTATTTTAATTTAATTATAGTTTGACGCTCATAACATAAATTAGTCACAAATCGGTAACGTTTGAAATAATTGAAGACGGATCTAAGAAGGTGCGTCTTAACTGAATAATAAAAAAACAGACTAAATAGATTCTGCGTAGCTAACGGACTTTCAGATTAAAAATATTAAAATTTGTAGTAAATCTTCTAACTTAAGAGCTCAGCTCTTGTCGGTGTAATTGTGAAGCTATCGCAATTTGTCCCTTTCCAGTGCAGCTTCCTTGATGTCCTTATACGACATGACAGCGATCATTTCTTCCAGTTGACTCATATAGCCTTACGCGGTCTTCCCCTTCCTCTCTTTCTTTCTACCTTTCCTTCAATGATATTTTTAATGAAGTTGTCATGTCGTATGCGCTGTAAGGACCGAAAAAAAATTTACTTAGGTGTTATATATAAGTTCTTTTTTTTTTTTTTTTAAATTTACATGTCTTAAATTTACATTTTTTTGATGTGTTTCTTGACTTTATGTATTAGGATTTATTAATCTTTATAAAAAAAGGGAAAAAAGTCTAAGACTAAATTTTATCCAATGACAAATTGCGCTTATTTGACGAGCCTCACTCAATCAATTCTAAGCGTTCCAAATAAAAGAGCGCTACTTAGCGGTCATTTTGTACCCAATTGTCCCCTCATAGGCCATTCACGAGTTCCGAAGCATTGCATTGCACTCCTCGCTCGGATTTGGCTGCACTGGCTGTGATAAAATTTGGTGTAAAAAAAAATTCTCGTTTTTTTTTTAATTTGGAATCATGGACGAATCTGTTTTTCTATGCGTTGTGGGCCTGTACGACGGATATTGGTAAGCTATTGTTTTTTAAATATTCGTTCAAGGACCCTGTTACGCGGAAATAATAAAAAAAATTTAGATACCTAATAATTATTTCAGAAAAAAAGTCAATGTAAATTACGTGTTATTGAATAAAATTCTAAAATATTTAAATTATATTTTCTCTGCACTACTAGGGTTAACCGAGTTCATTTAGAAATCGAAGGAACCCTTATTTCTTTTAATAAAATAATTCTTAGGATTTCTAGTTAATATAAGTTTTTTTTAATACAGTATAGGCAACGGTTTGACCTGACCACAATCTCACCTGATGTTAAGCTACGAGATGCTAGAATATACCTATTCACTCTACTCTTGAAAACTTCCAAATTATTGTCATTCGGGAACACAGACGCTATAACACAGTTAATATACCTAAGTAAATTAGTTTCATCATAAATAATTACCTATCTGACTTTATATATTTATTCATTAGTAATAGTTTCTTATCTATTTATAATCATACCGTTTCGATCTCCTATAATTTTATTATTCATATTTCAAATACTTTACGATACTAATTTAGTTGGAAAGCAGTCAAATAGTGAAAACGTCTCGAGGAAACCCGCAATTAGATTGTTAAATGTATTCTTAGTTATGCCTTACTACTAGGCACTAATATTAACTACTAATATAGGTAAGTATACTAATATTACTTCTGTCATTATGCTAAGGCCACACTGTTATCTAAACAAAACATTTTCCATACACAACAGCGTTCTGTAAAAGTCCAGTAAAAAGTACCTACCTACCTATATCTATTCTTTATATATAGATCTGTTTTTGGTGACGCTAAGGTGGCATGCACAGCATTTAATGAATTCTTTAAGGCAATTTTTAGCAGCCCTACAAGTACTCAAAGTTGCTCCTCGGAATCATGTCATCATGTTTTTTTTTTGGATCTTTTTTTTATAATTTAATGTTTGTTTTATTGTGTCTTTGTATGTGTTTTTGCGTAAAATAAATAATTTCTTTTCTATTCTTTTCTTTTGTATATACTTGACTTTGGTAGAATCTTAAACACGGGTGATTAAATACCCCAAACACTGTTTTAATCATTTACAAAAATGCCTGTTTTTTTTTTCAAGAAATCTATTGTTTTTTATTATGTTTTTTAGCGCTCAAAACAGGACCAAGAAAATATCATGTCACACGTTTCCGTTCATCTACTCTTACATTACATCTGACGAAAACTGGCGCGAATCGGTGCATCCCGACTTCAATATATCCCACTTAAAAAACCCACCATGGTTGACATCTAACTACCATCATATCCTCTGGACTTCTTACCTTATCATGAAGCATTAAGATTCAATCTCCGTTGGCCGTTGTAAATTGCGTGGCTCGTCTGCCGTGTCAATTTATGTCCTATTAAGACGTAAAAAGTCCCATTTTGCTGTCAGTGCTGGTGTAATTGCAAAACGACGTCTTCCCTTCACGTGGCTGGTTTCGGGTTTGTGTAGGAGAATACATACTTCTTTCAAGATGATGGTTAAAAAATACTATGCTGTATTCGTAATTCTGCGTTCTACCCTAAAAAAAAAAGAATAAATAAGTGGGTTTACCAAGAGTGTGAAGAATATGGGGGTAATTTCAATATAAAGAAGCGTTTCCGCGATCGTAACGCACAACCCTGCGGTATGCGGCTCAACGCGTACCGCGTTTGCTCTTCGCCGCTGACGCAGACTGCGACGGAACAAGAGACCATACTAGGCGTTTTTCATACGATTATGTGTCCGGCGCCGCATGTCGCATACCGCAGGGTTGTGCGTTACGATCGCGACACCAAAGCTTTAGCCTTTATTTCGTAGCATTATTTACGACATAAATAAGTATATAATCCATAAATACTTAGTAAAAGACATTAAAACAGTAAAAATACAGAAACTGCCAAAACAGTTCATAATGAACACTTTCACAGTATTGTGCTATACGGCATAATGTTATGGGGAGTTCTGGGAATACATGTTTTGCAAAGTTTACGTGTGGGGTCAAGATTAGTCAGAGGGCCTAGTACAAGTTTTCAGTGTATACTGTGGGTGTGAAACGTCTGACGCCCGCAGCACACCAGTGGGCGCTGATTTGTATGGAAACACTGAGCGGATTCTTTGAGAAGCTCGACATGCGAGTACGGCGTAGACCAAGCTCTCAAAGGATCCGATCAGTATCTCCATACAAATCAGCGCCCACTGGTGTGCTGGGCGTCAAACGTTTCACACCAGATTTACACACCGAAACTCTTACTAGGCCTTCAAGTCTATGTCATATGACAGTTTGATGTCTATGGCTGGTTCTCAGACCTCGATGTCGCCATTCCTATCCTCTTCAATTAATTATTTTCAACCGTCAATTATTTTCATCTTTTCAGATCAAGGTCGGATTCATCAGCGCTTTAAACAGAGACGAAGCTCGCTGACCACTTCGTTATAGAGCGAGACAGATCTAGTTCCTCTGGACCGTGTGTGGAATGAATAATTTCTTCAAGCAGAAGATCTTGTAATTTGATTCTTTGGATATCTACGGCTTTTGAATGGTAAGTTATATTCTACTGGTGAAGCATATTTTGGGATGTCCAAGGACCTTCGTCGTGGCTTACTGGCTTTCCTAAGCACGGAAGTGGTCAGATGAAACGCTACGAGTGGTCAAATATTCTAACGATGCCATTTCCAATATTAGTTTTGGTTTTCGACTGTATGCGTCTACGTGCAAGACTACTACAGAGTGATCGTCAGATAACGGCGGGGCCGAACTTTTCTTAATCCTTAGTAGGGATTATTAGGGATGTCTAAGGGGATACTTTGGAGCTATCACAGTTAAATAGTGGTTTAGGGACCCAGTTCAAGAAACATTTCAAGTTGAGCTCTTGCTTAAGATTACGCCGCAATAAGCTGAGTCGGGACCGATTTGTCTGCATACAGCGCGGAACGAGACTAGCTAGTACCCACTTGTTACGTTACGTTAGCTGTTACTTACTTATACTATTTGTTTGTTTCTTGTAGGTATCTTTATGTTTGCTATTTTTTCTGTGCCCGTTCTGTATTTTCTGTGTGTATGTCAAATAAACTTTCTATTTATCTATCTACCTATCTCATTGTCAAAGTTAAGATATTCGGATATGTTTGTGTTTCAATCACGCTACAACCGATTTGGATGGAACTTGGAATGTATATCGTTTGTAACCTGGATTAACACTTAGGCTACTTTTTGTCTCGGAAAATCCACAGGATCAAATGGGACGCGGACGAAATCGCAGATGTTAGTGGTTTAATTAAAACTATCGATATTGTAATCGATGTGGGTTTTGTAAAGATATTGTGGTGATGATGACATAGAAGAAGCGGAAACGCACTCAACAATTGCAATGAAATAGATATAATCAGGAGTCAATTGGTATGTCACACGTGGCACGGACATGCTTCATGTTTACTACCTTACGTCCGCGGTTTCATCTGCTACTTTTATTAGAGGCTGCTGTATCATCTTTCTGCTCTTATCCCGCGCTAGGTGGAATCAGTATCAGCATTATGATGTCCTTTTTCATGCTCTAGGACTTCGTTTCAACCAGCGATATCCGAGCGGAGTTTGAAAAAAATCCACCAATAATATTACTCCACGTAACAAATGAAGTGATACTACTACTATTAGCCCATATTGTCCCATTTCTGGGCAAAGGCCTCCCCCCACTTGAGCCAGTCTCCACGATCTTGAGCCCCAATGGATATCATGGAATTGGAGCTCAAGTTGTTTTGGTGGAAAAGCAGCCTAAGTCGCTATCAGCCGTCATCTTGGTGTTCATTCCCTCATGTCATCTTTCACACAGTCCTCAGACGGTACGAATATGATTGGACGTGCGTTCCAAAAAGTATTTAGCTCTGCCTTTGACTATCCCGCTTAGGTGTACTAAAGAATTTTAAGGAGATGGCCGTCGTGTAATTTCAGTCGTAAACCTGTGTGCTCCACATGATTAAATAGTTGTAACAATAATGAAATGGAGCCAAGGTTCCACGAACACACCCACAATTCCTACAATTCTAAAGTAATTCCGTACAATACATGAGATCATGCGTTTTCATCAGAAGCCGACTGATTTATAGAACAGTCATCATCATCGACAATGAAAGGAAGCTCACCCAGTCGCGAGGTATTGCGTATTTATGTTGATTATTATTATTATATTTAGTCCTTTGTGTCCCACTGCTGAGCAAAAACCTCCCCCCATTCTTTCCACACACTACGATCTTGGGCTACGCTTTGCCAGTCGATCAAAAAATGGTCAAGTTCGTCTCGCCATCTTATTTTAGGTCTGCTACGTCGCCTTCCTGCTGGGTCGTTTATGTTGAAGTCTTTCCAAATGGTTTACGGGTTGCTTGCTACTGTACTAGCTTTTATGGTAGGTACTATTGATATTACTTGAAGAACGTAGACAATATGATAACTTGCAAATCTTAAAGAGAAGTAGTCATGCAGACTGCCAGGCGTAAGAGTAGACGGAAAGGCAGGCCAATTTTAGCTGGTAAATTTTTGTTGTTAATGAAAACTGTTGGACGGATAACAGTTTTCAGACCGAAAGGCGCCGTAAAGTTGCTTGCCTATCTGTCCTTTATAGGATTCATTTTGAGGAATGAGCTCAGGAACTACACGATCTGATACCATCTCCTTTCCATAATCGTACAAGTAGAAGACGCACGGCCCAGAACCACCCATACCTTGTCAGTATATCACCTTCGCACTAAGCATTTCGGTTCCACCTTCATCATGCGAACCGCTGAAGAATGAGACCATCCCATCCTCGTCGCCACTTTGGTATATCAATAAAAACCCAGTAATTAATTAATTAGAGCTAGTTTATTTGGCACCAACAATGTACGTGACTACGTGTAAGATCTGAAGGAAGGAAGGAATGAGATGGGGTGAACGTGAAGCGTTCAGAGTATCTCACAGAACATATTACCAGCGTCTGTCTTTCCTGATCACTATAATAAGGCAATTTTCTGGAGGTGGTTTTGTGTTTGCTGACGTCAAATAAACAATCTATCTATCTCACTCAATATGCAAAGCCGTATCGCACCATCTCACACCACTTAAAAATCGCACAGATAATGATCGCAAAACGCTAATTCCCCTCAATATATCTTAATTTAAGCATTCGCGTGTGCGCACATCTTCATCGCTGCTGATTGTTTTTAATTGTTAAGAAAACATGGTGTACTTCTGGCTTTTCAAGGCATTATCGACCTTAAAGACAAGTTACTAAGGATGTAGGTTTAAATATTTTCCAGTTTTTTTGGGAATAAATGGAGGAACGTACCGCAAATGTTGACCTTAGTTGGGGGGTTTAACGTTTTCTTAAGTAAGCCTAACGTAAATTTTTCATCATCATCATCATTATCCTGCCTTTATCCCACGCTAGGTGGGGCCACGCTAGGTGGGGTCCTAACCTAACGTAAATTTTTCGTCGTATATTACTCAACGTTCAACAGCTCTCAGCAACTTGGCCTTTAAAATCTTCTCACCCTATTTATCTATTGTAGTCCCTATGGATGGTAACACATCCAAGCCTTGGACATCCAGTTTGATCCAGCTTTCTCTACAGAGGTTTTCGTCTGTCGACCTCTACCTCTTGTGTCGTTTCTTGGCATCCACTATGCTATTTGTTGGATCTAAGAGTTTTCCATGACGAAAAATAGCTGCTATTACTATAAACTTACTATTATAAGGGCCAGAAGTCCAAAGCAAATAAACATACAGAACACAATCATCCAGTACCAACGCACAACGTCTTCGATCATCGTGACCCTGCAAGCCAAGTGGTCCTAATTCCTCGACGTCCACACATAGGCTCCGCTTGCGCGATTGGCCAACGAATTAATGGACAATAGCGTACTTATTCATTTGTCCGTCTTTGTACCTTCAATTTAGCGGTAGACTCTGCCAGATTCTGGTGCCAATTTCGCGAATCCTTACTGCGCAGAACTCCTGCGGGCCGGTTTTGAGATAAAAAAAAAATAGAACTTTTTAGTTGCGTCTGGAGCTACATCATACATTCTTTAATATTTCAATTAAATTTTAAATGCTAATTAATAAATTTGCAATAACGTAGATGTGAGAGTAGTTACTACGCAAATTTGATCCAAATTTTTCGCAAATTTTAATTGTTCTTTCAAAAAATTTGCAAATTTTCAATAATGGTGGACTAGAATGTGGTATTTGAAGGACGGAGATGGTAGGACAGTGGTTGTGTTTCGCCAATACGGCATAGTGTCGACTCACAGATGCTGATACTAGGATTCCTCAAGAGGGATAAGTGCTAAGGACTCGCTTGAAAGGTGAGCTGGTGAATTCATCGAACAGATTACTGGAACTAGTTTTTTCAGGACTTACGCTAAAAGTACAATCTGCTTTGTTTTCTTCTAAAATTTTTAGGTATTTTTTTAATTCTATACATATTTTTTGTACGGCATAACAGCTCGAAATTTTCGTGAGCTGTCATAACACTTGGTAGTGTTTGAGATATTTTTAAAAGAGCTCGAGATGAATCTTGCTCGATTCATATGGGATGTCATAAAATGGTGAACGAACATTCCTATATCGGGGATACCAGAACATTGCAATTTGCAGCTATTAACCCAAAATCCTTCTCTGTCTGAAGAAGTTGGGCTGGCTGAAGTGAGTTTAACAGGGAGACAATGCTCAATAGGAACAACGTTTATTTTTTACTAGCTTCCGCCCGCGACTTCCTTCGCGTCCCGTTGGTTCCCGTTGATTTTCCGGGATAAAAAGTAGCATATGTGTTAATCCAGGTCACGTACACCGATCCCCACCGAGAACAAACATTTGTGTGTTGTAAACATATATGTTTGTTCTGTGTCTGGGTGTTTCTATGTATTTTGAGTATGTATTTACAAAAAAAAATGTATGTATGTATTCTATCAGCCATCTAGTTTCCATCGTACAAGCTTTGCTTAGTTTGAGACTAGAAGGCGTTGTGTTAAGTGTCCGTGAATATTTATATATATATTATTTTATTTTATTATTTTATTTTATTTTATTATTTTTTTTTATTATTTTATTTTTATTATTATTAAGTAGTTTTTGCGTGAAAGAGTAACAAGCATCCATACATTACATGCTTACAAACTTTCGCGTTTATAATATTAGTAGGATGTATTTGTCGTAGAATCTCAGGTTATCAGTTTGATATTCTGAACGTAGATTATGAGAAGTAACATGGTATGCAATTTTTATTATTCTCTCTCGCATTTCAGTAGCTCTTGAAAGAAATTACGTAATGCAGTGTTTATAAAGTCATTACCATTGTGTTGACTTACAAAAAAGTAGGTATTCGTCGTCACGTCTTTGATTTCAATAAAATATAGCCTACTAGCAGCGCCTCGCGGTTTCACCCGCGTAATTCCCGTTCCCGTGGGAATTCCGGGATAAAATATAGCCTATGTTCATCAGGGATAATGTAGGATTCTAATGGTAAAAGAATTTTTTTAATCGGTCCAGTAGTTTCGGAGCCTATTCAATTCATACAAACAAACAAACAAACAAAAAATCAAACCTTTCCTCTTTATAATATTTGTATAGATGTATAGATGTATAGATGTTTCAATCCAGAAAAAAGTCTTTCGAATGGTAAGTTTCATGGAAATTGGTCCAATAGTTAAAGCGTGATCCGCGAAAAAACAAACAGATAAACAGACAAACTCGATTTTCAGAATCAGAATCGTTTATTTAGTAGATCTGCATATTTATTTTATCCATATCTTTAATTTAGTTTTTGGATTTTTACAGTTTTATAATAGTATAGATAGATATACGTTTCATTAACACAGTGTTTTCTTTCCAGGAGCCATAGCCCCGACTAAAAAACCGACAAGAATCGCTGCCGATTCCCTCATCACCTCAAGGGGACCGATGGAGACCGAACTTGCAGCGCTAATCACCAACACTTCGGCCGCTCAGCCCCACCCACATCCCAGCTGTCGAAATATGCTGCTTAAAATCGAGAACGAACTCCTCCAAAGCCATCGCCAAAGAGAAACAACAGGGATTAAGAAACTCTACAACTCTTTCTTCGTTCTGTTTTAATTCCCCCCCCGATTTACCCCCAGGCTAGAAGCCAAAAGACTATTAGTGCGTAGTATGGTTTATGATTTGATTATGAATGATAGTAGAAAAGAAGATATAGGCTGGGAATCGACTGTGAGACTATCTTTGTTGAGAGAGGACGATTTGGGGATGTATTTTGAGGAGAGAGAAGGAAGGAAGAGGAAGTGGGACGGGAAGATGATGAGAAGAGACGACAGCGAGGAGAGGGAACAGAGGAAGATGCCGCCGAAGAAGATAATGGGTGAGTTCAGTTTATTTTAAATTTTCTAGGTTAGTTTCTGGTATGAACTGATCAAAACTTGCAAAAAACTAAACCACGGTCTACCGTCAAGTTCTTCGATTTAATGATTACGAGTTAAAAACCATACTTAAAACAATGAAACTTACGGTTGTTACACTTTTTCTTTCTGGTGTACAATAAATAGTTATCTGCTCGGTCTTCCGTGCGTGGGTCGTTGGAGTAAACCATTTAAAAAGTAGCAAAAGCCAAAAACCAAGAAGTAAGCAAGCAAGCTCGTAGGCGTTAGCGGGCAACTCCGATGACGTAGTTTTTAGGCCGCCTTAAGGCATCCGCCATGGCTTAACAACTGCTAGAGCTGGGGCCGACAGTTTAATGTGCCCTCCGAAGCACGGAAACCAAGAAGTTGAAGGCCACCTACGACGACAGGGGCACGTACAAAACCAAACTGACGTTTGACTGCACAGACTGAATCTCAGTCAAAAACGCACCTGTTGGCACCTTTCCGGGTTATACCCCGCGTACGTCTTTCATTCCTGTGCATTTCACGCACGTGGCTTGACTTGAAGTACGTAACGTAGTACGTAGTGTAGATCCTACTAATATTATAAACGCGAAAGTTTGCAAGGGTGGATGGATGGATGTTTGTTACTCTTAAACGTAAAAACTACTGATCCGATTTGGATGAAACTTGGAATATATATTGTCCGTGACCTGGATTAACACATAGGCTACTTTTTATCCCGGAAAATCAACGGGATTCAACGGGACGCGAGCGAAGTCGCTAGCTAGGAAGCTAGTACAACTATAAACATTTACCTTCTTGTGTACATAGATTACTATGAACCCATGGTCGGAATCGGATGGCAGGCTCGGTACCACTAGACGACCAACGCTCGACAGATCATGATAATACATAATACGGTAATTATGCAAGTACCATGCGAGATAGTGGTTCATTAACTGTTGATATAAGACGACCAATAGGATATTCGGACGGGCAAAGATTTGAGATGGTACAGATGAGACAGTTTTGGTCACGAATGTTGCCTAAAAGCTTTAGAAGTAAACATACAAACTTAAGAATAATTATGTTTTGATAATGAATGATATAGTTTTGGGCCTCTACTCCGAATAATGATCAACGAAGATTCATTAGTAGCAATTTTGTTACTGCGCGCCAACCACGTGCGATGACGCGTGCTCTTCCGTGTTAGTGTCACTATACAGTGTAACCCAAAACGACGCAATAAATCTTCAAATATCATTTTTCGTAGAAACCACTGGTTTCTGAGGCTTGTGTAAAAACTCATTTGTTTATTTCCCATCTATTTTCATTGTCTTTATAACACTCGTGCTGATTAACAAGAAGAGCGTTCAATATTAGTGCCAGGAAACAGTAGGCATACCTACCTACCTACTTACTACTACCTACTTGTTTTCCCAATTCCTATCTATTTTCATTGTCTTTATAACACTCGTGCTGATTAACAAGAAGAGCGTTCAATATTAGTGCCAGGAAACAGTAGGCATACCTACCTACCTACTTACTACTACCTACTTGTTTTCCCAATTCCTATCTATTTTCATTGTCTTTATAACACTCGTGCTTATTGACAAGAATAGTGTTCAAAGTGCCAGGAAACAGTAGTCATACCTACCTACTTGCCTACCTACTACTATCTACTTGTACTGAACGCGGCTTAAAACAAGTACCGTGTAATATACTTGAAATTTCTAAGCATGCACCGCTTTGAAAATATTGATCTAGATTCTCATAATATTCACAGCAATTACGTATACCTACTTACCTCTACCTACTAGGTAATAGGTATGCAATACTACGTTATACATATTTGTATGTAGTTTTTTTAATGTAGTAGGTAGGTTCGTATGAGTAAGTGTGACCAATAAATTAACTCTACCTACTAAGTAATAGGCGACACTACGTTACACACTTTTGTATGTAGTTTTTTGAATATAGTAGGTAGGTTCGTATGACTAAGTGTGACTACCTAATGTTGTAGGTACTAGTAGGTAGTATTTAATCGTTAAATAGCTAAGACAAATCAATATCAAATGATTATATATACGCATATGTATAGTAAATTTTTACTTTTTTATTGACATTGATCTTAATGTAAGTACAAGTTGGTACTTCTGTGCTTATTGAGTAGAAATAAAGAAAATACATTTATTTATAACACGCAAACGGGCTATAAATGTCTTCAGTACCTCTTGAGCAGAAAGATTTAACAAATTTGTTTTTCGCGTATTTACTAAGCTAATAGTTATTATTCTTACAAAAAAATTCTTAAATCTTCCTTCTCTATACTAAAGTATACGCGTAATATTCAAATGGTGGATTCTAAAAGAAAAAGAAATTCTTAATATAAAATTTTTGGATTTGATTATGAAATTGAAATTGCACTCAAACAGCAGGCATTTTAATTTTTGTCAACTAAAATCACCTAACTACAGTAAAATACACGAAAATGACGGTAAATAGAAAAATGTTTCGTATAATTTGTTAGATCCTACCTATATAAATAGTTCGATTGCCTCACTGCGACCTAACAACAGCAGGCAAGTTCTCAAACCTGCATAATCTATGTCAATACATCTTTGATAGTGACGTATAAATTATGAATTTTGTTACACACGAAACGAATCAGTAGATATGAAACCGCTATGACTATTCGACGCTCGTAGTGTTATACTTCGATATATAAATATAACAAATATATGTTCGTATGTGTGTTGTGATAGTGTTAAGTGCTAAAATACACGCGTGGAGTTTGTTGTGTAATGTGAAATTAAGACAGTGGGTTTAATATATAACTTTATTATAAATAGAAATAGAAATTATTTATTTTACGCAAAAACGCATACAAAGATACAATGAAATAAACATTAAATTATAAAGAAAGATGCGTAAAAAGGGTGCTCGCTCAGCAAATGCTAAAGGTGGCTCTTTTAGCGCTGGTTTTCAGGAGTGCCTAGAGTGAAGTGGCGTACAGCCTCTGCGACACGCGCTCTGTTTTACAAGAAACTTAATCTAATAGCCTAAAATATTATGTGCCTAATTTAATATACAATTTATCCTTGTCTTGTCTGTCTGTGGGTAAGGCCGGCTAGAGGATGGCATATAGGTGCTACAAGTCTACTAAACAAACAAGCCATCTAAAACCATACGCCACCCTTCTCCAGTTACCAGCGGGCCTAAGATGCGCACCGCGAGATGTTTGTCACGTCGTTCTGTCAAAATGTAAGCGTTTTGTACCAGTTTAAGAACTATTGCATTATCTGTGGTACCTAATGGTGTCGACAAAACGCGCCATAATGTACACTTTTGACACTTGTTAGTCGTCGTACCTCTCTGAGGACGAGATAATAGTCATGCAGAAATGTCAAAAGTTGAAAATTCAAAGGCGCGGTTTCTCGACAACATTACCACAGATAATGCGATAGTTCCTAAACTGGTACAAAACGCTTACATTTTGACAGAACGACGTGACAAACATCTCGCGGTGCGCATCTTAGGCCCGCTGGATCCTAAAACTATTTACCTACTGTCTTCGATTCTGTTTTCAGTGGTCCAATTATTATTATTTAAATGAAATGGTTTATTTGCCATAAATATGGTTACAAGTTCTAAAGATATGTTTAGTAGGTTCCACATATATAACACCAAACACATTGGCATGCAAATTATATTATTTAGATAATCATCTATTAAATTATAAACACTACCTACTTAAAATTGAATTGAATAATTTTTACAATTATAAAATGTAATGCAGTAATAATACAAATTTTCAATACCTATATGTCATTATATAATAATTTATAAGTTTAAAAAACTGGAAAAACCGACTTCAATTTGATACGCATTCATCATCAAATGATGATGATGATGATGATGATAGCAGTTCATTGGGACTGTTCTATTGATCGTAAGCACCACAAAAACGTCACAGGAAAGCAAATACGCAGTGTCGTGTACGTGAATGACGTGTTTTTTCGAGTTATTCTTATTTAACTGCCAAACTACTGAACTGATTTTGATAAAAAAATTATGGGACCAATCTGGAAGCATACCCGTTCAGATAAAAAAATAATTTTTCAAATCGGTTTATAAATGACGGAGTTCTGAGGTGACAAACATAAAAAAAAATACAACTGAATTGAGAACCTTCTCCTTTTTTGAAGTCGGTTAAAAAAATCATGAACATTATATAAACGTTTAGCATAATATAATAATATCAAGAACATCCAACTGGACCTAATGATGCGCACTTCGCTTAGGCCTGTGCTCATCATTTATTACCGACATTAAGTTGAGTAGATAAAAATCTAAACTAAAATAATAATAATATTGGTCTTACGATTCTTAGGGAAGTCTGATGAACTTAAGAGCTCAGAAAGATCCCTTGAAATACAATACCCCCTTCTCAATTATTCGTAGACACACAACGCATTCTAGTCCCAAACTAATCAAAGCTGGTATTATGGGAACTAGATTGCTGATAGATTACTTATATACATTTTTTTTTAGTAAATACATCCATACTAATATTATAAATGCGAAAGTAACTCTGTCTGTGTGTCTGTCTCACGCCAAAACTACTGAACCGATTTGAATGAAATTTGGTACACAGATAGTCTAGAGCCTGAGAAAGGACATAGCCTAATTTTTAATGCGAAAAAATGGTTGAAAGGTGGGGGGGTGAAAGTTCCTTAACCTTTTTCATGAAAACTTTTTTAATGTCACATTTGAAATAACTGTCAGTTGTTTGACAGTAAGAGTTTGAATGACAGGACAGTCTGTCGGGTCAGCTAGTACTTACATAGTTCCTGTCCACCCAAAGGTTGTCTGGAGGAGATCGCTTATCGATAAGACCGCCCATTGTGCTTCTTATCATAACGTGCTTCATTCATGACAGGCGTCATGGCTCAGTCGGTAGTAGCTCTGCCTTCCGTGCTGTGGGTCGTGGGTTCGATCCCCACAGAGAACAAACATTTGTGTGTTGTAAACATAGATGTCTGTTCTGTGTCTGGGTGTTTCTATGTATTATAAGTAGGTATTTACAAAAAAAAAGTGTGTATGTATCCTATCAGCCATCTAGTTTCCATCGTACAAGCTTTGCTTAGTTTGGGACTAGAAGGCGTTGTTTTAAAGTGTCCGTGAATATTAATCCTAGGCACGCTGGACTCTCTCGATTAACTGTTGTCTTTTGATTTTATGAGTATTTTCTGGAGAGTTTAGGCAAATTTCCTGAAGCATGATTACACACGGATAAAACCATGTCTTCATGCATTAGTTTACACTAACTGATTAACACGTTTACTTCACGATCTTCCAATTATCACGTATTAAACGTGTAACATCATGGAGATTAGAGTATAATTTTTCATTTTTTTTTTTTTTCAAAATTCAAAATTATTTCGGAAGTAACTGAGATGAGACCACTTACAATTAGGTGGGTACATATACCTAGATTTAAAGGGACCTAAAATCGAATTAAACTACATTTTGTAGGTAGTAGGTAGGTAGGTTAGGTAAGGTGTTGTTTTATTATCATCATCATCATAGGCAACTTGTAGTAACCCACTGCCGGGCATAAGTCTCCTCCCTCAAACGCCACTCGTGTTTAATTTGGTCTTTTTGCATCCAGGCAGGTCTTCCCCTGTACGGCAACGATATCATCTACCCATCTGTCCATTCTGTCAAGGTGTTGTTTAGTGGCATAAAATCGGAGCTAATGTAAATAGGTGGTCTGCTATGTTCTTTAGACTTCCCATCCTTCTTTATTGTACACAAAACAAGACATAAACCTCTTCTTTCTTTGTCTAACCCTTCTCCCTTTATTTGAGGCCTCCTCACTTTTGAGCGCCAAGACAATCTGTCTTAGGCACAGGCAATTAGGCTTGCATGAGGTCTCTTTTTATGTCTAACTAGCTGATACCCGCGACTTCGTACGCGTGCGAAACGTTCCGCCAAAATATCTGTCAACCAGCTTACGATGAGCCTCGTAGCAAATAGCTGCTTTTGGTTTAGATAGTTCAAGCTGTATCTAAGAATCCACGTCTTTGAATTCAATAAAATATAGCCGATGTTTCAATCCGGAAAATGGGCTTCCGAATGATAAAAGTTTCATTGAAATTAGTCCGGTAGTTTTAAGGCGTGATCTGCGAACAAACAAACCGATAAACAGACAAACTCGATTTTCGGAATCAGAATCGTTTATTTAGCAGATCTGCTTATTAGTTTATCCTTAATATCTTTAATTTTACTTTTAGGCTTTTTTACAGTTTTATAATAGTATAGACAAAACAAGACATAAACAAAAGACACAATAGACAACATTTACAAAAGTAAGCTTAACCCTAACAAGAGTTTCTTTCAGCAAACCTTTGAGCCTAGAGATTATTCGTGTTATAAAGAGTACGTAAAATTTGAAGGCGCGTCTTTGACATAATATTCCTTTGTAGGGTTTCAATGTCCTCGTTCAAACTGATTTTGGTTTTATTACTATCAAGATAGTATTGCTATCATAAAACAGTATTAGTTGTGTCTGGTACTATTATAACTATTGCATTTCACTTTACTACGTCTTATCTTCCATTTAAATAGGATAACAAGCAGCCAAATTTTTTATATATTTATTTTCGTATTTTTTTAAAATCATCTTTTTAATATGCGCTAGAAAAAAATCTGACATCTGAATAAAAGTAATGTTTAATGCTGATTAGTTTTTTTTGTATTCTCATTTCTTTTTCAAGTTTTATTAATCCTACCTGTGCTTATGATTTAAGAAATTGTTAATTATTTTATCATAAAACTATATACTTATTTGTTTTGTCAGATTGATCAGAGTTGACGAATAATAGGTGTGATACTGTTTTTATACCTATAATTTTATTATCGCATTAATCTAATATCTGCTCGCTCTCGCTCTAGTCTTAATAGCTTGTTGTCTGTCTCCTATAATTATTGTAACACTTGTCATGCCTTTATTTTCTAATTGTAATATTTCTGTGATTCGGTGTATATGATGTTGGGGACTCAAATAAATAAAATAAATAAATAAATGAGTGGAAGAAGAAAACATGTTGTGCCGACCCCACCTAGCGCGGGATTAGGGCAGGGAAATGATGATGACTTATATGTTTTGATTTAAGACTTCGGGCTAATATCTATGTGCTTGAAGCTTAGGTAGCTACAGTAATTACTTACTAGATCTCCTATTGACAATTCCTAAGAACATCCCTTATTTTCATATGATAGGTTTTTTTAATTCTAGGATTTATAATGACTGTACGATAGTGAACCCAACAGTTTTATATATTTAAAAAAAACTAATTCTTAACAGCGAAACTATCTAGTTGTCTCAAAGTCCAAGTTACGCAGCCTTCACGAGTGAGCGAGACAGTCTTCTGTCACCTTCCCCACCTTGCCTGATACCAGCCAAAGACCCTGGGGTCAGTTGATATCTTCACTCTGGCTATCACTAGTTCTGCACACACGCTGGGTTATATAGGTCAGAGATGTAGGTTTTATTTGATATGTATAATTGTTTTTTTTTTTAGATTAATTACTAAATTTGCCATTTGAAATTATTAAAATTTACAATTCTTACTTCTCCTAGGCCTATTTGCCATTTGAAATTATTAAAATTTACTAAAATTTACAATTCTTACTTCTCTTAGGCCTATTTGCCATTTTAAGTTATTAAAATTCACTAAAATTTACAATTCTTACTTCTCTTAGGCCTATTTGCCATTTGAAATTATTAAAATTTACTATTCTTACTTCTCTTAGGCCTATTTGCCATTTGAAATTATTAAAATTTACAATTCTTACTTGTCTTAGGCCTTTTAAATCTATTGAACATGATTTATATAGAGTCAGGATCAGGAGGCAACCTATGCCTACACTTAACGACACACTGTAGTGCCTGGAACAGTGTTTAGATGGAGTAGGCTTCTTATTTACGGCCGAACGAATCATGGCGGATTCAATCGTGCGCCGTAAATCAATCCCCAAAGGCCTAATATCTCACATACGTATAAGCTTGTCAATATTTAGCACACACACGATGATGCTGCTAAATTGGGTTATATCGAGGCATGCCTCTGAGGGTTCCGATAATGTGGTTGTCTCGCCGGTTGTTATTTATCTTCTTATATTATTTTAAATATATAAAACTCTTTTGAAGCTGACTGACAATCAACGCACAGCCTAAACTATAAGCCCTAGAGGTATGAAATTTGAAGGGTTGTATCCTTATATGGTGTAGGGGTGCACGAAGAAATAAACTTTGAAAAGTCGCACCCTAAAGGGTCTAAAATTAGGATCAAAGATTTTTACCAAATAATGGGTATGCTGCTACACATAACACAATAATTTACAAAATGGTGTATAATGCCTACATTTTGATAGAACGAGTCGACAAATCTCGCGTAAGCACCCTAGCCCCGCAGATCACGAAAACTATTCCAAGTTCCATCCAAATCGTAGATAGAATAAAATAGTGTGCAAGAGTTTAGAAGCGACACGTGCTTAGATTAAACAAAAATATTAACATTACCTCGGTTACGAGACTCATAGCAATCTAAACAATGCATGCACTTAGCACTATCTAACTAGACTGCTCTGGTATAGCTGGATTTGGTGATCCTTGATTGCATAATGATTTTGCATTATTACCTACTTGCGATAAATAAGTAGACTTGACTGTTTTTGTCTATAAATGTAGATAATTCAAAGACTATTTCGTAAACAATACGTACGGTTTCGGAGATATCATTTTATGTGTTTACTTCTAGGTATTAACCTAAACCCCCTTTTTCTGTATACATTTTCCAGTTTTTCCGTTTACTATTGATTTTTGTATGAAAATCTCTACTCAAATCTATGCTTGTGTAACGATTTCTGTATCTGCGGGCTTTAGAATCATTGTTACGGTTTACGTGGTACGTACTTATTCCTATTCTGGCTGTTCGTTGTTTCTCAGTAGCTTGTCAGGGTTACTCGGTCATGCAACATTTTCATGCAGTAACATAGATAAACTTTAATTGATCTGTTTACACCAGACTTTACAAACTTCTTTCTGATAGTCGACTGATTCGTTACTACCAATTATATTTGTTTAATTTTCTCTTTTCATTACGTCTTCAACTATCACCCATTCAGAACGTCTACTGCGGTAAATCTAGCTTTAAGATACTTATAGTTTCTATATTCATCTATCGGTTATCAGTAAGTCGATTATATCTACTGTAGATACGTGTCAGAAAGAGCCGTGCTCTTTTTGATAGGTAAACAATGTTGTTATGGTGCTTCTGTCAAAACCAAACATAGATTCAATGCTGAGAATCGTGGTATTCTTTAAACACGTCCTAGAAAAAGTTGGTATAAGTTTTGGAACAGTTAATGTCCACTTTTGGGACATTAAACTCTCAACGAAGATATAAAGCGTTTCATTCAACAGTACGATATAACTACGATATAAGACGAAGTGAACAACAAAACTCCACAAGACAATGAGTGCTAAAACCCATGGACTACTATCAACAGATATATTTCAAAGTGTGTGCAGACAATCGCATTTGTGGACTTTCAAGTGTTGGTGTTTCTGACAGTGAATCAAAACAAAAGGAGACTTACAAAGACTAAACGCTGGATCTAGAAAACATAAGAAAGTAAAATGATAAAGATAAAGCGACCGAAATCTAGTCAGTAGCTGGCCTAGACGCTAAAAGCTAAAACCCTCAAGCAAATCAAAAACAAGATCTTCTATTGAAATCAGCTAGTTTCTTACACCAAAAGTTACATCAACCAAAGAATTGGCCAAATCACGACTGATCTTCCATGGAAGCCAGCTTCCGTTGGAACTCCAGTGGAAACATCTCTCGGCTATCAAACTTAATGCTTACAAGCACATGACTAGTGCCACCTATCGTTCTTCACTCACAACTATCACCATACTGAACTGGTGAAGATTGGCTATCAAACGCAATTCAAGAAGTAACTGCGTAGGTGAACCCATCATAAGTAACTTCTACGCCGTGCTGAATTAGTCCACTCTTTGGATATTAAATTTGAGCGTCGGTATCAGCTATCAACCGTAAAGTCTTCGTCTCGAAACTCTTTACATCGTGACCGTCATCACCAAATAGTGGTTATCGTCTACTGGCTATTAAACTCTTGCATACGTCGTGCTATTCTAGTGCCATCTATAGACGCAACTCTTATGAAATAGCGTGAACCTGTCGCCACCTAGCGACTATACAATTCAACTTCTCCAATCAATCAATCTCTTGCATTCGTTGTGTCAACTTAGTTCCATCTATTGACGGAACTCTTGAAATACCCGCGGTAAGCTGTTGCCAGCGTCGCCATCTATCAATTGCGAAGTTAAACTCCCGAACTGGAGTGGTGCCAAGTGTCAGTGGAGGACGCGATGGTGGAAGATACATCGCAGCCTGCAGAGCGGGTGTCAGCAGCCGCTGTGCTACAGTTCGCTGCTAGAGAAGCACGGGAGGGGAGGAGGTTCACGGAGTTTGGTGCGCATGCGTTCGCCAGCATCACTTATAATACTTATGGTAAGCTGGTATCCGTCTGCATACCGAGTGTGGACGTTTGACGTTTACTACTAAGTCATGTCAACCAGTATGTAGAAGATGGAGAATTCATCAGTTTTGTAAACTATCCGCTAGGGGCGCTGTTTAATCTTTATACAAAAATATAGTTCACGTGAACTTTGCAGTATACGTAAAACGAACACACTAAGCATGTTGATAGGGCCATCGAGCTCGAAAATGTAATCTGGACCATTTGAAACCATGTTTTGTATAATTGGCTGGTTTGTTGAGGGTTTGCTCAAGTCCTAAAAAATATATGCCTGAGATTCTACTCAGACTTGGCTGTTGCTTCAGCGAGATACGAAACTTATAATTTTGAGATAGTGACATCTTTTATTCATTATTTAAAAACTCTTATAGGTAGTGTTACTTTACAGAGTTTTCTTTCATCAGTTTATTTTCAGCTTTTCACATATCTATTCAATATTATTGCATGGTTTTTGGTAGTAGATACTTAAATCAACGAATACTTAAAGCATTTGTTCTAAAAATATGGTCGCTCGAGAATTGAAATAGTTACGTATATGACATAGGGAATATTATTGACATTAAATCTCTATGGACAGTAGTGTTCATTGAGGTTTAAGTCCCTCCTTTCTTAAAAACAAAGCAATGTAGTAATTTCATAAATAGACTTTTCTCTAAAAGCAATCTCTACTAGACTTCTGCGTAATCGCGCGTTTTGTCCCAACACCGAAGATACGATGACCTCTGAACCTACCTACACAGACCTATCAATCTTGTACTTTGCCCTGGGGCCACTGTTGGGGCTACTTTCTAGTAACAACCGCATATTAGTCTGGCAATAAGATTTATTTACATTAAAAATCAATTAATGAATCCAATTGACCTAAAAAGTCATTACATTATGTCATCGGACTGAAATCACAGCGTAATCCGCCCCCCACACCTTTTGGACTGATGACAGTGTTAAGATTGACGAAACCTGTGGTTGGGTTGAAGAAGTCTCGGAATCACTCCTTCTGGAAGGTGAAGACGAAGGAACCTAGCAACTAAAACAAGACAAAACTTGGTTATACACGGTGTAACATAAATACCCTATAAGTCCGAAAGGGGGGTATTTTACAGGTCATGGCGAACAGTATTTGTTCTACGACTTTTGAGATTTCCAAGTTTTTCATTCATAAAATGAACTCGTAACTTTTACTAAGAATGTACCTACACACAGCTAGCGTGTGCGTGCGACGTGGCAGGAGGGTACCTACGTTTGCATGCGTGTGTACGGGTTTACGCAAATAGTGAACAAACAGTTAGGGTTGTCGCAAATTTCTAAAATAATAAAAGTTGTACTTTTGTATGAAAATTTCAGTTACAATTTATTGACCCTTTGCACATGTCCAAGCACTCAGGTGATCGGTCTGATTACGCCTCCTTAGGGCTTATAGGGTAATTATGTTACACCTTGTATAAGTACTTTTGGTAAAACAAGATACAGTCTAATAGAGATGACAAAATGACGTCGAAAACGTTTCTGTGGTAGAAACCAGTTTTCTTCCTTATTGGAGTAAAATCTCTGTCGAAGTGAGCATAAAGTATGCTAAGGTTAGCGACTATAGCAACCAATTCTGATGACGGTTAAACTTTAGACTCCCTAGATCAGAGACACTCAAGAACCGATATTCAAACGTATCTATGGTGGTAGAAAATGCTTTAGCCACCCATCTAAATGATTATCATATTATTATGTCAAATTATTGAGACAGCTATATGCTAAGCCAGTAGCATTTTGTTTACAATAATTTCCCAACTCACAAACACGAGCGCATCTTATCTCACGTCGTTAAGTTAACTGTAGGTAGGTACGGTTTTAGATTATTTACCCGTCGACTGTTTGTACGATAGTTTAATTACTTGATGACTTTTTTATTTGTTTTACGAGATACTTGGCAGTTTATTGTATTCATAGAATAAAATAATTTTTAAAAGGTATTTCACACTACTCCCTCTAGTCCCAAAAGTAGCACATCTGGTGCTTTGGAACGAGATTGATGATAATGTATTTCTATAAATTTTTCTTTGTAAGTACTTGCAATACCTAGAAACACCCAGACATAGAACAAACTTCTCTGTCTACCACACAATTTTTTATTCTCAGTAGGGAACCCACTACCCACAGTACGGAAAGCAGAGTTATGCCGAGATGTAACGCTTGTTGAAATACCAATATGAAAACATGTTGTGATAACTGGAAACCATATCGTCAAGTCTGCATTTTGACCACAAGCTCATACGAAGATTATCTATATATTCAATATCATAATGTCTTCTTTCAGCGGCTTTAGGCGACATGGGTGGCAGCGGCACAAGCTCTTCATCATCACACATGTCCCCAGGATGGCAGGTCAACGACCTGGACTTGGATCTACCTGGGGAGCTGTCCATGAAGTGAGTCTACTAGATTTTTCACAGGAGCATAGAGCAGACCAAACGGCATACGCGAAATTCGTAATGGCCGTTTGGTGATATCAATGATACTTACTACCATGAGGGAGGAATTCTAGGTCTTCAAGATAGTAGAATTGACAAGTTAAAGACCTCTACTAAAAATAAGTATGTTCCCAATAACCTGTTGGCGATATGGATGGATGACGTCACTTTCGAATCTCATAGTTGGAAAACTAAGACCAAATGAAATGTTCGTGAATTCAAAGTGCCCCGATTTTAATGAAGTCGAGAGAATTTTATTACTCAGTCTCTTGAAAGTTTGGTTGTAGAAAAGAAACATCCAGCCGTAACGTAATGTTGATTCTGTTCCTCCAGCGAGGCGCTTCTGTCGCTGCCATCGTTGGGATTCAAGCAGGAAGCACCGTCTCCGACTGGCAACGTGCTGTCACCACCGCGCAGGGCTTGGCCACATCGCCGAGCTGATGAGAGACAGGTGATGATTGCATGATCTGTGCACAGTGATGCTCGCATTGCTGTGTTTCAGTTTGTATGAGTGCCGGTGCTATTACACGCTCGTGATACTTAACATCACGTCTCAGAGTGATGGACGGAGTGCGATGCCTCACAGGGCACTTCTTTATTGGAGCTGCTCAGGCAATGCATTGCAGAGGTCACCACTTAACATAGAAGCCATCGGTTTGTTCCATCAAATATTCCTATAAGAAAATTTTGAAAATGACAGGTGTAAAAATTGCGATCAATGTTTTTGAACTCCCTTTAAAGCCTTCGATCTGACCACTAAGTGTAATGGGGTCTACATTACACTAGGGCTTAGTTCCTAGGCGGTCAGAACGCAAGCCTGAGGGTAACATAGGCGTAAGGTAACCGTTTTTTTTTTCAGATCACAAGCATGCTGGTCGATAACCGTGACTCCATAGATGAGAATGGATGCCAACAGTCACCACCACACAATGGTGCTATGATGCAACACGGTATGTGTCAACACTGTATCATTCTAGAATCTTCCTATAGCATTGTTCTTCTTTCTGATAGATGTCACAGCTCAGCATGTTTAGTGTGTTCGTTTTACGTATCCTAAAGTTGGCGTAAACTATATTTTTTTATCGAGACTGGCTGATACCCGCAACTTCGTACGCGTGCTTAACTTTCCACCAAAAAATATCTGTCAACCAGCATACGATTAACCTCGTGTGTCAGAGGCTGCTTTTGGTTTAGAGAAGTCAAGCTGTATCTAAGATTCCACGTCTTTAATTTCAATAAAATATAGCTTATGTTTCAATCCGGAAAAATTGCTTCTGAATGGTATAAGTTTCATTGAAATTGGTCCAGTAGTTAAGGCGTGATGCGCGAACAAACAAACAAACAAACAAACAGACAAACTCGATTTTCGGAATCAGAATCATTTATTTAGTAGATCTGCATATTTAGTTTATCCATATCTTTAATTTTAGTTTTTGGCTTTATTACAGTTTTATAATAGTATAGATTGAGCAGCGCCCCTAGCGGGTAGTTTACAAGGCTGATGATTCTCCATACAAAATGGGTTCAGTGTTTAACCACCACATAACAAAAAATTTTTGTTACTGTCAAGTAATAATAATAATAAATAAATTTTAATAATATGCGTCTAAGTAACATATAAGTATGTGTTTAATTTTATTTATTTGTGTTCTCAGGAAGTCCGGACATGCAGTGTCAATCAATCCTCTCCCAAAATGGAATGATGTCAATTGGATACCATTCACCCGGACAGGAGAATAAAAGTGAGTCAGAAACAATTGCCATAAACGAAAAACAAACAAAATGTCCATGAATATTTTATTTTATCTATACTATTATAAAACTGTAAAAAAGTTCTAAAACTAAAGACTACATAAACGATTCTGATTCCGAAAATCGAGTTTGTCTGTTTATCTGTTTGTTTGTTTGTTTGTTTGTTCGCGAACCACGCCTTAACTACTGGACCAATTTCAACGAAACTTATACCATTCAAAAGCCTATTTCCGGATTGAAACATAGGCTATACTTTATTTAAATCAAAGACGTGTATTCTTAAATACAGCTTGAACTCTCTAAACCAAAAGCAGCCATTTGCTACGAGGCTAATCGTATGCTGGTGACAGATATTTAAGTGTAAAGTTTCGCACTCGTACGAAGTCGCGGGTATCAGCTAGTTATTATTATAATGTAATGTCAAACAGCTAGATTTTAATCAACTGTTTAATTATGAAGGGTTTAGTTAGCTCTAAGTAGGGGTCGCTAAGGGGATTATTGGACAAAAGTTGCAGAAATCCCCCACGCAGGGAAAACTGGAACTAGCCTTAAAAGAAAGTAAAAAAAATTTGGTTTTCGAGAATGTCACTTTTCTTATACAAAAAAATTTAACAAAACTTGGTAAACTTGTCCACAGATGCTGGTCTTCTGATGTGTTCACCAGCCAGCTCGTTGGATGGATTCCTTCATTCTCCAATACAGCAGAGATCTGAAGCCAGCTTCAAAGACGACACCAGGCAAGTTAATTAAATATGCCGATAAAGAAATCGTTAATCAAGCATAGATTTGAGTAGAGATTTTCATACAAAATCTATGCTTGGGTCCAGTGCCTTGATCACGAATAAATGTGACAATCGCAAACGTATAGTAACGCCAGCGTATCCGAGATACTCTGCGCGGTGACACTACAACGGTTGGCAGTCGAGCTGGCATTGACGCGCAATATAACTCGAATACGTTAACAGAGTTTTATACACGGTGTAACATAATTACCCTATAAGTCCGAAAGAGAGGTATTTTACAGGTCACGGCGAACAGTGTCTGTTCTACGACTTTTGAGGTTTCGAAGTTTTTCATTCATGAAATGAGCTCGTAACTTTTACTTAAAATGTACCTACACACAGCTAGCGTGTGCGTGCGACGCGGTAGACGCACCTACGTGTGTATGCGTGTGTACGGGTTTACGCAAATAGTAAACAAACACTTAGGGTTGTCGCATATTTCTAAAATAATAAAAGTTGTACTTTTGTATGAAAATTTCAATTACGATTTATTGACCCTTTGCACATGTCCAAGCACTCATGCGGTTGGTCTGATTACGCCCCCTTCGGGCTTAAAGGGTAATTATGTTACACCTTGTATATATTGATGATGTGGGAGGCAAATAAAGATCTTAGTACTTATATAAAAAAAATATGTTATTTTGTTTCAGATTTCAATATGTCCTTGCGGCTGCCACATCAATAGCCACCAAGCAGAATGAAGAAACACTCACATACCTGAACCAGGGACAGTCTTACGAGATCAAACTCAAGAAATTAGGTGACCTATCTCACTACAAAGGGAAAATACTGAAGGTATGTGTTATTAACCTCACATTGAATCCCACTTATATTATAAATTAGGTGCCGCCCGCGACTTCGTTCGCGTCCCGTTGGATCCCATTAATTTTTCGGGATAAAAAGTAAACTTCTAGAATAGTGTCATAATTTTTTTAATTTAAAATAGGTTCACTAGCAAGCAAGCTCGTATGAGTTAGTGGCCAACTCTGGTGACGGAGTTTCTAGGCCGCCTTAAGGCCTCCGTCATGGCTTAACGACTGCTAGAGCCGGGACAGTTTAACGTGCCCTCCGAAGCACGGAAGCGCTCAGTTGTAAAAATACCACTAACGGTCACCCATCCAAATAGTGACCGCACAGAATGTTGCTTAACTTAGATAATCAGTGAAGATTGGCTAAGGAAGCCTAGCCACGAACGCTTCTATAGGTTCACTAATTTGGGTTTTAAATAACTGGAAAAAATATGTCGTCCACTTGCATTGAGTATTTTGCTTTCCTGTGACTTTTCAGTGTTTAGGATCAATAGAACAATCCCAATGAACTGCCATCATTATCATCACATGAGCGTGATCAAATTTCAGTGGGTTTTCTAACATTTTGAGTCCTGTGAGATTAGGTTTGTTTTGAAAAATGCAACCACAGAATCAGTACCAATGTAAGATAAGGTAAGATAACGTTTATTCAGTCACCACAATAAAGAAAGTGAAAACAAGAAATAAAGGTAAAAACTAAAATAACAAACTATAAATATATCTTATATCTAGACGAAACCATATAGAATAAATAATTCTATATGAACTCATAGTGGTGGTGAAGAGGTCTATAGCTCAGCATGTGCTTCTGTATGTTTCCATACAGAAGCGCTGGTCTTCCATTAATTAATTTATGTTAATTAATTAATGTAAATCGTTTGTTTCAGAGTGTCATCAAGATATGCTTCCACGAGCGTCGTTTGCAGTACATGGAAAGAGAACAGATATCTCAGTGGCACGCTGAGAGACCCGGGGAGAGAATTGTTGAGGTAACTTAACAATTTTTATTTTTTGTATGTAGGTAACAGGTTATATTGTATGTGTACTGTATGTATGTAGGTTTAGTATAATATAGTTGTGCTAGGTATATATGTAAGTTTATTTATTTATTTGTATGTAGGTTCATTTGTTAGTAGGTTTATATTATTTATTTGCTATTCTTTTATCTATATGTGTTGTACACGTACCCACTTTCATTTTCCCATCTCTCACGTCCTAAGGTTTGCTGGAAGAGAACTCTTTAGGGTTAAGCTCGCCTTTATGTACATGTTTTAAGTTTAAGTTTTAAGTTAAGTATCTCTGTATACAATAAAGAATAAAGAATTTGTAGCTTATACTATACCATATTGTGTTAAAATAAATATAACAAGACTAGCTGATACCCGCGTGCGAAACTTTACACCTAAATATGTCACCAGCATACGATGAACCTCGTAGCAAATGGCTGCTTTTGGTTTGGAGAGGTCAAGCTGTATCTAAGAATCCACATATTTGATTATAAAACTGTAAAAAAGCCAAAATGTAAAATAAAAGATATGGATAAAATAAATATGTAGATCCACTATATAAATGATTCTGATTCCGAATATCGAGTTTGTCTGTTTGTTTGTTCGCGGATCACGCCTTTACGGGTAGCTCCCATTTGTTCATAGAACTGTTACGTCTAGAACTATTGAAACTTTTTTTATCCCTAATATCTGGTAACTTCCATTTGGGTAGGACTATTGAAACCTACCATGGAACTACGGGGATAAAAAAGGTTTTAAAAACAGTCCTATAGAACAAATGGGAGTTACCCGCCTTTACTACTGGATCAATTTCAATGAAACTTATTCCATTCGGAAGCCCTTTTTCCTGATTGAAACATAGGCTATATTTTATTGAAATCAAAGACGTGGATTCTTAGATTCTTACTCTCTAAACCAAAAGCAGCCTTTTGCTACGAGATTCATCAGTTTGGTGGAAAGTTTTGTACGCGTACGAAGTCGCGGATATCAGTTAGTAATAACATAAAAATAGTGCAAAATAATTAGGTAAATTAATAAAAGAGTTAGTGCATCTGTTTCTATATCGTATAACATCGTGAGGAAACCCTTGGCTTAGTCAGCTCCTTACGTATTATGTCTTTCCTGTGTATATGTCTGACTAGGCTGAGAGGATGGTATAGTACTACAAGCCTACTCCATCTAAACATTGTCCCAGGCACTACAGTGTGTCGTTAAGTGTAGGCATAGGTTGCCTCCTGACGCTATATAAATCATATTCAATAGACTCTCTCTCTCTCTCTCTCTCTCTCTCTCTCCCTCCTTCCTAAGCAATTATTATTCCCATCTGATGGTCTACTTTCCTCGTTTTCTCTTTCCACTTCGCTCTATCCGACGCGTAGTCTTGGGAAACATTGCAGGACGTAAGGTCTTTGTTGATCACATCTGTCCACTTCTTCGGCCTACCTCTTTTCCTGGACCCGGGAATGTCCAGAGTGATCATTTTACAACCTATGTGGTCTGGTGGTCTTCTTTTTACATGTCCAAACCAGCAAAGTCAAAGTCAAAAATCTTTTATTCAATAAAATCTCACTGATCACTTTGAATCGTCATTACGTTTTGTATGATTAGGTATGATTACATATTTTTTTTATTGGATGAGTTGGAGCTAGTTCGTCCCAAGCTTGTTTGTCTTCTAAATAATCAGATATTTTATAGTATGCTTTTAAAAGAAGTCTCTGTTTTATTACGTTTTTGAACTTGCCAATCGACAACTGAGACACATCACTTGGGATTTTGTTAAAGAAGCGTACACATTGCCCTTTGAAAGATTTACTAATTTTTGTGAGCCTAGTGGTGGGAACAGCGAGTTTGTCTTTATTTCTAGTGTTAACATTATGATTATCACTTTTTTTGTTGAATAGATTGATATTTTTTTGAACATACAATAAGTTTTCATAGATGTACTGGCAAGGTACTGTCATTATATTTATATCCTTAAACTTATTTCTTAGTGATTCTCTGGGACCCATGTTATAAATTGCACGAATAGCCCTCTTCTGCAACACAAATATGGTGTTTATGTCTGCAGCACTCCCCCACAACAAAATGCCGTACGACATAATGCTATGAAAGTAGCTGAAATAGACTAGTCTTGCGGTTTCCGGTCAGCGGAGTCTGCTTTCCTGAAGTTGTTTAATAGACGTAAAGACTTATTATTTTTGTTTGTTTAGGTTGACGTACCTCTGTCCTACGGAGTTATTAGAGTAGAGCAGCCATCTTGTCTCAACTCTCTGCACGTGTTCTGGGACCCGACTAAAGATGTTGGTGTTTATATCAAGGTAATGGAACGGTGATGAAAAACACTGTTTTTTTGGCGTTCTAGTAGGAAGGTATGCAATGTTAGTGGTAGTGCCAACGGTGAAGGAAAACATTAGTAGATAATCAGTTAGTTTTGCTGAAATGGTGAAGAAAAACATTGAAATTATGGAATTCTAGCAGAAATGGACATAGATTTAAATGCCAATGCTCTGAAACGGTGAAAGAAAACATCAGCAAAAAGTATATCAGTACTAGCTGTGCCCGCGACTTCGTCCGCGTGGAATAGTGTCTTTGGGTAGCATAGGGTAAAAGTTGTACAAACTTTGAATGTCATCCTACTATAATATTATATACGCGAAAGTTTGTAACGATGTAAGTAAGCATGTATGTATGTTTGTTACTCTTTCACGCAAAAACTACTGATCCGATTTGGATGAAACTTGGAATATATATTGTCCGTGACCTGCGGGCCTAAGATGCGCACCGCGAGATATTTGTCATGTCGTTCTGTCAAAATGTAAGCATTTTGTACCAGTTTAGGAACTATTGCATTATCTGTGGTACCTAATGGTGTCGACAAAACGCGCCTTTGAATTTTCAACTTTTGACATTTCTGCATGACTATTATCTCGTCCTCAGAGAGGTACGACGACTAACAAGTGTCAAAAGTGTACATTATGGCGCGTTTTGTCGACACCATTAGGTACCACAGATAATGCAATAGTTCCTAACTGGTACAAAATGCTTAAATTTTGACAGAACTACATGACAAATATCTCGCGGCGCGCATCTTAGGCCCGCTGGATTAACACATAAGCTAGGTACTTTTTATCCTGAAAAATCAACGGGATCCAGCGGGACGCGAACGAAGTCGCGGGCGGAAGCTAGTATTTAATATTTATGTAGGTATATCGAATCAACAGCCTAAAAAATTAGTTTCATACTTCTAGCTCTAAAAATGACGATACTTCCATATAACTTTGCACCCCCTCCCCTTTCAACCCTTTTTTCGCATTAAAAAATTGCCTATGTCCTTTCTCGGGCTTTAGACTATCTGTGTACCGAATTTTATTTAAATCGGTTCAGCAGTTTTGGCGTAAAAGCGAGACAGACAGACAGAGTTGCTTTCGGATTTCTAATATTAGTTAGGATTCTATCAGCTATCGAGTTCCCATAGTACAAGCTTTGCTTAGTTTGGGACTAGAGGGCGTTGTGTGAAATTTCCATGAACATTTATTTATTTATTTAAAAAGAAAACTATTTCCCAGGTAAACTGCATATCAACAGAATTCACGGCGAAGAAACATGGCGGAGAAAAAGGGGTACCATTTCGCATCCAAGTGGAAACTTATTTAGCCAGCGACGAGCACAGTCGACTGCACGCCGCCGCTTGCCAGATCAAGGTAATCTATCTATACTATTATAAAACCGTAAAAAAGCCAAAAACTAAAATTAAAGATATGGGTAAATATGCAGATCTACTAAATAAACGATTCTAATTCCAAAAATCGAGTTTATCTCTTTGTTTGTTCGCGGATCACGCCTTAACTACTGGACCAATTTCAATGAAACTTATACCATTCAGAAGCCCTTTTTCCGGATTGAAACATAGGCTTTATTTTATTGAAATTAAAGACGTGGATTCTAAGATACAGCTTGAACTCTCTAAACCAAAAGCAGCCATTTGCTACGAGGTTCATCGTATGCTGGTTGACAGATATTTTTGTGGAAAGTTTCGCTCGCGTACGAAGTCGCGGGTATCAGCTACTTAGGTAATAATAGTATATTTTGTTACCAGGTGTTCAAACTGAAAGGTGCAGATCGTAAGCACAAGCAAGACAGAGAGAAAGTGATGCGTCGGCCTCGCTCTGACATAGAGAAGTACCAGCCCGGGTGTGAAGCCACTGTTCTATCCACGGTAAGTCCCACTATCTTCTTAATATATAAAACTCTTTTGAAGCTGACTGACAATCAACGAACAGCCTAAACTATAAGTCCTAGAGGTATGACATTTGGAGGGTAGTGTCCTTATACAAGGTGTAACATAATTACCCTATAAGCCCGAAGGGGGCGCAATCAGACCGACCACTTGAATGCCTAAACATGTGCAAAAGGTCAATAACTCTTAATTGAAATTTTCATACAAAAGTACAACATTTATAATTTTAGAAATTTGCGACAACCCTAAGTGTTTGTTTACTATTTGCGTAAACCCGTACACACGCATGCACACGTAGGTACCTTCCTACCGCGTCGCACGCACACGCATACTGTGTGTAGGTACATTTTAAGTAAAAGTTACGAGTTCATTTCATGAATGAAAAACTTCGAAATCTCAAAAGTCGTAGAACAAACACTGTTCGCGATGACCTTTAAAATACCTCACCTTCGGACTTATAGGGTAATTATGTTACACCGTATATAGTGTAGGGTGCACTAAGAACGGAATTTTGAAAAGTCGCACCCTAAATGGTACCAAAGATTTACCAAATAATGTACGTTTGTTCCTCTTTCACGCAAAAAATACTGATCCGATTTGAAAAATGAAATATATATTGTCCGTGACCTGGATTAATACATAGGCTACTTTTTATCCCGGAGAATCAACGGGATCCAACGGGACGCGAACGAAGTCGCGGGTGGATGGAGGCTAGTATTAATATACCACTAGCCGTCGACCGCGGCGTTGCTCGCGGTCTAGACCCTTTAGAGGGTAACTTTTCAAAATTCCTTTCTTAGTGCACCCCTACACTATATAAGGATACTACCCTCCAAATTTCATACCTCTAGGACTTATAGTTTATGCTGTGCGTTGATTATCAGTCAGCTTCAAAAGAGTTTTATATATTTAGAGAAGATAATCATTATATATATTTATTGTTAATTATACAATGATATCCCTATTGTCGTAGAATTTGAGTCTTATGTTAATTATGTTTATTTTATCAACAGTTATCCAACGACGCTATGATGCCGCCGCCATCTTTAATCACCTCGCCGCCATATTCTCCTGAGATGTGGTAAGTCGTACATTATGTCAGATAGATAAATAGATTAGTTAAAATCCAAGTAAATGCGGTAGATAACTGTTAAAACGAGTTCTTTCATTAAAATTATACTCTAGCTCATAATATCTAATACCTTTAAACAAGCAATTCTTGTATGTAAATTTATCTCTGAATCTTGGAAACGGCTTCAACGATTTTCATGAAATTTAGTATACAGAGGATTTCGGGGGCGATAAATCGATCTAGCTAGGACTCATTGTCAGAAAATGTCGTTTTATTCATGTTTTCAAGTAAACACTTAAACAGAAAAATGTGACTCTTCCCGACATCTATTGGCGAATAATAATACTATTTTTTGAAGTTATACTTCTAATCGTTAATAGATGGCAGTGTTGAGCATAGAACCTTTTCTAACTAAATAAATACTGCATATTGGTTATGTACATAAAAATTAATACTAAAATAATTTATAAGTTTAAAAAACTGGAAAACCGGACTTCAATTTGTCATCATCATCATCATCATGATGATGATAGCAGTTCATTGGGACTGTTCTATTGATCATAAGCACCACAGAAACGTCACAGGAAAGCAAATACGCAGTGTCGTGTACGTGAAGGACGTGTTATTTCGAGTTATTCTTATTTAACTGCCAAACTACTGAACTGATTCTGATAAAAAAATTATGGGACCAATCTGGAAGCATACCCGTTCAGATAAAAAAAGAATTTTTCAAATCGGTTTATAAATGACGGAGTTCTGAGGTAACAAATATAAAAAAAAAAATACAACCGAATTGAGAACCTCCTCCTTTTTTGAAGTCGGTTAAAAATAACGAGCAAAGCTCTGTCAACCAGCTGGTTAACAGTTTAGACTAGGAGTCGGTAACCTGCGCCTCGCGAGCCACATGCGGCTCTTTAGATGTGAAGCTACCACTCATTAGTACCGACTCAAAAGGTTTCCAACCCCTGGTTTAGGTCGATCTTTATGCATGGTATATACGGGGTCAGTAACATGGCAGTACAGTAACCCAGTCCAGCGCTGACTTGTTACTGGGTGCATAGATGTTTGTTCTGTGTCTGGGTGTTTCTATGTATTATATGTATATGTACATATTTACAAAAAAAATGTATGTATGTATTCTATCAGCCATCTTGTTTCCATCGTACAAGCTTTGCTTAGTTTGGGACTAGAAGGCGTTGTGTGAAGTGTATGTGAATATTTATTTATGTAAACAAGCAGTACAGTAACCCAGTACAGCGCTGACTTGTTACGGGGTGCATGTAAACAATAGTTTTGTGCCGTTTTGGCAGTGACTGGGTCCGAAACCAAGATAACTGGGTCCAGTCACTGGCATTGTGTAAACCATGCCTTACACTATACTCAGCCTCGTACAATAATTCATTTTTTTATTTTTTTATTTCGCTCTTTGAAGCAGGCTATAATATTAAAACCATACCGCCTAGTCTTACGTTGTGTTTTTTCCCATAGTAAGTTCGTTTGTTTATGTGTTTGTCTTGCGTAAATGATAAATCAAGTCAAGTCTTAGTCAAGTCGGCTGTCGTTTGTTTTAAAGAGAAAATGGTGGATTTTCCCTCCAAAACCGGAATCGAATTTTCACATTCAGAAAAACCACTTTACACACATTTATTCCAATGGCTCACACTTTAAGTTATGAACTAAGTATTATTGGTTAAAATTCCACCAAAATTAAACAACAATACTCACAATTAACACAAGAAAAACTGTTAAAAAAAAATGGCTATGTGTTGTTTCAAAAAATGACAAAATTCGAATCTACAATAATTCAATCCTTGACAGTGCGCTAATGTCAAAATTCGTAATAATGTTACCACGTTTAGTCTAATTCACTTCACTATTAAGTTTCATGAAAAAGCGGCAACACTATCTGTCAAGGATTGAATTAGTAGAACAAATAGTCAAAAAAACCCGAAACAACTGGACAATAAACTGCCGGAATACAGGGTAAGTCAAGGTAAGTTTATATTATAAGTACTTTTTATTGAGCTATGTACTATATTTTGATGTTGAACTAGCTCCATTACATAAAGATATCAAAAAATAATTTTCGAGTGTGTTACAAATTCGCCCCACCCATATTACGACACAAGTACAAAAATAAGATAATGTCAATTCGCATTTCCGATGAAATGATTGAAACTCACTTAGCCTGTCACAATAAAAAAAAATTGCAGCCTCTATGGAAATTAGTGATGTGACTAGATAAGTTATCGATAAAAATTTAGATTTGGTAACATCTTTTTCATAGTTCAGTTTGTCAACATAAATATATTATTTTCGTTTCCATCTGAAAATATTGGCGTTTCAACTAACAACATCAAATATATTTAAAAACAGTAAACTAGTAAGTAGTAAGTAATCTAGTTCCCATAGTGCAAGCTTTGCTTAGGTGTAAAACTAGGCGTTGTGTTAAATGTTTAAAAAATATTGGAGTGAATCTTCTAATGCGACTTCCAACAAGGTTGCGATAAACGTTTAACGCTCCTGGAGAGGGGCAATAGAAAGATACAGAGCGAGAGTGAATGCGTGGCACTCGAAGTTTCAATTCTTTTGCGCGTAGGGACTCCACGCACTATTTTGTTTATTTTTTACGTTTCAACATAAGTACAGCGTAAAAGATAGTGTAATACTGCTGAATAAAACTATCGTAGTTAAACTGACAGATTGTTGCCCTCCTCCCAAATATGAATCTTCATTTCACACGCCAATTACTTTTTGTTACGTCTATTAATTGGTATAGTTCTGAGCTGTGACGCCGGTAGTAGCTCTTCCTTTGGTGCTTTGGGTCGTGGGTTCGATCCCCGCTGAGAACAAAAATTTGTGTGTGGCAAACATAGATTGAAAAACAGAAATTTTCCACCATTCAAATCACTTCACAATCACTGAAATGCTATCTTCAAATTTTATAACTAAACGCACTCGTGCATGACATTCAATTGGTGTTTTATTGGTCTAAATCTAGGGTGTGGCTTACCATGCAGACTGTTATTGTGATAGACGGACATACATTCATGTAGGATATTCAATTGAGTAAACAGTATGTACCCTTGATCAAAACTTGACTTCTTTTCTTAGACATTCGTAGATTTTAAGTTCTTATGGATGACATCCGAATTCGTGCGAATTTTAATAAACTATCTGATGGACTCTTATAAAGAATTCATCAACCTAATACGTAAAATGATATTTTCATTTTCAATTTCTTAGCATGAGGTAATATTTACAAGTATTCTAGAATAACTTTTAATATAATAACCATTATCAAGACAATTTATATTTTCAGAACAATTTCTAATAAATATCGAGGTACCATCTAACTAGCTAGCAGAATATGATACATGAAATATTCTGTGCGTGTTCATTGCTTCAATCAGATGACTTTCTCGACGCGTCTAAGAATAGTTCAGTACATTTAATTGAACTAACTACGTCGACCTTTCTGTGACCCGACCTCTGGCGTTTTAAAATTATAATCTACCTACGCTGTTGTGTTGTAACTACAATGGAAGTGTAGCAATTCTAGACAATCTTCTATAACAATTTTAGGCGCCAATGTAACCAAAACTTTCATTACAAATGAAAAGATAAAACAAAAAATAGAAAATTCTTTATTGCACTACTAAAGTAGTGTATATAGGAGAACTTAATGGTTAGTGGGGATAACAATTTATTAGGTAGTGCGCATAGGTATTATTAAAAGACAATTTAGCCAAAACTTACATGAACCTATCTTAAATAAATAATAATGCTTAAGTAATGCTACATAAACTAAATACATACATATAATAAATATTATATACTATGACCTGAACTAAAAATAATACCGTGTAACGTATATAATGACGTTCTAAGAAGACTTTGTATTTTATTTGTTTTCTTTGCATACATTGTCTTAAATCTTCAAATAGCTAACATTTGTTTACATACAATCTCGCTAAAAGCACGCGAAACCAGTTAATCGCAGCAACATTGTACCCTTACCAAAGTACTAGAAATAGAACCTCTTGCGTCTCCAAATAAGTGGTTTTGACCGGTGTGAATGGCCAGTCACGAGTGGCCGATTTTACTTTCATCGAACCTACTGTTTTTTAGTTTCTTGCTAAACAGCAAGATAGTGAGGTAAACGGATCTCAGTGGTAAATGCCGCTGATTTAAAACTAGCTCACACTAGTTTTGGCTTACAAAGTAACTGGAAGAATGTACCTGTTAAGCTGTATCTATATTGCAACAGTTCCATGTATGTCAAACCGTAGTTTGACATACATGGATGTAGTAATTCTTCATAGGTAATTCTTCGTTAAGATACTAATATTTATTCATAATATCACCAGACGCACTGAATTCATTGTCAAAGGTCCAGAGCGGTGCGTCAGAGCGAAGAAAACGCGGAGAGACGTTCAGATTTAAAATGGATCATCTCAACATACTACAATGACAATATAATTGAATGAAACAGTTTCAATAGAACGCAAGAATGAGCAGCGAGTTGAGAAATGCTCAGAAATAGAACACAACAATAGTTCATTCGATACATCCGTTGGTAGTAGTCGGAATAGGCCCTAATCGGTGCAATTAGCATTGCGTTGCTCAATGATATGAATTGTCCTTTGGCTATTCTTGCTGGGATTACACTTCATCAAATTTTTTGTACCACTACCGTGTTACGAGACACAGTGGACATTCCATTTACCTTTGTTTCCTTTGGCATTTTGATTCCGCGCTTATTTTTTAAATTACCAGCAATTCTTTAGGTGGTACTCCCGCACCATGTCACCCACCACCGCCACCTCCAGGGCCTGTTTTACGCCGGTCATACCCAGAAAGGGTATGCGTAGTAAGCTCGGAGACAAAACAAAACTTCATGCTACTTTAGTCCTAAATTCGTCACATCACAACAGAAATATGAATCTATTTACAGAAGGGTAATACAGCTATTTATTTATTAAGCTCGTAAGTATCAATTTATGCTCTATTTCATTGTTAAAGATGATATCCTGCTTGACCAGGCTTGCGACTCTTGCGAGTTACATTGTTGCGAGGGTCCACCTCTTCCTCAGTTTCTAAACTAAATTACGATTCATTGGGATGAGTTACGTAACAATTGGTAATAACCAGAACTTCCCGAATTGATTCGTCCTGGCGAACCGGTTTTCAGTCGCTACGAGCCCGTACAATTTCGTTTGCACATCTATTTTTAGATTCGGCCTGCGGTTTGATGCTGGCAACCTGTTTCGGCCAGTTCTGTTTATCCTGTTTCGTCTTGATGGTATTGATAACAATTTGCACTCGTGAGCGCATTGATTAGTCGACTGCCATTTGCGAAGATACTTGAATATTAGGGCTTAGCAGCTGCTGAATTGTTATCAGTTATCGGAACTCCGAAAGATATATAGGTGTGGAATAGTTTTTAATATGTATTGGTTGTACATTTTGTTTTGTACACTGCATTCTTAACCGGCGTCATAAGCACTACGTGAAAATCATTGCTTGCTTATAAAACTTTTTGAGTTGTTGTTTGCTTAGCGTATACGTAATATGACGAGTAGGATAATATTTACTTATACCCTCTATCTAGCTAAGTTAAAAAAATAATGAAGAGAGATATAACTTTATCACAGCATAATTCAAAAACGTCATTGTCTTCTTGTCTCTAGATGTGATTCGTACGCGCTCAGCTGTACAGCCCATTTAGAATGCACGAGAAGTGAGGTCGATGACTCACATGTCCTGTCAAACCTTACCGCTAGATATCAGATTCCCAAGGTTCAACATTCTATGCGTTAGATGTTATGTTTATGTTGCATTTATGCGTTGATCGCCTGGTAGGCAAGCAAGCGAAAGACAAAAGAGGTTGGATTCCAAGTATGATGTTTACCTACATTATCTGCAAAATTATGTTTTTTTATGGTTTATATGTTATGGTATATTACGTCAGACGTACTTTTATATCCACAATTTAGGAAATTTTAGTAGGTAGGTATTACAGCAAAGTATGGGAGCAGATTGGTTCTTGCTGAAATCTTGCATGTTGGCCACGATTTTAGCAATCGTATAATTAACACAAAAATAACACTGCATTTTTGTTGGCAGTCTTCAATGCAAACAAACTGAAACTAACAAGTAATAAAATCAGAAATAACTGTTTTATGATCAACATGTCTGCAATTAACTAATTCACACGCGATGCAATGTGCTTAGTTCAAGAGGATAGTATAGATGTTGGCTGGGCTGATTAATTCTAGCAAGTGAATTCACGTAATTAATTAGATCGCCAACAACTTTATAAAGTTGGTAAACTACTTTGCATGTCAGCAGATTCACAGAAGCCCAGTAACTGCTCGCATGCTGAGCCAATTACCGTGTTACTCTGTTCTGTTGACTAAGGAAGCCATGTTATTATGTAACTGCAACCAGAATCTCAACTAGGCTAGACTTAACTGGGGATTCTGTGGTTAGCAAGCAAGCTCGTATGAGTTAGTGGCCAACTCTGGTGACGAAGTTTTTGGGCCGTCTTAAAGGCCGCTTCGTCATGGCTTAACGACTGCTAGAGCCGGGACCGACAGTTTAACATGCCCTCCGAAGCCCGGTGGTTTAAAGTAGTTTAAACTTGGTCACACCACAGAATATTGTCCGTCAAATATGGTAGGCAGCCTAGGCAGGAGTTTTGCAACATGACTTAAACTCCGCTGATTCGTTAAAGGCATACAATAAATTCTCTAAATTACGTGGATGGTATTGCAGTATAAAATTTGGCCATTCAAAATAAATGTCATCTATTCTCAAGGATCTTGTATACGTGGGTGGAGGGTACTTGATTAGACAGAGGGGACTGGGGATGCCTTTTTGTCTACTGTTACACTAATTTTGTCTATGTAGGACTGTATTGTGTAATGTAAGTAAACTCGTATGGTTGAGCTAGTTTTATTCTACATACAATGTTGTCTAAGGTCTGAAGTGGGTACGAAAAACTGTATTCAAGTGTAGGTTTGTACTTACTCGTAGACGTTCCTAGACGTATACGAGTCAAGTAGTAGGTAGTGCTGTGCTATTTTTAAGCTAAATAAACTGTACCATAATCATCATCATTTTCTATAAAGATAATTCGAGATGGTATGGTATATCATCAATTTCCATAAAAAAGTAATCTGCTCAACCCATTAAAAACATTTTATGCTGATATAAATTGAGTAAACTGAAACTGCTTCGAACCATTCCAGTTAAGCCCGTTGGAATAGTAATCATTGCACATAAATGCAGTTTTATTACAGCTTTGGTAAGCGGGTCGTAACTGCAACGAGTTAAAAGATGGGAAATAGGTGATAAAGCCCAGTTTAATTCTAGCTAGTATTTTCTGGTGCAGCTACGAATGACATTTAATTGGACGAAACGATGTTGGTAGCACTGCGAATATTGAATCCGGTTTATTTCTGCTGCATTATCAACTTTATAAATAGTTTTTATTACAAACATAATTAAATTGCAGTAAAAGTTCCATCAGTTTTGCGATAAAGATTAAAGTTTATACAATAAAAAATATCGATAAGATAATAAAAGGTTGTAATCGTCACATCACTAGTTTCCGTGACGTGTTGCGCGATGCACCGATCGTAGCCGCCCGCGGCCTCCACAAACCGATTCAAACCGGTTGTGGTCCAATCATGGAACGCGCCTACTAGCCGCAATTTATCCGACCAATCAGCGCGTTTTGCTTTCAGTCATTCGCTCTCCGCCGCGCGTCGTGAACTCGTTTCTGTTTACGAAAATATTTCGCATTCTTAGAAATCAATTTATCGTCTTTTCTTTGATATTTCTCGGGGTTTTTCGTTATTTTATTTGATTATAACGAAGCGCGGTTTATTTCAAAGTGTGTTTTAGTAAAATAATGTTGGATAAATAACTGTTTTGGTCGTAGTTTTTTGTGTCGTTCAGTTCGTTTTACAAATGGTTGTTGTGGTGTATTGCTGTAAAGCTATGGTGGTACGCGGGCGCTCCTTCCGCCTAGGATCCGGTGCCTTCATCTTCTTCAACCTGACGAGACAGGATTACAGCTGACGCGAAGAGAATAATGCTCGTCTTCGAGCAGAGACTTAGTGCGCGCCATTCTGGTCGAGGGGTTTACCTAAAAGCGCGTTTCGTGCATGGCTTGGAAGCAAGAGGTTGGCGTATGAAGTTTTCCCTCCTTCGAGCTGAGGTGGAAATCGACGCAGACCCCGCTACGTACACAGAACTGGCTAGAAGGTTCCGCGCCGCGAACGTTCTGGTACAATGTCGGCGATCACGTATACCGTAAATATCTGGATTTTACTGCTTCGCACCTGATCTTAGCTACCTTGATGTCGATTCTTTGCGATTTCGACTTTATTTTCAATCGTTGCGACCGAATTAACTCCTCTAATAACCGCTAAATGGTTTGTTTTGAAATACAGGCTTGACACAGCTGACTACATAAACAATCAATATTAGCCAACATCTAAAGATAGATTGCTGTTCGGTTTATTTACCAAATTATCTTGGCCGCATGCTTGTAATGAGAAAAACAAGTTATTTAACCTCGGTTGTAATTCTAGGCAGTATATTTTACACTGTGAGTAAGGCAAGAAGCCTTAGAGTATTCTAGCCTAGATATTATTTATTGTTCAACAAAGAGTTGTTTTAGTTGGACAATAAATATTTAGGTATTCATTATTAACTATTTAAAGACCTTGAATAACAGACTGGTTCAATTCTCCATCAATATTATTGGTATTGTCAATATGTGGAGCCATTCTATAGACTTACAATACCCTCTTAGTCCCAATTTAAACAAAACTTGTACTATAGGAACTAGATTGCTGATAGATTAATATTTTTTTTTTGTATATACATTCTTATATTAGTAACATCCAGACATAGAACAAACATCCTATGTTTTCCACACACAAATATTAGTTCTCAGTGGTGCTCGAACCCACGGCCCACAGCACGGAAAGCAGAGCTATTACCGAATGATCTGTGAAACTTGTCGATCTGAACATTGCATATTCTATTCCGTTTCTAAACGTGAACCTAAACAGTGGATTATCTTGTTACAGTGTGGCTCCGAAGCCGGTTCCAAGCCCAATGGTGGTCACTAAGTCACCTCCAGGTAATTATCTCATCATTTTCTTATCCCACAGTAGGTGGGGTCGGCACATGTCTTCTTCCACTCACTCCTATCATTCGTCAACTTTGAATCTACTCCTCTTACATTCATATCCTCTTTCACACAATCCAACCACTTCTTCTTCGGTCTTCCTCTACTTGCATACCCAGCCACACTCATATTCATAACTCTCTTCGTTACATGACTTTCATCCCTCCTCATTACGTGTCCATACCATGCTAATCTACCACTCCTCATCTTTTCAATAACAGGCGCCACTTTCACACTTCCCCTGATATACTCATTCCTTAATTTTTCTAACCTCGTAACCCCACACATCCATCTTAACATTCGCATCTCAGTAGCATGTATGCATGCTCCAGGTAATTATCTATCTAGAAGAATTATATATCTAACTAAACCTAAAAGGTACAAGTGCGTTGAAAGTACAATGGTCTTGAGGAGAAAATGGTGAGATTTGTTCTACGAAATGAGTGCTCGCTTGCTTATTCAATCTTCACTGAATATCCAAGTTATGCGACGTCCTGCGCGGTCACTATTTGGGTGGGTGACCGTTAGTGGAATTTACATCTGAACGCTTCCGTCAGAGGGCACGTTAAACTGTCCCGGCTCTAGCAGTCGTTAAGCCATGACGGAGGCCTTAAGGCGGCCTAAAAACTCTGTCACCACAGTTATCCACTAACTTATACGTGCTAGCTTTTACTAAATGAGAAGATCCTCTTTTGCCAACCAACTGGGCTCCGAGGAGCAATGGATGGTATTCGGTAGTATTACTTAGTGTTCAAATTCCGTGATAACTTCGTTTGTGTGATCTAGGATAGTTTTTTTTTTTTTTTATTTTAATCCTTCTTCTTCTTCTAACTTAAGAGCTCAGCCAGCTCTTGGCGGTGTAATTTAATTATGCAGTTCTCGCCATTTGTCCCTTTCCAGTGCAGCTTCCTTGATGTCCTTATACGACATGACAGCGATCATTTCTTCCAGTTGACTCATATAGCCTTACGCGGTCTTCCCCTTCCTCTCTTTCCTTCTACTTTTCCTTCAATAATATTTTTAATTAAGCAGTGTCTTGGGTACGCTGCCGACTGGTACTGATTTGGACCAGTTGAGCTATCTATAAATAGTTTGCAATGGTTTGTAGATGACTCAACTGTTTCATGTTTATTTTGTGAATGTTGTGAATATTGTATTTTACCCCAAATTCAGACCACGTTTTGTCTTTCTTTCTGGTATTTCAATTAGCTGTCATAATCCGCCCAGCTTGAATTAGAGTTAACTGTATTAAGTTGTCAATTTTTGCAGCAATCCTGGCATCACCTCCACAAATGAAGCCGTTATATTGCCAAGAGTGAGTATTCTACTACCCTACTTAATATTATAAACGCGAAGGATGTATGGATGTATGTTTGTTCCTCTTTCACGCAACAACTACTCATCGGATTTGGATGAAACTTGGAATATATGTCTGTGACCTCGATTAACACATAGGCTACTTTTTATCCCGGAAAATGAACGGGATCAAACTGAACGCGAATATTTCCAATAGATTTTGTAATCTTGTTATCTCAACATCAGTCTTTTAATTTTTTTTTATGTATTTTTCTGTGGATAAAATAATTAAATAGGGTCATGTTGCTAACTGGATCTGCCTTCCCCAGTCACGGTAGACATCCCCTCAAATCTTTTGGTAATAACTGCACTTAGTAGGTACTGACACATTCAATAAAATCACAAAAATAATTATGTTTATTTTTTAAAACAGTGGCAATGAGATGAAAGTGAACTCACCGCAATGTCACTCACCGGGCACCATTCTGCCGGACTTGCCTCAACCTACCGAAGATCCTGATAAGGTAACTTTTTTATTAATACAGCATAGCAAAAAGAGGGTATTAGATTTTGACCGGTATGTATGTATGTTCATCTGGGGATCTAAAGCGGCCACTTTGGGTGAATCATCTTAGGCCGGGTTCCCACTACAAAAATAGTTTGTTATGTACCTATTGGATTACCTCGCAGAGGTGCTTACTTGGGAGGCAGTTGTTAGCCCTCTCTATTGCCTTGGTAAATAAGGTTCTATTTTGCGATGAGTTGGAGCTAGTTCGTCCCAAGCTTGTTTGTCTTCTAAATAATCAGATATTTTATAGTATGCTTTTAAAAGAAGTCTTCGTTTTATTACGTTGTTGAACTTGCCCACAGAACTATGGTCTATCAAAAGAGGCATCCGCCGTGGAGACGCAGGCTTGGCTGACGCGTCATCGCTTCTCGCAACACGCGAACACCTTCAATAACTTCTCCGGGTCAGACTTACTGAGGTAAGTGGTATTAACATTGCAGAACTATCTGTCACAATTTAAAAATATATGAAAATTACAGACTGAAGAAAAGTCTTGGATATTTCACACAACGCAAGCCTTCTGTTATGAGAACTGATAGAATACTTGTTTTTGTAACACCTAGATAGAACAAACATCTATGTTTGCACAAAAACCCACAACACGGAAGGCAGAGCTATTACCGACTGAGATGTGACGCCTGTGAAAAAAGAAGTCAGACTCTCTCTATCTTTACTGGTTTCATCTCATTATTGTCGAAATATTCTTGTTTTAGATTATCCCGTGACGATATTATACAAATATGTGGACTAGCTGATGGCATTCGCCTATTCAACGCATTGCATGCCAAGTAAGTTTATATCTAGTTTAAAGGCATTATCATTTTATATAGATAATATATAAATTCAGGGGCCACTTTTAACCGATGCCCTTATGTACGGGCTGCTGCAGTGCTTGGTACAACACAATTTTTGTCTAATACTTTTTACCCAACACGATATTTGTCGAACTCAAAATTTGTCCAACACGAATTTTGTCCAACGCAATATTTGCCCAACTAATTTTGTCCAACACAAATTTTGCCCAATGCAAATTTTATCCAACACGAATTTTATCTAAAACTAATTTACTTCATGTTAAATTAGGTTAGAAAAATGCAACAAGAATCGATACAAATAACATTATCATCATCATGAAGTGTCATCAACCTATATCGGTCCACTGCTGGACGTAGGTCTCTCCTAAATCAGCGTTTCGGCGATCGTAACGCACAACGCTGCGGTATGCGGCACAACGCAGCGTACCGCGTTTGCTCCTCGCCGCTGACGCAGACTGCGACGTAACAAAAGACCATACTAGATGTTTTCCATACAATTATGTGTCCGGCGCTGCATGTCGCATACCGCTGCGTTGTGCGTTACGATCGCGAGACCAAAGCTTAAGACGCGCTTTTAATTTATTTTTTATTACTCCACAGGCGTATAGAACCACGATTGACAGTGTACATATGCCCCAACGGCAGTAACATCTACAGTGCATTATATCTGCACACATGCCGTGCTCAGGAACTATTGCACAAACTGAAGGCCCTCGCACATGACTGTGCTAAGGTAATTTGATAAATAAATACTCTTGGTCATATCACAACACTCTCTAGTCCCAAACTAAGCAAAGCTTGTACTATGGGAACTAGATTGCTGATAGAATACTTGTAATATATTTTTTTTTGTAAATACATACTTATAATACATAGTAACGCCCAGACATAGAACAAACATCTATGTTTGCTTGTATAGTAGGTGCCAAATAACACAGCAATACAGGTCATTCGCCCACCTTCACCACGATGTCGCAAAATTCAATTTATGTATGGTAAACAAACAGTACTACGAGATTCGAGCGATACCGTCTTAGCGACAGGTTTGTATGGTAAGCGACAGAATTAACCATTCATAAATTTAATTTTGCGACATCGTGGTGAACGTAGGTGAATGACCTGTATTGCGGTGTTAATTGGCACCTACTATAGTTATTGGTTAGTTTGGGACTAGAAGGCGTTGTGTCAAACGTCCGTGAATATTTATTTTTATTTTATTCATTTTATAGTTTTTAATTTTAAAATTAACTTGTCCTGTTGTAGGATTGTGAAACGGTACTTGTATCGGGTCCTAACGGAGCGCGGGTGAGGCTTACCGACGATCTAGTGCGACATCTACCAGACAACTCTACATACCGACTGGAGAGAGTCGACGATTCTAACGCACTCTTACTGTGCGCTACTAACAACTAGACAGCGTACATGAGATTACCCAACATGGTTTAATAGCTCTGACCTTGAATGCAGAGCCCGTAGTCTGAAGTTTGTTATGTTGATTCGCGACAAGCGAGAATCGAGAAACTCGCAGTTGTTTATGGAGAAAAATAGTTTGCAAATCTCCCGCTAGAGGCGCTTTATGTATGTATCTAACTACTAGGTATTATAACATCCTAGAGAGAATAAAATCTAGATGAGATTATGGTCACAGTAACACAAGTGACTCCATCTATTGAGTGGACAATGGTGTCGATTCTGTTGTTGCATTTTTATAAACTAATCTGATTTGACAGCTCTAAAATTATAGCCGTCTTTGTCTTTTCAGTTTATGAGAAAGTGACGCCAAAATGTCTAAAATACAAAATGCACAGCTAGGATTAATATCCAACACAAATTTTGACCAAAACTATTTTTGCCCAACAGTAATTTTGTCCAACACTAACTTTGTCTAACAGTAATTTTGTCCAACAGTTATTTTGTCCATATCAAAATAGGTTAGTTTAGAAAAATGCAACAACAGAATCCACATCCAATTATTACCTTTTTTAAAGTTAGAATTATTATTTAGTATGACCAAAGTTGAAGATATTTTTGATATATGTAATTAGATTTTAAAGTTAAAATAATTGAAATTTAATCACCAAAATACATTTATTTTAAGAAAGATTTATTTTGAAATATACCAAAATCTTTCAAGATTTATTTTGAAATATACCAAAATCTTTCAATAACCGAGAAATAGTTAATATTTTGTTCAAAAATATTTTAAATATTATTTGACCATTATTTTTGACCCAAGAAAAATTTTTTGACTGTGTATGCAAGAAAATAGTTTACTATTTTTTTCCGGATTTTGTCTAAAAGAAACCGCTATCGCCGATAAGACTTCAACTTGCCTTGATATTTGTAATTTTATATATATCGTACACGATATTGTGCAATGTACTAAAGGAATTGACACCTACTAACCACAGACGACTTTAACAGCGTCAAGGGTATATTTTTACCAATGAACCAAACTGTAGTTATACTAAGCTAATGACATAAATGTCCGTCGAAATGTCTATAAATATCCATAAATATTAATGCCTGTATACTGATAAAGAAATCGTTACTGAAGCATAGATTTGAGTAGAGATTTTCATGCAAAAATCTATGCTCGAGTCCGGATCAGTGCTTGAGGAGTTAATCAGCAGATGGGCCTTTGTTCAATTTAACATAAGGATTATGTTTTTTGTTAATTTAATAGTTTTTAACTACTGTGTCATTCATTGACATTTTCTATTCTTTTTCTGTAAGAAATAAATATTATTTAAAGGTTTTTAAAACCACATATTATTGTAAGTTAAGAGTTTATTTTATTGTGTATTGATAAATAAATATGTTTATACAATTAGGTTTACGTCTGGTTGACGTTCAAATTGTTTTTATTTTAAGAAAAGGCATCTATTATATTAGTATCTTTAGTTTTGTTTTATTATATTCATATTTTTCTTTGTAAATGCCATATAATTTAGATCTTTAATAGCTTTAACTAAGTTTTTGCTTATATTTAATAGGCAGATTGCCTAGAGACGGTATTTTAAGTTAAAATTACCTATTGATATTTTATTCTTGCAGTAAGGTCGTTTTTATTCCCTTAATTTTAGTTATTTTTTGTAATATTTTTCATATGTTAACACAATCAAAACTTTTATTTCCCCGTTTCATTTTTTGTTCAACATATCTATGGAGCATTGTTTAACACAGTAGTTTTTTGTTGTAAATATATTTTGAAAACTGACACCCTTTTATCGATACGACCATCCATTCAGAAATATCTTGCGGAAAGTTACTAACGGAGTAGCTGTTTTCCAATATCGCTATTTTAATGACTTGTGATATACTTTTGACCACAAAATGGCTAATAATTTGCGTAAAATTTATATTCTGTTTTAATTTGACATTTTAAATTGTTTTTGGGAAAAGAATACAATTTAACACATCTGAAGGCTCCATTGAAATAGCCTAATTTGTAAATCAGGAATAATTAAAAATGGATATTTTAAGCTTAACCGTACTTTTCCACTGCAAAACATTCACAATAAAACATGCACAACTCTGTGAAGATATCGATTTGCGTTTCCACCGCCAAACCTTGTGCATGTTTGACATTTTGAATCTTGTGCAGATACATAGTTTGTAAGGACTTTCTTGATTGTAAAAACAAATCGTTTGTAAGGATTGTGTTGTGAATGTTTTTATTGTGAATGTTTTTAGTCGAAACACACAGTAATACTTGTGCCTTATATGTGCCTAAAAGTGTTGTAAAACTAAGTTTATAAGTACTAAGTTAAATGATGCGTAATCTGATGGAGTCTAGCGAAGTTGCATAACGGAGTATTATATTAGTGAATTATTTAATGTTTATTTGTAAAAATGTAGTGAATAAATGTATAAAACACGTACTTTAATTTTCTTTAAAAAACTTCTTAAAATAGGTTCTTAACAACATACATAATAGGAATTTTAATATTCATCTCAATGAGGTAATATGCATTAAGATAGCCAGTACTCTTCGATTAGATTCGGTACACAGTTGAGTAGTTAAAGTGGCGTTAGGCGACTAGGCTTAGACTTAGAATATTGATCCTTTCCGAAGAATTTTGACCATAAGGGACTCGAGTTTCAAGACACCTTTTAAATAAATCGAATTAGCACAAATTGTAACTCCCTTAATTGTAACTCCCTTAAGCTAACATTAATTTGGCTCAACCAGGAACGAAAATCGACCCAGTAAAAAACGTTACAAAGTGAATTTCTTGATTATCTGAAAAAATGGCTATAGGCATAAATTTAAAACTTCGTACACAATTACAGGAGAGTAGGCTCGAAAAATATCTACATTATAAGAATTTTCAGATTCAATACCTTTTTGCTGGAGTAACGCAAAAAATCCTAAGGTAACCCCAAAAACCATTCTTTCCCAATATTTTAATCAAGTACCTACCTACCTATTAATAACGTTTGGGGTATGTTAAATAAAAGACAAAATTGCTTATAAAATTTATTAAACAGTTGAAAGGCACATACAGAAATCTCCGAAGCCTTAATGTGATGTATTAACAATTTTATTTGTTAAAAAATAAATAGAACTATGCTCTAATCTTACCTAGCTATTGAAAATCTGAATTAAAACTCTGGTCTGATCGCCAAGTGTAATCATACTTAATCATACAAAACGTAATGACGATTCAAAGTGATCAGTGAGATTTTATTGAATAAAAGCTTTGACTTTGACTTTGAATGGATTTTTCAACTTGAACATTATCCAAATTTTAAAATCTATCCAATTTAGTAAATAAATTAAAAAAAGGATAATTTTTGAGATTGGTTTCGACTTATCAAGTTAAGTATTACCATTACACTTGGCGGTCAGATCGTTGGTGTCTCTATAAAACGTTTTTCTTTCACGAAAAACTTATGAAGATATAAAATTACTGTACTAATATTTCACAAATATTTTGATGCAAACCAATTTTCAGCCATTTTGGCTAATATTAGTTTATTTAGAAGACTGAAAAATTTTGATAGATATAGGTGTTAATTTTCTTGTTGAATTTTTCTAAACTAACCTAATGTGACAGCGCTAAAATTATAGCTGTCTATCGTTTCAGTTTATAAGAGAGACGGCAAAAATTTTTGTGCTGTCAAATTAGGTTAGATTAGAGAAATGCAACAATCGAATTGACACCAATGTCTAACCGCGCTAAAGCCTTGGTCTCGCGATCGTAACGCACAACGCCAGCGGTACGCAGCATGCAGCGCCGGACAAATAATTGTATGGAAAACGTCTAGTATGGTCATTTGTTACGTTGAGCCGCACACCGCAGCGTTGTGCGTTACGCTCGTGAGACCAAGGCTTGAGATTACTTATTTATATCAATCTTGTTCTAAAAAATCCGTTTCATTTCATTTATTTCCGTAAGATACAGATAGATACGTTGGTAGAGTTTCAAAAGGTATTGTATAATTGTACAAAACGGAATGTTTTCTACAGAGTATCAAAATAGTTATCACTTATCACTGGATTTTACAAATATGTTTTAGGCACTTTTGTTTATCATAGAGTAATAAAAAGAAGCTATTTCTAAAGAATATAAAGTTATATTGAAGTATATGTTCCACAATTTTAATAAAACCAATTTGTAACAACACATATTTTGATATTGAAAAGCAGTTATTTTTAACCGACTGCGCAACGTAAAGGGAGAGTAATGTGTTTAGCTTGTGTATGTATGTTTGTTCGTTTGTGGCGCTCACAATATTGTTATCATTTCAAAGCGGACATCCGATTATGTACGATTTCAATTTGTTGACTAATAAATAATTTTTTGTTAAAACACGTCCTATGAAACGCGTGGATAGATTTTAACATGATTTTAATGATTGTTACATCAATCAAAGTGTCACTAAATATGTCAGTTATCAAAATTCAAAATGGCGCCCACCCGCCTATCAGGATTTTTTCGTAAAAGTTATACCCAATAGTTATAGTAAAAAGCTAAGAATAATCTCTTGATACACCGAAATAGTACAAAAATATAGTTTTATTGTAAAATATGGGATGTTTCATAAGTATTAGTTTATGTACAAAGCGTACTTATTATACCTAGATTTAAAATAACAATATAACAAGAAAAAATGTTAACATCAGTTCAAAAAACTACAAGAATCAAATATGAAAATGAATTTTTTATCTAAATTAAAAATGTGTAGCGCCATCTAGTTCGCTACATGAGAACTATCCTAGGTCACTACTAAAAAATTACTGATTATTTTATTTTAGGTTAAATAGTTTTATAGTTGTTAAAAATATTATTTACGATAAATTAATAATTTTTGCAACAACTCAAAAACTATATAACCTAGAATAAAAATAAAACCGGTTTTGGAATGTCTAGATAAATATACTATCATATGACTCCACTTGATATTTTTGTATGAATTTATTTTTTATACTCCCTTTGGACCCTCATATATTTACAACCCCTTGACCGATCACGAGATCTCAGTTCGCGGCGAACTAGTTTAGATCTATCAGCAATCTAGTTCTCATAGTACAAGCTCTGCTTAGTTTGGGACTAGAGGGCGTTGCGTAATGTCCATTTACTGTAGATTATTTGAACTGATATTAACAAGATTTTATTAGCCTATAATACTTAAACAATAAAATACAAGTTCAAAATAAAATGATTTTACTTCTAAAAGTAGAATATCATATAAAAATGATTTTTCATACGCAAACTCACAGTAAAGAAATGATATATTTCTCAATTTTTAAGTTATTATAAATACTCTAGTTAAGAAACTATATATTTTTAGGTAAGCAATCTCGTATGAGTTGGTGGCCAACTCTGGTGACGAAGTTTTTAGGCCGCATTAAGGCCTCCGTTATGGCTTAACGACTGCTAGAGCCGGGACAGTTTAACGTGCCCGAAGCACGGAAGCGCTCAGATGTAAATGCCATTCACGGTCACCCATCCAAATAGTGACCGCGCAGAACGTCGCTTACCATAGACAATCGGTAAAGATTGACTAAACAAGCCTAGCCAAGAGCGCTTATATTTTTGTTTCAAAATATAAAGGAATGCATTTCTGAATGCAAAGTTATATGTAGTAGTAAAATTTTTAGTTTTTATAATTCTTTTCATGCAACGTAATTATTTTATTCACTTTTCATGCCAATATTTTTTTTTTAATTAAATACAGAGACATAACTTTGTGACTACTTTTTAAATAATAACTAATACAATATAACTTACATAGTCAGTAGTCATTAACTACTAGTATCTAAGTAGTCAGTAGTCATATTGACTACTATCATCTAAATAGTCATATATAATGACTTTTTCAAGATATGTTTATATAATAAGCTGATTATTGTCGTTTACACTAATATATATAATTTAAAAAAAAATATAGTTATTTCTAGTGGCAATGTATTATAGAATGCAAAATGTTATTTTATATGATTTTTAAAGATCCCAATCATATCAAGTCATATTGAATCATAATGAATCATGACAGATTTAATTGCCCTTATAAATGCATGATAACATTATTTTAGCTATCCATACGTTTTAATAACTTCTGTACTTGGTTTGGAAATGCTTTATACATGTGATAACTAAAATGCTGCTATCAAGCAACTATCTTTTGATAAGAGCGAACTTTTCGCATGTTCGATTTTCACGGGGAGTTGTCGAACTCTGAAAGAAAAAGAGCAAATATTGTTACAAACAGCTGAAAAAACATTAATTTAATGTAATGTTTTTGACGGCGGAATACTTAAACGCTACTTATATTAAGTTCATGCTTAAATGATTACAAATGAGTAATGTCAAACAGAGGCAGAGCAATTTTAAGTGGTGTTTAAATTTGAGTGACGTTTCAGTATTGGCCCTGAGAGTTTTAGTTGCACTTTGTACTAGTCTTGAAATAATTTACAAATTTAAAAAAACTACGAACACCTGGAGATAAAGTAACGAAACCTGCAGCCAAAGTATAAAATCTGCATCCAAAGTAACAAAACCTGCAGCCAAAGTAACAAAATCTGCATCCAAAGTAACAAAACCTGCAGCCAAAGTAACAAAATCTGCATCCAAAGTAACAAAATCTGCATCCAAAGTAACAAAACCTGCAGCCAAAGTAACAAAATCTGCATCCAAAGTAATAAAATCTGCATCCAAAGTAACAAAACCTGCAGCCAAAGTAACAAAATCTGCATCCAAAGTAACAAAACCTGCATCCAAAGTAACAAAATATACATCCAAAGTAACAAAATCTGCATCCAAAGTAACAAAACCTGCAGCCAAAGTAACAAAATATACATCAAAAGTAACAAAATCTGCATCCAAAGAAACAAAATCTGCATCCAAAGTAACAAAATCTGCATCCAAAGTAACAAAAACTGCATCCAAAGTAACAAAATCTGCATCCAAAGTAACAAAAACTGCATCCAAAGTAACAAAACCTGCAGCCACAGTAACAAAACCTGCAGCCAAAGTAACGAAACCTGCGTTCAAAGTAACAAAAGAGACATAGTCACATTTTAAATAAAAAAATATTTAAGACCAACCTATTTTTCTTTTTGTTACTAACCTAATAGGGCTGTGCGGGGCGCTCGACTACATAGTTAGCGGGCAGCATGCCAGCCCTGCCGGTGCGCAGTACTTGTCCCGTCATCCAGCCCTCGTCTATGCTCGACACGTTGGAGATGACATCTCCTTCGCGGAACGAAACTTCATCGTTATCCATCGCTTCGTAATCGTACATTGCTATGTACACTTTCTGTAACAGGACATTAGAAATTGTACTAGAAGCCTTGGTCTCGCGATCGTAACGCACAACGCTGCGGTATGCGGCTCAACGCAGAGTACCGCGGTTGCTCCTCGCCGCTGACGCAGACTGCGACGTAACAAGAGACCATACTAGAAGTTTTCCATACAATTATGTGTACGCATGCTGCGTACCGCTGCGTTAAGCAGTACGATCGCGAGACCAAGGCTGTATGTTCTGTGCGGCAGAGATTTTACTCTTTAGTTTTTTTTTCAATAAATATTCTTGGACGTATCAAACAACGCTCTCTAGTCCCAAACTAAGCAAAGATTGTACTATGGGAACACAGTCACTTCAGCGATTTTTCAGCAGAGATATGACGTCATCCCCATTAGAGTCTCCCTTCCGTGCTGTGGGTCGTGAGTTCGGTCTGCACCGAGATCAAACAATTTTTTGTAAACACATATTTATTATACATAGTAACACCCAGCTATGTATAATAAGTATGTGTTTACAAAAAATTATGTATATAAGTTTTCTATCAGCAATGTAGGTCTCATAATACAAAGTTTGCTTAGTTTGGGACTAGAGGGCGTTGTGTGAAATGTCCATGAATATTGATTGAGCTGGTGCCCGCGACTTCGTCAATACAGGATTAGAAGTGCAATTTGCTATGCGAAATCTTCTAGGCGTTTCTAAACAGTTCGCGTTGATTTTCCTGGGTAACAAGTACAAGAATATACACGGACAATGTATATTCCAGGTTTCATACAAATCGGATCAGTAGTTTTTGCATGAAAGAGGAACAAACCATACATAAATACATTCCTATAGTAGGTGCCAAATAACACCGCAATACAGGTCATTCACCCACCTTCACCACGATGTCGCAAAATTCAATTTATGTATAGTAAACAAACAGTACTACGAGATTCGAGCGATAACCGTCTTAGCGACAGGTTTGTATGGAAAGCGACAGAATAAGCCATACATAAATTGAATTTTGCGACATCGTGGTGAAGGTGCGTGAATGACCTGTATTGCGGTGTTATTTGGCACATACTATACAAACTTTCACGTTTATAATATTAATAGGTTTTAGCTTACCTGTGCTGGCGGCGGCGCAGGAGTTGGTAGATGGTTGTTGGAGCGTTGAATCTCCGACACCATTGGGTCGTAGTCAGTGACACGTCCAATCGGACGGGATTGCGATTGGTGTGGTTGGTGTGGTTGGTGTGCACCTGAAAATACATATAAATAAATATTTTTATAATAATTGTGTTATTTTTCTGACCAAATGTACCTACATAAGAAAAATCATGTTTCTCAGTAAGTAATTTATTTAAATTTTATGAGAAATAAATAATCTTACACGTAAAAAATGGTTGATGTATGTATGTATTCTATCAGCCATCAAGTTCCCATCGTACAAGCTTTGCTTAGTTTGGGACTAGAAGGCGTTGTGTTAAGTGTCCGTGAATATTTATTTATTTTATTTAATTTTTAAAACTTTCTATATATGTACAATTTTGACATTTTATCAGTTGACTAGCTGTCGCCCGCGGCTTTGCTCGCGTGGTAGCAGCATACGTATTATTTGGTTAAAATCTTTGATCCCAATTTAGACCCTTTAGGGTGCTACTTTTCAAAATTCCTTTCTTAGTGCACCCCTACACTGTATAAGGATAATACTCTCCAAATTTCTTACCTCTAGGACTTATAGTTTAGGCTGTGCGCTGATTGTCAGTCAGCTTCAAAAGAGTTATATTTAGATCTGATACCCATACAAAAACAGAATGAAAAACATAAAAAAGCATTTGATTCTTTCTTAAATTTCCATTCATTCTTTTCTTGTCACTTCGAAACAGAATACAATTTGAAACTGCTTATGTGAGTGTGACTATGCCGCAGTCGGCAGGGACTTGGGCACGAGCATAGTGTGAACACGAACATGCCTCTGTCCCGTCTCCCGGCCCAAGTTCATTCCCTTGCTCTTTAATGAGCATAAAGGCGATGTTGCTGTGGCCATAATTCCGCGGCAATATTGCCGGCAGCGGCATGGGCATATTGTGAACGCGGTGTTAGATAAATTTCGAGTATGTGTTGAAATATTCAAAGAATGAATTCCCTGGATGGTAATAAATACAAACCTCTTTTCTCGTTCACATTAGCACTTTTATACACAACAGTTTGCGATACTCTTTGCGTATTCAACGGCGCTCTGGGTCCGTCTGCCGGGTCATAATCATGTATCTTGCCGATTTTCTGCTGGTACTCCTGAGGATAATCCTGGTAGTACTCCTCCGGTTTGTAAATGTCTTGGTATTGACGGTTTTGATTCGGGGTGGTTTGGTGCGGGGCGGTTTGGTGCGGGGCGGTTTGGTGCGGAATGCTGGCTTGATGGTTTTGAATGTTGGAGTATGAGAGATGGGACGGTGATTGGTAGCTAGGATGGGTGACCGGGGTTTGGTAATGGCTTTTAGGGGGTAGATGGGGGGGTGGGAGCATTTCGGTCGCGTAGTTGTCGATTTGCTGGTTGAAGTCTGTGGGTAAGTCTTGATGGAACAAATAATGATGGTTAGAACACAATGAGATTTATCAGACAAATGATTAAGTACCTTTCTTAAGTTTAAGACACTGAGAAGCGGCAAAAAACTTCTTGTTTGCATAGTTCAACATTTCTGAAGATATAAAATCACTAAAATTATTTATGAAAAATTTATGAAAAATGCCAGTCAATAATATTGTGTGCAATAATTTAACTAATATCTGGTGAACTGTTATCCAGAGAGGTGGCACGTTAAAACAACTTGATCTCTTTTTACGACTAAAGTCCTTGAAGGTATTCAAAGTCTAGTTGGAATACTTTTACAGTATATGACAGGAGGTAAATAAGAAAAACACGTTATCCTTACAGGAAAATGGATACCTGAATCCCAAAATAGAACTTAAGTCTGGTTTAGGTATGAAACATGATTTTGATTCAATAAAATAACTTTAATTGTATGTGAATTTGTAATTATATAATAATTCTATTTGCATTGCTATTCAGCGCGGCAATGCAGCCAGTATCTTGGGCACGCTTCGGATTAGTATTGATTTGGACCAGTTGAACTATCTATAAATCGTTAGCAACGGTTTGTAGATAGCTCAACTGTTTCATGTGTATTTTGTAAATATTGTAAATACTGTATTAGTTGCAATTTTCTTTGTGGATAAAAAAGCGATTGTATAATAAAAGTTATGAATACGTTTCTAAAATTGTAATAAAGGTCACAAAATGGCAGTCTGTAACTGTCATGAGAACGCAATGATATTTTTACATAAGGATAATTTCTCTTCGGGAAATATTTGGTTCATGACTACGATTGAAAAAGTTTCCAAATAGTATTTATAATTTTTATGTTTTACTAGCTGATCCCCGCGACTTCGTACGCGTGCGAAACTTTCCACCAAAATATCTGTTTAGCAGCATACGAAGAAGCTCGTGCCAAAGGCTGCTTTTGGTTTAGAGAGGACAAACTGTATCTAAGAATCCACGTCTTTGATTTCAATAAAATATAGCCTATGTTTCAATCCGGAAAAAAGGCTTCCGAATGGTATAAGTTTCGTTGAAATTGATCGTGAAAGCGTGATCCGCGAACAAACAAACAGGCAAACTCTATTTTCGGAATCAGAATCGTTTATTTAGTAGATCTGCATATTTAGTTTATCCATTTCTTTAATTTTAGTTTATGTCTTTTTTACAGTTTTATAAGAGTATAGAATAGATAGGTCAAAAAAGCTTAATCTTTTGTCTGATCAAACAAAACAAAGTTAGCAAACACAATGGCCACATCAATGAACACATACAGCATTTTGATTGCACCAGTTCCCAGAGAAACAATAACATGAATGTGCACTTCTCACCAAATTCAAGGAATTCTAACAAAGGAATCATTACTCAAGCATAGATTCGAGTAGAGATTCTCAAACAAAAATCTATGCTCGAGTCCAGCAGGGCTTAGGATACGCGAGATTTTCAAATTTTCCTCTATCACGACACATTACCACAGATAATGCAATAGTTCAGAACTGGTACAAAATGCTTACATTTTGACAGAACGACATGACAAATATCTCGCGTGCGCATCCTAGGCCCGCTCAGTGGCTCGTCTTGGGAGAGACCTACGTCCAGCAGTGGACCGATATAGGTTGATGCTAATGATGATGAGCTATATTTTAATTTTACTTTACCTATCAACTGTTTTAATTAAATGTTCTTACCCACTGATTCTCCGTTCTCGTTCACCTGTCGTAGCTTCTCCATCTGAGCCTTCTTCTCCGGGATACCGTGGTAGTTGGCGTTGGAAAACTGGAGGGTATTACCGCGCATGCGTATACTTTCGGGGTCATCGAGCACCTGCAATTAGAATCCAATAATTCAGTCCAGACATTTTGTTGGGAATTGCACAATTCCCAAATCTCCCGCTAGAGGCGCTTATCCGGTTTTCATACAAACTTTCTCGCTTTGCGAATGCGTTCGCGTGTGCTATACTCGAGTCGAAAGTCAAAACAAATGCACAGACTCGGGGCTCAGCTCTTCTGTGCTCTTATCCTGTCTATCTTAATTACCTGTGTGAAATCTTACAGATTGACTGCTTATATTTATTTCCTGTGTGGAATCTTACAGATTGACTGCTTATGTATATTGCCTGTGTGAAATGGTACAGATTGACTGCTATATATACTGTCTGTGTGTAATCTTACAGATTGGCTGCTTATATATATTGCCTGTGTGAAATCTTACAGATTGACTGCTTATATATATTGCCTGTGTGAAATCTTACAGATTGACTGCTTATATATATTGCCTGTTTGAAATCTTACAGATTGACTGCTTATATATATTGCCTGTGTGAAATCTTACAGATTGACTGCTTATATATATTGCCTGTGTGAAATCTTACAGATTGACTGCTTATATATATTGCCTGTTTGAAATCTTACAGATTGACTGCTTCTATTTATTGCCTGTGTGAAATGTTACAGATTGACTGCGTTTATTTATTACCTGTGTGTATTTCCCTTTGCTCTTTTCAAATTCGGCATGGTATTTGACAGTGCTCTGTAGCTTCGTATTCTCAGCTATCCGCTTGAGCTCGGGTGTGTCCGCCATTGTGGTGTGTTTCGCTTTGGGCACATGCCTGAAATATCATTAAAATTCAAGGTTTAGAATTAATCCATACTATATAATTATATATTATACTATATAAAGCTAGACTACCACTGACTGACTCACTGACATGCCCGATGAGGCAGAAGGAGTGGAGACACACTAGAATGATGTTCTACGAAAATGTGTAGTAGCACCGAGTGAGTAGAAAAAAATTATAGCCGTTTTCGAAATTCAAGATGGCGCCGGTGTTGATTTGCGCATTCGCAAACTATGACAGATAGAGGGCGTGTAAGCGGTTCATCCGACTGATAGTAGGCTACGATTGGGGAAATTTGTAAAAAAAAAAAAAAAAAACAAGATGGCGGCCGCGCAATTTCAATTTGAATTTTTCGACTTTTTAGGGTTCACTTTGGCGAATTACTTTGTTCTACGAAACTTGCAAGTTGGCAACACCGAGTATGCACAACGATAGCCTATATCCTTGAGAATCCAGAAAAATTATGACTTTTCAAAAATCCAAGATGGCGGAGGCTGTGGCGGCCATTTTGTAATGGTGATGGTTTTTGCTCAATTTTCGAATCCATTTTTAGGGTAGATGGCAACATTCTAGGGGGTTGAGTTGTACCAAGCGGTTGTGTGTTTCTGTAAGGAGTGTTGCTTGGCTTTGAAATTTTCCCCATTTTTAGGGTAATTTCCGAGATTTTCCCCAAAAACATGAAAAGTAGAAATAATGACATTTTGAATAGAGACTTGGACCGCATAGGAGCGTTGGCCTCCCCCGAATGACATTTGACCATTTTCGTGACTTTTAGTTGGCAACCCCGAGAGACTTGCAAATTTTTAGTTTTTGGGTGTTTCTGACTTTGGCGAATTAATTTGTTCTACGAAACTCAAAAACTGGCAACACTAATTATGCAGAACGATAGCCTATATCCTTGAGATTTCAGAAAAATTATAACTTTTCAAAAATCCAAGATGGCGGACGACGTGGCGGCCATTTTGTAAAAAGTTTGCGATTTTCGAAATATTTGCGATTTTCAAACCGGAATATCGGATAGTTGGCAACCCCCTACCTGGATGAGTTGTATGGACCGGTTGTGCAACTGGTAGAGGAGTGTTGTCTGGTAGAAAATTTTTCCCCATTTTTAGGGTAGTTTCCCAGATTTGGCTCGGGAACGTGAAAAGTAGAAATAACGACATTTTGAATCAAAATTTTAACTAGCTGGCAAGATTGGGCCCACCCAAATGACATTTGATCATTTTCATTTCTCGCAGCTGGCAACCCCGCACGCTATAGGAGTTTGAATTTTTCAGTCAGACCCGACTTTGGCGAATTACTTTGTTCTACCAAGTTTAAGGTATGACTACCGTTTTTTCACTGACAGGTAGCTTGTATCCTGTATATTTCTGAAAAATTATGACATTTTAGAAATTCAAAATGGCCGCCGTGTCATTTCCGGTTTTCGAAACCTCAACCGATTGACTTCGTTCCAACGGTGTATTCGAAGGAGATTGAGGGGTTTCAATGTAATTTTACACTGTTTTTCATTTTTGATGCATTTTTACTGCAATTAAGGGTGGGCATTTAAAGATGGCGGCCATGTAAATTTTTTTTGCAAAACCTTAACCGATTGTCTTCGTTCCAACGGGGTGTCCGAATGAGAATGAGGGGTTTGAATGAACGTTTACACATTTTTTCAATTTTGATGCATTTTTACTGCATTTAAGGGTGGGCATTCCAAGATGGCGTCCATGTAATTTTTTTTTCATAATCTCAACCGATTGTCTTCGTTCCAACGGGGTGTCCGAATGAGAATGAGAGATTTGAATGAATATTTAAACTGTTTTTAATATTTGATGCGTTTATACTGCAGTTAAGGGTGGGTATTCAAAGATGGCGGCCATGTAGATTTTAATAGCGAAACATTAATCGATTTACTTCGTTCCAACGGGGTATCCGAATTAGATTGAATTGTGGGAATGAAAGTTTGCACATTGTTTCAATTTTAATGCATTTTTACTCCAATTAGGGGTTGGGATTCCAAAATAGCGGCAGTGTTGATTTTTATTGCGAAACTTTAACCGATTGTCTTCGTTCCAACGGGGTTTTCGAATGAGATTGAGGAGTTTGAATGGACGTTTACACATTTTTTCAATTTTGATGCAAGTTTACTGCAATTAAGGGTTGGGATTCTAAGATGGCGGCCATGTAGATTTTAATAGCGAAATATTAAACGATTTACTTAGTTCCAACGGGATGTTCGAATGAAATTGAGGGGTTTGAATGAAATTTTGTACTGTTTTTAATTTTTGATGCATTTTTACTGCAATTAAGGGTTGGCATTCCAAGATAGTGGCTATGTAGATCTTTTTTCGAAACCTCAACCGATTGTCTTCGTTCCAACGGGGTGTCCGAATGAGATTGAGGAGTTTGAATGGACGTTTACACATTTTTTCAATTTTGATGCAAGTTTACTGCAATTAGGGGTTGGGATTCTAAGATGGCGGCCATATTGTAGATTTTAATAGCGAAACATTAACAGATTTACTTCGTTCCCACGGGTTGTTCGAATGAAATTGAGGGGTCTGAATGGAATTTTGTACTGTTTTTAATTTTTGATGCATTTTTACAGCAATTAAGGGTTGGCATTCCAAGATAGTGGCTATGTAGATCTTTATTCGAAACCTCAACCGATTGTCTTCGTTCCAACGGGGTGTTCGAATGAGATTGAGAGGTTTGAATGGAAGTTTACACATTTTTTTAATTTTGATGCATTTTTACTGCAATTAAGTGTTGGGATTTCAAGATGGCGGCCATGTTGATTTTAATAGTGAAACATTAACCGATTTATTTCATTCCAACGAGGTGTTCGAATGAAATTGAGGGGTTTAAATGAAAGTTTACAAATTATTTCAATTTTTGATGCATATTTACTGCAATTAGGGGTGGGCATTCCAAGATGGAGGCCATGTAGATTATTTTTCGAAACCTCAACCGATTGACTTCGTTCCAACGGAGTATCCGAAGGAGACTGAAGTATTTGAATAGATATTTACACTGTTTTTAATTTTTGATGCGTTTTTACTGCAGTTAGGGGTTTGGATTCCAAAATGGCAGCAATGTAAATTTTATTAGCGAAACAATATCCGATTTTCTTCGTTCCAACGGGGTATCCGAATGAGTATGAGGGGTTTGAATGGAAGTTAACACTGTTTTTTTATTTTTGATGCGTTTTTACTGCAATTAGGGGAAGGGATTCCAGGATGGTGGCCATGTAGATTTTTTTCGAATCCTCAACCGATTGACTTCGTTTCAACGGGGTATTCGAATGAGATTGAGGGGTTTGAATGGAATTTTGCACATTTTTTTAATTTTAAATGCATTTTTACTGCAATTAGGGATTTGTTTTCCAAGATGGCGGCCATGTCAATTTTATTAGCGAAACATAAACCGATTTACTTCTTTCCAACGGGGTATCCAAATGCGATTGAGGGGTTTGAATGGAATTTTGTACTGTTTTTAATTTTCGATGCATTTTTAATGCAATTAAGGGTTGGCATTCCAAGATGGCGGCTATGTAGATCTTTTTTTGAAACCTCAACCGATTGTCTTCGTTCCAACGGGGTGTTCGAATGAGATTGAGGGGTTTGAATGGAAGTTCATACGTTTTTTTCAATTTTGATGCATTTTTACTGCAATTAAGGGTTGGGATTTCAAGAAGGCGGCCATATAGATTTTAATAAAGAAACATTAACCGATTTACTTCATTCCAACGAGGTGTTCGAATGAGATTGAGAGGTTTAAATGAAAGTTTACACATTTTTTTAATTTTGATGCATTTTTACTGCAATTAAGGGTTGGGATTTCAAGATGGCGTCCATGTAGATCTTTTTTCGAAACCCAACTGATTGTCTTCGTTCCAACTGGGTGTTCGAATGAGGTTGAGGGGTTTAAATGAATGTTTACACATAATTTCAATTTTGATGCATTTTTACTGCAATTAAGGGTTGGGATTTCAAGATGGCGGCCATATAGATTTTAATAGTGAAACGTTAACCGATTTACTTCATTCCAACGAAGTGTTCGAATGAGATTGAGGAGTTTAAATGAAAGTTTACACATTATTTCAATTTTTGATGCATATTTACTGCAATTTGGGGTGGGCATTCCAAGATGGCGGCCATGTAGATCTGTTTTCGAAACCTCAACCGATTGACTTCGTTCCAACGGCGTGTCCAACTCTGATTGAGAACTTTGAATGAAATTTACAACTGTATTTAAAAAACCGCGAGCTGCTTGCAGCTCGCGCGCCACGCAACCACTAGTTAATATTATAAATGCGAAAGTAACTCTGTCTGTCTGTCTGTCTCGTTTTCACGCCAAAACTACTGAACCGATTTGAATGAAATTTGGTACACAGGATAGTCTAGAGCCTGAGAAAGGACATAGGCTACTTTTTAATGCGAAAAAAGGGCTGTAAGGTGCCCCCCTCCACCTTACAGCCCTTTTTTCGCATTAAAAAGTAAAAGTGAAAGTTCCTTAACCTTTTTATGAAAACTTTTTTAATGTCACATTATAATCACACCTTCAGTTGTTTGACAGTACCTAAGAGTTTGAATGACAGGACAACGTCTGTCGGGTCATCTAGTAGGTAATTAATTTATTTTTGAATAACACCACAACGATCATTTAGGATAGTTTTATAGTAGTAACGATGTTTTAGGCATTCCCTCACTACGGATATCCATGGTGGACGTGCTCTGTGAGGCATCACTGATGTTATCACTCTGAGGCTGAAGTTTTTGAGGAGTGTGTAGGAAAGTATTACCGGCTATAACCTCAAAACAGCGATGCTTTAATTGCCGAGTTCCGGTTTGAAGTTTAATTAATAACTCGGCGATTTCATCGGTATTGTCGCAAGAAACGTACAAAAAACGTTTAGTATTAAAGTAAAAGCGAGCGTAATTGCGAAAAACTTTCGATTGCTATCGGCAATCACGCAACGTGTGACAGAAAGACCAGAAAGACGTTCAGCGGGCCTAGGATGCGCACCGCGAGATATTTGTCATGTCGTTCTGTCAAAATGTAAGCATTTTGTACCAGTTTAGGAACTATTGCATTATCTGTGGTACCTAATGGTGTCGACAAAACGCGCCATAATGTACACTTTTGACACTTGTTAGTCGTCGTACCTCTCTGAGGACGAGATAATAGTCATGCAGAAATGTCAAAAGTTGAAAATTCAAAGGCGCGGTTTCTCGACAACATTACCACAGATAATGCAATAGTTCCTAAACTGGTACACAATGCTTACATTTTGACAGAACGACATGACAAATATCTCGCGGTGCGTATCTTAGGCCAGCTGGTGACAGTAGACCTTTTCTATGAGAGTATTCTTCTTCTTTTTCTATGCAGTAGAGTTTCCTTCGATATTTGATATTTATTTATTCCCGTGGTCCCATTGCTTTTTCCATTGGTTTTAAATCTTCTTGTACATTTTATTTTATTATTTTTATATCCTTGGACATTACACACAACGCCATCTAGTCCCGAATTAAGCAGAGCTCGTACTATGGAAACTAGATTGCTGATATAATACTTATATACATATTTTACACATACTTATAATACATAGTAACACCCAGACAGAACAAACATGGATCTATGTTTGCCAAACACAATTTTTTGTTATTTCTTGGTGGGCATCGAACCAACGACTAACAGCACGGAATATACCGACGCCATGACGCCTGTTTTGTAACACGTATGACTATTACAACACTGTACGTGACAACAAGGATAATGAAATAATACGTGAGTCAGCGGATACATTATTATAATTTCACTTTCATTTGTCGTATGAGCTATTTAAATTATTCACGCTTATTTACGTCGTATCTAAGGGATAGGACAAAAGAAAAAAGGTGTTGCTCTAGTAAAAAATCGACGTTCTGTGTCTGGGTGACCAGTGGCATTTATATCTGCGCTTCCGTGCTTCGGAGGGCACGTTAAACTATCGATCCCGGCTGTAGCGGTCGTTAAACCACGACGGAGGCTGTAGTGCGGCCCAAAAACGGGTTAAGTCGGGAAGACTTTTGTCTCAAAATCTCCTTCATTTCCTAAATTCATGGGATTTTGATACTTTTCAGTTAAAATCCGATTTGGGAAAAATTACACCGTAATAGCTGTATTTTAATTATCCTTTATGTACCAACTATTTGAATCTTCGTCACCAGAGTTGGCCTAAGTCGTACGAAATTACAATTTCAAAATGTAAAAGTGCATTAAAATTATAATTGTAATTTCGCGAGTACTTTCCGTGTCTCTTACCAATACCGGGAATTATATACTTACGAGACACGTAACAAACTCCACAATTAAATTATTGTATGAACTAGTTGTTCGGTGGTGTGACTCAGTGTATTAGTGAGATCATTCTATGTTCTTCCTTCTCGGGGCAGATGCTATTTCTAACAAATAATTATTGGTAATTTAACAACTACTTTAAATAAAGCAAGCAAGCTCGTATGAGTTAATGGCCAACTCTGGAGTTTTTAGGCCGCCTTAAGGCCTCCGTCACGACTAACGACTGCTAGAGCCGGGACAGTTTAATGTGCCCTCCGAATCACGGAAGCGCTCAGAAGTAAACGCCACTACTGGTCACCCATCCAAACAGTCACCGTGCAGAACGTCGCTTAACTTAGATAATCAGAAAGATTGACTAAACAAGCTACGCTACGAGCGCTTCTAACTTTAAATGATATATCCGTAGGATAGTCGCTCGTCAATCTTCACCGATTATCTAAGTTAAGTGACGTTCTGCGCGGTTACTATGTGGATGGGATTACATCTAAGCGCTTCTGTGCTTCGGAGGGCACGTTAAACTGTCCCGGCTCTATCAGCCGTTAAGCCACGAGGCCTTAAGGTGGCCTAAAAAGTCTTTTACCAAAGTTGGCCACTATACGAACTTGCTTGCTACGTTGCTGGACGTGGATGGACTGTACAGCCGCTCAGATTATGGGTTCCAGCGATAGTGGGATACTCACGCATCGCAGTAAGGTAGTTTGTCGTAACCTTTGTATGTTTTCATGTTTAGGGTCATTCCGCAGTCCTGACATTTGAAACAGCCTTTGTGCCACACCTGTGGATAAAATAATTACATTTAGACATGTCAAAAGATCAGAAAATTAGTGTAGGTTGAGATGAACGTGTGCAATGTAGACTTTTTGAATGCAAATTCAATAAATATTGCTAACTAGCTGATACCCGCGATTTCGTACGCGTGCGAAACTTTCCACCAAAATATCTGCTTACGATGAACCTCGTAGCAAATTTTGGCTTAGAGAGTTCAAGCTGTATATCTAAGAATCCACGTCTTTGATTTCAATAAACTATAGCCTATGTTTCAATCCGGAAAAAGGGCTTCTGAATGGTATAGGTTTCATTGAAATTGGTCCAGTAGTTAAGGCGTGATCCGCGAACAGACAAACAGACAAACTCGATTTTCCGAATCAGAACCGTTTATTTAGTAGATCTGCATATTTAGTTTATCCTTAATATTATATTTAATTTTAGTTTTTGGCTTTTATACAGTTTTATAATAGTATAGAAAGAAAGAGTGGAGAGCACGTTTAGGCAAGCGTAGTGTAGTGTAGGAGCCTAGGAGGCCCTCGGGCTAGGTGTGGCGACAATTTGCGAAATGTACCGCTAACACTGGATGAGAAGAGACGAAGACCGGACTTAGTGGCGCGTCTTGGGAGAGACCTACGTCCAGCAGTGGAGTAATGATAATGATGAAATAAATATTCTTGGACACTCTTTATCATTATCATTCAGATTTTGTTGAAGCGTCATAATAGTACAAATGCCGCCATTTTACGAGTATTTAACTGTATCGTAACCTCAATGATATTTTTGACTAGATTATATCAAGATAATAGTCCAGCGGGCCTAAGATGCGCACCGCGAGATATTTGTCATGTCGTTCTGTCAAAATGTAAGCATTTTGTACCAGTTTAGGAACTATTGCATTATCTGTGGTACCTAATGTTGTCGACAAAACGCGCCATAATGTACACTTTTGACACTTGTTAGTCGTCGTACCTCTCTGAGGACGAGATAATAGTCATGCAGAAATGTCAAAAGCTGAAGATTCAAAGGCGCTGTTTCTCGACAACATTACCACAGATAATGCAATAGTTCCTAAACTGGTACAAAATGCTTACATTTTGACAGAACGACATGACAAATATCTCGCGGTGCGCATCTTAGACCCGCAGGTCTCTGGTACATTTTTGCACTTGATTACTATCAAGCTAATTGTTCGTGAGTAGCTTCATTTTGATGAGTCCCTAACTATTCCCTGTAAGAAACTCTCGATTGTGGTAGCTAACAGAGTTAGCAAGGATACAGTAATCAAAATGAAGCTACTCACGAAAAATTAGCTTGATAGTAAGCAAGTGCAAAAATGTATCAGGGATTCCCTGGACTATAAATCCCTCAGGTGTTGGCTACGTCTATAAGTATGGGCATAGTATAAACGCGTTATTAACACGCATCTTTAATAAAGTTTAATAAACTTTGTACTACAATAGTAACTCAGAGAGGTACGACGACTAACAAGTGTCAAAAGTGTACATTATGGCGCGTTTTGTCGACACCATTAGGTACCACAGATAATGCAATAGTTCCTAAACTGGTACAAAATGCTTACATTTTGACAGAACGACATGACAAATATCTCGCGGTGCGCATCCTAGGCGCGCAGGTTTGGCCACTAATTCATACGAGCTTGCTAAGTCCCAGACAAGAAAGCCATAGTGCCTATTCAATCGAATCCAAGTCATTGTGTTTAATGTTATTTCATAACCAGATGTTGTGTTAACCTCTTTAGATCGACCTCGGCGACCCGCGACGCCATCTACGGCCAAATTAGGGCAACTGCTGACGGCTTTCTAGTACTAGTGTTCATAGTGACTATCCGGTATCTGAATGTGAATATTAGGATTCGAGTTTTGAATTTTTTTAAAACAATATAGCACTTTTATTTTAAGATAAGATAAGATAACGTTTATTTAGCCACCACAATAAAAAAAGTGAAAACAAGAAATAAAGGTAAAAACTAGAATAACAAACTATAAATAAATCTTATATCTAGACGAAACCATATAGAATAAATAATTCTATATGAACTCATAGTGGTGGTGAAGAGGTCTATAGCTCAGCATGTGCTTCTGTACGTTTCCATACAGAAGCGCTGGTCTTCCGCTTTAATAGTTTTTCTTGTGTTATTGTGAGTATTGTTGTTTAATTTTGGTGGAATTTTAACCAATAATACTTAGGTCGTAACATAAGTGCGAGCCATTGGAATAAATGTGTGTAAGTAATGTTTCTGAATGTGAAAATTCGTTTCAGGTTTTGAAGAGAAAATCCACCGTTTTCTCTTCAAAACAAACGACAGCCGACTTGACGAATGACTTGACTTGACTTATATTATTTCAAATTCATCATTTGACACTGTCAAAATTGACTGTCGAAATGACGAACAGAGGCCATATAGGTAGAAAAGAAGAAGACTATCCGGTAGCGCTATTATGTTATTTGCGACGGCTTTGCAAGCACAGAAACAAAAGCGTCTTTATCATACGTATTACGTGCGATTACAGGTCCCGACACGTTTTAATAGCTTTGAACTTGAATAGCGGGAAAGTGACGGTGATCGGCGCAGCAAAACAGATATTAAATCTATATTTTATTTTACTTTCGCGATGAGCTATTAAACCGTGTCGGAGCCTATAATTAAATTATGTAAAACAAACTAGTTTTTTTGATGTATTGTTGATTTAGGCTCTGTCGAACTAAAAGTATAATTTCGCTGTGTCCGCTAGCGTCGAAAGCTGTTTAGTTTTTTACCTACATTTGATCTAGAATTTAGGGGCCTTACTTATGACAGACGAATAGTTAAACAGTTGAATCAAAGTCTAGCTCTGTCAGACATTGGTATCGATTCGGATGTTGCCTTTTTCTAAACTAACCTAATTTGACAGCTCTAAAATTATAGCCGTCCTTATCGTTTCAGTTTATGAGAAAGGGACGGCAACATTTTTAGTGCTGTCAAATTAGGTTAGTTTAGAAAAATGCAACAAGCGAATTACCTGTTAGTTAAATAATACCATTACCTGTTAGTAGATAGATTGATAGAATAGATAGAATATTCTTTATTGTACACCAATTATATGTATACAATATAACAAAAAAAAACCATAATTGGTAATACGATCAAAGTTTTAGGAGGTAGGTACAATGGGCGGCCTTATTGCTTAAAGCAATCTCTTCTAGGCAACCTTTGGATGGACAGGATCTAATACACAAAACAGTAGGTGACAGCAATAATTTAAACAGATGAATAAAGTTATGCAGCGTAGGTAAGGGGGTAGTTGCTAGCATTGGTGACACGCAAGCGATAGGCAGCCAGAAGAAATCCGCCACAAAAATAGTGTTCAAAGGCGTTGGGGCATTTCAGGTCCCGATTTGCGTACATTTAGTTAGTTTTTAGATTATTTTGTTATTTATAACTTTTGTTGGTTTCATCATAATCTAATATGCAGTAGCAGTCACGAAAACGCAAAATAAAGTAATTATTTTGACGTAAACACCTAAAAATACGATAAACAACATTGAAAATGACGCATTTTTCGAAGCAAAATGGCTAATAACTAATGCTTCCCGCTGCTTTATAATAATACTAGCTGACCCGGCGAACTTTGTTCCGCCTTAGAGACTAAAAACCTCTAAAAACCCCTAAAACCCCTACGAACCCCTAAAAACCCCTAAAAACACTACAAACCCCTAAAAACCCCACTAAATGCTGGGTGCACGTTTAGGAAACGATTGTAAAAATTTCATCTTGGTACGCGTAGCTTAAGAATGAAAATGTTACTCGAAAAAAACACATCAACATCAATTTCCAAATGTAAAATTTTCAAACATTACGTTCAGCTGTCAGTTGTGTTTTGCTATACCATTTCTAACAAATAAACGGCTGGACTGATGTTTTTACTGATAATTTTTTTGGAATGCTGTATCAAAGAATGTTTTTAAATCGCCAACAACAAAAATATCCCCTAGTGTGAGCCTGCCCTACCTGACAATTGTATTGTTTGTTCATCCATTTGATGTTTTAATGCATATTTTTTCAAATCTACCTACACAATCTGTTTTTGATATTACTCGTTACGAACCATTTTTATATCCTAGAAAATAATGTTAGTTCTCGTAAGCGATTAATTTGTAATCTTAAAGAGAATTAATAAAGATCTTAAACCGTTAACCGTCTGTTAATTTTTTCCCCTGGAACGGGATAAAAAGTAACCGTTCTATAACCGTCTCCTGGTTCTTAGCTACCTCTCCCTACCAATTTTCAGCCAAATCGGTTCGACCGTTCTTGAGTTATAAGCGTAGTAACTAACACGACTTTTTTTTATTGACCGAGCGCGCCAAGCGTCTCAGTTTCCACATTGGCCAAAAATGCGTTTGTCCGGATGTCTGTCTGTCTGTCTGTCTGTTCTCCTCTACAGGTCGCATTTTTCAACCGATCTGGACGAAACTTGGTACACAGGTTATATGACTTATTAGAATTATTTTGTCGTCGGGGATTTTTGATTGGAGGGGTACTTCCCCCAAAAAAAGGGCAAAAAGGGGGCTATTTGATATACTGGATATCTCCACCAAATGACATCCGATTTCGATTATTCTTTTTTTTATTTGAAAGGTAGTAACTATAAGTTGGTCTCATAAAAGTTTGGCGAAGATCTGATAAGGATCTTCAGCATGATGAACAGGATAGCTCATCAAACAATCGATGGTTTTCAATCAAATTTGAGAGAAACACAAAGGACCTCATTCTACACAAGATGATGCAAAAAAAATCAAAAAGATGAAAAAAATCACAAAACGGAAAATGCACTTGCACATTACATTCCTCAAAAATTTACAAAATTTAATAGAAAAAACATCACATCACACACACAGACACACACACAACATTTTGCATTATAGTTAGTTTTCAATACGTGACAGGCTGCAAGCGTTTCGTCGCTGTTAGAATACTAACTGATAATTATCTTCATGATGTTTTCCTTCAGTGAATGAGAGCATCAGCATAATAATAATCCTTAAATTAGAAATTAATAAAAGTGCACTTAAAGACTTTCAGAAAACACCTTACACGACATTGATGATGTTGAATATTGGAATATTTAGTATGCTCGCGAGGTCTACAGCTCCCAGAGCCACTAGTTATAAGATGTTACATTTTTAAATACTGCATTGTAAGTGTATTGTAACAAACAAAGTACCATCATCATTGCAAGTTAAAAAAAATGTTCCATACAATTTGCACCAGACCCTTTTGAATGTGTCATATAAAAATACCTATTGTAGCAATTATTATGATGTAAAAGTAAACCACGAAATTCTAAAGATAAACGCAACGAGGTCAAATTGTTACATAGTCATGCATAACGTAATAAGTGAGTCATACCACAGAATATTACATAGCATATGATGCATGCCTCGTCATGTTTTTATAGCTATTGTCAGCGACTTTCCTCGGGTATTTGTAGCTAATGAGCAGATTTACACAGTAATAAGTCCAGTGGCGAGTAAACATTGGTAAAGTTACACTGTTTTTTTCGTCCGTGACACCACTGATTAGGACTAAATAGGGTTACAGAGTTTTCTTTCCCTTGACACTACCGATAGCGTTACAACTTGAGGACAGTTGATGCATAGGAATTGCACCCATGGGACTACCCAGGTATCTAATCATATTACATTCTAGTTACGCGTAATAATGCGCAGTGCAACATAACTCATGTACCTACCTACCCTTGGGCACAGATCATATAATACTACCCTTGGGAGTGTAACCCGATTGGTCATTACATAATTGTTTATTTTGAAAACTAAAGAATTTTATTATGATTCATTCGCGGAATGTCGTCTGTTTACAATATTTTCGCACTGCCTAGCTAGAATTTTCTACGTGCAACCTCGAAATGGGCATTTGTGTACATGGAAAGAGTCACGATGCGATAATGCATGCTTATGTATTAACTAGCTGATACGCGCGACTTCGTACGCGTGTGTTAGATTTATCTTATATATATATATTATTTAATAATAAAAGATTATATAAATATGTAGAGAGAAAGCCATTATATAGATTACTCTAATTGAATAGTCATTTTACTCTTACTAGAAATCATCTAAAACTCGTCAATAAGCTATTTATTGATTAAAATAATAGCCTGTTCGTCAGGATGCAAAATGGGTATGTTTTATAAAGTAAAGATGTAGAAATCCTTTTCATACTTAGTAGTTTATTTCTCAGTCGCTAACACAATATTTCTTAGAATAAGCCACGGTTATAACTAGCATAATAGTCTACCTACTTAACACAGGTAGGTACAGAAAATAACATCATACCTTTATAATTGTTGGCACATAGCCTCCTTGAATGATATCAAATCGGCAATAGACTTCCATGTTACCCGTACCAAATCCAACACAAGACTGTCCTCGTCGAATAATCTCAACACACTATGCTGTTCACATCGTGCCGGTCGTTATGGCAAAAGCCAAGTGAAGTTGGTTACAGTTCATCGTAAGACGTAAACAAATGTCGGAAGTCAGTAGACAATCTAACATTCTACATAATGCAATATAAATATATAACTTGGGGATACTCTAAACTTTGATATTTATAATAAATTAGTATACGATTTTAGCAATATCAATTACGATTATAAAGTGCTGCTAGTTCTATACAATACCGATCTTATCATCGGATGTAAACAATCAAATATACATATCTAGATACCGATATACATTGGAATATTCATGATAAATTATATAATTAATTTAGATAGTACATTAACTATTATACATCTGAATCAATAGGTTTTTACACATTTTGATGGAATGTAAAATACTAATTGTATTCGCAACCAACGTGAACGTCGTACAGACCAACTTTGTGTTGCAATAATGTAAAAATACAAAGGCTTATCTACAGTGTTGTCATAGTGGTTCGATATAAATTTAACAGTTCTTAATTTATTATATACTTCACGATATTAACATTATATAATATATCCGAATCTAACACGGCCATACTGACAAGTACTTCGTCCCGAAGTACCTAGAAAACAATATTTTTTTTCAATCTTTACATACAGAAACTTTCGTGGCTTTACAGACATAATATATGAAAAGATCACAGAATCATTTCAGATCTTATATAAAGTTTACGCTTGTTCCAACCCTATCCGACCCATCTCGAGTAAAAGAACAAGCAAGAAACGTCTCGGTGGGGTAATTTCTTTTCGCGACTACCTAGGTGATCTTTTTTTTTTACAATCATCTTCATAAGTTCTAAAATACAATAAACAGATGCTCAGCCCATACTGACTCAAAATTAACAAAGGCACACAGTAAATCTTTAGAGGCAATACAGTATTAACTACCTTATTACATAAAAGTACTGACCAACAAACATTTTTTTTTTGTTTTTAGTTTTGTTTGTTTTCTTGCCACTCTTACAGCGACTATGTTACCTTATAATAATTTGGTTATCATCACATACATATTTTTTTTATTGTTTGGATCATTCCCCATTCAAAAATAATTCATCACGGCCAAACCGACCAGTATGTACTTCCCTCTCAAAGTACACATCCATAATTAGCCTCTAATCTTGGCATGTTAGTCCTCCCACCTGCTGCAGCATGGTTACCAGACTAACATCAGATTAGTGACCGACCAGCAGTTTTTTTTTTTGAGATCTCTGATATAATTTATCACTTATCAAATAAAAAATAATCCAATCAATAAATCACAACATTAAACCAATCTTTAACCTTATAGACAAGCCAGGTCTAAAATTGCTTCTTATTTTAAACTACATGGACAAATAATAATTCAAGAATATTATACCTTACTTCATATGTATTAACCATAACAGCATTCAACGCTGTGATGTCGATCGCCAGGTGCCAAAATATAGAATCAGATACTCTCTTAGCAGACGAATGATGAATCATCAGTGCCGATGTTTCTTCGCAAGCAGGAACAATATGAAAACCAGAAAACAAATTGCATTAGCATTATGTCCATTAAACTTATAAAGCAAACACAGGGTAAAAAGAAATTAATTTGATATCTATGAAAACTAAAGAAGATACGTCAATAGCCTACTACTTTAGTCCGAAAAACACAGATAAAAACTAGGTAACCTGTATTTTTTTTTGAGGGTAGTCCGAAAATTAATATTTTCTTAGAAAGTTCTGGAACATTTCAATTATACACCTACATTGTAATAAACGTTCTTTATAAGTGATTGTTCATATCATACCCATTAAATTCAAAACCGCCTTTTTTCTCGGGTAGTTCAAAATTAAATTCTCGAAATATTTGACAAGAATTATATTTACCCACTAGCCTATTTGTTTACCATAGGTACTTACTTTAACTGATGATAAAATATACCTACATGTTACCAATACGGTATATTTTATCATATTCTCAAAATAAATCCCCAACGAAATATTTTATCTAGAAAGTACAACCATTATTACTTAACTTTGATTTGAGGGTAGTTTCCACATCGCAGATACTGGTCCAATTTTCTCCATTGTGTGACGATGGACAGGTTGCAGATGAGTCATCCAGAATCCCTGCTGTGTTTGGATTCTATATTAAAGTTGATGTCACGTCCTCTCGTCTCGTTGATTTTTTTCAACATGAAAATAAAAAGAAAGGCATTAGAAAATTCATGGATATCAATCCCACTTCTGATGTTAGATTTATCTTATATATATATATTATTTAATAATAAAAGATTATATAAATATGTAGAGAGAAAGCCATTATATAGATTACTCTAATTGAATAGTCATTTTACTCTTACTAGAAATCATCTAAAACTCGTCAATAAGCTATTTATTGATTAAAATAATAGCCTGTTCGTCAGGATGCAAAATGGGTATGTTTTATAAAGTAAAGATGTAGAAATCCTTTTCATACTTAGTAGTTTATTTCTCAGTCGCTAACACAATATTTCTTAGAATAAGCCACGGTTATAACTAGCATAATAGTCTACCTACTTAACACAGGTAGGTACAGAAAATAACATCATACCTTTATAATTGTTGGCACATAGCCTCCTTGAATGATATCAAATCGGCAATAGACTTCCATGTTACCCGTACCAAATCCAACACAAGACTGTCCTCGTCGAATAATCTCAACACACTATGCTGTTCACATCGTGCCGGTCGTTATGGCAAAAGCCAAGTGAAGTTGGTTACAGTTCATCGTAAGACGTAAACAAATGTCGGAAGTCAGTAGACAATCTAACATTCTACATAATGCAATATAAATATATAACTTGGGGATACTCTAAACTTTGATATTTATAATAAATTAGTATACGATTTTAGCAATATCAATTACGATTATAAAGTGCTGCTAGTTCTATACAATACCGATCTTATCATCGGATGTAAACAATCAAATATACATATCTAGATACCGATATACATTGGAATATTCATGATAAATTATATAATTAATTTAGATAGTACATTAACTATTATACATCTGAATCAATAGGTTTTTACACATTTTGATGGAATGTAAAATACTAATTGTATTCGCAACCAACGTGAACGTCGTACAGACCAACTTTGTGTTGCAATAATGTAAAAATACAAAGGCTTATCTACAGTGTTGTCATAGTGGTTCGATATAAATTTAACAGTTCTTAATTTATTATATACTTCACGATATTAACATTATATAATATATCCGAATCTAACACGTGCGTAACTTTCCACCAAAATATCGACTTAGTGACGATTCGGACCAAATATTTTGGGACAAATTCTCCCAATCGTCACTTTTGATTTTAATAATTTTTGTTGTGACGATTCGGACAACTTTAAAAATAGCTGCATTGTACAGTCAGGTAAACAATTTTTAAGCAAAATGTGATATAGCTATTAAGGTGGTTCGATTTCCATATTAATTTATTTTACCAATTTGGGGAAAATTATATTATTATACCTAACAAGCAATTTTTATTTATTTCTTGAATCATAGAACTTAAAATCAAGATCTATTTTTTTGATGACAGCTGTCAAACTTCAAACGCCCATATCTCGGAAACTACTCACCCTAGAGTTCTCGTTCCAAAACCAAATGAAAGGTGTGATCAAGATCTAAATGTTTGAAGACAGCTGTCAAACTTCAAACGGCTATATCTCGGAAACTACTCACCCTAGAGTTCTCGTTCTAAAATCAAATGAAAGGTGTGATCAAGATCTATTTTTTTGATGACAGCTGTCAAACTTCAAACGGCAATATCTCGGAAACTACTCACCCTAGAGATCTCGTTCCAAAACCAAATGAAAGGTGTGATCAAGATCTATTTTTTGATGACAGTTGTCAAACTTCAAACTGCTATATCTTGGAAACTACTCACCCTAGAGTTCTCGTTTCAGAACTAAATGAAAGGTGTGATCAAGACCTATTTTTTTGATGACAGTTGTCAAACTTCAAACGGCTATATCTCGGAAACTACTCACCCTAGAGATCTCGTTCCAAAACCAAATGAAAGGTGTGATCAAGATCTTTTTTTTTGATGGCAGCTGTCAAACTTCAAACGGCTATATCTCAGAAACTACTCACCCTAGAGTTCTCGTTCCAAAACTAAATGAAAGGTGTGATCAAGACCTATTTTTTTGATGACAGCTGTCAAACTTCAAACGGCTATATCTTGGAAACTACTCACCCTAGAGTTCTCGTTTCAGAACTAAATGAAAGGTGTGATCAAGACCTATTTTTTTGATGACAGTTGTCAAACTTCAAACGGCTATATCTCGGAAACTACTCACCCTAGAGTTCTCCTAGAGAAAATTATTGTTTTTTATTTTTACGTGAAGAACAAACCAACAAAAATACTTTCGAAAAAAGTAAAAAGTTTTAAGATATAAGAAAATCTAACGCGAACTCTAGCGTGAGTAGTTTCCAAGATATGGGCGTTTGAAGTTTGACAGCTGTCATCAAAAAAATTGATCTTGATCACACCTTTTATTTGGTTTTGGAACGAGATCTCTAGGGTGAGGAGTTTCCGAGATATGGGCGTTTGAAGTTTGACAGCTGTCATCAAAAAAATAGATCTTGATCACACCTTTCATTTGGTTTTGGAACGAGATCTCTAAGGTGAGTAGTTTCCGAGATATAGCCGTTTGAAGTTTGACAGCTGTCATCAAAAAAATAGATCTTGATCACACCTTTCATTTGGTTTTGGAACGAGAACTCTAGGGTGAGTAGTTTCCGAGATATGGGCGTTTGAAGTTTGACAGCTGTCATCAAAAAAATAGATCTTGATCACACCTTTCATTTGGTTTTGGAACGAGAACTCTAGGGTGAGTAGTTTCCGAGATATGGGCGTTTGAAGTTTGACAGCTGTCATCAAAAAAATAGATCTTGATCACACCTTTCATTTGGTTTTGGAACGAGATCTCTAGGGTGAGTAGTTTCCGAGATATGGGCGTTTGAAGTTTGACAGCTGTCATCAAAAAAATAGATCTTGATCACACCTTTCATTTGGTTTTGGAACGAGATCTCTAGGGTGAGTAGTTTCCGAGATATAGCCGTTTGAAGTTTGACAGCTGTCATCAAAAAAATTGATCTTGATCACACCTTTTATTTGGTTTTGGAACGAGATCTCTAGGGTGAGGAGTTTCCGAGATATGGGCGTTTGAAGTTTGACAGCTGTCATCAAAAAAATAGATCTTGATCACACCTTTCATTTGGTTTTGGAACGAGATCTCTAAGGTGAGTAGTTTCCGAGATATAGCCGTTTGAAGTTTGACAGCTGTCATCAAAAAAATAGATCTTGATCACACCTTTCATTTGGTTTTGGAACGAGAACTCTAGGGTGAGTAGTTTCCGAGATATGGGCGTTTGAAGTTTGACAGCTGTCATCAAAAAAATAGATCTTGATCACACCTTTCATTTGGTTTTGGAACGAAATCTCTAGGGTGAGTAGTTTCCGAGATATGGGCGTTTGAAGTTTGACAGCTGTCATCAAAAAAATAGATCTTGATCACACCTTTCATTTGGTTTTGGAACGAGATCTCTAGGGTGAGTAGTTTCCGAGATATAGCCGTTTGAAGTTTGACAGCTGTCATCAAAAAAATAGATCTTGATCACACCTTTCATTTGGTTTTGGAACGAGAACTCTAGGGTGAGTAGTTTCCGAGATATGGGCGTTTGAAGTTTGACAGCTGTCATCAAAAAAATAGATCTTGATTTTAAGTTCTATGATTCAAGAAAGAAATAAAAATTGCTTGTTAGGTATAATAATATAATTTCCCCCAAATTGGTTAAATAAATTAGTATGGAAATCGAACCACCTTAATGTAACCACACGCTCGCAAAGCCATTTAAATAGCTAAATCATATTTTGCTTAACATTTTTTTACCTGACTGTACTCAACGGCTTCCTTAATTTGATGTTCTCCGAATCGTCACAACAAAAATTATTAAAATCAAAAGTGACGATTGGGAGAATTTGTCCCAAAATATTTTGTCCGAATCGTCACTAAGTCAAAATATCTGTCCACTAGCTTACGATGAACCTCGTAGCAAATGACTGCTTTTGGTTTAGAGAGTTCAAGCTGTATCTAAGAATCCACGTCATTAATTTCAATAAAATAAAGCATATGTTTCAATACGGATAATCGTTTATTTAGTAGATTTGCACATTTAGTTTATCCATATCTTTCATTTTAGTTTTTGGCTTTTTTACAGTTTTATAAAATAGTAAATAAATAATAAATATTCACGGACACTTAACACAACGCTTTCTAGTCCCAAACTAAGCAACGCTTGTACGATAGAAACTAGATGGCTGATAGAATACATACATACATTTTTTTGTAAATACATACTTATTATACATAGAAACACCCAGACACAGAACAAATATCTAAGCTTACAACACACAAATGTTTGTTCTCGGTGGGGATCGAACCCGACCCACAGCACGGAAGGCAGAGCTACTACCGACTGAGCCATGACGCCTGTCGATAGTATAGATAGAGTACAAATAGATATCACATTGCTGTGTTCAGATTTTAACAGTGAACTGACTCTGAGACTCAGATGGACGCACTTCAATGCCTCACAATGCCCGTCTTCAATGGATGTGCCCAGTAAAAACATCCTCGAACCCATTGCTGAAGGTCGCTTGGCGAGGAAGTTCTTTTCATTTCGTAAGACACACACCGTGTGTACTTCTCAAATGTCGTACAGAAACAGTAGCGGATGGTAACCGACCGTCACGCCACCTGATTGCAGGACAATGACTCTTGCCGGATCGCTGAGCAAGGATGTTGACCAGATCATCTGGCCTTTGTCATCGGACAATTATGTGGGTGGTAAATATTGCTTTGTTTTTGTTTCTGTACCGGTAACTATTTATCCTCGTGGTCCACCTCAAAAAGCATGGTCTCTTTTTATATGGTCTCTGTCCGTCATTTCGATAGACAATTTTGCCAAATGTCAAGTTATATTATATTTGAAATAATATCAATATCAGTCAAGTAAAGTCATTGTCAAGTCGGTTGTTGTTTGTTTTTAAGGTTGAACAAGTCGCAGTCAGTCGCACACCTTTCCATACAAACGTGGAAGGGTAACCACTCCACTGTTTGACGTTGACCAACCAAAACTAAGAATTATATCAATTTATCTCGTCATAATCTGTCTGTATACACTCCGAACCGTAAAAAAAGTATTCATTTAAAAAATACAAGCTTCTAAACTTTCGTATGGAAAGTATTGTTAGCTTGTATTTTTTAAATGCAAATTTTTTGGTTAGAAAACTTGTTTGGATCAATGTGATATTTTAACTGAACCTTTGCACTGTTATTTTCTCAACCCTGAAGCTCTGCAATTTCACATAATTACATTTAGTTATATTATATCTTCAAAAATGTTGAAATGTGCGAGCGAGAGGGTTGTCTGCCTTATACATACGCTCTAACTTCCATGACGATAGCGCGGAATTTCCCCGCGGGAAGTGAAACCTGTCTAGAATCTAGATATCCTGACAAACTAGTAGGTACTTTCGCTTTTAACAGTTATTTCCTCAATGATATTAACTCCAGATCATACGTTGAGCTGCTTGACCCCCGACCGAAAAGGAACGGGAGTTATAAGTCTGACGGCGTTACGTGACCTTGTAGCTTGTGTTTATTCGTCCGATATTACTATTTATATACGTCATAGCCACGCCCCGCCAGAAGTAATACGCTTCGTTATTTTGAGCAACTGACTAACTGGTTCCGTGGTGTAGTGGTTATCACATCTGCTTTACACGCAGAAGGCCGCCAGTTCGATCCTGGCCGGAATCATAACTTTTTGGACGTTTTTCGATTTTAATTTTATTCCTGACTTTCAATAAAAATAATAATTAAAATTTCGGAATAGAAGTCTAAAATTTGTTACACAGGTAAATAACTAGGTATTAGGTACGTATTTTAAGCAAACATTGTAACTTCAACCATGATCTATCATTTTCATACGAAGGATAATTCAATGTTTAATAATGATTTCACAAACTTGGTCATGGTAATACCAATAAACGTAAATGTAGATTATAATTACGGCAAATTAAAAGTCCCATAGTTTTGTAACAATAGTAAGTTTGTATGAGGCGAGGGGTCACCTTAAGGCCTTCGCCGTGGCTTAGCGACTGCTAGAACCGGGACAGTTTAACATGCTCTCCGAAGCACTTAAGCACATAGATGTAGATGCCACTAACGATCGCCCATCCAAATACTGATCATGCAGAATTTCGCTTAACTTAGATAATCAGCAAAGATTGCTAAGCAAGCCACAACAATAGAAACAAAGGACTGTGAAACGGTTCAAACGTTAGGCCACTTTACGAATTGTAGAGGAACACAATCTGTTCTGCTACAAAACTTCTTGTGAAACATATTAAGATGATTCACCCGAAGTGGCCACTTTAGACCCCCTGGTCTGTATTCAGATGTTGTTATTTCAGATATTCAGATCAATGTAAAGTCTCAATTGGAACTCCTGAGGCAGCTCTCTGCTGGCTGAGAATGGTATTTATTTCACCGAGATTCATAATCGCTGACAAAAATTGCAACATTCTTAATTTCACTCTGTGGCAAGGCTAATAAGTTCTCTTACATTCTCAACTGTGACTCAAGCATTTTTTCGAGAGCATGAGAATTTCTATGAGAAGCATGAGGTGGATGAGGTGGTGATTCACAAGTGGGACAAATTAAATTAGTTGCAGAAATGATACAGATATGTTGGTCGTCCTGCAGTAAGATGGGCCGACGATATTGCTGTCATAGTGGGCGAAAATTGGATGAGACTGGCACGGGGTTGTACGGAGTGGTAACAAAAAAGAGAGGCCTATATCCAGCAGTGGGTGAAGGGTGTGGATGATCATGATAGGATAAATTGGGCTACTTGTTATCACTTATCAGTGTTTCTGCTTCAGATCAGCGGGCCTAAGATGCGCACCGCGAGATATTTGTAATGTCGTTCTGTCAAAATATAAGCATTTTGTACCAGTTTAGGAACTATTGCATCATCTGTGGTAATGTTGTTGAGAAACCACGCCTTTGAATTTTCAACTTTTGACATTTCTGCATGACTATTATCTCGTCCTCAGAGAGGTACGACGACTAAGAAGTGTCAAAAGTGTACATTATGGCGCGTTTTGTCGACACCATTAGGTACCACAGATAATGCAATAGTTCCTAAACTGGTACAAAATGCTTACATTTTGACAGAACGACATGACAAATATCTCGCGGTGCGCATCTTAGGCCCGCAGATTTGGGTAACTGTGAATGTTCAATGCAAACATAGATATTAAGGATTTGTATCCGAACATTTAATTAGTCTATGGTTAGAACTAAGAAAGAAGAAACAATACAGACTACTAAATTACTATCGAATAATGTATTTTCTATATTAATATTATAAAGAGGAAAGATTTGTATGTATGTATGTTTGTAACAAATTTACTCAAAAACTACTGATCCGATTTGGATGAAGCTTGGAATATATATTGTCCGTGACCTGGATTAACACATAGGCTACATTTTATCCCGATAAATCAACGTGATCAAACGGGACGCGAACGAAAGCAGAAGCTAGTATTATAATAAAACCCAAAATTCTTCTGTAGTGAACAGTGAAGTTAGCTGGTCCCTACTGGAGCTTTCTTGAGTTAAATTGTCTTCAGGAAACCCAAAAGGCTATCGTCACAGATACCTTCATCTGTCAACCTCACTGTCTGTCTATCTATCTGTTTAGCCTGTATGCCCACTGCTGGGTATAGGCCTCCTCTTTAGTACCTACGCCAGTCTCTCCGGTCACTGTACTATATTTTATCCTACTCGTTTATCAAAGCCGACCAACCATTAATCTTTCAGAAAAGTATATGATTTGATAATTATGTATCACCTTATCAGACAAATAAGTTTATCTTATCTACCAGGCAGTGAAGCTTATAAAAATAAACATTTAGCACAATAGCTGCAATGTAAGTGGCTAGAATCAGCTGCAGGTAGGTAGGAACCTATCTGAATACAATCGATTTGACACAAGGTCGAATCTTCAGATGCCTCTAATTAGGTAAAAGGTCGATGCAAGTACAGATATGGTATTTTAAGGAGCATGCCAATGATATCAGCGTCAATTTATAGGTAGTTCTATGAGTCACGCGTTTTGTAGTTCGCATGAAACGAGCCGGCAGCCGACGAATAAGCATTTTGAGTTTCAAGCAGAGTTAGAAAATTTACAAACTATCAGAAGCTGACAGCGTTTACGAAAAGCGGGTGCTAAATGATCGCATGCGCATGAAATGAAAGTTACTCTGGTGGAATGCATGTGAAAATTACATTACCTTGTCCAAACATTTCAATTCCTCAGTTGGATAAACTGTTTTCTCACACCTTGCGCAAGTTTTATTCATGATGAATGTCTGACGCACAAAACACTAAAACTAATAACAGCACTGTTATTCCGCAGAGCAACACAAGTTTTCACAATTCACAAACGAAGTTTGGGATTCACTTTTGTTGGGAAACACTCAGGAGCACGATTTTCGTAGCATCTCCGAACGCGCATGCCAAAAAATAAAATGACAAATGGCGGCGATTAGGGCTGCCAACGTATGATCACGAAACCTTACCATATCCTACCATCACTATAATGTTGCCCACTGCCTACCTACTTTTGAATCACACACACACACAAAATAGGTACCTACCTATCCCACAAGTAATCTTATAAAAAAATAGTTACCTACACTCCGACGCGCGGGGTGTAGGTCCGAAGATTATGGAATTTGTAGAGCGTAAGGCCCGTATTCCGAGACAGAAATCGTTACTCAAGCATAGATTTGAGTAGAGATTTTCATATAAAAAACTATGCTTGAGTACCTACGATCAGTGCTTGAGTAAGGCTACGGAATACGGGCCTTAATGTGTTATCACCTCTGTCACTTCATATGCGATTATCGAATAAGAGATAGACAGCCCTAAAAGGTACATATATTTCATTTATTTTCAAAATAAAACAATTCTAGAAAACTACGAACAAAGACACTTCTCGCGCTGCAATACAGCGAGGGCTTCATTAAATAATTGCTTCGACGTTTGTATCATATCCGTAAGATGATTGTAATCATCTTGTTTTTCTTCTTCAATCATTTTTAATTTGTCCTCCATTATCTTGAGTTTTTCATCAGCCAGCTCCAATTTGTACTTTAAATCTTCCCTATCTAGAGTTTCATATCCCTCGGTAGGTTGTGACTCCGATGACGTGGTCTCGCTAGGTTTTTCAACAACTGCAGTTATTGAAGAGTGCTTTTTGGTAACCGACATTCCACCAAACATTTCAAACTGAGTCTCTTTGGCTAGTGAAGTTTTGGACAGTTTTGAGCCTCTTTTGGAATCTTTATAAACCTTTATTTCTTCTTCCAATGCTACTACTCTTCGCTCTAATCGACGCTTTCGCTCCTTTATCTTTCTGTGATTTATTTCTAGCTCCTCCCATTTGCGCCTTTCAATATCTAGTCTATCATTCAAAGTGACTACTAAATCAGACAGTTTTTTGATTTCATTATCAGTTGCAGTCTTCATTGGTGTAAAAAATACACTTTGTAGTGAGCACTCTTCGTATCTTAGTAACTGAGCTCGAAGTTCTTCAATTTTGGATGCTTTTTCAGTGGATTGCTTCCTCAAGGCGTCGATCTTAGCGTCTGTATTTGAGATGAGCTTCTGATATTCAGTAACTTCGCTGTGCATTTTGTTCATTTTCGTCGTGTTTTCTTTGAGGATCTCTTGGTAATACAGCTCTGAATTCTTGATTTGGTTCTAAAACAAAATAAATATTAAACTGCGTGTTATTTGGCACATAATTTACTACCATTAATATAGTAGATACCAATGAACGAAAGATATGATCACTTACTCTCTGTTCATTAACCAATAGATCATCATGATTGCTCTTCTCCATCAAGGTTTGCATTTTCTGCCTGATTGTAGTCGAGTCACACTCAAGGTTACGGATTCTACACCTCGCTCCATCTAACTTCTTCTTCAGCTCTTGGTTTTCTTCCCTGAGAGCTCCAAGCTCTTTCATTGCTTGCTCTACCTCCTTTTTTCTTTTGGTTTCTAGGTCTCTTATCACCTGGAGTATAAAAAGAAGTTGCGTACATTAGTAGCCGGGTTCATATTCATCGTTATCAATGTACTTAGGTACCTTCCTATCTCAGATATCAACTATAATCACCTTCTACATAGCTATCTAACTAAACCTGCCAGTACCTCCATTCTTTTCTGTCATCCGTCTCATTGTGCGTTTTTTAAAAGTTACAATAGGTAGGTACCTACAACGACTACTAAAACAGCTGTGCAATATCGTACCTCAGCCTGAGGTTTGCTCTTTGTCTCAATCGGATTCTTGTGCTTGCCAGTCAATTTCTCTTCCAAATCACTAACTTTTGCCTGTAACAAGACTATCTGCTGAGCTCTGCCCTTCCATCCAACCACATCATTCTGAAGCTCTTTGATGCTTGTGAATTTATCGCCTAACTCCTGCTGCAATATCTTAGTAGCCAGAAGAATATCATTCTTCAACTCAAGGTTTCTATTCTTACTGTCATACAACTTCTTGTTTACAACAGATAGTTTGCTGTTAAGCTCTTTTAGCTCATCAGGGCTCACGTCTATTGGTTCGTCTTTGCAGAGACAAATGTCTAGTTTCTCGTTTTCCTTGTTAATTATTTCCAGCTGCATGATTTTTCGTTCCAGTGCTGCGTTCTTAGTTTTATAGCCCTCAACTTCTGCCACTAGATGTCGGTTCTGCTTGCAGAGTTCAGTTATCTTGGCGCTGATTATTCCAGCAGATTTAGAAGATATGGCCGGTCCTGTGCCGGAAATGATATCGCGGATCCGTTGATTCAGATCACTGATTGTTTTATTCAGCTCTTTTATGTCTTGGTCCTTTGTGAATACGCATTTTCGTAGTTCATTGTTCTCGCACGTCATTACCTAAAGACAAAATCGTAGGTGTAATACCTAGCCTAGTTACCTACCGACATTCTACGCTGCATAGAGTGATGGCGGTCATTAATTCCGTTACCGCTTAAATAACCAATTTTGTGAATTTTGGGATAGGCACCACTACGCCGCTGCTGAGCCGCCGCCGCCGTGTAAGTACCTTCACGTGGCCTTCTAAGTAGGTAGATACCTAAATAACAATTTGGGGTTATACCTTTAGCTGCTCAATGAGATGAGAATTTAGCTCTGAAGGATACAATAGATCCTCAGGCTCCGGTTTTTCAAGAGCTGCGAGCATTTTTAGCTTCATTTCGTCAGTCTCATCTATTTTTCCAGCTAGTTCACTTAACTTCTCTTCTTTGCCATTGGCCTTAGATTTTACTTTCGTTGAAGAAGAGGCATTTTTATTTTTATCCATTTTAGATAAATCTCTCAATAATAAAATAATCCGTTTTGCGTTTGAAATATGATAAAAAATGACACAGGAGCGTTTTGAAGGTACTGAATGGGAACTTTTTGGTGATTTTATCTTCACGACAAAGATCGAATTTTTCCGAAATTTAAATAATTATGAACGCATTTGTAGGTATTCACTTTGCAGTTACACCAACATTACAGAAACAAATTATCAAATCAATTGACTGTCAGTGTCAATTTTATTAATCGGTCAGCTGTCATTCTCATTCTGCTGATTGATTTTTTTGTCGCAGTGTTCCGCATTTTTATTTTATGTTTTTCCAATGATTTTTCTTGAATAGTTCTCATAATTTGATTTTATAATGGTGGTTTAGCTTAGTGGCCGCCGTATACAGTTAACTTCTACCGCTCTATTGGACCAGGTAAGCCGTAAATTGATTTGTCCTTGTACCGATTCTCTAGCGAAGATAATCATGTGTTTTCATGAAAATTATGCAAACAAAACATCTTCACTGCTTGTTTTATTGTTTTTCACTACCATTACTTAACTATAGAACGACCCGTTCTCATTTAACTTGCACATAAATGAGATAGTCGTGATTTTATGTTGATGTATTTTGTAGGTGTGTCAAATCAATGTTTTGCGTTATTATGGACTAACTAGATAACTACATCAGTTTCTCATGATATTAGACTGAATATATAAGAACAATTTTACTTCTTTTAATGCCATTTTTAATAAATACCTACCTAGGGTAACTAAAATATCACTAATACAGTTCCTGCCGCCTGCAACCCTAATTATCTTACATCAGTTTCAGCCACCATGCCGGGCACAAACCTCATTGTCCCAGTGGTCCTCTGGGGCAAGCACGCCCCGACCCACTGCGTTTCTTCCGTCTACCTCTCCCGAGATCAAAAAACACTCGTCACCGGATGCTACGATGGACAGATATGCATATGGCAGGTGGAACCGGAGAGTTTGAAGATGACGCCTCGGTGTTTACTGGTCGGCCATACTGCCCCCGTTACTTGTCTGTCACGGGCTTCTATTATTCAAGTGAGTGGGTTCTTGGATAGGTGTGTAATTTATTAAAGAAAAATATTGCTTTTAGTGAGTTAAACCATACAATATATAATCTACAGACAACTTAAGGCCTGAGAAAACCTGAGAAATATAGGAAAGTAGCAATTAACTCTGTTCACAATTTAAGTCATTCTTTATTAGTGATAATTAGTGATAATTAGTGTAATTGGTATATCACCGTGCTAGTTATTAAATTAAATAAATAAATAAATAAATTTATGAAACACATGTAAACTAGTAGTCACAAGATTTTTCTGACTATATTATAGGTCATTAAAGTCATAAAAAAATTCCACTAATTTACCTTGGACAAAGAATACTATATTCCTACAAGTTTTCATAGTGGTTTCCTACTAATGACGATAAGAGCACAACAACCATCAATGCCGTTATATTTGCCTGTATCTCTCTGAAATCATTATAAAGAAGTTCAAGTTCAAAGTTTTTATTGTGTTTACATTGTGGATACAAAAGATCTTATAGTTTGTAGTTTCAAATGTGAACTACGTGGAAACTAATATACCATTCATGAAATCTATAAACATTTTAACAATTATTAATCCCTGTGAGTGATAGAATTGTCAAATCACATAACTTAATCAAGATTATTATTATAAATTGTTTTTTAGGATAACAACTATATAGTAAGCTCATCGGAGGCTGGTGAAATGTGCACCTGGGACCTCGTGGATGGAAAATGCAGGGAGAGTGTCAAACTCACACAAGTGCATACTAATATTCAGGTAAACGTTCAGGTTTACTCAGAGTGATTTTATGTTATTTAACACGATTTACCATTATTTTGGATTTATCATTACTTATCACAATTTATCGTTACGTACCACCACAATAACATTTATGCAAATTATTGACGTTGATTTAAAGATAATTACAACTACAATTGAAATGCATAATTAAGAAAAAGATAAAGAGAATTCATTTCCATACAAAAGACTGAACAAATAAATTTATCGGAAAGACAGTGGCGGATTTTTTCTCTTTTAAGTTTTACTAAGTTTGCCATTTTTTTTTATATTTTATTGTAATTGCTCTTCACAGGCTTACCACATGTGTAACAGTGAAGATCTACGTCTCTTCTGCAACGGATACTACGCAGAGATACTTATAATGGACCCGTTCTCATTGGAGATACTCTTCAGTCTGAGTTCCAAGATGAACCCTGATTGGATATCGGCTCTGCATGTAAGATTATATCGTAGTTATTTAGCTGCACTCAAAAATATCACATCATTTTTTTATGAGAAAAAGTGATGGTGCAATAGTTAAAAGTTATGGGACCAAGTAGTTTTTCCACTCTTCTGCCTATAAATAAATATTACTGGACATTTAACACAACGCCCTTTAGGACTAACTAAGTAAAGCTTGTACTATAATGACGTATTATGTATGTATGTATGTATGTATGTATGTATGTATGTATGTTTGTTACTCTTTCACGCAAAAACTACTGATCTGATTTGGATGAAACTTGGAATATATATTATCCGTGACTTGGATTAACACTTGCTACTTTTTGTCCCACAAAATCAACAGGATCCAAAGGGACGCGAACGAAGTCGCAGACGGAAGCTAGTAAATAATAATAAAAAAATACAAGGTCCATATGACCCTAAAACTAACATAAAAATATATCTACTATATTAAAAAATTATAATAAATGTGTGGTTTTCCAGGTATTACGGCCGTCTTCGAGAAAAGATGATGTTGTACTAGCCATTTCCATCACAGGCACCGTTAAAGTAAGACTCTTACAGCCGCATCTCAAACGCCACTTAAATTAAGTTCACGCCTAAGTTATTGCCGTATCTCACAATTGAGTAATGTCAAACAGAGGCAGAGCAATTGTAGGTGTGCTTAAATTTGAGTGACGTTTCAGTATGCCGGCAGAATTGTAACAAGTTACAAAACTCATAAACCAAGAAGTTGAAGATACCCTAACATAATTTTACTTTAAACTTTTTAGGTATGGTCACTCTTAGGACATGAGAACAAACAATCTGAACCGATCTACGAGAACGAATCCAAGCAAATTCGTTGTCTCAACGCGCTTTCTCTCAACTGCTGCGCGTACAACCAACGAACTGTACTTATTGTGTGCGCTAAGTACTGTCAGATATACGACGCTGGTAAGTCAAGACCGAATGAATGAAAGAACGAGAGAATTGCCAAATAATAGATGAATTAGTCGAAACAGACTTATTTTGTGCTTACAATCAACACATTGTACTTATTGTGTGCGCTAAGTACTGTCAGATATACGACGCTGGTAAGTCATGACCCAATGAATGAAAGACCGAGTGAATGAATAAGCAAATGGCAGAATAAGAGGTGAATTAAGAGTATTTTGTGTTTACAACTAACACATTGTACTTATTGTGTGCGCTAAGTACTGTCAGATTTACGACGCTGGTAAGTCACGACTGAATGAATGAACGAATAGATTGCTAAATAATAGATGAATGACGAAGCAGGAGTAATTTGTTTTTACAATCAACGCATTGTGATTATTGTGTGCGCCAAATACTGTCAGATGTATGATACTAGTAAGTCAAGACCGAATGAATGAAAGAACAAGTGAATGATAGTATGTTTTATGTCTTTTGTGCCTTGCCATTGACAAGACATGTGATGTAATGATCTAAAAGCATTAAAAGTATGACATGATGGACACAAGTGGTCAAATGTGTAATTTATTAAAAGAGTGAATGTATGAGTGGCAGAATAGGTGAATGATTTCTTTACGGACATTTCCCACAGCACTAGTCCCAAACTAAGCAAAGCTTGTACTATGGAAACAAGATTGAATGAATAAGTGGAAGTAAATACATACTTATCCTATTAATATTATAAACGCGAAAGTTTGTAAGTATGGATGGATGTTTTTTACTCTTTCACGTAAAAACTACGGATCTGATTTAGATGAAACTTGGAATATATATTGTCCGTGACCTGGATTAACACATAGGCTACTTTTTATCCTGGAAGATCAACGGGATCCAACGGGACGAAGTCGCGGGCGGCACCTAGTAATACATAGTAACACCCAGACATAGACTAAACATCTATGTTTGCCACAAACTCAGTGGTGATCGAACCCACGACCCACAGCACGGAAGGCAGAGCTATTACCGACTGAGCTGTGACACCTCACAATGCCATGTTTTTTTTATTACATGACTAGCTGATACCCGCGACTTCGTCCGCGTGCGAAACTCTCCACCAAAATATCTGTCAACCAGCTTAGGTAGGTACGATGAACCTCGTAGCAAATGGCTAGAGAGTTCCAGGTGTATCTAAGAATACACGTCATTGATTTCAATAAAATATAGTCTATGTTTCAATCCGGAAAAAGGGCTTCCGAATGGTATAAGTTTCATTGAAATTGTAGTGGAGTCCTTTCCATGAAAGAAGTCCCGTAGACGCGGCGCTGTAGTCGACCTTAAGTATTATTTCTCGGGCAGCACTTTTAACAACTTTAGGCATTGAAAACAAGACTTTGATCACAGAAACCAAATAAAAACGCACTAGCACCCGAACACATTAACAGCACCTGACAACTAATTTAAAATTTAGTTTTAAACTTTAGTTCCGGAAATTTCCGCGGGACTTCTTTCATGAAAAGGACTCTAGTTTAGGCGTGATGCGCGAACAAACAAACAGACAAACTCGATTTTCGGAATCAGAATCGTCTATTTAGTAGATCTGTATATTTAGTTTATCCATATCTTTAATTTTAGTTTTTGGCTTTTTTACAGTTTTATAATAGTATAGATATTCTACAGGTGATTTCTCGGTTCTATGCTCAATCCAAGCACCGGCTGGTGAAAGATGGATGTCAGGTGATTTCCTAGCACCTGATAGGGTGTTAGTCTGGTCCACTGAAGGCAAGGGCTACTTGTACAAGCTACCCGCTAAGTAAGTATGTCTTTGTAAGTATTCATCATATTAATTATATTATGTTAGTGAGTTTTTTTTGGTATAGGAGATATTTTTTTTGGTTGTGGTGGGGTTTTTAAAGGATTACGTAAGATAAATGTTTGGGCGTGTCTCTGACTACATCTTTTATATATTTTAAATGAGTCTAGCCGTCTCCCGCGGAGTTGCTCGCGTTAGGGTGTGACTTTTCAAAATTCCATTTTCCCGGTTTCTGTTGAAATTTTTCCTGAATTTTCTTTGTTATAGCAAAGACCTTTCCAACGAATGCAAAACCGTGGAAATCGGTTCGTGCGTTCTGGAGTTATAGCGTCAGGAAGGAAAACCCGACTTATTTTTATTAAATGAGAAGATAAAATGTCCTGTAATATAACTTAGGTCTTTACATATATTGAAGATGATTTATAGAGCGTCAGGAGGCAACCTATGCCTACACTTAACGACACACTGTAGTGCCTGGGCCAATGTTTAAATAAATAAATAAATATCTTTGGACATTACACACAACGCCTTCTAGTTCCAAACTAAGCAGAGCTTGTACTATGGGAACTAGATTGCTGATATAATACTTCTATACATTTTTTTTTTGTGAATACATACTTATTATGCATAGTAACACCCAGACACAGAACAAACATCTATGTTTGCTTACACACAAATGTTTGTTCTTGGTGGGGATCGAACCCACAGCACGGAAGGCAGAGTTACTACCAACTGAGCTATGATGCCTGCCAGATGGAGGAGGCATGAATATACACACATTTTTACTAAATTTTAATTAAATTTATTATAATAAATATTCACACAACGCCCTCTAGTCCCAAACTAAGGAAAACTAGTACTATGGGAACTAGAATGCTGATGGAATTCATATATGTATATATATTTTTTGTAAATACATAGTAACACCCAGACATAGAACAAACATCTATGTTTACACACACAAATGTTTATTCTCAGTGGGGATCGAACCCACGACCCACAGCACGGAAGGCAGAGCTAATACCAACCTGCGATGTCTGTCTTTAGTGTCTTTAAAAGGTTGTCAGAGACAAGTCTAAACGTCTGTCAACGTAAGAGTAATAAAAAAGTGGAAATAAACACAAACTGATGATCATCTTTTCGCTTGCCGGTTGGGTAAAAATTGGCATGTTCATACAAAATTCACTAGATTCTCATAAAAGCACATACAGCTAGGTGTGAATAGTGGAACTATGAACTGTGTTAATATTTAATCAGCCTGTATAATTATACAGGGTGTGTTAAGTGGAAAATATCGGAAAATAGGGAGTATTAAGGAGCACATAGTCGACCATATCATCGCTTAACATCAGAGCCCCGAGTCTGTGCATTTGTATTGACTTTCGACTCGAGTATAGCACACGCAAACGCATTCGCAAAGCGAGATATTTTTTTGGGAATTGCACAATTCCTGAATCTCCCGCTAGAGGCGCTTATTCGGTTTTCATACAAAATTTCTCGTTAAAACAAAAGTTAAAACAAATGTACAGACTTGGGGCTCAGGTGTGTAAGTGGTGAAACGGTTTTTTTTTGTCTGAATGTAATCTATGGTCAAGTAACTTCAGAAAGTATACTTATATCCACATATTTGTTTTATGTTTGTTACCTCAGAACTCCGTCATTTATGAACCGATTTGAATATGTAATTATATTTTCATCTGAGTAGGTATACTTCCAATTTGGTTCCATATTTTTTTTATCAAAATCGGTTGATTAGTTTGACAGTTAAAGCGTAGGATAAAGGCAGGCAACCTTCTCGCTCGCACATTTCACCATTTTTAAAGATATAATATAATTAAATGTAATTACATAATATGTGATATTGCAGAGCTTCACGGTCGAGAGCATAACAATGCAAAGGTTCAGTAAAAATATCACAATGATCCAAACAAGTTTTCCGACCAAAAAATTTATACCAATGCGATAAATTGCAAATTTTTTGGTTAGAAAACTTGTTTGGATCAATGTGATATTTTTACTGAACCTTTGCATTGTTATTCTTTCGACCCTGAAGCTCTGCAACTTCACGTATTGACATTTAGTTATATTATATCTTCAAAAATGTTGAAATGTGCGAGCGAGAGGGTTGTCTGCCTTATACATACGCCATAATAGGATTCATGATTATTTTAAGTGGCAGAATATATTTTTTTTATTTAAAGACTGATAAATCAAATGTTAGCACAGTTCATAGTTATAAACAGCTACCTTGAAATAACTATACCATTTCTCTTTATAGCAGGCTACGTGGACGGGCTCTCAGTAGGTCAGCACATCTTTTTTATTGTTACTTGATGTACTGTTTACTACACTGTTCTGTCTCCCTTATTCACAAACGTCTGACTAATAAACCCCTAACACAATTATTATACTTCTCCATTTATTTTACGATATGTCGGGTAACAAGAGGTTTTTTGGCTTCTTTCTTTTATTCACTCATTTATAAAGTCTCATAGCGACTTAATAAACGATCACTTTGAAACATCTTCTAAAAAAACGGTTAATACTTATGATACTTGTGGTCTCTGATACTCAAAAAACCTAATAATAATTTACACTGTATACTTTTGCTTATAAAATTGTTTGCAAAAGGGTAGCAAGAAGATATCAGCCACGATTGCTCGTTATAATACTTTGAAACAAAAAAAAAATACTAATAATAATAAATAAGTTACAATAAGTTTTAGAGCACAGCCTCGCACGAGACTTTCTCTGATAATTCAAACGCTGGAACTAGTTTTCACAGTTTATTGGAGAGATATTTAGAGCGCAAGAAAAATGCGGTGTAGGTAGCTTTACAAGAGAAAATGTCAATGGCCGACCGGAGAAGCGGAAGTGGCGTATGTTGCCAAGCTAAGGGTAGTCCCTTAGTGTAACAACATCACAAAATAATCTGTCTGTCCGTTCGTACACGCCACAAAGTCTTTCCATGTAATCTATACGATTTATCAGCGTCAGGGTCCACTTTTTACCCATGCCCCAATGTACGGGAGGGACATTTAGATGGCAACACTCAAGATATTACAAAAACGTTCGATAACTAAGTTATAAGTAAACAGTACATCAAAGTAGTTAATTAATTTGCTTGCACTATGTCCAGATGCTTTTTAGAATTTTACGTAGGTACGTATTCTAAAACAAAACTCAACTCTGACTCTAAAAACTGGCCAAAAAATTATGCTGTTTACTTCACAAACGAATGAAGGCAAAGCAACGCCACACTGGGCAAGTTCTCGGAGGACGTGCTCTGTGTAGTAAGATCGAAAGACGTGACCGCGTATCAGGTAGTTACAAGTTCCGACACTTATGGTCGAATACTCAAACGCCACTCATACCCCACTCAATTTAAGTCACGCTTAAATTATTGCCATCTCTTACAAATGAGTAATGTCAAACAGAGGCAGAGCAATTTTAAGTGGTGCTTAAATTTGAATGTCGTTTCAGTATTCCAGGCTTAAGCTCGTATGCCGATTTACTGCTCAAGCACTGATCCGGACTCGAGCATAGATTTTGTATGAAAATCTCTACTCAAATCTATGCTTGACTAACGATTTCTATATCGGCATACGGGCCTTACTTTTATGATAAAATTTTGTCATTATCGATGGTGGCGCCATCTCAACTGAACAGATAACTAGAAGTTAACGATACTTTAGAGTTTTGTTTTGAATATGGACTCCATTTTGGTAGTTTCTATGTTTAAACTTAGTTTTAAATGTAATGTTACAAGTTATACGGAAAAAAATGTGAGTATTTTAGTTATAGTTATCTAAGTACAGTATTTTTTGTTGCAATTAATTTATTTTTTTGTATTATTTTATTTGCATAGCACTTTCATTTTATCCATGTATTTTATAAGTATTTTTATTTGTAAATAATACCAAAGTAAATATATATACTTACCTAGTTACTATCTGCGTGTGTAAAGATTTAAAATACTTGTTTGGATCAATGTGATATTTTTATTGAACCTTTGCATTGTTATTCTCTCGACCCTGAAGCTCTGCAATTTCACATATTTACATTTAGTTATATTATATCTTCAAAAATGTTGAAATGTGCGAGCAAGAAGGTTGTCTAACATTACCCTTCGCCTTAACGTGAAAGGTACTCAAATATTTCTTAATCAGTAATTTCTATCAATCTTTACGCACGTAGAGGCACTGATCTCCATGCTAGGAACGTCTTTGTCTTAAAAAAGTTATAGTAAAATATATATTTTAACGTTTCCCGACTATTAATCATCTCGGAACGAACACTCGTGAATGTTCTACGACCCGTATGATGACTGCTCAAGCTGATCCGGACTCGAGCATAGATTTATAAAAATTTCTACTCAAATCTATGCTTGAGTAACGATTTCTTTATCACAATACGAGATTCGGTGAGCATTGATCCGGACTCGAGCATAGATTTATGAAATATCTATTCAAATCTACGCTTGAGTAACGATATCTTTATCAGAATACGGGAATCGGTGAGCATTGATCAGGACTCGAGCATAAATTTATAAAAATCTGTACTCAATTCAATGCTTGAGAAACGATTTCTTTATCAGCATTCGGGACTCGGTGAGCATTGATCCGGACTCGAGCATAAATTTATAAAAATCTCTACTCAATTCAATGCTTGAGAAACGATTTCTTTATCAGCATTCGGGACTCGGTGAGCATTGATCCGGACTCGAGCATAAATTTATAAAAATCTCTACTCAATTCAATGCTTGAGAAACGATTTCTTTATCAGCATTCGGGACTCTGTGAGCATTGATCCGGACTCGAGCATAAATTTATAAAAATCTCTACTCAATTCTATGCTTGAGTAACGATTTCTCTATTAGCATACGGGATTCGGTGAGCATTGATCCGGACTCTAGCATAGATTTATGAAAATGTCTATTCAAATCTATGCTTGAGGAACGATATCTTTATCAGGATACGGGACGCGGTGAGCATTGATACGGACTCTAGCATAGATTTATGAAAATGTCTATTCAAATCTATGCTTGAGGAACGATATCTTTATCAGGATACGGGACGCGGTGAGCATTGATACGGACTCGAGCATAGATTTATGAAAATCTCTACTCAATTCTATGCTTGAGTAACGATTTCTCTATTAGCATACGGGATTCGGTGAGCATTGATCCGGACTCTAGCATAGATTTATGAAAATTTCTATTCAAATCTATGCTTGAGGAACGATATCTTTATCAGCATACGGGATTCGGTGAGCATTGATACGGACTCGAGCATAGATTTATGAAAATCTCTACTCAAATCCATGCTTGAGGAACGATATCTTTATCAGCATACGGGTCTTGCTACACAAACTTATTTACTAAATTGTATGGAGATCAGTTGCGTAACTCTCTACCACAATTCCAATCTGGATCCATAGATTTTGACAGAAGTCGTGTCATTTTTTTAGTAGTTTGGGAGTAACTGGAAAAAACACGTCATTCGTTTTTAAACTTTTAAATTATTTAGTACAAAATGTGTCAAAATCCGGATCCAATTTGGAACGGCGGTGGTCTACAGTGCCTTGATCACGAATAAATGTGACAATCGCAAACGTATCGTAACGCTAGCGTATCCGAGATACACTGCGCGGTGACACTACAACGGTTGGCAGTCGAGCTGGCATTGACGCGCAATATAACTCGAATACGTTAACGCGGCGACTGTCAGATTTTTTCGTGATAGTGGTATTGTTACCTCGTGCTATATTGACAGCTGTCAGAAACTGTCAGATTTGACACATGTATAATTAAAGATAATATTGCAGCTCTGTGCCTGATCACAAGGGTTTCCATGGTCCCACTGTGGAGACAGATAGTCCCGTGCTATTCGGACTTTTAGCTCATCCTGATAACAAGGTAGGTAGTTATCTTATTGTACATGTCTTTTAATAAATAATAATATAAATCTTCTTAAATATATAAAACTCTTTTGACTTGGACTTATAGTTTAGGCTGTGCGTTGAGCTGACTGACAATCAACGCACAGCCTAAACTATAAGTCCTAGAGGTATGAAATTTGGAGGGTAGTATTCTTATATGGTGTAGGGGTGCACTAAGAAAGGAATTTTGAAAAGTCGCACCCTAAAGTGTCTAAAATTAGGATCAAAGATTTTAACCAAATAATGCGTATGCTGCTACCACGCGAGCAATGCCGTGGGCGACAGCTAGTAAATAATAAATTTATTCAAAAAATTCAAGTTTCTAGATCCGTATTGTCAATAATAAGTCTGAATCAATGCTTGAGCATTGATTTGAGTCGAGCTTCGATTTCGAAGCGTTACTTGATTGTTTAAAACGATACTCAAGCATCGAAGCCTGTGCTTGAGTATAGCATAAATGTGTAATTTTTCTGTAAAGAGACTTAAATCAATATTGAAGTATCGATTTGAGTAATTAATGAGCAAATTTTTAAAACTAAGGTTCGGATACTGGAACGTCAGACTTCATAATTTTCCTGCCTCTCTTTGACATACTCATTGGTAAGAGATGGCGATAATTTGGAGAAGCTCCCTTATGTCAGTTATTTTTGACAGGTACTGTCATGTCCACCGTCAATGCGTTTTGTGATAACATCGTGCGGCGGCAAACAACGTCGGTTACTGCTGCGCGGTGATTCGGCTGGCGTTGTCTCGCTGTGGAATGTCGATGCGGCTGCCGGTTTGATTCCCAATCAGACACCAAGTAAGATATCAATATAATCATCATAAATATATATAAAACTCTTTTGAAGCTGACTGACAATCAACGCACAGCCTAAACTATAAGTCCTAGAGGTATGACATTTGGAGGGTAGTATCCTTATATAGTGTAGGGGTGCACTAAGAAAGGAATTTTGGAAAGTCGCATCTTATAGGGTCCAATATTAGGGTCAAAGATTTAAACAAAATAATGCGTTTCTTTAATATACCGTATATGATAGACCCTTCAAAATTGGTACATAGATTCGTCAAATAAATTGACTCTACACGTGTTCCAGAATTTAAAAAAAAAATTATAACTGTACGCTGCTACCACGCGAGCAAAGCCGCGGGCGCCAGCTAGTCTAGAATAATATTTGACAGCTTTAGAAGATCAATATGAATTTACCCCTTAATGTCTACTGTCAATGCGTTTAGTAATTATATTATTGTTCTAGCCCACACACCAATCGTGCTAACCAGTTTGGACATGGCCTGGGCGGAAATGAACCCCAGTCCCGTCGGAATTCTGGACCAACTGAGCCATCCTGATGAACCTGGCAAGTATTGACAACCATTCTTATTATGACAGACGTCACAGCTCAGTCGGTAGAAGCTCTGCCTTCCGTGCTGTGGGTCGTGGGTTCGATCCCCACTGAGAACAAACATTTGTGTGGCGAACATAGATGTTTGTTCTATGTCTGGGTGTTACTATGTATTATAAGTATGTATTTACAAAACAAAAATGTATATTTAAGTATTCTATCAGCAATCTAGTTACCGAAGCGCTCGTGGCTAGGCTTGCTTAGTCAATCTGCACCGATTATCTAAGTTAAGCGACGTTCTGCGCGGTCACTATTTGGATGGGTGACCGTTAGTGGTATTTACATCTGAGCGCTTCCGTGCTTCGTGTACTTTAAACTGTCTCTAGCAGTCGTTAAGCCACGACGGAGGCCTTAAGGCGGCCTAAAAACTCCGTCGCCAGAGTTGGCCACTAACTCATACGAGCTTGCTTGCTTAGTTTGGGACTAGAGAGCGTTATGTCATTGTGATATGTCGGAAAATATTTATTTATTATACTTCTAACAATGCCGTTATTCCATCAAGAATTAATTATTAATATGTTTATTTTTCCTATAGAAATAAAGCTTACAGCGTCAATATATCTCCTCTGCGCCAACCGGCTTGTAGTAGGCAGAGAGGACGGGTCTATAGTGATAGTGAATGCGGCACATACAGTGCAATTGCAGCTCTTACACGGCACACATCAACAACTAGATGGTAAGTAGACATAGACATATCTATCAATATATATATAAAACTCTTTTGAAGCTGGCTGACAATCAACGCACAGCCTAAACTATAAGTCGTAGAGGTATGAAATTCGGAGGGTAGTATCGTTATTATAGTGTAGGGGTGCACTAAGAAAGGAATTTTGAAAAGTCGCACCCTAAAGGGTCTAAAGTTAGGGTCAAAGATTTTAACCAAATAATGAGTATGCTGTTACCACGCGAGCAAAGCCGCAGGCGACAACTAGTTCTCAATAAAAAAGAAAAAAAATACTAGCTTATGAAGAAGAGAAAACTTTATTAAAAAAAGTCCAATGTAAAAATCCAAATATCACTTGAAATAATTGATTAGTAAAGTTTGATCAGTTACTCGCTGATCAATAGTGCACACTGATCAGGAAATACATCACTGATCAGTTACTCGCTGATCAGAAAATACCATCACTGATCAGCGGAATGCCGTATTGTTTGATGCTTTAATTACAATACATTCTTCCACCTTGACATGAGTTGTACCCGGAGTGTCCATGAGAACGGCAGCATTCGTGTCTTTCTGGCACTATACGGGGGCACACCTGTGGAAACACGGATTTTAAGTATATTAACATAGAGATGAAATGAAAAAAAAAATGAAATGATATACATTTTTTATTAAACCCATTGGGTACAAACACACAGATAAAACAGAGAGAAAAAAGTAAGTCAGACAGGAAGGAGCAAAACAGAGTAAGTGGTAGGAAAGTAGGTACTAAAGTATAGCAAATATCTATTGTCAGAAAACAAAAAAAAAATGAAAAATGATGCTAGTTAGTCCTGTCCTGCTCTGTAGGTACCCTTGTGCGGTTGTAAATGTTGTTCTCAGTATAATGCTGCCCCCCACATGCATGAACCATGACATAAAGCGGCGCTGGTTTTGAGATAAAAATATAATGATACAACTGCAGCCAGTGTCTTGGGCACGCTTCCGATTGGTACTGATTTGGACCAGTTGAGCTATATATAAATCGTTTGCAACGGTTTGTAGGTAGCTCAACTGTTTCATGTGTATTTTGTAAATAATGTGAATATTGTAAATACTGTATTCGTTGTAATTTTCTTTGTAAACAAAGTTTTATGGTAGGCTAGACCCGTTTGCCGATACAGTAATCGTTACTCGAGCATAGATTTTAGTAGAGATTTTCATTTGCTCGAGTCCGAGTAATTTGTTTTTGTAGTTTATGACTTCGTAGCTTCTAGAGGGAAATTTAATGTGACATAACCCATCAGCGGACGACCGAGACGCGTACAACGACATGTAATTTGTCAAATTCTGATAAGATAAGATATGTTTATTTGCAAGAATATATAAAACTCTTTTAAAGCTGACTGACAATCAACGCACAGCCTAAACTATAAGTCCTAGAGGTATGACATTTGGAGGGTAGTACCCTTATATAGTGTAGGGGTGCACTAAGAAAGGAATTTTGAAAAGTCACACTCTAAAGGGCCTGGAACGCGAGCAATGGCTAGTCTAAAATAAAATAAAATTAACCCTCTCTTTTGCTTTACCGTAGTCGGGTAAAATTAACTAACCTGATCGCAAGGTCCAACCCGGATAGCAGCTTCCGTGACGTCAATAACCATTGAGGCGGCAACCAGCAGAATGAAGAAGACGGATACAGCTTTGACAGCAGCCATTTTGTTATTTAGTTTATTTTTCTTTGAGATGTTTACGTGCTGAGATCGAACTTGGTTCTGTGAAGATTTCTGATTCCAGCGGTATTATATAGTACGGGATAAGGAAAAACATTTAAAATATTACGCGCTATCTGTCCCGTCCGCGACTTAAACTGCGATCATCCGACTTCGTACGCGTGCGAATCTTTCCATCAAAATATCTCTCAACCAGCTTACGATGAACCTCGCAGCACATTTCTGTTTTTGGTTTAGAGAGAACAAGCTGTATCTAAGAATCCACGTCTTTCATTTCAATAAAATATAGCCTGTGTAACATAATTACCCTATGAGTCCGAAGGGGGGTGTTTTACACATCATGGCGGACAGTGTTTGTTCTACGACTTTTGAGATTTCGAAGTTTTTATTCATGAAATGAGCTCGTAACTTTTACTTCAAATGTACCTGCGTGCGACGCGGTAGGATGGTACCTACGTGTGTATGCGTATGTACGGGTTTATGCCAATAGTTAACAAACACTTAGAGGATTGTTGCAAATTTCTAAAATAATAAATGTTGTACTTTTGTATGAAACTTTCAATTACGATTTATTGACCTTTTGCACATGTCCAAGCACTCAGGTGGTCGGTCGGTCTGATTTCGCCCCCTTTGGGCTTATAGAGTAATTATGTTACACCTTGTATAGTAACCAGGATGGGGATTACATTCGTGCGGTTTTTTGCTTGCTGCAAAGTGATATGAACCAAAGATAGCAGGAAAATCGTATCAGTGTAGGCACAGTAAACGCCAATAAGATGTACAAGGCAATATTTTTTAAAATATGTTATACTAGCTGATACCCGCGACTTCGTACGCGTGCAAAACTTTACACCAAAATATCTGTTAACCAACATACAATGAATCTCGTGTCAAAGGCTGCTTTTGGTTAAGAGAGGTCAAGCTGTATCTAAGAATCCACATCTTTAATTTCAATAAAATATAGCTTATGTTTCAATCCGGAAAAAGGGCTTCTTAATGGTATAAGTTTCATTGAAATTGGTCCAGTAGTTGGCGTGATTCGCGAACAAACAAACAGACAAACTCGATTTTCGGAATAAGAATCGTTTATTTAGTAGATCTTCATATTTAGTTTATCCATCTTTAATTTTAGTGTTTGGATTTTTTACAGTTTTATCGTTTTACAGTTTTATGTTCGTTCCCGTAATCCTCCGAAACGGCTTGACCGATTCTCATGAAATTTTGTGGGCATATTGAGTAGGTCTGAGAATCGGCCAACATCTATTTTTCATACCCCTTAGTGATAAGGGTTGCACGCGAGCAAAGCCGCGGGCGACAGCTATTAATAGAATATAGATTACCTACTTTTCTATAGATGAGAGCTCTACAAATACAATCTTGACAACAAAGTTCTTCTTCTTTTATTGATGGCCTCTGTCCGTCGATTCGACAGACTTTGGCAGTGTCAAGTGACATATTTGAAATAATGTAAGTCAAGTGATTCAACAAGTCTGCTGTCGTTTGTTTTCAAGAGAAAATGGTAGATTTTATTTTCAAAACCTCAAAAGAAATTTTCACATTCAGAGAAACCACTTTACACACATTTATTCCAATGACTCAATCAAGCTCCGTAGTACAAACATTGCTTAGTTTGGGACTAAAGAGCGTTGTATGAAATATCCAAGAATAATATATTTATCTGGATATGTTTATAAAATTGCACCGTAACATATTTTTGAAACTTCGACGTTCTGCGCGGCCACTATTAGGGTGGGTGACCGTTAGTGGCATTTATAATAATAACTCCACTTACATAGACTATAAAAAAGCATATGACTCTGTCCCGCATACATGGCTTTTAAAAGTTTTAGATATTTATAAAGTCCACCCTCAACTCCTTTCCTTCTTGAAGATTGCTATGATTAACTGGACAACACGACTCCAAACGTCCGATAGAACAACAGAAACACCTCCAATCAGGATACAACGTGGCATATTCCAGGGAGATGTACTCAGCCCTCTGTGGTTTTGCCTTGCTCTGAATCCCCTTTCAAACTGCTTAAATACATCCGGCGTTGGATACAGTTTAGACAATAGACATGACAGACAAACTGACAATACAGAACGTAAATTAAGCCATCTTCTCTACATGGATGACATCAAAATCTACGCTTCTACTCAAAATGATTTGGATGTACTAATAGAAATTACCGAAAAGTTTTCAAATGACATCTCCATGAACTTTGGTATAGACAAATGCAAAACTAACTCAGTCAGAGCAGGTCAAAACCACCAGCATGCCTACCAGCTGAAAACTGGTGAGACTATAGAAGCGCTTAGTGAAAATGAGTCCTATAAGTATTTGGGATACCACCAGTCTACACTAATACATTATAGACAAATCAAGAACCAACTGACGCAGAATTTCAAACATAGACTGAACTCAATTTTAAAAACACAGTTGTACTCAAAAAACACTGTCAAAGCTATTAACACCTACGCTATCCCAGTACTCACCTACTCATTTGGAGTAATCAGTTGGACGAAAAAAGAACTGAAAGATCTACAGCGATTAATCAACGTCACGATGACAAAAAATAGGAAACACCACCCTAGAGCATGTATTCAGAGGCAAATTCTACCAAGATTAGAAGGGGGAAGGGGTCTAATAGATATTCAAAATTTACACAACCGACAAGTTTCCACACTAAGAGCATACTTCCACTCCAAGATAGATACATCGACCCTCCATGAAGCAATAGTTAAATTAGACCGTAGACACACGCCACTTAACCTCCACAGTAGTATGACACAAAGCAACGAAGAATTGACTGATAAACAAACCCTTATTTCTGAATGGGCCCGTAAGTCCTTACACGGAAGGCACCACCACGACTTGAGTCAACCCACCGTCGACAAACAGGCGTCGAACGAATGGCTCAGTCGAGGTGAACTCTTTCCAGAGACCGAAGGGTTCATGATAGCAATACAGGACCAAGTCATCGAGACGCGCAATTACCAAAAATACATCATGAAAGTTCAAAATTTACAAACAGATTTATGCAGACGCTGTAATAGTTCCTCTGAGACCATCCAACATATTACGGGAGCATGCAAGGCGCTGGCTCAAACAGATTATAAGTTCCGACATGATCAAGTAGCCAACATTATCCACCAAAGATTAGCTGTAAAATATAACCTAAGCGACACATCTGCCAAGCCAACACCCTACTATAAATACACTCCTGAAACCGTGCTAGAAAATGCTGATTATAAGCTCTATTTTGATAGAGCCATCCTCACTGATAAAACCACTCACTTTAACAGACCAGACTTAGCCTTGTTAGACAAACGAAGTAAAACAGCCCTTCTCATAGACATAGCCGTCCCCAACACCCATAACCTCCAAAATACTATCTCAGAAAAACTCTCTAAATATGTCGATTTAAAAAATGAAATTACCCGTATGTGGCGTCTGCAAAAAGTTTCAATAGTACCAATAGTTTTATCTAGCACTGGTGTAATACCAAAACAACTGTTTCAGTCTCTCACCTTACTGGACCTCCCAAAACATACCTTTGTTCTGATGCAGAAAGCAGTTGTACTGAACACATGCCGAATAGTAAGAAAGTTTCTACAAACTGACCTCGGTAGTCAGGACGTAGTCACACACCCACACGTAAACACTGATGTGCACTTGGCTTAGGCCCGTGCCCATCAGTTTATGATTCCGGTTTATTTTGAACCGAGTACGAAAAATAAAAAAAACGATAATAATAATAATAATAATAATAATAACTTTATTTCGGGCAACCTAAGAAAAGTACAAGATGTAAAAGCTTATTCTAGGACCCATATCAATATATACCTTAGAGTCTAACATACAATATAAAAACACTTATTTATTTATATCTGAGCGCTTCCGTGCTTCGGAGGGCACGTTAAACTGTCTCGGCTCTAGCAGCCGTTAAACCATGACGAAGGCGTTAAGGCGGCCTAAAAACTCCATCACCAGAGTTGACCACAAACTCATACGAGCTTGCTTATAATCGCTGACAGTACTTTCAAAACCCGTCTCGCCTGCGTGCCTGTCTACATTGTGCGGCTACTTTTAAATAGGTTCTAGATTGGTAGCTTTTTTTTTGAAGCAGTTTTATCTCTCCCTGTAACCTTTATCACGTAAACAGAGCGACCGACGCAACTGGTTGATTGACCCCATGCTGGCTTGTCCCCGATGTTGACTACCGAATAGTACAACGACGGTGCCAATCCACCAGGTTCATACACATGCGTCATAGCTCTGCCTTACGTGCTGTGGGTCGTAGTTGTCGTGAGTTCGATTCCCACAAAGAACAAACAAAAGAATACATAGATGTTTTTCATTGCCTGGGTTTAGTTTTATCTCTCCCTGTAACCTTTATCATGTAAACAGAGCGACCGACGCAACGGGTTGATTGACCCCATGCTGGCTTGTCCCCGATGTTGACTGCCGAATAGTACAACGACGGTGCCAATCTACCAGGTTCATACACATGCTTCATAGCTCTGCCTTACGTGCTGTGGGTCGTAGTTGTCGTGAGTTCGATTTCCACAAAGAACAAACAAAAGAATACATAGATGTTTTTCATTGTCTGGGTTTTACTATGTATTTAAAAACAGTCTTTGTTTTTATTTATTTTACGCCCGTAGGAAGATACAGAAATCGATATTCAAGCGTAGATTTGAGTAGAGATTTTCATACAAAAATCTATGCTTGAATCCTTGAGCAGTATATCAGCATACGGGCCTAAGTTCGTTTTGAAGTATAGGCGACCAAGAAATTGGTTTACCACTTTTGATGACATCTCCCAGTAACATAATTATTCGCTAAGGAGTTTAAATAAACAGGAATGACAGATTCTGACGTAGCAGTTATTAATCTGTCAAGCGAAAATAGCCCATGATGTTTTGTACGTGCAAATGATATTCAGCCTTAGAGTGGTAAACCTATTTCTTGGTCGCCTATACCTACCTACCCCTAGGTACTAAGTTTGTTTTATAGTAGGTAGCTCTATATTTAGATCGCTTAACTCTATCTCGGACCTACTCATTTATTCTTATGCTATTTCCTAAATAGTGCGACAATCTCCAACCTATACTCCGTTCGCGGAGACAAGCTAATAGAGCGCGCGCTCTCTTGCACTATTGTATGAAAATGAACAGGATAGAGCGCTCGCTCTCTTGCTCTAATTGTATGAAAATGAACAGGATAGAGCCTTGATAGAGCGCGCGCTCTCTTGCACTATTGTATGAAAATGAACAGGACGGGACGATTTCCCTATTAGCTTGTCTCCGCGAACGGAGTATAGTTTATATTGTGCAAAAGAAACTAGTGTATGAATATTGATAAAATAATTTATTGAAACAGTCGAATATTAAAACATAAGTCTGAAATTATTAAATTTACAAATTATTGATCAATAGCATAATTGATCAGAAAAACATCTCTGATCAGGAAATACATCACTGATCAGTTACACACCGATCAGGAAATGCACCCCTGATCAGGAAATACATCCCTGTTCAGCAAAGAGCCGTTTTGTTGTTTGGGGGGTTAATAGCAATACATTCTTCCTCTTGAACAGTAGGAGTGACCGGAGTATCGATGGGCACGGCAGCATTCGTCTCTCTCAGCTGGAATACGGGAGCATACCTGTGGGGAAATGAGTTTTAAATACGTGGGTATAGGGTTGAGAGTTGAATAAATCTTCTAAATATACTAGTAGTTCGCCCCGAACTGAGATCTCGTGATGCTCGGAGGTTAATAAAACCCAAACAACTCTTATTGACCAGTGGTTGTAATAAACTTTGCAAATCGCTTCGAAATTGCCGTCTAGCTAAGTACCAGTCTTACTTGAACTATAAAATCATTGAAACTCCAAGAAATGGTAGCTCACGTTATACTGGGTTTGCCAATTTTATAATTTTTACAACAACTCAAAAACTATTAGACCTAGAATCAAAATAAAAACGGTTTTGAAATGTGTACGCAAATCCCTATCATATGACACCCCACTTGATATTTTGGTACGACGTTTTTTTTTACTCCCTTTGGAACCTCATAACTTTCCAACCCCTTGACCGATTTACTTTATTTTTCATACCAGTAAAACTTAAGAGTAATATCCGTATACCGACCAAATTCTGTGAAGATCGGATAAGCGGTTCAAAAGATCTCGACGAACAAACATACAAAGCATTTTTGCCCAAGTTGTCACTATGATCTCGTTCGCTTCGCTCACTCGATCAATAAAACTCTTTTGTAGCTGACTGACAATCAACGCGCAGCCTAAACTATAAGTCCTAGAGGTATGGAGGGTAGTATCCTTACATAATGTAGGGGTGAACTAAGAAAGGAATTTTGAAAAGTCACACTGTAAAAAGGGCTTCTCAAAGAATCCGCTCAGTGTCTCCATACAAATCAGCGCTCACTGGTGGGCTGGGCGTCAGACGTTTCACACCCACACTATACACTGAAAACTCGTACTACGCTCTCAGGGTGTCCCTCGGACTCTGTCCTACAAACTATCATCGTTTTACGACGAATCTGGAGTACGTCGAAAACAGAATACGGAATAAACGATTTTAAGGCGTAGGGTAAAGGCAGACAACCTTCTCGCTCGCACATTTCAACATTTTTGAAGATATAATGTAACTAAATGTTATAATGTGAAATTGCAGAGCTTCAGGGTCGAGAGAATAACAATGCAAAGGTTCAGTAAAAATATCACATTGATCCAAACAAGTTTTCCGACCAAAAAATGTGCACTTTAATTTATCGCATTGGTACAAATTTTTTGGTCGGAAAACTTGTTTGGATCAATGTGATATTTTTACTGAACCTTTGCATTGTTATTTTCTCGACCCTGAAGCTCTGCAATTTCACATTATAACATTTAGTTACATTATATCTTCAAAAATGTTGAAATGTGCGAGCGAGAAGGTTGTCTGCATTTACCTTACGCCTTAAATAGTTTAGTTCGGTCCTTTGCCCTAGGGCCTTTGGTTACCTGGTTAGAGATTTGAGTTCTTACCTGATCACACTGTCCAACCCTGGAAGCAGCTTCGGCAACATCGATCACCATTGAGGCTGCCACAAGCAGGATGAAGAAGATGGACACAGCCTTGATCGCAGCCATTTTGTTTTTTCCTTTAAGATGTTGACTTTTTGAGTTAGTAGGATGTTCTGTGATGTTACCAGACTTTCTTACGGTTATATAGTGCTGGTTAGGGAAAATTAGAAATGATCTACTTTGTCTATATTAGTGTATTGATAGGTGCTTAGTATTATGCGGTATTGTTGACAAGGATCATGTGAAAACGTCTTCTTTTGCGTTAGTTTCTTTAAAAACCTTGTGGGTGTTCAGTTTAGTTTTGAAAATAATAACTATAAATACTCTACTTATCTTCTTCTAAATATATTAAATGCTTTTGAAGCTGACTGACAATCAACGCACAGCCTAAACTATAAGTCCTAGAGGTATGACATTTGGAGGGTAGTATCCTTATATAGTGTAGGGGTGCAATAAGAAAGGAATTTTGAAAAGTCGCACCCTAAAGGTTCTAAAACTAAGATCAAAAATTTTAACCAAATAATTCGTATGCTGTTACCACGCGAGCAAAGCCGCGGGCGACAGCTAGTCTTTTATAAATGTTACTCTTTGATTAACTCTAAATTGGAACTTATTATTTATTTATACTAACAAGAATCTGATCCTACCGGTCACAATCGTAACCCTTCTTTTTGCTTCGCCGTAGTCGGTAAAAATCATATATTCTGGTTGGACTTTTACAATAGCGAGTTGAAATGAATTAAACATACACGCCCGTATTGAAAAGCAAATTAATATCATTTGTTATAACTTACCTTTTGATGAGTGAACATTACTTTAACTGACAATAGATTTTCTCAAGTCACGACTGATTATCTCTATGGTTTTGTGCGATTGTCACAAAATAGAGTTTAGAATTATCAAATTTATTACCCAATTTTTTTTACAAATTTTAAGAAATTTTTATTTTAAGTACAGAATATTAACAATTTTTTATTTTATATTAACAATTTTTAATAAAATCCTAATAACAAATTTTAATAACAAATTTTAATAACAAATTTTTAATACAGTATTAACAATTTTTTTAATTTAAGTGCAGAAATCAAATTTATCTTTGTATCGAACGAAATTGATCATTTAAGGTTATTAAGATAGTAACGTTATCGTGTAATATGCATGGAATTAAATAAAGCTTTATTATTATTATTATGTTGCGATGGTCTATGAGGGCTCATTCCACTTATCCCCTAACTAAATCCCCTTCGTGGGGGATTTCTGGAGGTATTTTCGTCCCCGGTTGCCTTGCAAAGGTACCTGAGCCCGTAGTCTGAGTTTTGTTTTGTTGATCGAAACGCATATCGAGAAGCAACTTGAGAGATATTTTGTATGAAAACCCGATAAGCGCCTCTAGCGGGAGATTTGCAAACTATTTTCTACATAAAACTACAAGTTTCTCGATTTTCGCTTGTCGCAAATCAATAACAAAACTCAGACTACGGGCTCGGGTGTATAATTTTACACTTCCCGTTCGTCCCACTGGGACGAAGCCCGGAACGAATCGGAATGAGCGTATAATATGGTTATTCCCGAAAAGTTATAATTTAGAGTAAAAAAACTGACTTTAATTTGACTAACGTACGGCTTCACCATCGGATGATGATGATGATGGCAGTCCATTGATCGTAAACACCACAAAAAAGTTACAGGAAAGCAAAATGTCGTGTACGTGGATGATATATTTTCCAGTTATTCTTATTTAAAAGTCAAACTACTGAATCAGTTTTAATGATTTTTTTATGGGACCTATCTGAATATACCTCTGAGATAAAACAAACTATTTTTTCAAATTATGCTTATGGGTTTATGAATGACGAAGTTCTGTAGTAACAAACATGAAAAAATATATAAATAAATAAATATATTCACGGACACTTAACACAACGCCTTCTAGTCCCAAACTAAGCAAAGCTTGTACGATGGAAACTAGATGGCTGATAGAATACATACATAAATATTTTGTAAATACATACTTATAATACATAGAAACACCCAGACACAGAACAAACATCTATGTTTACAACACACAAATGTTTGTTCTCGGTGGGGATCGAACCCACGACCCACAGCACGGAAGGCAGAGCTACTACCGACTGAGCCATGACGCCTGTCTATAAATATTACAATCTAATTGAAAAATCCTTTTGCAAGTTGGTTAAAAAATTTTTTGTTCCATACAAAATTCCATCTATCTATTTAGCCTGTATCCACTCACTGCTGGGTATAGGTCTCCTCATTAGTACGCCAGTCTCCCCGGTCCTGCGCGAGTCTTATCCACTGCTGCCCAACTACAGACACAAAAAAAAAATCTAATTGGCAAAAATGTACGGACTCCGTACATTTTACTTTAACTACGGTATTTTTTTAGTAGGTAAGTACATGATAAACAGTAGATTAATATTGTTAGTAAACAATAACTTTACACCTACAGTAATATTTATTGCGTGTCAAAGGTGGTCTGATAAAGCATAAGACGGGATTTCCTCACGTACAATTTAGTTCTAGCAATAAGGAAAAAACTTCATATTTACTTACAAACCAGGATAACGAGTTTTATACTATATTTTCCTGGATTTTTATTATGTTTACATTATTGAAATCACGCGATGAAAAAAGCTGTCACAAAAAACACACGCAATATAAAAAATGACGGGTTTTCTATACCTACGAAGTACACTGGCCTGCAAAAATAAGTACTATACACTTTTAAAATCTCATTTTTTCCTAACTATAGAAGTTAGAGATTTAAAATAAAAAATGTTTTATAGCAATTTTTATCAGCTTTCTTTGAAACTAAGTTAAACTCTTTTTCGAGTCCTTTTTGTTTCGAAAGTATATCTTGTGTACTTAAAAAGATATTGCAATTTTAAAAGTGTGATATTTATTTTTGCAGGCCAGTGTATTATATAACTGTAAAAAAGCCAAAAACTAAAATTAAAGATATGGCTAAACTAAATATGCAGATCTACTAAATAAACTATTCTGTTTCCGAAAATCGAGTTTATCTATTTGTTTGTTCGCGGATCACGCGTTAACTACTGGACCAATTTCAACGAAACTTATACCATTCGGAAACCCTTTTTCCGGATTGCAACATAGGCTAATGTTATTGAAATCAAATACTTGGATTCTTAGATACATCTTGAACTCTCTCAACCAAAAGCAGCCATTTGCTGCAAGGTTCATCGTATGCTGGTGTTTTTGGTGGAACGTTTTCTTTTACTTAAAAAGTGTGGATTCCGTCTCCAAATAAAAACCTCTGACTATTTTCTTAAAAATTTGTTCAGTGGGATTTTCTTTTAAACAACGAATAGACATATTTGCGTATAGTTATTAATATTAGTATAGTAGTTACTAGCGACCCGCCCCGGCTTCGCACGGGTGCAATGCAGTGATGATGATGATGATGATGATGTATTATACATGTAAACATTCTACTTGAATCAGTCTATCTATTTAAAAAAAAACTGCATCAAAATCCGGTGTGTAGTTTTAAAGATCTAAGCATACATACATACAGACATTAGGACAGACGCGGGAAGCGACTTTGCTTTATACTATGTAGTGATGCTAATCAAATGACCGGTTTTCTAGTAGTAGCAACCCCTCCTTCCGATTCTAAGGTTCAAGTTCAAACCCGACCATGCACCAATTAATTATTGCCATGGTGAGAAATGCCGGTACTTTCAAACGGTGAAGGAAAACATCGTGAGGAAACCTACTCAGTCACCGTGCGTATTGACGTTCTCTTTCCTGTGGATGTCCACTATATAGTCAATTGAAGTGTTACATGAGCTATGCATTTGTTAGAGGACGCAATTTTATTTTTGGGACATGTGGGGTCTATAGAAGCTTAACCTCAAGTTTGTGGGGTCGCCACCCTTGTCTCCCGGCCGCCATCTTGGAAAAAGGGGTGAAAACACTTTTATCGCGATATCTCGGAAACTATGCGTCTTACAAAACATTCTTGGGGACATGTTTTTATAACTTTTTGCCTTAAATTAAAAATTAAAGAAGTTATAAGCAAAGAAGTGAGAAAATTTTCGACGGCTTGCGATACAAACGATTTACCAAGACAGTGACTAAAAATTCATTTAATTTATCATCGCTGCCTCCAACACAGGATGCAGCTCGCACAGTCTTGAGGTTAAGCTTCTATATACAATGTTCCAAAAATAAATTTGCGTCCTCTAAAAAATGCAATATTCGGTCCTTAAATTGTAACATTTCAATGGACTACTAGGCTGAGAGCATGGTATAGTACTACAAACGTACTGCATATAAACATGTACCAGGCACTGCAGCGTCAAGTACATAGTGGTATGGGTCAAAAGCGGCCCCTGACGATGTATAAATCATTAAGATTAAGGCGAGGTTATCCAAGAAGTTTAGGACGAAGGCGTCTAGACGGGCACTGGGCGCGAGCGAGCGAGCAAGGCGAGAGCGCCTGAACGGGCTGAACCTATACGATTTTGATAGTTTTCTTTCACAGAGATGAATAATAACTAAATTATAATAAAAAAATTTACACTTCCCTAGTAAATAATAAGCCCTATCTTTTGATATAACTTTGACATGATTTCAAGAAGAAACATCGTAGTATGAACCGTTTGAAATATCGATTTAGTGTCATCTTTACGATTTTTTTTTATCGAGAAAATTATTATTATTCACGTTTCTATCTTTACAAAGCTCTAGGATATATGTTCAATTTTAATAAAATATATTTTTTTCGTGCAACTTTTGCACTTCAGTAGAGATACAGTTGTTAAAAAACCTAAAAGTTTCGAATAACCCGCCTTAAATGCAAATTTATGCTTGTTACTAAAGGCCTGTTTGTTAATGTATGCTAATCGATAACATAGATGTTAAATGTCCTAGTTTAAACATAACAAGGAAAATTTAAATAAAACTATATACAAGGTGTAACATAATTACCCTATAAGCCCGAAGGGGGCGTAATCAGACCGACCACCTGAGTGTTTAGATATGTGCAAAAAGTCGATAAATCGTGATTGAAATTTTCATACAAAAATACAACTTTAATTAATTTAGAAATTTGTGACAATCCTTAGTGCTTGTTTACTATTAGCGTAAACCCGTATACACGCATGCACACGTAGGTACCATCCTACCGCGTCGCACGCACACGCATGATGCGTGTAGGTACATTTTAAGTAAAAGTTACGAGCTCATTTCATGAATGAAAAACTTTGAAATCTCAAAAGTCGTAGAACAAACACTGTTCGCCATGACTTATAGAATACCCCCCTTTCGGACTTCATCATCTTCCTACCCTTGTCCCACGCTTAGTGGGGTCGGTATAACATGTCTTCGTCTTCCACTCTCCTCTATCAGTCGTCATCTCGGTGTTCACTCCTTTCTTACTCATATCTTCTTTCACACAGTCCATCCATCTTTTCTTAGGCCTACCTCTACTTCTACAGTTATTACAGTTCCCCCTTTCGGACTTATAGGGTAATTATGTTACACCGTGTATACTCACGGTTTCTCTCGAGCTGGAAACTAGGCTTACGCATTCCACTCTATGCTAAGGAAAATCATGTAGGTCTATTGTGGTCTGTGGTATAATTACCTCTAGATAGGTATTGCTAAATAAGTGGAATGAGAAACTTTATGACACAGTACACTAGTCAAGTATTATACAACAAAACCAGTCAGTGGTACTAACTAAAAATTTATCATCATCATCATCATCATCAATATATATAAAACTCTTTTAAAGCTGACTTAGAATCAACGCACAGCCTAAACTATAAGTCCTAGAGTTATGACATTTGGAGGGTAGTATCCTTATATAGTGTAGGGGTGCACTAAGAAAGGAATTTTGAAAAGTCACACTAAAGGGTCTAGAACGCGAGCAACGCCGCGGGCGACGGCTATTACTATTATAAAACTATAAAAAAGCCAAAAAGTAAAATTAAAGAAATGGATAAACGAAATATTCAGATCTACTAAATAAACCATTCTGATTCCGAAAATCGAGTTTGTCTGTTTATCTGCTTGTCTGTTTGTTTGTTCGCGGATCACGCCTAAACTACTGGACCAATTTCAATGAAACATATACCATTCGGAAGCCCTTTTTTCTGGATTGAATCATATGATATATTTTATTGAAATCAAAGACGTGGATTCTTAGATATAGCTTGAACTCTCTAAACCAAAAGCAGCTATTTGCTACGAGGTTCATTGATCGAGTGAGCGAAGCGAACGAAGGTCTTAGTGACAACTTGGGCAAAATGCTTTGTATGTTTGTATGTTTGTTCGTCGAGATCTTTTGAACCGCTTATCCGATCTTAACAGAATTTGGTAGGTATACGGATAGTACTCTTAAGTTTTACTGGTTTGTTAAATGAAGTAAATCGGTCAAGGGGTCGTAAAGTTATGATGGTCCAAACGGAGTTAAAAAAAAAGTCGTACTAAAATATCAAGTGGGGTGTCATATGATAGGGTTTAGTTTAGACATTCCAAAACCGTTTTTATTTTGATTCTAGGTCTAATAGTTTTTTAGTTGTTGTAAAAATTATAAAATTGGCAATCCCAGTATAACCTGAGCTACCATTTCTTAGAGTTTCAATGATTTTGTAGTTCAAGTAAGACTGGTAATTAGCTAGACGGCGATTTCGAAGCGATTTGCAAAGTTTATTACAACTATTGGTCAATAAAAATTTTTTGGATTTTAATAACCTGCGACTATCACGAGATCTCAGTTCGGGGCGAACTACTAGTTATTCTAGGTTAAATAGTTTTTGAGTTGTTGTAAAAATCATTATTTATCGGCCGACCTCTTGACCGACCACGAGATCTCAGTTCGGGGTGAACTACTAGTTTATAATTCTTGTTACTCTCTTGCAGATTGGCCACCACACCAGTTACTGCTTGGTCACAACGGCCGAGTGAACTGTCTTCTGTATCCGCATCACGTGCACCAAAGGTCAGTGAACTTGGCTCAAAAAAGGGAGTGTTTGATGATAAAACACGGGATTTAGTGTTTACTTTCTAAATTAATGATATACCGACGGTTTTGACTGGTGGAAGAAAAGGTTAAAAATAGTTTTTTATTCTGAATATCTACACAGCTATAAGAAAGTAGTTACCTTTTACCTTTTTAACCGACTTCAAAAAAGGAGGAGGTTCTCAATTCGGTTGTATTTTTTTTATGTTTGTTACCTCAGAACTCCAGCATTTACAAATCGATTTGAAAAAATCTTTATTTATCTGAAAGGGACTTCCAGATTGATCCCTTAAAAGATTAGCCAAAATGGGTTCAGTATTTAAGCTTTTAAATAAATACTGAAATAATTTTGGTATGACTTTTTTTACTCCCTTTGGAACCTCATTACTTTCCAACCCTCCTTGACCGATTTACTTTATTTTCATACCAGTAAAACTTAAGAGTACTATCCGTATACCTACCAAATTTTGTGAAGATCGGATAAGCGGTTTAAAAGATCTCGACGAACAAACATACAAAGCATTTTTGACAAAGTTGTCACTAAGATCTCCGTCTGCTTCGCTCACTCTATCAACTAAACTGCATAAACTAAACTGCATAATTCAAATTCTTTATTCCACAATGTTATCATGATACTCTAGTAGGTGCCAAATAACACCGCAATACAGGTCAGTCACCCACCTTCACCACTATATCGCAAAATTCAATTTCTGAATGGCTAATTCTGTCGCTTTCCATACAAACCTGCCGCTAAGACGGTAATCGCTCGAATCTCGTAGTACTGTTTGTTTACCATACATAAATTGAATTTTGTGACATCTTGGTGAAGGTGGGTGAATGACCTGTATTGCGGTGTTATTTGGCACCTACTATAGCTGATACCCGCGACTTCGTACGCGTGCGAAACTTACTTCCAAAATATCTGTCAACCAGCATACGATGAACCTCGTAGCAAATGGCTGCTTTTGGTTTAGAGAGTGTTTGCCAAAGTTGTCACTAAGATCTTCGTACGCTTCGCTCACACGATCAATAATTTTCAGATATGACAAGGCGCACCTAGTCTCTGGTGGTATAGACTTCGCTGTGTGTCTCTGGGACCTGTTCTCTGGTGTTTTGCTTCACCGTTTCTGCGTCCACGCTGGAGAGATCACACAACTTATAGTGCCACCTCATAACTGCAGTGTAAGTGTTAAAAATATAGTGTGTACTATCTATATCATCAACATATATAAAACTGTTTTAGAATCAACGCACAGTCTAAACCTATAAGTCCTACAGAGCCCCGAGTCTGTGAATTTGTTTTGACTTTCGACTCGAGTATAGCACACGCAAACGCATTCGCAAAGCGAGAAATTTTGTTGGGAATTGCACAATTCCCAAATCTCCCGATAGAGGCGCTTATCCGGTTTTCATACACTGTTCTTAGTATTTATGTTTTTTTATTTGTTACAGCCTCGAATCCAAAAATGTATCTGCTCTGTCGCGTCCGACCACAGTGTTACTTTACTCAGTAAGTATTTACTTTCAAAGTCAAATGTCTGGGTGTTACTATGTATTATAAGTATGTATTTACAAAGAAAATGTATGTAAGTATCCTACAGTTTAACTGCGTGTTTCCACTGCAAAACATTCACAATAAAACATGTACAACTCTGTAAAGATATCGATTTGCGTTTCCACCGCCAAACCTTGTGCATGTTTCACATTTTGATTCTTGTGCAGATGGTTTTAAGGACTTTCTTGATTGTAAAAACAAATCGTTTGTAAGGATTGTGTTGTGAAGGTTTCCTTGTGTATGTTTTGAGTGGAAACACGCAGTAACGTGACAATTGTATTTATTCCAGGTCTAACAGAGAGAAAATGCGTAACTCTAGCATCTCGTCACCTTTTCCCTGTTGTGGCAATAAAATGGCGTCCGGCAGACGATTTTATGGTTGTCGGATGCAGCGACGGCACCGTACATGTCTGGCAAATGGAAACAGGACATCTAGACAGAGTTCTACATGGTATGTGTTAAGTCAATCTAATTGTTTTAGTCTGATTATTTTTATTTATTTATTTACTAGCGACCCGCCCCGGCTTTGCACGGGTAGAAAAGAAAAAAAAAGTAAAAAGTTGCAAAAAGCTTATAATGTCGCCTTGGATTTGAACTTGCGTCGGTCTGACCGCAGTGGTTGAAATTACGGCTGTCTTTTCCAAATGTCAAATTTTTAAACATTACGTTTAGCTGTCAGTTGTGTCAGTTGTGTTTTGCTATACCATTTGTATTTTTTACACCTTGGCTTACATTATTGTAAATTTATCATTGTTTCTCTACAATATTATGCATGTATTATACATATAAACGTTCCTCTTGAATCACTCTATCTATTAAAAAAAATTGCATCAAAATCCGTTGTGTAGTTTTATAGATCTAAGCATACATACAGACAGACGCGGAAAGCGACTTTGCTTTATACTATGTAGTGATTTCATAAGTTAATTATTTATACATATTCCACGTGACTGATATTTTCAACTTAAAAATTACGGTTTTTGAGTCAACGAAGTCACCATTCCATTATGAAAAACGCCATGAGGGCTTTTAAATATGACGTCCTTAGCTTGTCAGTAGAGAGTTTGTCATACATCACAGTTTTATACTCTAACCTTTCAAAGTGTTCGATGATCAAACAGTAATGTATAACAAAATTATATTCTCACGCCTTCGTCTGAGCACATTTGTTCCGTGCAATCTTCATTGTATCAATTGTCGTTGGCTGCAGAAGTAGCGTGGTCTGACTCTAATTATAATTTGTCAGGTATGATAGCAGAGGAAGTGTTGTCAGCGTGTGACGAGACATCTACCGACGATCTCGGCGGCTCTGTAACAACTGGAAGCGACTTGCAAGGACTCGCGAATCCGGCTGTACATTTCTTCAGGTAAGCAAGCAAGTTCGTATGAGTAAGTGGCCAACTCTGGTGAGGTTTTTAGGCCGCCTTAAGGCCTCCGTCGTGGCTTAACGACTGCTAGAGCCGGGACAGTTTAACGTGCACAAAGCACGGAAGCTCTCAGATGTAAATGTTACGGTCGCCCATCTAAATATTGACAGCGCAGAACGTCGCTTGTGAAGATTGAAGCAAGCCTAGTCACGAGCGCTTCCACTTCTTTAGGTAATATTGACAGACATGTGACGTCTGTCAGGTAATGACAAATGTGTGACATCTGTCAGATTGCGACAAATGATATACAGGGCTTTGGAATCAGATAATGGTTAAATTGTCTGTCGAAATGACAGACAGAGGCCATAAATAGAAAAAGAAGGAATCAGATAATATTGACAAAAGCGTAACATCTGTCAGATAGTGACAAATCATGACAGGCGTCATGGCTCAGTCGGTAGTAGCTCTGCCTTCCGTGCTGTGGGTCGTGGGTTCGATCCGCACCGAGAACAAACATTTGTGTGTTGTAAACATACATGTTTGTTCTGTGTCTGGGTGTTTCTATGTATTATAAGTATGTATTTACAAAACAAAATGTATATATGTATTCTATCAGCCATCTAGTTTGCATCGTACAAGCTTTGCTTAGTTTGGGACTAGAAGGCGTTGTGTTAAATGTCCGTGAATATTTATTTATTTAAATAATTTCGGATCTTGGATAGTAACAGAACACACAGACATAAAACAAATATCTATGTTTTCCACACACAAATGTTTGTTCTCAGTGGGGATCGAACCCACGACCCACAGCACGGAAACCAGAGCTATTATCGACAGAACTGTGACACCTATATTTGATCAATAAGTTAAAGAATTAAAATTCCAGGGGTCTCCGCCATCGGAATATAAATGCAATGCGAGCGGCCACAGCAAGAGGCCTAGCGGCCCTAGGGTCCGGCGCAGGGTCCGCCAGCCTAGGCCCCCTTGCCGAGCCCGCCAGGAGCCGTAGGGCTCCGCTCACTGTCCAGGGCTTCAGGTCGAATCCAGCTGGTAAGCAAATATAAAAATACTCAATGACAAATTTTTTTGTCAAAAAGTAATACCCGACTACTAAATAATTACGCTCTGAAAGGTATAAAATACGAAAATATTCTCATATAAAATTGTTGTGTACATTATATATAGTCTTCCTGATCGTTTTCGATGACGGCGCTTATTATCTTAACCTAAAATACTTATAATCTAATACTACTTTCTATCATAAGCCCTTATTATATACATAGTGATGGTACGAAGGCAATTTGGTGGATTTTTCTTTCAAAACTTTAAAACGAATTCTAACATTGAGGGAAGCCACTTTACACACATTGATTCCAATGGCCCACACTTTATGTTACGACCTAAGTATTATTGGTTAAAATTCCACCAAAATTAAGTAACAATACTCACAATATCACAAGAAAAACTATATTAAAATTAATGTGCTAATGTTGTTCCCAAAAATGACGGAATTCGAATCTGCCATTTGTAAAATTCATTTCACAGATCCCGAGAGCCATATCCTGTTCTTCGATATCGAGGGTCTTATTGTGGAGCTGCTGAGTGAGGAGTACTCAGCCATGAGTCCTGCCAGCTTAGAGGTAAGTTTAATTAATATTATATACATGGACATTTCACACAACGCCATCTAGTCTCAATCGAAGCAAACCTTGTACTATGGGAACTAGATTGATGATAGAGTACTTGTATTTTTTTTTGTAAATGCATACTTATAATACACTAGCTGATACCCGCGACTTCGTACGCGTGCGAAACTTTCCACTAAAATATCTGTCAACCAGTTTACGATGAACCTCGTGCCAAAGGCGGCTTTTGGTCTAGAGAAGTCAGGCTGTATCTCAGAATCCACGCCTCTTATTTCAATAAAATATAGCCTATGTTTCAATCCGGAAAAAGGGCTTCCGAATGGTATAAGTTTCATTGTAATTGGTCCAGTAGTTAAGGCTTGACTTTCTTTAGTCTTCGTTCTGGAATAAGATCGATTTAGTTTCTAGATTTAGTATATCTTTAAGTTCAGTTTTTTTGCTTTTTTACAGTTTTATAATAGTATAGTATTCATGGACATTTCACACAACAAAGCTTACATACACATAATGAGACCTATTTTTACGTAATTTTGATTGGTTGGAACATAATCGCCATTTTTATTTATTTATTTAAATGTATTATGTATGTTTGTAGGCGGCCGGGTTGATAACGAGTGAATACATGAAGGTGGCAGCACTGACGCAGTCGGCGAGTCCCGACGCCACCAAACGCATATCAGGTCTGTAACACTATTAAGTAACAAATTAACAAATATATTACTTAAATCAGACTACAGGTTAGCGTGGTATGGGCATGTCATGCGGAGGGAAGAGAGTCATGTAACGAGGAGAATGCTAAGTATTAGATTAAGTTTCTTGTCTGTCGAAATGACGGATAGTTACTTAGTGTAAAACCATCACAGAAATAACAACCAGTAGTATACTCAAAACTTATATAAAAAAGATAAGATAAAGATAAAAATGTTTATTGCATAGTCTTAAAGTTAACATTACATCTTACAGTAGAAATAAGTGTACAGTAGAATATAGTTTAACAACAAATCAACTAGGTACATTAACTTAAACTTTATATCTAAAATAAACCAATCTTCAAATGCTATTCAAATCTGGTTTATACGGGATTTTATTCTTTCCAAATAAAACTACACGAGTCGAGACACAAGATGAAGTATATTGTAAAAATCACGTGGGTAGTTTTACATCTGCCGACCAAGCTACCCACACTATGCTATGCACTGCAGAAACACTACAAAATCTAAGGACGAGTGTCCCGATTCCTCGTCGGATTCCGACTGCCAGCCCTCCCCTGTTCCACCGCCAGCGCCTCACAGCCATCGGGATAGTTTGTTTATAATAAAGTAAATCTTTTGTATGAGAAATTCAGTAAACCTTACATTCGACCATCCTGATGACGTGTATTGCCCTCATACACGTACCCGGTGGAACCTTACATTAGTCAGCTATTAGTGTCGCAGAGGCTGTACGCCACTTCACTCTAGGCACTCCTGAAAACCAGCGCTAAAGGAGCCACCGTGCACCTTTAGCACCCTTTTTACGCATCTTTCTTTATAATTTAATGTTTATTTCATTGTATCTTTGTATGTGTTTTTGCGTAAAATAAATAATTTCTATTTCTAAGTATGAATGTGGATAGATGTAGAGGAAGAGGTAGGCCTAAGAAAAAATGGATGGATTGTGTAAAAGATGATATGCATAGGAGAGGAATGAACACTGAGATGACGGGTGATAGGGGAGAATGGAAGAAAAGAACATGTTGTGCCGACCCCACCTAGTGGGATAAGGGCAGGAAGAAGAACAGGCAACAGTAAAAAAATCAGACTCTAGTGTATAAAAAAAATAGGTTGTTTCTTCTTCGCTTCTTTAGGGCTTCGGTCCGTCATTTTGACAGACAATTTTGCCAGTGTCAAGTCAAATATCTATAGTATTAAAACTGTAAAAAAGCCAAAAACTAAAATTAAAAATATCGATAAACTAAATATGCAGATATACTAAACAAACGATTCTTATACAGAAAATCGAGTTTGTATGTTTCTTTGTTCGCGGATCACGCGTTAACTACTGGACCAATTACAACAAAACGTATACCATTCAGAAGCCCTTTTTCCGGATTGAAACATAGGCTATATTTATTGTAATCAAAGATGTGGATTCTAAGATACAGCTTGAACTCTCTAAACCAAAAGCTGCCGTTTGCTGCGAGGTTCATCGTATGCTGGTTGACAGATATTTTGGTGGAAAGTTTTCACGCGTACGAAGTCGCGGGTATCAGGTAGTTTGAAATAATATCAGTCAATGCATTCGTCAAGTCGAGGTTTGGCTCGTGTTAACACATTTTCTTGAATACACAGACACTGGCAGAATTGTAACAACAAGTTGCAAAAGCCATAAACCAAGAAGTTAAACACATTAGGAAAATTACAACTAATATAGTATTTACAATATTTACAAAATATACATGAAACAGTTGAGCTATCCACAAACCGTTGCAAACGATTTATAGATAGCTCAACTGGTCCAAATCAATACCAATCGGAAGCGTGCCCAAGACACTGGCTTGATTACACATTTAGATAGGTGTCACAGCTCAGTCGGTAGTAGCTCTGCCTTCCGTGCTGTGGCTCGTGGGTTCGATTCCCACTGAGAACAAACATTAGTGTGTGGCAAACATAGATGTTTTTTCTGTGTATGGATGTTATTTATGTACAACAAAATATAAATATTCTATCAGCAATCTAGTTCCCATAGTACAAGCTTCTTAGTCTGAAACTAGATGGCGTTGTGCGAAATATCTAAGAATATTTTATTGATATTTTGTGTAAAATATAATGTTTTTGTACACGCTAACACTATGGATAGACTTCTTCGGTCGTGTCAAAGACAAAGCAGGAGATATGGAGAGAATATTAAAAGAAAAGGACAAACACGGTAGGTATTCCATAAGCAAGCAAGCTCGTATGAGTTAGTGGCCAACTCTGGTGACGGAGTTTTTAGGCCGCCTTAAGGCCTCCGTCGTGACTTAACGACTGCTAGAGCCGGGACAGTTTAACGTGCACGAAGCACGGAAGTGCTAGATGTAAATGTAACGGTCGCTCATCTTAATAGTGTTCGCGCAGAACGTCGCTTAACCTAATCGGTGAAGATTGGCTAAGCAAGCCTAGCCACGAGCGCTTACATACGTAAATGAAGCGCTCGTGGCTAGGCTCGGATGAGGCCTTAAGGCGGCCTACAAACTCCGTCGCCAGAGTTGGCCACTAACTCATACGAACTTAACAACTACTAGTTCGTCCCGAACTGATAACTCGCGATGTTTTCGAAAAAAAAAAAAAGAACGCTTATAGTAGGTGCCAAATAACACCGCAATACAGGTCATTCACCCACCTTCACCACGATGTCGCAAAATTCAATTTATGAATGGCTTATTCTGTCGCTTTCCATACAACGCTCGAATCTCGTAGAACTGTTTGTTTACCATACATAAATTGAATTTTGCGACATCGAAGTGAAGGTGGGTGAATGACCTGTATTGCGGTGATATTTGGCACCTACTATAAGAATGTTTTTATCTACACCTGAAATAAACTTTGCAAATTGCATCTACTTAGAAGTTTTCGAGATTAGTTTCATACCACCTTATACCAGGTGGGCGATTGACAATAGCGCCATCTATAGTATTCATGTAAAATTACGATGCTAAAATTTTGAAAACTGAAATGTATATTTCCTTTCACAGGTATACTAGCAAAAATGAAAGAGGGCGCTGAAAATATGCAGACAAAGTTGCAAGCTAAAGCCGAGCAACTGAAAGGCAATACTGAGCCTAAAGGTAAGTGGAATACGGTCTATTATCCCATAGCAGGAATCTACTCTTCAGTGGCAGCACTGTTCTACAAAAAGCTACAGGTATGTGGTAGAAAAATATAAATAAATAAAATAAATAAATAAATATTCGCGGACACTTACCACAACGCCTTCTAGTCCCAAACTAAGCAATGCTTGTACGGTGGAAACTAGATGGCTGATAGAATACATACATTTTTTTTTGTAAATACATACTTATAATACATAGAAACACCCAGACACAGAACAAACATCTATGTTTACAACACACAAATATTTGTTCTCGGTGGGGATCGAACCCACGACCCACAGCACGGAAGGCAGAGCTACTACCGACTGAGCCATGACGCCTGTCGATATAATTTTGATATATTCTAGAAATTCCCTACCAGTGGGGATATCAGGTTTTTTGTTCCAGATATCTCTACTGCTATAATTTTTATCCCATCTATTCGAAAAGAGGCCCTTTGTTCCTCAATAAGTGCGCGCAAAATATGTAATTCCGGCGTACTTATTAACAGTGACGAAATGACTTTTGACAAAAATCCCCTGCAAATTCCCCCTGCGGAAGAGGATTTCAGGAGTTCTATATGCAACAATTCCAAAAAAAAAAAAACATATAATCTATACTAATATTATAAAGAGGAAAGATTTGATTGCTTGTTTGCATTGAATAGGCTCCGAATCTACTGGACCGATTTGAATATTTTTTCACCGTTGGGAAGCTACACTATCCCCGGGTGACATAGGCTATATTATATTTAAAAAAAAAAATTTGGGAGACTTACTAAAACTCCAATAATGTAACCCAACGTAAAAAATACCTAAAAAAACCCGTGCGAAGCCGGGACGGTCCGCTAGTACCTAAAAATGTATATAAGTATTCTATCAGCAATCTAGTTCCCATAGTACAAGCTTTGCTTAGTTTGGCACTAGAGGGCGTTGTGTGATATGTCCAATTTTTTTTGATAGTAGGTACGTAATTGCAGTGCAAGTACCGTTCTTATCGATCGCTCAGTTGTCGATCGCTAAAGTCGATGAACGTATCGAATCGTATCGTTCTATGCGAGTACGGGTCTCTTGTCGACAAAAGATCCGTACTCCCTAGAACGTTTGGACTCTGTACTCCAAAGAACGTTTGGAAGGTACTCCATGGCTTGGGTTTCGGGAAAAGTAAATGCATAGCCGATTCATCAGTCAATGTCAATGAATTAAATCGCCACTTCTCAGCTGTCCCATTCACTATTGATGATTTAGCTAAAAATAATACTATTACACAGATGTCACAGTTGTCACTTGGGAACCACACACCTTTCAATTTCAATTCCGTTGACGTTATTGAAGTCGACAAAATCGTCTTGAGCACTAGTACAAAGGCGGTAGGACATGACGGTATTGGTCGTATGTTTTTGCTGCCGATTCTTGATTTAATCATCCCATACTTGACGCACATCATTAACTTTTCTTTGGCTAACTCCTGTTTCCCTTCTGAATGGAAGAAGGCTTTCATAATTCCTATCCCTAAAAAAACTGTAGTTTCTGAATTAAAGGACTTCCGACCAATCTCCATTCTACCCTTTCTTTCAAAAATTTTAGAAAAAATCGTACACCGACAGCTTTCCTCCTTTCTCCGAATCAATAATCTTCTCTCTCCGTTTCAGTCTGGCTTCCGCTCTTCACACAGTACCTCTACAGCTCTTATAAAAATTACAGATGACATACGGTCAGCTATTGACGATAGAAAGCTCACTCTCCTCACCTTGTTGGATTTCAGTAACGCGTTCAATTGTGTTAATCATGAAATTCTGCTGGCAGTCCTCCACTCCTTAAATATTTCACAGTCCTCCCTATCTTGGTTTGGCTCATATCTAGAGGGGCGCCAGCAGTGTGTCAGGATTGACGACACTTCATCGGACTGGTGCTGTGTTGGAGCGGGTGTCCCCCAGGGTGGCGTTCTCTCACCGCTTCTTTTTTCAATTTTTATAAACACTCTTGTTACGACTCTCAGCTTTTCTTCTTATCACTTATACGCTGATGACGTCCAGCTGTATGTAAGCTTTGAGCCTGACCAAGTAGCGCATGGGATCGATGCACTTAACAGTGATCTCTGTTCTGTGTATGACTGGACCCGGAGATTTGGACTTCACATAAATCCGGACAAGACTCAAGTCATGATTGTTGGTGGTAACTATTACATATCTAGACTCAATCTAAACAGTCTCCCTACAGTAAAGTTTAATACCCACCCACTTAAGTTCTGCACGGAGGTCAGAAACTTAGGGCTGTACATTACCAGCAATCTGTCTTGGGACCGTCACATTGCGCAGATCAGTAGAAGAATGTATGGAAGCATGCATTCCCTTAAGTTGATGAAAAATTTTCTACCTCAATCAACAAAGATAACGCTTGTGAACTCGTTGCTGTTTCCCATGCTCGACTATGCAGATGTATGCTATACCGATGCTACTGAAGACCAGTTAAATAAGCTTGAAAGGTTGCAAAACCTTTGCATCCGCTTCATACATGGGCTACGTAAGTACGACCATGTATCTGCCTACCGTTTGCAACTAAAGTGGTTGGAGATCAGAAGGCGCCGGGATGTTCATGTCTTATGTCTCCTCTACAACATTCTGAAAAACCCCCAATCCCCTAACTACCTCAAAGAACGTTTTATGCCACTTTATGATGACAATCGCCCTGTACGGTCTGCACTCAACCTAAGGCTAACTACTCCTGTACATAGCACTTCTAGTTACTCTGACTCCTTTACTGTAACTGCCATTCGTCTCTGGAACAGCATTCCTCATCTCTATCGCGAGGCATCTTCTATTGATGTCTTTAAATCCAAAATATATAATCACTATTTATCTCTAATGAACGAATAATACAAATAAACATTCACTGGCACAAAAAAGCGAGTTTAAGTTATATTAGGTATGTATATATTATTATTTATATTTATTAGTTTATATAGTATTACCTTCGTATTTATGTTTATTTAAGATAGGTTCATGTGTAAGTTTTGGCTAAATTATTTTCTAGTAATATATTCCTGTGCGCACTACCCTAATAAACTGTTATCCTCACTACCCAAAGGTTAGCTGGTAGAGAATGCTATTTTAGCATTAAGTTCGCCTGTATACACTACTTTTAAGTTGTGCAATAAAGAATTTTCTATCTATCTATCTATCTATCTACTCCCAAAAATAAGGTCAGAGTTTATCGAAATCATTCGTTCACTGCTGCCATGATTTACTAGTTTACTGTCAATATCACTGTTAATCACTTTCGTTTGTCAGAATCAAAACATAGTAAACATACACCATTGCTAATTCGTTAAAATTTAACGAATTTGTCTACTGATCGTCTAAGTTGGTAGCGTCGATAAAACCATTTTTTATCGAATTTTGACGATTCTAAATGTCAAATTATGCGATCGACAAGAACGTTACTTGCACTGCTGGGACGAATGTTACAAACTCTACATAAAGATCTACTAAGATTACAATTCTCTATGTACCTATTTACCCCACCTACAAGGAAATGCAAGTACATAGGTAACAAAATATGCTATGTACAAGTATGGTGTCCAAGGTGATCTGCATTCATAAATTATTTTTGTAAGTACCAAGTTGATACTTACGGACACACGGACGGGTAGGATCTGTAGCTTGTTGGCGAACAAAATGTGTGTTTGGTCTCATTGATTTGATTGAACGAGTAAGCAAAGCGAACAAAGATTTTAGTAACAGCTTGGGGAAAATTGGCGTTGTATGTTTGTTCGAGCATAACTTTTGAACCGCTTATCCGATCTTCGCAGAGTTTGGTAGGTATACGGATAGTACTCTTAAGTTTGAATGGTTGGGAAAATGAAGTAAATCAGTCAAGGGGTTGTAAATTCCAAAACCGTGTTTAGTTTGGCTCTAGGTAAAATAGGTAAAATATATTTCGAGCTAAAGTGAAAATAAAGCACCCTTAGGGCCAAATTTAATCAAAAAACACCACTTAAAATTGCCTCTGTTTGTTTACTCATTTGTAAGAGATGGCGGTTTTCCCTCGGAGTTTTGAGATGGGGTCCTTCAAAAGGCGGATCTATCTCCTCTTAAAAGGCCGGCAGCGCACTAGCATCACCTCTGGTGTTGCAGGTGTCCATGGGCGGCGGTGACCACTTTCCATCAGGTGGCCCGCCTGCTCGTCTGCCAGCTATGGCATTAAAAAAAAAAGCACGTACTTAATATAAGTGGCGTCTGAGTATTCGGCCATTAGGCGTCCTAAAAACTCGGTCACCAGATTTCGCCACTAATTCACACTTAGTAAATACTCGCTATGTTATTCAACCGTGTGTCACTCGAGCCTACGCCCTCTCTCAAGGCAGTCGGGATATCAACTTACTCCAAGTAACCAGTTCAATTGAATTGCACTTTATTATAATACCTTAAAGGTCATAATCGTTCAATATTTATAGGGCTTGGTCATTCTCGCTGAATATTGAGATACAATAAGGTGTAGTAGTTATGCAGAAGATAAATGAAATGAGTTTCGAGGGTAATTTGTAAGTTTGTAAAATATATACGTAAAGCAAGCAATCTTGTATGAGTTAGTGGCCAACTGTGGTGACGGAGTTTTTAGGCCGCACTAAGGCGGGGTTATTCGAAACTTTTAGGTATCTCTACTAAGGTGCAAAAGTTGCACGAAAAAAAAATATTTTATTAAAATTGAACATATATCCTAAAGCTTTGTAAAGATAGAAACGTGAATAATCATAATTTTCTCGATAAAAAAAAATCGTAAAGATGACACTAAATCGATATTTCAAACGGTTCATACTACGAAGTTTCTTCTTGAAATCATGTCAAAGCTATATCAAAAGATAGGGCTTATTATTTACTAGGGAACTGTAATTTTTTTTTATTATAGCTTAGTTATTATTCATCTCTGTAAAAGAAAACTATCAAAATCTATACGTTCAGCCCGTTCAGGCGCTCTCGCCTTGCTCGCTCGCTCGCGCCCAGTGCCCGTCTAGACGCCTTCGTCCTAAACTTCTTGGATAACCTCTCCTTAAGGCCTCCGTCGTGGCTTAACGACTGCTAGAGCCGAGACCGACAGTTTAACGTGCCGTCCGATGCACGGAAGCGCTCAGATGTAAATAAAATAAAGATATTAAGTTTAAAAACTGGAAAAACTGACTTGAATTTGATACGCCTTCATCATATAATGATGATGATGATGGTAGTTCATTGTGACTGTTCTATTGATCGTAAATCCCACAGAAAAGTCACAGGAAAGCAAAATATGCACCTTCAACTGACGACGTACTTCTCCAGTTATTCTTCTTTAACTGCCAAAACTACTGAACCAATTATGGTAATAAAAAATTTATGGACCAATCTGAAAAAGTTATGGACCCTTTCAGATAAAACAAAAATATTTTAAATCAAAATTGTCTATCGAAATGACGATTTTGAGAATTTTGATTGGCCAAGCGTTAGTATAAGGCCTGTACGCTGATAAAGAAATCATTACTCAAGCATAGATTTGAGTAGATATTTTCATAAAAAAATCTATGCTCGAGTCCGGATCAGTGCTTGAGCAGTAAATCAGCATGCGGGCCTTACAATCTATTTTAAAATACTACACCTTTTTGAATCCTTAATAGCAATATCCTTCGAATACAGGAAATTAGTTATTATTCAGTTCAATTACAGTTTATTTTTGTTTACATGACTTAATTACTGACTAATTCCGTGTAAATGTCAGAGAACTAAACTTTTTTTATGACAAAAATTGATGAAATAAGCTGATAGCCAATGTGATGTTAAGCGGTCACCTGTGCCTATAACAATGCATTATTACACAGAGGAAGTATATTATGGACGTGCTTTACGAGGTAATGCACTGCTATAACTCTTGAGACAGGTGTTAAGTCTCGTGCGCGTAATAGCACCGGCATCCTGCGATGATGATGATGCGAGTAAATAAATTTATATAAAGCTGGAGCCTGATTCACTTAAAAGTGAGACCATCTAAACATTTATCTTTTTAACGTTACATTATCTATTTTAACGTTACGTTATCTATTTCAACGTTACATTATCTATTTTAACGTTACGTTATCTATTTAACTTTACGTTATGTTATTTATTTTAACGTTACATTATCTATTTACTTTAACGATATGTTATTTTTATTTTATTCTGATATAGTAGTTATAGCTACTATTGTGGCCTATTAGTGCGTGCTTGTACTTATGATCACAAAATGCTGATTTCAATTTTTTGAATATATTCTTTAAAGTTATGTACCGAAAAGTTCAAAAACTAATTGGGACTCGAGCCCACACCATTTTCCAAAAGTTTATTACCATCGATATCTAATGTTTTCGTATTGAATAGAATCCGTGCTACCTTATAAGCAAATAAATGCCTGTCTATGTCCGTAGATAATGAGTCCGTTTTTCCAACTCCGTCCATCGTCCATTGCGCCGTTTCATTTATTAATTGCAAACGCATTCTATACAAAAGCAGCAATGTATTTCGTACCAAAAATATTACCTAGGTGCATTGATAAATATGTAAATTGACCTATTAATTGCTCTTATTAATATACAACTGTCTGGGTGTGATACCCAGACAGTTGTATATGTCCTATATAGTCTTGATTACTCCTGAGATCGTAGAAAACTATGGAGACAGATTGTTTGATCTTACAAATAAAAGTCGTTGCTTAATCATGTACCCTTTTTGCAAGTTTCCGTGTTATGGTGTCAATTTAAAATGTCCTAGTACAAAAGCAGAACCTACTCGTACGTATGGGATCGATGTAAATAGAAGGTAGTCTTAAATATGGCGCCTGCTTGTAGGGTAGTCGTTATATGTATAGGTAGAAATAAAATCATTACATAAGTTTTTAAATGTGTTTATTTACACTTTGGCAGTGATGGCATTTTATTTACAAAGAGAGTTACATCTTTGAGACCGTTTGTTTGTATTGAGCGAGTTCCGTTAACTAAGAAAACCGACATTATCTGACAACGAGATTACAATAACGCTGTCAGACAAGACCGATAAAATATAACGTTATCGATAAATAGCTATTCGTCGACAACGTTATCGAAAACGCTTTTTAAAGCTGCTTAAATCGCATCGAATATCCGAAACGGTTATAGCAGTTTTAAAAAGCGAGTGGCGTGATCGGCTTTACCAGGCGCGAAGACCGAGTCCGTGAACTCCAAGACCGTAAGCGGAGACTCCGTAAGGAGCGGCAGCGTAAGGGGCAGCGTAAGGGGCAACACCGTAAGGGGCGACTCCGTAAGGTACGGCAGCTCCGAGGTAAGCGGCGCGGGTAGCGGCAGCGGCACCGTCGATAGCAGCGGCTTGGGACTGAGCGGCGGCGACGTAGTTCTGGCTGGCGGCAACGGAGTTCCAGTAAGCGTTCTGGTTCAGGTCTCGGCTGGTTTCGGCTACCTGTTAATGAAATAACAAAGTGAGACATAACATTTAAAACAGTTGTGAGATATCTGGAACGATATAGTTAAAGCTCGTGGCGTAGCTTGCTTAGTCAATCTTCACTGATTACCTAAGTTTAACGACGTAATGCGTGGTCACTATTTGGATGGATGTTCGTGGCATTTACATCTGAGTGCTTCCGTGCTTCGACGACGGCACGTTAAACTGACGGTCCCAGCTTTAGCAGTTGTTAAGCCACGACAGAGGCCTTCAGGTGGGCTAATAACTTCGTCACCAAAGTTGGCCACTAACCCAAATGAATTGAGCTAAGTAAAGACTAAAATATTGCCTAAATCATGATAATAGAGGCTAATTATCTCTCAGCAAAATCCACCCGAATAAGCAGCTGCGTCTTCCTCAGGGTTTTCAGTATGATCTTTTAAATTAATACGATGTAACATACCTGTCTGACGGCTTCGGTGTTGTACTGGATGGCGGCTTCATTGGCACGAGCGTGGTTCTCGCCAATAGCACGTGCTGTGTCCTGCACGGCGACAGTGGCGTCAATAGCGGCGGCCTGAAAGACACTTTATGATCAACACCTTTATGTACAAACATAATTCCTGTAATTATATCATGGCACCGAACGCCCGCAACCAATTTGGTCTACCTTCTAATCTTCGTAATCTAGGTACAGATAAATGAGGATGATACTAGAAGACTGAGAGAAAATTCTATTAATTTTATTAACGCGAAAGTTTGTGACGATTTATGAATGACGTATGTTTGTTCCTCTGTCACGCAAAAAGTACTGATCCGATTTGGATGAAACTTAAAATATATATATTGTCTGGATACATTGTCTGGTCTTTGACCTGGATGTTAATCCATGTGTTAATATGGACCACTCTTTATCCCAGAAAATGAACGGGATTTGACGGGAAGCTAGTGGATGATAAAGATGGGAAAGACTGTACAAATGACCTAGAACTGATGTATAATGTATACTATGCATGTTTACCTGCGCATCACCGTGGTTCACTCCCAACACATATGGGGAGATGACGCTAGCGGAGGCGTAGCCGAGGACGGCGGCGAAAGCGATCTGGAAGAATGAGGTTCTATCAGAAAAAGTGACGAAAGAAACTAATAATTATAGACCCATCTAACGTGTAATGGTTGCGTCTGCCTGTGACACTTGCGCTATTATAGACATTGTCTACGTCACCGAAGTCTATCGAGAATGTGCCCTAACGTAAATGTAGAAAGATGATTATCGCAGTAATCAATTGAATGGGTGGCATTTATTTTTGAGTGCTCTTGTATTTTGGGGATGCACTTTGTAAGTTGCAGCACTAAAGTTGGTTTCCTATGCGATTTGTCGCGTGAATTTTTCTGTTAACAATAAATGCAGCGTAAGCATTTTCATTGTCGAACATTTTCAATTTTGACAGAAAGAGACGATTGTATAGGCCCCGTGTGAAAGCCTGTATAGGCCCGTGTAAACTGTATGTCTAAAATCATAATGAAATAGCATAATTAGCTCATTTCTATTATATTTGAAGCTGCAGTTCAATAACATTCTAGAACCTAAAACGGATTTGCAATTGTCTATCGTAAATCGCGTGAACCTTGGTTGTTTGCATGAATAATTGATTCAAAACAAACATGTAAGTAAGTAATTTAATAATTACCTACGGCTGCTACGTTAATTATTTCCTTTCGCATAGAAAATAGACCAGTACAATTCACGAGATGAATGGATGGATGTATTGATTTTTACTCATTTTACATATTATACCTAGTTAAAACAAGTATAGTGCAGATATTTTTGGTAGCTTAAAATATTCTGATCAATTTAGTTTTTAACACATTTTTACCAAATATTTAGTCAAAAAATAACACTGTTTCGTATATTACATTTTATTTTGATTTATTATGTATATTGATAGTCTTCTGAACACTGTATTTTTGTACATAATTTATGGTAAAATCATAGCTCAATAGAGAAATAAATATCAATCACAGCATCGATTCACTTACGCTGCTGTCTGTACTTTATATTTGCTCAACAAACCGTGTAATGTAATGAAACACATAATACCACATATTCGCACATTCTACATTTAAATTTAATTATTCCGGCAATTATTTTCGAATAGCGAAATAGTGGCGACATGTTATTCACATGCTTAGCATTTTTTATAACGTTACTGAACTGCTTTTTTCGTAATGTTTTCTTTTGGGCTGGAGCCAGCACTTTTGGCAAATAAAAGTCTTTATTATGACAATTACTTTTATTATTTTAATTAGTAATAGCCTAAAATATTTAAAACGGCTTCCGCAACACAAAAAATGTGTTTTTGATGAATTGAAATACGTTTGCCAAAAAAACGCGTTTTGTTACGTGTGGACAATAGTTCCTTAATTAGTTACATGACATAACTAAACATAGGTTTGGCCTTGAGTGGTCGAACTGTGGAAAATCGATTACTTGGGGCATTACCTTAAGTTATATTGGTAAATAGAGGCCCATTATTTTTTCAGTCTAAATGGTTTGGACTAATCATAAAACTCATTCCCCATGACTTTTAGCCCTTGAGGATAAATAAAAAATCATGTAGAAAAAGATATTGTTTCTTTCTTTTTTAAGTTAAAAAGCAAGCAAAAGGACGAATACACTAACTATAACTATGTGTAATGTGTATATTACATGTATTGTTTGCAATGTGATCTTGGCTCTACCATAAGCGAACACATTACACGCACATCACGTTTGACCGTATAACGCATAACCGAATGGTAACCTTCGATTTCGTAACATTACCTAATTAGGGATGTTCTTTTGTAATGTTATTTCTTTCGTTAAATCCCCCGTTTTAAAATAGCAAATACTATTTGTGAAATGATAAAAAAATTGTGATTGTAAACTAGTTATTTTTTCGCAGATTCAAAAAAACTGTTATTATTTTGAATGCGGTCGAAATTAACTTAGGAATTCGAAAAGATTTTAACTCATTTGCCGACTACAATGCCAAATATTATTTTTACTGTAACAACTATGCATGGCTGACATGCGCGTGATTTATAGTTCAATATTTAACTTGCAACTTGTTGTCTTGGCTCTTATGTCTGTGGATTGGAGTTCAAATTACGCTAGATGTTGATAAAATAACTTTGTACAATGCTTAAGTTATTGGCTAAGTATTTAAAATATTTACAGCCTTGTCTGTTTCAATTAATGGAATTATTTTTTTGTGAACAACTTTCTTAGACAAGATTGTACCTATTTTTTTTCAATTATAACGAAAAACATGAAGCATTATAATTGCCATTTTGTCTTGTAGTTTTTTGGATTTTTGGGATTCGTTCACAGAAAGTGGCAGAGAAACCTTATTTCCAAGCTTTTATCGTCGTCCGCGTCATTATCCTTCATCTGCCATAAGGGCTAATCTTCCTAACATGTATGTCTAGGTATCTTATCCATGGGATGGGATTACATCGGGATATTTCTAAGCTTTATTGTGTCTGAGGCACGGAACACTTCATCCGTTAGTCAGACCCACACTTTCAAATTTTAATAATGTGGGGTAAGAAAATATTTGTCATTTGAACTGAAAAGTGATTCGAAAAACGGAAGATACAATTTCCTGAACATTTTTTCTAAATAATTTGTGACCTAGCTTTACGCCTTAAAAGATCACTTTCAAATCTCAAATTAATGTATTTTCAGCTGAAATAGTCGCATTTTTTTGCTGTCAGATTTAGAGACATAATATCCAGAATTCCAGAACAATCCAAAAGGCCGCGAACGAACACTCGTAGATTTTCCGAAAGCGCGCTTTTATCACTTTTTCTTGGGAAATAAAGAAGCTTTTTTTAATGGCTTTCACGTTTTCCGTTATCACTTTTATCGATAAATAGTTATTCGTACCAGGAATCTCATCGTGCACTTCTTGTTGACTGCTCGATAGCTACTGAATACTGTTTTGGTGCAGCTGTGGTCTTTTATACCGCCCCTTAGCTTCAGCTTGAAAGTGTTAATCTGATTCTTTAGGTGTTAAATTGAACCGTACGCTGTGGTGATAGGGGCGTGGCTTTTTGAGGGTTATCACCCGTTATCAGTAGAGCTATGAATGAGTAGAACTTATTGGGGCGTGGAGAAGGATTTTTGGGTCAGGTTTCAGTCTGAGTAATGTCTAGGATTCTAGAATTTTTAAATCTAGAATCTTAATAATAAAAAAGGTGTTTCGAATTTAAAGATCGTTGACTTCTTCTGAGTGCTCACACACTAGTAATTTCTCGTATAATATTTTCAAAAAAAGATGCGTTTTTAATTATTTTCTTATGGACACGACAAACCAGACGGTACAGACTTCAAACACTAAAAACTTCAGATAACAATCATAAATGTTAATTTCGTGTGTAAATTCAACTCATATTTTGTAATTTATATAAAAACTAGTGAGAACTGTGCCTTGGTCACGAATAAACGTGACAATCGCAAACGTATCGTAACGCTAGCGTATCCGAGATGCACTGCGCAGTGACACTACAACGGTTGGCAGTCGAGCTGGCAGTGACGCGCAATATAACTCGAATACGTTAACGTATCCGAGATACACTGCGCGGTGACACTACAACGGTTGGCAGTCGAGCTGGCATTGACGCGCAATATAACTCGAATACCTACGTTAACGTATCCGAGATACACTGCGCGGTGACACTACAACGGTTGGCAGTCGAGTTGGCATTGACGCGCAATATAACTCGAATACTTTAACGTATCCGAGATACACTGCGCGGTGACACTACAACGGTTGGCAGTCGAGCTGGCATTGACGCGCAATATAACTCGAATACGTTAACGTATCCGAGATACACTGCGCGGGACACTACAACGGTTGGCAGTCAAGCTGGCATTGACGCGCAATATAACTCGAATACGTTAACGCAGCGACTGGCATATTTGTTCGTGATAGAGATACTGGTCCATATTTTAAAGTTTGACAATCCACAATACAATGCTTGCTATTTTGAAACGATAGATAAGAAAGTTGGGACATGCGTGGGACATGTTTGCACATCGCAGATCATTTTGATCATTTTGTTTGCAACCAAGCAATAGATAACCTACTTGGAACCTGAGATAGTTGGTAAAGTTCTTCCTAGTTCCTACTAAGCATTCATTTGTAGATCGCCGAATAAAGATCTTGATTTCCAAAAAACTTGAGCGTGTGCAAGAATACTATCGTTTTTATTTTTCGTTTACTTCATACTAATACTTTAAAAAAAAGTTCAAAATAAATAGTTGAAGAGTAAATCCACCATTTTCCTTTCAAAACAGACGACAGCCGACATGACGAATCACTTGACTCGAGTGTCAAGTTCATCACTTGACACTGGCAAAATTGTCTGTCGAAATGACGGACAGACGCCATAAATAGAAGAAGAAGAAATATTTTCAACGTCACATTTGAATTCCACTTTCGAATGAAATGAACTTTTTAATAAAATGCCACTTTTAAGTTTCAAGACAGTTCTACAATATCGTAGATCTACATCGATGAATCCAATTCGTCCGATCGCTCGGGCGGAGCAGGAAGCTTTTTGAGATGGAAACAAAAAACTGTCACTATAGTTACTGACATTTAAGGAGCAGCTCGGACGCATTCACACCGAACCGAACGCGGCTCACGTACAACAGATCGTTACAGTTTCACACATAGCACACACTCTGGAGATGTCTGGAGATGTGCCTTCTAACCGTGTGTTTCCACCAAAAAACATTCACAACGAAATTCTTACAAACGACCTGTGTTGTTGGGCTAGCGTTCCCACTAAAAGAACCTGTGTAAATTGGATGTAAAGATCTAACGATTTCTTCTGCTTTGCGATCCACACCTTGTACGTGGGGATCGAAGCCATGATCCACAGCACAGAAGGCAGAGCTTATACCAACAGAGCTGTGATGCCTGTCTGCTTTGTTTTGAATGTATACTTTGTTAGTAGTCGTTAACGTTACATATAATATCGGTGTGATAGTCAGCTTTGCAATATATTTAGACCGTCTCTTTACCATTGCTCTATTTATGGCACTTTTATGGTAAAAATAAATGTAATATTTATTACATTTATTCTTTATTTGTCTCGTGCCATATAAAAACTGTTTTAATTGTTGTAATACTAATTAGTTGTTTGTATGTTCTTGGAACAAGATGGCCTCAACTATATAATGAAACTGGCTGTCGCCCGCGGCTTTGCTCGCGTGGTAGCAGCATACGAATTATTTGGGTACTACATCATCATCATCATCATCATCATCATCATCATCATCAACCTATATCGGTCCACTGCTGGACGTAGGTCTCTCCCAAGACGCGCCACTGAGGCCGGTCTTCGGCTCAAAACGGCTCTTTGGGTTCTACAAAACAAAAAATAATTGGTTAAATTCTTTGATCCTTATTTTAGACGATTTAGGGTGCGACTTTTCAAAATTCCTTTCTTAGTACACCCCTACACTATATAAGGATACTAACCTCCAAATGTGATACCTCTAGGACTTATAGTTTAGCCTGTGCGTTGATTGTCAGTCAGCTTCAAAAGAGTTTATATGTTTAGAAGAAGATATTGTTGTAGTTTTAACATAATCCCATTGGGGACTCGGAGCTCCAATGGCACTGACAATTCATCTACTTCGCGTAATCGGGTAAATATGGCCCTATGTTTATCAGTTCATGGGAATGATACCTGATCTACCTATAGCCCGTAATCTGTCAGTTTGACAGTTGACAGCGCTAATCTAGCATGCGTTTTAGAGCTCCAACGCTCGCCCACAACGCTCCAGCAATTGTGGTAAATATTTCATCAGATCTAGTCGACCTTAGGTTTTGGGCTTCTGAAATACCGACGCCGTCGGATGACTGTCTTCTTTATTTTATTTGAAACGTCAAATTCATTCTTTTTATTTATAAACTAGCTGATACTTCGCGACATCGTACGCGTGCGAAACTCTGCACCAAAACATCTGTCAACCAGCTTACGATGAACCTAGTAGCAAATGGCTGCTTTTGGCCTAGAGAGTTTAAGCTGTATCTAAGAATCCACGTCTTTGATGTCAATAAAATATAGCCTATGTTTCAATCCGGAATGGTATAAGTTTCATTGGAATTGATCCAATAGTTTAGGCGTGATCCGCGAACAAACAAACCAGATTAACAGACAAACTCTATTTTCGTAATCAGAGTCGTTTATTTAGTAGAACTCCTACTATGACTACAACCTTAGTCTCATTTTTGCAGCGAAGCGACTTTGTATACGTTTTGAAAGTGCATATTACGTTCGCAATATAACGGTCGACGGTTCTCAACAACCAGAACTTAAAACCTCGCCCTGTTTTCGACAATACCCGGTTGTGGCAGAACGAAATTGCATTCCTTACCAGTTATTATAAATAAAACTCAAGTAGGCATACTTACGACAAATTAAAGGTTTTGAACGTACCTGACTAGGCTTACTTACAGGGTCCGGCACGGTTGAATAGCGCTTACGTAGAGTGGAATTTTACAATCACTGTTCCTCAACCCATTTTTTTTTTATTTTTATTAGCCTGTTCGGTCCTACAGCTGGGCAAAGGCCTCCCCCTCTTCTCTCCACTCTTCACTCAATTAATGTGTAAAATAAAACATTTCATTTCAATTTCATCATATTTTCTGACAGGCGTCACAGCTCAGTCGGTAGTAGCTCTGCCTTTCGTGCTGTGGATCGTGGGCTCGATCCCCACCGAGAACAAACATTTTCGTGTGGCAAATAGATGTTTATTCTATGTCTAGGTGTAATTAAGTAATATTTAAAAAAAAATATCATTATAAGTATTCTATCAGCAATCTCGTTCCCTTAGTACAAGCTTTACTTCCCTCTGCGGTTTTCCTACGGAGTTTCGAGATGGGGTCCTTCAAAAGGCGGGTTTATCTCCTCATAAAAGGCCGGCAGCGCACTAGCATCACCTCTGGTGTTGCAGCCTGTAACCTGGTGTTGCAGCACATGGACACCTGCAACTTGCAGGTGTCCATGGGCGGCGGTGACTACTTTCCATCCAGGTGGCTCGCCTGCTCGTCTGCCAGCTATGGCATAAAAAAAAAGGCATTTATTATACTAACGATCTGCGGATATTTCCAAGACCCAAGCCCGTATGTTGGTAAAAATATCGTTACTCAAGCATAGATTTGTGTAAAGATTTTCATACAAAAATCTATACTCGAGTCCGGATCAGGCAGTGAGCTTGAGCAGTGAATCAACAACGGGCCTAATTTTATTCCACAAATGACCTTCATAGAAAGTACAAGAGTTTCTGCCATCTGTTTGGTATTCCGCGCCGGTAATGAGGTGACCAGGACATTATGATGCAAGTTGGATATTACCTTCTAGTACTTACGTGGAAAGTAATGACCTCTGTTTGAAACCGTCATTGGGATCGACTCAATCATTAGAAGCTCAATCATCATCCCAGAATGATATCGATACTCTTATGGAAGGAAGATATATATAGAGAGAGAGAGATCGAGGTTCGAGTTCTGTAATTTTTAAGAGTAACATTACATTTTAATTGTTTTTCTTGGTGTTAAGTCAAATTAGGTTAGTTTAGAAAAATTCTTGTTGAATTTTTCTAAACTAACCTAATTTGACAGCTCTAAAATTACTAGCCGTCTTTGTCTTTTCAGTTTATGAGAAAAGGACGGCAACACTTTTAGTGCTGTCAAATTAGGTTAGTTTAGAAAAATGCAACCAGAATATCGATACCATTAACACCAAGAAAAACAATTACAATGTAATGTTACTCCCAAAAATGACAGAACTCGAATCTCGATCTCTCTCTTTCTTCCACTTCGCTTTATCTAACGCGATGTCGATCTCAATAAAACATGCGCAGACGCAGATCTCGTTCTAGTAACAGACATTTAGCTAACAGAAATAGCTACATTCACCACGTACAGCCTAGGAAGCTAGAAGTTAGAATTAATTTTATAGTTTCAAGTTTATTTTAATTAATATGGCTAGGTTTATAGGTAGGTACTGTGTACTACCTAGACTAGATACTAGTAGTTGACCGTTAGTTACAAGGTTCACATTAATAATGTAAAACTGGTATACCTATACCTACAAACAGGTAAATTTAAAGTAGATAGCTTCAAATAAATTTATGTACATCCAATCATGTCCATCCAAAAGTTACCTGGAAGTGATTCCTTTGAGCAATAAGGCCGCCCATTGATCTTATGTCCTAAAACTAGTTTTTTACTATAAAGAATATTCTATCTCTATCTATCTATTAGCTTAACTGTTTCATGTGTATTTTGTAAATAATATGAATATTGTAAATACTGTAGGTATTAGTTGTAAGTTTCTTTGTAAATTAATTCATTTTAATTTAAGTAAAGTAAATTTTATTTGGTAAATAAACTAGTGTTCTGGTACAATAGTTGGTAACATTATGTTTTATATAAATGAGTACAGTTCATAAATATACTATGTATAGTGTACCTTGATGAGTTTAGTTCCCCGCACTAGGTCTCTAACGAGCCTGTATAGCGGTAATTCTAGTCAATTTTGCAAAATTTTACAGTCCATGACAATGAATATCTTCTTGGATCCTTTTCATTATTGCTGGTCATCATCAGACAGGAGTATGGACTTCAAGTTCGTCAAATCTCAATACTTTGAGATGATCTAAATAATTCAAACTGCAATTATGCCTAAGATTCATCTGGATTTCAGAACTGATGAATATCCTATTAACTCTAACTAAAGCAACTCCACCAATTTTCACCAAACTATGGCTAACAACTAATCCAGATAATAGACAATTTTTTCAAAAATAAAAAAACTTAGTATTCAACTCAAAGCCCTACTTTCAGAGAGCACAAACAAACAGACAGACACATTCACGATGACGTAGAGTCTGTACAGCAAGATTATTTATTGATTGTTGGCTTGGTTAATAGCATCCCTGCCTTCCGGATTCCGATCTGAAGGTCGTGGGTTCAAATCCCTAGAACGAGTTTATTTTTTCCTATTTTCGTTGTGGATTAAATGTCAAAATGTCGCTCTGTACCTATATTTTTTTCTGATTGATTTGTTCTTGTATTTAAATTAGTTTTACAAGTCTAATTACTTGCAATTCAAATGGAAGCTTGTATGTCAATTATATGTGACCTTGATACATTCCAGAGTAATTTGTCTAGGCTAGATTATTTGTAACTAGTTATTGGAAATATTTGATAAACTGTAACTATGAGTCTATGCATGCACATTATTTACACTAAAAAAATAAGTTCGTATCCGTTAATGGCCAAATTTCGTGATGGAGTAAATGCCACTAACGGTCACCCATAATATTAGTGACTGCACAGAACGTTGCTAACATTAGCCCATTAGTATATTGAACAAGATATTATTATGTTACAACTAGGTCGCTAGACAAAAAAAATTAACATCATTAAGTACTTATAAAAAATCATATTTTGACCCTTCTTACTATGGTACCTAAGTTATAAAATACCTTAGTATAGATACCGACGGGAAGCTACAACTGAGTATTGATGCTCTAAGTACTTGTCTCAAATAAATATGACAAAAAAACAAAGATCTTAGTTTTTAAAGCTTTATTATATTGATCTTCTTTCTTTCTCTCTCCAATGACTAAGATTAGTTTACCAGACGGTGTTGTAAACGGTAGGGGCGAGACCGATAGTATGAGGGGCCAAGCCAATGGTCTGAGGGGCCAGTCCAATGGTCTGTGGGGCCAGTCCAATAGTCTGAGGGGCCAGGCCGATGGTTTGAACGCTGTATGGCAGCGCCGCGCTGTATTTCAAAACAGGGGGAACAATAGGAGCTACGATTGGGTATCTGTACGGTTCAGCAACGAACGGTGCTGCGACTACAGAAGCCAAGGCATTAGCTTCCAGACCCTTGAGCTCAGCAGTCTTCTCCTCAGCTTTGGTGGCTTCTACAGCCACGGAATCCTTCTCCTCAGTCGCTCCCGCAGACTTTACAACAGCTTCTGACTTCTCCTCCTTGACTTCTTCAGTTTCTGCTGCTTTGGCCGCAGGAGCAACTACTCCTGGGGCGAAGGCAACTGGAGAGACGGCTACTGGGGCTAATGGAACAGCCACGCTAGGTACAGCGCCGGGGGTCAGAACATAAGGAGTGATAGCGCTTTTCGCTAAAGCATCAGCGTTGTTCGCCACAGATCCATCAATCTGAGCCTCTGCCGTTTTCAGAGCGTCCAACGCCTGCCATTTCTTATCCTCGGTTGACCAGAACTGCTCTTCAACCTTCTCCTTGACCAGATCGTTTGAAGTCACGACACCCTCGTTTGCGTTCTCGACTGCTAAATCAGAGAGCTCTCTGGCTTTGTCTGCAGTAGCGATGGCTTGGTCCTGGGCTTTGACCTGGGCGTCGATGGCGGCGGCTTGGATGTCTCCGGGGGAGATGGTGGGTATGGCTGCGGAGTAGGCTACCGCTGGTGCGATTGCTACTGCTGGAGAGTAGGCTACGGCTGGGACTACCACAGGGGCCAGGGTCCCTGATGGAGCCGCGGCCACGCACGCCACTAATGCAGAAATGATCTGGAAGATTTACAAAGTTATAATTCGCGTACAAAGTGGTCTAGGTTTATTTTTTTTTGCCATATTGCGTAAAAAAAGTGTTCTAGTTAAGACGTTCTTCAATTTGTTCGCATATTTGTTTCTTTGATTCGGTTTGACAGTATATTCAAGTAGAGTTCTGTCATTTAGAACGCAAAGCAAAAGTACCCATAAAAATGACAGACATTAATCATTCATATACAAGAAGAAGAAGAAATAAGAAAGACTGTCAGTCGAAATGACAGGAACTTTAAAAGTTTAAGAAATAAGTCATTAAACAATACAATTTAAGTTGAGAAATGATGTGAGTTTATCTTCAATGGCCAAGGCTTAAAGAACAAACAAGGTTCGCAATATTTTAAAGTTTTATAACTGTTATGAAGGTAAATCACTTGTTCTTATCTAAATATATAAAACTCTTTTGAAGCTCACTGACGATCAACGCACAGCCTAAACTATAAGTCCTAGAGGTTTGAAATTTGGAGGGTAGTATCCTAATATAGTTGTAGGGATGCACTAAGAAAGAAATTTTAAAAAGTCACTCTCTAAACGGTCTAGAACGCGAGCAACGCCGCGGGCGACGGCTAATAACATATTATTTAAATTCTCTGGATAAATAGATAAAGTTTGCGCTGCGCTCTACATTGATGCTAGATGGAATGTTGCTGGCGGTGGTCTAGCTAATGATTTGAAGTGACAGGTGTCAAACTTACTAAAGCCAGATTTTATTTCAGTTAAATTTGTAAACAAATTTAATTTTAAAGACTTGGGCAATTATTTGTGGCCGAAATATTACAACAATGATTTTTTCCTTTTAAGTAAATATAACAGGTTAAGATGCACTCATATGGTACTTATACCAAAAAAAAAAACTATTATATTTAATTTAAAAAAACCTCAAAACTTTCTATTGATAATATTTTGTTCATGCCAAATATTTGAAATAACGAGATGTTTTTACCACTTTAGTTCTAATAACCTTATAAATTGAGCTTAATAACTTTTAAAATCATGTCTAACTTGACACCTAAAGTTAAAAGTAATTCACGTCATCTTCAAAACCATCAAACACCCCACATTTTATCCCACAAACACTTCAACACAAAATCCACAGATAAAATAATAAAAAACAAAAAAAAACTAACCAACACTCTCATCTTGCTACCTCTTGGGTCCTGATGGCTACTGATTGCTCTCATCTCTTTACATACCGTTTTTATACCCACCCACTTTGGCATATAGATCAGAACAAAAACTGGATGCGAGAGATGGCAGCTGCTATTAAGTAAATAAATAAAAAATGTTGAAAACGGTGGAAAGAATGCAGGAAGCGCGCGAGTTTTTGACAGGCGCGGCGCCATATTGTAAGATGGTCAATGGTCACTTTCGATGCATGACGTGCATGGTGTGCTGCATCATTTGTTTCGGAGTACATGCTGTTGTATGTGGCTTTGGTTATTCCTTTTTAACTATGTAGGGCTACTCTTAACCACCGTTCAAGTGGATTTGGATTTTGACAGTTAATTGTGTCTTCTTCTATTTATGCCCCCTGTCCGTCATTTCGACAGACAATTTGTGTCATTTTGTATTGAAAAATTACATGATTTTTGTTAAAATCTCTTGATACAAATTGGAACGGTGGTGGTCAAGAGTAACCCCACAGACTATAGGTACTATATGAGCTACGTATCCTATCTTCCGTCATTTTGACAGGTGAAGACATTAGCACTGCATGTACTTACCTACGTAGTTATGATATGAGGGTAAGAATGGTGTCTTCAATTTCAAAATTAAATTTCAATTTTATATTCAAAATTATTATGGATCAACGAAACTATAAAAAATTTACTTAACTTTAAGAGATTAAGATCCTAATTTTAGACCCTTTAGGGTGTGACCTTTTCAAAATTCCTTTCTTAGTGCACCCCTACACTATTATAAGGATACTACCCTCGAAATTTCATACCTCTAGGACTTATAGTTTAGGCTGTGCGTTGATTGTCAGTCAATTTCAAAAGAGTTTCATATATTTCGATAATTATTTACATAGTGCATACATATTCATACGTACAGACAGGTACATACATTTTATGTGGAACATTAAAAACAAGTACAGTGCCTTGAATAAATGTGAAAATCGCAAACGTATAGTAACGCTAGCGTATCCGAGATACACTGCGGGGTGAGACTACAACGGTTGGCAGTCGAGCTGGCATTGACGCGCAATATAACTCGAATACGCTAACGTGGCGACTGTCAGATTTGTGCGTGATAGAGGTACAGGTAAATGTCAAGTTCTGACGTTTTTTTTATACGCAATTGTTATAGATTTTACGAAATGGCAATAATAGTAAGAGGAGCTAACCGTGGTTTTTCTATATCAAACGTGCCTGGTTTGTCGGGGAAGTGATTGGAATAAAATAAATACGAATAGACTGTTTTATATCTTTTTGTAACGTTTATGTTAAATAAAGCTTCGTATAGTCAACAAAATTTAGAAGTTTAGAAAAAAATATACAAAGTTACTTAGGTAATAGGTAGATAGATAGAGAATTCTATACTGCACAACTGAAAAGGTAGTATCTACAGGCGAATTTATTGCTCAAATAGCATTCTCTACCAGCTAACCTTTGGATAGTGTGGATAACAATTTATTAGGGATATATATGTAGTAAATGGTGCAAGTTAGGCAGTCCGTTCAATAAAAAAGGCAAGTTATGTAAACGAGACCAAGAAAATGTGATAAGTAATGAAAATAACTAAGGTAGGTACTCTACGTAAATTTTATAGCTATTAGTTTAATTATCAGATTTTTTCATAGATACGTGGAACTCCTTAAGTCACTCTCTATAGGTAGTGGTATGGTTTCGTTCCACCCTACCCCCAAGGGTATGGCCAGAGGTATGGTGGTCCGAAGTGGTTTTTTTAACATCCAAACATTCTGTATTTGTATGACGTAAAAAAAATCACCGCCATGCCTCGAACTACATGGAAATTAAATTATTTCAGAATTCCTGGCTAGCAGATACTTGTTCACCTACAAAAAGTAATTTCTGTTCGATATACAACCGTAATTTCTGTATTTTAAGGTTTCATTTTAAACGCGCAGGTCTGGTTTAGTACAAAACCCATTAAGATAAGCTGTTTTCAGATTCGTTTATTGAATTAAGTATTTAGTACATGCAAAGTATGTTAGAAATAAATGTGGGTGCTAATTGTCTCAAGATTAGATAAAGCAAATTGCTTGATCAAGGAAAAGTCAAAGTCAAATGGGTTTGTTTAATCACGGGCCACTGTGATCTGAACTACCATCTCCTCAAGATCGGAGCGACAGACAGCGACCTCTGTCGTGGCTGTCTTCAGGAAAAAGAAACAGTAGAGCATGTCTTGCTGCATTGCTCGGCAACAACCGAAGCCAGATCCAAAACGGGACTGCAGGAGCTGATCACGTCTCACTCCTCGGCATCCACAACACCATCGGGGATGCTGGAACATTGCTGTCATCAACCCAAAGTCCTTCTCCGTTACTTCAAGGAGTTGGGCTGGTTGGGGTGAGGTCAGCAGGGGGACAATGCACAATACACCCCAACGCGGGACGTCAGTGCAGATCTTATTCCCCCACGACGAATTAGAATTAGAATTAGAATGGGTTTGTTTATTGAATAATTACAAAAAATCACTAAATTGTCATAAAAACAGGTTTTTTTTAACTTAATTTGAATAAGAATAAGAATAAAAGACATTTATTTGTGACAAATAAGGTAGAATACAAAGAGAACACACTACAAAGAAAAGGTAAAGAGTAGTAGAAATAGCACAGATAACAGATGAGCAATAACAATGATAACAGATAATAGATTAAATGAAAATAATGCTAGAGCTACACAATTACAATAGGTACTAAAATTAAAATTAAGAGAATGTGTGTTCCCCCAAAGTCCACGCTTCGTCACAAAATGGCGTCCAACTCAGCATTTGCTGTGCTGTCGTGGCAGCACAGCGCATTTGCACGCTTATCGTGAAGTGAAACTGGTAATGAAGTTAAAATTTTTACCCAAATCAGTTAAAACTGAAGCAAGGGATATTTACTAACGCCTGGTATTAACTTATCAAGTTAAAAACATTATAGATTTCACTAATATAAGATAAGAAGAATAAGAAGATAAGTAAAACAATGTCACTGACCTTAGTAAGAAAAAGTCGTTAATTTTATCGTAGTACTTAAATACGTGCGTGCTCTTGAACTTAGCTGGATACCAGTTTGATGACGTAGCGTTGTACAGTCAGCATGAAAAGTAGAGCATTTTTTCAGTATTTACAGTTTATTTTAACCTTTTTAATCATAACTGTACTGAAGATTTCGGGACTCTTAGGTACCTTGAAGGTTTAATACAAGATTTGATAGTTTTAAAAGACTAATTTGGAAAGGGCTTTACCAATTTTCACCAAAAATAGATACATAGAAAATACTTTATTGCACACATACAATGGGCGGTCTTATCGCTAAACAGCGATCTCTAACCAAACATGGCTAAGAACCATCCCAGATAAATCAATTTTCTTACAAAAAGATCGTATTCAAATCGGAACCCTTTTTTTAGAGCTACGGGGAGGCGCGAATGCTGAAGAAGATCTTTAAATAATTTCTTGGACCGACAATTTTCAAATTTATGTAAAATTAACTTCTTGAAAAAAAAATTCTTTATTCTCAAAGAAAATTACAACTAATACATTATTTACAGTATTCACTAAATACACATGAAACATTTGAGCTATCTACAAACCGTTGCAAATGATTTATAGATAGCTAAAGTCCAAATCAGTAGCAATCAGAAGCGTGCCCAAGACACTGGCTGCATTGCCGCGCTGAATAGCAATGCTGATACGCACAACCAGATTATCACCAGCCCTCTGGTTACGCGTCGCTTCGACTAGAAGCCTTGAAAGAATTTTGAAAACACGGAGGGCCTCGGTACCCCACGGACCTATACTAGGTGCCAAATAACACCGCAATATAGGTCATTCACCCACCTTCACCACGATGTCGCAAAATTCAATTTATGTATGGTTAACAAACAGTACTACGAGATTCGAGCGATAACCGTCTTAGCGACAGGTTTGTATGGAAAGCGACAGAATTAGCCATTCATAAATTCAATTTTGCGACATCGTGGTAAAGGTGGGTGAATGACCTGTATTGCGGTGTTATTTGGCACTTACTATAGAGTCTTGACATACAATTTATCTCTGCCTATCTGTAAAGTAAAGTAAAGTAAATATTATTTGGTAATTAAACTAGTGTTCTGGTACAATAGTTTGTAGCATTATGTTTCATATAAATGAGTGTACAGTTTACAATATACTATAGTGTACCTTGATGAGTTTAGTTCCCCGCATTAGGTCTCTATAGAGCCTGTATGGCGGGCTAACATCTGCGCCCTTAGTTATAACTTGAAGCGCCTACTAGTTCTGTAATAGTAAGAAACCTTGCAAGCTCTGATATTTATTCAAGGAGGTTATTAATTGTAACTAAAGGAGATTACATCAGTCAGACAAGAAGGATCATACAAAAAAAAACTCTACGAACCATTACGGCTACTCTTGACCAGCACCGATCAAAACTGAATCCGGGTTTTGACAGAAATTGTGTAATTTTGTACTGAAAAATTACATGATTTCTATCACAATCTATGACCGTAGTTTCTTGCCCGTTTTTATAGCCTCGTCGCGAGGGAATAACTTTGTTATAGACAAAAAAAAATTTGTGCTAAATATTTCATTCCAGGCGGACTTCTTCTAAAAGTACCCGTCAAAAATGGGTCATTTTTTTCAGAAAACCTGTATCATTATGGTCTCTTGAAAGGAGTACTATTGTAAATCTTTTTAAGTTAACTGAATTCGAGTCATACAGAAATTGTATGTGATCGTGACCTTGATGTGATATGTTTACGAAATAAACTATCTAAGACCATAATCGGCTTTTGATAGGCGTCATGGCTCAGTCAGTAGTATAGGTATACCTCTGCCTTCCATGCTGTGGGTCGTGGGTTCGATCCCCACCGAGAACAAACATAAATGTGCGTGGCAAACATAGATGTTTGTTCTGTGTCTGGGTGTTACTATCCTACTAATATTATAAACGCGAAATCGCGTAAGTATGGATGGATGGATGTTTGTTACTCTTTCACGTAAAAACTACTGATCCGATTTGGATGAAACTTGGAATATATATGGTCCGTTATTTTGATTAACACATAGGCTACTTTTTATCCCGAAAAATTTACGGGAATCAACGGGACGCGAACGAAGTCGCGGATCCCGTTGATTTTTCGGGATAAAAAGTACCTAGTCTGTGTGTTAATCCAGGTCACGGACAATATATATTCTAAGTTTCATCCAAAAAGGATCGCTTGTAAAAATTTCATCTTTGTACACGTAGCTTTTTTTTTTATTCGCTCCTTGAAGCAGGCTATAGTTTTAAAACCATACCGCCTAGTCTTACGTAGTGTTTTATCCCATAGTAAGTTCGTTTGTTTATGTGTTTTTCTTGCGTAGATAAATCAAGTCAAGTGTTCGTCAAGTCGGCTGTCGTTTGTTTTAAAAGAGAAAATGGTGGATTTTCCCTCCAAAACCGGAATCGAATTTTTACATTCAGAAAAACCACTTTACACACATTTATTCCAATGGCTCACACTTTAAGTTATGAACTAAGTATTATTGGTTAAAATTCCACCAAAATTAAACAACAATACTCACAATTAACACAAGAAAAACTGTTAAAATAAAAATGCTATGTGTTGTTTCAAAAAATGACAAAATTCGAAGCGTAGCTTAAGAATGATAATATTGTTTTCTTAATTTGATTATTTACGATCAGGTGGTGTACCCACCAACATAAAAAGGTTTTATTCAAACTGTCAGTTGTTCTATGTCAGTTGTGTTTTTTTTAACAAATGAACGGCTGGACTGATGTTTTTACTGATAATTTTTTTTAGATGTTCATCTTGTCCCCGGGAACGGGATAAAAAGTATCCTATGTGTTAATCCAGGTCACGGACAATATATATTCCAAGTTTCATCCAAATCGGATCAGTAGTTTTTGCGTGAAAGAGTAACAAACATCCATACATACATACATCGTTACAAACTTTCGCGTTTATAATATTAGTAGGATAGGATTCTTTGGTTTTCACATGACGAATGTTGTGCAACATGCACTAAGTTCCCACGGCTTCATAATCTAACCTTGGCTACTCTTTGTTCTTCACGCAATGAGCAGTTATTTCTTCGAGCTTTATTTCTTTTTATTTTCTTTATGGCCTTTTGTTTTTTTCTTCGGCATGGATGTTTGTCTTTTCAGCCAGATTTGTAAGATAAGATATTTGCTAGAATATGTTACAGATTTGGACTTTGTGTAAAAATTGAGCATTATTATTTACCTAATGGGCATGCAAATGCTCACTCTTTAGTAAATAAATTATAACTTTATAGTAAACTGTCGCCCGCGGCTTTGCTCGCGTGGTAGCAGCATGCGCTTTATTTGGTTTAAATCTTTGACCCTAATTTTGGACCCTTTAGGGTGCGACCTTTGAAAATTCCTTTCTTAGTGCACCCCTACACTACATAAGGATACTACCTTCCAAATTGCATACCTCTAGGACTTATGGTTTAGGCTGTGCGTTGAGTATCAGTCAGCTTCAAAAGAGTTTTATATATATTGCTGATGATAATTACTTACCTTACATAAATACTCCACAAAGATATATATATATATATATATACATATACATATATCCTTTTTTACTGACACACCCAGTTCCAAATTCCATAGGTTTTTTGTGGTTTAAATTTAAATGCTACGTTCAAGGTCTCAAACTAGACTAGCTTCCGCTTTTTTGCTTTGATTAATCGGGTTTTCTTGTTTACCCTTTGTTAGTTAGGTATCATATAATTACTTGTATCTTATGATATAATTTTAACGGTTCAGGAAGTGTTTGTTTTTAATTGGCATGGCGCCATGTTTGGCCGTATAATTTGCATACCTCTACCAAGTATTAGCTAGTTTATAAGACAAAGCAAACTTACGTTTGACGTTTGAAATTAATTCGAACTTCGAATACTAGATAGCTATAATCTATTCTGAATTCCTTACTTGGTCGTGCTACGATTATAGCGCTTGGTACTTTTCATTTTATATTATTGGTATTCAATTGTGACCTAGTTACGTAACATTGCATAAATCATTTAAGGAAATAATGAGTTGTCATTATGTATCTAGCTTGTAGATTTATTAGGTCCTTTGGTTTAAGGATTTATAATAGAAATAATGGTAAAAGTTATGAGAAAAAGAAAGAAAAACATTTCTATAAATTACTATTTTCATTTATTCACACATCCTCGCCGTTTGCCATTTAGATATTTTCATTATAATTTATTATTTACAAATCCGAGTGAGTATTTGACTTTATTGGTTACCTAAATATCACAGTTTTTACCATCCGTGCGCGAGACCGTGTCCGTAACCGGCGTGAGCGTAGCTCAGGGGAGCCGCGTGGACCAGAGGTGCGGAATGGACCAGAGCACCGGGGTGGGTCTGACTGAGGGAGGAGGAAACAACGGTCTTGCTGGCAGATACTCCGTAACCAGGGGCGGCGTATGCAGCATGTCCGACGACAGCAGGCGCGGCGTAACCAGCATGTCCGATAACAGCGGGCGCGGCGTAACCAGCATGTCCGACTACAGCAGGTGCAGCGTAAGCAGCATGTCCGTACACGGGAGCAGCATGTCCGACAAGCTGCTTAGCCAGCACTGGGGCGACGCCAGCGGCGGCTCCATCAAGTTGGGCCTGGGCGGTCTTAGCGGCATCTACGGCCTGCCATGAGTGATCCTCAGCGGCGTTAATGGCCTGTCCCTGGAGTTCGGAAGCCTGTGAAATAGTTTAATTGTTGTCAAATGCAAAATTTATCTAGTTGTCTTCTTGCGTGTCAATGGTGAACAGGTCTTCTAAACTAGGTTTAAGTAGAACCTCGCCACTATAACCTCATCGTCCGTGGCGTTCATTAGATCATCCCTTGTAGGGCACAAGGAAAACAAGCAAATGGGACATCGTTTGAATGGTCCCCCCGCAGTCAGGTTGGCGAGACTAGGGTTGTGATAGCCCATGCTCTCCCTAGATCTAGAAATCTAGTGGTATCAACAGCTGATATGTCAGATGATGTAATAGCCTTTGTTGCTAACTCTCAATCCAGCTAGGCTAGGACAGTTTAACGTGCCCTCCGAAGCACAGAAGCGCACAGATGTAAATGCCACTAACGTTCACCCATCTAAATAGTGACCGCGCAGAAGTAGCTTAACTTAGATAATCGGTGAAGATTGACTAAGCAAGCATAGCTTCAACCGCTTGTGTGGTTATACCTGATCATGGTATTCACGGGTAGCGTCGACAGCGGCGCGGACATGGTCGGACTGTTCGACGTGAGCGTCGATGGCGGCGCCGGCCAAGTCTCCGGGAGAAATGGTGGGCAGAGCTGGGGCGGCGTGGACTAAGGGACCAGCGTGGACCAGCGGGGCGCTGTATCCGTGACCAATCAGGCCATGGCCGTAAGGTGCTGCCAGCAGGCCGGATGGAACGGCTGCGGCGCAGGCGAGGACGGCGGTGGCGACAATCTAAGGACAGAAATAATGTCATTACAATTTATCACCCGCAAGTCCGGATTGCGGGGAAGGCGTTCAAGTGTTACACCCTTAAATTAAAGGCTTTCTTTGTAAAACTGATTATATAACGTTTATTCCATAATCGGTGGTCTTCACGGTATTTTTGTATTCGAATAGCTAGGTCTAGGTCAAAAGAACTCGATTGTAATCTCGGACGCGGTTCTAGAATGCCCAACTTCACTTCACAAACGCGCTCGATTGTTTTATATCGATTATTCGGTTAGTCTAATAGTTAAACTAACCAGAAATCTCATCGTGCACTTCTGTGGTAGACTGCTCGAAGGCTACTGTGTGCTCTCATTTCGTTGCGCCCGGTTTTTATACTAACTGCGTGGTGAGAACGCGCGTGAAAAAAGTAAGTGGCAGTTTCAAGGGCGGGAAGGGTGGCAGGAAGCCCGCCAATTTTTTGACAGCCGTGTTGACGTTTGGAATTTTGACGGTCAGCTAGAGGCTTTGACGGCTGCATAGAACACAGCTTAAAATAACACATATTAATAAAGTTGTATAATTAACCAGGATATTACTAAGAAATCTGTTAAAACAGTTATTTCTCATACAAAATAATAAGAACCTAGTCTACGTTTGGCTAGTTTTACGCTCAAACGATAATGTATATGTTGCTGTGCAGCTTATTCCCGTCTGTAAGCACAAAATTTCGAAATAAACCAGACCTGCTATCTGCCGATCTACCTACTAAGCTTCGGAAGTTATATTTTAACTTAATAGCTGCGAAATAATGATTTGGCGGAATAAGCAATCGTTTATTTGCCAGCAGATTATGAGTTTGTAGAAAAAACTTTTCTTCGATTTTACGTAAATATGCATTTATTTTTGAACATCGGAAATATATCTGAAGTCTTAATTTAATTAATAATGTGAATGTAAGCTATACATTATTAATTCTAGAACTCTAATTGTCGAGATGATCTTGATAAAAACTCAATTATGATTGACAGTTCGATTTCTCGCCATCTTTTTTTTTGGCATGGCGCTATGTCCATTAAGCCAATTTAGAAATTAATTGTCGAGCTTTTTTGCAAGCTTTTTACTTAAGTGATATTTGGCCTATTGTGCTTACCTAATAGAAAGTTCTGCATACTTCCTACTAATATTATAAACGCGAAAGTTTGTATGTATGGATGTTTGTTATTCAAGCGAAAACTACTGATGCGATTTGGATGAAACTTGGAATGTATATTGTCCGTGACCTGGATTAACACATTGGATACTTTTATCCCGGAAAATCAACGGGATCAAGCGGAATCCGAAAGAAGTCGCGGGCGGAAGCATGTTTATAATAAGACTTAAAGCATGGTTCCTGACGTTTGCTTGGTTAGTGCAATCTTATTTTATTAATTTTACGTGTGTGCTACCCCATGAATATGGAGCCTAGACCATCACCTAGGTACAAAGCTGTAGTGCCAACAATGACAAAAGCCTAAAATCTAGGCTCTAGTAGCGAGGAACTGACACCTTCCCCTGTCGGCAGTTGGGGTCGCTAAGGGGATTATTGGACAAAAGTTCCTGAAATGCCCCACGCAGGGAAAAACTGGAATGAGCCCTAGAATCACCTTGTTTATAAGACAATTCTAAATTATCTGCGTGATTTTACTAAAATAAAAGATACTTAAGATACCTACTAGAGGATGGTGGGAGGAAGCTCGGGGCAGAGAACATTGGAAGTCTTTGGGGGAGACCTTTGCCCAGCAGTGGGACGATTTAGGTTAAATAAAAGTAAAAAGAGACTTTGACGAGAATCTAAACCACAGACAAGAATTTTCCCTAGGATATTTTTTATCATTGATCAAAATACTCTATTTGGCAACGCGCTGGTAGTTAATGCATTCAATTCTACCCATTAATAATAGACACATCATAAAAGTAACAGCTATCATAAAACCGATTTAAATCTGAGTTTAACACCCAATTATCATAAGATGAGCTGCTCGCATTACTGATGTTAACGTATATAATAAACTGACATAATACAATCCTATAAAGAATCACTTTGCATATATTTTGCATCACTAAAGCCGCGTCACATTATTTACAAGTATTTTTATTTTATCTGTGGAAATGATTCAGTCCACATTCTCATTATGCTGATTTACTGCTCAGGCACTGATCCGGACTCAGGCATAGATTTTTGTATGAAAATGTTTTCATAAATCTACGCTTGAGTATCGATTTCTTTATCAGCATACGGGCCTTATCAAGCATAGATTTGGGTAGAGATGCTTGTACAAAACTGTCGAAAAAATCGATGGCGAGTCCGGATCAGTGTTTGAGCAGAAAATGCGAATACCTAAAACTGAACTGAATATATCTGAAGAATTATTTTACCATTCGAACCATGAGATTTAAGACCTAAATACACCATCACCAAGGGTTTTCTGACCATCCAGTCTCATACCACTTTGTGTTGCCAAATCGCGTGGCAATGGTAGGTACACGTATATCGATTCTCTTGTTGCATTTTCCTAAACTAACTGACAGCACTAAAAATGTTGCCGGCCCTTTCTCATAAACTGAAACGACAGACGGCTATAATTTTAGAGCTGTCAAATTAAGTGTAAAAAAATGCAACAAGATAATCGATAGGTTCCAATGTGTCTGCGTCTTTACTTGTCTACTTGTGTTTATTTAGAAGAGTTTGATGCTCTGTTTAACAGTTACAAATACGCCTAACTAAAATGTAAGCTATTTTCGTTGTTGCAATTACATACTCTTAACACGGAAAACGAGGCACCTGTGCGAATACATAGACAAATTTGGATGAATTTATGCTTCGAAATAAAAAAACAAAAATGTCATCGACAATTTTTCTTCCCGCCAAATGGAAATTCAAGATGGCCGACTTTTCATGAACTTTTTTTACACTAAATGGTAAAATTCGTAAAGATACCTACAAATCTACTCACCAAGGGGTAGTTTGATATTCATATGGTGCTAGAACAATGGTTGCAATCATTAGGTAATGATATAAATGTACCTAGCCCTATAATACGCAAAATACAGTTGAAAACAGGTTGCATTTGGCACAACGAACCGCGAGTAGGTCATTTACGTGATGAAGTAAGTCTTAGACGGGTTTTATGATAGTACTTAGGTACCTATCTAGGTACTCTATGAATACACGATACTCATAGTACCTATCTACGTATTCACTATGGCAGATTTGGTCCGAAGTTTATGAGTGATTATTTTAAAATGATAGATAGATAGATGAACACTTTATTGTACACTAAGAGAAATTACATAAGTACTGGAAATAACATAAAACAGACAGTACAATGGGCGGCCTTATCGCTAAAAGCAATCTCTTCCAGGTGGCCTTAGAAATTAATTAAAGATATCGAAGTAAACATGTAATCGGTGTAGTGGATGCAGCCGACGTAAGCTGAGAGGATGATATAGATGGATGCTACAAGCCTATCTAAACATGTAATGTCCCAGGTACTGCAGTGTCCTGTCCTGTTCATGGGTTCATGGGTATGTGTATGGATAAAAAGCGTCTCCTGACGCTGTATAAGGGTCGATTCACACATATCAGTGAAGTCACAGTTCTGGCACAGCTTTCATACATTGAGAGCACTGTGTCGTCACTTCAGTCGTGGTCAGTGAAAGCTGTGCCGGAACTGTGACTTCACTGAAATGTGAGAATCGTAGATTATATATGCAAAAGCCGTGATTTGATTTACGTAGTTTTGTTTTCCGTAAACTAACATGAACTCACAATTAACCAGCAAAAAAATTATAGATCTGTTATAAAAATTTAATTAGTCTAAATAGTTCAGTGGTAATGTCATGATCTTGACCTATGTTATTTATAACTAGCTGATACCCGCGACTTCGTATGTGTGCGAAATTTTCCACCAAAATATCTGTGAACCAGCCTACGATGAACCTCGTAGCAAATAGCTGCTTTTGGTTTAGAGAGTTCAAGCTGTATCTAAGAAGCCACGGCTTCTGAATGTATAAGTTTCATTGAAATTGGTCCAGTAGTTTAGGTGTGATCCGCGAACAAACAAACACTCCATTTTGGGAATCAGAATCGTTTATTTAGTAGATCTGCATATTTAGTTTAAACATATCTCTAATTTTAGCTTTTGGCTTTTTTTACAGTTTTATTATCTCTAGTATAGACTTCATATTTGTTTCTAATGGCCGTATCTTATTGGAGCCAACTTTAAATTGCTATTGCAGTTTGTTTGTATAGTTCAAGACTTCTAAAGGTCACCTACAACTAGCTAGTTGCTACCTATCTTCAGTAACCTATAGCGGTCAACCCTCTCTTACAAATACCCGTTCGTATATTAGTTGTAGTACTGTGTATTTATAATTTTTTGTATCTAAGTTAAGATCGTTAGATACTTACTTATTAACTTTAATAGCTAAGTTAAAGCGCCCAATACATTTATTTTGCGATACCTGAAAAAGGTGAATAAGTTTCAAAATGCCTACTACTGTTAAAACTAAATTGTTACACTTATTTATGCAAATAAATGTGTATTTTATGGTTTTCTTTGTGTGCATAGATAGACTCATGGATATAGTCAAACCGCATACTCTAGGCTAGACTTTGAAACGTCTAAAGTCTTTGTCTCGCGATCGTAACGCACAACGCTGCGGTGTGCGGCACAACGCAGAGTACCGCGTTTGCTCCTCGCCGCTGACGCAGACTGCGACGTAACAAAATACCATACTAGACGTTTTCCATACAATTATGTGTCCGGCGCTGCATGCTGCATACCGCTGCACGATCGCGTTACGATCGCGAGACCAAGGCTATAGAAGTTTTGTTCGCCGTTTTTTCGTGGTCCCATTATTCTGCCCCATTAATGGGACCACGAGGGACAACTATTTCTTGTCGTCCCATTAGTATGTGCATTAGAAATGTTTGTCCTGATAGACAGAAAGAATGTCCTTTGCCACAAAAGCTTGATATCAAGGCCCGTATGCCTTTATAGAAAATTTATGCTTGAGTCCGGAGTAAATCAGCATATTTCCTTAAGTGACGATAAAGCTGACTATGAAGCAGAACAGTCTAGTCTAGATTCTAGACACCTGGTCACACAAACCTTAAAAAGTCGAAGAGCTATGCTACGACTTTTAAACCACTAGCTATTTACGAGGGGGTTGACAACTTAAGAAGACGATTGCATCCGGCTAAATACGATTGAATCAATTGAAGCTCTTCTAGTCTGATGGGGTTGTCAAATACAAAAGGTGATTGCATCCGGCTAAATGTGATCCTAGTTCAGTCTGTGACCAGAGTACCTTGGCCCCTGATTGACTTTCGCAACGATGATATTTACGTACAAGCTATGACCCTATGTGAATCTTCTATACATTTAACGGTGAAGGAAAACCTCATTTCGTCAGTTCCGCATGTATTGACGTTGTCTTTCCTGTGGATGCAGCAAACTAGGCTGAGAGGATGGTATACCTTGGTACTAGTATAGTATTATAAATGTCCCAGGCACTGTCGAGCTTGGTTGTCTGGCTCTCTCCCCCTGGATTCGCTAAGAAGAATACTGCTCTTGCCCTCCCCAAAAGTAGCTCCTCGATTCTAGGGGTCTTAAGCCCCTGCCTTCCCTAGAACTTAGGAAGGAATCTATCTAGGGAGCAACGTTCTAGTTTTTTTTTTCATTTATTCTCCTTTATGATATTTTACAATGTTCTTAGAGTAATGGAAAGAAGTGGTTAAGTTCTACTAGAAACTAGCACTCTTCGAGAATATTAGTTTTTAACCGACTTCAAAAAAGGAGGAGGTTCTCAATTCGGATGTATTTTTTTTATGTTTTTTTATGTTTGTTACCTCAAAACTCCATCATTTATATACTGATTTGAAAAATTCTTTTTTTATCTGAAAGGGTATGCTTCCAGATTGGTCCCATAATTTTTTAATCAAAATCAGTTCAGTAGTTTGGCAGTTAAATAAGAATAACTCGAAAAAACACGTCATCCACGTACACGACATTGCGTATTTTGCTTTTCTGTGGTGTTTACGATCAATACAACAGTCCCAATGAACTGCTATCATCATCATCATTTGATGATGAATGCGTATCAAATTGAAGTCGGTTTTTCCAGTTTTTTAATCTTATAAATTATAAGATCTATATAGGTTTATTGCCTGTCGGTACGTCACGCCTACCGCTCACTCGCGGTTCTAGATGTAAACCTGCCGGCTGAATCATTAGCAGAGCGATCAGCGGAGAGAGGTGATCACGAACAATTCTGACAGTTGCCAGTTTACGTATTCGAATCATTGTTCGTCAAAGTCAGTGGCTCGGTCACGAATAAATGTGACGATCGCAAACCTATCTTACCGCTAGCGTATCCGAGATGCACTGCGCGGTGACACTACAACGGTTGGCAGTCGAGCAGACATTGACGCGCAATTTAACTCGAATACGTTAACGCGGCGACTGTCAGATTTGTTCGTGATAGATAGATGATTCTTATAACAAGACAATAATCTGAGAAGAGCCAACAATAAAATGAAATAAAGTAAAGGCATTTTATACTTTTACCACAATTCTTGTCGAAACCTAATTCATACCAAAATTTGATTTGCGTATTATTTATTCGATCTCCCAGTAAATTAAACAACTCTACAGGAGCGGAAAAATACAGAAGAGTGACCTATAAATTATCAGTACTTAAATCAATGTCTTCACTTCTTATATTTTCAAATCGCTATCGCTACATCCTATCACAAAACGCCACCCTTTCACCCTGCATTCCTCACCACCGGACCCAATGATATAATTTTGTATGACCTCGCCGAGGACACCGACTTAATGTCCGTTACCAACAGTTCCTTACAATCGGTCAATAATTCGCTTTACCTGCATTATTATCACCTTTATTTCTATCTTGATAAAGAACATGTTACGTCAAAAGTTTTTCATGTAGGTAGGTATCTAGTTGGCTTGGTTATTGTACTTTTCTTTTCAGATATAGACCTTGTTACTACGTAATAAGGTTGGTTTGATACGGAAGTAAGTGCAGATCCGGAGTCGATGGCAGTGAAATGTATGATTGATTTCATTGAAATTTTTGTATATACAGTCACTAGTCAGTATATGTATAAGTGGTCGCCTTTGTCATATTAGTCTAGGCCCTAAGCTTCATTGCTGAGGATGTGTTTGAAATCCACCCAATAGGGATCGTTTGTTTTCATATTAAACGATCCCATTGGTGGATGTCAAACACAGTTAGTTCTGGTAGAAAAACACCCAAAAATTCCATGTCTGAAAAAAGCTGGAGAAATGGGTTAGTCTCATAATCCCCTTTGAGCCGTCCCTGTTTAAAATCAATGGGATTTTGAGACTGAAGAGTCTCAAAATCCCCATTGGGCAAAATTATAATAGGCCTCTGGTACCTATACATTTCCAGGGAGAACTATTTCGAGGCATCTCATTTTTTAGTGTACCGGTCCAGTTTTGGAAAAACGGAACACTTATGGTCTCGCTCCAGTGTCTGTCTTTCCGTCTGTCTGTCACCTCCACCAAAAATAAACCGTAGAGTAAGAGTTGAAATTTGGAATAGTAATATTTTGTTACAACCCATGATATGTTGAAGACAATATCCTGAAAATTAAGGACTATTAAAGGGGAAACCCTTGGGGGCGTCTAATGCCTCCTTCAAAATTGTCCACTCGATCTTTCACCTATTTCTTAAAGTAACGTGTCGTGTCATTTATCTTAATATTCTCTCAGTACAGTTATAAACCCAAATATAGTTTAAGTATCTCTTAGCGTTCGCTAATACGGCCACTGATCACAATCTTTATGTCTTTGTGTAGAAACAAGAAAGCAAGTTATGAGTTAGAGGCCAACTCTGGTGACGGAGTTTTTAGGCCGCCTTAAAGCCTCCGCAGTGGCTTAACGACTGCTAGAGCCGGGACAGTTTAACGTGCCCTCCGAAGCACGGAAGCGCTCAGATGTAAATGCCACTGTCACCCATCCAAATAGTGACCGCACAGAACGGTGCTTAACTTAGATAAATCAGTGAAGATTGGCTAGGCAAGCCTAGCCACGAGCGCTTCAATATGTCTTTCTGTAGAAAAAAGAAAGCAAGTTCGTATGTCTTAGTGGCTAACTCTGAAAGAGTTTTTAGGCCGCCTTAAAGCCTCCGTCGTGGGTTCATCATCATCATCATCATCAACCTATATCGGTCCACTGCTAGACGTAGGTCTCTCCCAAGACGTGCCACTGAGCCCGGTCTTCGGCTCGTCTCATCCAGTGTTTGCCAGCTACATGTCTCAGATCGTCACCCCACCTAGCCGAAGGGCGTCCTACACTACGCTTGCCTAAACGCAACGCTTGGCTTAACTTATTATAATTAAAAAGTATGTCATAATTCAAAAAGAATTCTATAGCATTTTGAAAGCGACCCTGATTGCACAGATTAAGTACGCTGAGACAAAAAAATGTAATGTATCATTATTGTGTAACTGTGTTATTTATAATACTGTGGTCGTGACCTTCGAGTGGTCTAGTGGTACCGATCCTACCCTGTCTAATGTCTATTCTATCTTAACTATCTATCTATTCTATCATCATTAAATATAAAACTCTTGAAGCTGACTGAGAATCAACGCACAGCCTAAACTATAAGTCCTAGAGGTATGACATTTGGAGGGTAGTATCCTTATGTAGAGTAGGGGTGCACAAAGAAAGGAATTTTGAAAAAAAAACAAATAATGCGTATGCTGATACCACGCGAGCAAAGCCGCGGGCGACGGCTAGTACTATTTAAAAAAAATGTAAAAAAGCAAAAAAACTAAAATTAAAGATATGGATAAACTAAATATGCAGATCTACTAAATAAACGATTCTGGGCCTCTACTCTAAATAATGACTTACGAAGATTCGGTAGTGACGTTTGTGTTACACTGCGCGGTCATCTCGAACTATGACGTGGGCTCTTGCGAAGTGACAGCGTCATTGCGCAGTGTCACAGAAACGACGCTACCGAATCTTTGTAAGTCATTATTCAGAGTAGAGGCCCAGATTCCGAAAATCGGGTTTGTCTGTTTGTATGTGGATCACGCCTTAACTACTGGACCAATTTCAATCACACCACGAACATCTTGACATCCACCCATAAGGATTGTTAGATTTCTAACACATCCTTAGCAACGTAACTTACCTTAGCTCTGGGCCTCTTCTGTGAATAATGATAAGCGAAGATTCGGTAGTGACGTTTGTGCTACACTGCGCAGTAACGCTGTGACTTCGAAAGAGCCTAGACCATCGCTCGAGGCGACCGCGCAGGGCCTCTACTCTGAATAATGATTACCGAAGATTCGGTAGTGACGTTTGTGCTACACTGCGCAGTAACGCTGTGACTTCGAAAGAGCCTAGACCATCGCTCGAGGCGACCGCGCAGGGCCTCTACTCTGAATAATGATTACCAAAGATTCGGTAGTGACGTTTGTGCTACACTGCGCAGTAACGCTGTGACTTCGAAAGAGCCTAGACCATCGCTCGAGGCGACCGCGCAGGGCCTCTACTCTGAATAATGATAACCGAAGATTCGGTAGTGACGTTTGTGCTACACTGCGCAGTAACGCTGTGACTTCGAAAGAGCCTAGACCATCGCTCGAGGCGACCGCGCAGGGCCTCTACTCTGAATAATGATAACCGAAGATTCGGTAGTGACGTTTGTGCTACACTGCGCAGTAACGCTGTGACTTCGAAAGAGCCTAGACCATCGCTCGAGGCGACCGCGCAGGGCCTCTACTCTGAATAATGATAACCGAAGATTCGGTAGTGACGTTTGTGCTACACTGCGCAGTAACGCTGTGACTTCGAAAGAGCCTAGACCATCGCTCGAGGCGACCGCGCAGGGCCTCTACTCTGAATAATGATAACCGAAGATTCGGTAGTGACGTTTGTGCTACACTGCGCAGTAACGCTGTGACTTCGAAAGAGCCTAGACCATCGCTCGAGGCGACCGCGCAGGGCCTGTACTCTGAATAATGATTACCGAAGATTCGGTAGTGACGTTTGTGCTACACTGCGCAGTAACGCTGTGACTTCGAAAGAGCCTAGACCATCGCTCGAGGCGACCGCGCAGGGCCTCTACTCTGAATAATGATTACCGAAGATTCGGTAGTGACGTTTGTGCTACACTGCGCAGTAACGCTGTGACTTCGAAAGAGCCTAGACCATCGCTCGAGGCGACCGCGCAGGGCCTCTACTCTGAATAATGATTACCGAAGATTCGGTAGTGACGTTTGTGCTACACTGCGCAGTAACGCTGTGACTTCGAAAGAGCCTAGACCATCGCTCGAGGCGACCGCGCAGGGCCTCTACTCTGAATAATGATTACCGAAGATTCGGTAGTGACGGTTGTGCTACACTGCGCAGTAACGCTGTGACTTCGAAAGAGCCTAGACCATCGCTCGAGGCGACCGCGCAGGGCCTCTACTCTGAATAATGATTACCGAAGATTCGGTAGTGACGGTTGTGCTACACTGCGCAGTAACGCTGTGACTTCGAAAGAGCCTAGACCATCGCTCGAGGCGACCGCGCAGGGCCTCTACTCTGAATAATGATTACCGAAGATTCGGTAGTGACGGTTGTGCTACACTGCGCAGTAACGCTGTGACTTCGAAAGAGCCTAGACCATCGCTCGAGGCGACCGCGCAGGGCCTCTACTCTGAATAATGATTACCAAAGATTCGGTAGTGACGTTTGTGCTACACTGCGCAGTAACGCTGTGACTTCGAAAGAGCCTAGACCATCGCTCGAGGCGACCGCGCAGGGCCTCTACTCTGAATAATGATTACCGAAGATTCGGTAGTGACGTTTGTGCTACACTGCGCAGTAACGCTGTGACTTCGAAAGAGCCTAGACCATCGCTCGAGGCGACCGCGCAGGGCCTCTACTCTGAATAATGATTACCGAAGATTCGGTAGTGACGTTTGTGCTACACTGCGCAGTAACGCTGTGACTTCGAAAGAGCCTAGACCATCGCTCGAGGCGACCGCGCAGGGCCTCTACTCTGAATAATGATTACCAAAGATTCGGTAGTGACGTTTGTGCTACACTGCGCAGTAACGCTGTGACTTCGAAAGAGCCTAGACCATCGCTCGAGGCGACCGCGCAGGGCCTCTACTCTGAATAATGATTACCGAAGATTCGGTAGTGACGTTTGTGCTACACTGCGCAGTAACGCTGTGACTTCGAAAGAGCCTAGACCATCGCTCGAGGCGACCGCGCAGGGCCTCTACTCTGAATAATGATTACCGAAGATTCGGTAGTGACGTTTGTGCTACACTGCGCAGTAACGCTGTGACTTCGAAAGAGCCTAGACCATCGCTCGAGGCGACCGCGCAGGGCCTCTACTCTGAATAATGATTACCGAAGATTCGGTAGTGACGGTTGTGCTACACTGCGCAGTAACGCTGTGACTTCGAAAGAGCCTAGACCATCGCTCGAGGCGACCGCGCAGGGCCTCTACTCTGAATAATGATTACCGAAGATTCGGTAGTGACGGTTGTGCTACACTGCGCAGTAACGCTGTGACTTCGAAAGAGCCTAGACCATCGCTCGAGGCGACCGCGCAGGGCCTCTACTCTGAATAATGATTACCGAAGATTCGGTAGTGACGTTTGTGCTACACTGCGCAGTAACGCTGTGACTTCGAAAGAGCCTAGACCATCGCTCGAGGCGACCGCGCAGGGCCTCTACTCTGAATAATGATTACCGAAGATTCGGTAGTGACGGTTGTGCTACACTGCGCAGTAACGCTGTGACTTCGAAAGAGCCTAGACCATCGCTCGAGGCGACCGCGCAGGGCCTCTACTCTGAATAATGATTACCGAAGATTCGGTAGTGACGGTTGTGCTACACTGCGCAGTAACGCTGTGACTTCGAAAGAGCCTAGACCATCGCTCGAGGCGACCGCGCAGGGCCTCTACTCTGAATAATGATTACCGAAGATTCGGTAGTGACGGTTGTGCTACACTGCGCAGTAACGCTGTGACTTCGAAAGAGGCTAGACCATCGCTCGAGGCGACCGCGCAGTGTAACACAAACGTCACTACCGAATCTTCGGAAATCATTATTCACAGTAGAGGCCCTGGTCTCTGGTGGTAAGCAAGCAAGCTCGTATGAGTTATTGGTCAACTCTGTTGACGTAGTTTTTAGGCCGCCTTAAGGCCTCCGTCGTGCTCTCGTGGAATAGCACCCTTACACTACAATCAAATCAAAAGATCGTTTATCTCAAACGCAGAGTTTTCATTATAATTCAAGTTGTTTCCTGGTTGCAAGGGTCAGCACTGCACCTATTGCCACATATTATTATAGTTCAAGAGCTGAACGCAAGAAGCTGAAGTTATACTGTACCAGCCGTCGCCCGCGATTTGCTCGCGTTCTAGACCCTTTAGAGTGTGACTTTTCAAAATTCCTTTCCTAGTGCACCCTTAGGCTGGGTTCCCACTACGGCGGACCGGCAAATCTGCCGGGAACCGAGTGTTCACATTAGACCGGAAAAGTAGAATTTTTGTAGAATTTTTGCCGAGCCCGGGATAATGAATGGCTCTATATAAATTGTGCAGCCGCTAGCACTTCCGGCAGTTTTACCGGCCCGGCAGATTAGCCGGTCCGGCGTAGTAGGACCCAGCCCTACACTATAAAAGGATACTACCCTCCTCCAAAGTTTATACCTCTAGGACTTATGGTTTAGGCTGTGCGTTGATTATCAGTCAGCTTCAAAAGAGGTTTATAAATATTGATGATGATAAAGAAATACACTCAATACGGAACTCCCGATCGACCCAAACCGGTAACACGCAACTGTTAAGACATTTGGCGTGTTTAGGGCATTGTTGAGTTAAGACGAATGCATTTATATGTCGTAAGTTAACTGGAGCAATGCAACGCATGCTAATAATATGGTAGGCTTATAGGCTAGCTGTTGCCCGCGACTTCATACGCGTGTACCGACATTTTCGGAATATATCACGGTATATTTAAATATTTTTCTTTGGCAATGAAGATTTTGTGCATTTGCAAACGCAGGTCGTTTGGTCGTTTTCGTCAGCGCGATTCCGCTTTTTTATCAATTTAGCAGTGACATCGAGTTTTCTTTTTGATAAATCACAGTTTCCGCCTGAAGCAACTGACGTAACGTCGCCCTCTCGTGTCGAAAAATATTTAAATCTGTAGGTCCTGTTACTTTGTGTTAATCGAGCGGGCCTAAGATGCGCACCGCGAGATATTTCTCATGTCGTTCTGTCAAAATGTAAGCATTTTGTACCAGTTTATGAACTATTGCATTATCTGTGGTACCTAATGGTGTCGACAAAACGCGCTATAATGTACACTTTTGACACTTGTTAGTCGTCGTACCTCTCTGAGGACGAGATAATAGTCATGCAGAAATGTCAAAAGTTGAAAATTCAAAGGCGCGGTTTCTCGACAACATTACCACAGATAATGCAATAGTTCCTAAACTGGTACAAAATGCTTACATTTTGACAGAACGACATGACAAATATCTCGCGGTGCGCATCTTAGGCCCGCTGGTTAGCCTACTAATATTATAAACGCGAAAGTTTGTGAGTATGGATGGATGTTTGTTAATCTTACACGTAAAAACTACTGATCCGATTTTGATGAAACTTGGAATATATATTGTCCATGACCTGGATTAACACATAGGCTACTTTTTATCCCGGAAAATCAACGGGATCCAACGGGACGCGAACGAAGTCGCGGGTGGAAGCTTGTGAACTATATAAATGTTCCAAGTTTCATCCAAATTGGTTTAGTAGTTTTGGCGTGGTTTACACACAAATATCCAAACAACTAAACCTTCGCATTTGTAATCTAACGCATTTTTTTTTATATATTAAACTCATTTGAAGCTGACTGACAATCAATGCACAGCCTAAACTATAAATCTTAGCTAGAGGTATGAAATTTGGATGGTAATATCCTTGAAAGGAATTTTAAAAAGGCGCTCTCTAAATGGTCAAAAATTAGAATCAAAGATTTTAACCAAATATTGTGTATACTGCCACCATGCGATCAAAACCGCGGGCGACAGCTAGTATTATATAAACATACCAACTATGTACCTATTAAATGTTTTAAAATGGTTATAGTCACGCGAAGAAGTTCATTCAGCGGAGCGTGTGATGACCATATACTCCAATTCTCATGGTAGGTAGGTACTTTACTTAGTATAACAAGGTATCGTTACTTATAGCAAGTTAAATCTCGTGCGTGTCTCATCGGCGCCCATGTCGTTCAAACCGGAACACGGCAATACCAACCTCACTGTGCGAGAACAGAAAGGGGGCGTCCATTAATTACGTGAGGTGTTCTAGGGGGGGGGGGAGAGGATCAAGCTAAATTTTTCCAAAGCTCACTTAGGGGAAACCGGTGTAAAATTGCATGAAAAAATATTTTTTTTTTCAATAAACCAACACGTTTACATAGAAAATAGAAGTCTTGAAGAATCTCGCGTGAGATTAGGGGCGGGGGGAGGGAGTTAAAGAAAATCTTACGATATCTCACTAAGGGGGGAGGGGGGGTCGAAAAATTTTCAAAAATGCCTCACGTAATTAATGGACACCCTCAAATAGGTGGTATAGTGGGTGCCAAATAACACCGCAATACAGGTCATTCACCCACCTTCACCTAATTTAATTTATGAGCTTTTCGTCAACCTGAAGTCCACAGAAAGAAAGATTTTAAAACTTCTTCAGATGTTTGCAATGCCTGCAATTCATATTCATTTATTCAATGCTTACATGCCCTTACAAAGTAATAACTTAGTTCTAAAGTAGCATAAATGTCAGGTAGTTACATATGTACCCTGTTGGGCACTGCAATGTCATTAGTTGTATTGAAGTATAATAATCTTAGAAAGCAATACATTAGAAATACGGAATTCAACAGACCCAACGCTTCAGGCTTCAGGCTCGTCCAACGCATCTGTATTTTGGCCAGCACTTCACAACCTCACTACCAAAGTGCTTTAAGTTGTTCAATTTTTACAGGCTCATCAAGTACTATATGAAACCATACCCGCGGTTTTGGCTCATCAGAGCCCCGAGTCTGTGCATTTTTTTTTTGTCTTTCGACTCGGGTAGGTATAGCACACGCAAACGCATTCGCAAAGCGAGAAATTTTGTATGAAACCCGAAAAAGCGCCACTAGCGGGAGATTTGGGAATTGTGCAATTCCCATCAAATTTCTCGCTTTGCAAACGCGTTTGCTTGTGCTATACTCGAGTCGAAAGTCAAACCAAATGTACAGACTACGGGCTTAGATATATGACATGATACATCCCGCAATAACCAACCAGCGGTTTTAGCCGTTCAATACATGAGTCATGCAATGCACGTCACATGTTACGCACATGCCATTATACACGCATGCCGCGACACGTAAGACCGGTTCTGAACCGGCACCATAAATGCCAAGGGCGTCGTGGTAATGGCCTTTCTTCCTGATACGGTATCGGTACATTATCTTTTACCCTTTCACCTGAGCCTCGAGTCTGTGCATTTGTTTTGACTTTCGACTCTTGAATTTTGAAGAACAACATTTCTCGCTTTGCGAATGCTTTTGCGTGTGCTATACTCGAATCGAAAGTCATAACAAATGCACAGACTCGGGGCTCAGAGCTTGTTCTGAGTTTTGTTTTGTTGGTCGAAACGCATATCGAGAAGTGACTTGCGAGATATTTTGTATGATAACCCGATCGCCTCTAAAAGCGCGCTCCACATTCTCCACGAGAGGTTTTGTCTCGGGTCTCGCCAAAACTATTGACGAGACGAGAGCAGCTCTCCACATTCTCGCTCGCGCATTTGTGCGCTCGGTACTCGAACGAGATGGACGTGGAAACAGCTGTCGCTGCATCATTATGTGCTGTGGCTTATTACAATTATACGTTTATTCGAGAAAAAAAAGTTATCAAGAAACGTTGGAAAGAACGAAGATGGTGGATGACAGCAATACATCGCAACAGAACAAGGTAAAAATCTATATAATTTTAATAGATTTTTACCTTGTTCTGTTGCGATGTATTGCTGTCATCGTGCTCCCTGCAAGCAGACTGACGCGGCGGGAATGTGGAGGGAGTGTTTTGTGTTTCGGCAAAACTACACGAGAGCCCTTTGATTCGTATACGAAATACCGACACGGGATGGAGACTGCACGAACATAGGCGAGACTTGCCGAATATGTCCTCCACACTCTCGTATTCGCTATGTCTCGTGTAGTTTTGCCGAGAATGTGGAGCGCGCTTAAGGGGGGGATTTGCAAACTATCTTTCTCCTTACAAAAACTGCGAGTTTCTCGATTCTCGCTTGTCTCAAAACAACATGACCAAACTCAGACTACGGGCTCAGGGTTACCGTTTGCCTGGGTGACCTAACCACTGACCAGCGGGGCTAGGATGCGCACGCGAGATATTTTGTCTTCTCGTTCTGTCAATATGAAGGCATTTTGCACCAGTTTTGGAACTAATATTCATCTATTGAAGATGATTTATGGAGCGTCAGTTAGCGGAGTATAGGTTTGAACTATTGCAATCGAATACAACCGAATTGTGAACCTCCTGTTTTCGAAGTTAAAAAGTAAAATACTTATAAAAAGAAATGTTGCTATCGCGATTCGCGAGTAGGGTGGGTCGATTTTTTCAAATTTCGAAAACTAAGTATGGGTAGTTCTCAAAAGTTGCATTAGGTGATGGTAGTTAATAAGTAATTAACAAAAAAATTATTAAAATACTGTACCGTGATCCGAAATATAATATATATATATAGTGAGATATAGCTATCGCCTTCGCTTCTTTCTACCTCTTTTCCTCCTTAACGATGCGTGTTCGCCGTCTCTCTCGCACACTCCCACCACCACAGGCACAGAAGCCCGGTAGGCCAGTGAATTTGGTTCGTCATTGACGTTGTTGTTTTCGCTTCGAAAGGACGTGCACTGGTAAGTGCTAGAATTTAGTTTGAACCTCTCTCTTTTTCAAATCTAAATTCTTGTTCCTTTTATTGAATCGAAATACTTCGATCAATTTTGTACCGTACGTATATCACATAAAATTCCACAAAAGAAAAATTTTTAGACTACCTGCGCATGTGAATAATATCGTGATATTTTTTCAATGTGATTAAATTGTGATGAATTTAGTGATAATCTTTGAATAGAGTGCGGTAAGTGTCTCTAATCGTGTTCCGAGTTCGATTATCAAGTATTTTCCTCCAAAACAAGAAAAATTAAGCTGGAAGTTTTATTTTTCTGGTAGAGGTACTACCTACCGAATAACTTTGCTAATATGTTATATTAAACGGTGTAACCGTTCGGGTTTTCTTGTTTTTTATGTGTGATGGAGTTTCTCTCGTATTTATAGGTGGCAAAAGGCTTGGACATTTTATGTTTGCCAATTTTATTTTTTAAATGGGTAGCATATCTACCCTCATTTTTTCTTACTTACGTGTTTAGTTTGTAAGCTTTATTTTTAGATTATTTTCAAAGGGTTACTTTGAAATGAGTGAGAAAGAACTCTGACTCTGAGTTACGACTGTTTCATATTGGTTATAAGAGAAAGTCTTCGGCTGAAAGTGATTTTTCAAATAGCAGGGCCGATAAGCAGTCTTCTGATTCTGCTAAACGTTCACGCTGTCACCGACGCAATAATCGTAGACATGATACGCATTCACATAAATATCATAAATTAGATAAACAGCATTTGCTGCTATTAGTTCCTCGAAGAGAACGCCGAGACTTTCTATCTTGGGCAAAGGCTACGCCTGCCCTTGACTGTCATACAGTTTTGTCAATAAGAAAATTTAAGATATTCTTGTAACAGGTGATTTCTCGAAAATTCTAGTGATGCTCTTCAGTTAGTCTGCAGCCACAGAGCTGAAGTGAGACCACATAAATAAGAAGCCGTCTGGGCTTCGGTAACTTGATGTAACTTTCTATTTGACGCTGACAAATTCACGTCTGCTTTAGAGAAAATAAGAGATTCTCGTAGTTTTTTTTTTTTTTTTTTTTTTTTTTTTTTTTTTTTTTTTTTTTTTTTTTGGGCCACGCACTAAAGACCGCGTTTCTGCTACGCAGACTGGTCCTAATACTGCTCAGAATACAAGCGCTTCTAGCAGTTTCCAATATCACAATCAAACGGATCATAGTGCGAAGAAACAATATCCGGCCTTGCGGAGCGATGACCTCTAACACGCCCTTCCGGGGCAGAGGCGGATCGTACAAAGATCGCACAGAAGTACGCGTTACAGACACCTTTTTCCCTCATCCCACCGGGATAGGAAAAATATCCGGAAATATTGACTCACCGAGTCATTTTCCGTGCTGTTCAACTGTGGCATTACCATAAAAGATGGAAAGAAAGAGGTGTTCTCACTATGCACATTATTTCAGTTTACCGTATCTCTTCTCGAATTGATCACCTCTTCATCTGCCCGATCAACACAACTTTCGGCAAGCAACTTACGAATCCACAGAGATGTCGGAGCTATGAAAAAAAGTCCATACATTCCAGAATGTCCTATTGCGAAAGTTTCTAGTACCTACCTAAGACAGAAGAGTCCATGAGACTGATATTTGACCTGAGATCCCTAATCGCCTTGTTCTTACAAAGCCCTTCAGGTTGATCAATTTCCACAAGATCCAATCCCATCAATTAGCTAGCACGAATCGATTTTTCGCAAGCATATTTTCACATATCAATCCACAGAATGCACAGGCGTTTTCTAAGCGTATTGTATCGCCAAGAAAAATGCGAAGTAATATTAGAGATTAATTGTCTGTCCTTCGGGCTAATCTCTGCACGAAAAACATTTGCTACTGTCAGCAATTGGATGGCCAAATGCTACGTCAAACGGGATTAGGCTTGTGGTGTACGTCGACGACGTTCTAATTGCAAATACGAGTCCTATTGCACTATAAAGCATGTCGGTATTGTTTATTTATTTATTTATAGGAAAACCGACAGCACATAACATAGATTAAGATTAGGTACAAAAATGGAAACAATTGTTCTAAATATTATGCTGAATTATCTAGGGTGGATGGTAAACCTCGAAAAATCCGTGCTAACACTAAGAATAAGCACAGAATATCTGGGCATAGTATGGGCCACCCAAACCAAAATGCCGCACAGCTTAAGAATATCATACTTACTTAAAATCTTGGAGATTCGAACCACGAATCTTGTTGACTTTCAAAGTCTGGTGGAAATAATGAATTTTGCCAGTTTTGCTGTCCATCGAGGGGAGTCAATCATCAATAAATGCTAAAACTATCATTCATTGCAATCGCATCTTAAAGCTACTGTAAAAAAGTCTCGAATTGGCGGCTCAGTCACCTAACAGGTTTCTCTCCGATACATGCGTTTTATTCCACACATTCTTGTAATAGACGCTTCAGGTACAGCCTGCGGAGCTCAGATCAGCAACATGAAACTATCGGACCATTGGATGCCTACAGTAAAAAATCTGTATTCGAACATGAAGGAAGGAACTCCTTGTAGTTCTAAAAATCCTAAAAGAGCAAGGTCCGAACCTACAATCATCCTCCATACACCTGCATTCCGACAAAAAGGTGGCAGTAGCTTACTTATGTACGCAACGAAGGAGAATCTAAATCTCAAAGTCTGCTAATCTTAGCACAATTTTTATTTTATTTTTATTTTATTTTCTGAACAGTGGATACCCACCTGATAGATCTACTAGCATACCACATTTCTGGTATCAACAACGCCTAGTGCGAGGTAATGCTGGAGCGGCAGCATTACCTCGCACTAGGAGACACGCCTAATGCGCGTAATGCTCAGGTACTGCACCCTAGACTACACGGACAAAAGAGCGGAATTCCACGATTCCCTAGCACAAAAAGTGGGGTTATCCGTTAGCATGGGTCATTCCCCCTCCGTTCCTGATTCCAAAAGTCCTTCAACGTATACATCAAGGTCGAGGTGTGTACCTACCTAATTATAGTACCTACTAAGGTGGAGAAAAAGTTCTTTTTTGGCGCTCAGATTTACGGAGCCGGGCAACAGCAGCACCCTGGATGGACCATTTGAGATCTTCACCGTGTCTTAGTGGACATCTTAATGAGCAACTCTCCTCAAAATGTGCAGTAAATGGAATTGGAAGTGTGAACATAATGCGGCGGGAGCGGACACCTGAAGGATTGGACTGGACACCAGGACAAATAACTCTTCTTTTTAACAGCTAGCGCCCTTCGATGATTTCGAACGTACAAGCCCAACTGAGCTACAAAATAATTTTACTAGCAGTAAACCTACTGGTCAGTACGTTATTTAGCAGATTTATTTTACAGAGAAAAACTTTCTTATAACACAATTCTTGTTCATAAGTCTGTAGTTTCGACACCCTGAGGTTACCGAGCGCCTCGGTATATCATCCTTTTGTAAAACGAATTTTGAAGTCAATAGCACTGATAAACTCCGACTAAACCCTCTTTAGGGAGTGTTGATCTCGTTATACATACACAGTTGATGTCAAAAATTGACTGTGATAGTGACAGCTTCTACCAAATTTCTAAGCATACGGCTGTATTTTACGTTTATTATCTGGAAGTTTCAATAGTATGTAGTACAGAGTATATTATTATGCTCAACAAAGAGTATACATGATTCAACGCTCTTAGCTCTCTGATCTAGATTCTGAAAATGCCATTATTCATGATAATTATGCAATTTTATGGCCAGTTTTTTGTTGACTCAATTAGTTACCGTCGTTATCGACAGTCTGGCTAGCGATTTAACTCGAACCCCGATAGTACATGTTTAGATTCGGTTTTTTGGATAAACCGTTTAGGTAATAACAGACGATGATGATGATGATGATGATGGCGTCCTGGTTCGGCTAAAGTGACTGTGTATGATGGACAGGCGTAATCAACTCTAGAAACTTATAGGACTTTGTTAATTGGTCCGTTCATGCGCTTTTTGATTACTTATGTACCCAATTTTGATGGTGAAGGTACGAGCGCAATTCGAGCATGTAAGTACCTCTGCGACGTAATGGTAAGTGATAGCCACCGGTCTAGCCTACAGCTCATCACATTTCCTATCGAGCTCATCACGACGCTCGATTTCAAAAGCGTTCACTGTTGATAAATGAGCCGTCTCCACTCATTACACTGTGCAGCTTGTACATTCTATTAAGAAGGCTCTATTTAGCATCTCTTCATGTGTCTTTTCAGAACGATCTAGATTAATAACTACCTAGTAGTTACAGTAGAAAGGAATCAGCAAGCTAAAAATCTTTTGTTAATAGTTTACTACCTACTTGTGGTCACTGGTCAGCTTAGACTCTGATGCTGATTTTATTATTTTATTTATGCTTCACCTGGTCAGATATTGCCTCCAAAAGTTGAATTGAAGATATACTTTTATGAGGCAATATTATAGGAGATCCCAAAACATTTTAGAAAAAGTTCTACTTATTGTAGACAGATCAAGTACACGGAATAATTTTAATATGGTTTAACCATTTGTTCGCATAAGGTCAACTTCGCAATCGGTCTACTATTTTTTACGACTTCGATTTTTTAAGCAATTAAAGTTGTCATTTACTTGATTAACTGACTGTAAGAATAATAAGGATGACAACTGTTATTTTTCTTTATTTGAAATATCTGCTCTGCTTAGATAATGTTTAATGAAACGAGATTATATTTCTATATTCTTACTATGAAATACTGCTCCAACGCCTCCAACCTTTACACCCTAATACCTACCTACGGTGTGTGGGTAGGTTTTGCCTATTTATGTAATTATGTGGGTACTACAATAACCAATGTAGGTACGTAATGTATTATATACAGCAAGTGAGTTTAATCTCACATAGTCACATTGACGACATCCACCACCACCAGGCGATAACAAACATCTCTCACTATATATATATATTATATTTCGGATCACGGTACAGTATTTTAATGCAAACGTTTTACCTGAAAATAAAACGTATATTAAAATACTTACCTGATCCGAAATATAATATTAATTTTAAATTCTGCCTGGTGGCTTAGCAAAAACAACAGCCAATGACGAACCAAATTCACTGGCCTACCGGGCTTCTGTGCCTGTGGTGGTGGGAGTGTGCGAGAGAGACGGCGAACACGCATCGTTAAGGAGGAAAAGAGGTAGAAAGAAGCGAAGGCGATAGCTATATCTCACTATATATATATATTATATTTCGGATCAGGTAAGTATTTTAATATACGTTTTATTTTCAGGTAAAACGTTTGCATTACATATAACTTTTAGCCCTCTACCGATACCTAAATAAAACAAAAAAAGCTAATTTTCAACTCCACTTTCTATTTGATTTAATCATACGTAATATCACTTTCAGTGCCTGAATTGTACTTTTTTGTAACATGGTATTAATCTATCAAGTAATAGGCGAAGTTGCCGCCTTGTGCACTCATTAGATAGCGAGATAGACACACTTGCATAACACCAAAATTCCTAGATTTTCGCAGTGCACGCGTGACTTTGACGCGGGAAAACCATTATTACTTTTGTTTTGTTTTGAAAGTTTTTGCATAATTTATATTGTCTCGCGTTATAAAAAGCTCATTTGGACTATATTTCTAGTTAATTAAAAGTAAAATTGGCCTTACGTGTGGGTCAAATACGTACTTTCTCAAAATGAGTTCAAAAGCGTTAAAAACTCGAAGTGACGTGAATTGTTCTATCTTTGGGACATCCAGTGTATTATCTGCTTATGTATTACAAGAAAAACATGATTTACAAGAAAAAAACAACGAAAAACAGCCATCTGTTACCGAGGTTCTCGCCTCTGTCTGCCGCGAGATCGAAAAGATCTGGACTTCTGCTTCGATTCCGACTGTAAGCACTAAACGCAGTAAGGACTTGCTTAAGAGGTATTATGATGAATATTTAAAGCTTATTCGCTATCCCAAACAAAAAAGAACTGGTTCATATGAGGAAAAAGTTGAAACTTTTTAACAAACTGCTGTGAAAAGTCTCTTTGATATCGCGGCTTGTAAATGTAGTCGCTTCGATTCCTGCACCTGTTCTAGGGATGAGAAGGTTCCTATTATTGAGCGGTCTTTCCTGTTAGACCAAAGGACCAACAGAAAAATGATGATAGGTAGCCTTGATCATTACGCAACCCAAAAAATGCAGCGAGCATTTGAAAGGCGTATGAAAGTTCGCATGAAGGAAAATGACCACCATAAAGTTTCAAGTGCAACGCGGAAAATTCATTCTTCGAGTAGAGAGATAACAGACTCTATTAGTGACAGAGAACCAGTACCGTCCACATCAGCTGCAGTGCAAAAAACCATTGCAAAATACAACACCGTAAGTCTGCCAAAGTTGGCGTCAAACGTCATTCTTCTTGTGAAATGGGGCCCAAACATCTTTTCAACCTGATGCAGTACTCGAGATGCTTATCACAGGAAGTTAGGTCAGTTATATATCCCTTGATCCAACGAAATGCATTCTTTGCTCACCCCGAAAATCTTTTGTTAGCCATGATAACAGATGACAGAAAATTAGTGAGGGAATTGGCCCTGAAGCGTATAATTAAAGCTCGAAAAGAATCGCCCATTAAAATAAGAACATTTAAAATACCGCAATTAAACTTCAGTGCGAACAATTACATGGAAATGATTCATTGGAAAGAGTTATTGGTGACCTCACCTCCTATGTTTTACAGGATTTCAGATTCAACTTTGCTGCAAATGTTGCGTGATAAAATTAACATAAGTTTAGAATTTTCCAAATTTCCCTGTCACACCCAAGCTGTTGAGCGTTGTGTGAAGCTAGTCACTACAGTTTCTATCACAGTAGCAGGAGAAAAGGCGCGCGACGGTCTTATCTGTATGAAAATTCAGTCTAGAACTTTAATGCCATCCTTTGATGGTAAGGCTGAATTTAGATGCTAAAATCGGAGATTTTCCTCATATTGACATACATTTTTCACCACAATAAGTCAATTAAAATGTTACTGTTTTTTCTAAATATTGTTAAACCATGTTTTATTAATAATAAAACGTATTGTATTCGGAAATAAATTGATTAATTTTTATTTTTTGTTCACTTAACTTTCATTAGAAAATATCAAGATTTCCGAAATTTCAAACGCAGGTAGAGGGCTATAAGTTATATTAGTTAAAAAAACTAATTATTACGTTTTATTGTTCCTGTCATTCTGCAACTTTTGAGACCTACCCATCAGCAAAAAAACAAAAAAAAAAATTTTTCATTCAAATCGACCCACCCTATTCGCGAGTGCTAGCCATTTAAATTTCAAGTAATTCCACATTGCCGAGTGGAGCAAGGCTAAGCAGGTGACAGGGCAGGTCATGACAGGTTGTCAAGTCACTAGATCGCACGGAGGCAGTCGTGCGCAGATGCTAGTGTTGGGAAAGTTACTAATAACGTATTTGATGCGAACTGCCATGGAATGGAACTCGTTGCCGTCTTATGTCTTTCCTGACAACTACAATCCGGGTCTTTTCAAGGTTAGAGTGAATAGGTGGCTTCTAGATTGTCCTGCTTCATCGTCGGCTTCATCGTCACTTACCATCAGGTGAGATTATGGCCATAGGACAATCAATAGTAAAATTCGTTTCCAAGTTTCGAACTGAAAATCCACCAATTTCCCTTCAAAACAAACGACAGCCTAGCCGGCCTGACTTGACTGATTGCACTACACTTGCAAAATTGACTATCTAAATGATGGACAGAGGCAATAATTAAAGAAGAAGAAGTCTAAGCAGGTTACAGGGTAGGCCATGACAGGCGGTCAAGTTACTAAATCACTAGATCCCATGGAGCCCGGAGACGTGCGCGGCGTTGACGCTAGTGTTGGGAAACTCAAAGACACCTAAGACCTCGCGGTTGGTTCTCATGCAATGTAGACAATATCGTGAGACGAATTGACGTGTCTCGATAATTAACCTTTGCAATTCTTCGATAAAATACATCACTAGTGGGATCGTGCGTGTGAACAAATAATAACAATGAATTCTCTTATATTTGGAAAATAACTTATGCACTGCTTTTTTTTAATCGACTTCAAATAATTGACCGAGCGAGCGACAAAGGACCTCATTCTACACAAGATGATGCAAAAAAAATCAAAAAGATCAAAAAAATCACAAAACGGATAATGCACTTGCACATTACATTCCTCAAAAAATTACAAAGTTAAATAGAAAAAACATCACATCACACACACACAACATTTTGCATTATAGTTAGTTTTCAATACGTGACAGGCTGGCTGCAAGCGTTTCGTCGCTGTTAGAATACTAACTGATAATTATCTTCATGATGTTTTCCTTCACTGAATGAGAGCATCAGCATAATAATAAGCCTTAAATTAGAAATTAATAAAAGTGCACTTAAAGACTTTCAGAAAACACCTTACACGACATTGATGATGTTGATTGATGATGTTGAATATTGGAATATTTAGTATGCTCGCGAGGTCTACAGCTCCCAGAGCCACTAGTATATACCTTTAAAACTTGATAAAACCGTCTTCAATTTGATACAGCTTCATCATCAGATGATGATGATGATGGTAGTTCATTTTGGTTTGTTGTATTGATCATAAACACCATTGACAGGTCACAGGAAAGCAAAATTCGCAATGTCGTGTACGTGGATGACGTGTTTATTCCAGTTATTTAACTCCCCTATTTAACTCCCAAACTACTGAACCGGTTTTGATATAAAAATTATAGGACCAATCTGGAAGTATACCCTTTTAGATAAAAAAAGAACTCTTCAAATAGGTTCATAAATGGCGGAGTTATGAGGTAAGCTGTAAGCTATCAAATTGGAGTCGATTTTATTTATTTTTTAACTTATAAATTACTTATATTTGCCCTGGGCTAGGATTTGCCTGTACAGAAGCCTCTGCCTCTACATCGTTAATGAATTCGAGGGTTTCTACCGTGCCTAAGACAACAGTCGTGAGCCTATTGTAACTTTAAGGTTGCAACGAATGTTCACACATTAAGGTACATTACATAACCTTGATGCGAATGTTATCAGCGCTGTTAAACAACAATGGTCACCTTGACCACATAACCAGTGCGTAGGTCGTATTGGTAATTAAATACTTCCCTATTGAATACGGCTTGCCTCCCCTTGCCAAGTTGATTCTACCATTGCTAGGAAATAATATGAAAATGATATTTTGAAATGAAAAGTCACGTGACAATGTATTTTTGTCATTTTCTACTATTGTAAAATGTGAAGGTTGGACACGAGTTTTGACATTTTTTTTAAACGACACATAGCACTTTTATTTTAATAGTTTTTCTTGTGTTATTGTGAGTATTGACAGGCGTCATGGCTCAGTCGGTAGTAGCTCTGCCTTCCGTGCTGTGGGTCGTGGGTTCGATCCCCACCGAGAACAAACATTTGTGTGTGGCAAACATAAATGTTTGTTCTGTGTCTGGGTGTTACTATGTATTATAAGTATGTATTTACAAAAAAAAGTGTATAGAAGTATTATATCAGCAATCTAGTTCCCATAGTACAAGCTCTGCTTAGTTTGGGACTAGAGGGCGTTGTGTGTAATGTCCAAAGATATTTATTTATTTATTTATATTGTTGTTTAATTTTGGTGGAATTTTAAAGAATAATACTTAGGTCGTAACATAAAGTGCGAGCCATTGGAATAAATGTGTCTAAAGTGAAAATGAAAGTAATGTTTCTGAATGTGAAAATTCGTTTCAGGTTTTGAAGAGAAAATCCACCGTTTTCTCTTCAAAACAAACGACAGCCGACTTGACGAATGACTTGACTTGACTTATATTATTACAATTATATCACTTGACACTGTCAAAATTGTCTGTTGAAATGACGGACAGAGGCCATTATTGAAGAGAAGAAGAAAAATGTGAAGGTTACTGGTTTACTGGCCTAGAAAAATGTCTTATTTAATATGAAAAAAAGGTTTAAAGACATTTATTCACATAAAAACATAAAAGTTCTTTTACAATGAGATACAAAATTCTTAATTATAGAATAAAGTTATTTTGCCTCTTGATGGCGCTGCCGCAGCTTATTAGGTAGGTAGTTATATAAGTTTGTGTGTGCTTATCTAGGTATAAAAAGACATGTATAATGTCGATACAGAAATCGTTACTCAAGTATGGGTTTGAGTAGAAATTTTCATGCAAGGATAGTAAATCGGCATAGGGCCTTAGGTACAATGCAATGGTAGATAAATAGGTTACAATGTGCTTACGTATTATTTTAACTTTGACTTGAAACTGTTGATGCTATCGCATTCTTTTATATTAAATAAAATAACTAGTGGCTCTGGGAGCTGTAGACCTCGCGAGCATACTAAATATTCCAATATTCAACATCATCAATCAACATCATCAATGTCGTGTAAGGTGTTTTCTGAAAGTCTTTAAGTGCACTTTTATTAATTTCTAATTTAAGGCTTATTATTATGCTGATGCTCTCATTCACTGAAGGAAAACATCATGAAGATAATTATCAGTTAGTATTCTAACAGCGAAGAAACGCTTAATGTTGTGTGTGTGTGTGTGTGTGTGTGATGTGATGTTATTTCTATTTAAATTTGTAAATTATTGAGGAATGATATTATTTGCAAGTGCATTTTCCGTTTTGTGATTTTTTTGATCTTTTTGATTTTTTTTGCATCATCTTGTGTAGAATGAGGTCCTATGTGTTTCTCTCAAATTTGATTGAAAACCATCGATGGTTTGATGAGCTATCCTGTTCATCATGCTGAAGATCCTTATCAGATCTTCGCCAAACTTTTATGAGACCAACTTATAGTTACTAACTTTCAAATAAAAAAAGAATAATCGAAATCGGATCTCATTTGGTGGAGATATCCAGTATATCAAATAGCCCCCTTTTTGCCCTTTTTTTGGGGGAAGTACCCTTCCAATCAAAAATCCCCGACGACAAAAAAATTCTAATAAGTCATATAACCTGTGTACCAAGTTTCGTCCAGATCGGTTGAAAAATGCGACCTGTAGAGGAGAACAGACAGACAGACAGACATCCGGACAAACGCATTTTTGGCCAATGTGGAAACTGAGACGCTTCGCTCGCTTCGCTCGCTCGGTCAAATATTCACGGACACTTAACACAACGCCTTCTAGTCCCAAACTAAGCAAAGCTTGTACGATGGAAACTAGATGGCTGATAGAATACATACATAATTTTTTTTTTGTAAATACATACTTATAATACATAGAAACACCCAGACACAGAACAAACATCTATGTTTGCCACACAATATTGTTAGGTAATTGATTGTAAAACTGTACTGCCTCAAATAATATGGTTTTCCTTCCGTAGTTAGTTCGTACTTTAGTTAAATTAAGTTTGTGGTTGGTTGTCAAACACATCCTTAGGAACGTCCTAGCTTAACTTAGCTCTAGTGGAAAAGCACCCTATTCCTTAAAGGCCGTCACGTCCCAAGGTCATACATAAAGTAATAGTAAAACCAAAAGCTTTGTGTTAAGAGCTTTATTGCATAACAATAAACAAAGAAGTTGTAAACTTAATACCAGTATAAGTAGGTAATATAAGTACTGACGTGATCAATGGATCAGCCAATACTATATGTATCTGTCCGCCGTTTATGGCCGTCGTCCGGTGCTGAACAATGTCCAAGATTGAATCTTGTCAGGTATCAACTTTTCTCGGCAGCGAGATAGACGACATCGTCAAAATCGTAGGCCGTAAATGGGAGAGACTAGCTCAGGACAGTGGATGGCACAAGCTTGGGGGGCCTATGCCCAGCAGTGGGTAAAGTCGGGCTGTGGATGATGATGATAATGATGAAAATTTTCTCAAACGTTTTTTTTTAATAAAGTTGAGTTTGGATTGAACGTTGTTTAAGAACGTTCAAGTTCATACCAGAAGAGAGACGTCAACAGATATGTGTCTGAGACGCATTACACTAGCCGATCAAGCGCGGGTGAATACTTCAAAGGGCAATAGCAATCATGCAGTGTTCTTTCCAAAAACGACTGTTAATTCTCTGAAGAACTTATCTATGTCACGTTCCGTTAGTAACATAGCCGTTACGGCAATTATCGGTACATTTTTGGTGGCTGCAAAAGGTGATCGTGTACGCGCAAATGCGGGCAGATCTTAAACAGTTCCAATCTAGCTACAGCCAAGGCTAGCCACGCCTACTTAGGTAATTCTAGATTACTTATTAGGCTGCTATGATTACGGAATACATACAGATTATTATCAAAATCTAACAATCATGAACATAGGATATTGCTATAGGCTGCGGACGCGAGACATGTCTACTCGTTCTGTCAAAATAAAGGCATTTTGCATCAGTTTTTGAACAACATTATGGTAGGTAATGCTGTCGACAAAACGCGCCTTTGAATCTTCAACTTTTGACACTTCTGCGTGACTATAAAGGCAAGAACATATCTGTCCCACGTACGCAACGTACGCAACGTATCATGAAAATCTGGACCCTGTATATTTGTATGGTTAGAAACATACTTGCGTGACTTAGCATTGCGTATGACAAGTAGGTATGTTTCTAACCATACAAATATCAGGGTCCAGATTTCATCATACGTTGCGTACGTTGCGTACGTGGGACAGATATGTTCTTGCCTTTATCTTCCTCTGAGAGGTACGACGAGTAATAGTCATTTGAGGAAGGAGGCAGGGCATACGCCTCCTACAACCTGCCTATGATGATGATGAAGGTAGTAAAAATTACGACTATAGTTTTTGAACCATTGGCAGCTGGACTATATCCGGCAGGGCTCATTCCAGTTTTCCCCTGCGTGAGTCTCCTGCGTAGGGGATTTCTGGAACTTTCGTCCGATAATCCCCTGCGACTGCCGGCAGGGGAAAGCTGCATTCGAATGATGTTGAGTTGATGTACCTATAACTAAGTTCTATAATACGAAGTAGTACCTACATAATTATCTCGGCCATTCGCACTAACGCTTACGCCACAAAGGAATCACGCCCGGGCTCGTATTGTGACACACTTTATCATATACACTATGCGGAGTGTGGTTTTAACTGTAATGAAACCTAGAGTTATTCTTGTTTCGGACCATCCGTTTCTCGTCCCACTGGGACGAAACAGTACCTTTTAACTTTATAAAATACTTCTTTAATACGAAAACAAACAGTAAGTTTCTAGTCGTAAGTTAAAAGAGATATTCACATAAAAATTTACTAATTTTCTAGTACAATTAAGTAATTTTACTACTTGGCTATTTGTAAAAACAGAATTTTACTTATTATAAATAAATAAATGTCGCACGCCAACCTCCTCACTACACCACCACGTTTGGGTTGGCTGGCAGACAATGCTTTCAGCATTAAGTCCACCCTTTGTAACAAATTTATAATTTTGTGCAATAAAGTATTAAATAAATAAATAAAATAAATATTCACGGTCATTTAACACAACACCTTCTAGTCCCAAACTAAGCAAAGCTTGTAGGTACTATGGGAACTAGATGGCTGATAGAATACATACTGAATTTTTTTGAAGTGAAAACTTCTTTAGCATCGTTGTGATTTGAAAGTCGATGAAACGAAAAAGCGATGTAAGGAAAAAGCTACAGTAAAAAGAGAGATCCCAATTTTCGTACGTATTCTAAGAAGACTGCTGGCCAAGCGGTCTAACGGATTGGATCGAATCGAGACTAGCTCGTAGTGCGTGGGTTCAAGTCTCGAGCAAACTCGTTCACTTTTTGCTCAAACTTTTTTTAAGTGAAAACTTCTTTAGCTTCGTTGTGATTTGAAGGTTTCACTTCTACCATATGTGAATTGCACACATGTTTTATATAGTTACTTATAATACCTTTTTTTTATATGTATTTTTTTGTATTTCTTGCGTAATTTTTCACCAATTCGAACAAGTTACTTATGTACTTAAAGTACATTCAGTTAAGCCTGACAACTCAAACCTGACCACTCAAGCTTATTACTAAAATTATCTTACACAGACACCATAGATCAATCACTCTGCGATAGAGAAAATGCCAACAACATTAGGTCTCCTTGGCCTATACATAATTACTATGAGATTATGCTATTACTGTTTGTTTACATCGCTTTATGTGTTGAAAAATATAGCTAAGCTCCGGCTAAACTGCGATTTCAAAAGAGCCTAGAAAAACCGACTTCAATTTGATACAGCTTCATCATCAGATGATAACGATGGCAGTTAATTGGGATTGTTTTATTGATCGTAAACACTGAAAAGTCACAGGAAAGTAAAATACGCAATGTCGTGTGCGTGGATTACGTGTTTTTTTCCAATTATTCATTCACCCACCTTCACCACGATGTCGCAAAATTCAATTTATGTATGGTAAACAAACAGTAGGTACCTACCTACTACGAGATTCGAGATAACCGTCTTAGCGACAGGTTTGTATGGAAAGCGGCAGAATTAGCCATTCATAAATTGAATTTTGCGACATCGTGGTGAAGGTGGGTGAACGACCTGTATTGCGGTGTAATTTGGCAGTACTGAATCGATTATGATACAAAAATGATGGGAGCAATCTGGCAGTATACCCTTTCAGATAAAAAAAGAATTTTTCAAATCGGTTCATAAATGACGGAGTTCTGAGGTAACAAACATTTAAAAAATACAACCAAATTGAGTATCACCTCTTTTTGAAGTCCGGTTAAAAGTGGGTTCCTAACTGAATTCCTCTTTCACAGATGATCAGTCAGGCAAGCGGACCCGCCCTCGCGATGTCTCCCTCGCTGAAACTCCCCACACCATGGAGATAGCACAGATCCTGATCTCTCTCCTCCACGCTTGGGGGCTGGACCCTGATCTGGATAGAGTCTGCGAGAGCAAACTCGGCCTTTTGAGGCCCATGGTAAGAGAAATATCATATCTTGTAAATACTAAAACCTAACTCTTGTTTATTCACAAAGATTTGCAATATTTACAAGAATACAGTATTTACAATATTTACAAAATACACATAAAACAGATGAGCTATCTACAAACCGTTGCAAACGATTTATAGATAGCTCAACTGGTCTAAATCAGTAGCAATCGGAAGCCTGTACATAACACTGGCATCATCATCATCATCAGCATTAGTAGGATACGAAATATACCAATCTGCTGCTCGCTCTAATGTTGCGTTCACACTATGCCGCAGTCGGCAGGAACTTGGGCAGGGAAGAGGGCACGAGCATAGTGTGAACACGAACATTCCTCTGTCCCGTCTCCCGGCCTAAGTTCATGCCCTTGCTCTGTAATGAGAATAAAGGCGATGTTGCTGTGGCAATAAGTCCGCGGCAATAATGCCGGCAGCGGCATGGGCATAGTGTAAACGCGGTAAAAGCAAGCTCGTATGAGCTAGTGGCCAACTCTGGTGACGGAGTTTTTAGGCCGCCTTAAGGCCTCCATCGTGGCTTAACGACTGCTAGAGCCGGGACAGTTTAACGTGCCCTCTCAAACACGGAAGCGCTCAGATGTAAATGCCCCTAACGGTCACCCATCCAAATAGTGACCGCACAGAACGTTGCTTAACTTAGATAATCGGTGAAGATTGGCTAAGCAAGCCTAGCCACGAGTGCTTCTATAAAGTCCTCATTCCTGCAGGTACCAATCTGCTTCGGTGTCGTCTCCCGTCATGGTCACATGGCCGTGCAGCTGCCGACATGGCTTGGCGAATGGGATAGGGCTTGCGCATCAGCTCCTGAAGATCCCGTCCTCAATACCTCTGGGCTACCACCAGAGCTGTTGAGGCAGGAGAAACTGACCAGGTTTGTTGACTTGATAATAAAAACAATTTTTTTAAGCAAAGCTTGTACGATGGGAACTAGATGGCTGATAGAATACATACATACATTTTTTTTTAAATACATACTTACTTATAATACATAGAAACACCCAGACACAGAACAAACATCTATGTTTGCCACACAAATGTTTGTTCTCTGTGGGGATCGAACCCACGACCCACAGCACGGAAGGCAGAGCTACTACCGACTGAGCCATGACGACTGTCATTCAAAAATAAATATCCTTGGACATTACACACAACGCTCTCCAGTTCCAAACTAAGCAGAACTTGCATTATGGAAACTACAATAGATTGCTGATAGAATACTTATGAAACATTGAAAATTGCTGCAATTTCTATACTCAGGAGTCAGGAGTTTTTATATTTTGGATAGTTTAAAACGTAAAATTACAAACTGAATTCAAGTTCAAGTTAATCCAAATGTATTATTATTAATAGCCTGAGGGCCGAGTACGAGTTTTGGTGTGTAAATCTGGTGTAAAACGTCTTAACGTGGAGACACTGAGCGGATATTTTGAGAAGCTTGGTCTAACACCAAGCCCGTACTCGCATGTCGAGCTTCTCAAAGAATCCGCTCTGTGTCTCCATACAAATCAGCGCCCACTGGTGTGCTGGGCGTCAGACGTTTCACACCCACACTATACACTGAAAACTCGTACTAGGCTCTCTGTAGTGTCTTACTACATGGCAAAGGCAAATAAAAAATAAAATAAATCAATAAAACCTTATATGTAAATACTCTGAGAACTCCACGACAAATGTTCATTGCAGACTGTTCTCATCAAAACTCCACTGGGAGTTGTCCACCACGCTGACAACCAACCACCTCTTGTCCATCGTGGCTCTCGCCAACACTCTGATGTCAATGAGCAACGCTAGCTTCGTGCCGGAACAAGAGGTTGCTAGGAGAATGCACAGGTACCTCATAGCTCCGGGCTATAAATGGGGTCTCAAAATCCCCTTTGAGGGGAATTTTGAGACTTGTCTCAAAAGGCGTTGGGAATTTCAAGTCACGATTTGCATACATTTCGTAAATTTTTTGATTAATTTTGTTATATATAATTTCTGTTGGTTTTATCATAATCTGTTATGCAGTAGCAGTCGCGAAAACGCAAAATAAAGTATAAATTTTGACGTAAACACCTGTAAACACCATAAACAAAATTGAAATAGACGCATTTTTCGAAATAAAATGTCCAATAACTAGTGATTCTCGCTGCTTTATAATGACATTGTTACATTTTTAAATACTGCATTTTAAGTGTGTTGTAACAAAAGTATATTACGCAACTAGTGAATAAAAGACGGATTTAAAGCGAGGGCCATAAATGAAACACGAGCAAAGCGAGTGATTCAAGTGTTAGAATCCTGAACGACGTGAGTGGTTCATGGCCCTCGGTATAAATCCGTTTTATTCAAGAGTTGCATACTATACTTTAGACCATGACTACGAGAAAAAGAAAGATTGGAGCTTGTATAGCCAATGCTATACAACCTCCTTGCGCAAAATCAATAACTAGATGTAGGTCAAATATATTAGTGTGTTCTAAATTCAAACACCAAAACAGTGAGTAAAAGTGCTTTTTATTCACTGTTTTCAGTGAATAAAATAAGCTTTTTAGAGGGGGAAGGGTATAAACAAAGTTTTATCATTGCAAGTTTAATAAAAATGTGGCACCTGGGCTCCATCCAACTTGCCCTAGACCCTTTGCACGAAATTTTAGAATCAAGGGGTTACACAATCATTTTGATACACATGAGTCACAAAATCCCCTTTAAGTTTTTCCCTTTAGGATGATTTTGGGAGATTAGGATGGTGAGGGGGATTCAGAGACAAGTTTTAAAATCCCCTTTATTGAATAAAAACCCCTTGATTTTATTTCAAAAATTTAGAATTATGCTCTTGCGTTAGGTTATATTTCCGTGGGTTCTTTTCTACCAAAACCAAGGTCTTCAAAAGGCTCATACTTCCGTTTCCAGACCCTCAACAAGAAGCACCTCCTCATGGGCTGGTGACGAGGAACGGGAGGAACAGTTAGCTGCCCAGCAGGCTCACATCAAGCAAGGCTGGTCGCTGCTGGCTACCCTTCATGCTGTACTGCTTCCTGACAAAGTCCTCGCTGCTGGTATGTTTTTTTTTTAATAAGTTTGGTCAAACTTAAGGCACACCATCTCACAAAGTATCTATATCCTATCGTATTAATATTATAAACGAGAAAGTTTGTGAAGGTGTATGTATAACAAGGAAAATTGAAATAAAACTACATTTACCCGCGGTTTCTCTCGAGCTTGAAACAAGGCATTACGCAATCTATATACACTACGGAAAATCATTTATCTAGTTCTATTGTGGTCTGTGGTATAATATCCTATCCTACTTCCTACTAATATTATAAACGAGAAAGTTTGTGAAGGTGTATGTATAACAAGGAAAATTGAAATAAAACTACATTTACCCGCGGTTTCTCTCGAGCTTGAAACAAGGCATTACGCAATCTATATACACTACGGAAAATCATTTATCTAGTTCTATTGTGGTCTGTGGTATAATATCCTATCCTACTTCCTACTAATATTATAAACGAGAAAGTTTGTGAAGGTGTATGTATAACAAGGAAAATTGAAATAAAACTACATTTACCCGCGGTTTCTCTCGAGCTTGAAACAAGGCATTACGCAATCTATATACACTACGGAAAATCATTTATCTAGTTCTATTGTGGTCTGTGGTATAATATCCTATCCTACTTCCTACTAATATTATAAACGAGAAAGTTTGTGAAGGTGTATGTATAACAAGGAAAATTGAAATAAAACTACATTTACCCGCGGTTTCTCTCGAGCTTGAAACAAGGCATTACGCAATCTATATACACTACGGAAAATCATTTATCTAGTTCTATTGTGGTCTGTGGTATAATATCCTATCCTACTTCCTACTAATATTATAAACGAGAAAGTTTGTGAAGGTGTATGTATAACAAGGAAAATTGAAATAAAACTACATTTACCCGCGGTTTCTCTCGAGCTTGAAACAAGGCATTACGCAATCTATATACACTACGGAAAATCATTTATCTAGTTCTATTGTGGTCTGTGGTATAATATCCTATCCTACTTCCTACTAATATTATAAACGAGAAAGTTTGTGAAGGTGTATGTATAACAAGGAAAATTGAAATAAAACTACATTTACCCGCGGTTTCTCTCGAGCTTGAAACAAGGCATTACGCAATCTATATACACTACGGAAAATCATTTATCTAGTTCTATTGTGGTCTGTGGTATAATATCCTATCCTACTTCCTACTAATATTATAAACGAGAAAGTTTGTGAAGGTGTATGTATAACAAGGAAAATTGAAATAAAACTACATTTACCCGCGGTTTCTCTCGAGCTTGAAACAAGGCATTACGCAATCTATATACACTACGGAAAATCATTTATCTAGTTCTATTGTGGTCTGTGGTATAATATCCTATCCTACTTCCTACTAATATTATAAACGAGAAAGTTTGTGAAGGTGTATGTATGTTTGTTCCTCTTTCACGCAAAAACTACTGATCCGATTTTGATGAAACTTGGAATATACATTGTCCGTGACCTGGATTACATAGGCTACTTTTTATCCCGAAAAGTCATCGGGATCCAACAGGACGCGAACGAAATCGCGGGCAGTAGCTAGTATCAACATGTTTCTTGGACATCTAACACAACGCCCTGTAGTCCCAAACTAAGCAAAGCTTGTATCAATAAGTTGCTACTGAGGCAACTTCTTCTCTTGTAAACTAGATGGCGTTGTGTTAAATTTTCGTTTGTTTGAAGGTGCGAAGAACTTCAAACGTCCTCAAGTGGAGATGTTGGCTCGTAGATGGCAGCACCATTGCTTGGAAGTAAGGGATGCAGCCCAGGCGTTACTTCTAGCGGAATTGGGCAGGTTTGTATATCAGGCCTTTGCACTAATATAGATGTCTAGCTGTCGCCCGCGGCTTTGCTCGCGTGGTAGCACCATACGCAGTATTTGGTATCTTTGATTTTAGACCCTTTAGGGTGAGACTTTTCAAAATTCCTTTCTTAGTGCACCCCTACACTATATAAGGATACTACCCTCCAAATTTCATACCTCTAGGACTTATAGTTTAGGCTGTGCGTTGATTATCAGTCAGCTTCAAAAGAGTTTTATATATTTAGATATTTTTAGATTTATATAAATAAATAAATATTCACGGACACTTAACACAACGCCTTCTAGTCCCAAACTAAGCAAAGCTTGTACGATGGAAACTAGATGGCTGATAGAATACATACATACATTTTTTTTTGTAAATACATACTTATAATATATAGAAACACCCAGACACAGAACAAACATCTATGTTTACAACACACAAATGTTTGTTCTCGGTGGGGATCGAACCCACGACCCACAGCACGGAAGGCAGAGCTACTACCGACTGAGCCATGACGACTGACGATATATTTATATTTGTCATATATAAATCTAATATAGGTAGGTAATTTAATAGGAGAGTCCGCGAATAGTCGCTGTGACCCCTGTCGCTGTCGCCTTACAGGCTTTTTGTCCTAGTGTGGGAAACAGAGTCGCTAAGCGGTAATACTTACTTGTTACCATTATATCTAAACCTTAATAATAACCGTTTCTGAACGAACATCTTGTTCTGAAAATGAAGCATCGTCAAAAATTACATCTTGCGTGTCTATTGTTTGGCGTGCTGAAGCATAAGGCACCTGCCTATCTCCATGAAAAATTAACGTGGATATCAAGCTCCAGATCCTGTGGCTCTCGCCTGCACTCGAAGCAGCTCTCGATACAGCGACACAGCTCGGCTTCTTTCCGGGGATGTTTCCGCTACGCTGCTTCGAAGTGCTGGAATAATATCCCACCACCAATACGGAACCTGCAAAGTGCACAAAGTTTCAGAATCAAACTTAAGCAATTCCTGTTTGAATGTCAGAAAAAGCAAGAAAGTCATAGACACGAATCAAGCATCATCTAATCTAAGTATAGGCGCGTACATGTAAACTATGGAGTATACCTACCAATATACTTACATAACTGTAGCGCAAATGTGTACCCTTTGCATATTTATATTTTTCTTCTTGGTTACTGCGTAGTATCTGTGTTTTTGTTTCTTTTTTTTATCAATATATTTGTTATGTTACTTATGTTACTTTTGCTTTATGTTTTGTCACTTTCACATTTATTTGTTATGTCTAACATGTGGGTTGGGTTGCCCGTGGCATCACCGGACGGCCATGACGGAAGACCAGCGTTAGTAGCTTACTAGTTACTAATTTCATGCTGAGTCATGGTCCGGTTTGCAACACTAGGCTTCATTGCACCTGCCTTTGTGTTATAGTTTATTGTAAGTGTTTGCAAATAAATTTATTTTCTTTCTTCTTTCTTTCTTTCTTTCTAATGTGCTTTTAATTGTACCAGCAACAGTTTTTCGCAAAAAAAGCATTTTTACTTGACATTTTTACTTTTATATTAATATTTATTTAATATACCAGACTAGGTCCAAAAGGTCGTAAGACTCTGGTCGACAACTGGGCCCAGTACCTACCACTATACACACATACGGAAAGTATAAACCCGCACGCAACTACTAAGGAGCCAGCTGAAAAAGTATCGCTCACAGAGAACTTACAGGTAACTTCATATTTTATTATTATGGCGACGGGTAATGTCAGACAACCATCTCGCTCGCACATTTCGACATTTTTGAAGATATAATATAACTAAATGTAATTATGTGAAATTGCAGAGCTTCAGGGTCGAGAGAATAACAATGCAAAGGTTCAGTAAAAATATCACATTGATCCAAACAAGTTTTCCAACCAAAAAATGTGCACTAAAATTGGTCGCATTGGTACAAGTTTTTTGGTTGGAAAACTTGTTTGGATCAATGTGATATTTTTACTGAACCTTTGCATTGTTGTTCTCTCGACCCTGAAGCTCTGCGATTGCACATAATTACATTACTGGGTACTACAAAAAAATCAGCTGTTTCATACAAAATTCACCAAAGCTTCTTTTTATTAAAATATTTGCATCTAAAATTATTATATTAGCAAGACGAGGAGTTTGAAGAAGAAGAAGAAGAGATAATCCGGAAGCCCTCTTCGATGGCCGAGCTGAAGAGGAAGCAGACGACAGCTGTGGTGCTGTTAGGCGTTATAGGGGCCGAGTTTGGACAAGATATTACCAGTGAGGGTAAGATTTTGGAAATTCAACATTTTTATTGTCGAGCTTTTTTGGGTAACTACCATTTGTTCTATAGGACTGTTTTTTAAAACTTTTTTATCTCTGTAGTTCCATGGTAGGACTATTGAATCATAGCCCATTAGGGCTAGTTTTCGTTTCAATAGTCCTACCCAAATGGAAGTTACCAGATATAAAGGATAAAAAAAGTTTTAACAGTTCTAGACGTAACAAATCTATAGAACAAACGGGAGTTACCCGCTTTTTTATTAATTTTATAGGTTCACAAGAAAATGAACAGGATTAAACGAGACGCGGGCAAAAGCTAGTAGTTCATAAAAATACACAAAGTCCTGTGTTTTGCCATCCGGTGCGCTGAAGAATATAAACATGCTGTAGTCTTGAAAATGAGTTTTTCAGGAAGATGTTTTACAGGTGCAGCCAATAACAAGAGACGTAAAGATGGAGACAGCAGGAAGAGTTCAGTTGTTGAAGGTACAGCATAGCTTTTTTAACCGACTTCAAAAAAGGAGGAGGTTCTCAATTCGGTTGTATTTTCTTTTACTTTTTTATTTTTGTTACCTCATACAAAACTCCGCCATGTATAAACCTATTTGAAAAATCCTTTTTTTATTAGAAAGGATATACTTCCAGATTGGTCCCATATTTTTTTTTTCAAATCGGTTCAGTAGTTTGGGAGTTAAATAGGAATAACTGTGTGGTGGTGATCTAATAAAATAAATAAATAAAGAATCGCTGTGACTACTGTACTACTAGCTGTCGCCCGCGGCTTTGCTCGCGTGGTAGCAGCATACGCATTATTTGGTTAAAAAGTTTGATCTTAATTTTAGACCCTTTAGAGCGCGACTTTTCCAAATTCCTTTCTTAGTGCACCCCTACGCTATATAAGGATACTACCCTCCAAATTTCATACCTCTAGGACTTATAGTTTAGGCTGTGCGTTGATTCTCAGTCTGCTTCAAAAGAGTTATATATATATATATGTATTGATTTTCCAGGCTTCACCCTAAGTTCATCAAACAACCTAGCCCGTTTAACAGCACTAGCACTGACCCACCTACTGTTATCACCACCACACGCGCGGCTGCCTGCGCACACACCACTACGCCGCGCGGCTGTCGACCTGCTCGGACGTGGGTTCACGGTCTGGGAGCCGTATCTCGACCAAAGTCATGTACTGCTGGGTAAGTGGTTGTAGTATATCAAGATTTAAGTTTAATTTTAATGTTGTTATTTCTTTTACTTTATTAAATTTGTGGTGGTTTGAAATAAATTTAATATTTTAGTCCGATCATCGGTCTATATCATCGGACTACCGATACTAGGCTGTTTTTCGTTATTTATCAAAGCCTCCTCCACAAGGACCTCGCCTCAAATCTACCTACTCCACTCACTAAACTGTAACTCGTGCGTAGACTAAGTTACCTAAAATATTATTATTTTCTTAGCTGTAATCGTTTATTTGTTAGTTTTGGTTTATTAGTTTGTTTGTAGTATAAGAGCGGTGGGCACTGAGTATCGGGAAACAGAATTTCTTGTCTGATACCCAGCGGGCCTAAGATGCGCACCGCGAGATAATTGTCATATCGTTCTGTCAAAATGTAAGCATTTTGTACCAGTTTAGGAACTATTGCATTTTCTGTGGTACCTAATGGTGTCGAAAAAACGCGCCATAATGTACAATTTTGACACTTCTTAGTCGTCGTACCTCTCTGAGGACGAGATAATAGTCAAAAGTTGAAAATTCAAAGACGCGGTTTCTCGACAACATTACCACAGATAATGCCATAGTTCCTAAACTGGTACAAAATGCTTACATTTTGACAGAACGACATGACAAATATCTCGCGTGCACATCTTAGGCCCGCAGGGTTCCCCATAGTGTTTATGAATGGCTACACATTCTGCGTAATGTGTAATCTTTAGTTCATAAGCGCTCAGTCTTGGGGAGTGTGCAATGGAACTGTTTGAGCTAGTTCCCCCTTCCCCATTCCATCACCGGACCACTAGGCGTACGGAAACGAGAAACCCGTTCATGGTTGATATGCCACCAATCCGCACTAAGCGCTTTGCGTCTACATTTATTATGCGGACAGCCAAAGAATGGAACTCGTTGCCGGCGTCTGTGTTCCCGATTGACTATAATTTGGAAGTTTTCAAGAGTATAGTGAATAGGTATCTTCTAGTTAACCGTGTTACATCGTCGACCACATCATTGCTTAAGATCAGGTGAGATTGTGGTCAAACGGTTGCCTATAATGAATTAAAAAAAAAAAAACCTTACTTCACTTGAATAAAGAGAAATACGTAATTACGGATTTTGACCTGTAAACAAATTTGTTGACAGGTCTCCTGGAGATGTGCTCTGACGCAGACAAGTTGGTACCGTCGATGACGTACGGGTTGCCACTCACGCCGCAAGCCGACTCCTGCCGCACTGCAAGACATGCGCTGACACTTATAGCAACTGCAAGGTACCTGTTGAAATGTATATTCTTAACATTAGACTATAGTAGGTGCCAAATAACACCGCAATACAGGTCATTCACCCACCTTCACCTCGATATCGCAAAATTCAATTTATGAATGGTAAACAAACATTACTACGAGATTCGAGCGATTACCGTCTTTGCGACAGGTTTGTATGGAAAGCGACAGAATTAGCCATTCATAAATTGAATTTTGCGACATCGTGGTGAAGGAAGAGAATGACCTGTATTGCGGTGTTTTTTGGCACCTACTGTAGCAACATCTATGGCTGACTGATTGATAGCAATATTGATTGATATCGTATCTGTCACTATCATGACGTTGCGACACGCGTTGTTTGTTTTACCGCCCTTTCTCATTTGCTCCATCTTATAATCATCATCATCTTCCTACCCTTGTCCCACGCTAAGTGGGGTCGGTACAACATGTCTTCGTCTTCCACTCTCCTCTATCAGCCGTTATCTCGGTGTTCACTCCTTTCTTACTCATATCTTCTTTCACACAGTCCATCCATGTTTTCTTTGGCCTACCTCTACTTGTACATCCGTCCACATTCATGTCTAGCACTCTTCTCGTAATATGGCTTTCTTCCCTCCGCCATGACATGTTCATACCACGCTAACCTATTACTCCTCAACTTGTCCGTAATTGGCGCTACTTAATTGCTCCATCTTATAATGTAGATGTGTAATTAACCGCTAATACAATAAATAATAGTTTTGCCCTCGTATGTCCTTGTTATTTCTTCTATAGAGGACGCTAGACTTTGCAACAGTACCTACTATTGAAGTATTTATTACTTCTATTGTGGAGTCGAAGAATATTATTATTTAATACTTTATCGCATAAAATTATAAATTTGTTACAAAGGGTGGACTTAATGCTGATAGTATTGTCTGCCAGCCAACCCAAACGTGGTGGTGTAATGAGGAGGTTAGCGTGCGACATTACAGAGATATATTAAATAAAAATTAAGAGCTACATCACTACACTACTACATCATTTAATATATAAATATCTCTCGTGGTCCGTCAAGAGGTTGTAAAGATAAAAGGTTCCAAAGGAAGTAAAAAAATAATGTACAAAAATCATAATGATAGGTCTTTGTTTAGACATTCCAAAACCGTTTTTTTTTATTCTAGATTAAATAGTTTTTGAGTTGTAAAAATCATTTTTTATGGATCAAATTCGGCATATAAATAACAGTTATTATAGTGGTTATATTAGTTGTAATTTTTTTGGGAATAAATTCAGCGTCTAGGAGCAAGTATTCTATCAGAATGTAATTTCCATAGTACAAGTTTCGCTTAGTTTGGAACTAGAGGGCGTTGTGTGAATTTTACTTAATATTATAAACGCGAAAGTTTGTAAGGATGGATTACTGATCCGATTTTGATGAACTAATGATCCGATTTGGATGAAACTTGGAATATAATACTGTCCGTGACCTGGATTATCACATAGGCTACTTTTTATCCCGGAAAATCAACAGGATGAAACGGGACGCGAACGAAGTCGCGGGCGGAAGCTAGTTGTTCATAAATATGTGTTCATCTAAAACGATAGAATTGTTTGTTTATCAGACCGGCAGCGTTTATAACGACAATGGCTCGGGAAGTGGCTCGTTGTGCGGCGCTGTCGCACGGCGCCGTGCCGCCTCCAGCCTACCTCGCGCTGCAGCGCGGCCGGGCTGAAGTACTCAGGGGCATCGAACTACTCATCGATAGGATGCACGCTGAACTAGCAGAGTTACTAGTCGAGGTAACACACATTAAGACGTATGTATAAGGCAGACAACCATCTCGCTTGCACATTTCGCCATTTTTGAAGATATAATATAACTAAATGTAATTATGTGCAATTTCTGTCGAGATTGCACATAATTACATTTAGGTCGAGAGAATAACAATGCAAAGGTTCAGTAAAAATATCACATTGATCCAAACAAGTTTTCCGACCAAATATACCAATCTTACTTATAGACCAATCTTACTCAAAATACTTAATATATTATTTTTGCAGGTGATGGATATAATCCTGCATTGCGTGGACCAATCTCACCTGAAGAGCAAAGGTCTGAATGAGGTGTTTCCAGCTATTTGCAGATACAACCAAGTCTCGCACTGTCCCGCTACTAGAAGAATTGCAGGTAAAACTCTTAAGTATTGCAGCTGCCCTTCAATATGTTAAGATGTTGATATAGACTTATTTAATACCTCATTACCTACACTAAAGCGTTTATTCAGAGGCAAATTCTTTAAAAATGTTTATATTTTTCTTGTTTTTTAGTTAGTATGCTTTTTTTAATTTTATTTTTTCTTCAATATTCAAACTATCTAATTTGTACCTTCTCAGTAATTCTTGTCATCTATTTATCTGTGGAAACTTTTAATTGGCCGTCAATGTAACTGAATCTTTATAGATTCCTGTATTACGTTTGTCAATTTAGCTGTTAGTTTTGCTAAAATTCTTAAAATAAAATAAATCTCTCGATCTATCTGGTTGTGCGTATTAGCATTGCTATTCAGCGCGACCATGCAGCCAGTGTCTTTTACACGCTTCCAATTGCTACTGATTTGGACCAGTTGAGCTATCTATAAATCGTTTGCAACGGTTTGTAGATAGCTCAACTTTTTGTAATTTGGATTTTTTTTTCAATAAATAAATTAAAATAAAAATAAACTCGCAAAACCCACAAAACGGAAGCCAATATCTTTTTAACCTACTTACAAAAAAAAGAGGAGGTTCTCAATTTGGTTGTATTTTATTTTTAATGTTTGTTACCTCAGAACTCCGTCATCTATGAACTGATTTGAATATATCTTTTTTTATCTGAAAGGGTTCCAGATATTTTTTATAGCAATCGGTTTAGTAGTTTGGCAATTAAATAAGAATAACTAGAAAAAGACACGTAATTCACGTACATGACCTTACGTATTTAGCTTTCTTGTGACTTTTCAGTGTTTACGATCAATAGAACAGTCGAAATTCATATTAAAAACATGCCTATATTCGTGTTCCTATCCTAACCAGTTGGAGAAATAATTATAAGTAATTACTCACTTTGCTTTCCAGTGGGCAGTCACACAGGCCAGCTAGCAATGTATGAACTACGAGCCGGAAGATGTCAATCGCTCGCGGCTCACCAGGGCGCAGTCACAGCGTGTGCCTTCAGCCCTGATGGAAGATATCTCGTGTCTTACGCTACTAGCGATAACAGGCTTTCGTTCTGGCAAAGTACAGCTGGTGAGTTTATAATAGTCGTAGTCATAATATGCATAGTCAAAGTATACATAGTATGCATGCATAGTCAAAGTATAGGCACATACTAATAGTATGCATAGTTATAGTACGCGTAGTCAGAGTATGCATAGACAGTCAGTATATGTAATCAGAGTATGCATAGTAATAGTACGCGTAGTTAGAGCATGCATAGTCCTGGTATGTATAGTCAAAGTATACATAGTCATGGTATGCATAGTAATATATAGTATGCATACTGCATAGTCATGGTAGGTATAGTCGAGTATGCATAGTAATATAATTAATAGTCTCAGTTTTCATAGTCATATTGTGGGTAGTGTACGTAATCACGGTACGCATAGCCATAATATACATAGTCATAGTATGCATAGTCAATATAAATAGACGATAATTGGCTAGCGTCCACAGGCTCGCATCGCACGCATCGGACGCATCGCACGCAACGGATTTTAGTTTGCCTTGTATAAAAACTCGTCCGTACGGTGCGGATCAGTGGACGCAGTTGTATGAGTTTTTATACAAGGCAAACTAAAATCCGTTGCGTGCGATGCGTCCGATGCGTGCGATGCGAGCCTGTGGACGCTTGCCTAATAATAGTGTGGTTGAAAAAATTCATATATACATTCATATACCTAGTGATAATAATAACTACAATATACATAGCAGACAATGTAGGTATTATACCTACATTGTCTGCTATGTATATATAGTCAAAGTACCTTATAACTATAATCTGTACATAGTGCCACTGCCTGTGCCGCCAGACTCTTAGACATGATTTTTTTACATAAAGCAAAGTTTTGGCGTAATTTGGCGTATAAAATCTAACAATGATGAAAAATAATTTCAATACTAATGTTTATCCACAGGTATGTTCGGCCTAGGCGCAGCTCAGACTCGCTGTGTAAAATGTTACAGCACAGCGCCAATGGCCGATGTATCCCGACTGAACCCTGCGAGATTGGCTAGACTGGTCTGGACAAACTGTAGAACAGTCACTTTGATGCTAGCAGACGGCTCTGAGACTAGATTCAACGTGTAATTGAACTAGGAGGCCTAGGAGGCCTAGGAGATCTAGATCTAGGCCCTATTGGTGGATTCCAAACGCATTCGTAGCAACGTAGCTTAGATTAGCTACGGTGGAAAAGTAACCTTATACAATGTGTCGCAAAATATCGGGTTAGTCTCATAATCCCTTTTGAGCCGTCCCCTTCAAGGGGATTATGAGATAAAAAGTCTCAAAATCCCCTTTGAGACCAATTTACACCGTAATAGCTATACCCCAGGGGTCGGACGGGGGGTCATCCATAAATGAAGTCACACGTTAAGAGGGAGGGAGGGGGTCGATGAAGTGTGACATTGTGTGACAAGGGGCGGTAGGGGTCTTAAGATCTGTGACGTCACATTTCAAAATCTTATACTATTCTAGCTTGTTCATAATTGAGTGTTAAAATATATATTAAAAAATAATTTAAATGGAAATAAAACTAATTTCGGAAGTGCTGTTTATTTAATAATTTCTAGATGTAAAATTGCAAGATATGTGATGTCACACTAGAGAGGGGTCCAACTGTGACCAACTGTGACAAGGACGGGGGTCAGTAAATCACGAAATTAGTGTGACGTAATTAATAGATGACCCCGTTGGATAAACAGACATTTATTTTATTCCCTACAAACCACACAATATACCAAATGTGGTAAAAGATGCATGTACCTACTTACACCAGCTATATTACACCTTAGCAATAAAATGTACAGGTGAGCAATAAATGAAATATATAACTTAATTTATTGTGATGTTATATTTAAAAAGTATTATCATTTTGCTTTATAGTCATTAATTTTTGGTCTAAGGCCCGATTACTGCTCAAGCACTGATCCGGACTTAGGCATAGGTATTTGGGGTAGGTCCCATTTGTTCCATGGAACATGACGTAATAAAACAATTTGAGAAAATATTGTCCCTATTTGTACTGTAGAACAGTTTGTACTTTTTGGTCTCTAATTGTTCCTTATAACTTCTTGAAGTTGATATGAAAACTGGCCACTCGAGAATGATTTGCTTATAATATCTCATCATGGAAGAATTCGGGAAAAGCGATTCCCACTTAGTTCTGTGCATTCACAGACAAATAAAAACTGGAACAAAAGCTAGTATGTAGTTCTATAGTACAAACAGGGACAATATTTTCTAAAATTGTTTTATTACGTCATGTGCCATAGAACAAATGGGACCTACCCGGTTTTTGTATGAAAATCTATACTTAAAATTTACGCTTGAGTAACGATTTTTCTATCAGCATACGACCCTAAGTTGTGTATAGGCATACTATAAAATATCTGATTATTTAGAAGACAAACAAGCTTGGGACGAACTAGCTCCAACTCATCCAATAAAAAAAATTGTAATCATACCTAATCATACAAAACGTAATGACGATTCAAAGTGATCAGTGAGATTTTATTGAATAAAAGATTTTTGACTTTGGCTGGTGAAAATTCGTGTATTTTGATAACATACTAAGGCCCGATACAAAAATCGTTACTCGAACATAGATTTGAGTAGATTTTCATACAATCTATGCTCGAGTCTGGATCAGTGCTTGAACAGTAAATCAGTAAACGGGCCTAAATAATGGAATATTTTGTTACAAAATCTGTATTACCCTATGTAGATGTTATTTAATGTTAATTTGTATAATTGTAAGATATTTAATCAAAAATAAATCGTTCTATGTTCACTTGCTGTTTTTTTTTTCAACTAAGTCTAGTTAGGTAGGTATACCTAAGCAAGCAAGCTCGTATGAGTTAGTGGTCAACTCTGGTGACGGAGTTTTTAGGCCGCCTTAAGGCCTCCGTCGTGGCTCAACGACTGCTAGAGCCGGGACAGTAACGTACCCTCCGAAACACGGAAGCGCTCAGATGTAAATGCCACTAACGGTCACCCATCCAAATGGTGACCGCGCAGACCGTCGCTTAATTTAGATAATCGGTGAAGATTGACTAAGCATGGCCACGAACGCTTCTAGTTATATACCTTATACTTACTGATTAGTCTAGTAGTATTTGTCTTTCCTGTGGATAAAGCCAAACTTGGCTGAGAAAATACGGTGTTGGACAAGTCTATCAGAGGCCCTAGTACGAGTTTTGGTGTGTAAATCTGGTGTGAAACGTCTGACGCCCAGCACACCAGTGGGCGCTTATTTGTATGGAGACACTGAGCGGATTCTTTGAGAAGCTTGGTCTACACCAAGCCCGTACTCGCATTTCGAGCTTCTCAAAGAATCCGCTCAGTGTCTCCATACAAATCAGCGCTCACTAGTGTGCTGGGCGCACTAGTGAGGGCGACACTGAAAACTTGTACTAGGCCCTCTGAAGTGCTTATTGCAGTGTGTGTTACTCCAGCAAAAGTGTTGAATCTGAAAATTCTAAAAACGAATATATTTAGAGCCTTCTCTCCTGAAATTGTGCCGGAAGTTTTAAATTTGTGCCTATAGCCGTTATTTGAGTTATTCAAGATATTCCCTTTTGCTAGGGTAACGTTTTTTGGTAGGTCGATTTTCGGTCCAGCGGCCCTAAGATGCGCACCGCGAGATATTTGTCATGTCGTTCTGTCAAAATGTAAGCATTTTGTACCAGTTTAGGAACTATTGCATTATCTGTGGTAATGTTGTCGAGAAACCGCGCCTTTGAATTTTCAACTTTTGACATTTCTGCATGACTAATACGTCCTCAGAGAGGTACGACGACTAAGGAGTGTCAAAAGTGTACATAATGGCGCGTTTTGTCGACACCATTAGGTACCACAGATAATGCAATAGTTCCTAAACTGGTACAAAATGCTTACATTTTGACAGAACGACATGACAAATACCTCGCGGTGCGCATCTTAGGCCCGCTGATTGAGTTAGCCGAATGAATGTTAGCATAAAAGGGCACTACTAAACGAGTAAGTAGGTAAATTGTTAGAGAGTGCTAACAATTTACCTACAACTTACTCATTTTCTAAAATCTCACATGAGATTAGGAGTCGAGATTCTAGTGTATGTGGTGTATTAGGTATAGGTATTGTAGTATAAATAAAACAAGAAACTTAATGATTGCTCATTTTAATCATATGAAATATGCCCCATGTTTCGCAATGTAACAAAATAAACATTACGTCTTATTCATAACTTTGCTTACTAGCTCCATTAGCTAACTCTCGAATTAATAAACTATGTAGAAGCTTCTCTAAATGCGGTTTCAGACGCTAGGCAGATACTGGTTGAAACAGTTTGGGGGACTGTTCAGCCTCTGGTTATGAATTCGAGCGTAATCTGACATCTTCCGTTGAATATGGTTTCGAGTTGCATTTTTCTAAACTAACCTAATTTGACAGCACTAAAATTCTTGCCATCCCTTTATCATGAACTTACAAAGACGTTTGGGGTAGAGTCCTTTCCATGAAAGAAGTCCCGCAGACGCGTCGCTGTAGTCGACTTTAAGTATTATTTCTCGGGCAGCACTTTTAACAACTTTAGGCATTAAAAACAAGACTTTGATCACAGAAACCAAATAAAAACGCACTAGCATCCGAACACATTAACAGCACCTGACAACTAATTTAAAATTTAGTTTTAAAGTTTAGTTCCGGAAATTTCCGCGGGACTTCTTTCATGTATTAAAGGACTCTAAACCGCCTTTTAGGCAAATCTCATGTTTAGGTATAATGCCCTCATTGACATCTCACGTTTATGGTAACTCGATCAAAAGAGGTCCTCGGTTCTTATCCAGTGGCGAGGTACATTTCGCAAATCGTTACCTCAGCGATCACTTTAGTATTTTGTAATTATTGTAAATACTGTATTAGTTGTAATTATCTTTGTGAATAAACAATTTTAGTGATGTCTTAGTTTATGTTTTTTAAACCGTTTGCAACGGTTTGTAGATAGCTCAACTGTTTCATGTGTATATTGTAAATACTGTATTAGTATCAATAAAAAAATATATACATATATATATAGTAGTCAATATCGGCAATCTAGTTCCCATAGTACAAGCTTTGCTTGGTTTGGGACTAGAAAGCGTTGTGTGATTTGTCCGAGAATATTTATTTATTATATATTTCATTAGTTTAGACAAATGCAACAACAGAATTGGGCCCAGTGACAAGATTATAGAGCAATTATGACAAGTATTATGAATAACTTGAGACTTAAAAGTATTATCAACTTAAAAATATCTTAGAAATTATATCACAAAAATTTTGGATCCGATAGGTATTGTTGTTACAAATTAGGGGCTTAATTATAAATTATAATTCTTCTTCTAATAATGGCCTCTATCCGTCATTTCGACAGACAATTCTGCCAGTGTCAAGTGAGATATTTGAAATAATATAAGTCAAGTCATTCGACAAGTCGGCTGTCGTTTGTTTTGAAGAGAAAACGGTGGATTTTCCGTTAAAAACTTGGAGACGAATTTTCACATTCAGAGAAACCACTTACACACATATATTCCAATGGCTCACACTTTATGCTACGATATCAAGTATTATTGGTTAAAATTCCACAGAAATTAAACAACAATTCTTACAATAACAAAAGAAAAACTATTAAAAAAATAACTACCTACTAATGATGTTTACAAAAATGACAGAACACGAATCCTGTCAAATGATAAACACCGTTTAAAAATTTGCCACGACTGTTTCGTTTACAAATAGTGACAGGAAGGATTTTAAACAGTGTTTATATTGAAAGACATGAATGAATGTATAGCGCCATCTAGTACGCTACATGAGAACTATCCTAGATCGCGCAAACGAAGTTAGAGTCCTTTCCATGAAAGAAGTCCCGCAGACGCGTCGCTGTAGTCGACCTTAAGTATTATTATTTCTCGGGCAGCACTTTTAACAACTTTAGGCATTGAAAACAAGACTTTGATCACAGAAACCAAATAAAAACGCACTAGCATCCGAACACATTAACAGCACCTGACAACTAATTTAAAATTTAGTTTTAAAATTTAGTTCCGGAAATTTCCGCGGGACTTCTTTCATGAAAAGGACTCTATCACGGAGTTTGTACATAAGTAATACTACCGAATCCCATCCATTGCTCCTCGGAGCCCGAGACAAAGGTCACTCGGCAACAAACATGTTCCCTATTCGTAGAAAGACACACATCCTACCGTGTTTTCCTCAAATGAATGAATGAATGAAAACAACTTTATTGTACACTAGCGACCAGCCCCGGCTTCGCACGGGTGCAATGCATTAATGATGATGATGTATTATACATATAAACCTTCCTCTTGAATCAATTTATCTATTAAAAAAACCGCTTTAAAATCCGTTGCGAAGTTTTAAGGATTTAAGCATACATACAGACATTAGGACAGACAGATTTGGATGGGTGACCGTTAGTGCCATTTACACCTGAACGCTTTCGTGCTACAGATATATTTTATTGAAATTAACCCGGCGAGGATGTGGTAGGGTCTATATGACCCTGCTCATTTTGTTTTGTCTACAGTTTTTTGTTCTGTAGTCGTACGCTGTCGAACTTCTCAGTAGCTACAGTCATTGAACTCCCCTCCCCTCTGCGTGTCACCACTCAGTCGGCCGCCGTCGACTGAGGCCGTCGGAAGGCAGCGAGATTGAAGATCATGTGAGTGAGCGCAGTCATGGTAGTGACACAGAGCAAAATGCCAGTGATGTCAGCGACATCGAAGACAATATACCGCTATCTGAGTTCCAAAATACAACACAGGGTTCAATGTTATCAGAAGAAGTAGAAGATGTTGATTTTTGAAATGTGTAACGCAGAGTCATGCTGCAGTTGATTATTTTTAGACTTTTCTTATAATTTTAATAATAAAACATTTGTATGCATAATGGTATTATTTTTAAATAAAATCCATCTATTAATAACTAATTCATACGTTACCCTCCCATACTTTGTCAAAAAATGACAATAAATACTTAATATACATATATTAAATACAGGGTCACCAGGACCCTCCACATCCTCGATGTACCCTTTTTGTACCACATCCTCGCCGGGTTAAAGACGTGGATTCTTAGATACAGCTTGACCTCCCTAAACCAAAAGCAGCCTTTGACACGAGGTTCATCGTATGTTAGTTGACAGATATTTTGGTGGAAAGTTTTGCACGCGTACGAAGTCGCGGGTATCAGCTAGTGAATTATAAAACTTAAACTAATGGTACAATGGGCGGTCTTAAATTATTTACATAAGTACTTATAGGTACCTATAGGGAGAGCTCAAAGATTTCCACATAAATTCGTTCTTACGATTACAATTTTAGCTTATAGCTCTTATTACACTTACTATTTTATTTCTATTCTGAAATAGAAATACCACATACTGCCGCACTCAGAAACGTCAATAAAACATAAGTATTACCTAAAATTAGCGGTGTATGTACTTGGTAAGAGGAACTTAATATCCTAAGTACGTGTTTCGACTAAAATAAAAACATTCACAACACAATCCTTACAAACGATTTGTTTTTACAATCGAGAAGATCCTTAAAACCATCTGCACAAGAATCAAAATGTCAAACATGCATAAGGTGTGGCGGTGGAAACGCAAATCGATGTCTTCACAGAGTTGTGCATGTTTTATTGTGAATGTTTTGCAGTGGAAACGCACGGGGGCCAGTTTCACTATCATAGGGTAATTTCCGTCAAATAAAAATATTTCTATCTTTGACAGGCGTCACGTTTCAGTCGGTAATTAGCTCTGCCCTCCGTGCTGTTGATTGTGGGTTCGATCCCCACCGAGAACAAACATTTGTGTGTGGCAAACATAGATGTTTGTTCTATTCTGGGTGTTACTATGTATTAAGGCGTATGAATAAGGCAGACAAAAAAAATTGCACTTTAATTTATCGCATTAGTATACATTTTTTGGTTAGAAAACTTGTTTGGATCAATGTGATATTTTTACTGAACCTATGCATTGTTAAGGCGCATTTAGATGGAGAGAGTTTCTCGTCCGTTTGGTACGAGAAACTATACGCCACTATCGCAAGCAATAATCGCCATGACACAATCGTATCAAAATGTTTACATACAGGCAAGAACTAAAATCTCGCCTACGATTATGTCATATATACGAGACTCGCTTATGACTTATCGCTAGGCGATAATTGCCTATGTTTGTTTACACGACGAAAGTATAGTAAGCAGATTCTTGCTTATGAGAATCTCGAATTGTGTAAACACGATCTCGTGTGACATATTTTCAAGTTCATACGAGTATCGTACAAATCAGTTCGAATCGTTTTCAGTGCGAGATTTGTCATTCGAGTTTAGTGATTAGACGGACACAATAATATTCCATTGCGAGATAATTGTCGCCCAAAGCAACGAGCGAGAAGAGCGAATGTTTAGACGAAAAAAAGATTTTATATTCCTTCGATAATCGTATCTTCGAGGCGAGAAGCTCTCTCCATCTAAATGGGCCTTTATTCTCTCGACCCTGAAGGTCTTTAATTTCGCCTTGTTTACATAATTACATTTAGTTATATTATATCTTCAAAAATGTTAAAATGTGCGAGCGAGAGGGTTGTCTGCCTTATACATACGCCTTTAATGTCTGTATTTATCAGGAATCTGTATTGGTCACTAACTCGTATCAACTTACTAGGCATTACGTTAGCGTTGATTATCTTTAACCGTGAAGCGCTCGTGGCTAGGCTTGCTTAGTCAATCTCCACTGATTATCTAAGTTAAGCGACGTTCTGTGCGGTCACTATTTGGGTGGGTAACAGCTAGTGGCATTTACATCTGAGCGCTTCCGTGCTTCGGAGGGCACGTTAAACTGTCCCGGCTTTAGCAGTCGTTAAGGCATGACGAGGCCTTAAGGCGGCCTAAAAACTCCGTCAGTAGAGTTGGCCACTAACTCATACGAGTACCGACCTCTCTGAGTGTGGCTGGTATACCATGACTGCAGAACTCACTATGAGTGATCCACTCTTGGCAATATCCTAGGCTAGAATTAGTATAGTATAATATTCGGATGTTATCGTTTTCTACTAACTTGTGCCTTGTTTCTGTTCCAAGATATAAACTTATTCTTATATGCTGGTGATTAGACCACATACAGAATTTTATATATATTTAGTCTATGTAGTACTCGGCATGGAGGTTAAAGTCTGTAAAGCCTAAATAAGTATCGCTTTTTCTATCGAAGTATATTAGTCCAAAAACCTAAAATTAAACAGTCTTTTATAAAAATTGGCGGAAGAAATTACATATCTAGGACCGTAGGACCACAATTTTGATATACCGGACAATATTGAAGTCGGCAGCTTCTAATGTATACATTATTTTTCAAAAAATATTATTTTCTTTTAACTATTATTTTTTTTTCCTTTTTGGGAATGAGAGTTTCTAACGCGCATTCGAAAAGATAGATGAAAAAAATTTCGAAAAATAAAATACCGGACTTTTTAGTCGAAAAACATTTTTGGATCAAAATGATATTTTTAGTCGGAAAACTTGTTTGGATCAAAATATTTTTGTTCGGAAAACTTGTTTGGATCAAAATTATATTTTTGGTCGGAAAACTTTTTTGGATCAAAATGATTTTTTTGCTGAACCTACACAACATTCAGTGATTTTATATCTTCAAAAATATCGAAATGTTCGAGCGAGTGTTTTGACGTTACCCGAATATTTTGTATACAAAAAAATTAGTCATCCCTGTACCGATACCCGGAATAATCATCCAAATCATCATCATCATTATCCAATTCCATCGCTTTCTCGTGATGAGCCATAATAATTTTCAAAGCATCATCATTATCAGGCGGTTTCTCGTCAGACGACGAATCAATAGAATCTACATCGTACACTATCCAGCTTTTCCAGCCTTTGGTTAGCTTCAACCATTTAGTTCGTTTCAACATTGTTGTGAATTTGATTGAGATATATTGTCCTTTGTTGGAATGTTTGGCTTTTTCGTGTTCTATTATCCCGTATAACTCTATATCGAATGCGTATTTCACTTCGTTTTGGTACGCGGAGAATTTGAGCGAGCGGTTTCCAATTTCTAGTGTGTAATCGTTTACGATTACTTTGATTTTAACGGTGATTGTGTCTTTATCTTGTCTCCAGACTATTGAAGGTGTTCTGACTGGTTCAACTGTTTGCGTGATAGTTTTGCCTCGTAGCTCACGAACATCGTTTTGTACAACTTCAGTTTCTTGTTTATCTACTTTAGTTCGTTGACCTTTAATTATTTTATTTAAGCGATAATTTTTAACGTTTGTAGCAACTTCAGACTTAGTAACTTCAGTTATAGGGATCACTTTACTTTTAAGTCTGGTTTTGTCTAATTTCTCGTCCACAGTTTCTTTTATTTTACCATTTGTATTTTTTACTTCGTTCGTTGGATAGTTGTTTATCACATTATTAGTTTCTTTAGAATCCTCAATAAAATCTTCCATTGCTGAATCGTCAGAATCCAAAGTGCTTTTACTGTGACCATTCTTTAGTCCGTCAACGCTTATTGTTTGCGTGTCATCCGAGTCTAAAACAGATATTTCTTTTATGTTCTGATTTTTTGTTTTTCCATTGCTTAATTCGTTACCATTCGAAGTTGAAATTGATATAGTATCATCGGAATCATACAATGAAACGTCTTTGATTTCACCTTTTAGTATATTATTAGTTTGTTTGACTTCAATATCTTGTCCACTTGTGAGAGCCTCTTCAATTATATTCGCTATACTATTTGTATATGTTTTGTCATCTATTTGACCTTTGTCATGAACACTTTTGATTTTATCAGTTGCTCTGCCATTTTTTGTAAAAGCTACGTCTGTGTTTTTATTACCAACTGCCTGTTTTAGGTTAGTTTCACTGTTTACATCAGTAATCGCAGGAAGTATCTTAGTACACATTTCCTTACCATCATCTTTGTTGGCTATTGCAGTCTGATGATGATCAGTTTGTTTGTTATTGTTATTTTGGTTAGAATCAATATACGCTTGGGATAACTTAGGCAGGCCGACGAATTTTTCCAAGTCTTCAATCATACAGACCTCCCATTGATCAGAGTCCTCATCACTATCGTTTATTAGAGGATAGGACTTGATTGTTTTTTCTGTAAATATATTGTTTAGCGATGCTTTCGCTTCCGTATTGTTTTTAGCGATGTAAGGCGTTATTTTGCTATTAGCTATTTCGGCTGTTTCATCGTTGTCATCCCAGACGTCATCTTCATTCGGTACTAATTTGATTGGAATAGGAATCACATCTTTACTATCACGTGTTTTATTATTGTTCATCTCTAATTCATTTTTATATGACTCCAAGTCATCTAAATCATCTTCATACGAAGAGGTATCAGTTTTATCGCGTACGAAATCCAGCTGTTTGTTAAGATACTCCATTTCTTCTTCCTTAACCGCTGCTAGGTTTAATTCTATCATTCTCTTGTTAATCACTAAATCCTCTTCGGTCATTGTGTCTACGAGAATAACTCCGTATTTGTGACCACTAGTTACTTCCGCCTTCTCTTTCGTGAAGTATTTTGCGTACATTGTCTTTGAGTTTCCTTTATCGTCCTCTAAGCAATTGTCGTGAAGCCAGTTGATACTGAAATCAGTCCAATTATCACCTGGAGGCTTTACTCCTATTAGTCGACATTCTATAGATTGGAACGGTATTTGGTCGAGCAATTTCCGTGGCAAACGTTTAATTTTATTAACAGCCACTTCTCTCCAGTCCGCGTTGTCAACGAAAAAGCACATTACTTTGCCTTTATCAATGACTTCTTTTATCATTGCTCGTTCATAAACCGAATCATCAGGGAACTCTGCTAGTACAACATCCCCAACTCCAACATTTTCAATAGATTCAGGGTTCTCTTCGACGTATTTTTTTATATCAGACAACAGAGAGTCGACGCATTTGGAGAATTTCTGCAGACGAACGAAAAACTTTCCAGGGTTTATTGTGTTTGCGAATATAACGCCAGACCAATCGTTTTTATCTAAATGCGCCCAGCGGTATTCCCTCTTTACTACTTTTACGATTCGAGGTTTCGTTTTGACTACTTGTTCATGTTTCACCTTACCGATTTCAGATCGTTTTTGTATCTCTAACAAATGGTATGCGTTAGGTATCGCGTGTGTATCCAATAACATACTTTTAAAGTCGTATTTGACGACTGTTTCACCTAGCACTGTTAACCCAGCGCACGCTTCTAGGCTTCCAACGAATATAGTATTGCCTATTGTCATGACAACTCTACCTCTCAGATACAACTGTTCATCGCCATCTGTGATTTTTTTCAGGCTGTTCTTCGCTAGTTCTGAGAATGTTACATCTTTGTCTTGCGGTCTGACATTGGCTAACCTAACATTGACTACGTAAGTCTCTACAGTCTTGAACTCTTCAGGCAGGAAATACAACTCTACTGCTTTTACAATTGTGATCTGCTCTTCGTCAATGAGGTTTATCACTACGTATTTGGCCATACCTTTTTCGTAGTTATTGATTTTAAGTACTTGGCATCTAGCTATGAAGTTTTTTCTAACAGCCACAGCGCAAATATCACCTACTCTCGGCTCGCCGTGGAGTCTCTTGTTTTCTTCTTTGCTGAAAAACACGCCCAGTTTCATACATAGTGTTCCATATCTTTCTGGGTACTTAGTCTTGTTGCCACCTGTTACATGTGTTAGTAGCCTAGCTGAGTACGATATAGCGGAATTGTACTGAATTATCTTAAACGTAATTACACCGTTGCATGGCATCCAAGGTTTTGGTTCGTCGTGTCCTTTTAGGATGGCATGTCTTTTTTGACATGTGTCGTCTGGGCATTCTCCCAGCGATAATAAACTATCACAGACCGGCACTAATCGTTCAGCTTTGCTTATATCTTTCTGTTCTAAAACCTTGCGAGCAATCTCGTTTAAAACCTCAGGGACTTCGTATGAACATCGTTTTACGAAGTTAAGGATTTTCGGTAGCTGTTCAACGTTGGTTTCTTCCAGCAAGATCTTTATTTTGGCATTTTCGTTCGCGGGTCCGAATATCGAAGGATAATTGTCGTTTAGAACGGCGAATCTCGCGCAGAATTGGGAGTATATCGCTGGCATTGAAAAGTGAATCAAATAGTTCGCGTAAGTTATGTTCAGATGGTTCAAATTGCCATCACAGCAGATAAGAACCGAACTGTATTCTTCGGTTCTGATCTTGTAAAGATCGTGTATTGTCATCTGATTGTTACAAGCGACCACGACAATCTTTAGACGCGTCAAAGTTGCCTCTAAAAGGTCTACCTCATCGTCTGATCTACAAACGATTACAGTCAGCTTAGACTCATCAGTTTCTTTCAAAAATTCAACTACAGCGTCTACTTTCCTGCTTTTCTGCACAAAGCTGACTAGAGTGTGCGTTTTTGAATAAAACACACATTCATGAAAAGCTGCAAATGTTACTATAGTATTAGGTGCCTTTTTTGCGAGGGGATTCATGAAATCGCACCAATTTCTCGACGCTAAGACATATTGAACTTTAACCTGCTTGTCAGTACGGGACTTTAGCATTTTTCTAACATACAACTGAATAGCTTTCACCTCCAACTCGTATAGTTTATCCAGACGCTCGCAATCTTCGAACACCACAGTGGTTAGTCTACGCAAATCAACGCCTATTTCGACTCCTAGAAGCCTGTACAGCATCGACGGTGTTGACACCAGAACATCGCAACCGTTCCGTATATCAGTCACCAATTTTGTGTTATCTAACCCGGGGTAACACGATAAAACTCTCTGATGGGTCAAAAACATCCCACAGTTGTAGGCCACCTCAGCTACTGATAACGCAGTAGCGCAAACAATAACACAAATCGGTCCTAGACCAGCAAATTCAAAATTGTAATCCAGGACAAGATTGCAAACAGCTGGAAGATATCCTAATGTTTTACCACTGTTTGCAGAACTGATTAAAATCATGCTGTGCCCTCTGAGAATATACGGCCAGGACACTGATTGCAGGCGAGATGGATGTTTTATTTGCATGTTTCGAAGTGTGTTATGGATATGTACTTTGAACGGTATGTCTCTTAAGCTGCATTGTGGTAGTATTTTGTTATCATTCTTTGCGTGAGCGAGTACTAACGGTTGTATTAGATTGTCAACGAAAACAGATTTGTTACCGTCTAAATTTTTGTAAGGGTTTACGTTGGTTTTAGATTTTACAGTCTCTACTCTTGGCTTAGTTTCTATAGTTATTGGTTTGTGATTAGATTTTAGCTTAGCGTGTATTTCTTCTAAGTCGTCGTCAGAATCTTGAAACGACGACTTAGAATGGAAGTTTTTTGGTTTATTTGTTATTTTTTCGATTGAAGAATCGTGAGTTGATTGGGAATGATTGAGCTGTGATTCTTTCTTAACGGAATTGTCATCGGATGACAAACTTTCACTGTTGTTAGGTGCTTTTCGTATACGCATTCGTTCTAAAAGCTTACTCCTATTTTTCTGTACGGAAACATCTTTATTACCATCAACACTTTCGAATGACTTACTAGTAATGTTCCTGTAACTTTCCTTATCATTACAATCGTCTAGTTTAGTTCCACTATCGCTTTGTTTGCTGCGAATGAAATCAGTGTATTGCTTTGGATCATTTAAATCTAAACGAGTATTATTATTTTTCATATCAGAATGTTTGGGTGAATTTTGATACATAGCAAAAATTCGATCAACCTTTTCGGGTGTGCCTTTATTTTCGTTACAATCATCAAATTTTGAATGTATATTTCTGGAAGTTTCGTTATCAAAATTCGACCTACCAGCATCATCATCGTCATCCCAGTCAATATTACGTCCTTTCCAAGTAGTATCATCGTCTTTAACTTGGTTGGTTGGTGTGTAGTCGATTTTGTTTACAATAGGCTTCGGAACTAAGCATTGAGGGCGACTCGTAGGCGGGCCGTAGGCGACCATTCGTTCTTCAGTTTTGCCGCTAGGTGACGCTGTAATAAAATTACCTATTTTACTTGTGTCTTTCAAAGAAATATTACCACTACTTATTCCTGCCGCCAAGTAGTGAGGCTCACATTGCTGTGTTCCAGTTTGAAGGGTATGGGTGCCGGTACTATTACACGCCCAATGACACTTAACAACTTTACGTCTCAGAGTGATAGACGTTGCATGCAGTGTATTGCCTCACAGGATACTTCCTCACTGGATCTGACATTCACACTGTTATAAACCACGAAGCTAGTTACTTACAACTACTATTTGCCTCTGCATACTCTTGTGATGGACACTGGATGCAGTGTATTTCCTCAAAAGGTATTTCCTCACTGGATCTGACATTCAAACTATTATAAGCAAAAGGTGCGTTTCCATGCTTGCCAAGGCTTGACAAGCATCCACAAGGTACAAGCGTCCACAAATCTCGCTTGGCATTTGTATGTCGTTTACACACTTGTGAATGCGTCAGTGTGCTACGTACATCCAAGCATAGCGGACACCTTTATGGTTAACGTCTTTGGGGTTCCAGATACACGTTTCAGTCTGGTAATTCCAAAAACGATAAACTCTCTTTGTTCGACCAGCCACTCATTTTGAAGTCAGAACTAGAGGTGCGTTCGTCGCGAGATCACAGCGGCTACTAAGCGCGCGCCAACGTGTGAACGCGTCGCAAGCGCTTGCCGCAAGCGCCTTTTGATCTGTGTCCAAAAACCGACACTAGACGGGATCGGATACAAGGGTCCACAAGCTCACGCAACGCACCAAAGTTGCGTTTCCATGCTTGCCAAGGCTTGACCAGCGTCCAAAAGCACAAGCGTGTAAAGAGGGTGTTTGGCTTGGCTTGCGTGAGCTTGTGGACCCTTGTATCCGATCCGGTCTAGTGTCGGTTTTTGGACACAGATCAGAGGGCGCTTGCTTGGATGTACGTAGCAGACTGACGCATTCACAAGCGTGTAAACGACTTCCAAATGACAAGCGAGATTTGTGGACGCTTGTTTTTTTGTGGATGCTTGTCAAGCCTTGGCAAGCATGGAAACGCACCTTAAGAAGTTACTTACAACTACTATTTGCCTCTGCATACTCTTCTAACTCATTGAAGTATTTACACCTTGCTTCTCTTTCAGACACAACTTTTTTTGGGTACTTCGATTCCTCTTGCTTCAGTTTTTGTACATTATTATAACATTCATTTTGTTCATTAATGTCACTTTGTACATCATTTAGAGTTTCTCTTTGCACATTCTGTGAGTTAAAAGATTCAATTTGATGTGTGCTGTTATGTCTAAATTTATCTTTTAGCTTCAGTAGTTCAGCAAATTTCGATCCTTCTTGTTTTGGGTTACGTGTACGGGTGTTGGCTCGTCCGATGGGTTTTTGCGGTTCTGTGCGGTCGAATGATGCTGAAATATGAAAAATTATGTGCACTGGCGTAAGGCAAATCCAAAATTAACTATTCTGTAAAAGCTAGCTATTCTTCTAATTTCTTCAAAAATAGATGAGGTTCTCAATTTGGTTGTATTGTTTATTTTTAATGTTTGTTACCTTAGAACTCATTTGTGAACCGATTTGAAAAATTCTTTCAAAGAATTCTTTCTTAATCAAATCTTTTTTAAACGTATAAATTAAGTATATGCTTTTGTGACTGTTTGCCATCTTCGAAACAGAAATTCAACGATTCAACTTAAACATCTTCATCTTATGCATTTACATGTATTGAAGATGATTTGTACAGCGTTCCGGAGGCAACCTATGCCTACACTTAACGACACACTGGAGTGCCTGGGACTATGTTTAGATGGAGTAGGCTTGCCCAGCACCTATAGTATAGGTGCTGGGCAAGCCCACTCTATCTAAACATTGCTGACTAGTCTGAGAGGATGGTATAGGACTTATACCATCCTCTCAGCCTAGTCAGCCATGTTGGCCTAGTGGAACTTAATATAGGCGGCAGAGTAAATAATTTTACCATTAAAAGGGTCTTCAGTACCCTGAGGGTTGATTTCTTCATCGTACACAGTTATTTTGGACAGCACCGATCCCGTCTTGCTCAGTATTTTAATTTTTTTATCTTCGTTTTCGACTACAGTGAACTTTTTGATTACTTGTTCCACAAATTCTACCGGAGCCAAGTCTTCGCTGTTAAAGTTGTAGTCGTGGTACTTTTTGGATCTGGATTTGGTCTCCTTTACAGGCAAAGTTGATTTTTCAACAGGTACTTTACCGGCCAATAATTTGTGTTTCTCGAGATTTTCAACGGTGAGTTTGCGAGGAGATTCTTCGAACTGAGCTGTTTGGGACGGAGATAGACATTTGAAGAACATTTCTTTCTTTCTATTCCAAGTTCCTGAAAATATTAAAGATAAGATAGATTTTGTATGCCTCATCGCAAAACACAGTGCACACTAACAATTTATATGTAATTCTTCCTAAACACCTGTTTATAAATAAATGATTTGATTTGAAGATAAATCTTTACTGCTCCTCAGGTAGGTATATACAGTATGTACGTAGGTACAAGTATAAAGGTAACAAAGAACAGATATAATCGAAAACAACAATAAATATTTGCGCAAAATATTACATTTGTTTAACTGGAAAAGTATGGAAATTTGTGGTTAGATCTGGCTATTTTTTAACTAGAACAGAAAAAAAACTTGCAAATCTATACCTTTTGCTTGAAGATGTCCCACAATTTTCTGAAGGATCTCAATTTCTTCCACATCATCGAGCTTAGTCCTTATTTTCCCATCACTTAGCATTTCCCAGAACTCCTTTTTACTTTTATAAGCATAGACTGAGTTGTCGAGGCAGTTGACCATCTGTTTCTTGACACCATCTTGTTTTCGGATGAAATATATCTCTCCGAAGATGTGAGGCTGGGCTCTGAAGATTGAAGTCCTGAAAATGACTGGCTCTTAGAAGCATCTTGTAGATATACCAGACAACAATGATTCTTAAGATTTTGAGAAATATCTTTATCTCAATATGTAACTCTTTCGCAGCTGACTGACAATCAACGCACAGCCTAAACTAGAAGTCCTAGAGGTATGAAATTTGAAGGGTAGTGTAAGGGTGCACTAGGAACGGAATTTTGAAAAGGATTTTAATCAAATAATGCGTATGCTACTACCACGCGAGCAAAGCCGCGGGCGACAGCTAGTTTGTATATAAAAAGCTTAGCTGATACAAGTTCCAGAGTTGATTTTATTTTAGAACAAACTATTGAAACGTTAATCCTGTGCCTTTCATGACTTAATATGGTTTTCTGAGAGATCTTTGTTTTCAGACCGAAATAAATTCAAGCAAGTTTTTCTACTGAAACTGACCCTCGTGCTAGTCTATAGGTACATAGATATACTTACTGGTTGCTCTCATCATCCAAGCGGTATGTAGACTTGAACCAGATCTGGTGCTTGGTCTCAAGGAACTCCTCGACGATATCGTTCGCCCTCGGGTCCCAGTGGACGCTCTTCGTGCAAACTCTTTCGCCATCTACCAAGGAAGCCTGTCTTGGGACTACGCCGAATAAACCAACTTGCCGGAATGAGTAGGTATCATGATTCTTCACCTCAACCCACAGCAAGTGTGGATTGTGGTAATGCAGGACTCGTATTGCGGAATCCTCGTCCATTTTAGAGTAAGGTTACATTTGCACGTGAATTGACAAAGATTTATTTCCTAATTTATATGATTTCGGAAGTTTTTCTCCCACAATTCGAAAATTGCAACTTTACAACGACAAGCGCGTTTTCTTTTTTCATTCAAATGAAACCAGCGGTGCGGTGACTATTTTACGAAAACCACAGATAACGAAAGCAGCCAATTTGATTGATTCAGTGAAGATTAGGTTGAAGTCCATTTCGGGACTTCGGGTAGAATAAAAATCACACCGCAGACAGTGGTCAAATAAACCGAATCTTTCCGAAACGTAAAAACTACGAACGCACCATTCCACATTCCACACAATGTTCATTAAATTTCGGTCATTCTCGTTCATTTATTTATTTCATTCATTCTCTTTGTTGTCATTTTTCGGCAATGATTTTGTTTCGTGGCGAAATGCATTAATTTTTACTTTTTTCTAGGTTTCTACTTGAATTACCGTGTATTTATTGTTATAAAATTTATAAACAGGTAAGTTTTACACACCTATTATTCGCAGCTGTACAGTGTACGTTCTGTATACAAATAATATCGATCTAACGAAAGCCAATATCACTCCTATTTACGGGCTTAAATTGTTGATAACTACTGCAATTCTCATAGGAATCACATAGTGAGCTTAGTAAAGAACCGTGTCTATGAATTTAACCTTGGGTATGTCAAAAAATTCAATTATTTTCACAATCAGTTGTGACCAATTTTTTAGTAGGTACAATTTTGCTGTGAACTCTGTTTTTACCGTTCTTAGATCTCAATGGTCGTCATGATTGATTTTAAAGCTAATTGAAGCTGTACAAAATGTTAAAGCTCAACAGTAAATGTTTAGATTAAAAATATCCTCAACTATTTCTTATCATCACTTATTTTCCTTATATGCTTGGAATGTTTAACCGAACATAACATTACTACTTTCCTGCATCTAAAAGCTTAACTTTAGCGTCATTACGGACCACTGTGATCTCACACGCCATCTCCATAACATTGGAGCAACAAACTGACTTCTGTTGTGGCTTTCTTCATGTATTTATTGCATTTCACTGCTACAATCGAAGCCAGAGCCCGTAGTGTGAGTTTAGTTTTGTTGATCGAAACGCATATCGAGTAGCGACTTGCAAGATGTTTTGTATGAAAATCCGATAATCGCCTCTAGCGGGATATTTGTAAACTATTTTTCTCCAATAACTGCGAGTTTCTCGATTCTCACTCGTAGCAAATTGATGGTCCAAAACAGGACGGCGCAAGCTGATTAGGCCTTGCTCCTCTCCATCCGCAACACTATGGGGAATGCTAGAACATTGCTGCTATCACTTCCAAGCCTTTGTCCGTTTACGCAGTTGGGCTGGCTGGGGTGAGGCTAGCAAGGAGACAATGTACAATACACACCAATGCGTGGTGTCAGTGCAGATCTTACTTGATGTCAACTAAAAGCCTAACTATAGTAAGTGCCAAATAACACCGCAATACAGGTCATTCACCCACCTTCAACACGATGTCGCAAAATTTAATTTATGTATGGTAAACAAACAGTACTAGGAGATTCGTACGATTACCGTCTTAGCGACAGGTTTGTATGGAAAGCGACAGAATTAGCCATTCATAAATTGAATTTTGCGACATCGTGGTGAAGGTGGGTGGGTGATTGCGGTGTTATTTGGCACCTACTATAGCAATGTGGCATAAAAAAAATTACAGAGTAAAAGTCATACAAACACTAATTTAATTCTGAAAATTAACAGCTTTCATTGGTATTTTTATCATTTTGAATCATCACTGTGTGACATATACTGCGTGCACACTATGCCCATGCCGCTGCCGGCATTAATGCCGCTTAGTGAGAATAAAGGCGATGTTGCTGTGGCAATAAGTCCGCGGCATTGATGCCGCTATACATTCCTGCAGCGGCTTGAGCATAGTGTGCACGCAGTAATAGACAGACATACTAGCGAAAGCTGTTCGTCTTTACATTAAAGTAATATATAAATACAGATAAATTTTACAGAAAATGGGTGTCGCAGTGAGTAAGTACTCGGAGCTCGGCTCAAATGAGCTTCTCATGAGGTTCTGCTCGACGGATATCATATCGCCCAACGATCCGTTCTGGAATCAGATGCTGTCGTTTAACATAAACCCACCATCTAGCTCGTGAGTATATTATAATCTATACTATAATATAAATCTGTAAAAAAGCCAAAATCTAAAATAAGAGATGGTTATACTAACTAAATATGCTGTATAGACTTGTTGGGAAAACATGGAAAAGCTCTTTAAGACAGACGTAAAATAATTGAATTTGAATTAATTAATAAATAAATAATCAATATTCACGGACACTTCACACAACGCCTTCCAGTCCCAAACTAAGCAAAGCTTGTGCTATGGAAACTAGACGGCTGATACATACATTTTTTGTTTTTTTTTGTATATACATACTACTTATAATACGTAGAAACACCCAGACAAAGAATAAACATCTATGTTTACAACACACAAATGTTTGTTCTCGGTGGGGATCGAACCCACGACCCACAGCACAGAAGGCAGAGCTACTACCGACTGAGCCATGACGCCTTTCATATATAATTTTTATAACTTTATGTCTAATACAAGCAGTGGCTTAAAACAGAATGATTATTATCTAATAGAGCATCTGTTGCTCGAGCTCGCTGCATCAGCAAATTCTGCATTCTCTTTCTTTGTTCGCCGTCTGGCCGTGTGAGCGCGCGTGGGCGTCAATGCAAACCAACAGTAATTAAGCCTACTCTCCATTAAAGATGGAATGACTGGATTATGCAAACATAACTATATACTAGTGGCGCGTCTTGGGAGAGACCTACGTCCAGCAGTGGACCGATATAGGTTGATGATGATGATGATGATGATGATGAACTATATACTAAATAAATGATTCTGATTCTAAAAATCATGTTTGTCTATCGGGTCTAATCGAGTTTGTTTGTGGATCACTTTTCCGGTTTAAAACATAGGCTATATTTTATTGAAATCAAAGACGTGGATTCTTAGATACAGCTTGAACTCTCTAAACCAAAAGCGGCCATTTGCTACGAGGTTCATCGTATGGTAGTTGACAGATATTTTGGTCGAAAGTTTCGCACGCGTACGAAGTCGTGGGTATCAGCTATAGTAGGTGCCAAATAACAATACAGGTCATTCACCCACCTTCACCACGATGTCGCAAAATTCAATTTATGTAAGGTAAACAAACAGTACTACGAGATTCGAGCGATTACCGTCTTAGCGACAGGTTTGTATGGAAATCGACAGAATTAGCCATACATAAATTGAATTTTGCGACATCGTGGTTAAGGTGCGTGAATGACCTGTATTAAGGTGTTATTTGGCACCTACTATAGTAATCTATATACTTATTTGGTACCTATAAAACACGCCATCTTTTTGCACGCCCAGGAAAACTGGTAGACAATGCTCTTAGCATTAAGTACTACTTGTTTGTGATTTTTTTTAATTAATAAATACTTTTTAGGCAAGAACAGCTGATATTTGACTCCAGCACGGAGCCGCTTCTGAACAAGTTTCTACAGAATAATCTGCAGACCGGAAACCTCGGTTCTTTGCTGCAAGTTTTTATTACCAGAGCCTCGATTCTCCTCGCCTCGCCTAACAGTGATAAGTACGTAGTATAATAATAATAAAAAAATTGTGCGTGGAGTCCCTCCGCGCGGATGAAGTGAAACTTCGAGTGCCACGCATTCACTCTCGCTCTGTCTCTTGCTATTCCCCCTCTCCAGGAGCGTTAAACGTTTAACACAACCTTGTTGGAAGTCGCATTAGAAGTTTCACTTCAATTAGGCCTTTGCATCTAATCTAATGAGACATTGACACAGTTTTGGAATAAGCTAAGATTTTTATTGGAATCCCATACGACATTGTTTTTAAAAGCATTACATACTATAGGTTCCGACACGGTTTAATAGCTCTGCCTTTCGTGCTGTGTGTCGTGGGTTTGATCCCCACTGAGAACAAACATTTGAAACTTACATGTTTGTTCTATGTCTGAGTGTTACTATTAATGTAAAAAAAATATTTAATTATCTATTTCTATCAGCAATCTAGTTCCCATAGTACTCTGTTTAGTTTAGGACTAGAGGGCGCTGTGTGAAATCTCCAAAAATATGTATAAGGTTTATACGGGGTCAGTAACATGGCAGTACAGTAACCCAGTCCAGCGCTGACTTGTTACTGGGTGCATGTAAACAATAGTTTCGTGCCGTATTGGCAGTGACTGGGTCCGAAACCAAGATAACTGGGTCCAGTTGCTGGCATTGTGTAAACCTTGCATAAAACCGTGGGTTATTCCATCCAGTCCTACCAGTATTTTGATTATCTAACTGTTTGGACAAAAATATTCCAAATTTTTAGGATGACTGTCTGTGTATCCAAAATATTCGATTAGTCAGTCTAACAGTTTGGAATATTTTTGTCCAAACAGTTAGATAATCGGGTTAGGCTCATAATCCCTTTTGAGTCGTCCCCTTCAAGGGGATTATGAGATTTTTTGGCTCATAATCCCCTTGATTTCAAAATTTTAAAATCAAGGGGCCTATTTACACCGTAATAGCTATAACTAGCTATCCCACCAACCTCAAAATACTGTTGAAATATCGTATGGTATCTGTACGTATTTGCCGCATGCCTCAGCCCCTAATAAAAATTGTAAACTAAGATGAAAATTAGCGACCTATTCAACATGTAGGTAGATACATACCTAGTTCACCTACTATTGTCAAACTATCCAGTTCGGTATCTCATCATAGTATTATTTTACACTACCTACCTAGTTAAAAATATAAAATTAAAATCTTCATTTAATGGAATTTTTTAGGGACATTCTTATGAAAAGAAAAATGATTGATTATGATATATGGAATAAACCAAAACCGTATCTTATAACAGGTTTTACAAGGCAATCATTTGTTCACAGTGTCATGTTAGCATGGCAGACCTACAACGCTCTATTCGTCATCCGAGCTGTCACAAAATATCTTGTTGAAATGGTCACTGAATATGATTTGTGCAAACATTTGGATGTACAGCCAGATCGAAGGGTACATAGAGTGCATGAGGAAACGCCGCCTACTGTAAGTTTTATCTTCACTACATAGTATAAAGCAAAGTCGCTTCCCGCGTCTGTCCTAATGTCTGTATGTATGTATGCTTAGATCTTTAAAACTACACAACGTATTTTGAAGCGGTTTTTTTTAATAGATAGCGTGGTTCAAGAGGAAGGTTTGTATGTATAATACATCATCATCATCACTGCATTGCACCCGTGCGAAGCCGGAGCGGGTCGCTAGTATTCAATAAGGAGTCAAGACAAGCTTGGGATGAACTAGCTTCAACTTATTCAATAATCTTTTCTTTCTAAATACATAAAACACAGCCTAAACTATATGTCCTAGAGGTATGAAATTTGGAGGGTAGTATCCTTATATAGTGTAGGGGTGCACTAAGAAAGGAGTATGCTGCTACCACGCGATCAAAGCCGCGGGCGACAGCTAGTAATATTATAAACGCGAAAATTTGTTTGTATGGATGTTTGTTACTCTTTCACGCAAAAACTACTGATCCGATTTTGATGAAACGTGGAATATATATTGTCCGTGGCCTGAATTAACACATAGGCTACTTTTTATCCCGGAAAATCAACGGGATCCAACGAGACACGAACGAAGTCGCGGACGGAAGGTAGTCCTACCTAATCGTACAAAACCTAATGACGATTCAAAGTGATCACTAAGATTTTATTTCTGTTTTTATTTATATTTTACTAGGTGCCGCCCGCTACTTCGTTCGCGTCCCGTTGGATCCCGTAAATTTTTCGGAATAAAAAGTAGCCTAATATGTGTTAATCCAGGTCACGGACAATATATATTCCAAGTTTCATCCAAATCGGATCAGTCGTTTTTACGTGAAAGAGTAACAAACATCCATCCAACCATCCATCCATCCATAGGTACTTACAAACTTTCGCGATTATAATATTATAATAAGATTGTTTTCCAGCCTCAAGACCAAGAAGACCAGACACTGACAGAATTTCCACCATCACCAGCCAATGAGCCGGACTCGTCTCCAAAACTGCTGCCGGAGAGCCGTGTGGAAATGCTCATTGATGCATTGATCAGTTTGATCATCGACGTACCTGTTACGTGAGTATCTCTTGAGCGCAAAAAGGCCACTGACACTGGTGGCCTACGAGTGACACAGCCACTGTTGGCCTGCGACAGTCACAGCTACTGGTGGCCTGCGACTGCCATAGCTACTGGCGGCCTGTGACAGCCAAAGCCACTGGTGGCGTGCGAATGACAGCCACTGGTGGACTGCGAATAACAAAGCCACTGGAGGCCTGCAACTGCCATAGGCACTGATGTCCTGCGACTGCCATAGGCACTGGTGGCCTGCGACTGCCATAGGCACTGGTGGCCAGTGACAGACATAGCTACTGGTGGCCATTGACAGCCATAGCCACTGGTGGCCTGTGACAGCCACACGCATGAAAAAAGATAAGTTCTATTAGTAATTAGTTTCCATAGCACAAGCTTTGTTCAGTTTCAGATAGCGCTGTGTGACATATCTAAGAATATTTTTTTTATTTACTATATATTTTTACAGAGATAACACATACTATCTTCACCTGGAATGCATCAATACAATACTGGTACTAATGTCAGTATACATGTTCGCCGGTCTTCACGAACAGACAAGAGTCATTGAATCCTCGCTTATATATAGGTAAGCAAGCAAGCTCCTATGGCCAACTCTGGTGACGGAGTTTACAGGCCGCCTTTAGGCGTATGTATAAGGCAGACAACACTCTCGCTCGCACATTTCAACATTTTTGAAAATATAGTATAACTAAATGTAATTATGTGAAATTGCAGAGCTTCAGGTTCGAGAGAATAACAATGCAAAGGTTCAGTAAAAGTATCACATTGATCCAAACAAGTTTTCTAACTAAAACAAGTCTTTTGGTTGAAAAACTTGTTTGGATCAATGTGATACTTTTACTGAACCTTAGCATTGTTATTCTCTCGACCCTGAAGCTCTGCAATTTCACATAATTACATTTAGTTATATTATATCTTCAAAAATGTTGAAATGTGCGAGCGAGAGGGTTGTCTGCCTTATACATACGCCTTAAGGCCTCCGTCATGGCTTAACAACTTTGGTAAGTTTGTAGTTGTTTTAATTAAGTTAAATTAATTAATTTATTGTTAAATTTAAGTTAGATATAAAAAATAGCTAACCAAATTCCCAATGTTAGGCACGCGTCACAGCTTAGTTGGTAATAGCACTGCCATCCGTGCTGTGGGTCGTGGGTTCGATCCGCTGAGAAAAAACATTTGTGTGTGGCAAACATAGATGTTTGTTCTATTGTATGTTTGGGACTAGAGAGCGTTGTGTGATATGTCCCAGAAAATTTATATCTATTTACTAACTGTAACCCGCGACTTCGTACGCGTGCGAATCTTTCCACCGATATATGTGGCAACCAGCATACGAGGAACTTCGTAGAAGATGGCTGCGTTTGGTATTTCAATAAAATATAGCCTGCTTAAATCCGGAAAAAGGGCTTCCGAATGGTAAATAAATATTATTTTTGTAAATGGTAATTAACTTATTTGGTTACAGAACTCTCTTCCAAGGCAGATATGGAATGCACGCTCCACTACTTGTTAAAACACTAGTGAATAATATATGCGCTATGCTACCAGCCCCGCCTACTATGTTCGGGGCGAGAAGCGAAGGGGGCAGTATACTTATTGATCTTGCATGTAAGTTTACATCTGACTTGTTAGTATCTTACATGTAAGTTAACATCTGAATTGTAAGTTTACATCTGACTTGTTAGTATCTTACATGTAAGTTAACATCTGAATTGTAAGTTTACATCTGACTTGTTAGTATCTTACATGTAAGTTAACATCTGAATTGTAAGTTTACATCTGACTTGTTAGTATCTTACATGTAAATTAACATCTGAATTGTAAGTTTACATCTGACTTGCTAGTATCTTACATGTAAGTTAACATATGAATTGTAAGTTTACATCTGACTTGTTAGTATCTTACATGTAAGTTAACATCTGAATTGTAAGTTTACATCTGACTTGTTAGTATCTTACATGTAAGTTCACATCTGAATTGTAAGTTTACATCTGACTTAAGATAATATATATCTTTATTTGTCCCCAAGCATAAGTATACACACTTGTTAGTATCTTGCATGTAAGTTTACATCTGACTTGTTAGTATCTTGCATGTAAGTTTACATCTGACTTGTTAGTATCTTGTATGTAAGCTAACATGTATTGGTATTCAGCGTAGCAATACAGCCAGTACCTTGTACAAGCTTCCGATTGCTACTAATTTGGACCAGTTGAGCTATCTATAAATCGTTTGCAACGGTTTGTAGACAGCTCAACTGTTTTTTGTCGTGTTTTTTGTGAAAATTGTAAATACCGTATTGGTCGTAATACTCTTTGTGAATAGAGAAAAGTTTACATTTGATTTGTTAGTATCTTGTATGTAAGTTTACATCTAACTGGTTAGATAACTCTAGACAGGCGCCACAGGTCAGTTGGTAGTAGCTCTGCCTTCCGTGCTGTGGTTTGTGGGTTCAATCTCCATTGAAAACAAACATTTGTGTGTGATAAACATAGATGTTTGTTCTATGTCTGGATGTTACTTTGTATTATAAGTATGTATTTACAAAATAAAAAAAATTAGGTGTTCTATCAGCAATCTAGCTCCCATAGTACAAGCTTTGCTTAGTTTGGATCTAGAAGGCGTTGTGTTAAATGTCCAAGAATATTTATTATATTGTCTACAGCTGGGTTCTGGAACATGTTAACATTCGCGTCTCCAACCCAACGCTCCATACACTCGCACCCGCCAGCAGACCGGCACGAGCTGCTGGATCGATTGAAGTGTGAACATCCCGCGGCGAACCAATCATGCCTTCTGCTCCTTGCGTTGGCAAACCATTGCATCAGAAAGGACAATCTGTATAGGGCTTCGTTACTTTCCGCTCAGGATACTGCTGGTAAGGAAATGCATCTGGATTTGTTATGGCTTAACAGATGTTCCGTCATGGCTTAACGTCTGTCTCGTCATAGCTTAATGTTTGTTATGGCTGAGTAATGATTTACATATTTATCCGTCATGGCTTGATTATTTTTGGTCATGGCTTAACGTCCGTTGCGTCATAGCTTAATGATGGTTATGGATAAATATTGTTTTAAATACTGCGGATGAGCTCCATTATGTCTAAGCAGCATTTCCGTCATGGCTTAATAGCTATCTGAATATAAGATAATTTACTTTGAAAGAAAAAAATAAAATACGTTTAGTTTAGACATACTAAACATTATCAGCACAATAATCGAGTGAGCGAAGCGAACGAAGATCTTAGTGACTTGGGCAAAAATGCTTTGTATGTTTGTTCGTCGAGATCTTTTGAACCGCTTATCCGATCTTCACAGAATTTGGTCGGTATACGGATAGTACTCTTAAATTTTACTGGTTTGAAAAATAAAGTAAATCGGTCAAGGGGTCGTAAAGTTATGAGAGTCCAAAGGGAGTAAAAAAAAGAAGTCGTACAATAATATCAAGTGGGGTGTCATATGATAGGGTTTGTTTAGACATTCCAAAACCATTTTTATTTTGATTTTAGGTCTAATAGTTTTTGAGTTATTGTAAAAATTATAAAATTGGCAAACCCAGTATAACGTGAGCTACTATTTCTTGCAGTTTCAATGATTTTGTAGTTCAAGTAAGACTGGTACTTAGCTAGACGGCGATTTCGAAGCGATTTGCAAAGTTTATTACAACCATTGTCAATAAAAATTGTTTGTGTTTTATTAACCTCCGAGCATCACGAGATTTCAGTTCGGGGCGAACTACTAGTTAATGAACAAGAATATAATTGACCGAGTGAGCGAAGCAAACGAAGATCTTAGTGACAACTTGGGCAAAAATGCTTTGCATGTTTGTATGTTTGTATGTTTGTATGTTTGTTCGTCGAGATCTTTTGAACCGCTCATCCGATCTTCACAGAATTTGGTAGGTATACGGATAGTACTCTTAAGTTTTACTGGTTTGTAAAAATAAAGTAAATCGGTCAAGGGGTTGGAAAGTTATAAGATTCCAAAGGGAGTGAAAAAATGTTGTTTATGGCCGATAAATAATAGTATTTACAACAACTCCAAAACTATTTAACCTAGAATAAAAATAGGACCGGTTTTGGAATGTCTAAAGTCTAAAAGCAAAGCCCTATTATATGATATTTTTGTACGACATTTTTTTTTATTCCGTTTGTATCCTGTATCTTTACAACCTCTTGACTGACTGCGAGATCTCAGTTCGGGGCGAACTACTAGTATAATATTTTGTCATAATAATTACAGAAACATTGTCAACAACTCCATCAAAAGATTCGCAATGCGAAGGAACACAGATCACACCTCCTAGAATCGAGATGGAAGCGGTAAGTTTAATAATTCTAAGATCTAAGGTAGGCGACGTTCTCCGCGGTCACGATTTGGATGGGTGATCGTTACTTGATCGAAAACTTGATTATCACTACATAGTACAAAGCAAAGTCGCTTCCCGCGTCTGTCCTAATGTCTGTATGTATGTATGCTTAGATCTTTAAAACTACACAACGGATTTTGATACAGTTTTTTTAATAGATAGAGTGATTCAAGAGGAAGGTTTATATGTATAATACATGTATAATATTGTAGAGAAACACTGATAAATTTACAATAATGTAACCCAAGGTGTAAAAAATACAAATGGTATAGCAAAACACAACTGACACAACTGACAGCTAAACGTAATGTTTAAAAATTTGACATTTGAAAAAGAAAGCCGTAATTTCAACCACTGCGGTCAGACCGACGCAAGTTCAAACCCAAGGCGACATTGGTATCGATTCGGTTGTTGCATTTTTCTAAACTAACCTAATTTGACATAACTAAAAATGTTGCCGTCCCTTTTTCATAAACTGAAACGATAAGGACGGCTATAATTTTAGAGCTGTCAAATTAGGTTAGTTTAGAAAAAGGCAACAACCGAATCGATACCATTATAAGCTTTTTTCAACTTTTTAAATTTTTTTTTACTTTTATACTTGTGCGAAGCTGGGCCGGGTCGCTAGTATTATAATAAAAAGATCTTTCCATTTATGACAAAGAAAAACATTCAACTACTTTTATATTGATTACAGCTTCATAAGTTCCTGTGTGCGACGGCGGGATGCGAGCATTCGACATTACTGTTATATCTAATGCTGCATTCTTGTAAAACTTACAAGAAATATGTGAGCACTGTGCCTAATATTGAGAATTTGGTAAGATATATTTATAAAGAGCATACAGGGTGAAGAGAAATGTACGACATTAAATAAAAACACGGTTAGACGATCATTAGACGATCATTTGACAGGCGTCATGGCTCAGTCGGTAGTAGCTCTGCCTTCCGTGCTGTGGGTCGTGGGTTCGATCCCCACCGAGAACAAACATTTGTGTTGGCAAACATAGATGTTTGTTCTGTGTCTGGGTGTTTCTATGTCTTATAAGTATGTATTTATACAAAAAAAAATGTATGTATGTATTCTATCAGCCATCTAGTTTCCATCGTACAAGCTTTGCTTAGTTTGGGACTAGAAGGCGTTGTGTTACGTGTCCATGAATATTTATTTATTTATTACATAGTATTATTTATTACATAAAAAAAAAATGTAAAAAAACAAAAAAAAAATCAAATTAATATTTTTTTTTTATAAAATAAATATTATATTCTTGGACGTTTTTACACAACGCTTTTGTTTTATACAAAAGTTTATTTAGTACTAAATTTATTTATTTATTTATTTTATTAAATGATGAAACAAGCCGATAGCCATGGGCCATCCCATTTGATGTTAAGTGGCCACTGCCTATAATGATAGATAGAAAACTTTATTGTACACCACATGATATAAGGAAATTACAGAATAAATATTTATTTATTTACTTACTATCTATAAAGGTTCAACCAAATGCAATAGAGTAGTCATTTCATACTATTATTTCCATTTGTCAATATCCTAATACAGAGTTGCGTGAAGTACAATGGGCGGCCTTATTGCTATGAGCGATCTCTTCCAGGCACGATGCATTGCCTCACTGAGCACATCCACTAAAGACGTGTTTTAGTTTAATGTCGTCCATGGCTCATGGCTAGCCTTGTTTAGCCAATCTCCACTGATTATCTAAGTTAAGCGACGTTCTGTGCGATCACTATTTGGATGGGTGACTGTTTGTGGCATTTACATCTGAGCGCTTCCGTGCTTCGGAGCGTACGTTAAACTGTCCCGGCTCTAGCAGTCGTTAAACCACGACGGAGGCCTTAAGGCGGCCTAAAAACTCCGTCACCGACTAACTCATACGAGCTAGCTACCCTGTATATTTAAATCTATTTATTTAATTATAAAATGTGTCTCAAACTTTTACATATATTTATTGTTATTTTCCAGATAGTTCCAATACTGCAAGTACTATACGACGCGAATCTCAATAACTCACATCAGATATACATGTCCCTTATTGTGCTACTGATTTTGACGGAAGACGAGGCGTTGATCAAAAATGTTCACACTATTGTAAGTAATAATAATAATAATTATTATTATTGTTTTAGCCTACGGCAATGATGCGGCCTATATGGGTACCTAGCCCTACGACCGATTGTCGTTACTTAGCTGGTTCTTAGGATTCTTTGCTATCTAGCTTATAATTGAAAATACTGGTAAAAAGTAGGTAAATCAGTTTAATTTCAATAAAAATACAATAATTAGCAGAGCACCTATGAGTTTGGCGAAATGAGAGGACGAGTGACGCTTGCAAGGTCGCGGTGCAGCGCTCTCTGTAGTGACGCGTAGACAATTATTATGTTTTTATTATCATCTGATACCCGCGACTTCGTACGCGTGCGAAACTTTCCACCAAAATATCGGTCAACCAGCATACGATGAACCTCGTAGTAAATGGCTGCTTTTGGTTTAGAGAGTTCAAGCTGTATCTAAGAATCCACGTCTTTGATTTCAATAAAATATAGCCTATGTTTCAAGCCGGATAGTATAAGCTTCTGAATAGTATAAGTTTTGTTGAAATTGGTGCAGTAGTTACGGCGTGATCCGCGATTAAAAAATAGATAAACAGACAAACTCGATTTTCGGAATCAGAATCGTTTATTTAGTACATCTGCATATTTAATTTATTTATATCTTTATTTTAGATTTTGACTTAAAAAAATATATAAATAAATAAATAAATATTCATGGACACTTAACAAAACGCCTTCTAGTCCCAAACTAAGCAAAGCTTGCACTATGGAAACTAGATTTTTTTGTAAATACATACTTATAATACATAGTAACACCCAGACACAGAACAAACATCTATGTTTACAACACACAAATGTTTGTTCTCGGTGGGGATCGAACCCACGAGCCACAGCACGGAAGGCAGAGCTACTACCGACTGAGCCATGACGCCTGTCTCTTATGCTGGGGCCACACTAGCGTTTAACGTCAAAGCCCTATATCTCGATAATTATTGCGATAATTTTTAACGCATTAAAGTGGGTGGCTACACTTTAACGGTCAACATGAATGCTCATTATTGGCGATAAAAACGGCGTTGAATTTACTTCAATTCAGGCAAGATGGACGTCGACAGAGCTCTATATTTCATGAGTGCAAATTTATATTATTTGATTTTATTGAATCATTATCGAATAAAGAGAAAACGGAAACAAACATGGTTCTGTTTGCAGAATCTCAAGAAAAGTAATTACTTTTTCGTTACTCCACTCCGTCGCCATAGTACGTATAGACAAAAACGTGCGATTTTGAGGCAAATCCGTCCTAAAAAAACTAATACGTCCGAACCCGTTGCGCTCTCGACGCACACTGACAATACGTAGTGTGGCCGCTTCATCGCATCAATTCTCGTGTTAAACTCTTTGATGTACCGCCTCCTGAGCTATCGCCTAACGCCAAACGGCATTGTTAATGCCGTTGTCAAATTATCCCGTTAAGTTGTGGCTACACCTATAGTTAACGTCCATTATCGCGATAATTAATGGCATTTCTCGTTAGTGTGGCCCGGGCATTAAGTTGTGGCTACACCTATAGTTAACGTCCATTATCGCGATAATTAATGGCATTTCTCGTTAGTGTGGCCCGGGCATTATAATAGTACATTTTTTAATTTCAATTACAGATGGTTAAAAACCTATATTGGTACACGGAGCGTTCAATATCGGAAATATCGCTTGGTGGTCTCATGGTGTTGGTTATCATAAGAGTATTACAACACAACATGGCGTGGGTTCGAGATAAATATCTACATACAAACTGCGCAGCCGCTATTGCTAACATGAGTTGTAAGTTATAGTTTACTAGCTCCCGTCGGCGACTTCGCACGGGTGTTAAACAAAAAATTCTTAGGTATTTTTTTTACACCGTGGGTTATATTATTGAAGTTTTAGTAAGGAACCCTATTTTTTTGAAAATATAATATAGTCTATGTCACCCGGGGATAGTGTAGCTTCCCAACGGTGAAATAATATTTGAAATCGGTTCAGTAGTTTCGGAACCTATTCAATGCAAACCAACAATCAAGTCATTCCTCTTTATAATATTAGTATAGACTAGCTTTCGCCCGCGACTTCGTACGCGTCCGATTTTCCGGGATAAAAAGTAGCCTATGTGTTAATCCAGATCACGGACAATATATACCACCATTTTGTAATTATCAAAAAAAAAAACAGTGTGTGGAGTCCCTCCGCGCGGAAGAAGTTATACTTCGAGTGGCACGCATTCACTCTCGCTCTGTGTTTAATGTGAAATTAATTTAGTATTTATTTTTATGTACTTAACCAATATGCAGTACTAAATTTTCACTTCAAAATAAAAAGTTGCAAAAAGTCGTTGTCAATCTGAAAGCAGTCCGACGGTCTCACCGTTCCGCCAACAGAGCTCGCTCCTGATGGTTGAAATGGCTATGTTTCTCTTTCATTTGTTTGACGCTGTCAGTTGGAAGTCGTATTACTTCAAAAACATGGGCGGTCAAATGCTGAACACTGCCATCTATTAACGATAGTTAGCAGCTAGTCTCTGTCTATTCCCCCGAATAGAAAGAGACAGAGACTATGTCCTCCCGTATAACGCAACCTGGTTGGAAGTCGCATTAGAAGTATAACTTCAAAATTAGAAGTATAACTTCAAAAATGTAAGGATAACAGCAGCAGAGGCTACTGATGCTATTGGCATTGTCAAGATTTTTTTATATTTAATTTTCACCAAGTTAACTTTCATCGAGGTTTGTTTTTAACCAAAATCCTGCACAATTTAGTTAAAATTGCGTGAAATGCGCAAGCGGCTCGGATCGAGACACAAATTATGAATGAGACTTAGGTCAGTAGACTCAGTAGTAGGCGTACGGATAACGAGTAACTAATTACATATATCTTTTTTGGGATATTTTGTTTAATAAATATTTTTTTAATACAGTTGCTCAAAAAGTGTCGTATTGCAGGGACGTATAGCGTTCGGGATGTGGGCTATTACACACTCGTGCATTTTTTTACCTTTCCCGAACTAGTGCGTTCTCTTTCCCAACTGTCAAAATAATGTCTACTAAAAAGAAAAACCGACCATGAAGTTTTTACTAAAAAAATTCATAGAACTTTTTATGATTCATGCAAATACGTATATTTCTAAAAAAAAGCTACTAATTTGTTTCAATATCAGATTTAATGATTTGATTGAATGAGTTAGGTTAGGTTTCATTTCATTTCATCTCATTAAATTTCATTTTCATTTCATTTCATCTCATTAAATTTCATTTTCATTTCATATCAATAAAAAAATTCTACTAAAGACTTGGCTGTATGGGCATAGTTCCCTTTGCCTACCAGAATAAGTGAAGAAAAAAAAATCTCTGCTTATATTCTACGGTTGGCGCCATTTTTCAGAAATTTTCTTTTTATTAAATTGCTTCGTTTTTTCGCAACTGTATTAAAAATAGAAGTTCAGTACACGTGCGGAACCGTCATTGCAACTAGTTCCGACTGCAACCCTCGCCTTCGGCTGCGGCTCGGCTCGGGTACACATTTGTCGGAACTCTTTGCAATGACAGCCTTTCCGCACTTGTAATGAAATATACTATTAAACTACCTAAATATGATCTGTAAAAAACACTGAAAATACAGTTTTATTTTGGTAATTGCAAAATAGTGGTGCATATCAGTTTCATCCAAATCGGATCAGTCGTTTTTACGTGAAAGACTAACAAACATCCATGCATCCTTTCAAACTTTCGCGTTTATAATTTTAGTAGGACAAAAATACGGTCAGAAATATGTAATGGAATTACTTTTTTACATTTGCAGGTGAATTTAGGAATCTCCATCCCTACGTAGCACAAAGACTAATATCACTATTCGAGACACTTACTAAGAGGAGAACAAGACTGTGTTCGCAAATTGAAGGTATGGAAATCGTTTGCTTGAATCTGCGTTCCAAAGGTTAATACTAACATTCACCTTTGGAACGCAGATTCACGCAAGACGTAATAGATTGTCCGTTTATGAATAATCTGCCTCAATAGTATTTAAAAGAAATCGCGCAAAGAATGAAGCGCTCGTTAGAAGCAATACCATCATCTCCGCACTACACCCAGGTTAGTTGGTAGATAATGCTAAATAGCATTAAACTCGCCTCTGTACGAATTTTTGAAAGTGCAATAAAGAATATTCTAATCTAATCTCGTGGCTACTCATCGCCGCTCATCACATCACTATCAGAGGCTTTATGCGCAGTTCCCTAACAGTAAATTCTCTACTAAAGCGAGTTTAAGGCCCCTGTTAGTGTTAGTTTCCGCAGAAAGTCTGGTGTAACAACTTTAGATGTAAACTTGCCCAGCACCATTCTTTTCTCAGCCAAGTTCGATTTATCCACAGGAAAGACAAGACTAGTTTAGTTAGACTAGACTAGTTTAGTTAGTAAGTATTAGCTATTTTGAAGCGCTCGTGTCTAGGCTTGCTTAGTCAATCTTCACCGATTATCTATGTTAAGCGACGTTCTGCGCGGTCGCTATTTGGATGGGTGACCGTTAGTGGCATTTACATCTGAGCGCTTCCGAGCTTTGGAAGGCACGTTAAACTGTCCCGGCTCTAGCAGTTGCTAAGCCACGACGGAGGCCTTAAGGCGGCCTAAAAACTCCGTCACCAGAGTTGGCCACTAACTCATACGAGCTTGCTTGCTTTAAAATAAATAATTTAAAATTATATATAAGGTATATATAGAGTTTGGCCCGTGATTGCAATTGTAATAAAATATTAGAATAATCTTAATCTATCTTCTTCTAAATTAAATATATAAAACTCTTTTGAAGCTGACTGACAATCAACGCACAGCCTAAACTATAAGTCCTAGAGGCATGAAATTTGGAGGGTAGTATCCTTATATAGTGTAGGGGTGCACTAAGAAAGGAATTTTGAAAAGTCGCACCCCAAAGGGTCTATAAGTAGGATCAAAGATTTTGTATGCTGCTACCACGCGTGCAAAGCCGCGAGCGACGGCTAGTCAATGATGTTGTGATTATTGAAAATCATTGTGTTCGTTATTTCAGGAGGCGATATAAACAATTTAGAGTTACCGCATCACGCCGAAGAGAAAACCGAAGAAGTTGTAAGTTATGTTCAAAAAGGTTTTGCACAACGCCCTCTAGTCCCGAACTAAGCAGAGCTTGTACTATAGGAACTAGATTGCCGATAGAATACTTAAATACATTTGTTTCTATAAATAAATAGTACATAATACATAGTAACACCCAGACACAGAACAAAAACTTAAGAGTACTATCCGTATACCTACCAAATTCTGTGAAGATCGGATAAGCGGTTCAAAAGATATCGACGAACAACCATGCAAAGCATTTTTGCCCAAGTTGTCACTAAGATCTTCGTTCGCTTCGCTCACACGATCAATAAAGGCCAGCTAGCTTACTTTTTCCTTCGTATTTTCCCTACAGATGGATCACATAGCAGTTCTAGACGAAGTGTTAAGAATGCTGCTTGAAATTATCAACTCGTGCTTAACACACCAACTGGCGAATAACCTCAATGTGGTTTACGCGCTGTTACATAAACGACAACTTTTCCATGAGCATCGGAATCAACCTATAGCGCAGAATATTGAAATGGTAAGTCATATAAATGAGGGGTATATTCAGTCTTCTGAACCTGAACTGTAACCCATTCAAACCATTTGCCACAAACTGCCGCACTGTACTTGTTTAGGGAATGTCGATTTCCTACCTAGTTAGTTGTAGCTTATATGCTGAGACGGGACCTTTTTTGCCTCACACAATACTTATTATAATAAGTACCTAGGTACTAAATCCTATTTAAGTAGGTACTTAACTGGTTTGTGGTTCGTAGGTAGGCACTAGTCTTAACATTTTTGTTTGATTGTTAGTAATTTAATGTTAGATTAGATATTATATAGGTAGGTAGGTACTAGTCTCACTTTTTTTTTGTTTGTAAGTAATTTAATGATAGTTCCTTTTTCTGCTCTTACTTTTTCATTATTGTTTATGATTTTTAGATACCTAAGTACCTACCTACCTATATTGTGGATAGGTACCTGTATGTAAGTGTGGGCAATAAAAAGTTTTTCTTTCTTTCTTTCTAAACTATAACTGAATTTTTCATGATTAAATCAGTTATTTTTAGAGTTATGGGGTTATTCCCAACGAGCCCAACGGCCAGCCCACTTGTGAGCCAGATGGGAAAATAGATTCCCATCGAGCCCACTATGCAAATTATTGGGCTCGATGGGAATATTACATTAGTCATATTAGCTGCTCATCACTTCACTATTAAGTTTTCATGAAAAAGCGGCAACACTCTATTTGCCAAGGATTGAATGATACAGCTTGAACTCTCTAAACCAAAAGCAGACATTTGCTACGAGGTTCATCGTATGCTGGTAGATAGATATTTTGGTGGAAAGTTTCGCACGCGTACGAAGTCGCAAGTGATAAATAAAATTACAAAAATTTTCAATCGCTAACTTTTCGTTTGCAGATAAATTAAAACTTATAACGTTTCCAGGTAATCGGTTACTTTTCAACACGACTACAAAGGGTCCAAGAAGGTGCAGGTGGGGAGTTAGGCGTTAATGAAGTACTGGCTTGTATTAAGAAGGGCGCTGAGCAATGGTCCAGTGATAGATTAAAGGTATTTGTGTACGTTTTAAAACTATCATGTAATTTCAAAAATTGAAAATAGTATTTTTTTTATCTTCTGAATATATAAAACTCTTTTGAAGCTGACTGACAATCAACGCACAGCCTAAACTATAAGTCCTAGAGGTATGAAATTTGGAGGGTAGTATCCTTATATAGTGTAGGGGTGCAATAAGAAAGGAATTTTGAAAAGTCGTACCCTAAAGGGTCTAAAATTAAAATCAAAGATTTTAACCAAATAATGCGTATGCTGCTACCACGCGAGCAAAACTACGGGCGACTGCTAGTTGAATATAAATATCCTTGGACATTTCACACATGCTCTCTAGTCGCAAACTAAGCAAAGCTTGTACTATGGTAACTAGATTGCTGATAGAATACTTATATACATTTTTTTTGTAAATACTTATGATACAATCATAGTAAAGCCCAGACATTTGTTCTTACCGAAGCGCTCGTGGCTAGGCTTGCTTAGTCAATCTTCACCGATTATCTAAGTTAAGCGATGTTCTGTGCGGTCACTATTTGGATGGGTGACCGTTAGTGGCATTTACATGTGAGCGCTTCCGTGCTTCGGAGGGCACGTTAAACTGTCCTGGTTCTAGCAGTCGTTAAGCCCCGACGGAGGCCTTAAGGCGGCCGAAAAACTCCGTCACCAGAGTTAGCCACTAAGTCATACGAGCTTGCTTGTTTGCTTTGTTCTTAGTGGTGATCGAATCCGCGACCCACAGCACGGAAGGCAGAGCTACCAACTGAGCTGTGATCTTGTAATTACTTTCAGAAATTTCCCGATCTTAAGTTCCGGTACGTGGAAGAGGACAGGCCGGAAGATTTCTTCACGCCGTACGTGTGGGCGCTCAGCGGGACCTGCGGCAACGTGCATTGGGCCAGCGAGGGCGGAGCACGGGCCTTACAACACCTGCTGAACATATGAACATGCAGGTCATGACCTGTGACCATGAACACGGGCCTTACAACACCTGGTGAACATATGAACATGCAGGTCATGACCTGTGACCATGAACACGGGCCTTACAACACCTGCTGAACATATGAACATGCAGGTCATGACCTGTGACCATGAACACGGGCCTTACAACACCTGCTGAACATATGAACATACAGGTCATAAACACGGGCCTTACGACACCTGCTGAACATATGAACATGTGGAACTTTCACTTGTGACCAAGATGGACTACAATCTTAACGTACTAATATAATAAAGATAAATTTCTTTCACAACAATGTCACTTCTTCGTAACTATTATTACAAACAATCTAAAACAAATATGTATATTTTGTTGTTTACACTATGTTCTCGCAGTTTAAGGTGTGGTTTTAGTTTTTGAGACAGGTCTGGGATTATTTTAGTGCTGTCAAATTAGGTTTAGAAAAATGCAACAACAGAATCGACACCAATTCGATGTTGTTATCACAAAATCGGGTTTATTACGCATTTTAAGTGTACAAAGATGCTTTTTTTAGTTTATTTTAGCCTATTTCGATTAATTAAAAAACTTGCACCGGTGACCAATAGCAAGCAAGCTCGTATGAGTTAGCGGTCAACTCTGGTGACGGTGTTTTTAGGCCGCTTTTAGGCCTCCGTCGTGGCTTAACGACTGCTAGAGCGCTCAGATGTAAATGCCACAACGGTCACCCATCCAAATAGTGACCGCGCAGAACGTCGCTTAACTTAGATAATCGGTGAAGATTAACTAAGCAAGCAAGCCACGAGTGCTTCACCTGTTGCCAATAAATACTGAGTAAGGTAAAATGTGGTTACAAATTAGTCTGCAATTAAAATCACGCCTCTGGATTTGTTGGTCAATTCTGTCTTCACAACTCTGATCTTGTCAATTTTTACACTAAATGAAATGGAAATCTATGAATTCAACCCAATTCACTAGTATTGCTAGTTTTATTGATGGAACTATTAGGAATTTTTTAGTTAGTAGTTTATTTGAGATTCTCTCATGTTGCTATGATAATTGACAAAAACATAAGATAAATTAAATATTTGGAATGGCAATACTATTTTGTGTGTATACATTAAATAAACCTAGTGCCTATATTTTTCTTCCTATAATAATAATTAAAATAATGTAGGGAATTTTCCACTCTATTTATTATTTAGAAATACTTGTACTTTTATATTAGGTAGTACCTACTTATTTATATAGGCTGAGAGGATGGTATAGGTACTACAAGCCTACTCCATCTAAAACTATGTACCAAGGGGCCTAGTATAAGTTTTGGTGTAAAACGTCTGACGCCCAGCACACCAGTGGGCGCTGATTTGTATGGAGACACTGAGCGGATTCTTTGAGAAGCTTGGTCTACACCAAGCCCGTACTCGAATGTCGAGCTTCTCAAAAAATCCGCTCAGTGTCTCCATAGAAATTAGCGCCCTCTGGTGTACTGCACACTATACACTGAAAACTTGTAATACGCACTACAGCATCCCGTACAGAGGGGCATGGGTAAAAACCCAACGCTGTATATCATCTAGATTAGATTCAATAAACTAAACAGTAGCTATGTAACGAATTTTAAATGATTTTTATCAATTATACTTAGAAACAAACGCAATATAGTTTATAATAATTAATAATTTCAACACAAGTAACAAATAGTTTCATTTTAGTAAAGCATGTGTGTGTAAGGTGTAAATGGTGTTGGTGTAAATGCAGCTTTATCTCCGTCACATCCTTCGTCTGTGATCTCCGTGGACGTAGATTCTGACAGGACAGGCGTGTGCAAGACAGAATATTATGAATCTTACGGAAAAGTTACATCCACAGACGGTTACATCAATTCTACGGAAAAGCTTGGAAGAATAACGAAAAGAGGCACGCTTGAATTTTGGCGCCATATTATACTTGCCAGTATTAAAATCAATGAGACGCTTACCATAGATAATTTTGAGTGAATCACTCAAAATTCATGTCTATGGTAAGCGAATCAGCTGTCATTATCACACAGTAGTTGTCATTCCGCTGTCAAAGTAATCAATCGAATTCGTGTGTGCAATGAATGGAAATCGTCAAAATCTCGCTAATGTGGTGTGTGTAAACAAAATATTTTTTAATCAGCATTTTTGAGAACAATAACTATTTTAGTTATACGTGGTTTGTGTTAGAAACTTTACAAATCATCTGTGTGTTAATCATCTTCGGCGAAGAAACTCTTACGACGACAAAAGCTAATTTCTTTCTTCCCAATAGGGTACCATATCGTGAGTTTTGTTTTTTTGTAAATTATAGTTTATTTTATTCATACAATATACCTATGTTGCTCATATTACCAAACTCTTTGTTAGTATTTAGAGGTTGAATTTATTTGGGCTTTATTTGATCTACACAAGTAGGTAATACATCTTACACTTATTTCCTTGTAACCCAAATCTATGAACTACCCTCTCATTATTCACCGAATTTGAATTTCAATATCATAAACTATGTACCTACCTAACTTGAAATAGTTTTTATTTGAAATATTTTACTTTTTTATGTGACCAAGGCTAGGTTTCTTGAAGATAATAGTAGGTAGGTACTTTGTAACTCTATATTATATTATAATGTACGATTGTTGTGCCTCTATTGTCTCTGTAAATCTACATCCTTATTTTGTATATTTAATAAAGTAGAGGTGAGTGAGACAATTGCACACATTAATATTTATTTATTTTTGTAAGTACTTACCTAGCTGCAAACTTTAAATTAATTATTGATATGAATGTGCTCCACTGCTACTGTACATCAATGGATTTTTAGTTCAGACAATTTATATGCGCATTAACACAAGCTTAACGGTGAAGGAAACCATCATGAGGAAACCCTTGGCTTAGTCAGCTCCGCATGTATTGACCTTGTCTTTCCGGTGGATATGGCTGACTAGGCTGAGAGGATGGAATATGTGCTGCGCAAGCCTACTCCATCTAAACATTGTCCCAGGCACTATAGTGTCCCGTTAAGTGTAGGCATAGGTTGCCTCCTGACGCTTTATAAATTGGTTTGCTTTTATTGACCTGTCAGGAGGTGACTTTGAAGTATCTTTTATCCAAGTAAAATCTTAGGCAGTTGGTAAATCACAAGTGTGGTGAAAGAAATCACTGCCTTAACTGCAGTAACATTCTAGAAATACAACAGTAGGTAACAATGAGGTATACAAAATAAGCAAGACAAGTTTTGAAACTGGTTCCGAGCTGTTGTCCATAATGAGTTTACGTAGGCGCCGTATCCTTCCCTTCAGCAATATTTATTTACATTGGGTTTCTGCAGGCTGTTTCTATGACTTATTAGGTAGTTTCCCAACTGAAAATATCTATATTTTTTTAATTAAAATTTGCTGACAAAATACATACCTAAACTAGCTGTTGCCCGCGGATTTGCTCACGTGGTACATACGCATTATTTGGTTAAAATCTTTGATCCTATTTTTATTTCTTTATTATGTTTTTAAAATACGATATGATTATACACTTATGTACTGTCCTCTTAGATGACCCTGAATGTTCATTTGCTAACTTTGGTTTATAAACAAGAATAGGTACAAAACAAACAGACCAGCCCTTTCCTTATTAGGTCGTATATTTCGTATGTAATAAAGCTTAATATTACACGAGATAATAATTCTTGTCATAATTTAAATGTGATCATTTTTGTGGAGTGGACAGCTAGAATTCTTGTCTCCCCTTTGCATGCAAATGTGTACAAAAAATATGCTTATGCATAATGCCTTATGGTTCTGGAGAAACTGTCTTTTTAGGTACCGGTTAAACCATATACTCACCTACTATACTTAGATTATTTATTAAGCCAGTATGCTGATAAAGAAATCGTTACTCACGTATAGATTTGAGTAGAGATTTTCAAACAAACATCTATGCTTGAGTCCGGATCAGGTGCAGCATACGGGCCTTAGATTATTTTAGCCCAATTTTTTTTTTAAATTTATTTATCACTCAAAACCCATTACAACCAAAAACAAAATTAGAAAAAAATAAAAACTAAATACTAAAAGTACTAACAGTTTTGAGCTTGGTTGAAACGTAACAACATGTGCGTACAACTAGTTAGGTATGTAGGTATGTATGTACGAGCAAAGCGTAATGAGTAGCAGGCAAGCAAGAACTTTGTTTGTTACAATACAATTACAATGCACTTTTTTCATTATAAAGCAGCGGAAATCATTAGTTATTAGACATTTCACTTCGAAAAATGTATCTTTTTCAATGTTGTTTATCGTATTAACAGGTGTTTACGTCAAAATAATGACTTTAATATTCGTTTACGTGACTGCTGCTCACTGCTGCTGCATAATAGATATAATAATAAAACCAACAGAAGTTATGAATAACAAAATGAATATATAAAATCTTCGGCAATAATCATAGATTTTTATTTGAGAATCTCTACTCAAATCTATGTTTGAGTAACGATTTCTTTATCAGAATACGGGCCTGACACAACTTGTTTGGATCAATGTGATATTTTTACTGAACCTTTGCATTGTTATTCTCTCGACGCTGACGCTCTGCAATTTCACATAATTACATTTAATTATATTATATCGTCAAACATGTTGAAATGTCCGAGCGAGTAGATTGTCTGCCTTTACCCTATGCCTTAAATTGTAAATTCATGGGCAAATCAAGTTGACCGACGAAAGATATAATAACACTTTAGTACCTACTCATTAGGCCTAAAGACACTTGAGACATCCTGCCTTCATTGTCTTTATTGTCGCTTGCTTCATTCATCATTGGTATTAGCATCCTGTCTTGCGGAAGATCCAATAAGCTTGGCCATGGAAGGACCATTTAATTTTGAATTCTATTATTATGGTTATAAGTACGTTTTTAACAACTTGAACAATATTTAGAGACCTCAAAATAGTGTATAAGTATGTATACTTATCATCATCACGTTTTGATTGTAATAAGTTATACAAGGAAAGTAGTTTGTTTATCATAAATCAACCTATTTAAGTGTTAATCATGGCCTCCTCCATAAGTTATGGGATTGACAAATATTGGTCCTTCGTCATCCACCGATTTCCGCGAATGTCGTGGGTCCATCGGGCTGCTTTTTCCGTCTACCTACCTAGTTAATCCAAAACCTACGAAGTAATTTAAGTATGTAGATTAGATTTAAGTAGTTGGAATACTAAAAACTAGTTTTTCGGATGCATAATGTGCATATTATGCATAGTCATACAAACAGGTAAGTACAATTGCTGAAAATAAAATTGGAAATTTGATATTTGGTAGTTATTTTGTAGGTAATTACACACATGTCTACTGGCACTTAACATAGCAGTTATAAAATTAATTGTCATTCCAGCCGTTGCAACTTTAATCGATAGCTCAATTACTTATCCGCTGGCCTCAATATAACTGACGTCTCTAGTCGCACGAATTTGGTCTGCAGACACGGCTAGAATCATAAGTGAGTATATGAAATATTGCGTTACCTTTTATTATTTTGCACCATAACTGAAACTGAGCCATGGGTTTTGATGTGTGCAGTACACTGTGAATGTTTGGCGCGATTTGTAATGCGCGATTCGCGTTCGAAATTTGAATTTTTCTAATTAAGTTTTTTAAATGGACTGTTCCGGCCAGTGATCCTAATAGACAATTTTTGTTTCTTTTTCTTATTGGTGCAGAATATTTTCTTGGTTTCACAAAAGAGTTTTGATTGTCTGATCTCGATTTGATAGTGTTCTGTGTTTTATAACGTTGTGGTCGGATAAGTATTTGGTTTTGGTGTTGGTCAATCCTGTGGCGCATGTGAGAATTAAAGTCGTTATTGACTAGGTCTTGCTTAATACGTCATGTGATATCATCGTTAGTAGGTATATTCTGTTACTCTGGGACCTATTCCACTACTTGAAATTCATTGGTTTTCTTATTAGGTAGGCACGTGAAAGATATTTTATATCGGTATTCCTTAGGTTCCTACAACTTTATTGTCTGGAGTTTATTGATTCCAGACCCATAAGCTATTTATTGAAGCTTATTTTGAAACGTAAGAATCACGTCGACTGCCCCCTTCACATAAATAAATCCCTAATCTTCCATCAAAAGCATCCCAATAAAAACTATTAAAGTGAATTGCTTGCGCTCAGACTATAATAAAAGAAAGAAATATCATAGGTCGACGATCCCTATAGCATTTGGCGTTTGGCCAGCTTTGCACTGGCATGAAGACTGCATCTAGCCATAAGGCATAGACAATGCGTCTGTTTTTTTTTGGCTCTAGTTTAAAAAATATTACACTTCGATTCATTTGTTCTACAGTGTCCCGTTAAGTGTAGGCAATAGGCATAGGTTGCCTCCTGACGCTGTATAAATCATTTTCAATAGACGTAAAGGCTTATTATTATTATTATTTATTCAATACTTTATTGCACAAAATTATAAATTTGTTACAAAGGGTGTACTTAATGATGAAAGCATTGTCTGCCAGCCAACCCAAACGTGGTGGTGTAATAAGGAGGTAATTATTAAAATAAACCTAGGTAGGATAGAAAGTCTTGCTTGCAGCCTGGTCCAATCTAATTTATTATAGTAGTTAGAAAACAGTACGACCACTATAAAACGTTTCCAGAGTCAACAATGTAAAATCCTAGATTTATCGTCACTATTTTCAGCTTTTACATGACAATAAACTTATCCTTTTAACGTTAATCGTGTGGTGATTATAGCATAAACGTATGACAAATAAAATAGCGTGGGTTGCGTTTCGAGCCGGATTATTTTGTACTAAAATGGACATTTAGGCCTTGGCCTGACCTTTGGACTTTTTGAAGATCAATTTTTAAAAAATAATCAAATTTATTATTAAATAATACAAATACAGCGTTTTCTTGTCTCCCGCGACCTTACATTTGATTTTTTATAAAATCTCAAAAACCTTGTGATCGATAAATTCACAGCCAATATTTCACGACCCTGAAATAAATCTGCGAAAAGTTTAGTCAGCTGCGTATTCGTTTTGAAATAATATCTATGTGTGCTGGTGGACTACTGCAGACCTTGGACTTTCGAGATGCGTCAAGGTTGATGTTTGTTTACATTATTACTTGTATCTTTTGTGCGAGATTGATAGCTTACTGTCACGCCGCCTCGTGTAGGTATTTCTTGATTTACTTGTAGGGGTTCGAGTTCTGTCATTTTTAGGGGAAACATCGTCTCTTTTATTTTTATGGTTTTTCTTGTGTTATAGTGAGTATTGTTGTTTAATTTTGATGGAATTTTTACCAATAATACTTGTGGTCGTGGCATAAAGTGTGAGCCGTTGGAATAGAAGTGTTTATTTGCTTGAAATGATAGATTTTTTCTTCAAGTTTTTAAGGGAAAATTTCATTATTTTCCCTTCAAAACAAACGACAGTCGACTTGACGAATGACTTGACTGATAATATTTCAAATATTTCACTTGACACTGGCATAATTGTCTATCGAAATCACGGACACAGGCCATATAGAAAAGAAGAAGAAGCAGAAGATTTACTTGTACTATTTATAGAACAAACTGTGGTTTAGGTTTTACACCCTAGAATAATGAGAGTTGGTTATTTATAGCATTATTAGTTGGAAGATTTAAAGTGACTCATTCATTTAATTGATATGTTTCTTTGAAATATTAGTAAGATGCCCATTACCAGAAATCTGCATTGACTTATCCCGAATTCGTGGCACCGCTGTGAGTTTAGTCTGCGCATCTGGCTTATACTATCAGAGTTTCATCTTGATCTATTATTAACTCTGTGACTTCCCGAAATGCTCGTATATTCGTGTGAATAAATACAAAAATATTCGGTCAGTTGACGCGTTGAATCTGCTATCGTCTGACGCTATACGGGACTCGTGGTCAGCGCTCGGCATTTTTTACGGTGATTTTTCATTTAATTGTCTATGGTCGTTAAAGCGCGCCTTTTTTGTGATTTGACAGCTGTCTGTCAGGTCAATTGTTAGCGGCCAGTGTTTCAAAAATTTCTAAAACGGAACAGGAAGTGTTTAAAATGGAGCGGCGCGTGTCATTTCGCTTTCGTCGGTCCGTGAAAGTGTCTTTGTTTTGACCAGTTACATGTGATCTCTTTGCAGTGTCTCATGCGTCGTTCCTTCATACCATTTTCTTATGTCGCTTGCAAAGGGGAGGTCTGGTGGGACTGGTGTTTACCCTTCTGCGCAGGCTTATACAGGGATTTGTGCACGAGAACTATTTCTGAAACTCTAATGTTTACTTACTTGTCATAAGACTAAGAAAATTATTATCGTGTCCTGTCTTGTAGTTATCTGTGGATTAGTTCGTTTAGTATCTGTTTTATTTTTACTTGTTATTTTAACTTTTAATTTTTATCAATTCAGTACACACCTCCTTATTTATTTCTTTTACAATATTTAGTACTAGTACCTAAATGTTCTTATGTTAATTTTAGCGGCATGAACTATCTCGAATGTTTGAATACATTTCGCTTTATTCTCGTTTCTTATTACGCTTTCAAAAAGCTTATGATTCAACTAGTAGCTATCAAAAGTTTTCATCGATGATGCGCCACATATTATTAAAGTTTGTCATTTCCGTGTTCAGACTCTTCAGACACTTTCAGACTGGCTTCAGGTGGTTTTGGCTCGTGCCCAAGTCATCAGCTATAGTTACCTACATCGTTTTGTTTATGTTCGTGGTGCAATATCAGCTTTATGTTTTAACCTAGCAAATTTATAGGTAGCAATGTCTAAACTTCAAAGAAACTAGTTATATTTCCATAACTAGCTGATACCCGCGACTACGTACGCGTGCGAAACTTTCCCACAAAAATTTCTGTCACCAACATACGATGAACCTCGGATAAAATGGCTGCTTTTGGTTTAGAGAGTTCAAGCTGTATCTAAGAATCCACGTCTTTGATTTCAATAAAATATAGCCTATGTTTCATTTCGGAAAAAGGGTACTAGTTTCATTGATATTGGTTTCGTAGATAGATCTGCGAACAAACAAACGAAACCAGCAGATAAACTCGACTCGAATCAGAATTGTTTATGTAGTAGATCTGCATATTTAGTTTATCCATATCTTTTATTTTAGCTTTTGGTTATTTTACAGTTTTATAAAAACCAAAAACATAAAATACTTGTCACTTCATATTATGACTCTCAAAGTTGAATACAAAACTACTTTGGGAGTTTGACACTGAACACATGTACCTACTCAACATTGGTTTCTCGCCCTCAGTCCAGATTTAAATATGTGACTCAGAATGAGCATTGATTTAGTCTTGTCTGTCTGCAATAGTCTGCAATCTGCATATTGTTTTTGTGTCTATTAGGTTGGTACTTGGTACTTTGAAAAGGGGAATGTCTGCTAATCCTTCCTATCCTACTAATATTATTAACGCCAACGTTTGTAAGTATATTAACCTAGTAATTTATAAGTTTAAAAACTTAAAAAAACCGACTTCAATTTGATACAGCTTCATCATCAGATGATGATGATGGTAGTTTATTGAGCTTGTTCTATTGATCATAAACACAAACCCAAATACGCAATGTCGTGTACGTGGATGACGTGTTTTTTTCCAGTTATTTCTATTTCACTCCCAAACTACTGAAGCGATTTCGATAAAAAAATATGGGACCAATCTGGAAGTATACTTTTTCAGATAAAAAAATAATTTTTCAAATCTGTTCATAAATGACGGGAGTTCTGAGGTACCTACTACTACTACTGGCCCACTGTCCCATTGTTAGACAAAGGCGTCCCCCCACTTCCGCCAATCTCTACGTTCTTGAGCCCTAATTTGCCAATCCCTCTCATCCCTCTGAGGTAACAAACATAACAATTTTTTTTTTAAATCGACCGAATTGAGAACCTCCTCCTTTTTTGAAGTGGGTTAAAAAGGATCGTCGTCGTTATGTTCAGAATTTATATGCGTTAATGGCGTTAACTTAGTAAAATACTCGTGCCCTGATCTGTCATCGTATGTCTCTGGTTTTATGGTCCGTTAAGGAGACAATTGATTGCTTAGTGGCAAGTGGTGATTCTCAATTTGTTTCTGTAGCATTCATACCTACATTATTTTGTTCGCGACTTTGTCAACGCAGGATTAGATGGAAGTGCAATTTGCTATGCGAAATCTTTTAGGCGTTTCTGAAGAGTTCGCGTTCCGTCGGATTCCGTTGATTTCTCCGAGATAAAAACTAGCCTTAGTGTAAATCCAGATCACGGACAATAATATATTCCAAATTTCATAGTTTCATCCAAATCGGATCAGTAGTTTTTGCGTGAAAGAGGAACAAACATATATCCTTATAAACTTTCGCTTTTATAATATTAGTAGAATAGTAGGATGTTAGATCCTTGCTTTTTTTTTGCACATTTCACGAAGAATGTTCACCCATGTGTGCTCTGTAATTTCAAGAACCTTGCTAGTATTACCAAAGTAGAATGTTCCTCTTTGTTGACTTCTAATGTGTTCGACATGCGTATTATCTTCAATTACGTTTGAAAACGTATCATTATTTCCTATCGTATTGATCACGATTCCTATCTCTTAGAGTTGGTTACTAAAATAAACAGACGCATGCATTTCTCGCAATGTGCATCCAGCGGAGTGTTTTTCTTTTTTTTTGGCTTCTAAATTTGAACGTGGCTACGCGCCAGTACCGGCGCGCGCGCACCCCATCGCGCACCTCATTCGGTTTTCTAATTTCTATTTTACCAAAGATTTTTTCTGCATTATTTGCTGGTTTTTCGGTAAATATTGGGCGTCGAGTTTCCTCCTGTACATATTTTCTTTTGTTTTTGCTTTTTCTCTCCTTGTTTGCATTGTGTATATAACAAAATTCGCCATCTTGAATTTCTACTCATTTCAAGAGTTAGAATAAGTGAAACTTTTTTTTATCCATAGAGCCCAAGTATAGAGTCCTGTATCGGCCAGAGACAGTCCGTTCTAAATATAAATAAGTCATTCGTTCAAATAAAGATTAAAAACTTTCTACTGATAAATAAGTGGCCAGTGTTGTGAGTAGCATCGGACAGTCCGTCCTATTTTCGAATTGTAACCATAGACAGTGTTGTAGTTTTAAGACAAAAGTGCCAGTGTTTTATGCTTTCCATAGAGCATAATAATGGGGAAAAAGAAGAAAAATAGCGGGAAGAAAGGGGGAAACCGATTCTTTCGATGGATACGAAGGTAAAGAGTGTTTTAGAGAGTGATTAACGTGTGTTGTTACTAAACCGCAAAGTTTTTAATGCTGCATGCTGGAACGATTCTAATAATACCAACACATTTGTGGAACGTTTGTGGCTGACTAATCCAACGATTTGTAGGATTTCTGTATTTTTTGTAAAACAAAAAACTGTCGGATCCTGGAGAAGGCACTTATGGGATGGACTCCTATTAATTAAATCGGAATGCTTTGTTATTCATGAGCCAAATATTTCGAACTGAAGTTATGCTTGAAATCCTTTGAAACTGGGGTTCAGAGCCAATTTTGAAGGGAATATCCTCGTAACTTGAAAATGGCTGCACCGAAAAAAAACTGCATTCAAATCGGAGCATTTATTTCGGAGCTACAAGACCAGAGACAAAGATAGAAAGACAGATAAACACTTTATTGTACACAAAGAGAAATTACATAAGTACCTACCGGAAGTAACATAAAACAGACAGTACAATAAGCGGCCTTATCGCCAGCGATCTCTTCCAGACAAGCTTTGGATGGACAGGAATTACGAAATCATAAGACGGTTGTGTTCAAAGACCTCAATTCAGGACTTAAAATCTAAAATCATGTTTATTCACAAAGAAAATTACACCTAATACAGTATTTCGGGTATCAGCTAGTATAAAATATGGCGACTACTTTAAACCAATGACGCCAATCCAACAGACCATGGTAACGCCTCTGCATCCTCAAAAGCTATTAGTTTAGCGGATCAGACCTTGGTCTCGGTCTGTCTGTTTAATACAATAGTTTGTACACTATTGTATTATGATGATGTCATTGCATAACTGCAAATCAGTCCTAGTAGTCTAGTCAACAAGTTAAATAACGTGAAAAATAAACAAAAAGCTCCCAAAATATGAATGATACGTCATTGGATTCGGAATGACCTCTAGAAAAAAAGTTTTGAAGGATTTTACTGCACGTAAAAAATTGCTATTTTTATTAACAAAATAAGTTTTAAAAAACAAGTTATTTAGTTTTTTGTTAATAACTTCAAAACTATTCATATATAAGACACGTGCACGTGCAACTTTTTTTCTAGAGGTCATTCCGAATCCAATGACGTATCGTTCATATTTTTAGGAGCTTTATGTATATTTTTCACGTTATTCAACTTGTTGACTAGACTATAGGACATATGACCTAAAGAGTTCTAAATGAGACTCATTCTATAAAAATACCGTTAAGTAAATCTATTTTAATTTTCATGTGCATTTTGTAAATATGTATTGTGAATATTGTAAATACTGTAGCTGTAATTTTCTTTGAAAAAATTAAATCAAACAGTACACCTAACTTACTCATCAGTAGGTAGATAGACCAGGTAGGTATTATGTACCTACTATTAAAATAAACAAAAAATGATAAATGTAAGATCCAGAAAATAAAAATAAAAAGTTATTTCATTTCTGATAGAGTTTACATGGATTTCGAAAATATTATTTTGAAATGTTAGATAGGTAGGTAATCAAACTAGGCCACTCTTTCATTATAATCCGGTTTATCTTTCGTCAAACGAACGTTACATCCTCCATATTTGTTTAACAGCGTAAAACAAATTATGCCATTCACTGATTACCTAATTTTTATTTGTGTGGGGACACACCCAACGTGTATCTACTATCTACTAATGGTATTTAAGTTCTTTGACACAGAACCTCGCTTACCTCGCTTGTTGTGTATTTTAAACATTAAAATAAGCACGTACCTCTCTTACCTATCTAGATATAACTTTTATTAAAAAAAATCTAATTATTGTAGGCTGGATAGAGACCTAGTGCGTGGAACTAAGCTCATCAAAGTACACTATAGTATTTATGAACGGTACATACATATAACAAAAAGAATTATTAACATAAATAATTTCTCTGATCTATGCATATTATATTAGGTGTTTTGACACTGAGGAAGACAGAAAGTCAGAGAGAAATGAGACAAAAGATGAAGTAAAAGACAGTACAAAGGATTTGACTGACCCAAACATGAATACGATAGGTAATCAGAAATCAGAATTAGAAACCAATCCACTAACTACAATTTTATTGGCTGAGGAAGACAGAAAGTTACACAATTGAGATAAAAGACGAAGTAAAAGAAGTCAAGATTCGATCTGTCCCAAACATGAATACGATAGGTAATCAGAAATGAGAATTAGAAATCAATCCACCGGAACCAGAATTAGAATTAGAATCTATTCAAAAGTGCAATGATCATAATATTACAAACAGAAATTACTGCGAAAGTTATAAAAACCGTTTAGCAGCCATTGTACTATCTAAAGTGTTATACAAGACTACATCATCAAATATATTGACCGCATATAATACCTACATCCGTATAGCCATTGGTGTAACAAGGAGCTCCACAAGGAAGCCCAATGCTGTAGTGACCATGTATAAAGCTATAAAGCTTTTAATAAATGAGTGGGGGCTGTTAAAAGTGTATCAGTTTCGCAAGTGACTGCGTTTGACGCCTACACTCTATGTGGTCATCGCGAGCAAAAGCTTCAACTTGAACTTCTTGGTTTGTGGCTTTTGTGGCTAGTTGTCACGATTCTGCCAGTGTCGAGTTCGCTAATGCTAGTGTCATAAACACGAGGGGAGTTTTATAAGACAGGATAAGAATATGGTCAGTGTACAAAGAGAGATACAACCAAACATTTTGAAAAATTGATTGATGTAAAACAAAAGACAGCACAACGTTAATAAGCAAAACCTGTAGAATGTCTTGTACAAGACATAAGAAGGAGAGGAGAGGACATAGAGAAGGAAATTAGCAGAACAGTGATATGTCATTCACATTATATCAATCACCAGCTCTATGAAAATGCGTAGGCTGGCTTACAAACGCAGAGGGCATTATCCTTGGGTAAAATGGCGACAGTTTGCGATGTAATGTGTTTATTTACGTGTAAAATGTGTTTATTTACGACATCACCTTAGAAACCTCTAAATTTATCAGTGTTTCTCTACAATATTATGCATGTATTATACATATAAACCTTCCTCTTGAATCACTCTATCTATTAAAAAAAACCGCTTCAAAATCCGTTGCGTAGTTTTAAAGACTTAAGCATACATAGGGACAGACAGCGACAACGACATTGTTTTATACTATGTAGTGATTATCTATTCAGATAACTTGGTCCAATTTGGTTTTAGTAACGAAAACAGAAGAAACCTATTAAACTAGGTTAGTAATTTTTAACTAATAGCGAGTTTGTCCTCTGGATGAGGTTCCAAACCAAAGGACAGTTATGTATTTCAGCAATAACATTCAGGATGCTGTTGTTTAGAAACAAAGTAGGTGCTAACAAAGTAAATTTATTCTTTAATTATAAAGATGAATACTCAAGTCTGTTTCAGACCTTGAATCTCTTGCGTTTTCGGTAGTTCGTTGCACACTGACGACTCTGACGAGACACGTTGGTCGTCTTTGGCTTCTAATACTACTTAACTAGTTAGTGGTACACTGCACCCTACAATTTCTTCATTATATAGAGCAAGACTTTCTCCTTCCTTATTTAACGCATCACCAACTAAGTAATACTTTAACCTGGCGTGCATAATGAGCTAGTTTCTTGTATTTTTATTAGTAAGTATAAGTACTCCTATTGTTTCTGGCTTCGGCTGCTTTTACAGTTTATCTTAGACAGTATTACTATTATCTGGACAAATCAGTTCAGTGGTGTTCTTTGTCAGAGACAGACAAGATGTTCATGATGACAACTTTTTGTAATTTGTTACACATTCCACGCTCGTTCCTAAACTGGCAAATACCATAGATTATAGAGTTACAGTCACAATGATGCGTCACATTATTGGTATTCACCTTTGTATTAGAGTTTATAGTACATATTATCTACATACTATGTGCTTAGTTGTTATACCTAGCTGGGTGTGTTTTGACGTCACAAATCGTTTACCTACTGAATTGACATGACAGCCTGATGACTGTATGTTGCTTACCTACCTTGTACCTACTACAAGATCAAGGATAATGTACGTAATAAGAACAGCATAAAATAAAATAGGTGATAGGGTATTGCCTTGCTTTGCTCGCGTAGTAGTTACTGTACGTAGACTTCATGTTTCCTAATTTCTGTTATTATTGTAATCGTTATCTAAATAGTTAAATTGGTAGGAAAGAAGACGAAATCATAGATTAATAGAGTGACATAATATTAAGATAAGATTCTACTCCGGTTTCCAAACTAAAATATTAAGGAAAATAATAAATACCTAGGGGTTTCTTTATTCTGTACTGTAATAGTACCAACTAGTATTACATATTCATTGTAGTAGTCTAGTGTCTCACAATTCTACAGAATATTCTCATTGACATCATAGAGGAACGTAAATGAGATTTTCCTGTTATTTTTAATGTCAATGTCAATAGAATTTGGTTCGCTCCCTACCCTACAGAAATAACGTTTTTTTTTTACAAAATGTTGCATATAATTGCTTTAAAGAAAATCATCAAACAATCAAAATGTCGAGTTTATTTATCTCTGGCCATTTATTTACCTAATCTTATAACCATTCCTCTAATTGTTTATATACATTGATAGCAATTAAATAATTTAGATACCTCATGTTCATTCTCTCCTAACGAATAGTCTTAAATTGATCAACTTTGACCATGAACGGAATGGTACAGAATACAGATAAGAATCAATTGAATCAATCATCTATGTTCTTCTTATAGATTGCTTCAAGTTCATTGACTACAAGGTAGGTAGTAATCGACTTAAAAAGTATAATTAAAACGTAACAGACCAAAAAAAACTGTGAGAAGATTACAAAAACAGTACGCTAAACATCTGCTCAGGTGTAATCATCACATATGGTGCTCATGGCGCGTGCCACACCATGTAACATAAACATACCGGTAGTCTACTCTCCAATCCCCCTCTATAACCCCCCACTACATCACAGCCCATTAAACTCCAATCCGATCGCTAACAGCACAACCATTGCAGGTTTTATTTCCATAGTACAGACTATCCCGACTTTGAAGAGGCATTGGATTGAGTAGTCATCGTTGCTAACGGGATTATTTAAGTGAGAGAACCGTTCTGTTGCTTGATTTCGAGACCACGTCATACAGTCAGACCGCCCACGGAAAGGTAGACGTGCGCCGGCGATTGGAATAAGGTTATCCGGAGAAATTGTTAGGTGTCAATCAAGGCTCTATTTTGGGTCCTATTTTTTATTTATCACTTTTCTTTATCGCTTGTTATATTGTGACAGTTGTGTTAAAAGTGAAATCTTCTAATTAACTTTGAATAGTGAAACTTTCCCATAGTTCGGTGATGAGAACTTCATACAATGGTTCAATGATCAGATGAAAAATATGCATGAGATGTGTAAGTATTTTTCAATCAAAGCGGCGCATTGTCTTCAATATTTTTTGTTTATAGTTTATGACTAAGGAACCCTCCTTGTGTGTGGTTATGTAAAACATCTCTTATTTGAATAAGCAAAAGGCTGGTTTTCTTTTTTTGGTAAATGATGAATCATTGAGCGTTGACGGTGTTTAAATGAAATTTCTTCGTTCAAGGTTTAATGGTTTGTTAATGTTAGTTTTAACGATGTGTTTGAAAGAAAATGGGAGCTGGAAACAAATCTGTGTAATTTACAATACTCTTCATTACTTGCAACTTATTTCCTTTGCGTTATAATAATATCTCTACAAAGTAGCCGCTAAGATATTTGACGCGAAGTTAATCTACAAACCTTACGAAATCTTTCTGTAATCTAAAACTAACCAAATAATTTAAGCCTGACCTGCGATTTTGCATAATCAACCAAAACGCCTATAGAGTAGATTGATTGAATTATTATTTCATTGACCTATTGATTGCATGAATTTTTCATAGCAAAAACTGTATAAAAAAATCATCTAGATTTAAACACTCTGAAGAATATTCTTAGTAATTTAATCATTGTTAATTTAAAAGTCATGAACTAGGAAAATAAGTTCCGGTAGGTTCCTCCTATGCATGTCATCTTTTACAGAATCCATCCATCTAATTGTTATTGTCTTATACTGTGCAAGTTTTCTTTCTGTATTTAGAAACGGCTTACATACACAGGTATTGTGTTACCGCCCTTGACGTGAGAACCAAGGTATTTACTTTCTCGCTTTCTTATCTTTTTAACCGGAACGTCATTGGTTTTCCTATTAAGGAAAGTATCTTATAATATTTAAGAGCTCTGTGCCTCTGTGTGGCAGTTTACTTTCTTCTTACTGGTTCTTCAGCTTTATCTGGAAAAACTAACACAATTAGGTGTCTAATCAAGACGCTGACATAGCGTCAGGGGCAACTTTTTTCCCATACCCTTTATGAACGGGACACTGCTGTGTCTGGCCTGGACTGAAACATTGTTACAGATGGAGTAGGTATATTCTTTACTACATCATGCTCTCCTGGTGTTCGTGGGTTATTACATAGTCCTACACATGAGTAAAATGAAGCATTGCTCATGGCTTTATCTTCAAGATAGATATCCTCAAATCTTAGAACTTAGCACATACTCAAGTTGCATTACAAGCTCATCGTCGCTCATGCTTCTATTATAAGCTTGACATACTTATGTAAGACCACAGAGAAGTCATCGAACTTCAACCTTGTACTACAATTACTTCTGTGCTTCAGGCAATGTTTTTCGTATCCTTTGCAAGAACAAGTAGCCTAATCATTTGACCTTTGTGGTCTGTCACATCTTACTGCGTTTAGTCTTTCGTAATGATGACCTTTTTAAACATCTGGCTGTCTATTAGCATCATTAGCGGTTTAGTTTTGTAGCGGGTGTTTTTAGTACTAATTAGATCTATCTATATGAATTTATCGTCTTTGGTCATAGGATTGGATACTATTACCATCTGCCTCGTAGATCTTACTAATTAATTAATAATTTAGAACAACCGCTTGATATACTAAGAAAAGTATTATTAAAAACAGTAGGTACTTTTTTAGTGTATCCAGCGACTGCTCAATTTTGGTACTAATATTACACCTAACCTTCTGTAATCTGTCCTCTTTCATCGGAAGATTCATTAATGTCTTATCTGTCTCATAAACTAAGATATGTTTTTTATAACTCTCACTTAGTATATTTCTACCGCCATTATTAAGATCAGTTTATAGTCATAATATGACTAGGAAAATTACTCGTAGCATTTTTAGGTTATTTTCCTAGTCGAAAAAATGCAGCTTGAAATCATGAAATCTAGAACTTTTGAGCAAAGAAGGTGCCGTGAGAAACGGAAATATTTAGATTAGATAATAATAATGACATTTGTGTGAGAACTTTGAATTTATATTTGGGCTAAAATTAGCATAATTACAATTCTTTTCTTGGATTATCACATTTTGAAAGTAAAGTATGTACGAACGTGTACAATACTATCTTTAATCTAAACGATATCTCTTTTATTGCAACGGTCATTCTCGGACAGACTCTCGTTTGACTGATTGATTTCCTATCAAAAACTATAGGATCTCAAGCCGGAAGCGGAAGTCAGTTTTACAAAAAGTTACTGTCTTTCTGAAAACTGCACTACAATTCGCTTATTATGAAAGAGTACATTACAACAGACTATTTGATTGAAACGAAAGAGTTTACTTCAGTAAAGAATTTAATTAAACTAAAATAGATAATTTAATACATAGGTATACCTAGCTAGAATAATCTGAATCATTTGATTTGATACTCCCTTAATTTTCATACTAACAAAATAATGATCTTTGATATCTGATAAATCAATGATATTGAAAATATTTCTTGAAAAAGCATTTGAACATAATAAGCGAACACGATGAAATTTCATGAAACGGTAAAAATAAAATTGATAACGTTCCACCTCAATTTCAGAGTCTTATTCTATCTAACGGACCCGGATCACAGACAATTTAATCCGTGCCACAGACAAGCTTTCTCAAGTTTCCCAGAAACGGTCAGCAACTATAAAAATACTGGATCAATGTAAACGCTTTTTTCTTTTTCTGGGTGTGTAACTGCATCTTTCATATTTTTCTTGCAAGGCTGTTGTGTGTGACGTGCTGGCTGGCACGTGAATGTGACACACACTGGCCTAATAGACATTAAAAAAAAGAAAAATATAGAGTTGTACGTTATGTTATCGATGCTTTTATAATCGTTCTATCATCGATACAATTAAAAAAATTATAGCGTAAACTCGTTTTTCGAAATAGTTATATCATCGATAAAACTTTTTTTTTAAGTCACAGAAAAAAGAAAGCTATATATTTTCCGTTGTTGAACGTCCCAAAAACCGAAAAAAACAGGCTAGGTCGATTTATATAATTGTCATGTTTGGCGGTTGATATTAATTATTATCACGTAATCCTCGTTAGGGGAGGGGAAACCATCATACATCTTTCCCCTACGAATACTGAACCCCAAGGTTTTCATCACATTCCATCAGTGTGAGCTTTTTAGGGGAACTCAGAACGTGAGGTCATAATGTGGTTACATTGTGCTCTGCAATTTTAACTAGACTTCAATTGACATGACACCCATTCTAAAAATAAAATTAATTTTTAATATTATTATGTTATTTGGCAATAGCTTTGACAGGAATCTCTTAACAAAATAGTTATTTTAATTATTATGCTACATTGTGTTGTGATTTACTTATTATTAACTTATTTAAAAAATGTATGTATTCTATCAGTCATCTAGTTTCCATCGTACAAGCTTTGCTTAGTTTGGGACTAGAAGGCGTTGTGTTAAGTGTCCGTGAATATTTATTTATTATTTATTTATAAATTGTGCACTTTTGTTTTAATTAATTTATTTACGGGGCTCAAAACTCGAAAGTTATCTTTATCTAAGAGAATTTAGCAAAAAAATAAACACAGATTTTTATATACAAAATGTGATGTAGAAAACTCAAAAGTTACATTCTTCTTAGACAATAGTAGGTAATATAATTTATAAGTTTAAAAAACTGGAAAAACCGACTTCAATTTGATACGCCTTCATCATCAAATGATGATGATGATGGTGATGGCAGTTCATTGAGACTGTTCTATTGATCGTAAACACCACAGAAAAGCAAAATACGCAATGTATCCGAGATACACTACAACGGTTGGCAGTCGAGCTGGCAGTGACGCGCAATGTAACTCGAATACGCTAACGTGGCGACTGTCAGATTTGTTCGTGGGTACTTACGTTCTATTGCTCGTAAACGTAACAGAAAAGTCACAGAAAAGCAAAATATGCAATATCGTGTACGCGTATGACGTGTTTTTTCCAGTTATTCTTATTTAACTGCCTAATTACTAAACCGATTTTGATAAAAAAATTATGGGACCAATCTGGAAGCATATCCTTTCAGATAAAAAAAAGAATTTTTCAAATCGGTTCATAAATGACGGAGTTCTGAGGTAAAAAAAAAATACAACCGAATTGAGAACCTCCTCCTTTTTTGAAGTCGGTGTAAAATTAACACATATTATTAAACAGGAAAAATGTGTTAATATAGAATATTTTTTTTATAATAAAGATGTGATGTCGATTTATTGATGTAAAATATAAATAACCAGTTATGTTTATAATAACGTAAGCGGAAATGTTACACCACCGTACACTTACGTGGAAAACCGTCAAATTATCCGAAACAATGCTTACGAAATAATTACCAACGTAACTAAACTCTGGGTCAAAGAACCCTCGTGGAGTAGGTACATGCTCTTAAAGATAGTTTCGTCGCTCGAGAGATCGCGGTTTATGTCACAGCTGCTACATACTACCATGGGAACTTAAAAGTGCTGTGATTGAGAAAGTTAGCTATTCTGTTAATATTAATGTTAGAAGCCATGGCTAGCATTGATTTGATCTTTGAAGCCAGTATTTAGTATTTACTGTTGTAGATTAAAGGTCTTAACATTTTTAGGCCTTATACAAGGTGTAACATAATTACCCTATAAGCCCGAAGGGGGCGTAATCAGACCGACCACCTGAGTTCTTGGACGTGTGCAAAGGGTCAATAACTCGTAATTGAAATTTTCACACAAAAGTACAACTTTTATTATTTTAGAAATTTGCGACAACCCTAAGTGTTTCTTTACTATTTGCGTAAACCCATACACACGCATGAATACGTAGGTACTATCCTACCGCGTCGCACGCACACGCTAGCTGTGTGTAGGTACATTTTAAGTAAAAGTTACGAGCTCATTTCATGAATGAAAAACTTCGAAATCTTAAAAGTCGTAGAACAAACACTGTTCTCCATGACCTGTATTATACCCCCCTTTCGGGCTTATAGGGTATTTATGTTACACCGTGTATATCTCATATTTATCAGTTTTTTTTTCTAGATTGTCTTTTCATTAATCGAGGGAGCGAAGCGAGCAGTATTTGGAATTAGGTCTCAGTTTTACTTGTATTACTAGTAATGAATTTTCTAGTGATATAAAAGACTAGATTTTTTTTTAGATACAATATTTTATTCAGTCTGTGTTTATTGGAGTAGGTAGGTAGGTGCTTACATCGAAGTTTTTCTTGTACTATTACCACAGAAGAAATAAAAGCTACCTATTGCGAATCTCTAGAGATTTGCGGTGTCTTTGGTCAGACACAACGGCATTCCTATATATTTGTATCGGAACATATATAAGTACAACAAAACGTGTAGAGTCCTTTTCATGAAAGAAATCCCTCGGAAATTTCCGGAACTAAATTTTAAAACTAAATTTTAAATTAGTTGTCAGGTGCTGTTAATGTGTTCGGATGCTAGTGCGTTTTTATTTGGTTTCTGTGATCAAAGTCTTGTTTTCAATGCCTAAAGTTGTTAAAAGTGCTGCCCGAGAAATAATACTTAAGGTCGACTACAGCGACGCGTCTGTGGGGCTTCTTTCATGGAAAGAACTCCATGTGCTTATTTCTTTTTAGAAAAAAAATATAGTCTGTGCAAAACTCATTAATCTTACCGTATCGAACACATCTCAATCACGTCACTATGGTCACGCAATCGGAAGTTTTATCGATTTATGCAACAAATATAATAATCGATTCCTCATTGCGTTACTATAAAAGACATTGTTATTCGAATGACCGTTAAATTGACTGTCACTTTCTAACGTTTCTAGTAGTCGATATAACATGCAAAATCGTAATCAAACATAGATACTTTCTTTGTATAGAGAGAGACGTAACTTGCAACGTGTTGTTTGTTGTTTCATTTTCCTAAACAGTGCAGTTTTCGCAGTGTCCTTTTTTTTAATATTAAAAATATTGTTTTAACTTGATTTTAGGAAAGTTTATAAATATTTTGGAAAACTACTTAAATAAATATTTTTATTTTATTTTAAAACTAATACAGTATTTACAATATTCACAATATTTACAAAATACACATTACACATTTTCCTAAACTGATTTGACAGCACAAAAATCTGGCCATCTTTTTTTTTCTATCTTGTCAACACAAGGACGGCAATAAATTGTATTCTTGTCAACTAATTAAAAAAAAACTTGCAAAAAAGTTTCTTAGAATCAGAAACGTTGACAAAAACAAAAAAAAAAATAAGCAAACATCAAATACCTACTTCAGTTCAGATGGTTTATTGATAAATAATATTATATGTGTATAGGATTTTATGTTGGTATCCTACTTCCTACTAATATTATAAACTCGAAAGTTTGTAAGTATGGATGGATGGATGTTTGTTACTCATTCACGTAAAAACTACCGATTTGGATGAAACTTGGAATATATATTGTCCGTGACCTGCAGGGCTAGCATGGGCCGGGGACAAATTGTCTCCGGGAAAGGATAAATACCATTTCCCCGTTGTCAGTTTTATCCACCCTCCGAGCATGGCCTCGCCTGTGGAAAGCTTTATCCACGGGGAATAGCGAGGGGAATAGCGTTACGACGGTTCTCTACGTCTGTGTTGCCATTACTAGAAAATAAACAATACTGACGAGATATTGACGCATCAACCTTCAATATTTTGATCAGTATATTAAATCTATGGTAATAGTTCGTTCTTTTTGCGACTATTTGCGGTCTGTTCTGGCAAACCATGGTCTTGCCCGGTACCTCTCTGGTAACTACCATCTGCCATTAGGCGTATAGATGCAAGGATCTATACATAATAGAAAAACAATTGTAGGTAGGTTATCGTGGTTAGTAATTCTATGTAGCATAAGGTTTTCACAGAATGTAGCAAAGTAGGTACAGCGTAATATTTTTAAAATAACCTTGATATGCACCAGCAAACCATCTCGTGAATTTTGAGGCTGCAAGGCATCCTTCAGCTCCTCGCACAGATATACCGCCATTTCTTTGTGGACGCGAAAAAGTCGGCGAAATTCGGTATCTGGCAAGTGGAACGGAATACTTGCATCCCTTATAACCCTCCTGTGTATTTTCCGTTCATTTTTATCAATGAATTGAGACGTAATGATGAAAAAATATGATCGAGACATTTTATACCCACCTTCGAGATAGATGATAGTTATTCCCTGTCAAATGTCAATCGAAGAGTATTTTATCCACTCTTTCCCTAGTCCATGCTATGAAGTGGGAGTAGCGGGATATAATGTCCACGAAAAACGTCAAGTGGAAACATTTTATCCCTTTTCCCTGTTGCCATGCTATGTAAGGTGGAGAAGAGAATTATTTCCACCGACAAGTAGATAAAAACGGTGGAAAGACAATTTGTCCCCGGCCCATGCTAGCCCTGCTGGATTAACAAATAGGCTACTTTTTATCCCAAAAAATCAACACGAACGAAGTCGCAGGCGGCATCTAGTTTATCAATATTTATTAGAAGTTTGAATTGGTTTTTATATGTATAATTGGCGACTAACCAGTTACATTTTATTGGAGTCGTTATTGAGAAACATCTTGGTTTTTATGAGCCTATAATAACCAATTGCTTGTTTCCGGAAAACTAGGACCCCTCAGTACCTGGGGGTAACCATGAACAAATCAGTCGGTGTGTAACGTAAATCTAACGTATACGAGTTATATTGCGCGTCATTGCCAGCTCGACTGTAGAACGTTGTAGTGTCATCGCGTAGTGTATCTCGGATACGTTTACGATTGTCACATTCATTCTGAGGCCTCTGTTCATTGGAATCTAGGTATTAGACTAGTAGAATTGATCTTATCGATGAGCTATCTACTGTGGATTCCACATTCCACAACTAATTTCAATACTAGTTGTATTGGAATTAGTTATTGAAGAGGCCGTGTGTACAAGTAAAACTCAGTTTCAGGTCAGATTTCATTTTACAATCGAATTTTATTCAAATTCATTTGTTTCTCAGATGTCAAGTCAAGATCCATATTTTGTTAGTTTCACGGTACATGTCGAATGGGTTAGTATAGGGTACCTATTATATGATCTGTGGTATAGTTATATGATCTGTGATACATTATTGTACTTGCCTAAAAAGGTCTGGTAGCTGATTGTTCGTCCATTACTATTGCATGCAATAAAGCAATTTGCGCTTTGTCTGTCCAACGGGATGTGTAGTGGATATGTGATGTATTTGAATCTTTGTCGATAAAAATTATAACGATTATAATTCTGGTTTACATACAAGCTTACTCGTAGCTTAGTTCGCGTCTAGAGGGCGCTATGAGAGATGTACATGAATACCTACTTATTTATTTTATTTAATAAATTGTTATGTTATCTAATCTTTTACGAATCCGTTGATGGGGATTGTCAACGGGGATTAGTGGAATAAGCCACGATAAATACCTAAAAGTTCTTCCTTAATGTTTATTTTTCTTAAAACATCAAAAATTATTAACATTGTCTGTATGTATATCGGGCGAGTGAATTACTCAGGGCGAGAGATACGTAATAATGGTTGAATTTATTTCAATAAAGCTTTGTAAACCATGGATACAGCATCATTCGTTGGACTTCTAAACGTCACGCAAAAACTACGTCACGTAACGCACTACACTTCGAGCAGCGTCGCATCTCTAGCGGTAATTGTATGTCTAGCTAGTGTCTTGTCTACCATGATTTGCCATTACTAAATCGTCTTCTTCGTCGTATAACTTATTTCCAAAATCATCGACATCGATCACATCACTACAGCTGTCATCATCCGATCGAACGAAACGCTTCATCGAACTTACTGTTATGCTCGTGTGTTGGCGCTGCTTGCTGTGTGGTATTGCACAGGGTGATCCATTTGGTAGAATAACTGTAGATGACATTGATGGATGGTTTGCGGTCATCAAAACCCGGGTTCGCGTTTTGCGATATTATGCCCTATACATCCTTACAAACTTTCGCGTTTATAATATTAGTAAGACAGGATAGTACTATTCACTAATTAGCTTCGAAGTTGAACCACCCTTATTGTGGCCTCTTCTGGCTGAGAGTTTGTGGACCGTGGCTTATTATGTCGGAAAGCGATTAGTCTAACGGAATTCCGATGCGCCTATTGGTCAATCGATTAATCGTTGTAAGTAAATGTGTTATGTTACGATTCTAGTCGAAAGCATCGATGGTGTTGATGTTCAACATTTTGACACTAGGTATTTAGTTCATTGATTTGCATCGTCATACATAACGAATCAGCGTACCGTGTACCTACCTACTTGCAAAATACATACGGAATACTTTAATTAACATCACAATGCCCCTTTACATGCCCTTTACATGCCAATGGTAAAGTTAGGCAAACACGGCAGGTGGTTTTAGTAATTTGTATCGTGTGCTCGATATAACATCGCTATCTTATTTATCGAATAATCAATATCGATGATTCTATTAACGGAACGTGTTTTCACGTTCCGTTTCACATAGTTTCGTGGATAAATAGATTAAGGTCCGTATTCCGAGACAGAAATCGTTACTCAAACATAGATTTGAGTAGAGATTTTCATACAAAAATCTATGCTTGAGTACGGATCAGTGCTTGAGTAAGGCTACGGAATACGGGTCTGAGAATCTCAAACTTTTTTAGCTCGTTTCTCAAACCGGCCAGTCATTGGATTGGATAGCTTCACGTAGTAAGTAGGTACGTATTCGCTCAAATTTACCAAGGTTCAATATTCTGAGCGTATCAAATTATCCATAGATGCCTTAGCGTGCGGTTGAAATAATTGAATTCGTATCCAGTTAACTTTATTATACAAAATAGTGCTGCAAAAACTCGCGTGACGAACGTAATAAAGGGCATCGTTCGACTTTGAAAAGAAAGGGGGTGCCAGTTACTGCACGGTGCCAATCCTTTTTTTTTTCTTTTTGACAATTTGCATTGTCAACCTAAACAACATTGGCCTAGATTTTTTTCTACAAAATAACAGTTAACTTCCTACTTTTTTTCACGTACTAAAAGGGTGTGTCTTAACTCCTACGTCTTGCTATATTTTAGTTCTGTGTTTTTTGTCGTTGTGAGTATACACTTGTGTTTATATATGTGTTTGCTTGTGTAAATTGAGTTTTTTTTTGTTTTCTTAACTTCTGCTTGTTATGCACTGATTTTTTTTTAAAGGTTTCTACTAATATTAAACCAAATATAATGTGCTGCGTTTAACGAAAAAAATTCATAAACAATATTTTTTCCAGCGACCTACCAGATGAGGAGGAAAAGCCATCACCAGTCCTGCTGTTAGGGGTCAATAAAATATCTGACTCGCCATTCGTCAGAAGAAGATCAGTTGAACCTCACACGTCAGGGTCTATAAGATTCTTCCGCCCTCCTAAATCCAAGTACACTAGAGGTTTTCATGGAGACGAGAGACTGGAAAAAATAAGAAAAGATCTCCTAGTTCATAAGAGTAAGCCGGACAGATACATTCATAATGAGCATGATGTCTCTCTTGAGCCAGAAGACAAAAGATGTCTCAAGTTAAACTGTGCAGGAAGCTGCATTTGTGAAAGGAAGAAAAGCTCCAATCGAGGCTCTTTTTCCTTCCACAGGCCTGACAACCAGTCGTTCAGCTCGGAAACTTACAAGAGAGAAACAAAGGACTTTTCAGAAAATGAAATAGAGTTTAAATACACAGAACACATTCCAGATTCCCAACCCTCTAGCAGCAAGCAAAGCTATAATGTAACTCCAAAATCCACTGAACGAAGGCATTTCCTACTATCAAACTTGAACGAAAGATTTCGGAAAACTCTAAGCTTGGACTCCAGAAAAATAGAAACCAATCGTGTTCCTCTGACGCTGCCTCAGGAGAAACGCCCTAAATCTCTAGTGGCCACGAGTAATATTTGCGTGCAGCCGTTGAAGCCTGAACCATTCCTTCAGCCAAATTTTAGCAAGGCCAACCAGCCTAAGAAGAAACGGAAGTCGTTCTTCTCCCTGGACACATTCTTTGATAAAAAATCTGATTCATCATCCATAGATGATTACTGCTCCTCCAAATACAAAAGATTTGAACTTGAAAGCGACGATTCACCTCTTTTCAGACGGGATCAAAACAGAGAAAAAACACCAGACCTTCTAAACTTACCTGTTATAATAGATTCAGTCCGCAAAAAGCATTCTGAGACGCGAAGACAATTGGAAAAGTTAGAAAACCATTACTACAGAAGCATTGCCAAGTCCCAAGTGATTGACGCCGTCCCTAAAGATGCGACTGATATACAAGGCACAAGCGGACATACCAATAACGTATTCACGGATGATGACGACGTTGAATACATTGAGCCTATAAGGAGCAACTTTACAAGTCAAAGCACATTGATTCTTGACAAAAATAACCCGGAAAAGATAGACTCATTGCTTACTATAAACACTGAAGAGACTGATATAAGACTACCTAGCTCAACGGTTAGCCCAAAATCTGATGAAAGGGACTTAGATAGTATAGGAGCGTATGAGATAGAGGTTAAAGAAGCAGATTTGTTAAAAGTAACAAAGAACTTAACAGTCAAAGTGATGGATAAGTCAGTTGACTCTATCGGGAGTTGCTCTCTCGATGTGGACGCGAGCACAGATTTTTCAGGTAAACTGATTTTTGTGTAGCTTGTTTGTCAGTTTGTTAGCATGTGTTTGTATAGTATCTATCTATCGTTTCTTGTAATTTCTTGACGTTTGTTTTTTTATAAACATCAAATCTTTCTTTAGAGTCTGCTCTAAAATAATGTTGTTTTTTTTATTAAAGTAGCCAGTTCGTAAAGTATTTAGTTTGTATGTTATTTTTTAGTAGACTCGTCACATTTACTTTTTATCATATATACATGTAATCGTTTATTTAATAAATTGTTCATTGTTTTCATTGTATCTGTGTTTTCTTTTCATCTTATGTGATTGTTGCTTGTGAAGTCTTGTTTAAGTATGTGTAGATCTCTCTTTAATTATTAGAAACTTACAATAGACTCTCCTTTCTATATCGACTTTAGTATTGATAGTTTACGAATCAAACTACCCATTTCGTCTAGTGTTAATTTATTAGTTCACTTCTCACGTTACCAGTCTGTTTCTCGTCTGTCAACATAACTTGGTAGCTCTTGGTATAAATCGAGACATTTCCACGCCTTTCTCTCGTAAATCTCAGCCGGAGCGTTATTTTTAGTGTCTTACTTAGGCTGGTGCTTTATTTGGAGTTACATTTGGAGATAAATATCTGCGTGAAAAGAAACGTTACCTAGCCTTAGTGAATTCACAGTTCATTCACTCTTGCTCGCGAGTAAGTATACAAGAGAAATAAATAGTACCTACCTAGATACAAATGACAAAGCGTTAGTGCATCTCTGTTTAGTGCATAAGTACAAAATTAGGTAGGTATCAATAATTTTACAGCACGTATAACGATCTTACACTGGCAATATTATTTATCTACCTAGATAAAGTAGTACAAGCTGAAAACTAGGACAAATACCTACCTTACCTGCACCATACAATGCATATGGCAAAATGCATGCGATACAACAAAAAAATAAACATGCGAGACTTGCGCTCGGAGATGAGGGTTCCGTACCTATTTATTATTTGGTGACAGCAAAATCCTCCACTCTGTAGGTAGGTATACTTTTCAGTAGGTACTTAAGTAAAAGCACAGGTAAATGTGTAATAAGGTAACGTCGATAGGCACTTTTCCCTACTAATAACTATCCAATTTTATTCAAGCTTAGATGGTTTTCTCTATTTGTAAAAAGCCTTACAAAGTCCCAGCATTTCTGAGACTTGTTAAATTTTTACCCCTGACGGTTATTCCTATGATTGTCTAACTGTTACAAACTATAAATTGATTTATTGTTGAAACTATTCTTAGTTTATGATCTATTTTATACAATTCTACAATAAGTTAGAATCTTATTTATGTAAGGGTTTTGGTTTTTCCATACCTAAGGAATCCTAAAACACTTCTGAATATGCGTGTGGTACGAACATAATATAGCAGTTCTGTGTAATATAGCCTCTCGATAATGTGAGGTAGGTACTAGACTACGTACTTATTTACATAAAATAATCCGTGTTGACCTCGTTTTGGCACACTTCGTCAGATCTTATAACAATGTGACCCCTAATTAGACCGGTTAGACATGGTACATATTAGATCCATTTTACTTATATTAAATTATCACAAACTGATTGCATGTATGTAGACTTGTACATTAAAAGACCCTTTATTTTCTTAGGCACTACCTCTCGGCACTACTAGTAGAGTGAACGGAAATGTTTCTTTCCCGTGACATTACTACCTAGTCTACTCTTCATACTCTTGACATCCGATCACTTGTTTGTGCATCCGATCGATCTTCCGAACTCAATATGGTAAACTATTCTATGCGTGAAACGGAACGTACCTATCTGTCTTCCGATTTGACATTGACTTGACTGACTCGAACGAAAAGAAAAAGTTTGACGTTTCATTTCTTTTCTTTGAGAAATTGTGTTTGTGATGTGATGTCATAATTTTCTTTCGTATTGTAAAATTTTTTGGAAGTGCTCTGATAACGAGGAAATCATTATTCATCACATTTATTGTACATTTATTGGTTTTCCATTAATTGTTTTGTGTAGTCGTATTATTGGTAAGTTATCAAATGCTTTGTTTTATGTTCTATTCAAGTTTCAAAGTAAACATCGGTGTCGCGAACTACCTTCCAGTATTTTTCTTTAATTTACTTTTTTCTTGAAATTACGAACTGTTCACGTTCTAGTATAATACTCTTGGGTTTCTGCATTATTAGTAGTTTTAGATCAGTAACCCGGCATAGTTCAAATTGACATAAACTTTAGTAATAAAAACCTATTTATGCTATACCAAACTTGCTAGACTAGCTCTAAATCAGTCCTAGAACATACTAGACCTTCTAAATCTAATAGTAATCTAACTATTTTTTTTTATTCTCAATAGAACTTAGATTTAATTATGTACCTATATCCAAGATTCCTTGTGTAAACTTGTATGGTATAGTTTATAGGTCATTTTAATGGAACAATGTTGTTGAACTGAAAATGCTCTGTCCATCAGAAAATGATGAATATGATGATGGTAAGTATTTGTGAAAAAATCATTCAATTTGTATGTAGTTCAAAAAAAAGTTCAAAAAACTTTGTAATTTCTCTATATTTATTAATCAGGTGTATTTTGCCGATGCAGGTTATAAATTAACAAACATATGCATAGTTCTTTTAAATTTACCTAACTGATTACAACTGGAAACATATTACATTCCAAAATATTGAAAATAATTGATAGACCGCACTAGGGCGGAACTGCACTGCAGCGGAGCGTCGCGTCAGTTAGCTTCTATATTCTTTTACCTTGGAAAGAATATAGAAGCTAACTGCCGCGACGCTCCGCTGAAGTGCAGTTCCGCCCTAGTGCGGTCTAACCTTTAAACACAAATTTTCGGACCCACAACCATCCACATAATACATGGTTGTGGGTTTAAATCCCGCTCGGATAAAGATAATTTATTTGCAAAACATGTAATAAGGATATTGTAAGTACATAATTTGATGACACAACATGTTTTACCGATTTTGGTGTGCAAATAGAGAAGGCATGCTACAACTTGAAATGTCACTAAGTACTATTGATTTTCCAAAGACATAATAGGCCTTTACATCTATTCAAGATGATTTGGCATCATGGCTCAGTCGGTAGTAGCTCTGCCTTCCGTGCTGTGGGTCATGGGTTCGATCCCCACTGAGAACAAACATTTGTGTGTGGCAAACATACATGTTTGTTCTGTGTCTGGTTGTTACTATGTATTATAAGTATGTATTTACAAAAAAAAATGTATATAAGTATTCTATCAGCCATCTAGTTCCCATAGTACAAGCTTTGCTTAGTTTGGGACTAGAGAGTGTTGTGTCAAAATGTCCACGAATATTTTATTTATTTATGATTTATACAGTGTCTGGAGGCAACCTATGCCTACACTTAACGGCACAATGTTTCCAAAGATGTATTATGACAGTAGTTCAATAATATTAAATATTTATTATTTACTCATTTATGAATCAGTACTGCTATACATAGAATGCAAACATATGATATCTTATAATCTGCTATCTTTGTATGATTGTAGTATTTGTTATAACACTGATAGGTAGAGTTGGGAAAGGATTACAACATAAAACTATGCCTCTTTTTAAAGGTAGGCAGAGACCGCAGATTTATACATTGTTACTTTTTTATTTATTTTATTTTATCTATTTTTTATTCACGGACATTTAACATGACGCCTTCTAGTCCCAAACTAAGCAACGCTTGTACTATGGGAACTAGTTGGCTGATAGAAAAGAATACATATATACATATTTTTTTGTAAATACATACTTATAATACATAGAAACACCCAGACACATAACAAACATTATGTTTGCTACACACAAATGTTCATTCTTAGTGGGGATTCAACCCACGACCACAGCATAATAGGCAGAGGGATTACCATAGCTACCATCTAGATTCAAGAACATTAACCATCCCAAATGCTGGTATTATTAGTTGCATTATTTATTTTTGAATAATATTTTGCTTTGTTTTCCAAAATATTTTTATGTAGGTAGGTCGTGTAGGTGTTCCCAACACTACTACTGAAATTAAAATCCTTGAAAAATTTTAATTTGTTCAGTCATTAATGAAATGCTTTATGTAACACATTGACAAAATAACATTGCATAATGTGTGATTATTACCTTGTATTTTCATGTAAGTAGATTAATTTAAAAAAATAATAAATAAATAAATATTCTTGGACATATCACACAACACTCTAGTCCCAAACTAAGCAAAGCTTGTACTATGGGAACTAGGGTCAATATTTGTTTAGTTTTATTCACTTATTTATAGTGGTCTTTGTAGAGGTAATCTTTGAAACAATTGAACAGACTCTTTACTCTTAGACCTTTAAATCTATTGAAGATGATCTATGTACAGCCTCAGGAGGCAACCTATGCCTACACTTAACGGGACACTGTAGTGCCTGGGACAATGTTTAGATGACTCTTTACTAAGGTATAGATAACTCAATTCTGCCTAAGGATAATCTGGTTTATGGGCCAAGATCGAAGAAGGGCGTACAGAACGACTAGATATGAAATAAAGTTTTTGAATAGAAAAAGTAATTGATTAATCACGGCGGGATTGAAAATCAGCACTATTCAAAGTGGTCAAAATACTATGCTGTGGCGTGTGACTTAACCGTAAAAAATGCTTTGTAATTTGAGTGTATAAGTACCTAGTTAAAAATATTAACAGTAACTTTCGTCAGGCGCGCTTTTCGCAATAACGAATAGACTAGATTTCAGACTATTTTATGTCATAAAGTCAAATGTTACTTAATAAAATACTGTTGAAGTCGACTCCTCAACTTACATAAAATTTTCTATTTTCAGATACCACATCGGGTAGCCTGAATCTCCTGACTCCATCATCAACCAATAGTCGGATCCGAGACTTCACATCCAGGATACAGGAGCGGGCCGGTTCTAATCTCATAGCGCACATTACACCTGTGCCCACCCCTACAAGAACACCGAACGATGCAACGCCAACACCGAGGAAGTCGGAACACTTTTTAAAACCACCAGTGAAGATACACATTGACTCCACCAGCCATAGATCCAGAGGGCACCATAAAAAGTGCGACGATCCTCCTCACAAGAAACCTAGCTATCTTAATTTAGCGTGCTCGGTCAACGGATACACAAACCTAACAACCTATGACTCAAAATTAAGGCAGGACATCAATAAAAGCAGAGAAGCTTCACCTATAAGGCCTATCACACATACCTACCAATACAGAAGCGAAAATAACTCGCTCTTGGTGCCCGTACCGGTCAGCGCGAACAAACTGCTGGTGCCGACCTTCGGTCCTCATGGTACTAGAACTGATTTGACATCGAAAGCGCCTACTAAGGCGCACACAGATCCTTACCTAGCAACGTCACACGCATTCATGGCTGCTGAGAACAAACAGCTGAAGAACGACTTCCTAGGACCAAGTATGACGTCGACTAGGTCATACATATCGACCGAAAGCAAGAACTTCGCGGCGTCGATGCTACATCAAAAAGATGAGGTGGACAACGCAAAAGAAATGACCTTCAAGTCCAGTTACTCGGAGACGAATTTCAGAAAAACCGTCACAAACGGAAAAGAAACAAAGGAGTCTAGATTAAGCTCTGAGTCCTACACCATATCATCAAACGGAGTGTCGAAACGGGTAGAAATTACAAAAGAAAATGGAGAACAGCTCACAAGCCCCATGAAAAGCTTCATACAGCAACGAGTTGAAAGACTGTATGGCCCTGGAGCTCTAGCACAAGGCTTCTTCAACCAGAAGCGGCATAAACTCAAAAGCGGCTGCGAAGACGACGACCCCAAAGTCTTACAGGAGAAGTCCCTGAACTGTCCCGACCAATTCACTCCGAAGAAATCCCAAGAGAGTGTAGAAACTAGTCCAATTGAGGAGTCCAACGTCTCCTTACCAGTTCTCAGACATTTAAGACCGGAGTTCAGAGCTCAATTACCCATCCTGTCACCAAAGAAGTCATTAAAAATCGATGAGGTATCACCCTTGAAAGACCAGCACATTCCAGATTCAAAGACTGATGATATAACTAACGGTGTTTCTATTATCCGTGTTGAGGGGGTAGTGAATGGGGAAGTGAATGGGAGGGAATTGAATGGAGGGGAAGTGAATGGGGGTGAAGTTGTAAAAGACGCATATTACTTCCTGATGGTGGAGAAGAAAGAGACGGAAAGACTGTTGGCTCTGTCTGCCACGGCTGAGAAGGAGTTGGAAAGTTTACAGGTACTTATATAAATAAACTAGGTGCCGCCCGCGACTTCGTTCGCGTCCCGTTGGATCCCGTTAATTTTTCGGGATAAAAAGTGTCCTATGTGTTAATCCAGGTCACGGACAATATATATTCCAAGTTTCATCCAAATCGTATCAATAGTTTTAACATAAAAGAGTAACAAACATCCATCTATCGATACTTACAAACTTTCGCGTTTATAATATTAGTAGGATAGGATAAATATACTTGGACATATCACACAACACTCTCTAGTCCCAAACTAAGCAAAGCTTGTACTATGGGAACTAGATTGCTTATAAACTATATATACTTTTTTTTTGTAAATACATACTTATACATAGTAACATCCAAACACAGAACAAATACAAATCATTTATTGATAACACATAGTTACATGTCAGGTACAGGTTATATAAGTAGGTAGGTATACCTAATAACATTACATTGTTAAAGTTAAAAAATAATAATTTCACAAATAATTTAATAATTTATCACAACAAACATCTGTCAATATTTGCCACACACAAATGTTTGTTCTCGGTGGGGATCGAGCCCACGACCCACAGCACGAAAGGCAAAGCTACTACCGATTGAGCTGTGATAACGACGCCTTATTAATCTATTACTGAAGTGCTCATGGCATAGCTTACTTAGCCAATCTTAACCGATAATCTAAGTTAAGCAACGTTCTGTGCGGTCACTATTTGGGTGGGCTACCGTTAGTGGCATTTACATCTGAGCGCTTTCGTGCCTCGGAGGGCACGTTAAACTGTCCTGGCTCTAGCAGTCGTTAAGCCACGACGGAGGCCCTAAGGCGGCCTTTAAACTCCGTCACCAGAGTTGGCCACTAGCTCATACGAGCTTGCTTTTATTAATCTAATGTTTCAATATTTCAGGACCAAGAAGTGAGTGAAGAGGTGCTTGGTTTTCTTCGTTCTGCGGCGGGGAAAGCCAGGCTACTGGCGACGCAGAAGATGCAGCAATTTGAAGGTATACCGACTGCAAAAAAACAAATCCTTTTTAACCAACTTCAAAAGAGGAGGAGGATCCCAATTCGGTTGAAATAAAAATAACTGGAAACGCGTACACGACAATGCGTATTTTGGCTTTCCTGTGACTTTTCAGTGGCGTTTACGATCAATAGAATCTATACTATAATAAAATGGTAAAAAAGCCAAAAAAAAATGGATAAACTAAATATGCAGATCTACTAAATAAACAATTCTGATTTCGAAAATCGAGTTTTTCTGTTCATTTGTTCGCGACTACTACTGGACCAATTTCAATGAAACTTATACCATTCAGAAGCTCTTTTTCCGGATTGAAACATAGACTATGTTTTATTGAGATCAAAGACGTGGATTTTTAGATACAGCTTCAACTCTCTAAACCAAAAGCAGCCATTTGCTACGAGGTTCATCGTATGCTGGTTGACAGATCTTTTGGTGGAAAGTTTCTTAGATAGATTAAACTTATTAATTACTAGGTGGCAGCTAGTAATTAATAAGTTTAATCTATAAAACGTTTCTACCTTCCAGGCCTATGCTACAACCACATAAACGAGCGTCAAGACGAACCGTTTCCGACCACAGTTGAGGACCTCCAAGGGTTCTGGGACATGGTTTGTCTGCAAGTACGGAATGTCGACGCTCTTTATCAACATATCGCTGAACTGAAGGCGAATAATTGGCAAGAGGTGTGTTTATAACATCATCATTTCCCTGCCCTTATCCCACAGTAGGTGGGGTCGGCACATGTTTTCTTCTTTCACTCACTCCTATCATTCGTCAACTCTGAATCTACTCCTCTCACATTCATATCCTCTTTCAAACAATCCAACCACTTCTTCTTCGGACTTCCTCTACTTGTATACCCAGCCACACTCATATTCATCAACTCTCTTCGTTATTTAATTAAGTTTTGTTATACTAATATTATATATATAAATAAATAAATATCCTTGGACATTACACACAACGCCCTCTAGTCCCAAACTAAGCAGAGCTTGTACTATGGGAACTAGATTGCTGATAGAATACTTATATACTTTTTTTTGTAAATACATACTTATCATAGTATCACCCAGACATAGAACAAACATCTATATGTACCATACATATAGAGGTTTGTTGTTTATTCTCGGTGGGGATCGAACCCACGAGCCACAGTACGGAAGGCAGAGCTACTACCGACAGAGCCATGACGCCTCTCATGGCTCAGTCGGTAGTACACGTAATGAGGAGGGATGAAAGTCATATGACTTTCATCCCTCCTCATTACGTGATACTATGATAAGTATGTATTTACATAAAAAGTATATAAGTATTCTATCAGCAATCTATTTCCCATAGTACAAGCTCTGCTTAGTTTGGGCGTTGTGTGTAATGTCCAAGGATATTTTATTTATTTATTATTATTTATAATATTAGTATAACAAAACTTAATTAAAGGACATTTTACCTATATTATTTTTATTTTTTATTACTGACATGTCTTTCTTTCTTTTTAATTATTCTGTACTAGGTGCCGACCGCGACTTCGTTCGCGTCCCGTTGGTTCCCGTTAATTTTTCGGGATAAAAAGTAGCCTATGTGTTAATCCAGGTCACAGACAATATATATGTATTCCAAATTTCATCCAAATCGGATTAGTAGTTTTTTACGTGAAAGAGTAATAAACATCCATACTTACAAACTTTCGTGTTTATAATATTTGTAGGATTGAAATTTTCTCACGCCTTGACGAGGCAGAATGTAAGGAACGGCACTAATCCTAATCTATTTATAAGAAATATTGTATACATACATTTTTTGCAAATAAATATTATGATTATGATTAAAATTGTCTGATAAATTCCAGGTATCCCCACCCCGCGCTCAGTCCCACGCTAGTTCAACCGCGTCGCCCCGCGTTCGAACCCGCACCACGCCCGCAGTTAAAAACGAAAAGGCACGACTAGCCGCTGAGAAGAGAGAGGCTGATAGAAAAGCTATGTTGGAACATCGAAGGTATGTATCTATACTATTATAAAACTGGAAAAAAGCCAAAAACTAAAATTAAAGATAAACTAAATATGCAGATCTACTAAATAAACGATTCTGATTACAAAAATCGAGTTTGTCTGTTTGATTGTTCGCTAAACCCAATCACGCCTAAACCCAATGCCAATGCCAGGACCAATTTCTATGAAACTCATACCATTCAGAAGCCCTTTGGAGGCATAGGTTATAATATATTGAAATTAAAGATGTGGATTCTTAGAACTCTCCTGAACTCTTCTTACCAAAAGCAACCTACAGCGTTTGCTCATTTGGCTGCTGCAGGTTGTTGGTTCGATCCCCACACGGAACATAATATTTTTTTGTAATGACCATGATTTTTTCTTCGGTGTGCCCATATGCTGATAAAGGAATCGTTACTCAAGCATAGATTTGAGTAGAGATTCCATGCAACAATCTATGCTCGAGTCCGGATCAGTGCTCGAGCAGAAATATAACTGATAACTGGAAAACTAAAGATAACTACTATATTAATATTAAGTACATACATAAAGTTCCTATTGTCTATAAGAAGTACTAAATGCCTACTTTGTTAGCGTACAGGCAATGCCTGCAAATTGTAATGCCCCTGCGGGGCTCATGTAATGACTTATTAAGAACTTGTACTACACATGAAGCATTAAATCTATACTATACTATACTAGTAGTTCGCCCCGAACTGAGATCTCGTGAGGGAATGTCTAGGTACCTCCTCGTACTAAAAATAAAACCCTAAATTTTGAAAATCTTATCAATACCGCCATTTAGCAAAGTACCAGTCTTACTTGAACTACAAAACCATTGAAAGTCTAAGAAATTGTAGCACGCGTTATACTGGTTTTGCCAACTGTATAATTTTTACAATAACTCAAAAACTATTTAACCTAGAATAAAAATGGTTCCGAAATCTCTAAACAAAACCCTATCATATGACACCCCACTTAATATTTTTTTTTTACTCCCTTTGAAACCTCATAACTTCACGACCCCTTGACCGATTTACTTCATTTAACAAACCAGTAAAACTTAAGAGTACTATCCGTATATCTACCAAATTCTGTGAAGATCGGATTAGCGGTTCAAAAGATCTCGAAGAACAAACATACAAACATACAAAACATTTTTGTCTAAGTTGTCACTAAATCAAGTTCATATTCTGAAACCGAAATCGTTACTCAAGCGTACATTTATTTAGAGATTCGCTTTCACCGGTCATTTTTCTTAACCTACCTACTCAGATCTCCGCCTTCTGTTAAAATATTACTAATAAATAATAAATTGTTTATTTACCAGAAACACATAAATTATTAAACAGGTATCAACATTAATTAAATTAAGTTATCAGTTGAGTAGGTACAAATAATTATTACGTAGGATTTCCAGCGAAGGCCAAACTAAGCGTTAAGCTTGTATTTTGGACTTCTGGAGTACGGTTACTTAAGTTGGAAGTACCTAATGCGAGATAATATACCAGTAAACGCCAATAAACACTGACATTGGCAAATTCGTGGCAGCCCTAGCCACCGAACAGCCACAAGAAAAGAAGAAGAGATTCGCTTACAAAACTATTTGTTTATTTCAGACGCGTGGCTCGGGAAAGGCAATTAGCTGCTCGTGCTTCGGCACCCAGCACCAGTCGGGAACACGATCAGGATATGGGCATTGAAGGCAGCCAAGTAACTAACTTATCTACAAATAAATAATAATAACTAGCAAACCCGGCGAACTCCGTTTCGCCACCAGAGATGTATGTGAAAAAAGATTTTCCCGCTTTTCTGTTGAAATTTTTCCTGAATTTTCTTTGCTATAAACCTCACGGAGCCCGAGACCTTTCCAACGAATGCAAAACCGTGGAAATCGGTTCATGCGTTCTGGAGTTATAGCGTCAGGAAGGAAAACCCGACTTATTTTTATATAGTAGATAAACATTCTTAGGCTGGAATACTCAAAACTCATTCAAATTTGAGCACCACTTAAAATTGCTCTACCTCTGTTTGACATTACTCATTTGTAAGAGATGGCAATAATTTAAGCGGAACTTAAATTGAGTGGGGTTTGAGTGGCGTTTTGAGTATTCGGTCAATGGACATTTCACTTTCATTTCAAACTTCATAGTTAAGAAATTGTTTAGGTCATATTTTTACACCTTAGGTTACATTATTGGAGTTTTAGTAAGGATCCCTAATTTTTTTGAAAATATAATTTACTCTATGCCACCCGGGGATAGTGTAGCTTCCCAACGGTGAAAGAATTTTTCAAATCGGTCCAGTAGTTTCGGAGCCTATTCAATGCAAACAAATCGCGCTGACAGGCGTCACAGTTCAGTTGGTATGAGGTCTGCCTTCCGTGGGTTCGATCCCCACTAAGAACAAAAATTTATTTGTAGCAAACATAGATGTTTGTCCTATATCTGGGTGTTACTATGGATTATGAAGTATGTATTTACAAAAAATAATAATTATATAAGTATTCTATCAGGAATCTGGTTTCCATAGTACAAGCTCTGCTTAGTTTGGGACTAGAGGGCGTTGTGTGTAATAGAAAGAAAGAAGAAAAATAGAAAATACATTTATTTTGGACACACTATACATACATAACAGCACAACAAAAAGAAAACAACTTAGGTAGAACTTAATACATAACATAACACTTAAACAAGTAGGTAGGTATAAATCCAGTCCATCCAAAGGTTGCCTGGAAGAGATCGCTCATAGCGATAAGGCCGCCCATTGTACTTCACATAAGAATAATGAACTCTGTGTTTATTTTATAATTCCTGTAAAAGTGGTGTACAATAAAGAGTTTTCTATCTATCTATCTAGGTATATGTACTATATACCTACCTGTCCAGGCGCAAACTTGATGTCGCGCTGGTGCAGGCATGCGTGAGCCAAAACGGGTCACAGCTCAGCTTGATGCCACTTCACAACGTGAAGTGACGCTGGTTTTCAGCTGTGACCACTGTAATGTCCAAGGATATTTATTTATTTAAATAATCATTTGATTATTTAATTTTCCTCTTTTTAATATTAGTGTAGATAGTCTTTAAGTCATTGTAATAATATTATTTGAACAGGAGGTCGAAATATTCGTCGGCAAGACAGCGAAGCCAACAAAAGTCGCTCCCAAGGGCGATTGCATGAGCGCTCAACGTTCCGAGGACTCTATCGATCAAAGCTGATTCTCTAACCACTAGAGCAAGATCATCTATCTAGCTGGAAAACTACACACAGCCAATTAAGGCGTAGGGTAAAGGCAGACAGACAACCTTCTCGCTCGCACATTTCAACATTTTTGAAGATATAATATAAATAAATGTAATTATGTGAAATCGCAGAGCTTCAGAGTCGAGATAATAACAATGCAAAGGTTCAGTAAAAATATCACATTGATCCAAACAAGTTTTCTAACCAAAAAATGTGCACTTTAATTTATCGCATTGGAACAAGTTTAATGGTCGGAAAACTTGTTTGGATCAATGTGATATTTTTTCTGAACCTTTGCATTGTTATTCTCTCGACCCTGAAGCTCTGCAATTTCACATAATTGCATTTAGCACATGCAGAACCGTGAGAAAGTTTCTGGAAACTACTTCCGCAAAGCTCAACCTTCCACTGTAGTGGAGTTTGTCTAGGCCCGTGTGCCTTGGTTAACCAGACATGTAGATTATTATAAGTAGATTCAATCTAGAAGCACTATAATAATAATATTAACGTTATTTTTAAATTGAAAAGTACAAGTTTTAAAAACTTATTCTATAGTAGGTGCCAAATAACACCGCAATACAGGTCATTCATCCACCTTAACCACGATGTCGCAAAATTCAATTTATGTATAGCTCTGTCGCTTTCCATACACATCTGTCGCTAAGACGGTATCGCTCGAATCTCGTTAGTACTGTTAGTTTACCATACATAAATTGAATTTTGCGACATCGTGGTGAAGGTGGGTGAATGACCTGTATTGCCGTGTTATTTGGCACCTACTATAGAATCCATATCAATACACGGTGTTACATAATTACCCTATAAGAAAGGAGGGCATTCTACAGGTCATGGCGAACAATGTTTGTTTTACGACTTTTGAGATTTGGAAGTTATTCATTCATGAAATGCGCTCGTAACTTTTGTTTAAAAAGTACCTACACAGCATGTGTGTGCGTGCGACGCGGTAGGAGGGTACCTACGTGTGCATGCAAATAATAAACAAACACTTAGCGTTGTCGCAAATTTCTGATATAATAAAAGTTGTACTTTTGTATGGGAATTTCAATTACCATGTATTGACCCTTTGCACACGTCCAAGCATTCAAGTGTTCGGTCTGATTATGCCCTCTTTTGGGCTTATAGGGTAATTATGTTACACCGTGTATACAATTTAAAAACTTATTTATTTATTTTCCACATAAATGCTCAATGTACATGCTCTGTGAGGTGCACTGGTATGGGCAGAGGTGTCCGCTTCTCATCAGGTGGGTTGTCTGTTTTATCACTTTCATCTAACCTATGATTAAATAAAAAAATATGGCGGACTTTAATTCTAACATGGCCGATTCACACTCTTATAAATACAGTTTAGGTACACTAGAGTCAATTTACAGTGTTATAGTGGCAAGTAACAGTTAACTGCGCATAATAACGCAGTAGTAATAGTCGCAGTCTTTTACATGAGTGTAAATTGTTGGCTTTAAAAGCTGATTTACACAGAAAAGTTCAGAAAAGTAGTGTGTGACATCTCGACAACGGAGTTTGACTTCAAAATAGTATTTAGAAGCGATCGTAAAACATATTATTATGAGTTATAAACGCTGTGGTTGAAAAAAATAAGCAACTAGCAATATTTGTATTTTTTAACTGCAAATAAACAAAATTATTTTTAAAGGCTCATTCACACTATGCTACTTGGATCTTACTCCCAGTGAGCAAGTAGCTGGTATGACAAACTAAAACTTGATTTTTATTTGCAAAATTTTATGCATACTTTTAGCTAAATAGATGATTTTGCTCTATATATGCTTAATCCGGTGATATTTTGTAATTTTATATGATAAAATGTATGTAAAAATGTGTTTTTTAAATTTAATATGGAATTATGATACTCATATCGCGTTGCAGAATATAAATCGTATTTAACATATTTCTGATTTAATAAATTTAGTTTAAAATGGATTAAGTTCTTTTTATTTTATTTTAAACAGTTGTGTACAAAACTAAATCAATGTTCAGTATTTTACATGCTTGATTTTTTGTTCATACTCTACTTACTTTCTGATCATTTTATTTCAAACATTCCGTCATTTCCATTGGCCTAATATTTAATCAGTAATGACGATAAAAACAAAAATTCTTTTAAACTAATTATGTGTTAAAATATTTTGTGCATAATATCGCGAGGCAGTCAATTAACTGGATCAATTGACTCGCCTGTTTACTAGACTAGCGTAAACTGATTCAAGATTGAATCATGAATTAATTATATTATTTATTACAAATACAAATTCTGTAGATTTTAACAAACATAATGATTTGCTGATTTTTGCTATTAAATTGCGTCGAATTATTTACAAGGCTTCAACGAAATAATGGTATCGATTTTGTTTCATTTTTCTAATTATTCTTATTTTGACAGCGCCGTTTTTGTCGTTTCAGTCAATAAAGAAGGGAGGGCAACATTTTTAGAGCTGTCAAATTAAGTTAGTTTAGAAAAATGTGACAATAGAATCGGGAGCAATATCTTTTCAAACAAGATGAACAATTTGTAAATTTAAAGATTATAATAAAATATCTATAGTAGGTGCCAAATAACACCGCAATACAAGTCATTCACCCACCTTTACCACGATGTCGCAAAATTCAATTTATGAATGGCTTATTCTGTCGCTTTCCATACAAACCTGTCGCTAAGACGGTAATCGCTCGGATCTCGTAGTACTGTTTGTTTACCATTCATAAATTGAATTTTGCGACATCGTTTTGAAGGTGGCTGAATGACCTGTATTGCGGTGTTATTTGGCACCTACTATAGCTGAAATCTGATTAGAAATACAAAATAAGTGATGTTATGTATGTTTGTTACGTTTGGAATGTGTTCGAGTTGTTATAGTAGGTATGTATGCTTAGACTTATGCTCTGCTTAGGGAAGGGAGAATTTTTTGTACATAGTTATATACAAAATATGATTTGGTTAGTTTGCCTACATTGGAAGAGTTGGTAATGTTGGGATGATTGATTTTGTAATAATAACAAAATCTGTATGAACTTTAGGTATCTGTTTTAGGGTTGCCACATCAAAAAAAGCTTAGTTGTAGCCTTAACAGAAAATTGGTTTTAAATATGTCTACACTTTTGTTAAAAAAACTGAATTTTATTACTAGATGGTTTTTGCAAATTTTTATTTACTATCTGATATATCCGTATTTTATTACTAATACTAATATGTATCCTAAATTAATTTTTGAGATAATTTAGTTTCAGTTTTACAGTTTTATCCTATTATTGTTAAGCGAATTTACTAAATTTTAAGTCAATATCACAGAAGCTTATTTCATTAACTTTAATACTCCGTAAAATATCAGTTTAATCAGTCCCTCTTAGATATATATCAGTAACTCTTTTATAAAGCTATGTTATATCCCTCAATATTGCAAAAATTTAAATAAATTTGTTACATACATATACCTAGCTAATTTTTTTTTCTTAAATTAACCATTAGAAGACACATACAAATTACGTTTGTTAGATACATTACAGTTTAGAATATGTTAAAGCACTATTCGCCTATTTACCGAAGTTGAAATCCACTGTAAAATTAAATAAAATCATGACATTAAGTTTCTTTGTTTTATTTTTCTATGCCAAGTATAATGGAATATACCACATCGACAGCCCTAGGCTAAGAAGAAATACACCTACGGCGTCGTGCGAGCATAATTTCGCCACAGAGTATTTCGCGCTGTGCCTTCGTGTACATATATCTATCCGAAAATGCTTATAGTAGGTGCCAAATAACACGGCAATACAGGTCATTCACCCACCTTCACCTCAATGTCGCAAATTTCAATTTATGTTTGGTAAAGAAACAGTACTAACGAGATTTGAGCGATTACCGTCTTAGCGACAGGTTTGTATGGAAAGCGACAGAGTTAGCCATTCATAAATTGAATTTTGTGACATCGTTTTGGAAGGTGGGTGAATGACCTGTATTGCGGTGTTATTTGGCATCTGCTATACCGTTGCTATTTATTTTATTTAGATTATTTATTCAGACAATTTGGTCCAGTTTGGTTAGTAGGTAACAAAACACTTATTAAACTAGGTTAGTAATTTTTAACTAATAGCGGTGCTGTCCTCTGGATGAGGTTCCAAACCAAAGGACAGTTACCTATGTTTTTGAGCAATAACATTTAGGATGCTGTTGTTGCTCCCGCGCAGCCTGCTTAGCAGAGATGCGGTTTTTTTGCGCCAGATGGCATCAAATGAGTGTGCGCGCCCGCGCCGCCGCGGTGAACATACCGGACGCGCTGCAGTAGCGCGGGAGCCGCAACAGCGCCCTAAATGTATTGTTATATTGGACCCGCCGAGCATTGTAAGCCTTTTGGGTATATCTGACCCACAGACTCGCAGAGTACAGCGAAGTACAGTATGCTTTAGAAAGAGTTATTTTTACTGCATCTGTACACCGCGCGAATCTGCGTGCCAGCATATTCCCTCGGACTGACAATGCTCTGCGTTCCCTCTCCATATCAGCTTCATCTCTAAGGTTCTCATCAACCAAATGCCCTAAGTATTTAAATTGGTACACTCTGACAAGTGGTACCCCATTGAGGATTAGAGGTGGAACAAAAGTAGGGCATTTAGAACCAGCCTTAAAAACTATGAACTCTGATTTTTTAACATTATAAATGAGTCCATGCTCAGTTGCAAACGACTCACATACTGCGACAAGTTTTCGTAGTGCGCTGATCGAGGGAGCGAGCACCATGTCATCGGCATAGCTAAGGTTATTTACACATATGTATATCGTTGATTTAACAGCCCGCATGCATGCTGCTCAGTCGCATGAGCAAACGAAAAAACCTATACCCCAGCTCGCAACCGATATCACCTGGGAAATAAATGATCTTTTGTAGGATGGTCTTGATGGAACGAAGACATACGATAGTGTTTAGTGGATAGCGGCACTAAATACGTTGCCGTCCCGTTTTACCAAACTAAAACCAAAGACGGCTAACATTTTAACAACAGAATCGACACCTGTGTGTATCTGACGTTGTCTATGTATGGAAGGGCTCATGGGCTCATCTCTTTGGTTGATGATAATAATGGAGAGCTCAGCTCAAGCAGTGCAGAGTTCGGAAAATAACGACGGGAACGTATTGATGTATATCAGCTTTGCTGTACATATTATATTCTTGCAAATAAACATATCTTTATCTTTGTTTTATGCTTTGCGCCGTCGTCGTCGCAGCTGTGACCGTTGAGTTCACAAATACATGGACTGTACACGATCTTGGTAGATGGTAGGTTTGTTTGCCTAAGTTCGTAATACCACGTGCACACTATGCCCATGCCACTGCCGAATGTATTGCGGCATCAATACCGCGGACTTATTGCCACAGCAACATCGCCTTTATTCTCACTAAGCGGCATTCATGCCGGCAGCAGCATGGGCATAGTGTGCACGGTGCACGCGGTATAAGGAAAAGAAAATGATCTTGCAGAAAAATTGTCTATGCTTGACAATTTTTTCTAAATTTTATGTTGCAAGCTGAAAAAGACTATACAAAATGGTACATGGGTACCTATTTCATTTAAGTAATTAAAAATGAAATAATTATGTAGGTACGTATATAGAAAAAAATTCCATGATAATGTGAGTAATTCTGTGGAATAACTCCAGAATAATGTTTTTATTGCATGAAACGAAACGTTATTATCTTGTCTATGGTTAAAAAGCAATTGCTCCCGTCGTTTCAGATCTTTTATTTTTTCAATAAATGTATTACGATTTTATAATCCATGTGAATGAAGTCAGTATATTTTTTATTATTATTTAAAACCAAAATAGTACAAAACATTAGTATATTGTTAGTATTTTGAAAGCACAAAAAATATTTAGTCAAATCATTCCCGCGTGTTTCCTTCCCGCGCACGTCGCACAAGGTGGAAGTTGGTCATGGTCGTCCGCCAAACGGAAAGCCGCCATGATGGCTTTCTGTAAAGTACGTACAATATGTAAAGTTTCGTTAATGTTTTTCGTTAATTGTGACTGAGTGCGTGCAAAAATTAACCATGGGAACGAACTAGAGTGTGCAAAGTTCAGTTTAAGGTCCTTTGGGACCTCCTGGAGGAGCTATAAAGTGTTATAAAAGTGCATTTTTGTGTCGACGCTAACGTGTTTTGTTCTGTCAACAAAATGTCGAAGCTCTCGTTTAGGGCGAGGGCCCTGGATGCATCGAAACCAATGCCCATATATCTCGCCGAGGAGCTCCCGGATCTACCGGACTACTCGGCGATAAACCGTGCAGTACCTCAAATGCCCTCTGGAATGGAAAAAGAGGAGGAAAGCGTAAGTAATTTGCGCATTTAGATGTTAAGTCATCGAAACCACTGTATGGCGGCCATTACATTTTCAGTTTCTTGTTTTCACCACCAGAGGCGTAATATTTTATATTAATTATTTATTTCTTCGCAAAACTCTGTGCTTGAAACAACTTTTACTTGTTCTATAGCACTTTATTATTATTTGTTACATTTACTATCGGAAATACGCAGGTTTCACTGCAGTATAACTTTTATATTTTGTGAAAGCCCAAAACAACGTCAATTTTGGCGCGTTCTTGCACATGGTGTATTCCGAAGTTGTCTACCAACATGTTTGTTTCAATATTTAATTTCTCGCTGGTTTTGTGGTGGATAGAGCTGGTTTTTTGGTATAAGCAAGACAAATTTATGAAGAAAAACATGGTACGAAAACAAAAATTCGCCGGTTGTCCGATCATCTGTTATTTGTTTACAAACAAAATATACCGGTACTATTTTAACTATGTAAATGATTTATCAATTATCAATTAACTTCGATTCTAGATAACTCATTTATATTCCAGGCGTGCCGTCGAAGATTTCAAATATTTTAACCATAATTTTCTTGATTTTTATAAGTACTCTGACATTCAGAAGATTACGAAATTAACCAAGTTACTTTCCTACCTAGGTACTATTTTTTTTATGTATCAACCAGTTTGTTATACCCACTACTTTACCAGCATATTATTTGTCAAGGTGGTTCATCAGTGTATCAGTGCTAGAAACTGCCAGTTCCAAGTCTAAAGCTAGCAATCTAACTCCTATCTCCCTATGGGTACACATTACATTACCAAACACGTTAGAATAGAAGAATGAATTCCTTACACAGCTAAAAGTACAGAGTACCTAATGTACTGTACTGTAAAAAAAGTCTACTAAGTTTTGAGTAAGAAAGGAAGTGTAGATTGGTTAAAAAAAATTGTTACCACAGATTTCAAGTTACTTCAGTCGGTAGTAGCTCTGCCTTCCGTGCTGTGGGTCGTGGGTTCGATCCCCACCGAGAACAAACATTTGTGTGTTGTAAACATAGAGGTTTGTTCTGTGTCTGGGTGTTTCTATGTATTATAAGTATGTATTTACAAAAAAAAATGTATGTATGTATTCTATCAGCCATCTAGTTTCCATCGTACAAGCTTTGCTTAGTTAGGGACTCGAAGGCGTTGTGTTAAGTGTCCGTGAATATTTATTTATTATTTACTTCTTTGTACAGTGGTTATTGAATACCTATATGTTCTCTAAACATGACGCACCATGTTCATTGTGCCTCTGAAGTTCTCGGCTCGGAGCTTGAAGGCTCGGGAACTTATAAATGTAAATTATAAATGTAAATTTGACTGACTTTACAGTTGACACAGCAGAATTTGTGAAATGTCATATTACAAAATGTGTAAAAGTTCAGGATATTACAAGATTAGTCAAAATAAATGACTTTAAAAGGTTTGCTTTCTTAATCTGTGTTCTGCGGACCCCTGGGGCTCAGCAAGTATGTGTATAGGGGTTTTATCTATAGGATCAAACAGTGCATCCAAACTGCAGTTACTCTTTGTGGGGCAATGTTTCCAAATGTTACTGGGCAACATCCAATACCGATTGAATGTTACCTAACGTTATTGTGTTGCATTCTGTTGCTCCACAAAAAGTATTTGTGGTCCAAATGCACCAAAACCAACTCCAAAAGATCCAGATCCAGAGTGGATTTGTCAGGATAAACACACAGAAGGGCCTAAATCCTAGATCTGCCAATGCTTACCAATCCTATAGTAGGTACCAAGCACCCCTAGGTCACTCCTCCAAGCCTGCGAAGCCCCCAGGAAGCTTCTGTGCTTCTGGGAGGAGTTAGGCTGGCTGCACGCATAGCCGGTTCACCCCCCCCCCCCCACGTATAATGGACCAACCTTGAGTCTAAATGCGGAAACGGGAGTCCTTAATAATAATAAATAAAAAGTAGGTGCCAAATAACACGGCAATACAGGTCATTCACCCACCTTCACCTCAATGTCGCAAATTTCAATTTATGTTTGGTAAACAAACAGTACTAACGAGATTCGAGCAATTACCGTCTTAGCGACAGGTTTGTATGGAAAGCGACAGAATTAGCCATTCATAAATTGAATTTTGCGACATCGTGTTGAAGGTGGGTGAATGACCTGTATTGCGGTGTTATTTGGCACCTACTATAGCTCAACTAGGGAGCCTTGGGCCTGTATGCTGAGTTACTGCTCAAGTTATCATCTAAACTCAAGCAGCATATACAACTTTTTAATAAAACCTAGGGTTCTTTCGATACGACAATTGCGAATACAAGGAACATCATAAAAGAGGGCCTATTTTAGTACCAGTTTTAGGTATCATTCTAGCTCGAATATTAAGCTGTAAAGATTCATCATATAATTTCCCAAGAGTATGGTTTTATGTTTTATCTTTGAAGAATGTCTATTACACGTTATTACGAAATCTGCGCTCTGAAGAAATAAATTTCTGCGCGAATTTCTGAGGTCAATGACTTGTTTTTTTTCCACTAGATTTTTTTTAGATGATTAAAATGTTTCTGTACATTTTTGTTGCTTGAATACATTGCTTAAGTTTTCTAGTCCAAACAGGACAAATTTCGCAGAACCGATGTACAATATAAATTTTATTACTGTTTTTAGTATGTATAAATAGAACTGCTTACTTATAATCGATGCATAACCTAATTACTAGAAGCGCTCGTGGCGTCGTCGCTTGCTTTGTCAATCTTCACCGATTATCTAAGTTAAGCGATGTTCTGCGCGGTCACTATTTGGATGGGTGACCGTTAGTCGCATTTACATCTGGGCGCTTCCTTGCTTCGGAGGGCACGTTAAACTGTCTCGGCTCTAGCAGTCGTTAAGCCATGACGGAGGCCTAAAAACTCCGTATTTAGGTGTACCTATTTACCTCAATTACGTGAAGTGGCCGGTTTTGAATGGATACCTGCTATAACCTCCCATGACCATAATAACATCATGACAACTGGCAACCCGCCTACTCAAGTTATTCCACGTCAAAACTGTTAACATTTTTATCGCCCTAGCAAGCAGTACATAGGTACATGAGGTACCTACGTAGTATGTATGATAGTATGGGTAAGACCTGGATGAGATTAGCACAGGACACCGTGAGGAGTGGCACAGACAGAGACCCAGCAGACGGTGAAGTCGGGCTGTGGATGACTATGTGTTTTTCGACTATCATCATTATATTTAAAACTCTTTTGACTTTGATAGAATCACGCACAGCCTAAACTATAAGTCCTAGAGGTATGAAATTTGGATGGTAGTATCCTTATATAGTGTAGGGGTGCACTAAGAAAGGAATTTTGAAATGTCGCACCCTAAAGGGTCTAGAACGCGAGCAACGCCGCGGGCGAGGGCTAGTTGTAGTATGTATTCCTCCACTCTGATACGAGCTTCTGCCCGCATCTCTTTGCTATTCATTTAAGATTATAATGATCTATGGCAGGCCTTCCCAAACTTATTTTAACAGACACCCTTTGTCTGTCCAAAAAGTACATACCAGTTGTAGTACTTGTAATTGATCGAGTGAGCGAAGCGAACGAGATCTTAGTGACAACTTGGGCAAAAATGCTTTTTATGTTTGTATGTTTGTTCGTCGAGATCTTTTGAACCGCTTATCCGATCTTCACAGAATTTGGTAGGTATACGGATATTACTCTTAAGTTTTACTGGTTAAGGGGTTGGAAACCTACGAGGTTCCAAAGGGAGTAAAAAAAAAAGTCATACCAAAATATCAAGTGGTGTGTCATATGATAGGGTTTTGCGTAGACATTCCAAAACCGTTTTTATTTTGATTCTAGGTTTAATAGTTTTTGAGTTGTTGTAAAAATTATAAAATTGGCAAACCCAGTATAATGTGCGCTACCATTTCTTGGAGTTTCAATGATTTTATAGTTCAAGTAAGACTGGTACTTAGCTAGACGGCGATTTCGAAGGGATTTGCAAAGTTTATTACAACCATTGGTCTATAAAAATTGTTTGGGTTTTATTAACCTCCGACCATCACGAGATCTCAGTTCGGGGCGAACTTCTAGTTATAGACTAGCAAGTTATCAGAGAAACTCCAACAAAACAAGAATAAAAACGAAGAGGTACCTATACCTAGGTATACATTTATTTTACTTTGTAGGCGGGCTACTAATTAGGATGTGCTTACTTTTCTGAGCATAGCTTCTCAAAACGGAGCTCAATTTTGGAAGTTGTTATTCTCGCATACGCTTTTGAAAATGCTGGCGAACGTTGCTATAAGTTTACAATTGTCACATTTGTTGGTGATGAAGGCACTGGTTCCTATTTCTTTACTAAAATAATGGAATTAACTCATGATTTTTCAAACTACAGTATTGTATGATACAATATACAATACATAATCAATATTATGTATTGTTACGTTGCCATACAGGGAAAGACCTGGATGCAAAAAGCCCAAAATAGCCACGAGTGGCGTTTGAGGCAGGAGACTTATACCCAGCAGTGGGTTACTACAAGCTGCCTATGATGATGATGATGAGTATTGTATCGTGTTATTTCGTGATAATGAGTCATACCTACTAATGAAAATAATGAAACTATTTTCCTGTGTAACCGGAAATATGGAGGTAGTTACTTGTAGATGTGTTAAGTACATTATCCTCGTAAAACTGTTATTTGATAGTTTATCCTCATAAATTACCATGTATTTTATTCATTAGTTTTATTTCCGCCTAACTTTATTAACTAATTAGCGGGCCGTCCCGGCTTCGCACGGGTTTTTTTTAGGTAATTTTTTACACCTTGGGTTACACTATTGGAGTTTTAGTAAGGAACCCTAATTTTTTTGAAAATATTATATAGCCTATGTCTCCCGGGGATAGTGTAGCTTCCCAACGGTGAAAAAAATATTCAAATCGGTCCCGTAGTTTCGGAGCCTATTCATTTTAAATAATTGCAATATTTACAAAATACACATGCTACAGTTGAGCCATCTACAAACCGTTGCAAACGATTTATAGATAGCTCAACTGGTCCAAATCAGTACAAACAAACAAACAATCAAATCTTTCCTCTTTATAATATATTAGTATAGACTACTAACTTAATAAGTAACTTATTACTAACTAACACGCTATATTTGCAGCACTTAAAATACTTAGAAAATGGCAGAATTACTTAGTGTGCTTATAGTAAAGAGTTATATCAATACTTATTACGAAAACGGTTCAACATTTAAAACTATAAAAGTTAATGGAAAGTAAGATGATAGGTACAGGCACGGTTTAATAGCGCTCGGCGAAAGTGTAGGGGAATATCTATAACTCTTTCTAACCTATTCCATTCTATATTTCTTTCGCTGCGCTCTCCCTCTTCCCTTTTATTCAAGATCAGAGCTATTAAACTGTGTCGGAACATAACCATTATTAACCATGTATACAAATTGAATCTTTTGGGATTGTTCTATTGCAGAGTCAGCGTTGACAGACTCTAATCCTGTTATTAGTAAACTCGATGTAAACTAGGAATAATTACCTACTCCGTTTCTTGTCTTTGGTACAAGCAGATTCAAATTCGATCGAAAGATATAAAACTCTTTTTTTTATGAGCAATAGCTAAGCATTTGGCTGCCAGCACACCTGTGGTAACTCTCTTTAAGTAACTATTCCTATCGTAGTGGATACTGGATAGCACAACTTTTTTCTTTACCACGCAAGGAAAAGGTATCATACGAGGACGAATTATGTTTCGTAACTGGTTATGAAGCTCTGGTTTCGTAGACCTTCAGACTGATTAGAACAAAGTCCGTAATATTCGACATAAAAGTAATTCACTACCTAACTCGTGAAACAAAATGAAACTTTCCACTCAAAAAACAAGCGTTTTATATGAAAAACAATATTGATTGTAGCCGTTTTCCCAACAGACCTTATAATTCTGGTTCCCGGAACGCTGTTAATAGCGTACCAGTTCAAATTGACCTATTTAAATTCCGAGTTACGTCGGATAATGGTCCTTTGGGGTAGAGTAAAACGAGACGTAAAATTTAGGGGGAAGGAAGTGGCCTATTTGGATACATTCTGGTTTATTGTTATTATACTTTTCTTTGAAAAATCGCGCTATTTTGTTACTCTTCCAAAATAAGGGACTTACAAAGATAATAAGGGTTGATGTAAAAACGGTGGTCGAATGAATTTTGACATAGATATGAATCCTATTTCGGTGTATTCAATACAGAAAATAGGATGCAAGCGAAATGTAAGTTAGAAGAATTCGTAATTTCGGTTGCCTGCCATGATGCTAATGTTGCGCTCACACTATGCCGCAGTCGGCAGGGAAGTGGGCACGAGCATAGTGTGAACACGATCATGCCTCTGTCCCGGCTCCCGGCACAAGTTCATGCCCTTGCTCATGGGTAATGAGAATAAAGGCGATGTTGCTGTGGCAATAACTTCGCGGCAATAATGCCGGCAGCGGCATGGGCATAGTGTGAACGTGGTATAACGTAACGACGCGGACGTACGTACTATAGGTAGGTACTGCGATTACGAATTCAAGTGTAAAGTGACCACGACGCTGTATAAATCATCTTGATGTGCTTTTTGTAAGTACTAATATAGCCTACAAAGTAACTCATTTATATAAATAAAGGTTCAATAAAGGGTATTTTCAAGGCAAGAGTGAATAGGTGTTTTCTAGTCTAGACTGTCCTTTATCGTCACTTACCGAAAGGGGATTGAGATTGTGGCCGAAGGACATTCTATCAATAAGAAGAAATATAGATAGTTGTTCAGTGTAAATGAGTTCCTAATGCAATCAATTTAGGGGCAGTAAAGTGATATGAATTTCCAACAAGATTTCCCTAGATATACCTAAACTTAAACCTTCACGTTTACGAGTATAGTTAGGATTCTTTTTCTTGAAAGCCAAAACAGACCTCGGCATCTGCCGATAAGATCGACAGCTGCGCTGTCAAGTGAATGCGTTTTTTTGTGGCCACGAGTTCCGCAGTCCAATGACGAAACAGGCCATTGCATTTATTCAAGGTGATTTACAGCAATTTTCAAACATGCCTTCACTCTCGGAACGCTGCTGGTAGTAGTACCTACAGTCTGGACTTGAAGTTAGTTGCGATTACTGGCGATGCGCCATGGAGCTTTTTCAAATATAATTTGTAAGTTTATTAACTGAAAAAAAAACAGACTTCAATTTGATACGCCTTCATTATCACAGGATGATGATGATAATGGCAGTTCATTGGGACTGTTATATTGCTCGTAAACACCACAGAAAAGTCACAGGAAAGCAAAATAGGCAATGCCGTGTACGTGGATTACGTGTTTTTTCCAGTAGGTATGTTCTTATTTAACTGCAAAACTACTGAACCGATTTTTATAAAAAAAATGATAGGACCGATCTGGAAGTATCAAAAGACCCTTTCAGATAAAAAAAGCATTTTTCAATCGGTTCATAAATGACGGAGTTCTGAGGTAACAAACAAAAAATACAACCGAATTTAGAAACTCCTCAATTTTTTGAACTCTGTTATAAATTGTGTTCTTGCGTCACAAACTGCTCCAAGTCATTACTCATCTCATCACATATCACACGAGAACGCCACTAGCTGCTCCCATAAAGTCTATCGAATTGAACAGGCAGCAGAATCACCTAGTTTTAAGACCATTTGTTGTTGTGTTTGACATCCACCAATAGGAATCGTTTAATATGAAAATTAACGATCACTATTGGTGGATGTCAAACACATCCTTAGCAACGTAGCTTAGCCTTGGTTTAAAAGCACCCGTAGAAGGCTTGGCTTGTAGGATTTAATTATATAAAAACGCATTAATCTTCACCAAAGAACCTTACGAACGTGGATTTCATTTTACTCGCTAAAGCGTCCACGTAAAAGACAGCTGATTCCATTATCTCTGAATGAATGCCGAGTGACTCAGCTGCCACAGAATATCTAGCAGTATGTGTGCAGATTACGTACCAGTAGGTGGGTGCAATCAGATGCCACAGAACACCTATTAGTATGTATCGCAGATTACATTGTACGTGGGTAGTCGCCACGGAGTATGTAATACCTATTTGTCACGTGGTTTGCGTCGTGTTTCTAAGCCAAAGAATGTTGTAAAGAATGAACAGGTTCAAAGGTTATCAGTTTTTATATTGGTGGTTTTTGTCTGTTTATATTTTGAAAGAAATACTTACATTATCTCAGTCGTAGGTTCGAGATTTTGAACTTGGGGTACCGAGAATACCGACTACTCAACACTAGTACCTACAAGTAAGTAGGTAATAGTAGAGGCACAGTTAGAGGTATACATACATACATACATATTCACCCAATATTTATCTAATTATATATAAGTAGAAAATTCATTCGAAAATGTAGGTAATTCGCTCAGCTTAGTCTTATTTCTCCATAAGAAATAGTATGTAGGAGTAGGTATAGGTAGGTAAGTACACTAGGTGTTACTTAATACCAAGCGTTATATATTTTTTGTCACTTAATGAGCCAGTATAGAAAAAGTATCATATATAAAACCGAACGCAATAAAATATTCCGCAAATTAAATTCGACAAACATTTTTTAATTACACTAAAATGTGGATTGAGAAAGGGAAGTCGTAAAACGGTGAACCGGGTTGGCTAACTGCCAGTCTGGGTAGAACTATGTAACTGGCTGGACGAGGTGGAGTTTCCAGACTAGGGAATCAGCTGTTTTGTTTTGTGACGCTTGTCGCGACCCTGCTGTAGTCTGTTTAAAATTACCAATATTCGAAATGAAACACTGGTGGCGATTATCAAGTCTTATGGGCTGGATGTTATACAAAAATCGTTACTCAAGCATAGATTTGAGTAGATATTTTCATACAAGAATCTATGGTTGAGTAACGATTTATTTATCAGAATACCAGCCTTAGTGTTGCGGTGGTTAGCATTGACCTATACAGTTGCGATAGATTGCCAGTTGTGTACAATGATTTCGATAAAATATAATACCTTAACACCTTTAAATAATAACACCTTGTTTAGAGTCTGGCTGGTAGTACACTGGTAAAAGTGGTAAGACACTGGTTTTCTTAACATACAGAGATTACACTGGTAAAAGTGGTAAGACACTGGTTTTCTTAACATACAGAGATGAAAAGTCAGGCTCTTTCTCGCAAAATCACCAGTACGCCAGTATATCATCATAATTGGGTAGTTGTTTGAAGAACTGTGTTGTACACAGTTATGACTAGTTCCAGGCTGTATAATGTATTTTTATATGAGTAAATGATGGAACATTCCGATGGCCTACTATTATTTTGTTAGTGAGTAGGACCATTATGTAGGCGGTCTTCTCTTTTTTTTTTAACATTTTAGTATTTTTTACGAAGCTAATCTTCTCTTCTAAATATATAAATCTCTTTTGAAGCTGACTGACAATCAACGCACAGCCAAACTATAAGTCCTAGAGGTATGAAATTTGGAGGGTAGTATCCTTATAAATATAGTGTAGGAGTGCACTACGAAAAGAATTTTGAAAAGTCGCACCCTAAAGGGTCTAAAATTAGGATCAAAGATTTTAACTAAATAAATAACGCGTATGCTGCTACCACGCGAGCAAAGCCGCATGCGACAGCTAGTTATAAATGTAAATGTAAAGCGATCTACATAAAATTAAATGCAAATCCATTATCCATCCAGTGGTCCGCATGATATGGGTCAATCCTCAGAGTAAATACGCTAGTTAGAACTGGAGCGTGAATATGAGCCTCCTGCATGCTTAGAATGAGCGTTATAGACAACGATTTGCCCATGGAAGAGTAAACTCAGGCCCGAATAAGACTGATCCGGACTCAGATTAGCCAAGTACAGATTCAGACATAATTCTAATTCGTCGTGGGAGAATGAGATCTGCACTGACGTCCCCTGTTGGGGTGTATTGTGCATTGTTCCCCTGCTGACCTCACCCCAGCCAACACAACTCCTTAAAGTAACGGAGAAGTTTGGGTTGATGACAGCAATGTTCCAGCATCCCCGATGGTGTTGTGGATGCCGAGGATTCAGACATAAATCGAAACTGGATTGTAACTCGTGGTAGACGGATAAAAAGTGATCCGGTATCTGCACCATTACCAACTTCCTCTTGCTTTCCTGTGATCACTTTGATCTATACGCTGTTCCTTGACCATTTGTTAACCGACTTCAAAATAGGAGGAGGTTCTCAATTCGGTTGTATTTTTTTTCAGTAGTTTGGCTGTTAAATAATTGTAACTGGAAAAAAACACGTCATTCACGTACTCGACATTGCGTATTTTGCTTTTCTGTGGTATTTACGATCAAAAGAACAGTCCCAATGAACTGCTATCATCATCATCATCATTTGATGATGTAGGCGTATCAACTTTAAATCGGTTTTAAAAATTTTTTAAACTTATACATTATTTAGGTAGGGAATTATATATAAACACTGAAGGTAGATAGTAGGCAGAAACCAGTCCATCATTGCTCTGTGCTCGATCAGTTTCGCTTGCATCACACCGCAATGTTTGTGGGGCGATGTGCAATCTCGCATCTCTCATATGCTGCATCTGATGTTATGGAAAATATATTAAATGTTTGAACGAATTCCTGATACCATAAGCAAGCTCGTATGAGTAAGTGTCCAACTATGGTGACGGAGTTTTTAGGCCGCCTTGAAGCCTCCGTCATGACTTAACGGTTGCTAGAGCCGGGCCCGTCAGTTTAACGTGTCCATCCGAAGCACGGAAACGCTCAGATGTAAATGCGACTAAACCATCCAAATATATAATGACCGCGCAGAACGTCCCTTAACTTAGATAATCGGTGAAGATTGCCTAAGCAAGCTGCGCCATGAGCGCTTCTACCTACTTAGTACGTGTAAATAGTTCTAGTTCTGGTAGCCCTGTTATCAATATTACCGTCGCATAGTCTCGTGTGCGTGACGTGTGCTCTGTAAAGTTTAAACTTGTTATAAAACTCGTTATAGAACTTTGTTGAATGGGAGAGGTGTGATGTATTCAAATAAACTAACAAAAAACATCCCATCCCAAAGTTTTTTGTGCCTTGTTTAAAGTCAGCACAGATTTATTGGGTACAAGGACCACTTTCATCTACCTAGTATTGATTGTCACGAGGTAGATAAAAGGTTAGTTCTAATTGTACTCTAGCTAAGATAGATGTATATTATGTTGTAAGTCTAAAGGGCCGTATACTGATAAAGGAATCGTTACTCAAGCATAGATTTGAGTAGAGATTTTCATACAGAAATCTATGCTTGAGTCCGGATCAGTGGTTGAGCAGTAAATCAACATACGGGGTCTAGAGTCTAGACTTAAAAAAAGATTAGAAGAAACACTAGATAAATGAAGTCGTCAGTTCCATCCACTCGACCAAAGCCAATCTAGCATCTACTTAGCAAAAAATAAACCTACCTATACGGCTTGGTTCCACGCGTTTCTTTTATGAACCCTCTTGAGGACAACTTCGCTCTTCAGTTTCATTTCAAGTGCGCGAGCAAGCCAAAAAAACACAGACACTGCCAACTGGAGACATTTTTTCAAGTCTTAAAATTATTAATACTGGGCTGGATTTATTTATGTTGAAAATTATTTATACCAGGCAACATTGAAAACTACATGAAAACTAGCAACAAATATCTTTGCATAAAACGTCTGACATAAACTGTATTGGTTCTGGCACGTGGCTTGAGATATATTCTAGGTTTCCCTGGAGACTGGCATTCATTAATCTGTATCGTACATTTATTGATCAGTTGGACGCCTTGAAGGGAAGGTCTTCTTGTTAATAGAACACATTCAATATGTTTTATCGAAGAAATCGTTTCTCTAATTGAAATAATGATATATGAAGTTACCATGCAGTGACTGTACAATGCATCTATTATTAATGGTGTCCGAATCGACAGTAACAAAAGTATTAAAATCAAGTGTCAATTGGGACATTGTGTCCCAATATATTTTGTCTGAATCGACAGCAAGTCGATTTTATACGCATTTTAAAAAACTGTTACTGATAAAAACAAAAATCTACAGGAAAAACAGATCCAAGCTGCAACAATAGATATCTATTAAGTTAGTACCTACTGCTAAGTATACATTTTAATATTATTGTGTTGTGGCAGTACAGCAAAGGCAAAGATCCAACCAAGGGTTGGGTCGTGTCGTGATGAAAAATTGTGGTCGACCCAACCCAACCCAAACGGCTAGTCGCAGTAGGGTTTTTTATTATACGTAGGTTAGTTCGGGTACCGAAATAAACAAGTCATCCGTATCTAGCTCATAGGACTTCATACATATAGGTAGATTGACGTCGATGACCATGGTTCTTCTAGGGATTTCGGATTTTATCGCGTAGTGAAACCGAATTGATATAGTTTTAGGGCGGCAGTACACGAACTGCTTCAAGCAGTTGAGACCGACTGCTTGAAGCAGCGACCGCGCGGTGAACTATAGTAACCTGTTAACTGCTTGAAGCAGTCCGTGTACGGCCGCCCTAAGTCTTGTTATGGCTGCTTATGGCCCTAGACAACGTTTCTTTCTACTGGAGAGAAGAGAAATCATAACTCATCCTTTTCTTTTGTGTTTCGAATAAAAGTAGACCTAAATAGTTGTCTACTTTCCTGTAGACGAATTATCATCTGCGTAGCAACTAACAGCCGCCTAGAACTCTATTATGCCTGAATATAGTTTTAGGAGGCGGGCGTTGTTGGTTGCTACGACACTGTGTCCCAATATATTGTGTCCGAATCGACAGCAAGTCGTTTTTACAAACTTCCGAAATATAATATTTTGTACTAGGTGCCGCCCGCGACTTAGTTCGCGTCCCGTTGGATCCCGTCAATTTTTCGGGATAAAAAGTAACCTATGTGTTAATCCAGGTCACGGACAATATATATTCTAAGTTTAATCCAAATCGGATCAGTAGTTTTTACGTGAAAGAGTAACAAACATCCATCCATCCATCCATACTTACAAACTTTCGCGTTTATAATATTAGTAGGATGTGTTTGTATGCGTTCATGTTAAGTCAGCCGAGCTTCCAACGCCAGCATGAAATTGTTGACAGTTTTGGGACCCGTGTACCTACGGAGAATTTATGAAATATCCGTGTTACAATATAACTTGAGCGGGGTTTACTCGGAATACAAAATGTCTTCATTACAGCTTGTTTTGGGTATAGTTTAACTTACGGTTTAGTTATAAGGCATCGGCATGGTTTATTAGCGCTAACGCGCAGAAGTCGAATTTTTTATCTGTTTGGCTGCGCAGAGTACCCCTCCACTTCCTTTCCATTTTAGCAAAGCGCTATTAAACCGTGACACCGTGACGGGACCTCAAAACAATGTGGTAATTTTTACAAAGACATTTCAAAACACTATTGATCTTCTCTAGAGAATATGTACATTCGGGTAGTCTGAGACCAATTACAAACTGATAAGTTTTCTCGAAATAATCTACCAATAGAAATTATCTACCTACAGTTATCGCTTAGAAAGTTACCTCAATCACAGCTAGCTGATCAGTGGTCGTCTCGGCTACTTTCTGAAACGTCATGCACATTAGATGCCCTATCTTATAGGCCAACTAGGTTAGCTGATATACTATCAGCTATTTGCGGCTCTTTGGAGTGTTCAAAGTTATCAGTTTTTTTGGCAATGTTTCCAATTTCGCTAATATTAAAAATCATAATGAGCTTGAAGAAGCCTTCACGTAAATATGGCTCAGATCGTCATCATTCAGCTTACAAAAACCGGAATTGGAGATACGCGACTACAAACAATAGTGAGACATTTCATTTCCACGGAAGGAAGACGAGTTTTACTTTATCTGTCGCATTGGATGGGAAAATTGTATGGTACTCTTGTATGTTTGTTTGTCTGTGCTCGTAGATCTGAAAGTAGAGCTCCGATTTGAATGCTTCAGTTAAAAAGGTCACTAATGTATACTTTACTAGAGTTTCAAAGAAAGCGGATAAAATATACTATAAAACGTTTTTGGTTTTAAATCTGCTAACTTCTAGAAAAAAAAAAAATTTTAAATTGTGAGACTTAGTTTTGTGGTCCAGTGTAGTTTAACTGGTCTAAATTAGTTATTATTATTATGAACACGTAAGTTTGTGAGTATGGATGGATGTTTGTTACTCTTTCACGTAAAAACTACTGATCCGATTTGGGCGAAACTTGGAATATATATTGTCTGTGACCTGGATTAACACATAGGCTACTATTTATCCCGAAAAATTAACGGGATCCAACGGGACGCGAACCAAGTCGCGGGCGGCATCTAGTAGGTACTTTATAAAGAGAAACATGTAGGTATCGAAGATTGTTTGAATTCGCGTGGAATAACTCCCACATCAGCGAAATGAAGTTGAATATCGACCGACCTTTTGTGCCCTCTGTACTTGCGGTTTGTTATTAATATTTTGTTTCGAAGTGCCGGGGGAATATAAGCAGAATTGAGGAAAAACCACTGCCGTTAAATGTTTCTACACAAACAAAAATAGCTCTCAAACATTTTGGTAAATAAATGCTTATTCGAAATGTAATTTTGCTATACTTAATTCTTGTTTGACCTAATTTGAATGAGTTTTTAACAGATTTCATGAGTTTATAATAGTTTATATTTCAGTTCAAAAGAGAGTACAAAACCATAGGTAAATAAACAGGACCAGGGGGCAATCGTTGTCTCATAAAAACCTGCCAGATAAGCGTGGCAGGTTTTCTGAACTGTTCTTATACATTAGCGCGTTTCAGCGCGCTTTTTGCCGTCAAAAGCTTCTTGTTTTTGTATATCTATAGCCACGTCGCTTGACATTATGCTGGGAGCCAAAGCAGTTCAGAGCTTGCTATATGGGGGCTGATCTACATTTTATTTAGTACTAGGACAAACAAACTAAATGGCTATTGCCACATTGTCGGTATACTTCTTATAGGGTCGATCGCGTGGAAAACGGGCTTTGCAGCCCGTATGATGATTTATTGCTCAAGCACAAGTAAGCATAAATTTTTGTATGAAAATCTACTCAAATGTATGCTTGAGTAACGATTTCTGTATCGGCACATGGGCCTTAGTCGACTATCCTCCGAACTACTAGGCGCACTGATAAATGCCATCCCTACATGGTAGATATCCCATATCTTCGCACAAAGCGCTTTGCTTCCACCTTCATAATGCGAACTGCCAAGGAGTGGAACTCTCTGCCATCATCAGTATTTCCTGAAAGATATAACCTGGGAATTTTCAAGAAAAGAGTGAATAGGTGGATTGTACCTAAGCGTGCTCCATCTTAGGCTGCAGCTAAACTTACCACCAGGTGTGCTGGCAGCCAAATGATTAGCTAAAGTTCATAAAAAAAATGTAAGAATATTCCATTACAAAGTGATCTTTAAAATTTTATTGAATCTTTTATTTTGACTTTGGTTTATTTATTTTGATACTCGCACCCGCACCTAATCAATGATTTTCATTTTCTCTTCGGATTTTTCAGTTTAATCTTCAAAATAGCCTGGTGTATCCAAAACGCAATAATACTTGTATCTTGTTGATTTACAAAATAACCCCTCGTTCACGTTTTCTTTGGAGTTTTACCCTACTGAATTCTGATAACGCCAACCCTTGGTCCCGGCGGCCGTGGGGCTAATTGGTTTTTCCAGGTAGGTGTATTTTCAACCCTCCCGGTGTGAACTTACCTATTCATTATGAATACTTATAGGGTGAGTATGGTACAGGGTTAACCGTTTTTGTGCCGTGTGCCTTAGTATTTCGCCAGTCTGCATTTTACCGTTTTGAAATTTGCAAACATGTATTATATTCTGCATGGTATTTTATTTGATCTCTACGTATTCTGATAAAGTAATCGTTACTCAAGCATAGATTTTAGTAGATATTTTTATGCTTGAGTCCGGATCAATGCTTGAAAAGTAAATGCGAGAACGGGTCTACTCTTAGTTGTTATGTTACCTCGAATAATCCTCGCCTCGACTGGTCCTCGTTTTAGTTTTAGTTGTCAAAATTGGTACCAAAGCAAACCGGATTTGTTTGCTTTGGTACCAATTTTGACAACTAAAATTACCCAAAGCACGATTTCGAGTTCGAGGCGAGGTTTATTCGAGGTGCTAAGAATATCGGCCTTAGTCTCTATTTTTATGAACTGTAGCGGCGGTGTAAAGCTTTGGTCTCGCGATCGTAACAATGCAATCGTATGCAGCATGCAGCGCTGGACACTTATTTGTATGGAGAACGTCTAGTATGGTATTTTGTTACGGTTACGTCGCAGTCTGCGTCAGCGGCGAGGAGCAAACGCGGTACTCTGCGTTGAACTGCACACCGCAGCGTTGTGCGTTACGATCGCCGAAACGCTGCTTTAGATTTCATATATCATAGGCGGCCTCAATCAATGTCCTCCGTCCATCGTCGTCGTGAATAAAATACTTACCTATGATTTTTTTGTCTCCTCTTCGTTATATAGAAACATTGCCTATGGTGCTCAATGTACTCATTCTAAGCGCGTTGTATCTGCATACTCTAAGAAAATCTCTTGTAAAGTCAACCTCTGCAAGTTTTTTACTAACTTAACTGGCTTTAAGTGAACTCTGTGCGTTTTATTATGCAAAGTGCATCGTTACCGACCGGATGATTTATGCTTATCTGAGCAATTATGAATCTAAATTATATTAAAGTAGAGGTGAATGTACTTTGTGGAACTTTGGAAACATTTTTCATGCGTTATATGTGATAAATAAATAAGGGCGCAGTTATTCTGGCCGATTTACACCTAAAGTAGAAGTTAGAGTAAGCGTGTTTTTCTACTGGAGCTAAGTTATGCTACGTTGCTTAGGATGTGCTTGAAATCCACAAATAGGGATCGTTTGTTTTTATTAGTGGATGTCAAACACATAATTAGCAACTTATTAGCTTAGCTCTGGTGCAAAAGCACCCTATGCTGTCGGCGGATCTAGGCAATTGTAAAGGTAGCCGTGTTGGATGCGCGAGGACAAATTTAGTGAAAAAGACCATCATGGTTCATCGACTAACTCCACGATTGTCTGGATCCGTTGACCGTACATAACACTGCTCGACTTGCAGAAGCACACCTTAGTGGAAATGTCGCTTGCCTAGCAGTGTAGCTCTACTTAAATACTTATGATAGTTTAAATATGGATCCAGACATCTGAGAAATAAATGAATTATAATATAGGTTCCTTGGTTAGAGCAGTTCGAAGATGAAGTGGGCAGATGTGATCAACAACATGGGAACTATTACGTCCTGTATAATAGTTCACATGACGACGCGTCGGATAGAGCGAAGTGAAAAGAAAGAACGAGGAAAGCAGACCCCACCATCAGATGGGAATAATAAGTGCTTAGGAGAGAGATAGAGATACCCTTCTTACAGATACTCCATCATGATAAGCCTGTTTTTGTGCCAACATTCCACATTACGATTTTCACTGTTTCTTTTTCCACGTGAAATAATTCGTATGTACTTTAATCCAAGCACTGGCGACCCTTGTACAATAACTTCAGAGCGATAATTTCATTGCTCTCACCACCTACACACGCATGGCATAAATATGACCCCCTGTCGTCTAAGAACTCCCTCAGGAAATATTGTTACAAACACACTCTTGTTTTTGGTAGGAAAAAAGGCTTCGACATAAAATGCTATAGTCGGAGCGCTGTTTAAGAAAATACTCGACATAAGAGTGTGACTCAGACTGATTGTTTTAAGACGTCCCAATGAAAACATGTAAAGAAATATGCTTGAAGTTGCAAAGGAATTTTGAAGCTTTACATGATGGGACGACGGTCTACGAAATGTAGCTAGCAAATACTGGATCAGAAGAACCGAAGACCGGGCTCAGTGGCGCGTCTCGGGAGAGACTGTCATTGATGATGAGGATGTTGTTGAGGACTTGTAATTTTTTTCAGAAAATTGGTATAAAAACACTGCGTCTTCGTGTTTGGTCCACTCCCTTCTTAAATACCCACCAAAATTCTGAAGCACGGGAACTCAACGCAGCCGATTCCAACCAAGTCTAAATACTGCTGACCAATGTCATATTCATGACTGAACGATCCTTTCTTATAAATAAATAACAAAGCTATACGTCAATGCACCTGAGACCACTATAAATAACTTAACCATTATCGATCAGTACGACCTGATTATGAGAATGTGGACAAGACCAACAGTTTAGTTTTGAAATGTGGTTTTAATAATGCAGCTAGCAAAGCGACAGTTGAATATAACTTGCGTTAGAATAATATAGAGTTCTGTGGTTAGCACCACAGAACTCTACATTATTCTAACGCAAGTTAAGCCTAGCCGCTTCTTTAACAGAATCCAAAGTGATGTGTCTCAGTGGTCGATTGGCAAGTCAAAAACGTAATAAAACGAAGACTTCTTTTATAAGCATACTATAAAATATCTGATTATTTAGAAGACAAACAAGCTTGGGGCGAATTAGCTCAAACTCATCTAATAAAAAAAATATAATCATACAAAACGTAATGACGATTCAAAGTGATCAGTGAGATTTTATTGAATAAAAGCTTTTTGACTTTGACCAGCAAAGTCAATGCTTGGGATAAAGGACTAAATCCAACTGTGATCTAACTAATTCAATCCGTACCTCAGAACAGAACTACGTGTCTGTCAGTAGGTCAATTGGTACGACCTAGCGCCTAGTTCTGCGACTAAATTGAAAGTGCAATCCAGTTTCAATATCTTGATGTAAACTTCATATCGCTAAGGAATTCTGTAACGGTAGTTTGGAGGGCAAGAATCTCGTGGTATCTCCGACAAGATGGTCAAACCTAATCAAATTGATTACAGGCTCCACCATGACCGAATCTCTCATTGCCACCAATAGAAACCAATAGAGTCATTAGAGGAAGTTTGAAATCATAGAGGAAGTAGGAATGAGTACATTAGAGGAAGTTTGAAAGTAGCACCAGTGACGGAGAAAATGAGGAGCAACAGGTTAGCGTGGTATGGGCATGTCATGCGGAGGGAAGAGAGTCATGTAACGAGGAGAGTGCTAAGTATGAATGTGGATGGATATAGAGGAAGAGGTAGGCCCAAGAAAAGATGGATGGATTGTGTAAAAGATGATATGCATAGGAGAGGGGTGAACACTGAGATGACGGATGATAGGGGAGAATGAAAGAAAAGAACATGTTGTGCCGACCCCACCTAGTGGGATAAGGGCAGGAAGAAGAAAAAGAAGAGAAACCAATAGAGTCGTATCGCTAAAGCTGTTATCACCGCTACCGAGGTAGTCAGGTTTAATTAGCCCTGCTGAATTAAGTCGACGGCACCGTACTCCAAGGCTAATAACCTGTTGTAAAACTAATTTGTGTATTACAAAATGAACACAACTATTTTGGGCCGAACAGCTTTCAATTCCTGGGCATAGTTATTTTAGCCAATAAAAGGGGCCTTCTGGTTCTGCGAATTCGATCAAAACGAAATCTTTCCAAACTGTCTCGAGTCAGCTGTTTTCATGATGGATTATTGTGGATGAGACAGGGATAACTTATCGTTTTGTGGTCAATGCAGATCATTAATAGGATGAAGAGCTCGTGGCTTGGCTTACTCAGTCAATCTTCACCGATCATCTAAGTTAAGGGACGTTCAGCGCGGTCACTATTTGGATTGGTGACCGTTAGTGGCATTTACATCTGAGCGCTTGCGTGCTTTGGAGGGCACGTTTAACTGTCGGTCCCGGCTCCAGCAGTCGCTAAGGCATGACGGAGGCCTTAAAACTCCGTCACGAGAGTCTGCCTCTTACTCATACGAGCCTGCTTATTAAGACGATGGTGGCCAGCAAGCCTACTCCAACAAAAACATCTCTTCATCCCAGGCACTACAGCACTATAGCTGCCCGTTCATCAGGGCGTGGGTAAGAACTGGCCCCTGACATGACACTGCTATAAGCTATCTCTATTAAATACAAAAGAGTGTTTATATTGTCGAAATACGAGCATTGCTCTTATGTGTTTGAGTGGTGATGTCATCGTATCAAAGTAGATAAACAGAGAGAGGTATGGTAGGATGGCAAAACTCCACCGGCTATAAAACCGCTATATTTAAATAGATTTTGCGAGGAAAATTATAATTGTGGATGGCAAATAAATTCAAGTAATGTTTATTGAAGATAAGGGCATGTTGTGCCGACTGCTGACCCAACTAGTGGGATAAGGGCAGAGCCCCGAGTCTGTGCATTTGTTTTGACTTTGAACTCGAGTATAGCATACTTAAACGCATTCGCAAAGCGAGACATTCTGTATGAAAGCTGGATAAGCGCCTCTAGCGGAAGATTTGGGAATTGTGCAATTCCCAAATCATCAAACAAAATTTCTCGCTTGGCGAATGCGTTTGCGTGTGCTATACTCGAGTAGAAAGTCAAAACAAACGCACAAACTCGGATCTCAGGAAGAAAATACGCATAGATAATAGATATGAGTAGAGATTATTATACAAAAATCTATGCCTTAGTCTGAATCAGTGGTTGAGGAGCAAATGCGAATATACAGATCTAGAGATCTTTGTAAACGAGGTCGTATGGGAGTTTTACTTTAGGCCTACCTAGACCTATCTAGAGTAGAGAAAAAAGTAGAGACGCTACAGTGCTTGGAATATTGATTTAGTTGACCCTATCTATACCTACCATCTTCTCAGCCTTGTTGACCTTATCCATATTTCGATAAAAGCACATTTACCATAAAAAATAACATAAAAATTTCCTCTTAAAAAGGTATCAGCATAACTTTTATCACTCTAACACAATCTGCATTGAAGCGCTAAAAACCTCGCGCAAAAAGTACCTATCCACACGAATCTTTCGCCGGGCCAAGCGCGAGGCCGGCCGGGCCTCCGGTCAGTGACCCCAGGTTTACGTAACTCACTAAATTTAAGGATTTGGAGGATTTTTTTTATAGATAGTATGTGTACAGACAGCACTTTAAGTTCATGTACAACTTAAGCTTGTCCTACTATAATCCTCTGCACACAACCAACGCCCAGGTTAGTTGGTAGATAATGCTAAACAGCATTAAACTCGCATTTTTTTAAATAGTGAATTAGAGAATTTTCTAATCTAATCCTACTTTAAGGAGCTTTTGGTGGTAAAACTTATGACTACTTGTTTTGTAACTTTAGATGAACTGCTTATAAAATTTTTTGAAACTTTTACTTGGATTTTAAAAACTTCATTGTAATTAACTTTTTGCTGGCTGTACGTTGATCTTATGGATGGCTGTGCCTCACTTGATCTTGTTACGATTCTACGATTTAAGGAAAAGTCGGGGTCTTGTCGGATTTATTCTCGAAATCTAGTTTAAATACCTTTCTACCTATCTTATTAGTATGTCCCTGACACGACTGCTTTTTTATAATTCTGTTTCATTGAAGCGTTACTAAGTTAAAATTGTGAACTTCAGCATCTTCTGAATATATAAAACTCTTTTGAAGCTGACTAACAATCAACGCACAGCCTTAAATATAAGTCCTAGAGGTATGAAATTTAGAGGGTAGTATCCTTATAATTATAGTGTAGGAGTGCACTAAGAAAGGACTTATAAGTCACACTCTAAAGGGTCTAGAACCCGAGCAATGCCGCGAGCGACGGCTAGTTTTAGTATATTTCTTTAAAAGAAGGATCTTCCAAAAAAACGCTAGGAACAAGGCTGTAGTTTCTTGCCCTTCTAGCCTAGAAGGGCAAGAAACAACACCCTTGTTCCTCGCGACCGGAGCCTAGAAAGAAGTTCTAGGCTCCGGTCGCGAGTAACTGGCACCCAGAATCACCTGGTTTATAAGACGTTTCTTGACTTTAAATTATTTAAATGATTCTTGTGATTTAACTGAATATGTAATAGATTATTTGACTTTGATCCTTGAATTTGGTTCGAAATATTTCTTAAGATATTCCAAACTCAGTAAGGTGACCTTGCGAATATTAGATAAGTAAAACAAATTCGTTTCTAAAAATTCGAATATGCCAAGAAAGAATTCGTAAGTAGAAAATCTATGATTCTTTATAAAATTGGCACTGTCGTAAAACCAATGAAACCAAGGTCGTATGCTATACTTATGATAATTAAGTAACTGTCGGAACTTTAGGGGGGTAAAAAGTGCTAAAAACATCACGTAGCAAGCAAGCTCGTATGAGTTAGTGGCCGGAGCTTTTAGGCCGCCTCAAGGCCTCTGTTGTGACTTAACGACTGCTACAGCCGGAACCGACAGTTTAACGTGCCCTCCGAAGCACGGAAGCGCTCAAATGTAAATGCCACTAACGGTCACCCATCCAAATAGTGACCGCGCAGAACGTCGCTTAACTTAGATAATCGGTGAAGATGAATAAGCATGCCTAGCTACGAGCGCTTCAAAACATCACACTGATTAACGGAAGCCAGCAAACTTAGCTACTACCTACTGAAAATTAAACAACACTTTGTATTAAAGTATCCTTTATATTTCCTTTATTTAATAAGGACGACGAACTTTCCCTGTTTTGAACTGTACTTTGAAGTTAAACAGAGCTTCGAGTTTGTTGAACTTTCAACAACTTGATTTCTTTGTAGTGCCATCTAGCACGCTACATGGCAACTATCCTAGATCGTACAAACGAAGTTATCACGGAGTTTGAACATTAGTTATATTTATATCTACTATAGAATACCATCTACTAATCCTCGGACCCCGAGCCAATACCTCTGATAGCAACAAATCTTGTTCCCCTATGGAAACAAGATTTGTTGCTATCAGCAAAGCTAAGCAAAGCTTGACTATTCAAGCTTTGCTTAGTTTGGGACTTGAGGGCGTTGTGTGAAATGTCCATGAATATTTATAATTTACCTACCAGTTAATCTTGGTAATAACTTTACTGACCTCTAGAGCCTTAGCAAAGCGGTACGTTTAATTTGATGATCTCGCCTAAATGGCCATGCCAATGGTAGCCTCCCGTGAGGGTAGTTTGGATTTACTGAGGTCATTAATGAAGCTATGGCAGGAACTATCTTGTGAGTTGAAAGCTTACTTCATTATCATTAACATTCAGAGCCTGTCTTCACTATGTAATGGGCTTTCAGTCAGTCCAGACTTGTCCAGAGTCCAGACATTCTTAGGCTCTTTCATGTTTATTTCAATGCTAACTAAGATCTTCTTAACTGTCTAAGAAAAGTTTTCATTTGAGAGACATCCGGCAATCTATTGAGGAAAATCTCAGATCTCTATTAGGCACACAATATCCTTGAACATTGAGCATGACGATGTAGGATAGTTGAGTCGAATGTGTGCTCAACTAAATATAGTTTCCTATAAATCACACATAGAAACCTAGCATTTTATCTTTCTATGTATAAGCCAAACTTCACCAGATTAGCTATTAAAACCAGGGACCGATTTGGTTACCCCTTGAAGGGGTTTTCGATAGGGTTTTTCCAAGCGGTTAATAAAAAACCCTTTCCTTATGGGTTACCCTATTGTTTGGTAAGCTGTTTTAAGGGGTAACCCCCTTCAAAACCCTTTCGTTTGGGTTACCCAATCATAGGGTTTTCAATTGTATGGGTTTTCGTACTATTCAAAAACCCATTCGTGTGGGTTACCCTTTCGACAATTGTAACACGGTTATACGTTACAACTCGAAGAGTTGTAATTTGATTCCTATCTACTTTACATTAGGTTCATAATATCATGTTTTTAACTAGCACGCGTCGATCCACCGCGGCACCGCCTCGCCTGTGCGGCGACCGGCGAGGCGGCATCTTTGATCTATTTTGCTACAGACTTGAAGAGACAAGCGATTATGATTATTATATTTAGTTCACTAAAGTTCATTTTTATTTTTCATTCCTACTGAGCATACCTACGAGAAATGGCGTGATTGTTTGATGCATTGATTTATTTGTTTACTAGCTGTAGCGCCTGCAGCTTTGCCCGCGTGGGACTCAGTAATAAAGCAACATACAAACTATGCTTCCCGTTGACTTTATAGCAAAATCTTAAGTAGGTACCTACTACCTACTTCTTTAAATGTGGCTTCAAAGGCTGGTATTTTGTACCTACGATATCTCCCTACCTACTTACACCTTTCGTATTCTACTTTTGTTGTATTTTAGGGACATGCTAAATTTGAAACAAACTAAGTAATTTTTCTATTTAATATTAATATAATTATTTTAATATAAAAAAAATTGAATAATCAACTGTCTGAACCAGGAATCGAACCCACCAAATTGCTTATTGCAAATTGCAAATTGCGGGGTTAGCTTGATTTCTTTGGTAGGTATGTATGTACCTACTACCTACTTACTGCATTTGAGTTTAATGAGGACTTGCTGACGATTCGGAGAAAAAAATTGGGAGAAATTCTCCCAATTGTCACTTTTGATTTTAATAATTTTTGTTGTGACGATTCGGAGAACATCAAATTCAGGAAGCCGTTGAGTACAGTCAGGTAAAAAAATGATAAGCAAAATATGATTTAGCTATTTAAATTGCTTTGCGAGCGTGTAGTTACATTAAGGTGGTTCGATTTCCATACTAATTTATTTAACCAATTTGGGGGAAATTATATTATTATACCTAACAAGCAATTTTTATTTCTTTCTTGAATCATAGAACTTAAAATCAAGATCTATTTTTTTGATGACAGCTGTCAAACTTCAAACGCCCATATCTCGGAAACTACTCACCCTAGAGTTCTCGTTCCAAAACCAAATGAAAGGTGTGATCAAGATCTAAATGTTTGATGACAGCTGTCAAACTTCAAACGGCTATATCTCGGAAACTACTCACCCTAGAGATCTCGTTCCAAAACCAAATGAAAGGTGTGATCAAGATCTATTTTTTTGATGACAGCTGTCAAACTTCAAACGGCTATATCTCGGAAACTACTCGCCCTAGAGATCTCGTTCCAAAACCAAATGAAAGGTGTGATCAAGATCTATTTTCTTGATGACAGCTGTCAAACTTCAAACGGCTATATCTCGGAAACTACTCACCCTAGAGATCTCGTTCCAAAACCAAATAAAAGGTGTGATCAAGATTTATTTTTTTGATGACAGCTGTCAAACTTCAAACGGCTATATCTCGGAAAATACTCACCCTAGATTTCTCGTTGTAATACCAAATGAACGGTGTGATCAAGATCTACATTTCTGATGACAGCTGTCAAACTTCAAACGTTTACCAAAAATATAGATTATGATCACACCTTTCATTTGGTTTTGGAACGAGAACTCTAGGATGAGTAGTTTCCGAGATATAGCCGTTTGAAGTTTGACAGCTGTCATCAAAAATTTAGATCTTGATCACACCTTTCATTTAGTTTTAGAATGAGATTTCTAGGGCGAGTAGTTTCCGAGATATGGGCGTTTGAAGTTTGACAGCTGTCATCAAAAAAATAGATCTTGATCACACCTTTCATTTGGTTTTGGAACGAGATCTTTAGGGTGAGTAGTTTCCGAGATATGGGCGTTTGAAGTTTGACAGCTGTCATCAAAAAAATAGATCTTGGTCACACCTTTCATTTGGTTTTGGAACGAGATCTCTAGAGTGAGTAGTTTCCGAGATATGGGCGTTTGTAGTTTGACAGCTGTCATCAAAAAAATAGATCTTGATCACACCTTTCATTTGATTTTGGAACGAGAACTCTAGGGTGAGTAGTTTCCGAGATATAGCCGTTTGAAGTTTGACAGCTGTCATCAAAAAAATAGATCTTGATCACACCTTTCATTTGGTTTTGGAACGAGATCTCTAGAGTGAGTAGTTTCCGAGATATGGGCGTTTGTAGTTTGACAGCTGTCATCAAAAAAATAGATCTTGATCACACCTTTCATTTGATTTTGGAACGAGATCTCTAGGGTGAGTAGTTTCCGAGATATAGCCGTTTGAAGTTTGACAGCTGTCATCAAAAAAATAGATCTTGATCACACCTTTCATTTGATTTTGGAACGAGAACTCTAGGGTAAGTAGTTTCCGAGATCTAGCCGTTTGAAGTTTGACAGCTGTCATCAAAAAAATAGATCTTGATCACACCTTTCATTTGATTTTGGAACGAGAACTCTAGGGTGACTAGTTTCCGAGATATAGCCGTTTGAAGTTTGACAGCTGTCATCAAAAAAATAGATCTTGATCACACCTTTCATTTGGTTTTAGAACGAGATCTCTAGGGTGAGTAGTTTCCGAGATAAAGCCGTTTGAAGTTTGACAGCTGTCATCAAAAAAATAGATCTTGATCACACCTTTCATTTGATTTTGGAACGAGAACTCTAGGGTGAGTAGTTTCCGAGATATAGCCGTTTGAAGTTTGACAGCTGTCATCAAAAAAATAGATCTTGATCACACCTTTCATTTGGTTTTGGAACGAGATCTCTAGGGTGAATAGTTTCCGAGATATAGCCGTTTGAAGTTTGACAGCTGTCATCAAAAAAATAGATCTTGATCACACCTTTCATTTGATTTTGGAACGAGAACTCTAGGGTCAGTAGTTTCCGAGATATAGCCGTTTGAAGTTTGACAGCTGTCATCAAAAAAATAGATCTTGATCACACCTTTCATTTGATTTTGAAACGAGAACTCTAGGGTGAGTAGTTTCCGAGATATAGCCGTTTAAAGTTTGACAGCTGTCATCAAAAAAATAGATCTTGATCACACCTTTCATTTGATTTTGGAACGAGATCTCTAGGGTGAGTAGTTTCCGAGATATAGCCGTTTGAAGTTTGACAGCTGTCATCAAAAAAATAGATCTTGATCACACCTTTCATTTGATTTTGGAACGAGAACTCTAGGGTAAGTAGTTTCCGAGATCTAGCCGTTTGAAGTTTGACAGCTGTCATCAAAAAAATAGATCTTGATCACACCTTTCATTTGATTTTGGAACGAGAACTCTAGGGTGAGTAGTTTCCGAGATATAGCCGTTTAAAGTTTGACAGCTGTCATCAAAAAAATAGATCTTGATCACACCTTTCATTTGGTTTTGGAACGAGATCTCTAGGGTGAGTAGTTTCCGAGATATAGCCGTTTGAAGTTTGACAGCTGTCATCAAAAAAATAGATCTTGATCACACCTTTCATTTGGTTTTGGAACGAGATCTCTAGGGTGAGTAGTTTCCGAGATATAGCCGTTTGAAATTTGACAGCTGTCATCAAAAAAATAGATCTTGATCACACCTTTCATTTGGTTTTGGAACGAGAACTCTAGGGTGAGTAGTTTCCGAGATATGGGCGTTTGAAGTTTGACGGCTGTCATCAAAAAAATAGATCTTGATTTTAAGTTCTATGATTCAAGAAATAAATAAAAATTGCTTGTTAGGTATAATAATATAATTTCCCCCAAATTGGTAAAATAAATTAATATGGAAATCGAACCACCTTAATAGCTATATCACATTTTGCTTAAAAATTGTTTACCTGACTGTACAATGCAGCTATTTTTAAAGTTGTCCGAATCGTCACAACAAAAATTATTAAAATCAAAAGTGACGATTGGGAGAATTTCTCCCAATTTTTTTCTCCGAATCGTCAGCAAGTCTTAATGAGTAGGTAATGAGTATTGGAAGTCATGATCCATACATCAAAACAATTCATCTCTACGATTATCAAACTTTATTACGACGTGATTGAGTAGGTAAGTAGGTAGCATCCAAACTTTTGCATCTATTTTATAAAGGGTCTACCTATATTATTATGTACTTCAAGGAATACTATTTTAAATCCAAAAGTTTTGGACTTCAAGTCCGGACTAAAGCCTGGCTATAAAGTACATACGAATTTACTTTCTATGTACTTACTACATATTTCGCAAGAAAAACTCGGTTATTAATAAGTGACAATATTCGTTGTACGTGACATTAGTAGGAGCACGAGGATATGCTAGACATATTAGAATAGAACCTAAATTCCATCTCACACTGTGACCTCACAGCGGGGGAATTTTGAAAATAAAATTATACTCTTGATTTAAAAATTCCCCCACCTCACAGCGTGAGATGGAATGATAACCATGGTGTAACACCAAAAAACCCTATCAAGAGGTAACCTCATTCAATCGGATACCCTCAATGAGAGGGTAACCCCATAGACTGAAAACCCAATGAAAGGGTTACCCTTTCACTTAGGGTAGGGAGGCGGTTTATCAAATGAAACGGTAACCCCATCAACTGCAAACCCAATGAAGGGGTTACCCCTTCGAAGGAGTTAACTCGAAATCGGGGTTGTACGGTCCCTGATTAAAACACATAAAACAGAGACTATAACACACACATATTTAAAACATAAATTAGCGCGTCGCAAATCCTGTATCTATTTACAAATGCAAATTTTTATTGTGGTTTAACATACAAAATAGGCAGCTAGGGACGCTTGCAAAATTTATCTATACTAATATTTGGATATAATTTTGCAGGCTTAGCTCTGGTCGGTTATTGTGTGTTCAATGTTCAATAGCGTTGGGTTTCACCATGAATGGCTTATAGTATTAAACGCTACTGAAAATTTAATCGTTTAAATTCGAAGTAACATTTGTGCCAGAACTAGCTACGCCAAAGCTCTATACCACTTTTATAATTGTCGAAAATTCTATGCAAAAAAAGTGGCTAGCAGATGCTGGCACTGATTTTAGGCCAGATAATATAAGTAGCACGTTCACAAATACGTATATATGGTGGCCGATAAGTGGTTATTGAAACGTAGCAAGATGGGCAGACGATAGTCAAATACGCGGGTCCTAAATAGCGCAGGATTGATGCATGACACAAACTAGAGGCCTAACAGCAGTGGGTGAATCGAGATGTACGAACTACGTCATTTTGACGTCATCCCTATTAGGGCCGTAAGATCAATAGTGGTTTAAACCACCAAATAGAGTTTAACCTCCAGTCTCCGATTAGTTCATAAGATCAATAGTAGTTAATCGACCATCGGTAGCCTAAACTGACAGAGATGACAGTAGATTAATCCATCGATCAAATGTAATCGTAGTTAACGAAACCCATAGTTTAAACTGCTTTTGATCTTACGGCCCTTATTTTCTGCCGAACTGAGCTGTCTCCGTTATTTTGAAGTTGAATTTGACGATATTGCGAATGCAGAGTGCGTGCTATTTACAACTTTAACTCGTCGACATTGTGTGTAATTTGAAAACGCACGCATGGATATCCTAACCTGAGGGTGTCTGAAGTCTGAGGGGACCTCTCCCCCACTCTAATACCTGACATGAAACTCGCTCGATAGTAGGTAATTCTACCATAACAACCCCTCTGCACTACCCCGTATAAAAACACATTTCCTCGCTTCGCTACAGAATAACTCAACTAAGTTGCAAAGGGGAGCTTTTTAGTACAATGTCGGCTGCACACTCTTGTCGAGACGAAGATATTATCGTCGCCAAGCTTTAGCGTGTTAGCTTTTTCAAAGTATCAAGGACCCACAATCAGAACTTTACCAACATGTCCTTAAATCTTAGAAACTTCCGTGCTTTAGAGGGTAAGTTTGGTCGGGCCCGGCTATAGCACTATTCTATGAATGCCATGAGATGAGCTTCGGATTAAGCTCTGTCAACTCTGATGACCTACAGCTTTTACGAACTTGTAGATATAGATTATACAGCGGCTTGATTGTGTATCTCTTGAGGCAATCAGAATCTGAAAAATTACAATCAAAATTACTATTTCCATTGTAATTTATCAGATTCTGATTGTATCATACGGCTAGCCGTCACTCGCGGCGTTGTTGCTCGCGTTCTAGACCCTTTAGAGTGTGAATTTTCAAAATGGAATTAGGATACTACCTTCCAAATTTCATACCTATAGGACGTATGGTTTAGGCTGTGCGTTGATTATCAGTGACCTTCAAAAGAGTTTTAAAATATATATTGATGATGATGATAGACATTCACCCCGCTGTAGTTGTTTTTTGATAAAGTTCATCAAAGTTTAGTACTAGCAGCTGTTTCTGCCCCACGGTCGCAACGTGAGCAACGTAATGCTAGAGATATGACGTGTGGTTTGCGGTGAAATTCTTTTTTTTGCCGCCGCCCGGTTTGCTGGGATTATTATATATTTTTCACAAACATACATTTTAAAAACCTTTATATAAAAATATGTTTATTCAGGAAACAAATAGAGTTTTACTGATAGTCGATGATCTCGAGAAGTGTCAAACCGTGTCGATAATATCAACGCCTTCCTTCAATACAAATAGAAGGGGGTGGAAGGGTGTACAAAAACTTAAAATAAGCAAAGTATTTTGAGTACATTATAACAAAAATGGAATTTGAAGGGTGTTCTTGGTAGAAGACAGACTAATATATTAGCTACATTATTATGGAACTAACGTTGTCTATATAAAAAATTTTGAGGATCCTAAAGGCGGATTCAGACGCTGTTGCTAGGTAAATACTGGTTGAATTGAACTTTTAATTCAATTCAACCAGTATTATAATTAATTCTTCCATAACGTGCTCGATGAGTCTTATTAAGTAAACTTTGTTTACCCGCCGGGTGTATCAGATAACTAATAGCTGTGGGTTAAAATGTAACCCATTTAACTGTCAGATTAAACCCTGATTTAGGTTATTTCATACCCCAAAACTTGCTTAACGTTAAATCATATAGCTGAATCTGTTTTGTGAATATTGTGTTTTGGTTACAAATCATTTTGAGAACTTCCAACACAATTCAAACATGGGCTCAATTCCAAATTTTTTCTACCAGCACCTGTTATTTTGTGCCAACGTCAGGTGCATGATGCCTGAGAGGAAAGGGGAGTACTTACAAGTTTCTGACAAGCTGTCGACTGTGCTGTCGACCGACACGACGCGACGACGGACGGTTGCCTGTCTGGGTAGCCACAGATTGGTATTTCATTTTTTCGAGCTGGCTCGGTTAGCACGAATAAACGTTTACGGAAACATACGTAATTAAGTATGCGAGTTGCATTGCGCGTTATTGACAGCTCAATTTTAAAAAGTTGCAGTGCCAGTCCGCATTTGAACTAGCCGGTGACTCTTGTGATACTTGCTTACATATTTTATTGGTCGTTTGGCTGTTGTTTCGATGATCCTCTCAGAACTCTTCCTCAGACTTTATGAACCTTGAAGATCTGAAGGGGTTGTTATAAGGATTACTGTAAATTATTACTTAGTTGTACGCGAACTTTACAATTCATATAGAATTTTGAACTCTGTTCCTCCTAGACTGAATTGAACGTGCTTAGAGTTGTTAGGTTAGAGAGTTTTTGTAAATCTTGATTAATTTCAACGCGAGCGGAGTCGAAAAGCATATGCTATAAACTCACACACAAGTCTTTGCATCTAGACTTGATTAATTTATACAGCGTCAGGTGTAACTTTTTTTTCACAAACTTTTGTTAACGGGACGCTGTAGTACTTGGACATTTTATATGGAGACTATGGAGTAGATATGCCCAGGAATATGTACCATCCTCTCAGCCTAATGTAGCGTTCGCACTATGCCGCAATCGGCAGGGACTTGGGCAGGGAAGTGGGCACGAGCATAGTGCGAACACGACCATGCTTCTGCCCCAGCTCCCGGCCCAAATCATGCCCTTGCTCCCAATTAGAATAAAGGCGATGTAGCTGTGGCATGAGCATAGTGTGATAGTGGTATAAAAGACCTTATCTTAATCTACTAGCCATACTAAAAAAGTAACCTTTATCCCCCCCCTTGAGCCAAGTTATTGTATCACAGTTTGACTCAACCAAAGTGCTAATAATGCCTACATATGAATTTATTCGGTTTTCAACCACGCAATATGAAACGTTGATTTAAATATCAAATAGCAGATACAAGGTAGGAACAATAACAGGTCCTTGAGACGTCCTCCCCGCGACCTAGACCAGAGAGAACGAACTCTATTACGTATACTAATTAGGTAGGCATAGACATCTATGTTTTTAATTCTATTTATTTATTTCTCAGATGTCTAGATTAATTCTATATAATAATAATAGGCCTTTACATCTATTGAAGATGATATATACAGCGTCAGAAGGGAATCTATGCCGACACTTAACGGGACACTAGTGCCTGGGACAATGTTTAGGTGGAGTAGGCTTGCCTAGCACCTATACCATCCTCTCAGCCTAGTCAGCCATATCCACAGAAAAGAAAAAGACAATACGTGCGGAGCTGACTAAGCCAAGGGTTTCCTCACGATGTTTTTCTTCACCTTCAGGTTAGTAAGGTTATAATACTTAATAGATTGAGATGACTTTTCAACTAGTATCGTATTTTAAAAAATGCACGACGAAATTGATTGAAAACCTCGGAAAGTTGTTGAGGAATTTTCTGTATTTTACATTATCTTTACAACCATCTACAGAAGGGTATGTTTAGATAAATTAATAGTTAATACATACAGATATAGAACAAACATCTATGTTTGCTACACAAAAATGTTTGATCTCAGTGGGGATCTAACCCACGACCCACAGCACGGAAGGCAGAGCTATTACCGACTGAGCTGTGACGACTGTCACCATAAACATAATCATTATGACTTGCTGACGTTTCGGACCAAATATTTTGGGACTAAGTGTCCCAATTGACACTTTTGATTTATCAGCGACAAACAGATACATATAACTAAAACCTTCCATTAGCACTGGACTACGCTAAATTCCATTGATCCAATTTAGAAGCGCTCGTGGCTAGGCTTGCTTAGTCAATCTTCACCGATTATCTAAGTTAAGCGACGTTCGGCGTGGCCACTATTTGGATGAGTGACCGTTAGTGGCATTTACATATGAGCGCTTTCGTACTTCGGAGGGCACGTTAAACTTTCGGTCCCGACTCTAGCAGTCGTTAAGCTATGACGGAGGCCTTAATAAATAACAAAAAAAATTAAAATATAAAATAAAAAAAGCCCATTTATTCCATAACTTAAATAGTACGTAGTTAGACATTTCATGCTTTTCTTTCAATTAAGATTAATATTAAATTATAATACATTTGAATTATAATACATTAAAATAATACATTTGATTTTTATTGAAATTATAATTAAATTACTCAATTGTATTTGTGGTTCCTTTAAAAATAATAATAGTAGTTGAAATAAGTTGTAGGAATTCATTTCATCATTTTAATTTTAAAAGTAATATATAATTTTTTTCGTTTCCTAATTTCTTTGTATTTTTTGTCCCCTATTGGTTTTCTTAATTTTTTTTCGCTAGGACCCCTCACGGGTAAAGGCCTGACGGAGGGCTTAATGCGGCCTAAAAACTCCGTCACCAGAGTTGGCCACTGACTCATACGAGCTTGCTTGCTATTGATCCAAGGTTCCCGCTGGCTGGCGACAGGCAACTGGGTTTTCCAAATATAAGCCTCTCGCCGTAAAAACGGCAGGAGTTCGTATCCAATTGATATGTGATGTAAAATCGATCGTTTAATCGTCTATACCTTTACTAGGTAAAATATAAACAACGATAAGTGAAATGTTGGTAACAAGCAAGTAAAAGGTATGGGGCAAATTGGATGAAGCCCAGGTCCCAAATTTTTATTTAAATTTGCAATGATGGAACTTTGTTTGTTAAAATACACTTACAAGGTTATTAAATTTGTAACAATGTGATTATAAAGCAGCGAGAATCATTAGTTATTAGACATTTTACTTCGATATCGATTCGATGCGCCTTTTTCAATGTTGTCTGTTGTTTATCATAATTATGTACAGGTGTTTACGTCAAAATAATTACTTTATTTTGCGTTTTTGTTATTGCATAATTCTGCTACTGCATAATAGATTATGATAAAACCAACAGAAGTTATAAATAACAAAATTAATCTAAAAATTAACGAAATGTATGCAAATCGTGACCTGAAATACCCCAACGCCTTTTACAAATATTTTAAATCTCCTATGAAAATCTTGTCGGATCCTCTTTACTCATTATTACTGGTCATCATCACACCTTGCATGGACGCTAGTTCACCAAATCTGAATACAGTGAGATGAAATAAATGTTTCAAACTGCAATTACGGCTGAGATTCCTCAAATCTGTGTTCAGAGATGATGAATATCCTCATAACTTGGAAACGGCTCCACCAATTTTTTACAAACATGGCCGAGATAATAAAAAAACGTTTCTTACAAAAACAACTTTAGAACCCTACTTTCAGAGCCACGACGACGACAGTACAGATACAAAAACGCCGTCAATCTTATAACACCCCTTCCGTTGGCCGGTCGAGGGTTAAAAATGTTATTTCATAGGATATTTAAATGCATTTTTATGTCTTCTACAGAAAGGAAGTTCAAATACTAAAATTAACCGCACCTCCGCTCTTAAGGCAAAGTTATTTTATTACTCTTTGTGCTTCTGCTTTAATAAAACCTCGTTTAAAAAGCTCTTGCAGACTCGCGGTACACCGCATCCGTTCAAACTGTTCAAAAACGCATACTCTAAGAATGATATAAATAGAGAACGCTGACTCGTATGAAACAAACTTCTTAGCACTGAAATGATCAATTCAACTCATCATTGGTTTGACCGGTCCGTGATGATGCAGGTACTCGGTATAGAAGCATAAAATCACAAGAATAATTTCGAATCGACTAAAATTCTAAATGATCCTTGGACCATTTAGACTCTTGAAGGGCATTCAAAAGATTTGAGGGCCTAGAATCTTTTTGTTTGTAGTATCTTTTCAGTTTTAATATCTTTAAAAACATCCTATTTTCCTCGATTCTGTCGTTTCATTTATTGTTTAACAGGATATTCCTAGGATGGAAATTAGTGTTCCTACAAGTTAGTGTCTGTGTCTACTATAATCAGGGACCGTACAACCCCGATTTCGAGTTAACTGCTTCGAAGGGGTAACCCCTTCATTGGGTTTGCAGTTGATGGGGTTACCGTTTCATTTGATAAACCGCCTCCCTACCCTAAGTGAAAGGGTAACCCTTTCATTGGGTTTTCAGTCTATGGGGTTACCCTCTCATTGAGGGTATCCGATTGAATGAGGTTACCTCTTGATAGGGTTTTTTGGTGTTACACCATGGTTATCATTCCATCTCACGCTGTGAGGTGGGGGAATTTTTAAATCAAGAGTATAATTTTATTTTCAAAATTCCCCCGCTGTGAGGTCACAGTGTGAGATGGAATTTAGGTTCTATTCTAATATGTCTAGCATATCCTCGTGCTCCTACTAATGTCACGTACAACGAATATTGTCACTTATTAATAACCGAGTTTTTCTTGCGAAATATGTAGTAAGTAAATAGAAAGTAAATTCGTATGTACTTTATAGCCAGGCTTTAGTCCGGACTTGAAGTCCAAAACTTTTGGATGTAAAATAGTATTCCTTGAAGTACATAATAATATAGGTAGACACTTTATAAAATAGATGCAAAAGTTTGGATGCTACCTACTTACCTACTCAATCACGTCGTAATAAAGTTTGATAATCGTAGAGATGAATTGTTTTGATGTATGGATCATGACTTCCAATACTCATTACCTACTCATTAAGACTTGCTGACGATTCGGAGAAAAAAATTGGGAGAAATTCTCCCAATCGTCACTTTTGATTTTAATAATTTTTGTTGTGACGATTCGGACAACTTTAAAAATAGCTGCATTGTACAGTCAGGTAAACAATTTTTAAGCAAAATGTGATATAGCTATTAAGGTGGTTCGATTTCCATATTAATTTATTTTACCAATTTGGGGGAAATTATATTATTATACCTAACAAGCAATTTTTATTTATTTCTTGAATCATAGAACTTAAAATCAAGATCTATTTTTTTGATGACAGCCGTCAAACTTCAAACGCCCATATCTCGGAAACTACTCACCCTAGAGTTCTCGTTCCAAAACCAAATTAAAGGTGTGATCAAGATCTATTTTTTTGATGACAGCTGTCAAACTTCAAACGGCTATATCTCGGAAACTACTCACCCTAGAGTTCTCGTTCCAAAATCAAATGAAAGGTGTGATCAAGATCTATTTTTTTGATGACAGCTGTCAAACTTCAAACGCCCATATCTCGGAAACTACTCACTCTAGAGATCTCGTTCCAAAACCAAATGAAAGGTGTGACCAAGATCTATTTTTTTGATGACAGCTGTCAAACTTCAAACGCCCATATCTCGGAAACTACTCACCCTAAAGATCTCGTTCCAAAACCAAATGAAAGGTGTGATCAAGATCTATTTTTTTGATGACAGCTGTCAAACTTCAAACGCCCATATCTCGGAAAATACTCGCCCTAGAAATCTCGTTCTAAAACTAAATGAAAGGTGTGATCAAGATCTAAATTTTTGATGACAGCTGTCAAACTTCAAACGGCTATATCTCGGAAACTACTCATCGTAGAGTTCTCGTTCCAAAACCAAATGAAAGGTGTGATCATAATCTATATTTTTGGTAAACGTTTGAAGTTTGACAGCTGTCATCAGAAATGTAGATCTTGATCACACCGTTCATTTGGTATTACAACGAGAAATCTAGGGTGAGTAGTTTCCGAGATATAGCCGTTTGAAGTTTGACAGCTGTCATCAAAAAAATAAATCTTGATCACACCTTTCATTTGGTTTTGGAACGAGATCTCTAGGGTGAGTAGTTTCCGAGATATAGCCGTTTGAAGTTTGACAGCTGTCATCAAAAAAATAGATCTTGATCACACCTTTCATTTGGTTTTGGAACGAGATCTCTAGGGTGAGTAGTTTCCGAGAGATAGCCGTTTGAAGTTTGACAGCTGTCATCAAAAAAATAGATCTTGATCACACCTTTCATTTGGTTTTGGAACGAGATCTCTAGGGTGAGTAGTTTCCGAGATATGGGCGTTTGAAGTTTGACAGCTGTCATCAAACATTTAGATCTTGATCACACCTTTCATTTGGTTTTGGAACGAGAACTCTAGGGTGAGTAGTTTCCGAGATATGGGCGTTTGAAGTTTGACAGCTGTCATCAAAAAAATAGATCTTGATTTTAAGTTCTATGATTCAAGAAAGAAATAAAAATTGCTTGTTAGGTATAATAATATAATTTCCCCCAAATTGGTTAAATAAATTAGTATGGAAATCGAACCACCTTAATGTAACTACACGCTCGCAAAGCAATTTAAATAGCTAAATCATATTTTGCTTAACATTTTTTTACCTGACTGTACTCAACGGCTTCCTTAATTTGATGTTCACCGAATCGTCACAACAAAAATTATTAAAATCAAAAGTGACAATTAGGAGAATTTCTCCCAATTTTTTTCTTCGAATCGTCAGCAAGTCCTCATTAAACTCAAATGCAGTAAGTAGGTAGTAGGTACATACATACCTACCAAAGAAATCAAGCTAACCCCGCAATTTGCAATTTGCAATAAGCAATTTGGTGGGTTCGATTCCTGGTTCAGACAGTTGATTATTCAATTTTTTTTATATTAAAATAATTATATTAATATTAAATAGAAAAATTACTTAGTTTGTTTCAAATTTAGCATGTCCCTAAAATACAACAAAAGTAGAATACGAAAGGTGTAAGTAGGTAGGGAGATATCGTAGGTACAAAATACCAGCCTCTGAAGCCACATTTAAAGAAGTAGGTAGTAGGTACCTACTTAAGATTTTGCTATAAAGTCAACGGGAAGCATAGTTTGTATGTTGCTTTATTACTGAGTCCCACGCGGGCAAAGCTGCAGGCGCTACAGCTAGTAAACAAATAAATCAATGCATCAAACAATCACGCCATTTCTCGTAGGTATGCTCAGTAGGAATGAAAAATAAAAATGAACTTTAGTGAACTAAATATAATAATCATAATCGCTTGTCTCTTCAAGTCTGTAGCAAAATAGATCAAAGATGCCGCCTCGCCGGTCGCCGCACAGGCGAGGCGGTGCCGCGGTGGATCGACGCGTGCTAGTTAAAAACATGATATTATGAACCTAATGTAAAGTAGATAGGAATCAAATTACAACTCTTCGAGTTGTAACGTATAACCGTGTTACAATTGTCGAAAGGGTAACCCACACGAATGGGTTTTTGAATAGTACGAAAACCCATACAATTGAAAACCCTATGATTGGGTAACCCAAACGAAAGGGTTTTGAAGGGGGTTACCCCTTAAAACAGCTTACCAAACAATAGGGTAACCCATAAGGAAAGGGTTTTTTATTAACCGCTTGGAAAAACCCTATCGAAAACCCCTTCAAGGGGTAACCAAATCGGTCCCTGACTATAATAGATATAATTAAAAAAAAATTGTAATAGGCTTTAGTTAGTATTTTTGTTACTCGGTTTATCATCATCATTATTATTATTATTTTCCTATACTAAACTGCTGACTAGGCCGCGGGTTTCCTCACGATGTTTTTCCTCCACCGTTAAGCTCGTGTTAATGCGCATATAAATTTTCCTAACGAAAAATCCTTTGATGCACGGCCGGGATTCGAACCCACGACCTTCGGATCGAAAGTAGAAGCTCAGCTCCGCACGTATTGACCTTGTCTTTCTTTCTTGTGGATATGGCTGACTAGGCTGAGAGGATGGTATAGGTGCTGGGCAAGCCTACTCCATCTAAAACATTGGCCCAGGTACTATAGTGTGTCGTTAAGTGTAAGCATAGGTTGCCTCCTGACGCTCTATAAATCATCTTGAATAGATGTAAAGGCCTATTATTATACTAAACTGCTTATAAGCCCAGCAGTGGGTAAAGTCGGGGTGTGGATGATGATGAAATGAAACTAACCTAACTTGACAGCACTAAAATTGTTGCCATCCTTTTCTGGTGAAATCCTGTGTGAACCGGCCATAATGGTTGAAAGAACCAGCGTATTACGATTAATGCTAGCGTAATTCCTTAAGCTCGTTTAATAAAATCATACGAAATATCTTATCTTATCCAGTAACCGCTATTGATAAAATGCATTGATTAAAGCGGATACGTCACTGTTGGATTGTTATTTTATCGGCGATGACGTAATGCTTGGGGAGCTAGGATTTGATGGATCGTTAGGTGTTCTTATTTTACGTACCTAGACTTACCAAATCTACTAATTAAAAGCAGCGTCGCGTCGTCGCTCAAAAACAAAGTCATCTGGGTTTCCCCAAGACATTTCAAAGTGACCTTTGTCATTGTTTATTTAACCCGCTAGGCGAAGGACTCCCCTGAAGACATTCTGCGGGGCTAGGATGCGCACGCGAGATATATTTCTACTCGTTCTGTTAAAATGAAATAATTTTGCACCATATTTTGAACTATCGCATTGTCGACAAAACGCGCCTATTTTTTGACACTTCTGCACTATTATCTCGACTTCAGAGAGGCACGACCATAGAATTAGGATAAATCCAGTAATAGTCACGCAGAAGAGAAGTGTCAAAAGTTGATAAAGGCGCGTTTTGTCGCCAGTATTACCACAGATAATGCAACCGTTCAAATAATCTTGCAGCATGCCTTTATTTTGACAGAACGAGTCGACCAATATCTCGCATGCGCTGCCTAGCCCCGCCGTTCTCTCTTTCATAGACCTCTTAAACTATCTCGGCTCAGAATTTTTATTGTGCTCTTGTCTTTTGCCAACAGGAACATCATCTGCAGAGGGCGATATCGGGCACGGGGCTGATAATTCCTACCCCGGAAGTAACCCAGGTGTGCGATATCGACTTCTACGAAAAATGTTACCCGCCCGACTACAAGATGCCAAAACAGCACATACACATGCAGCGTGAGTAACTTGCTATGCAATTTTGACGTGTGATAGCTGGTCTACCACAATAAGGTTTCGTACGATTATCAGAACAGAACGCGCCGTGCTGTTGCAAAGTCCATCATAATATAATTGATAAGTTTAAAAACTAGAAAAAGCCGACTTCAATTTGATACGCCTTCATTGATGGCAGTTCATTGGGACTGTTCTATTTACCGTAAACACCACAGAAAAGTCACAGGAAAGCAAAACACGCAATATCGTGTACGTGGATGTCGTGTTTTTGTCTAGTTATCCGATTTTGTTAAAAAACTTATGTGACCAATCTGAAAGCATCTCCTTTTGATAAGAAAAAACATTTCAAATCGGTAAAAAAAAGTTGAGAGTTGAGAACCTCCTTTATGGAAGTTGGTTAAAAATATCATTGGTACCATACGCAACAAACTAGTTTTCTGCTATCTTACATTGTTCCACTTTACGTTCTACCTGTGAAGGTTTAACCATAAAATTATTATCACGCAACTGATTCGCTCTCGATACATAGGTACTCGTATCGTAGTAGTATTACTACTACGTTCACTGTTAAGAAACTACTATCAGTTAGTATACATAGTTTTATACAAATGCTATATCTAAGTCCACTGTGATTCAGACACCTAGGTACTCTGTTTTGTGACTGCAGTCTCTGTAGTATCTACTATCATACAGATCTGATCAAGCACTAGTTGAACCAATTTTTTGTCGTCATCATCATCATCATCATCATCATAATCTCAGTCCGGTATCACCCACTGCTGGGTATAGGCCTCCTTCATGTTATGCCAGCCTCTGTCTTGTGCGTGCCGCAACCAGGTGTTTCCTGCAACCTTTACGATGTCATCGACCCATCATTTTAACCCATTTGTCGTCATGGGGCTATGAATGAAGAACTGGCAGGAAACTGTTTTTTTTTTTTATACAACTACATAATGGAACAAGCTCGAGTGGTACCGCTGCCTCACTGATTACATCTACTGAGGACGTGCTCTGTGATGCATTACACAGCGCCCACCACTCTGAGACTGAGACATAAAGGTCTCATGTGTATTATTGTGATGTTCAAACCGGAACACAGCAACGCGAGCATCACTGCTTGGCGGGAGAAATAGACACTGTGGTAGAATTTCCCCAGACGAGCTCTTTGACAAGAAGGTCTACTACTTCAAAAACTACAGATTTCATCTCACTCCTTCGACTAGATTCTGAACAGAGCGATGCTTTTCACTTCCCAGGTAGCTTGATAGGTCTATGGCTATTGGTAGTAAGTGTCAATGTTGTGTTGTGACGTCACCGTGATCTTTAACATTGAGACGGCTGGATGATTCATAGCCATAGCTCACTGGTACAACGTGGTACCGTAAAATGGCACTTTAGAAGTTGAATCACTAATAGCATTATTAGTTAGTGTTGTGCAATGTACATTTCAACGCGACAATGGGCAGTGGTGTAGCTAGGTAACCAAAGACCCTGGGGCAAAAAATAAACTAGAGCCCCAACTTAACTATTTAAAATCAGTTGTTCCGTATTCGGCGTGTTCCGAATTCGACGTACTCCAGATTTGTTGTATTCCAGATTAGTCATAAAACGTATAGTCAGTCGAGATAGTGATGTTATTGGTTTAAAAATCTCTACTTAATTAGGATAGAGGGGCTTGGGGCCCCCGGGGTACTGCCCCCTCTAGCCCTCTGGTAGCTACGCCACTAGCAATGGGCGCGTTTTGTCAACTACATTACCACAGATAATGCAAAAGTGGTGCAAAATGCTTACATTTTGACAGAACCACATGACAAATATCTCGCGTACGCATCCTAGACCGTAGTCTGACTATTATTTGTTTTGTAAATACGAAGACGGATCTAGAAATGTAACAAAAAATATTGATCATCATTGCATTGACCTATTTACAATCCCATAATGGCTAGCGTCCACAGGCCCGCATCGCACGCATCGCTCGCAACGGATTTTAGTTTGCCTTGTATAAAAACTCATACGTCCACTGATCCGCACCGTACGGGCGAGTTTTTATACAAGGCAAACTAAAATCCGTCGCGTGCGATGCGTCCGATGCGTGCGATGCGGGCCTGTGGACGCTTGCCTTAAATGATTAATGATGCGGCTTCCTATCAAATACAGGAATAATTTATGTTGCCGAGTAAATTATGTTAATACGATTAATATTTATTCAGTCGAAACTCACTATGAATTTTCTGGTGGTGGTATGAGCAAGGGACACTACCACTTTTGCAGTGTTCAGCGAGGTCGCTATTTGGAGGGGTGGCCGCTAGAAATAAACAGAGACGCAGGCTTTAAAACGCTTTAACTTTAATAATTTATAAGTTTAAAAAACTGGAAAACCGACTTCAATTTGATACGCATTTATCATCAAATGATGATGATAGCAGTTCATTGGGATGTTCTAATGATCGTAAACACCACAGAAAAGCAAAATACGCAATGTCGTGTACGTGGATGACGTGTTTTTTCCAGTTACTCTTAATCAACTGACAAACTACTAAAAAATATACAACCGAATTGATACCTTTTCCTTTTTTAAAGTCGGTAACTTATACTTATCGAGAATCCATCTCATGACCTACCTTCCGGTTTCACGATCAGATGATGATGATGCTGATGATCATAAGATGCATTGGGAATTGTCATGAAATTCATGGGAACTGACTTCAATTTGAAACGTTAAACCTTCATCATTAAATAATGATGATGATGATGGAAGTTCATTGGGACTATTTTATTGATCGTAAGCACCACAGAAACGTCACAGGAGTTTTTCGAGTTATTCTTATTTAACTGCCAAACTACTGAACTGATTTTGATAAAAAATTTATGGGACCAATCTGGAAGCATACCCTTTCAGATAAAAAAAGAATTTTTCAAATCTGTTCATAAATGAAGGAGTTCTGAGGTAACAAACATAAAAAAAAATTAAAAAAAAGAATTAAAAACCTCCTTTTTTAAAGTCTGTTAAAAAAAATTTGGTCATCAAAGTTTAATAAAAACAGCATGGAAAGCTTGTAAGGTTGTGTATTTTAGTACATTATATCCAATATAACATGTACCATTGTACCTATACTAGGTGCCGCGCGCGACTTCGTTCGTGTCCCGTTGGATTCCGTTGATCTTTTGGGATAAAAAGTAGCCATGTGTTAATCCAGGTCACGGACAATATATATTCCAAGTTTCATCCAAATCGGATCAGTAGTTTTTACGTGAAAGAGTAACAAACATCCATCCATAGTTACAAACTTTCGCGTTTATAATATTAGTAGGATTATCATCATCGATATATATATAAAACTCTTTTGAAGCTGACTGACAACCAACGCACAGCCTAAACTATAAGTCCTACAGGTATGAAATTTGGAAAAATAGTATCCTTAATATGTTGCACTTAGAAAGGAATTTTGAAAAGTCGCACCCAAACGGGTCTGGGACTAAAATTAAGACCAAAGATTTTGTATATATTATTATATTCAGCCCTTTGAGTCCCACTGCTGAGCAAAGGCCTCCCCCCATTCTTTCCACACACTCCGATCTCGGGCTAAGCTTTGCTAGTCGGTCAAAAAATGGTCCAGTTCGTCCCGCCATCGCCATCTTCTTTTAGGTCTGCCGCGTCTACCTATTATTACTATAACTGTATTTTTTATCTCATCATCATCATCATCATCTTCCTACCCTTGTCCCACGCTAAGTGGGGTCGGTACAACATGTCGTCGTCTTCCCCTCTCCTCTATCAGCCGTCATTTCGGTGTTCACTGCTTTCTTACTCATATCTTCTTTCACACAGTCCATCCATCTTTTCTTTGGCCTACCTCTACTTCTACATCCGTCCACATTCATGTCTAGCGCTCTTCTCGTAATATGGCTTTCTTCCCTCCGCATTTTTATCTCATACGAACAGTATTTTAAGAGATTACTCGTAAAGCATAATTTTAGTTACGTTAGTGTGTAAAGTTTTCAAATAACGGAAAGGTCAATGGCACGTATAATCTAAACATGATTTTGAATCTATCACGCACGCTCTATGTGGTATTTGATAAATCTTGATGACGTCATTGTATACCTACTATTACCAAAGAATATTATAGGCAAACTATTGCACAGAATATTAGTACAAGTATATTGTAGGACGCTCTCTGGCAAGGTGGGGAAGACCGTGCTCAAAGGCGCCAAGGAAAGACCTACGTCCAGCAGGTAGACCGATACATAATGATGATGATATATACATTTTGAGCTTAGTGCTTTTAGCAATTTTTAATTCGATTGAAGTTTATTTGTGAGTTGAATACCCGAGATCTATCTTTGTGCCCACTGCTGGGCATAGGCACGCCATGCGCCAGTCCTCTTTAGTACGCTAGTCTCTCCGGTCCTGCGCGAGTCTTCTCCACTGCTGCTGCATGAACTACGATATCATCGATAATATGAATGAATACCCGAGATATTGTATGAAAATAAAGAATGGATACAAACTGAGAATTGTTAACAAAAATGATGAACACATTCAATAATGTATTTTTACTGAAAACTTCTCAAACCCGGCTACACATGTTTGAAAGTTTTGGAAGGAATGACGAATACTTTAAATTAACATAGGTCTCGGAGATTCCGCTTGTGGAATATTAAACGAGATAATGTATGATGTTGTAAGATATCGTTTTGGATGCGGCATTTTCAACTGAGTAATCAATACCGAAAATATATAATGACTAAGCCGAATCTCAATACTTTGAGATGAACAAATTCATACCGCACCTAACTAATAACACAAGCGTCCACATAGCTCAGTTGGTCGGTAATAACTCTGCCTTCCGTGCTGTGGGCGTGGGGTGGTACTTGTGGGTTCGATCCTCACTAAGAACAAACATTAATTTGTGTGTGCCAAACATAGATGTCTGTCTGGGTGTTACTTCTATACTATTATAAAACTGTAAAAAAAGCCAAAAACTAAAATTAAAGATATGGATAAACTAAATATACAGATCTACTAAATAAACGATTCTGATTCCGAAAATCGAGTTTGTCTGTTTGTTTGTTCGCGCATCACGCCTAAACTACTGGACCAATTTTAATGAAACTTAAAGCATTCATAAGCCCTTTTTCCGGATTGAAATATAGGCTATATTTTATTGAAATTAAAGACGTGGATTCTTAGATACAGCTTGAAATCTCTAAACCAAAAGCAGCCATTGACACGAGGTTCATCGTATGCTGGTTGACAGATATTTTTTGGTGGAAAGTTACTCGCGCGTACGAAGTTGCGGGTATCAGCTAGTTGTATATGTAGTAGTGTATGTATTTACAAAAAAAAGTATATAAGTATTTTATCAGCAATCTAGTTTCCCATAGCACAAGCTTAGTTTGGGACTAGAGGGCGTTGTGTGTTATATTATGTCCATGTTAATATTTATTTATAGAACTCCCAGACTGGTGGTCTCACTGCTATCATGATGTCATTCATCATATTGATTCGTGAAACGACTTACAAAATCACATCGCCCTTCCGTGACTTAATACGTGGAACTTTCAACTTCATACCTGTGTACCGCGCGGTGATAAATTATTTAGTAGCTTCGTGGCGTCACCGTTTCGCTATTCCCATAACCATTGGCATGGGTTCAATGGTCTGAGGATTTTGTCATGAATAAAAAGGGGTTCTTATGTTTATAGCAACTAGCAAGTACTAGTACTATTAGTAATGAGACTTGTTAGAAGTTGGTGTTTGAAGAAGCCACACTTCAAGGGTCTAGAACGCGAGCAACGCCGCGGGCGACGGCTAGTAAATTTTATAAGTTTAAAATTAGAAAAACCGGCTTGATTTTGAATTAAGGTATTCAAGTTGCAGACGGTTTTACTAGTCTTTCGACTTCATCGTTAGATGATGATGATGATAGCAGTTCATTGAGATTGTTCTATTGATCGTAAACACTACTGATAAATAAATAATAAATATTCACGGACACTTAACACAATGCCTTCTAGTCCCAAACTAAGCAAAGCTTGTACGATGGAAACTAGATGACTGATAGAATACATATATACATATTTTTTTTTGTAAATATATACTTATAATACACCCAGACACAGAACAAACATCTATGTTTACAACACACACAATTGTTTGTTCTCGGTGAGGATCGAACCCACGAGAAGTCACAGGAAAGCAAAATACGCAATGTCGTGTACCTACTTGGATGACGCGTTTTTTTCCAGTTATTCTTTAAGAATCGATAATCTTAAAAGAAAGAAGAATTTTTAAATAATATTAAAAAGCCAAACTACTGAACCGACTTTGATAATAAAATTATGAGACCAAATCTAGAAGTATCAGATAAAAAAAAGATTTTTCAAATCCGTTTATAAATGGTACAATTTATTTATGGAACGAAATGACAATTTTTCCTGTTAGTAAGTAGGTAGTTAATAATGTATTGATTTACGAGTGACGTCATCACATCAAATAAAAGCGCTTTCCCGAATTTACCTTAGAGATTCGTGAAGCCACACCAGTCAGAGGAATTGCCTGAAAGTCGTAAATTGGCAATGTCACGTTTTTGTACGTGTTTCAAAAAGTTTTTTCAAAGGTTTCCTCGCAATCTCCGCCGATGTTGACAAGTTTTCATATTATATTTAGGTAACCATACTTTTTCATGTGAACCAAAACTTTTGTATGAGACACCTGAGATTATGATCTGTGCAAAGCATGGTCCTACCAAGGCGAATAAATAAATAAAAAATCTTGGACATATTAAACAACGCGCTCTAGTCCCAAACTAAGCAAAGCTTGTACTATGGGAACTAGATGGCTGATAGAATACATTATATACATATTTTTTTTGTAAATTCATACTTATGATACATCGTAACACCCAGACACAGAACAAACATCTGTGTTTGCCACACACAAATGTTTGTTCTCGGTGGGAATCGAACCCACGACCCACAGCACGGAAGAGCTACTATACCGACTGAGCCACGATGCCTGTCAATGTCAGTGGATTTAGGCTACGATAAGGACGTAATCGGGGGTAGGCGGAAGGCCGCTAATGAATTGGACTTTGCGAAGATGACTGGCGTCTTGATGACTTTCTTTACGAGATTGTTGAAAAACACAGCAAAAAAATGGTCGACGTTGTAGGGACATTATTGCTTTTAAAAACAGGGAGTTGGTTAGATATTTGGGTTCTGTCAAAATAATCTCGCAGAGTTCTCAGTCGGTATCGCTCCCCCAAGTGTCATCATAACATCTATCTATACTATTATAAAACTGTAAAAAAAACAAAAACTAAAATTAAAGATATGGATAAACTAAACATACAGACCTACTAGATAAACGATTCTGATTCCGAAAATCGCGTTTGTCTGTTTGTTTGTTTGTTCGCGCATCACGCCTAAACTACTGGACCGATTTCAATGAAACTTATACCATTCAGAAGCCCTTTTTCCGGATTGAAACATAGGCTATATTTTATTGAAATTAAAGACGTGGATTCTAAGATACAGCTTGAACTCTCTAAACTGAAAGCAGCCATTTGCTACGAGGTTCATCATATTATGCTGGTTGACAGATATTTTGGCGGAAAGTTTCGCACGCGCTTGAAGACGGATATCAGCTAATCTACTACATAACCTTGATGATTGAATGTAATATTGACTAACTTAGTGATACGGGTTTCCCAGCCAAGCCATAATAGCACATGGCCTTACGTCAGCATAAGTTCGAAATATACAACCGTTACCTCCAAAATGGTACTTTTACTGTGACGCACGCATAAAAAATGCAGCACGCCACGTGTAGATTTATCGATCATGCCCTTTTAGGCTTTCCCTGATACTTCACAAGTATCCAATTTAGAGTTAATTACTCTGCCATTCGCATTTATGAACGAAATACTGTTCACTGAAATTGTTGCTAGAACCAAACCGAAACTCGGTTGAAACTATAATCAATTTTGTCGAGCACGTGAAAACATCGAAAATTTATATCCCGAATTTTATTTTCCCGAAAACACGATTCCCATCTTTTTAAAAGCCAGATTTTTATTCTACTTTTTTGAAATAGTAGAGTTTTTAAATGACGTAGTAGTTTCAAAATGGTTGGTTCCGCATGTTTTTCTCATATTGTTCCCATAGAGATAGTCAAAAAATGATAAACTGATAGATATAGTAGTTTGTCCCATCTTTTTTAGGTGAATTACGAGTGAAAAAGGTGAATGTCGGTTCTGGCACCCTCCAATCGCTGCCGCAGCAAAATAATTATGTCACGAAAAATATCTGTAAGACGAAGTTTCTATGAAACGTTTTCGGGATAATATATAAAATTCGTTGTTACAAGCTTCGAAATGACCAGCTTAGCCATACCTACCTCTTGTTATCTTTCACTACCCAATTTTGTGCTTAGTATCCAAAATTGCACTATAATGTTATGAAAATAAAGTACAATTTCCTAAAGGGATCACAAAACAACCCCTCGTTTTAATTTTGATATCGGCACATTAGTAAATATGCTACAGATATGAGAGGTTCATAATAGCTTTTCGTGAGGGGATTTTCAGGGGTTCCAAGACTTTCTTCTCTTTCTATGGTTCACCTATATGTACGAGGTTTCTAGAATGATCTTTATGAATGCACAATACACTCCAACGCGGGACGTCAGTGCAGATCTTATTCCCCCACTTTGAATTAGAATTAGATCATTCTTGTGATTTTACTGAATAAAAGATATTTTGACTTTGAATGTTGGATATATTTCGAGAGTTATGCCTCTGTTTGTCGAATACTCGTGTTAATATCGGTCCAGACACGCAGCCCCGAAGTGGCGAGGTTGGTTTGATGCGAAAATTATGTATTTTTAATTTATTAAATGACTTGCTTGTTTTGCTTGTGGCAACACTGGGAATGAGTATTTAATACGGTTTTAAAACAGCTTTTACATTCAGTCAAGTTTTTTTAATAAAAAAGTTATGAAATTGTCAGAAGTGATGGAATAATCCGACGGTTTAGCTGAAGCGTTAGATTAGATTAGAAAATTATTTATTGCATTTGAAAAAAATCGTTCAAAGGCGAGCTTAATGCTATTTAGCATTATTTACCAACTAACCTGGGAGAAGTGTGGAGATGATGGTAGTGCTTGTAAGGGAAAACTTTAAAAAGAAACAACAACACCTTTAAGCGTTATGCCTATAACAGTTCACGATCTCACAGAGCACGTCCTCTGATGACATGTCTTTGTCTATACAATCTATACAAATATTATAAAGAGGAAAGGTTTGATTTTTTGTTTGTTTGTTTGTTTGTATGAATTGAATAGGCTCCGAAACTACTGGACCGATTAAAAAAAATTTTTTACCATTAGAATCCTACATTATCCCTGATGAACATAGGCTATATTTTATCCCGGAATTCCCACGGGAACGGGAATTACGCGGGTGAAACCGCGAGGCGCTGCTAGTCTAGCAATAAAAAGCAATTGTTTTACTCATCTTCAATATCAACGTGTACTATGTTTTTAGATACGGTAAAAAAGTGTTAAGTTTTCTTAAAAATATATATACGAGTATTACTCATATTCAGTTGTTAGCACCTTATATTTGCCAAACAGGAAAAGTTTAAGTAGTTTGTTTAATCAGTTACACACACCTAGATATTTAATCATAAATCATAAATCATTTTATTGTTTGTGAATCTAGGTAGGTACAATAAAGGTGTTATGTAAAGAAAAGGGAATCACTAGATCCTGCTCATTAGCGTACAAACATATAAGAGGTAGTTATTATAAGGTAAGTAGGTAGGTACTAAATTAGATAAAATAGGCATGTCAATTAAATTATTACAAACAATGCAGCAAGTACTTATTAGCAAAATGAAAAAACTACTTCGGAAAAAATTACTATTGCCGTAAAACAACACTGTCACTTAAAAACTCATCAACTGTATAGTACGCTTTTCCAATCAGAACATCGTTAAGCTCTTTTTTAAAAGAATCTTTTGGTAGTTTTCTAAGACAAAGTGGTATTTTATTGTATATATTTGGAGCCATACAGAATACACTGGAACGTAGTAAATGGGTTCTGCATGATACATTGCGCATATTACTTTCTAGTCGACTTCCAACTGCAAACCATTCAAACAGCTCTGGATAGGTCTTTACAAAGACGGCGACTTCGCTTATATAAAGTGAGGCCAGAGTTAAAATCCTAAGATTAGTAAAATGTATTTTGCACGAGTCTCTCTTTTTTAAATTACATATGGCTCTTACGCAGCGTTTTTGAGCCCTAAAAACCTTTAGCTTGTCAGTTGAGTTTATTTACGCTACTTATCAGAAAATGGGCTCCTCAGTAATAAATTAGGCAAGGCGCAAGTAAAATTTATACATGTAGTGTTCCGAATGAAAGAACCATTTGGAATGTCAAAAACGTTTAAAGTAGCAATGTGAATTTGAGTTGAGCTCCAATATGATAGTTTTAATCCCAGTACGGTTCAGGTTATGTTGGCCGTTTAATAAATGACTCTTCTACTTGATTCCTCAAATTCAGTTTACTTTTAGAAATTGCCTATAGTTTTCCTTTCATGAACCTATAATACTACAAGTTTTCTGAAAAAAATAAAAAAAACACCTGTTTGACCTCCTTAATAATCCCTTATTTTCGGAATTTTCATTTATTCCATTCAATAAATTTCAGGTTGGTAAAGATCTTGAATTAATTATAGTTTCCCTAAAATCTGCCTTTACAGGCGTATGAATGGATTTTGTGTAAGTAATAAGTATTAATCATTCTCATTGCAAATAGAATAAATAAAAATGTCAATAAATCATTATTGTCTTCATATACTTACAAAATTTCTTGGGTTGTAACAAATTATTACTATTCCTACAGCTCTATAGTTTATACGGTTCGACTTAAGTTGATTTAACAGACAGACAAACACACACCGGAGTGAGACCATAAGATTTCCGTTTTTGCAAAACTGGACCATAACACTAATAAACCTAATAATCAAAAATGTCGCTTTGCACAAAAAGGACGAGAATGTTTACTCTCGTTATCAAAATGACCTTGTCTGATTACAAAACGTTTATTGAAGAAATATGAATGAGTCATGCTTTGTTATTTCCAATGTGACAAATCAGGTATATGTACTCATTGGGTTGTTTATGCCCTCTAGTGATAAAGAAAAACATCGAAAGGATAGTATAGGTAAACCACGTAAGTCAGTACACGTCCCTGCAAATGGGGTTAGTCTAAGATCCGTATTCTGGCCGAATACCTATATACTGAAAGGTATGACGAAAGTCTGAGCTGAAAAAACTGAGCTGATGCTTTGTTTACTGGTATGAACTAATCCTATTATTATAATATTTCCCGATCGTAGGTGGAGGCTGTTCCTCCGTTGCTAGTATTAGGGTACCTGTTCCCCTCTGACGTGGGAGCTGTTTCCCCGGCATCTGTGTTGGGAGAACGATTCCTCCCGTGTCTATGTTGAAGGTTGTTTCCTCAACATCTGCTTTTGGGGGTTTCCCCCGTGTGGCCTCCAACCTCCCCTATAGCCACCCCGAGCCTCGCTAACTGGTCTGATTCTGATACTGGTCAGACTGATCATTGGGTTCGACCATTTCTGGTAAAGAAATCGTCACTCAATCATACTTCTTCTTTAGTTAGTTTCTTGAGTGCGGATTTGTGATATGGCTTTTGCAACTTGTTGTTACAATTCTGCCAGTGTCTGATTACTCTTGTAGGCTTATGCAGCATACGGGCCTAAAAGCCGGTTTACATTATTCCAGTCCAGTAATCCAGTCCAGGTCCTGAACTGGATTCGTTATCGTCTACATTATTCCAGTAATTTAGAAGCCGTTGAAACGTGAATACTACAGTGACAATGATTTCAAAAAGAGATCAGTTTGGATTGGCCGTCTACATTATTCCAGTTGCACTGGATTCAAAAGTAGAACACGAATCCAGTTACTGGACTGGAATGCTTACTGGATTCTGTTCATTCCAGTGCCGGTTTACATTTTTCCAGTAAGCAATCCAGCACTGGCATTACATTATTCCAGTCCCTGAACTGGAATAATGTAAACCGGCCATAAGCGCCAGTTCCTCGCGACCAGAGCCTAGGAGAACATTCCGACCATCCTGGAGATGATGAGACTGTGCGTGCCGGACGAGTTTGTTGGGCGACGTAGGCGGCCTCCTCTGTTCGCAGTGCCTTGTGGGAGGACCAACCTGCTCGGTAAGGCACCACTGACGCGGACCATGTGCACGCTGAATCTGTTGGCGGTGTCCATCGACATATTCCACTGTCCAAAGAGCGAGTTCGTGAGAGCTACAATGTATAGTTTGTGCTATTGTAAATAAGTTATTATTTGTCATATCATTGTTTTTTCTATGACATTTTTTATTATGTTCACAGTTTGACTAATTTGTGCGTTTTTTGTTTTGTTATTAACTTATTATTATTATTTCCCTTTATGTATGACATTTGCATGCGTATTAATAATTTGACAAGTATTTGATAGATTTTTGTTTGTTCTATGTATGACATTTGTAATTGTACTGTTTGATTTTATATGAATTTGAGGACTACTCTATTGTATTAGGTCTAATCTGTAATAATAGATGTAATGTTTAAATAAATAAATAAATAAATAAATAAATAAATAAATAAATAAATAAATAAATTCCTAGCGTTTTCTGTATGTAGGATAGTAAGTAATATTATTATAATAATTATGTAGTACCGAACAGATTTCTACTCATTCATCATACTTATAAAAAACTACTTTTATTCCGATTTTAGTTTCAATTTTATAATATTGTGTTTTTATAAAAATAACAAAATAAATATTTTCTATTTCTATTTTCTAATTTGTAAAAATGTATTCTTTATAAGTAAAGAAAACTCTCTGTAGACAGAATAATTACTCACAGCCTCGCAGAACCTAATACGATTTATCATGAGTTTGTATTCACTACGTTGCTTACGTATTTGCATTCACTGGTGCTGTGTGGGTGAGTGGGCTGATGGTGTGCGTGCCGCAGACGCACAAGATACAAAGTTTCCTGGGATATGATTTATGAACGATTTTAAAAGCTTTTTCTAAACCGGTACAGCGATCGTCAAATTGAAACCTTACGATTGAGGAATTTTCCACCTAAGCCTTTTGAAAGGTTAAAGAAACATAATAGTAGATTATTATACAAGGGGATAAAGCAGTGTCTTCTGTCGCGGGTGACGATTTAAATCGCGAGCGTAACGAAGGACTCGAAGTTTACTCCCGAGCATAGCGAGGGTGTTAAAAACTTAAAGCACGAGCGAAGCGAGGGATTTAAGACGAGTCCTGAGAGTAGCGAGGGATTTAAGTTCACCCAAGACTAAGACAGCTTTATCACCGAGGAAAATACTCTACTTTTCGTACCATTTGCGAAAAAATTAACACAATAATAATATGAGATAGCATTTAAGAACATTAACTTATTTATAAAAATAAATTAAAATAAACTTAACGTTTATGTATTTGAAGATAACAAAAACGCGGCATTTTCCTAGACTAATATTTTTTTGTCGGAAAAGCAAAGGCATCAAGCTCATACGGCCTGCATAATAAATGCGTATTCCTTTTTCAAAAAGATGTATAATGCTTTGTATACAAACTCAATGGTGTAAACACAGATGTAGTTCAGTATAAATTGTATTCCAAATTTAAATCACTTTCTCCCTCTAGAGGATGAAAGAAATCCAGTACAATTTTCTCTCCCTGTTTTTAACAGATTAAAAATGACTATTGTTATGTTCGCTTTTTGTGGCATAGAATGTCACTTTTTTGAGCAAGTGGTACGAAAATAAACATACACTCGAGAGCATAGAAATCGCACATAGAGGCATTATCCTACATTTTAATTTCGACCCTTATTTTTTTTTTAAATTAATGTGATGTTGCAAATATAACTTAAATTAAAATGAAGTACACACTGTTAGCTTCCTAAAAACACAAAATGTCTAGCCTTGACCTTCGAAATCATAACAGTGGCAACTAAACAATAGAATGGCCTAAATTAGCTCGTTTCAGGTAGCGCGGTTTGTGGGACTTTGAGCAGGTATAAAACGGTAAGGGATGATTGAAATGACATCATTTGCATACCAACTCCCAGTCAGAAAGGTCCTTTAACGAATACGTCATCTCTCTAAACAAGAAAATGGATACCACACCAGAAGCAGCGTCTCAAGTGGTTGCACTTATCGAAGCTGGACAGAACCAAAGTCAAGTGGCTCGTCAATTAAATTTGAGCAGATATGCTGTTGGACGTGTATACCAGCGATATCAGCAAACTGGTGGCTATACCAGGCGACCAGGAACAGGCCGAAAACGTGCGACAACACAGCGCGATGACCGTTTCCTTGTGAATACATCACTACGAAATCGCCGGTTGAATGCAGTTCAACTCGGACAGCAGCTCCAGGAAGTTAGAGAAGTGGAAGTCAGTCGGTGGACTGTTAGAAGAAGACTAGCCGAAGGAGGTCTGACAGCGCACAGACCAGCAACTGGCCCAAAATTGACCCCAGCGCACAGACAAGCACGCCTTCAGTTTGCTCGAAATCACGTTAATTGGACTATGGATCAATGGCAGGCAGTCCTCTTCTCCGACGAGTGCAGGATGTGCCTTCATGGTAACGACGGACGAGGTAGAGTCTACCGAAGATCCGGTGAGCGTTTTGCTCAATGTTGCATCTCCGAACGGGTCGCATACGGCGGTGGTTCGTGTATGTTCTGGGGAGGCATTTCTCTGGAAGCGAAAACCGAACTTGTCTTCATCACAGGGCCCGATACCGACCGTCGATCGGGTGGATTGACTTCCCAACGTTACGTCGAGGAGATCCTGGAAGAACATGTTGTGCCCTTTTCTGGATTTATCGGCGAAAACTTCGTTTTGATGCAGGATAACGCTAGACCACACACCGCTGCTATAGTACGCCAGTACTTGGAGGAGGTTGAAGTACTCGTTATGGCGTGGCCTGCTCGAAGCCCAGATCTCAATCCCATTGAGCACTTATGGGACGAACTAAAGAAACGAGTAAGATCCAGAAACGCAGCGCCTACGAGTCTCAGAGAGCTCCAAACCGCGATCAAGGAAGAATGGGACAGCATACCGCAGGATTTCGTCAAAAAATTGATTTCTTCAATGAAACACCGAATGGAAGCTGTTATTCAGGCTAGGGGAGGCAATACCTCGTATTAATAAATCGATGCATTCACAAATTTATTGTTTTTTTAACCTTTTATACCTGCTCAAAGTCCCACAAACCGCGCTACCTGAAACGAGCTAATTTAGGCCATTCTATTGTTTAGTTGCCACTGTTATGATTTCGAAGGTCAAGGCTAGACATTTTGTGTTTTTAGGAAGCTAACAGTGTGTACTTCAATTTAATTTAAGTTATATTTGCAACATCACATTAATTTAAAAAAAAAATAAGGGTCGAAATTAAAATGTAAGAAAATGCCTCTATGTGCGATTTCTATGCTCTCGAGTGTATTATAAATCTTCCAGCCCTCCGGAGTACTAGCAGCATAAACACACGAATATCGTCAATTTTACTTGCCAGAAACTATTTTCCCGCCAGTCTTATTTCCTAAAGAGAATCCTTTTATTTTCTTTCTTCTTTCTAGAGAAGCATTCCACTTTTACGCACCAAGAACATCCGCACCTACGCTATTCCACATAAGCGCACTAATCGATTTTACCTAGAAAAAACTATTTAAATTACTATGGTTTGCGATATTACGTCGTTTTTGGGATTAAATATGATCGCTGAATAAACTGTAAAGGTTTTGTCTGAAACCAGGAGCGCTGCGAACTAACATTTGTGACGATTAACATCAAAGGGCGTTACATCCACTAGTGGATTTCAGTAAATTTAACTCTAGATTTATCTTTGAATGTTAATTGACACATTTATTATTCCTTGACGCTCTGCTTAAATTAAATCGAAAATGTACAATATCTCCGGACATATGCCTCGATTCATCTTCGCATATCTATAACCGTACGCGTCGTGCGGTCTGGCTCGCTATTCGATTACTCCCGGCCACGATACGATACAAGCTCAGAGCGCCCCCGACGGCCGATGAATGAAGACGTATTCTGTATTGGCTTCGGATACCAGCGAGGTTGTGATCGTTGAAATTCAATTTCACGTATCAACACTGTAAAGCTATGCCTTGGATGGATTTACTAGGCAGCTGTTTACTCATTGCTCTGTTCGTTGTATGCTTTTTGACCGTGACATGTTTTACCAGCCTATTTACTCTTCCATAGCTAAGTAGAGTTACATTGCGTGGCAACGACATCTCGTCTGAGAGATGAGTGATGAATGGCGCGCAGTGTAACTACACTCAACGCTCCGTAGTAGGCTTCCTCGGAGCTAATTCCACTAACGAACTTGTCAACTGACTGTCATTTTCTCAAATCGGATCAGTAGTTTTTGCTTGAAAGAGTAACAAACATACAAACTTTTGCGTTTATAATATTAGTTCGCGTCCCGTTGGATCCCGTTGATTTTTCGGGAAAAAAAGTAGCCTATGTGTTAATCCAGGTCATGGACAATATATATTCCAAGTTTCATCCAAATCGGATCATTACTTTTTGCTTGAAAGAGTAACAAACATACAAACTTTTGCGTTTATAATATTAGTTCGCGTCCCGTTGGATCCCGTTGATTTTTCGGGATAAAAAGTAGCCTATGTGTTAATCCAGGTCACGGACAATATATATTCCAAGTTTCATCTAAATCGGATCAGTATTTTTTACGATTAAGAGTAACAAACATACATCCATCCATCCTTACAAACTTTCGCGTTTATAATATTAGTGGGATGGGGTAAGCTTGCCCAGCTCCTATAGTATAGGACCTATACCATCCTCACAGCCTAGTCGGCCTTATCCACTGGAATGTCTCAGGCCCGTATGCTGATTTAGCTCAAGCACTGATCAGTCAAGCATAGATTTCTGAATGAAATACTCAAATCTATGCTTGAGTAACGATTTATTTATCAGCATACTCCGTGCTTTGGAGGGCACGTTAAACTGTCGGTCCCAGCTCCGTCGTTAAGCCATGACGGAGGCCCAAAGGCGGCCTAAAAACTCCGTCAACAGAGTGTGCCAATCATATGAATGAATGGCACACTCAAGCAAGCGCGTATGAACGCGCTTGCTTGCTTGCTATCAGCATACGGGCCTTTTGTCTAGTGACTAGACTAGACTCTAGTCAATACATTCGGAATTAAGACACGTGTTTTCGATGTCTTCCTTCGTCGTTTTGAGAGCTCTGGCATTGCTCACTATACTGCGAACCAGGATTATCGTATTTTATCAGAAAGTTGGATACTACATACAACTACAGGATAAATATTGGCAGAACGTGCGTTATAAAAACTATTGTTAGGTTTTCAGGAGGAAAATAACAAGTAAACCCGCGGATTAGTCGGCGCCGCACGTTTTGACAATGTTTATATTCACAGCCTGCACTGCCAATCAATTGTATACTTAGCTTATTTAATCTGACGAGACAGAGAGACTATGATGATAAATGATGAAATACAATAATGTAAAAAGCAAAGGAAAATTTTATTCCTAACTGTTACAAGTAAATTATTATTAATCTTTATTATCATTAGCATATTTCATCCCACTGCAGGGCAAAGGCCTCCCTATCCCCCTTCCATTTCTCACGATCTAGTGCAGCTGCGGCCCAATACTTCGAAATGCGTCTAGTTCGTCTCACCATCTTAATCTGTTACCGCTGCGTTGTGCGTTTTAGACGTAAAGGCGTTAAGTCCATATGCCAATGCACCTTTACTGATTGTACGTGTCATGTGCCTGTTTACTGATGGGACATATTGCTTGTTACAGCGCTATGGGAGGAACAAGAGGCGCCAGAGTACGACATGGATTCGGACGACGAGCGGTGGTTGAAGCAGCAGAGACATCCAGAGCTCACAGGTAAGGAAACTTAAGCGCTTATGCCACAGGTTTGCTGAAGCCTGAATTGAGAATCAAGTAAAGATATTTTGACTATTTTTCACTGAGGAAAAAACAAATGGCCTCTATGAATGTTGAGTGAAAAATGGATAAGTAGAAACTTATCGAATTACAGAAAAGTGTATAATCTTTTCAGAGCTAAAGTTCGAACAGATGATGGACAAGCTCGAAAAGAGCTCTGGCCAGACGGTGGTGACGCTGAACGAGGCAAAACTACTGCTAGAGAGGCAAGACGACCTTGTCATTGCTGTTTATGACTACTGGCTGAACAAGCGACTTACCACCGTGAGTATACAATACATAAACTAGGGAGATATCTGTCAGGGTAACGCTGAATAAAGCACAACTACTCTTCGAAAGGCAGGAAGACATTGGCATTGCTGTTTATGACTACTGGCTGAACAAGCGACTTACCACCGTGAGTATACAATACATAAACTAGGGAGATATCTGTCAGGGTAACGCTGAATAAAGCACAACTACTCTTCGAAAGGCAGGAAGACATTGGCATTGCTGTTTATGACTACTGGCTGAACAAGCGACTTACCACCGTGAGTATACAATACATAAACTAGGGAGATATCTGTCAGGGTAACGCTGAATAAAGCACAACTACTCCTTGAAAGGCAGGAAGACATTGGCATTGCTGTTTATGACTACTGGCTGAACAAACGACTTACCACCGTGAGTATACAATACATAAACTAGGGAGATATCTGTCAGGGTAACGCTGAATAAAGCACAACTACTCCTTGAAAGGCAGGAAGACATTGGAATTGCTGTTTATGACTACTGGCTGAACAAGCGACTTACCACCGTGAGTATACAATACATAAACTAGGGAGATATCTGTCAGGGTAACGCTGAATAAAGCACAACTACTCTTCGAAAGGCAGGAAGACATTGGCATTGCTGTTTATGACTACTGGCTGAACAAGCGACTTACCACCGTGAGTATACAATACATAAACTAGGGAGATATCTGTCAGGGTAACGCTGAATAAAGCACAACTACTCTTCGAAAGGCAGGAAGACATTGGCGTTGCTGTTTATGACTACTGGCTGAACAAGCGACTTACCACCGTGAGTATACAATACATAAACTAGGGAGATATCTGTCAGCGTAACGCTGAACGAGGCAAAACTACTCCTCGAGAGGCAAGACAACCTTGGAATGGTTGTTTACGACTTCGGGCTGAACAAGCGACTTACCACCGTGAGTATACAATACATAAACTAGGGAGATATCTGTCAGCCTAACGCTGAACGAGGCAAAACTACTCCTCGAGAGGCAAGACAACCTTGGAATGGTTGTTTACGACTTCGGGCTGAACAAGCGACTTACCACCGTGAGTATACAATACATAAACTAGGGAGATATCTGTCAGCGTAACGCTGAACGAGGCAAAACTACTCCTCGAGAGGCAAGACAACCTTGGAATGGTTGTTTACGACTTCGGGCTGAACAAGCGACTTACCACCGTGAGTATACAATACATAAACTAGGGAGATATCTGTCAGCGTAACGCTGAACGAGGCAAAACTACTCCTCGAGAGGCAAGACAACCTTGGAATGGTTGTTTACGACTTCGGGCTGAACAAGCGGCTTACGACCGTGAGTATACAATACATAAACTAGGGAGATATCTGTCAGCGTAACGCTGAACGAGGCAAAACTACTCCTTCAAAGGCAGGATGACCTTGGCATTGCTGTTTACTACTGGCTAAAGAGCATATTAATTTTTTTTCAATTCCCAACACTACTATAGTGGTATGTATTCGTCCCACCCTACCCCCAGGGGTATGACCATTGGCCAGGGCGTATGGTGGGTCCGAAATTGTCTTAACTATAGCAGCATATCTATACTATTATAAAACTGTAAAAAAGCTAAAACCTAAAATTCAAGATATGTATAAACTAAATATGCAAAATAAACGATTCTGATTCCGAAAATCGAGTTTGGCTGTTTGTCTGTTCGTGGATCACGCCTAACTAACACGTCAAACTACTGAACCAATTTCAATGAAACTTATACTAATCAGAAGCTTTTTTTCCGGATTGAAACATAGGCCATATTTTATTGAAACGAAAGACGTGGATTCTTAGATACAGCATGACCTCTCTAAACCAAAAGCCGCTTTTGGCACGAGGTTCATCGTATGCTGGTTTACATATATTTTGGTGGAAAGTTTCGCACGCGTACGAAGTCGCGGGTATCAGCTAGTTCCAAATATCTATACTTCTAAACAGTATTCTCTCCACAGCAACACCCGCTGATCCTATCGGTCCGCACCGAGAACCGGCCGGGTCAGTCGTCGAACAACCCGTACCTTGCGTTCAGACGCCGCACCGAGAAAATGCAGACCAGGAAGAACAGGTGAGGTCCAGGGTCTGGAAGACTGTAAGTTTCTATTCAAGGTAAGTGTCTTTGCTATAGGCTTCTGGTGCCCCTTGCATTGTAGAAATCATGATGAGTGGGGTTTGAGAATTTTGCAGAAGAATCAGAAGAATTATCAAAGTCCCAAATGTAACATTTTGCAAATACCTGCTTTTTGCAGCATAGTTTAGACGTAAAGTATATTGTACGAAAGCGAGATATGATTAAATCACGTTGCCAGAAAAATGATTTCATCATTAGGTACCTACTTTGATGTTTTCCTTCACTGTTTACAAGCACGCTGGCGCAATTCTATCATGATTTTAAAGAGTTACAAGAATGGTTTAAATTTGATTTTTATTTCACTGTCACAAGAAGTAGGAAACATCCATAGTACGAACTTTGACAATCTTAATTTGAAGACGTAACTTACGATTTGACTAATGTTTATTTCTGGTCTGCGGTAATTCATTTCTGGACGTAGGCCTCTCTTATTCTCCATGGTCAGCTGCCTTGATCATCCAATCATGGCCCTCCATGCCTGATGCTTGACTGCCTTCATCATTCAATCACGGCTCCCAATTTATTTAAAATATAATATAGCCTATGTCACCGGGGGATAGTGTAGCTTCCTAACGGTGAAAGAATTTTTCAAATCGGACCAGTAGTAGACAAACAGATACACAGACAAACTCGATTTTCAGAATCAGAATCGTTGGGTAACTCCCATTTGTTCTATAGGACTGTTTTTAAAACTTTTTTATCCGTGTAGTTCCATGGTAGGACTATTGAAACTAGCTCATTAGGGCTAGTTTTCGTTTCAATAGTCCTACCCAAATGGAAGTTACCAGATATTAGGGATAAAAAAGTTTTAACAGTTCTAGACGTAACAGTTCTATAGAACAAGTGGGAGTTACCCGTTTATTTAGTAGATCTGCATATTTCGTTTATCGATATCTTTCATTTTAGTTTTTGGCTTTTTTTACAGTTTCAATATACTATAGAAGGATAGATTGTCAAAATTCGTACTAACCCGGATCTATATATGACCGTTTGTTACGCATTATCTTGTAATTTCCAGAAAAAACGACGAAAGCTCGTACGAGAAGATGTTGAAGCTACGTCGTGACCTGGCGCGTGCGTTGAACCTTCTCGAGCTGGTCGCAAGGCGGGAGCGAGCGAAGCGAGAGCTGGTGAAGCTGACCGCGCTGCTCGCCGAGCGACGTTACGCGGCCGGCGACTTTGCTAACCAGCTGTTACCGGATCCACCACCTAGGTAAATACAATTGAATGAAAAAATGAATGAATTGAATGATATAATTTAATGAATGAATGAGTGCGCGAATTGAATGAATGAATGTTTATTTATTTTATTTATTTAAATAAAAACCACACAAAACGGCTAGCAATCTGGTTTCCATAGCCTTGCTTATACCGCGTGCATACTATGCCCATGCGTAGTGAGAATAAAGGCGATGTTGCTGTGGCAATAAGTCCGCGGCATGAATGCCGCCATACATTCCGGCAGCGGCATGGGCATAGTGTGCACGCGGTATTAGCTTGTCGTTGTCTGAATGTCCTAATTTTTTTTTTTTAACAGACCATCTTTCACGGCGGTACCTCTCAACGCGTTTCGTCCGGAGAAGTACTCTGCACCTCACTACCCACCCAGACCTCAGCCGGCTGTCGATGCGCCTAGACAGGTAAACATATACCTATAAGCCTTCAAAATTATATATAGTGTCATAGGTCACTTGTTACCTATGTTCCGATAAACGGGACACTGTAGTGCCTGGGACAGTTAGATGGAGTAGGATTATCTATGCTATCCTCTCAGCCTAGTTGGCTTTATGCACAGGAAATACATGCTTACATGTTTATCAGTACGTGCGGAGTTGACTGAGCCGCTGCTGGCTTGCTCCCTATGTTTTTCTTCACCGTTTGAGCACAGGTATTGAACACAATGCAATTACGAATATTTTTTCAATACTATTATAGGTAACTAGCGACCCGCCCCGGCTTCGCACGGGTGCAATGCAGTGATGATGATGATGTATTATACATATAAACATTCCTCTTGAATCACTCTATCTATTAAAAAAACTGCGTCAAAATACGTTGTGTGGTTTTAAAGATCTAAGCATACATACATACAGACATTAGGACAGACGCGGGAAGCGACTTTGCTTTATACTATGTAGTGATTTGTAATAAGACCACTTCCCAAATCCAAATATCAGAGTATTTCCCACATACATAATGTAAATGTACTATAAAGTAAGTAGTGCGCGCGTTATTATGGTGGTGATTGGTTGGCTTACAGCGCGAGAAACGTCCGTACAAGAGACGGAAACACAGGCATGCACCGGTCGGCTCGGCGCAAGGCCTCAGAGGTGAGTGCCTGATACTCTGACTAAACGCATTATGTGGACATTGTGGACTGGGGACCAACATGACTTGGGCCGGGAGACGGGAAACGATAATGCCTCTGTCCCCGCTCCCGGCCCAAGTTCATACCCTTCCTCTCTAATGAGAATAAAGGCGATGTTGCTGTGGCAATAAGTCCGCGGCAATAATGCCGGCAGCGGCATGGGCATAGTGTGAACGCGGTATTATATGACCCCTAGATTTATAGGGCTATTCCAACAGTTTTCGTGTTTCGTCAAACAAGAAAAGGATTATTTGTAAGAAAGAAACGTCGCTAGGGGGCTGAAGCGTTTACACAGAAAGATATATCCAGTACAATTCTTGTATCCTTAAGTTTGTTATATTTTTTATGGCCTTTTCTGTTTTCTGTGTAAAATAATAAATACTATACTATATCTATATATCTATAATTTGACATGGAATATGTTACAGACTCTGGTGTGTACACGTCGTCGGAGGAAGAAAGTCCTCGCGTGGAGCCGGCATCACCCCCTGATGATGGACCGTTCGCGTTTCGGAGGAAGCCGGGATGCTACTACGAAATGGTGAGTATACTTACACCTTATTGATCGAGTGAGCAAAGCGAACGAAGATCTTAGTGACAACTTGGCCAAAAATGCTTTGTATGTTTGTTCGTCGAGATCTTTTGAACCGCTTACCCGATCTTGACAGAATTTGGTAGGTATACGGATAGTACTCTTAAGTTTTACTGGTTTGAAAAATAAATTTAAATCGGTCAAGGGGTTGGAAAGTTATGAGGTTCCAAAGGGAGTAAAAAAAAAAGTTCCTTAATATCATATGACACGACCATGACATTTTACGACATTTTTTTTTTATTACGTTTGGACCCTCGTATCTTTACAACCTCTTGACCGACCACGAGATCTCAGTTCGGGGCGAACTACTAGTATTATTCACTAGGAAAACAAGATGGGTGATACCTATACTCGACACTCGTACGTATCGTAAACATCTGTCAATATTTAGCAACATTTATACGTATACTGTATCCACCCCCTAACCCTTGTGATATTATTGTGTTTTTTGGTCTGAACTCCTAGCCTAGAATAAGCTAAATATATAAAACTCTTTTGAAGCTGATTGACAATCAACGCACAGCATAAACTATAAGTCCTAGAGGTATGACATTTGGAGGGTAGTATCCTAAATAGTGTAGGGGTGCACTAAGAAAGGAATTTTGAAAAGTCGCACCCTAATGGATGTTTAATTAGGATCAGAGATTGTAACCAAATAATGCGTATGCTGCTACCACGCGACAGGTAGTTACCTATAAATATCAATAGAATGACAAAGTTTAATGTATTGTTGCAGCCAACATCCACGTTGTGTGGAGACCCCGTGGACCCTGACGACCCGACGAAGGAAGGATTATTTCAACACGAGCTCGATCCACGGCATAGGTACCTATGTTATTCATGTAAAAAAATCAGGCCTTTGCATATAATCCAGAATTCTAGATAAATAAATAAATAAATATCTTTGGACACTACACACAACGCCCTCTAGTCCCAAACTAAGCAGAGCTTGTACTATGGAAACTAGATTGCTGTTATAATACTTATATACATATTATTTTTGTAAATACATACTTATAATACATAGTAACATCCAGACACAGAACATACATTTATGTTTGCCACAGAAATGTTTGTTCTCGGTGGGGATCGAACCCACGACCCACAGCACGGAAGGCAGAGCTTACAGCCGATATTACAGCATCAGGGGCCACTTTTTACCCACACCCTGCCTGTGACATGCTTATATCAATTTTGTATATACATACTTATAATACATAGTAACACTTAGACATAGAACAAAAATCTATGTTTGCCACACAAAAAGGTTTGTTCTTAGTTGGGATCGAACCCACGAACGCACGGAAAGCAAGAGCTTTTTTCTTGTACAAAAAAATGTATTTAATTGTTATATCAGCAATCTAGTTCCCATAGTACAAGCTTTGCTTAGTTTGGGACTAGAGGGCGTTGTGTGATATGTCCAAGAATATTTATTTATTTACTAGCTGACCCGGCAGACTTCGTACTGCTTCAAATAAAAATAAATTTTATCTGTTATTCACCTTTTAAACCTTCTCTGGACTTCCACAAATAATTCAAGACCAAAATTAGCCAAATCGGTCCAGCCGTTCTCGCGTTTTAGCGAGACTAACGAACAGCAATTCATCATACTAATATTATAAAATGTGAATGTAAGTTTGTTTGTTACGCTTTCACGCGAAAACTACATAACCAATCGTCATGAAACTTTGTACACATATTCTTGGAGGTATTAGAAAAACCATAGGATACTTTTTATCCCGGAAAATTAACGGGATCCAATGGGACGCGAACGAAGTCGCGGGCGGAAACTAGTTTTTATATAATATACATATATTTAATATATTTGTTTATGATAGGTACACTCTCACGTCGATCAACGAGCCGTACCGTCACTGCGTTGGGTTCGCGCGGCGTCGCATCGGCCGCGGCGGTCGTGTTCTACTCGACCGAGTCGCGACGCCGCTCGACGACCTGTGGACCACGCTGCCCTTCCCTATGCAACAACAAACTGACATACAGGTATACACAATCATACTAATATATTATTATATTATACGCCTTTACATCTATTCAACATTATTTATAGAGCGTCAGGAGGCAACCTATGCCTACACTTAACGACACACTGTAGTGCCTGGGACAATGTTTAGATGGAGTAGGCTTGCCCAGCACATATACCATCCTATATCATACTTATACTAATATTATAAAGAGGAAAGATTTGATTGTTTGCATTGAATAGGCTCCGAAACCACTGGACCGATTTGAATATTTTTTTCACCGTTGGGAAGCTACCCTCGGGTGGCATATGTTATATTATATTTTCAAAAAAATAGGAATCCTTACTAAAACTCCAGTAATGTAACCCAAGGTGTAAACTCCCTCCCCTTGTCTATAATACTATGGCTTCCTTTTACGTACCTATTTTATGCAACATATGTTTTTTAATACTGTAACGTCACTCAAATTTAAACATCACTTAAAATAGCCAAGTGGTTTCTCAGTGTTGCCAACTATTTGACAATACTCGCTGGTAATGACAATAATTTAAGCATTAACCTAATCTAAGTAATATTTGATTATTCCGGGCTATGAAACTGAATAATTAACCATTTTCAGCAGGAAATTGAAAACAAAAGACACCGGACACCTAAAGAGATCACAACGGACTACCACACAAGCGGAAAGTATCCATGGAGGCATGCATTCCGACGCCACCTCGCCCGAAACCCACATCTGTGGACTGACGTCAGTCCCGACGTCAGTCCGCTCGACGTCAAGCCAATCAAGTCGGAGTTTGACGTCAAACTTGAAAGTTACGATTCCAACTTTAAAATGGATCTGCCGGACGTTGTGCAAGACAGTGAGAAGTGTTGTGATAATAGTGTTAGGACTCGAAAGAGATCATACAGTGACTGTAGCGATAGTAGCTACGATTCCGATGAGAGTTTGCAGCCGGTCGAGCATGAGTTTGAACGGTTCATCGATGAGGTTAATAAGAAATGGTGAGTGGATAATTCTATCCTACTATAAATAATATCCTACTAATATTATAAACGCGAAAGTTTGTAAGTATGGATGGATGGATGTTTGTTACTCTTTCACGTAAAAACTACTGATCCGATTTGGATGAAACTTGGTATATATATTGTCCGTGACCTGGATTAACCCAGGCTACTTTTTATCCCGAAAAATTAACGCAAACGAAGTCGCGGGCGGCACCTAGTTTATTATAAACGCAAAAGTTTGTATGGATCTCTAGCCAGGGTATTCAAATCTACAGTTTAGTGTACTTAATTCTCCGCAAATCACCTATTTAAGTGAAGCGCTCATGGCGTAGCTCGCTTAGCCAATCTTCACTGATTATCTAAGTTAAGCAACGTTCTCAGCGGTCACTATTTGGATGGGTGATCGTTAGTGGCATTTACATCTGAGCGCTTCCGTGCTTCGGAGGGTATGTTAAACTGTCGGTCCTGGCTCTAGCAGTCGTTAAGCCACGACAGAGGCCTTGAGGCGGCCTAAAAACTGTGTCACCAGAGTTGGCCACTAACTCATGCGAGCTCTTGCTTGCTTACTATATATAATACCCTACTAATATTATAAACGCGAAAGTTTGTAAGTATGGATGGATGGATGTTTGTTACTCTTTCACGCAAAAACTACTAATTCGATTTGGATGAAACTTTTAATATTTATATATTCCGTGACCTGGATTAACACATATGCTACTTTTTATCCCGGAAAATCAACGGGATCCAACGGGACGCGAAAAAAATCGCGGACGGAAGCTAGTAAAAGTATATTTAATTTGGTTGTTGCAGGTTACACTTCCGTGCTAGATCGGCGTCGTCGCCGCCGGCGCTGGAGCCCTACGAGGAGGTGCCCCTGGAGCCGCACACGGCGCTCTCGGTGGAACTGTGCGGAGCGCCCAGCGACGGACTGACTTCCACCACAGAGTTCTCACTCATGGAGCTCGGCTCCGACCTACACCGACCAATATACAACGATAGCTTCACTGGTGAGATACTTAATGCATGGTGTACACAATGCCAATGACTGGACCCAGTTATCTTGGTTTCGAACACAGTCACTGCCACTGTATAAACTGCAGTCAAACATGAACACAACCAGTTGTGTTCATGTGGTGACTATGAGTTCTACACAAAAAACGAACGGGCAGTGACTGTCCGCACTGTTTAAACAATGCCAGTAGAGATCTGACAGTCGCTGCCGGTTCTCAGTGGACTGGGTTACCAACGGACAGGCAGCGCTGGACTGGCACAAAACTATTGTTTACATGCACCCAGTGACAAGTCAGCACTGGACTGGGTTACTGTACTGCCATGTTACTGACCCGTTTAAACCGTCCTTTATGACAAAAATAAACTCGACAACTGGCTACGAACAAAATATTTACGGACACTTAACTCAACGCCTTCTAGTCCCAAACTAAGCAAAGCTTGTACTATGGAAACTAGATGGCTGATAGAATACATACATACATTTTTTTTTGTAAATATATACTTATGATATATAGAAACACCCAGACACAGAACAAACATCTATGTTTACAACACACAAATGTTTTTTCTCGGTGGGGATCGAACCCACGACCCACAGCACGGAAGGCAGAGCTACTACCGACTGAGCCATGACGCCTGTCGAATAAATAAAACAGTGCTTCAAAAAAGTGATAAAAGACATTTCAACACTGTGTGACGTAGACATAACAGCAAAAGCGGCTCGTCTATAAACTAATAAATAAATAAATAAACTAGTCGTCCTTCGCGGCGGTGCTCGCATCCTAAAAATGTGCACTTTAATTTATCGCATAAGTATAAGTTTTTTGGTCGGAAAACTTGTTTGGAGCAATGTGATATTTTTACTGAACCTTTGCATTGTTATTCTCTCGACCCTGAAGCTCTGCAATTTCATATAATTACAATTAGTTATATTATATCTTGAAAAATGTTGAAATGTGCGAGCGAGAGGGTTGTCTGCCTTATACATACGCCTTGTTCCGCTAGTAAATAGATATAAGTGCGTATACTATGATTGTACAGATGTATCAGTGGCCGAGATGCAGAGCATGCTGTTCGAGCCGAGCGTGGCGCCCACAGCAAGGAACGATCCTTTTTTATTGCACGGCCAGAGTGCGGGCGCGGGGACCTACTCTGGCCGAAACAATACGGTACGTATCCATTCACATACACTATATGATACCTATTCAGCTACACAACATGGTACGTACCTATTCAGCTACACAATATGGTACGTACTCGAGCTACACAATGTTGTACATATAACTATATAATTTGATACATACCCTTTGAGCTACAACAAAATGGTACATACGCATTGAGCTATACAGTACGGTACGTACCCACGTACCTCGTCCAGTTACACAACATGGTGCGTACCTCGTGCGTACCTCTTTAGCTACACACTATGGTACATACGCATCCAGCTACACCATATGGTATGTACCCATTGAGCTACACAATATTATACGTACCCATTCACCTACACAATATGGTACATACCCATTCAGCTACAAAATATGGTGCGTACCCATTCACCTACACAGTATGGTACGTACCTATTCACCAACACAATATTATATGTACCCATTTAGCTAAACACTATGGTACATAACCATTGAGCTACACAACATGTGTTACGCAATGTTACCTACACAATAGACTACATGCCCATCTAGCTACACAATATGATACATACGCATTGAGCTACACAGTACGGTACATACCCACACCCATCCAGTTACACAATATGGTACCTACACAATCGAGCTAAAGTTAGTTCCTATGAGTTGGTAGTGCAGGTTTATTTTAGCAAGTTCTTTTTTATTCTTATTTTTTAGTACTTTTTTTATATCTTTGTAAATAAATTAATTACAGTGTAATATTGTGTTTTGCAGTCGGATTCGTTCGGATCATCGCAGGTTCGCGTGATCGCGGCTGAGAGAGAGACTATATACTGCGCCGCGCCCCCGCCTGCCCGGACTCTGCCGCAAACAACAACAACAACAACAACGCCTACAACAACAACACCAACCAAACATACACTCAAGAAGGTAATACACTAACATACAACCTAGAATGTAACACACACAAACATACACCCAAGAAAGTAACACACACACCCTTATACCCTAGAATGTAACACACAAACATACACCCTGTGTGGTACCTTCTAAGGTGTGTTACATTCTAGGGCCTAGAAGAGTGTGTTACCTTCTAATGTGTGTTACACACCTTAGAAGTAACACACTCATTTGGCAGCCATCACAGCTCAGTCGGTAATAGCTCTGCCTTCCGCGCCGGAGGTCGTGGGTTTGATACCCACTGAGAACAAACAGATGTTTGTGACGTTTATAACTTCTTTCAGGTAGTTGAAACCCGCCCGCCACCGCTACGCGTGGAATCTACGCCCGCTCCCGTTTCCGCTTCCGCTCCCGCTCCCGCTCCCGCTGCCGCTCCAACACCCGCGCCCGCTCCCGCTCCTAAAGCACAAGATACCAACGAGCTACCTCATTCATCGCAGAATCAAACCCACATCCAGTCTATTCAAATCAACTCGCATCAGATTACTCAGCTGCGGGTCGGACAGGGGCAGAGGAAGAAGGAGGATAATGTTGAAGAGGTGGGTTTATAGCACCTTGTAAATAAACTAGCTGTCGCCCGCGGCTTTGCTCGCGTGGTAGCTGCATACGCATTATCTGGTTAAAATCTTTGATGCTAATTCTAGACCCTTCAGAGTGCGACTTTTCAAAATTCCTTTCTTAGGACAGGGCCAGAGGAAGAAGGAGGATAATGTTGAAGAGGTGGGTTTATAGCACCTTGTAAATAAACTAGCTGTCGCCCGCGGCTTTGCTCGCTTGGTAGCAGCATACACATTATTTGGTTAAAATCTTTGATCCTAATTTTAGACCCTTAGAGTGTGACTTTTCAAAATTCCTTTCTTAGTGCACCCCTACACTATATAAGGATACTACCCTCCTATTTTTCCACCTCTAGGGCTTATAGTTTAGGCTGTGCGTTGATTGTCAGTCAGCTTCAAAAGAGTTTTATTTATTTTGATAGAAGATAAATAAATATTCTTGGACATATCACACAACGCTCTCTAGTCCCAAACTAAGCAAAGCTTGTACTATGGGAACTAGATGGCTGATAGGAAACTTATATACTTTTTTGCAGGTATCAGCTAGTTCTTACTATGTGCATAAATGGTTTTTCTTTCTTTGCAGGTACAAGTACCAGCCAGCGTGCAGATAAAGCCGGTGCACAGCGTGCAGTCTGCGATGCCGGTGCACATAATGGTAGGCGGCGCTCGACGAAGCGAGCCTGTAGCCGTCAGCAGCGAGCCACATCACAACAACCACAAACTCAAGGCAAGTCGCACGCAATCGCTATATTTTATCATCTCGTTCGGTCAAAATCAAGGTATTTGGCGTTAAGCCATGACGGGATCTTGGCTGTGATAGTTTTAAGCCATGATTTAGGAGGTCTAGTGTATCTATCGATGAAAGCGTGATGGTTTCAACTTAAACGGACGTTAAGCCATGACGGGGTCTTGCGTGCGTCAGTTTTAAGCTATGATGTGGGTAGTTCAGTGTCCTTATCAATCAGTGTGAGTCGTGGTTTTAGATTAAATAGACGTTAAGCCATGACGGACCCTTAGAAACTGTTGTTTAAGGTATAAATATGCAGCATAGTGTCTTTACATGGCAAGATGTAGTTGTTCCAGCATGAACAGGCGTTAAGCCATGACGGTGTCTTGGGTATAATAGTTTTAAGCCATGACGGAGATTGTCTAGTAACTTTAACCAGTCAATTTTGTGATAAGCCTTATTTTGTATCTTAGGTGCGGCTTCAAAACCATCTGTTATCGAGTCAAGGCGGCGTGATGATGCAGAACGGACCCTTCCCTCAAGTGGTTTCACTTCCCGTGCAGAGTCGAGACAGTAAGTCATAGAATATACTGTACTATGTTTAATAACCCGTCGAAGGCGGATTTCGAAATGTCAAAAAAAAACACTGCATTGCACCCGTGCGAATCCGGGGCGGGTCGCTAGTTAAAATATAAAAAATTGAATCATACTACCTATCCTACTAATATTAAAAATGTGAATGTAAGTTTGTTTGTTACGCTTTCACGCGAAAACTACTAAACCGATCATCATGAAACTTTGTACACATATTCTTGAATTAGAAGTAACATAGGATACTTTTTATCCCGGAAAATTAACGGGATCCAACGGGACGCGAACGAAGTCGCGGTCGGCACCTAGTATGATATATGGAGTTTTTAGGGAAATGTATAATTCCAGATGTTGCCAGCATAACATCAATAGCAGGCGTGTCAGCGGATGGTTCGCCGCGTCGCGTGTCGGCGGCGCCGCTGGTGCAGCTGGCGCCGGCCTCCGGGCACAAGCCGCACCAGGTCACCCATCCCACGCCGCTCCTCGTTGCACACACACACATGCAGCCCAAACTGAAGGTGCTGCACGCGCACCCGCTCACGCATACCCAGAGGTTACTATTCATTAATAAATACTTATAAGTAAATATAAATAAATATTCACGGACAATTAACACAACGCATTCTAGTCCCAAACTAAGCAAAGCTTGTACGATGGGAACTAGATGGCTGATAGAATACATACATACATATATTTTTTTGTAAATACATACTTATAATACATAGAAACACCCAGACACAGAACAAACATCTATGTTTACAACACACAAATGGATATGCTCTGGACGGCATGCACGTTAAACTGTCGGTCCCGGCTCTAGCAGTCGTTAAGCCACGACAGAGGCCTTAAGGCGATCTAAAAACTTCATTGTTTCCAGAACTCAACTCCTCGCGCAGAATCGCGGCATAACCCAGCTGCCAGCAGTAGTATCTCTCGCTACACTCTCAGATCCGAAGCAGTCGACTCTGTTCAAGGTAATTAACATAGGTTAGGTGTTGAAAATTTGTATTATTATTGCATGACATTCTATTACTGTAAAAATTATTATTCAATTCAATTTTATGTAGTGTGTACTTCTCATATAGCGAGACAGATGGCGCTACAAGTGTTTATAATTTAATAGATAATTATCAAAGTAATATAAATTGCATGCCAATCTGTTTGGTGAAATATGTGGAACCTACTAAACATATCTTAGGGAGTATGTATAAGGCAGACCACCTTCTCGCTCGCACATTTCAAAATTTCAAAGATATAATATAACTAAATGTAATTATGTGAAATCGCTTCAGGGTCGAGAGAATAACAATGCAAAGGTTCAATAAAAATATCACATTGACCCAAACAAGTTTTCTAACCAAAAAATGTGCACTCTAATTTATCGCATTGGTACAAGTTTTTTGGTTGGAAAACTTGTTTGGATCTTTGTGATATTTTTTCTGAACCTTTGCATTGTTATTCTCTCGACCCTGAAGCTCTGCAATTTCACATAATTACACTTAGTTATATTATATCTTCAAAAATGTTGAAATGTGCGAGCGAGAATGTTGTCTGGCTTTACCGTTCGCCTTTTGTAACCATATTTCTAGCAAATAAATCATTTCATTTCATTTGATTTGAAGGCGGCGCCCGGTTCTGTGGCGCAACTGTTTGAGATAAAGAGCGGTCAGCTCGGCAAGGGGCCGCATTTAGTGAATGTGCTGCGACAGCCGCCGCCGCCCAGGCTTGAGATGAAGCCTAAGCTGGTGTTTGATGGCACTTTGAAGGTGAGTACGTAAAAAAGTTGCTCGAGAAATGATGAAAAGGTCGAAAAGTCGCGTTTTTGGGGTAAAAAAAGTCGTTTCTAGGCCAAGTTTGAGATAAAGAGCGGTCAGCTCGGCAAGGGGCCGCATTTAGTGAATGTGCTGCGACAGCCGCCGCCGCCCAGGCTTGAGATGAAGCCTAAGCTGGTGTTTGATGGCACTTTGAAGGTGAGTAGGTGAAAAAGTTGCTCGAGAAATTATGAAAAGGTCGAAAAGTCGCGTTTTTGGGGTAAAAAAACTCGTTTCTAGGCCAAAAAACTTATTTTTAGGTCAAAAACGGTGCGATTTATGCTAATAGCTATATTTTAAACAAAACTTGTGAATTTTTAGATTAAAATTCAACATAGAATAAGGATAAGAATTTGTTTATTTGACCAACCTAACATAAAAAAAGAAAGACATAGAAAAGTAAGCAATTAACAGATAACAAGAAAGTAGGTCAAAGTCAAAGTCAAAAATCTTTTATTCAATAAAATCTCACTGATCACTTTGAATCGTCATTACGTTTTGTATGATTAGGTATGATTACATTTTTTTTATTGGATGAGTTGGAGCTAGTTTGTCCCAAGCTTGGTTGTCTTCTAAATAATCAGATATTTTATAGTATGCTTTTAAAAGAAGTCTCTGTTTTATTACGTTTTTGAACTTGCCAATCGACAACTGAGACACATCACTTGGGATTTTGTTAAAGAAGCATTGAAACAACATTGCAAAGAACATTGCCCTTTGAAAGATGTACTAATTTTTGTGAGCCTAGTGGTGGGAACAGCAAGTTTGTCTTTATTTCTAGTGTTAACATTATGATTATCACTTTTTTTGTTGAATAGATTGATATTTTTTTGAACATACAATAAGTTTTCATAGATGTACTGGCAAGGTACTGTCATTATATTTATTTCCTTAAACTTATTTCTTAGTGATTCTCTGGGACCCATGTTATAAATTGCACGAATAGCCCTCTTCTGCAACACAAATATGGTGTTTATGTCTGCAGCACTCCCCCACAACAAAATGCCGTACGACATAATGCTATGAAAGTAGCTGAAATAGACTAGTCTTGCGGTTTCCACATCTGTAAGGAAGCGGATCTTCTTGACTGCATATGCTGCAGAACTAAGTCTCTTCGACAATTTATCTATGTGTGGGCCCCATTGAAGTTTATTATCTAGAGTTATGCCTAAAAATACTGTGGTGTCCACGAGATCTATATTATCTTCTTTGATTTTTACATTGGCATTTATTTGTTTGACGTTTGGTAGAATAAACCGAATACATTTAGTTTTCTTTTCGTTTAGTAATAAATTGTTTACATTAAACCAGTTGACAACCTTAGAGATTGCATTATTTACATCGTCATAATTAGTTTGTTGTCGTTTCACTTTAAATACAAGTGAAGTGTCATCTGCAAACAGTACAATCTCATGATCGTTTCTAACCACTCGTGGTAGATCGTTAATGTAAATTAAAAACAAGAACGGTCCTAGTATTGATCCTTGTGGTACACCCATTTTTACCACTGACCCCGGAGAACGTTTTCCATTAACATCAACTCTTTGAATTCTGTTACTTAAGTAAGAATTAAGAAGTTCAAGAGCAAGAGGTAGGAAACAGCGTAAACTTCTTTATATTCCTTCCTGGTTCTAGGCAATAATAAGCGTTTTATTAGTGATTTGTCAGCTGCTATTGCAGATTAAAATTATAACTATTCTCTATCTGATTATATTTAACATTGTATTTATAAACCTCGGCCGGCCTCCATTTTGCTATACCCTAAGCAGGGTCCACGAGACACCTATTTACATCCACAACTTATGTAAATTTCATGCAAACCATGTGAAAGCAATAAATATATTGAGTACTAGCCGTCGCCCGCGGCGTTTCTCGCGTTCTAGACCCTTTATAGTGTGACTTTTAAAAATTCCTTTCTTAGTGCACCCTTACACTATATAAGGATACGGTCCAAATTTCATACCTATAACAGCCGAATACTCAAACGTCATTCAAACTTGAGCACCACTTAAGATTGCTCTGCCTCTGTTTGACATTACTCATTTGTAAGAGTTGGCAATAATTTAAGCGGGACTTAAATTGAGTGGGGTTTGAGTTGCGTTTGAGTATTCGGCTGTAGGACTTATAGTTTAGGCTGTGCGTTGATTATCAGTCGGCTTCAAAAGAGTTTTATATATTTAGAAGAAGATTAAGTTTCTTGAATGTAATTGTAACATATCATTTTGTCCCCAGGGCAACATACAAGCACCGACTCGTCCCCACCGAGTGTCTGTATCATTAGACGCGCGGCATTTGGTTCGAGCGCCGCTACAGGCCGGCGCCGTTCGAGCACCGCACCAGCGGCATCAGATACACCTCAAGAATAGAACATTGCAAGGTAAATACTACTCTAGAAGTGATATATTGAAGCTAGAACGTGATCAAGTGATAATAGAACCGGACGGAGTGATGTTAGAGCCGATTTTGTGATACTAGAACTAGTAGAACCCGGCGAGGTGATGTTAGAACTAGATAGCGCATAGACATAGATTTATTTTTGTTTTAACACACAATACAATACAAGTACAAAAAATTTAAAATAAATAACAAAATATAAAAGCAGGTAGATCACACCATCCGGTTTTCATAACACTGGGGGTGTTATGAGAACCGGATGGTGTGATCTACCTGCTTTTATGACGCTATAACTTTATATAGACGTGTGGAAGGTGAGAACCGGTTGGGCTAGTACACAAATGGTTGTTGTTAGAACTGGATGAGGTGATTTCAAGGGCAGGCTCATACTAGAATCTTTTAGGAAGGCGTGTGAGAGGTTAGAACTGGAAGCAGTGAAGCTAGAACCTAATGCGGTGATGCTAGAATCGGGCGCGATAATACTAGAACTGAACGGGGTGATGTTAGAACCGGTTTTAACCGCTGTTGGGTTCTAACGACAACCACGTCGACAATTAAAATAACGATAAAGAAAGCTCGTATGAGTTAGTGGCCAACTCTGGTGACCAGCTTTTAGGCCGCTTTAAGGCCTCCGTCATGGCTTAACAACTGCTAGAGCCAGTTTAACGTGCCCTCCGAAGCACTGAAGCGCTCAGATGTAAATGCCACTAACGGTCACCCATCCAAATAGTAACGCAGAACGTCGTTTAACTTAGATAATAAATAAATATAAATATCTTTGGACATTACACACAACGCCCTCTAGTCCCAAACTAAGCAGAGCTTGTACTATGGGAACTAGATTGCTGATATAATACTTATATACATTTTTTTTTGTCTGTAAGTACATACTTATAATACATAGTAACACCCAGACACAGAACAAACATTTATGTTTTGCCACAGAAATGTTTGTTCTCGTTGGGGATCGAACCCACGACCCACAGCACGGAAGGCAGAGCTAATACCGACTGAGCCATGACGCCTGTCATAATAACGCTACGAGCGCTTTAAAATCAAGATGTTATTTCTTTTCTCTTTAGGACTACAAGTTACAGCACCGCAACTAAGAAATCCGTCAGAGCCGTCGACTTCCATCACGATAGCGGCACCGCAAGCCAAAACCGCCTCTATTCCAAGCTCGGTAGTGGCTAATCTACTGCAGAAGAACGTATCGCTACCTAAAGGTAGGATCATGAGTATGTATCATCAAACAAAAATATGAGACTGTTATTCATCTAATCATCTAATCCCCATTCATCTAATCAGGAACACATCTGACAATCACCTAAACCTTTACATGTATTGAAGATGATTTATAGAGCGTCAGGAGGCAACCTATGCCTACACTTAAGTCTTATGTATAAGGCAGGCAACCCTCTCGCTCGCACATTTCAACATTTTTGAAGATATAATATAACTAAATGTAATTATGTGAAATTGCAGAGCTTCAGGGTCGAGAGAATAACAATGCAAAGGTTCAATAAAAATATCACATTGATCCAAACAAGTTTTCTAACCAAAAAATGTGTACCTTAATTTATCGCATTGGTATAAGTTTTTTTGTTGGAAAACTTGTTTGGATCAATGTGATATTTTTACTGAACATGTTCTCTCTGTTTTTACGATTGTCATACAGTGTTCTAACTTCCGCCCGCGACTTCGCCCGCGTCCCGTTAGATCGCGTTGATTTTCCGGGATAAAAAGTAGCCTATGTGTTAATCCAGGTCACGGACAATATATATTCCAAGTTTCATCCAAATTGAATTAGCAGTTGCAGCGTGATTGAAACAGAAATATCCAAGCATCTAAACTTAAACCAAGAAATATCCAAGCATCTAAACTTAAACCAAGAAATATCCAAGCATCTAAACGTAAACCAAGAAATATCCAAGCATCTAAACTTAAACCAAGAAATATCCAAGCATCTAAACTTAAACCAAGAAATATCCAAGCATCTAAACTTAAACCAAGAAATATCCAAGCATCTAAACGTAAACCAAGAAATATCCAAGCATCTAAACTTAAACCAAGAAATATCCAAGCATCTAAACTTAAACCAAGAAATATCCAAGCATCTAAACTTAAACCAAGAAATATCCAAGCATCTAAACTTAAACCAAGAAATATCCAAGCATCTAAACTTAAACCAAGAAATATCCAAGCATCTAATCTAATATTAGTGGGGGTTTTTTTTTTATATTTTTGGACACTACACTCATCGCCTGGAAGAAAACACTCATTAAGCGATAAGACCGCCCCTTGTATATTTCATGTTTAGCTATATTTCATTTGTAATTTTTATTCTTGTTTATTAGTGTTATTAGTGTACAATAAAGTGTTTTCATTCATTCATTCATTCATTCAACGCCCTCTAGTCCCAAACTTAGCAAAGCTTGTACTAGGGAACTAGATTGTATAGTACTTGTACGAGGGCAATGTGTACGCTTCTTTTACAAAATCCCAAGTGATGGGTCTCAGTTTTCGATTGGCAAGTTCAAAAACGTAATAAAACGAAGACTTCTTTTAAAAGCATACTATAAAATATCTGATTATTTAGAAGGCAAACAAGCTTGGCGCGAACCAGCTCCAACTCATCCAATAAAAAAAAATGTAATCATACCTAATCATACAAAACGTAATGACTCATGATGATTCAAAGTGATCAGTGAGATTTTATTGAATAAAAGATTTTTGTCTTTGACTTTGTTTTTGACTCATGTGTGTATTTCTTGTTGTAGGCGGTCAGAAGATAGCCATATCTGGTCCCGGCGGCCAGGCCTTATCGGCCAACGTCCAAGCAATAGCGTTCACAGCCGCGCAACTAAAGGCACGACAAACCAGACACATACCACAACCCAGACCTACACCTACGTAAGTATTATTTCTAAATATATAAATCTCTTTTGAAACTGACTGACAATCAACGCACAGCCTAAACTATAAGTCCTAGAGGTATGACATTTGGAGGGTAGTATCCTTATATAGTGTAAGGGTGCACTAAGAAAGGAATTCTGAAAAGTCACACTCTAAAGGGTCTGGAACGCGAGCAACGCCGCGGGCGACGGCTAGTTTATTTATGTAAAAGAAAGCAAGCTCGTGGCCAACTCGGGCTCGTGACGGAGTTTTTAGGCCGCCTTAAGGTCTCTGTCGTAGCTTAACGACTGCTAGAGCCGGGACAGTTTAACGTGCCCTCCGAAGCAAGGAAGCGCTCAGATGTAAATGCCACTAACGGTCACCCATCTAAATAGTGACCGCGCAGAACATCGCTAACTAAGATAATCAGAGAAGATTGACTAAGCAAGCCTAGCCACGAGCGTTTATTTACTTATATAAAACCAACGATATTATATACACTGGACTTTGAATTGGAGATCTGATAAGGGTATGGAATAATTGAGCTCAGGCGAAGGCGTGAGCACATGTTACACAGAACGCTAAACTAAAAGTACACCTAAAAAAATACTAAATACGTACACTAAAAAAAACAAAACACAGAAACCTAATCTCAAAAAGTAAATCTAAATATTACTAAATTTCATCTTTCGTCAAATTTCCATTTCTCTAAGGGCCGGTTTTTTGATCCCTAGTTAACTCAACTAATGGTTCAATTTCTATCAACGAATTGTTAAACTTGGACCAAATTTAACCATTTGTTGAGTTAACTAGGGATCAAAAAACCGGCCCTTAGTTGACACTTGCTTCGCTGGCACGATCAATAACAAATCTATCTACGGCATCCTGAACAAATGCAGAAATTTGTATATTTTATTTGATGGATTGTATCAATTCAAATTTCTTTTTTTTTCTTTATAGAGAGATAGCGGAAGCTACAACAACCCCAGTACCAACATCGTCTCAGCAATCGCAAGACGCAGAGGAAACGGAAACCAACGGCGCTGTGCGGCGGCGGACGGGCGACACGCTGCCCATGGAGGTCACGTGACAACCGACCGTAACTAACGCGGCCGGCGGCGGCGACGCTCGCGGTGGGGACGTTTGCGGCGGCAACGTTCATCGTGGCAACGTTCATTGTGGCAACGTTTGTGGCGGCAACGTTCATTGTGGCAACGTTTGTGGCGGCAGCGTTCATCGTGGCAACGTTCATTGTGGTGTGAACGTTCGTGGGGAAGTGAACGTTTGCGGCAACGTTCGTGATGGGGACAATTGGGGCGGCAGTGTTCGCGGTGTGCACGTTTGTGACGGCAAAGTTTGTGATGATATCAATGATCGTGACGTGAGCGTCGGAAACGTCGGTGGTAGTAACGTTTGTGGCAACCGCGGTAAAGTAGCTGGTGATGATTGTGAATTTTGTGATGGCTGGGACATTTGTGGCAACGTAGTTTCTGGTGACGTAAGCATTGGTGGCGATAAAAACGTTTGTGTCAACGTTCAGGATAAAGTTGTAAGCGTGAATAAAGGCGACGATAATATTGTTTGTGACTACCGGAATGTTACTGCTGATTACGCTTGTGGCAATAGTGTAAATGTTTTTGCCAACGTTTGTGGCGATGATAATGATCGTGGTAAAATGAAACCTTATATTGAAGCTCGAATTGCTTCTTATGACTACCGCAACGTTACTGGCAATATAAACTTTTGTGTGGATGTCGTAAGTGCTTTTGACGATAGTATTAGCGCTTCCGACGGTATTGTGAGCATTCTTGATGGCGTCACAAATCGAATTTGTAGTGAAAAGAAGGGGTATAACGGTGGCAACGTTTGTGGTGACGGTAGCGTTGGTGACACCGTTTTGAGCCCTATTGACGATATTGTTAGCGTTTTTGGCGACGTTGTCAGCACTTATAGTGACGTAAAAGATAATAGTAGCGATGGGGTAGTTGGTACCGATACGAGTGGCTATAACAACGTTTTGCACGCTAATAATGACGTCATCAATGGTATTGTCTTGAACGCAAATTATGACGTCAGTGTTAATAAAACCGGTGGCAAAGTTTGTAATGACTTAAGCATTTGTGACGACGTTTTGAACGCTATTGATGATATGTTGAGCATTATTGGCGATGTAAGTTCCGAAAATAAGGCGGTTGGTAATGATTCTCAAGTTATTGGCATGAGCGACATAAACGTTTGCAACGATAATGTTACTGTTCGTGGTGGTAATGGCAATGCTCGTGACATTGCCACGGACGAATGTGGCGGTCCTGTGAACGCTAATGGCAACGGGGGTGATGATAGTTACGATCGCTGGAATGTTTCGGGCGACGTGTTTGGTAATAGTGGCAACATTTCTGACGAAAATGCCAATGTTTTTGATGAAAATGGCAATGTTCGTGACGAAAATGCCAACGTTCATGGCAACATGAGTTTTTGTGACCACGCTGTGAGCACTTTTGACGATATTGCTACTATGTACGACGTCGAAAACGCTCATTGCAATGCTGGGAATGCTTGTGGCGTTAGTAAAAACGTTAGTGGTGATAGTGAGAACATGTATACCGAACGTCGAAATATTTGTGGCAGCATCAATTTTTATGGTGACAACGTTTGCGGCATAAACGTTAACTCGAATGACATTAATGGAAATGTTTATACTGAATCTAAAAATATCAGCAACGTTCAAGGCGACGATGTAAACATTGGAGATAGTGGAAAAGATAATACGGAACACCGGAACGTTCGTGGTAGCATGGAGTTATATGTCGACACTAGGAACTTTCGTAACGGCAACGTTAATGATACTGGCGATAACGAAAACGTTTATGGCAGTGACGTAAACATAAACGACGATAGTGAAAAAGTTTATACCGAACTTAAGAACGTTTATGGTGACGTGAACGTTCGCGGCGACGGTAGAAACTTTTTGTGGAACGTTAGTGATAGTTTTGGTAGTAATGCTAATGGTAACGTTTTAATAGCCAGTAACGCTTCGGTAGTTAAATATTTTGCTAGCGTAAATGACAACACTTCGAGTCTTTCAGGTGACGCTGTAAACATTTATGGTAGCGTCAGTAATGATTCAATGGACAGTAACGCTCCGGTAGTCAAAAATATTTGTAGCTCTTACGATACTGTAAGCAATGTAGCTTCTGATAGTTGCGATAATAATGTTTGTCCCAACAACGATTGTTCAGGTAAAGTTGGTAACACCAAGGAAGGTAATGTAGTCAATGTGACCAACCCTAACAAAGTAGACCCGCAAAAATATTCAAAGATACCTGCCAATTATCGTAAGGCGGTGTTCTCACACAATGATGATAGCAAAACTAAAATCGGCAATACTGGTAACTCTGAGCTCAATGATAAACAACCCTTAGTATTTGTGGACTGTGGTACCACTCATATTGATTCCGTGAAACGAACCAATAAACGGAAAATAACAACAAATAATAAAGCTTCGGAACTTAAGAAAACTAAACTATCCAAAGACGGAGTTACAGATGGAGTTCCAGCTATAGTAGTAGCGTGCAAAAATCACGCATCTGATCCGCTGAAGTGCAAATATATCAAATTAGCAAATAAAAAATATCCGAAAGAATGTAAATCTAATGATGATGAGGATTCAGAATCGCTCTGTCAAGAAGGAGACAACAGTAATGCGAAAAAAACAAATGCAAATGATAAAGAATTTTTGAAAAGCACAATATTAACTAAAGAACCGTTAAAGTGCGCAAAGGTCAATACAGCACCTACTGAAGTATCTACAACTAGAAACGTAGACCAAAAATTTACTTCTCAGGAAATAAACAGTTACAAGAGAGAAAAATGGGCAGAAACTAAAGAAACATTCCGTAAAAAACTAAGATTAAAACGAGATCTGACCAAAAAGTTGTTACAACCGTTGAATTGGAAAAAATCCAAGCGTACAAAAGTAACTAATAAACCGAAAGATAAAATATTAGAAGCATTACTCATGAAAAAACAAAAACAAGCAATAGCCGAAAGGTTTAGGAAAGAAAAAAAAGAAGCCGAGGACGAAAAGCTTTTGAAAGAAAATGATAAACGTTTAAAAGAAAGATTTTTAAAACAACAAAAACTAACTGAAGATTTGTCAGAATTCCTTGTAGCTAAAAACTTGTCAGCACCCTTAAGAACTAAGACAGCAACGATAAATCATCCGGAGGTAAGTAAAACAAATGCTTACGTAGGTTTAAATTCGACTACTCAAAATAAAGCAGTAGATAAAACAATATTAATATTCAACAAACATTTATCTCAAGTTATTGTAGCTAAACACGCAGTGAAACCGTTGCAACCGGGAACCAGAATAACAACTCAGCTTTCGGAAGTTAGTCAAACGAATGCTTATATAAGTTTTAAATCGACTCGTCAAGAAAAGGCGGCAGACAAAAGTATGTTCAAAATTAATAATACAGATAATAATAAAAGAGTTTTTAAAGGTCAGAAATTAGTTGATGATCTCTCAGAGTTTCTTGTAGCTAAAAACGCATTGGAACCGTTAAAGTATGAAAAAGTAGCAATTAAAATACTTCCGGAAGTAAGTAAAGTAAATAATAACGAAGATCTAAACTCCACTTGTCAAGAAAAATCTCTAGACAAAGATCTTTTGAATGGTTCTAATGATCAAAAAGTTATAGATCTGTTTGAATTTCTTGTAACTGAAAATGCCCTAGGACCGTTGAAGTACGAAAAGGTCAAACTAGCAATAGAAAAACTTCCACGAGCAAGTGAAACAATTGTAAAGGCAGATCTAACATCGACTAGTCAAGAAAACTTACAAAATATTTCAAAAAATTCAAATGACCCAGAAATATTAGATCTATTGGAATCTCTTGTAACTGAAAAGGCTTTTCCAGAAGTGAGCCAAACGAATGTTCACGTTGATGTAAAATCGAACTGTCAAGATAACTCATTAGATAAGACTATTTTGAAAACACAACATTGTGATGATCAGAAAGTAAGCCTATCTAAATTTCTTGTACTTAAAAATGTGTCTGAAAAAGTCAAAATAGCAACTGAAAAACATCCGAATGCGAGTAAAACGATTAATGCAGATCCCAATCTTTCAAAATCGCTGAAACGCATGAGAGTTAAACAACCAACTAAAATACATACGGAAGTTAGCCGATCGAATGTTTATGCTGGTTTAAAATCGACCATTCAAGAAAAATCTTCGAGTACAAATGTTTTGGAAAAAAAAGATTATGGTGATCGAAAAATAGAAGTATTGTCTGAATTTCTTGTAGTTAATAACTCTTTGTTACCGATTAACCACGAAAATTCTGCAACATCAACCATGCAATATCCGGAAGTAAGTCAAAGTATTGATAATGTTGATTTAAAATCGAATCAAAGAACATCAGAAAATAAAAAGAATTTGGAAGAAAAAAATTGCGTTAAATCAGAAAAAGTTTTGAATAAACAGAAAATATCTCAACATGTATCTGACTTTCCTGTTTCTAATAAAATATTAGAACCGAAATTCAAAACACCAACTAAAATACTCCCGGAAGTAAGTAATGCTAACGTCAATGTAAATCTAAAATTGTCTTCTCAAGAAAAATCATATACAATTCAGGACGATACTAAACAAATAAATATGAATAAAGAAAAACTACCCGGAAATATGTCTAATTTATTTGTTCCTAAAATCACGTCCAAACCTTTATCTGTTCCTAAAATCACGTCAGAGCCGCTAAAGCGCAAGATAGACAATATGCCAACTAAAAAAGTTCCGGACGTCAGTCAAGCTAATATTAATGAAGATCTAAAATCGACTCCTCAAATAACATCCCGAGGCAAAGGTATTTTAAAAGAAAAACAGTCCGATAAAAAAACTAAACCTCTGTCCGAAAACAAAATATCTGATGATACAGATGATACGTCTGAATTCCGTATAACCAACAACGCCTTGGAACCGTTAAAGTGCAAAATAGTCAAAATATCATCTAAACGTCATTCCAAACGAACAAACTTTAACAAAGATTCTAAAGTAACTCATCAAAAAAAATCTCTAGATGGTATTATGTTGAAAGATAAACATACAGGTGAAAAACATTTGAAAAATATAAAGATTACTAAAGATGCGTCTCAGCATGTTGTACCTAATAAGAAAGATACATCAGTAGTACGATCATTCGAAGAAATCAATCAAATCAATGATCTTATAACGAAAAATGTAGAACCAGATGAAAGTGAAGTGAAAACTTTGAAAGTTGACCAACAAAATAGTTTTATAAGTTCCAATTTATTGGTCTCGTTGCTAAAAAAAGAATCTTCTTATCCAAAAATTTCTAACGACGATGCACCTGATAAATTTGTCTTTGAGCCTGTTATAAAAGAAAGACCACCACGCGTTAAGAAGAAGCCCCCAAAAGTTCCCAAGTTATTTACTACCCGTAGATTGTATGAAAGTATCGTCAAGGATACTGTAACAGATAGTAAAGACAATCGTGTCAGTCTTCCCAAAGACTTTTCTAAGAAAAGACGCAAATGCAAGAAGAAGGGTAGCAAGAATAAAAATAAAACAATTGAAGCTATCAAAAGAAAGTTTTTCGGAAAACCTACTACAAAAGCCGATGCTAAACATGATACTAGTTTGAAATCTACAATAACAGGTAGTAAAGTAAATGGACCTAAAAAAGATGGCAACATTGTTAAAAATGTGACTAACAATAATACCGATTTGAAATCTGTAACAGAATTTGTGCCGGCATCGAATAACATAAATGTAGGTAAAGAAGATGGCGCCGAATGTCAAATCAGAATTGAATATATTCCTAATCCTGATTTAAAAGTAATGTTATGTTAGCGAGACTAAATATTCTGAAATACCCACCGAATGTTCTAAGACTAATAAAAAGCCCGAAAAAACTTATATTGCCCATTTTGGTTTTGTTAAAGTCGAAACTCGATACTGTAATATAAAAATTATCAATTTGGTCGTTATTTATCTCCAGTCAGGTTTCAGGTTTACCTGTAATTGTTTCCTGCGATTTGAATCTGCCATTTTGTTTATTTTCTCTTATATTTTTAACTAGGCATTTGTATATATTGTATTATTCATTTTTTGTAGTAAAATGTGTGATATTAAAGTAATGAAACACCTATTTACTTTAGTTTTTATTTTATTTATTTTTTTGTTCTTTAATATCAGAATCGCCGCCATTTTGTAGGTGTAAAAACAAAATGGCGGGTTTCAATCCGCGGGAAACTGTAGTTTTTCATTTTAGTATAATTTCGTTAGTAATACAGCCATTAAATTCGGGCTTAAAAAAGAAATACAAGGAATTATTTTAAGTACCTACTTCATAAGCTAGCTAATTTCTGAACTCTCGCTTGGAGAGCTTAACGTGTAATGTAGTTTATTGCATTGTACTAAGATTCATTACGCGTGTCTTTTGTGACCTAACTTAGGATCATGACGTTTTAAAATCAGTACCTCACGAACAAAAGTGACATTCGCCGCGTTAACGAATTCCAGTTATATTGCGCGTCAATGCCAGCTCGACTGCCAAACGTTGTAGTGTCACCGCGCAGTGTATCTCGGATACGCTAGCGTTACGATACGTTTGCGATTGTCACATTTACTCGCGATCAAGGCACAGGAGTTAAAAGTAAAATTTTAGCATTTTGATTTAGTGTCAAACTACCGAGACAGCAATAAAGAAAAAGTGGTATAATCGAGTCATGATAGTGAGCTGCGATAACCTGCGGATAAGACAAAAAAGTCTCAAAAAATATCCGTATTTAGTTAAATAACAAGCTTAATCTAAAGTTTTTTTTAAGTGGCTGTGAAATAGTATATTACACTGATTTATTATCGTAAATGCATATGCCAGTATTAAACTTAAGTATTAAATACTTTAACTGGTGTTACAAGGTGACAACCCAATAAAATTTCTCGTTGATAACGTGATACATCGCGTGATTTTGAGGCATTCCTATTGGTCATGCAAATCTACCGGCAATCGATACTGGACCCTGCGTTTCAACTTCGCGGAAGGTTTTAATATTGTAAGTACACATACTACTTAATATATTTTTAAGTTTCTAATCTCGCTTGCGCAAATTAATTGCGTTTTAATAGGATTTTGCAAATCCCTTTTTGAAGAGTTAGGTATATGATGTATCTTCTAACAGATGTACTGTTACTGCAACGTTCACAACAACAAATCTAATATGACAATGCCTCAGATTCTGTTGTTTCGTTTTCCTAAACCAATGAATTTGACAGGACTAAAATTGTTGCGTACCTTTATCGTGAACTGAAGCTATAAAGACATCTATTTTAGTGTTGTCAAATTAGTTTGGATGGATCAATAGAATCGGGCCCAATCTAAACTTCTACAAAATATCATCTAAGGCCCGTATGCTGATTTACTGCTCAAGCACTGATCCGGACTCGAGCATCGATTTTTGTATCAAAATCTCTACTCAAATCTATGCTTGAGTAACAATTTCTGTACCGATACGAGCCTAAAACTATCAATAAATAACTTAGTTTTAGTAAATTAGGAGGAATCTCTTAACCCGTCATCGTTAGATTTTGCTAAATTTAGAAAGAAAAACTTGGAAAAATAAGTTGCGTTTTTCTGTTATTTCATTACGCAGGTTATAGAAGAAAAATTTGGTCTGATATCGACAAAATAAGAGAAAAAACTATTTATATGTACTCAAAACAGAAATTTTGCAAAAAGAAAAAAGCACCAGTGTTATTATCACACGTATAATAAGTAACATGTTTTTAATATATATTATCCCAGTACTTTCAATTACATTAATTTCTTATCCCGCTGGCATATGCTCATAGATTTTAAATTAAAAAAAAAAAACATTCACATAGTACTCTAAAAATGCGAGTAAAATGTATACCTAATAAAACGATTTGTGTATAATAATAATAAACGATGTGTGTATTATATAGTTGTATGTGTAAATTAAATTAGAAGCGACTGGCAGGACCAGATTTTAAAAGTTTTGTTATATGGTTGTACGTATAAATAGTCATATATAATCTGTATATAACCAACATAATTATATAACTAATTAAATATGATTATCTCCTCAAATTATATACAAGCCTACTGAGTGAAGGCTTGTTATGCGAAATCGCTCTTATATGCGAGTATGTACTTATAATTACTTATTTTGTTATATTCCATACATTTATTCATCAATATTTCGATAATAGTGATAAATATATTGAATTCTATATGACTGTTTAGCGGTTCTAAAATAACCTAAATCTATTAAATTTAAAATCGAAATAAATGAATGTAGGTACGTCACAATAATATTGAAATTAGTGGCATTTACAAATAGAAGCAGAAGCCCTGATGTTCAAGTAATTTTTGTTGCCAGTGTTACCACACTCGCTTACCTGTGCTTGGGAATAAAATGAATTGGCTCATAACCTTATTACGAAAAAAAATAAAAGATATTTCGTTTCCCATTAGTAATATAACTGTAAATTGTTGAAAAATGACACGAAGTGAGATTCAAAAAAAAGTTAATATAAGTACTGTGTATTTTTAGAAATATTTTTCGTAATTACCTTGCTTGCAGTATGTCAATGTCTATAAACCGAACAATCAATATAAAAATATATAATCTACTCATCCTGTATGTATAAAACAAGATAATAACTTTATAATCGAAAAAATCATAAAATTTAGTCATGAATTCCTGAATATGTATGTAAAAACCATATTGATCTATGTTATACCATTATTTTACTATTTGAAGCGAGGAAAGATATTTATAATACATATTTCATTCATTTCAATATTTTTATTATAACTAAATGAAATATTATGAAAAATAAACCGTTACGTCAAGTTAATTGGTAACAATTACTGTAGTGAATAGGGTGTGTCCATATAAATGATTAGGAATTATAGTAGGTGACACGTATATAGAATATGAAAAAATAAAATTATAAAAAAATATTGTCAAGGACTGTAACTATGTCGTTTGTCATTGTCGAGTAAATGTTTAAACTTAATAAATAACATAACTTATTTCTGCTTTTAACTGTTGTCGATGACGAATTCAAAAGACTTATTATATTAATAATTCAGTTTAAAGTGTACCTAGTTTCTTTTTCGGCATAAAATCAATGTTTGCCCGTTCTATATAGATTAATTTTCAGAAAAAAAAACAAAAAAATTAAAAATATCGTGAATATTGTAATTTGTAACTCTGCAGAGTTTAATATTAGCTATGCGATACTTATATCACTCGTGTTATGCAAAATGTCCTGTTATTATACCTTTTAAAAAACATGCGACTTATCTTTTGTCATACTGAAAAAGTGTTGCAAAAAATAAATCGCGAAAAAAAAACAGTTTTAACTATGTCTATACATATTATATTAGTAAGTATCATATACTGTACAAAAGGCTGCAATTTGGGAAAAAATGTAAAAAAAAAATTGGCCTCATTATTTTGGGGCCGTTATCATACGCTTAGTAAAGTGGTTAGGTTATAAGTTCTTGATATGTAAACTAGGCACTGCGGAGTTTTTGAATATTCCTTCTATTTGCTAAGGCGCAGGACTTCCAAACAATATAGTACTGTTTACGTTCAATTCGTTCAGAGCTTTTCTTTCAATTAAGAGGACTATTATTCTTAAACTAATCAACCACAATTCAACATAACACCATTCGGTATGGTCACGGGATACGGGACCATCCTAAGCTGTTACTAAGATTATGTCAAGATTACGGTATTTACGATAGTCACTGACCAGCGGTAGAGCTGCTTTTGTGCAAGACCGCTTTGCTCTCCGGATTCAGTGCGTATTTGCAGTCGGAAAAACGTGAGGCTTGCTCCGCTTGCTTGTTCAGTTTTCGGATGAAAATCTTGCGTAAACAAATGGAGAAGTTTTGCGTTTTAACATTTTGAACGCAATGTATTTTTTAGCCTAATTTAGCTTGTGCGTCGGTCGGTACCTACTACTTTGTAAATAATTATTTGTATTTAGTTTCGATCGCTTCGCTCGGTTACAGGAAGATTCAAAAACTGCGCTAATAAAATAAAAATCGCTGTAAATTGTTTGTAAAATAGTCATGTTCAGAATTTCAGTGTGTAGTTTTGTTGATTTTTTTTTTCAACTGGAAATTACTGATTAAAAGCGACAATTCTGTTTCATTCTCTTGTTTTATTTAACTTAGGGAATTCCTTTAGTTTATTGTTTACCTAGAATAGGTATATATTTAGTTTAACTGTCAGTCCGGCTCTGCCACAACGGAGGCCTAAAAGAAAACTCCGTCACCAGAGTTGGCTGGCTGCAAGAGCACAATTTGCCTATTAGGTTCCTAGGATTGATAGTTTTCGATAGGAATGAGTTTCTGTAGGGATTTAGCGTATTAGTATAAAAAACCATTAGAAAACCAGTGAACTTGTTTGACTTTTATCCTCTGAAACTGAAATCGAGTGAGCGTCCTATGAAATCTGCCGCCCATAGGCAACTGTCTATAATGGCCTATTGACAAATCCAGGACTGGCCTATTGACAACCTAAATGATAACAGGTACCTACTCGTACATACCTACCTAAAAACAAACTCTCTATAGGCCTCAAACGCACTAGCGGTTAACCGCGGGGGCGGCTAACCGCGCGATTCCAGTTTAATATGCAACCGCTTGTGATTGTACGCAGCGGTTTCATATTAAACTGGAAACGCGCGGTTAACCGCTAGTGCGTTTGAGGCCTTAATAACAGATGTCAAACAGTTAACTACATTTTAATCAACTGTTTCTATTCAGCTATTGTAAAAAGTTTTTAGAAATTTTATACGGTCAGGTTTTCGAGCTGTTTCTTGATAAAAAAACATATTAGTACGACCAAAGACATTTATTTTCATAATATCGATTACATTCATCTAAAATACTAGACTCTCTAAAATATGTATACGTTCCGACGCTGTTTAATAGCTCTCAGCGAAAGTGGAGGAGAATAACTTACTCATTCGCTGCGCAAAGCACTCTTCCACTTTCCCTCCATTCAAGGTCAGAGCTATTAAGCCGCGTCGGGATCTGTAAAGCTTGTCTCGCGATCGTAACGCACAACGCTGCGGCGGTGTGCGGCTCAACGCGTACCGCGTTTGCTCTTCGCCGCTGACGCAGACTGCGACGGAACAAGAGACCATACTAGACGTTTTCCATACAATTAGATATGTGTTCGGCGCCGCATGCCGCAGCGTTGTTTGTTACGATCGCGAGACTGAAGCTTAAGGCGGTTACAATACGAGAACAGCTACTAATAAAACTATTAAATTTAAGGGCCGTATTAGCGAAAAATACTGACAAAACCGTGAGTTTATATAATGACACACTACTATTGGGACTAGAGGGCGTTGTGTGGAATGTCCAAGGATATTTAGTTATTGCATAGATTAACATAACATATTAAACATTTGAAATAGTATGTAAAAAATATGATGAGTAATTAATATCAATAATATTTGTTCTCCAACGTGTAAGATAGAAACTTTAAAAAAATTATGATTTATTATTTATTTATGATTTATCAAATTACTATTTTCAATCAATTAGTGACTAATTATCTCCACTTTACATCAAACATTTACAGTAGATAGATGTTGCCGTCCCTATCCCATAAACTGAAAAGACAAATCCTACTTAATATTATAAACGCGAAAGTTTGTATGTATGTGTGGATGTTTGTTACTCTTACACGCAAAAACTACGGACTGATTTTTTTTTTAATTTACGTTTTTTGAAAGTAACCAACCAACAAGCAATATTTAGACAAGTTTAGATACTAGATATAGGTTAAAGGTACCTATACTATGACAATTACGACTAGATACGAACACGAACCCGCATCCTTAAAAACATGAAACAAGACGCACAAGCCAAGGTTTCCAAAAGATCATGTCAATTCTTAACATACAATACGCACAATATTCCTAGATGTACGGCCTTATTACGAAACGAGATCTAAACTGGGGCTCCGTCATTAGTAATAGTGATACATCCGAACGAGCGGCCTAACACCTTCGTCACCAGAGTTGTCCACTAAAGCCTAGTTTCCACTGCTCAGGCAAATGAGCCGCTCATTCGCCTGCAGAGGAACAAAATTGAATGTTTTGGTCAAACGAGCGTCAACATAGTAAAATCTGTGCTTATGCAGGCCATACACGCTAGGTTGTGCATGATGGTTATACCTAACCTTGCATGCAAAACCGAGAGTTATAACCGAGCTTCATATTTGCCGGCCACCCACGCAAGGTTTTGCATGATGGTTATGACCTTACATGCATAACCGACATGCAAACCCTAACGTTTATGTGTAATATGAAGCTCGGTTATAACTCTCGGTTTTGCATGCAAAGTTATAACCATCATGCACAACATAGTGTGCATGATGGTTATAACGTCACAGATTATATAATACTATACTAGTATAGTATTATATAATAGCGTGTACGGCCTGAAATTACACATACACGTTAGGGTTTGCATGCACAGTTTTGCCATAAACTCTGTTAGAGCTACGTGACGGTTGTGTAGGACAGCTACTATCGTACTGAGAACTGTGCATGCAAGCTCGCCGGACGCCACACACGCTCGGTTATGCATGCGCGCATGCATAATATCAAATTTGATATTTGCTTGGTTGCATGTACATGCACGCATAACTGTACATTTTTCGGCCATACACGCTAGGGTTTGCATGTCGGTTATGCATGTAAGGTCATAACCATCATGCAAAACCTAGCGTGTATAGCCTGCATTAGACTGCTCAGTATATGCTCGGCTCCGTCATGTTTTCACTCGGGGAGCTCGACGAGCTCGTCATTCGCCGAGCCCAAACACAAAAGCAACCGTCTACACTGAGCGCCGAGCGAATACTGAGCGCGGTAGACATGAGTTCGATATATCGTAACGATATTTATATCCACATAACCGATATCATGAAAACTAACCAAAACCTATACTGTTACTTAGAGACACCAACAAAACGAAAACTTCACTAATAATCGCTACCTCCCTTTCTAATACCGCTTGTTTTACTGGTTAAAAAGAGATGGAGCGAATATGAATGATGTAACATTAACTATATTTGCATGATAATGGTGTGCGTAAAGATGTATCACAGGTCGCTGGCAATTTGATTTACTTTCTATTGTAACTTTTTTTGGTCCCTGTTTTTGCGCTGCGAAAACAGGAAGTGCATATCGATAATAACTCAAAACCGATATCGATATGCAAACAGTATATCGGCTACATAACCGTTTATCGATATATCGATAATAATACACTTGACAAAGTATTTTTTATATTCAGACTAGAACGACTAAGTTTTACAATGCCACTACAGTCAACTTCAGGCTAACATTACAATTAGCATCGTACTCAGGCCTATATTATGCTTTACAAAGTAATTAAGTTGGGGCTAATATTACAATAAATATTAATGATAGCGGACCTGACCCAATATTACACTTTACAGTCATTATATTCTGACTCAGGGTAATATTATACATTACGGAGTAATTCTACGTAATTCTTTAGAGCCAGTATTACACTATACAGAATGATTTGATGTAATACTTCAGAGTCAATGTTACACTCCACAAAGTCATTGTAATCCGACTTCAGTCTAAATAACACTTCACAAAGTCTTTGTAATAAGACTCCAGGCAATATTACGCTTCACAAAGTCGTCGAATCAGACTTCAGTTAATATTACACTTAACAAAGTCTTTGTAATCCGGCTTCAGGCAATATTACACAAAGTATTTATAATCAACTTCAGTCAATAATTACACTTCACAAAGTCATTTTAACCTGATAACCAAACTTGATGCAATATTACACTTTAAGAGTCATTCATATACAGTTGTTTAAATTGAGTTCAGCATTACAAAGTCAATGTAATCAAACTTTAGCCAACATTATTACACTTTACAAAGTCACTGATTTCACTTCACACTTTGTCTTTCACTTTTCACTTCACTTTACATATCATGGCTCAAACCATTAAACAAATCTTCCTCTCCCGTAATGGTTAGGAACTCGTCTGAATCTAGTTGGTGTCAGGGGTAGTTATGATCCAATGCAGTGGTAACAGTTTGGGGTTCCGGGTTTAGTTCATCATCGGACAGTTGTGGAATGGAGGTCTGTGAGTCAGTTTCACTGTCTGAGGCGTCCTTCTGTAATTGATAATTTTATACATTAATATTAATAGCTACTTATAAATTAACCGAAAAAATAAAAGCAGATGGTATAAAGTGCAAGGTAAACATAAAAAAAATAGTATCATACCGCGTGCACACTATGCCCATGCCGCTGCCGGCATGTATGCCGCCATCAATGCCGCGGACTTATTGCCACAGCAACATCGCCTTTATTCTTACTAAGCGGCATTAATGCCGGCAGCGGCCTGGGCATAGTGTGCACGCGGTATCATGTTCACCGGGGCATAAAAAAGTTTAGGCACACCCCTTTATTTTCCAGATTCCTAGAACTAGGTTATCAAACTAAGGGCTTAGATTCGTTCTTTGGCTAACAGGTCCCGACACGGTTTAATAGCTCTGACCATTTCAATCTTTGCAATTGTCCTCAATGAATACCTAACTATTCTAATATCTAATACTTATAACTTATTTCTCTTTTATTGTTTTTCTTCTTTTCTTGGTGTGCAATAAAGAATATATCTATCTGCTAGGTGCCGCCCGCGACTTCGTTCGCCCGTTGGATCCCGTTGATTTTTCGGGATAAAAAGTAGCCTATTTATCCAGGTCACGGACAATATATATTCCAAGTTTCATCCAAATCGAATCAGTAGTTTTTACGTGAAAGGGGAACAAACATGCATCCATCCATCCATACTTACAAACTTTCGCGTTTATATTATTAGTAGGATTTATTGATCGAGTGAGCGAAGCGAACGAAGGATAGGATTTAGTTTAGACATTCCAAAACCGTTTTTATTTTGATTCTAGGTCTAATAGTTTTTGAATTGTTGTAAAAATTATAAAATTTGAATACCCAGTATAACGTGAGCTAACATTTCTTGGAGTTTCAATGATTTTGTAGTTCAAGTAAGACTGGTACTTAGCTAGACGGCGATTTCGAAGCGATTTGCAAAGTTTATTGCAACCATTGGTCAATAAAAATTGTTTGGGTTTTATTAACCTCCGACCATCACGAGATCTCAGTTCGGGGCGAACTACTAGTTTATTCTCTTCTTTATTGGAACAAAGTTCCTTATCGTTACGAAAGGGGGCTAGACGGAAAAAATTAAGACCAAAAGTTGTAACGACACTTTTTTCAAACTTTGATAACGTCCTTCGAATAAATTGGTGCAGGAAGGAAACAAATGAATGTAGGTATTGTTGGAAGTTTTTATTTAGGTGCTTCTGTGTACTTACTGTAAGAAAACAACACCTCAAGGAACTTCGTTCCATCCGGGTGTCCCTTGACACCTCTCATGTTTTTCTAACAAAATAGTAGGTAATGTATACCTTGAGTGTGAAGACAGTGTAAGTAGGTGGGTCGGTGTGGTACCGACAGGCGTCAGACGGCAGCGGTAGTCTAGCGACCGGTTCCTTGCAGCTGTCGACGCCGCGAATATCGCTGCACGCTGTGAACAACACCTGGACAAACGAAACAATATGTAGGTTACATTTTTTTGTTGAAATCCTTACTAATATTATAAATGCGAAGTAACTCTGTCTGTCTGTCTCGCTTTCACGCCAAACTACTGAACCGATTTGAATGAAATTTGATACACAGAGAGTCTAGAGGACATAGGCTACTTTTTTATGGGAAAAAAAGGGTTGTAAGGGGGTTGAAAAGTTGTATGGAAGTAATTAAAAATGCTACCCAAAAGACACTTTTCCACGCGGACGAAGTCGCGGGCACACCTAGTAAAATATAAAAATTGAATCATAACTACTACCTATCCTACTTCATACCGTAAAACGAGGCGACTTTCAAATTACGGGGCGTCTTTGATGATAACAAAACGGAAGACGGGTCCTAGAAATATCGGTATTCGTATTCGGTTTTGTTATCATCAAAGACGCCCCGTAATTTGAAAGTCGCCTCGTTTTACGGTACTAATATTATATATGTGAATGTAAGTTTGTTTGTTACGCTTTCACGCGAGAACTACTTAACCGATCATAATGAAACTTTGTACACATATCCTTGGAGTTATTAGAAGTAACATAGGATACTTTTTATCCAATGGGACGCGAACGAAGTCGCGTGCAGAAGCTAGTTTATAAGGATGTATGGATGTATGTATGTTTGTTCATCTTTTACTCAAAAACTACTGATCCGATTAGAATGAAACTCGGAATATATAATGTCGGTGCCTGGATTAACACATAGGCTACTTTTATCCCGGAAAATCAACGAGACGCGAACTCTTCAGTCTGGAAGAGATGGCTTATAGCGATAAGACCGCTCGTTGTACCACATACTTAAAACTTATTTATCTTTTATTGTTTTCCTTATTTTCTTAGTGTGCAATAAAGAATATATCTATCTATCTTATCTCTTCAGAAACGCCTAAAAGATTTCGCATAGCGAATTGCACTTACACTAATGCGTTGACCAAGTCGCGGGCACCAGCTAGTATAATAATAATGCTTTAGTACCTGGTTTCTATCATGCAGAATATGTTTCTGGCAATGTTTAGAAGCGGGCACCGAGTGGTTGTTGCAGCGTACTGTCTCTTCTATGTACGTGCAGCGAGCCGTTGACGGGATGGGACGATTCGCAATACTATCGTTCACCTGGAAAATACATAATCTTAAGATTATGTTTAGAGGTAAGCTATGCTTCTTTGCTATGGGCCGTAAGATCAAGAGCAGTTTAAACTATGGGTTTCGTTAACTACGATTAAATTTGATCGATGGATTAATCTACTGTCATCTCTGTCAGTTTAAGCTACCGATGGTCGATTAACTACCATTGATCTTATGAAATAATCGGAGACTGGAGGTGTAACTCTATTTTGTGGTTTAAACCACTATTGATCTGACGGCCCTTAGTCACAGAATACCTATGATTTAGTATGAAAACATTTCAGAAAACCTGCCAGGTTTAAGCCTGGTTTTCATAAGACAACGATACCCCCACTGTTTATGTCTGTCTATGTCTTGATTTGTTTTACCTTAGCACGTTTCTTATGCAGTTTCCTAGCCAGTACAGCGTCGACGCCATGTTTCCTGTGGTACCCGGCGTACGCCTTCAGTTTGCGTAATTGACGTCGCTCTCGCACGTTCAGTGGCCCGCTGCGGGCTTGCGAGTTTATACTGCCTGGAATATAGAATCATATGCAAATAAATAAATAAGTTGTTATATTATTATGTATCTTATGTTAGTTTATCTAAATATAAAACTCTTTTGAAGCTGACTGACAATCAACGCACAGCCTAAACTATAAGTCCTAGAGGTATGACATTTGGAGGCTAGTATCCTTATATAGTGTGGAGGTGCACTAATGGTAGAATACTCAAACGCCACCCAAACCCCACTCAATTTGAGTTCATGCTTAAATTATTGCCATCTCTTACAAATGAGTAATGTCAAACCGAGGCAGAGCAATTTTAAGTGGTGCTCAAATTTGAATGACGTTTCAGAATTCCAGCCTAAGAAAGGAATTTAAAAAGTCACACTCTAATGAGTTTAAAATTAGGATCAAAGATTTTAACCAAATAATGCGTATGCTGCTACCACGCGAGCTAAAATACAAATATGACAATTGTCGTATTCGTTTCAAGAGTTACAAGGCCACAGGCAAACAGACACCCCTTCAAACTTATAACACCCCTTTTTTAAACCGTTCATAACTCACAATATTGCTCCTTTTCCTGTTTGAGCGACCTCAGGTACTGAAGTCTTGAAGTTTGCAGCAAATGCTTCAAGCGCTCCATCTGTTGCATGTAAGCGCTTTGCAGCGAGCACAGCGCTTTTTTAGTTTCCGACACCGCTTCTTCAGCTGTGAATACACCAGCTCGCCTGAAATATATTAGCTTAACAATTTTTCGTCATAGCTTAAGGACCTTCCGTCATGGCTTCAAGTTAGTTTTATCCAAAATCAGCACCTTAGCATCTTTGAGGTAGGTTTCTATCAAAGCTTATCTAGTTCCCGTCACGGCTTAACGACCCTCCGTCATGGCTTAACGTCTGTTTCTATCAAAACTACAAAAAACATAATATGATAGGTCCCTCGTATTTATTTCTCTTATAGTTAAGCGACCTCCCGCCATGGCTTAACGTCTGTTTCATCTAAAACTAACTTCTCTTCAGCCAGTGTCTTGGGTACGTTTCCGACTGGTACTGATTTGGACCAGTTGAGCTATCTTTAAATCGTTTGCAACGGTTTGTAGATAGCTCAACTGTTCCATGTGTATTTTGTAAATATTGTGAATATTGTAAATACTATATTAGTTTTAATTTTCTTTAAGTATTGTGTAGAAAATAAGGTTGCTAATTTTAGCACGCTCTTCGTAGACTTCTCTGTATTTAACAAGTTTTTTCTCACTAGCTTCGTAATCCTAATAACTTACCACAGTGGTTCTTCCTGTACGGGTGCGTCCTCCGTGTCGGAACTGCATTGTGTGTATCGACAGTTGCCTCGAGGCCCTAATGTGACGCTCTCGCCTTCACTGTCGCTGCAACTCAGATATTCCAGTATAGATGTCGAGTAGGCTGCGTTTATTGCCGTGGCGTCCATTTGTTCTGGAATTTGAAATTATTATAAAAAGTTGTAGAGGTATTTGTGAAAGGGTTTAGCTTCTATATAATATGTAGTACCTATATTGAACATGAACTACTTCCTAGTATTATAATAAACGCGAAAGCGTATGTTTGTTCCTCTTTCAAGCAAAAACTACTATTCCGATTTGGATGAAACTTGGAATATATTGGATCTTCCAATAGGGACTTCCGAACTTTGACCGTTGATAGCGGCCATCTTGTTGAAACTACAGCTGTCAAATTGGCTGTCATTTATTCAGCCAGTTTTGACCAATCACCATTAAAATGGGTGTTCTGTTCGGGCAACGTTCCGCCGCGCGTTTCGCCCATTTTACAGTCGCCATAATTGTTTTACCGGTCGATGATTACAAACTTCTTTTGGCCTGAATTGGATGATATGGACACTAACGAGATTTAAACGATTCTAAATTCCACACATAATGGCATAGATAGGCCTTTCAAATAAGTAAATAAATTCGATGATATCTCACACACACACGTTTTTTTATTAAGATTTAAAGTTAGGAAGCGCTTATTGAAAGATCTTATATTGTTCGTGACCAGAATTACCACAAACGGTATTTTTATCCCGGAAAATCAACAGGATCAAACGAGAAGCGAGGTCGCGGGCGAATGCTGGTAAATTATAATTTGTTAACTTACTGAATGGGTCTACTGCGATCGGTGTCACTTGTTCCGGTTCTGAAGGCTCACTGACCACTGAAACTGTGGATGCACAGGACGTTGTCCTAGGACGTTCTGGTCTGTAACAACATTATGTTGCGTTCACACTACGCCGCAGTCGGCAGGGACTTGGGCAGGGAAGTGGGCACGAGCATAGTGTGAACACCAACATGCCTCTGTCCTTTCTCTTGGCCCAAGTTCATGCTCTATAGTAGGTGCCAAATAACACCGCAATACAGGTCATTCACCCACTTTCACCACGATGCCGCAAAATTCAATTTATGAATGGCTAATTCTGTCGCTTTCCATACAAACCTGTCCGCTAAGACGGTAATCGCTCGAATCTCGTAGTACTGTTTGTTTACCATACATAAATTGAATTTTTCGACATCGAGGTGAAGGTGGGTGAATGACCTGTATTGCGATGTTATTTGGCACCTACTATAGTAACATAATAAAATAATTTTTGTGTTTTGACATTTTTAATTGGTAGTGTTTAATTAATTAGTGTAATTGGTTGTGTGACATCATCATCTTCCTACCCTTGTCCCACGCTAAGTGGTGTCGGTACAACATGTCTTCGTCTTCCACTCTCCTCTATCAGCCGTTATCTCGGTGTTCACTCCTTTCTTACTCATATCTTCTTTCACACCGTCCATCCATCATTTCTTTGGCCTACCTCTACTTGTACATCCGTCCACATTCATGTCTAGCACTCTTCTCGTAATATGGCTTTCTTCCCTCCGCATGACATGTCCATACCACGCTAACCTGTTACTCCTCAACTTGTCCGTTATTGGCGCTACTTTCAAACTTCCTCTTATATACTCATTCCTTATTTTATCCATTCTTGTCACTCCACACATCCATCTCAGCATTCGCATCTCTGCTGCATGCACTCTTCTCTCATCCGTCCCTTTCATTGCCCAACATTCTGATCCATACAGTACGACAGGTTTAATGATGGTTTTATATACTTTCCCCTTAAATTTAACGGGTGTGACACCGTTCTAATTAAATAAATAAATAAAAGCAATAATTACTCACTTGACATAATGTTGCAGTTGGTTAAGCAGAGTCTCGGTGCTTATGACGGGTGGCGGCGGCGCCGCCGCCCTCTGGCGAGACATGAGGCAGGCACGGGCGTGTTCAAAGCACAACCTTAAAGGAATACATATTCAGTTTAGTTAGAATAAGCGCGCATAGGAGATAAAACTCGTACGATAAACGTAAATATCAATAAAAGTATTGAATCAACAATTTTGAAAAAAAAAAATGGTAATGTTGATGATAATATGTCGTGTAACTTGAGCTGTGAAAACACGATTCCTAAAAATTTTGTCGATAGAAAAAAATCACAAACTTTCCTCTGAATTTTAATAAAAACTCGTTGAAGTCAATTTATACTTTACCTATACCAATGAAACTTTGTATATAAACTGAACTGAGTAAAATGCGTTAACCCTGAGATACAAATTTAATTTCTAGTAAGTAGTTGTGAATAAATAAAAAAAAAATAACGCCTAACCGAAAAACTCATTAAATCCTCTTAATCATTGCTGGTCATCAGACCTAAGCTGATTGCAGATGTGAAAAAAAAAGCAGTGCGTGGTGTCCCTACGCGCGGAAGAAGTTATACTTCGAGTGGCACGCATTCACTCTCGCTCTGTGTTTAATGTGAAATTAATTTATTATTTATTTTTATGTACTTAACCAATATGCAGTACTAAATTTTCACTTCAAAATAAAAAGTAAAAAGTTGCAAAAAGTCTATAATGTCGGTTTGGATTTGAACTCGTATCCCGTTGTCGGTCTGACCGCAGTCCGACAGTATCACTTTTCCGCCAACAGAGCTGTGCTCCTGATGGTTGAAATTACGGCTATGTTTCTTATTGTTTAGTTTGAAGCTGTCAGTTGGAAGTCGCATAACTTCAAAAAATGCTGAACACTGCCATCTATTATTTGATTGTAGCATTTGTGGCGTATTAGTCTCCTGTCTCTTTCTATTCGGGGGGAATAGAAAGAGACAGACTATATCCTCCCGTATAACGCAACGTTGTTGGAAGTCGCATTAGAAGTATAACTTCAAAAATATGTACTCGTGCCGAAATCCTCGTCGCCAATAATAACGCTCCTACAACCTACATTTAACTATACTATAAAGTACATCAGCATGCCGAGTATGTACGTTTGACGTTTACTACAAACGTATTAGTATTGGTTGGACTTCCGTTTCCGCCTTTAGACTCGGGTTAGTCCATTATACGTGAGGGGTGATCTGGCTAAGAAATTAGTCAGCCTAACTCCTCCCAGAAGCACAGAATCTTCCTGGGAGGCTTGGAGTAGACCTAGGTTTTTACTACAGTCACATAAACTATAATTTTTAGACCTAGGTTTTTACTACAGTCACATAAACTATAATTTTGTATGGAGAATCATCAGTTTTGTAAACTACTCGCTAGGGGCGCTGCTCTCCATACAACAGTTTACGTCATCTTTCTATACGTAAAACCAGAGACTAGTAAATACTATAGACTGACATTGGCCTACAAGAAATTATATATATATATATATATATATATATAGTATTTACTATATATATATATATAATATTATAGTATTTACTAGTCTCTGGTAAAACGAACACACTAAGCTGATGAGATCGATGTCAAAAGCTGGTCTATACAATATAAAAAATACTCACGGCGAATCTCTTTGATCGGTGTGTATCGGTGCAGGTACTGGGCATCTTTCACCATTCGAATAGCAATGTGCGCATTCCACGTACGGCGCACTGTTATCGTTCAGGATATGTGAACCGCAGTACTGCCGGCTTATAAGTACTCCATTCCGGCATTCATAGCCGCTGTACCCACAGCTGCGGGAGCGATTGGCTATCTCTTTTTGCACCTGAAATATAATGTGAATAAAATTACTCGCAATAAAATTATGTGAGAGCCTCATTTGGCTCTTCTAGAAAACTACAAAATAAACAACGAAATATAAGTACTCTAAAACTAAATGAGATCAAAGAAAAATAATTATGTAGGTATAAATAACTTAATCCAGTGAATGAAAATTGGACAGTCAACCTTGTCCGCAATTAATTTCAAAATACCATTAGGGCTGTTCCTAATGCGCCCGAATAGCGAGGCTATTTTCTTTCGCATAATCGCCTGAAAGCCGACAGTCCTCGCGAATAGATTGGCTGGCAGACAATGCTTTCAGCATTAAGTCCACCCTTTGTAACAAATTTATAATTATGTGCAATTAAGTATTAAATAAGTTGCATTTTTCGGAATATTCCGGTTTTTAAGAACTTTGTAATATTCTTTGTAATGTCTCGTATAGATGGCTGATTAGCGATAATACCTCCCATTGTACTTTTAATTTAAGCATTGTTATTCATTTTCTTGTAATGCCTAGGTAAAGGTGAGCAATGAAGTATTAGCTATTATCTATGTTTTTTGATATTTGTAACTGCATTATTTGTCTTGAGGTAACCGCAGATTTACTTCAGATTTATTTATTGAAAAGTTTAAATATGGTTAGCTGGTAAAAATAGCTTTGCATTCATTATCACTATATTATCAAAGCAACCACTGCTGGATAGGGGCTTCTTTGAATAAATACTGTTCATAGTCATCCATCCCAATAACAACATAAGTGCAATAAACGATTTGAATTTGAATTAATATAAAGATAAATGAGCCAAGTCTAAACACAATAATGCCTCTGTCCCGGCTCATGCCCATGTTCACGCTCTTGCTCCCTAAAAAGAATAAAGGCGATGTTGCTGTGGCAATAATTCCGGAATTATTCGCGGCAATAATGCCGGCAGCGGCATGAGCTGAGTGTAAACGCCTCAAAACAAACCTCTGCCCTCAGTTTATCGTTCTCCTGCTTCTTCGCAGCCTCAGGGTTTGCAGGACGGATGGCCTTGACATTGGTGATCCTAATGCCTGATCCAGCTCTGCCACCACGGGCCAGCATCCTGACCTTCGGAAGGTGCAGGACCTTGCGCGGTTGCGACATGCCCGCAACTGGGTTTTTAACTGAAAAAGCAGAATAAATAGGGTTTACTTACGAGTTAATTAGTATGCGAAGGTCAAATAGGGGTTTACAGAGGCTTACGTTCAGTGATTCTAATGTTATGAGCAGAAAGTTGCTGATAATTTTCACGCAGAAATGAAAACATATTTTTTAAACAAATTAGCGATAGTTAGTAAGAATTAACAATTCAGCACGCTGAGTTGGAAGATAGAGAAGTTATTCATGAAATCGAAACTGGAATTACGTAATTATTGCGCAGTTTTATAATATTTTTCTTTTGAAATTAAAATCCACCTAGCCGCGCAAAAATTCCACCTTCTCATCGCCGGTCAAAACTTCAGCTTATTATATTTTATACAAATACCTAATAACCTTTTAAATTTTCTGTGTGCACTGTATGATTCACAAAATAAATTAACTAATTGCGGCACCGTCATCAGCTATTTAAGTTAGAAATGAATTTATTTCGAAGTAACAAAAAGTTGCGTGATTGAAAACAGTGATGGTCGGCCATTTGCACGGTGTGACACAGTCCCTAGGTCCGCGATTTTATTTACCCTATATTTTGATGAAAAGTACCCGAATCGCAATAAAAATATGTACAAAACAAAGAGCATTGTCTATACTATAAATGTAAACATAGTGATAAAGTGAATCTTACTTGTGCTTGTTGCAGAACATCATTTTGTCACCGGAGACCTCACTACGTATTTCACAAACTTTTGCAATGGCGTCTCATTGAAGAATACCTACCTAACCATCAAAAATTTAGATTTGTGACAAATTTTCACTTGCGTTCTGTTTAGTTCTAACTATTTTAAAATATTATAATTGTTTTAACATTATAATTAGTGAGTAATAACGGTGAATAAACCGTGAAATGTTGAGTTAACTTGTAACAAATCCCTCAAATGTTAACTGTGTCTACATCCGGTAGTCGCTGTCATAGCGCTGTCTCTTTCTCACTCACGCACGTAGACGGTGCGTTGCTTTCCGTCGTGCTTTCTCGCGCGCAGTCGGAACATCCGTTCAATGGCTGGAGGGCAAGAAAAATGGTATTTTACAAAAGAACAGCTACAGAATTCAGCAAGCAGAAAATGCGGTTTAGATGCAGATAAAGAACTAGCTTATCGGCAGCAGGCCGCCAACCTCATCCAGGATATGGGACAGAGGCTTCAAGTGTATCCTTTTCAAGAAAGTGGTAATTTCGGTGCAATGTTTTTGTCGAGTCATGTGTATGAAATGCGTATTACACGCTCTCCTATCGTGTTTTTATTAATGAAATCATGATCTAAAGTGTTCTAAACATGTCTGGGAAGTTACAAAGTGTGTTGTGATAATGTGCATTGGCGTGGAGATGATGAAATTTCATAATTGTTACGGCGTCACTCGAGCCCCACTTTCGCTTTGGTTTCTGGGATTTCCCGCTCTCGACGAGCACCGCGCTGCATTCTAGAGGTAAGAGATTGCTATTCATGAACAAATAAATGATACGGAGTCATTGTTTGGATATAGGTTAGAGTGGTAAGTAGCACGCGTGGTTTTTTTCGAGGTCGAACGACAGCTGTGTCTTTGACGGACGCCTGCGCGGATGACGTAGGTTCATCGGTGATCGACCCTGTCTGCCCGCGCTAAAATTACTCGAACCACCTTTCCACAAACGTGCGTTCAAGGAAAAACAAAACGACCTCTCGTGTTATCATTCTTTCCTGGTATTCACGTCTTTACAATTTGAACTATCGGTTCAGCTATTATCATGCCTCATAAACGCGCTAAAGTCATGTACTTGAAGAAAAACACGATTTAAGTTATCATTTCATTCAGAAAAATGAGATAACAAAGAGAAAATGGAATGTTATTGAAACATTTAGTCACATAATATGACTTAGTCTAACAATTACTCTGAATATTTATTCACCCTTTGTATTAATCATTTTGACATTCTATTGAATGAGTTCAACGTTTTGACCTTATTTGACCCCTTGTCTGGGAGGTCATGACCTACTCTAGACCCCTCCTGTATCATAAATGATTCCAATCTGCTATATTTTATCTGTTTACAAATGAGTCAGTACTCAGTTATAATGATATATCTAAGATTCCACGCCTTTGATTATAATAAAACATAGCCTATGTTTTAATCTGGAAAAAGAGCTTCTAATTGTATAGGTTTCATTGAAATTGGTCCAGTAGTTACGTGATCTGTGAAGAAACAAACAGAATAACTCGATTTTGGGAATCAGAATCATTTATTTAGTTAGTTTTAGTTTTTGACTTCTTTACAGTTTTATAGAGAGTCATGAATATGAGTGTGGCTGGGTATGCAAGTAGAGGAAGACCGAAGAAGAAGTGGTTGGATTGTGTGAAAGAGGATATGAATGTGAGAGGAGTAGATTTAGAGTTGACGAATGATATGAGTGAGTAGAAGAAGAAAACATGTTGTGCCGACCCCATCTAGTGCGGGATAAGTGCAGGGAAATGATGATGACAGTTTTATAATACATACCTACTATAGTTTTTTTTATAAAACTAGTTGTGCCCGCGACTTCGTCTGCGTGGAATTCTGTCTTTGGGTAGCATAGGGTAAAACTTTTACAAACTGTAAATGTCATATTTATTTATATCAAATCAATAGCCTAAAAAATAAGTTTCAAACTTCTAGCTCTAAAAATAACACCATGTAACATAATAATTGCAATAAATGATATGAATGAATGAATAACAATACTTCCATATAACTTTCATCCCCCTTTCAGCCCTATACAACCCTTTTTTCGCATTAAAAAGTAGCCTATGTCCTTTCTCAGGCTCTAGATTATCTGTGTACCAAATTTCATTTAAATCGGTTCAGTAGTTTTGCCATGAAAGTGCGACAGACAGACAGAGTTACTTTCGCATTTATAATATTAGTTAGGAAGATATGCTTGGAAGGAGTTTATGTATGGTACATCATTACCATTAGTGTTGATTCATCATTAGTCATGCCCTTTTCAAGGTTCACTGGTTCTTGACCTGGTCATTGAACTGGTGAGTATAATGTGTAGGGGTTGGAGAAGAAACTATAGTAATTTAAAAGTTTCCATACTAGTTGTGTCCGCAAACACCATTGTAAAGTCACGGGAAAGAAAATACGCAACTTTGTGTGTGGATGAAATTTTTTTCCAGTTATTTTGATATAAAAGCCAAACTACTGTACCGATTTTGATAAAAGTATGACACCACTCTGGAAGTAGGTACATATCGACATGTTAGGTAACAGAAAGATAAATACAACTTTATCAAGAACCTCTTTTTTTAAGTTATTCAAAATGCTGTCTTATTCGGGTATTGGTTCTGGAATATCATATACCTACCACATGGACATTACATTATAGATTACTAAAATACCTATTTTTTAACTTATCGAACCAAATCTGTGAGAGAGAAGAATTATGTCGACAGGCGTCATGGCTCAGTCGATAGTAGCTCTGCCTTCTGTGCTGTGGGTCGTGGATTCGATCCCCACCGAGAACAAACATTTGTGTGTAGAAAACATAGATGTTTGTTCTGTGTCTGGTTTTTACTATGTAGAGTATGTATTTACAAAAAAATATGTATGTATGTATTCTATCAGCCATCTAGTTTCCATCGTACAAGCTTTGCTTAGTTTGGGACTAAAAGGCGTTGTGTTAAGTGTCCGTGAATATTTATTATTATTTATTATGTGAAATCAACTCACCAATCATGTCTATAATGTATCTTATGTATTTATATAATATAGCAAAAATCTGCAATATTTATAGTCTGGGTATTTCCCCAAGTATAAACCAAAACTGATAGCAGAAAACATAACAGGAAAAACTGACCGTAAACAAATGTGTAAAATTCATCAACATTCCAAGAATTTCATGAGTCATCCACGCAGAATAAACACTAGTAGTTTGTAATGAGTTACTTTTCAATGCTAGTTCAACCTCTATGTATGTTGAACTGTTTTTGCACGATTTAGAATCATGACCTTTGGACTGTTTATCTTTCCGCAGCTAAATCATCTGGCCTCTTTTTGTGTGGACTTATTTTGGGCATAATAAAACTTATTGTGTAAGGTTATAGTGGTAGAGCGTAGATGTGCTCAGTGAGGGAATGCATTGTTTTAAATGAATACTCATGGACATGTTCCACAAAACCCTCTAGTCCCAAACTAAGAAAGCTTGTACTATGGGCAGATGTTGTAGGCAGAAGTTACTACTGCCACTACTAATTCGCAAAGAATACAACCACATTCACAATCTACATCTTTTTTGAAGTTGGTTAAAAAGGCTTTATGTAAGCTAATAATAATGCTTACATAAAGAAGCCGGTTACGAGGAGCATTGGATGGTATTCGGTAGTACCTATTACTTATATTCAAACTTCGTGATATCTTTGTTCGCACGAGGATAGTTCTCATGTAGCGAGATAGATGGCGCTACAGATCCATTGTTAAGCTAGGTAGGTAGGTACTTTGAAAGTACGTTATCACAACATACATTAAAAGATTTCATAGAATTTTTTTTCTCTAAGAAAAATAGAAAGTTTATAGTTACCAAAACTAAATATGTTTTGTTTTTTAATTTCTGACCACGTCCAGTGGTAATCTTTGTGTATTATGTATCATATTATAAATAAGAATGTGTAATTGTTAGTTCCTATTATTATTTCTGGCCTAAGACTAGTGAAAAATATTTTTTTCGCACCCCTTGCATCTCGTAGTCCAATCTGTCCAAGGTCGTCTGGCAGAGATCGCTGATTAGCGATAAGATCGTCTATTGTACTATTAATTTAAGTTTTGCTTTTCATTTTATTGTAATCCCTAGGTTCAGGTGTGCATTAAAATATTTTATATTATATGTATATTACTTTTTCCGTCTAACACACATTGGTTTCAATAAAACATTTTTTGCGTCAAACTACACTAGAAGGCAAGACGTCGCGTCGTGTAGCTAGGGAGAGAAAATAAATATTTTTTTGAAAATCCGGCTTTTTTTAGAGCCGGATTACGTCACAATATAAAGCATATTGTGACGTAATCCGGCTAAAATATAAAATTGGACGGCATAAATAGGGCTTTATTTAGCCATTCTAAAACCGTTTTTCTAAAAAAAAAAAGTCTAAAAAAGCCCGATTTTCAAAAACATATTTATTTTCTCTCCCTAACTACACGACGCGACGTCTTGTCGTCAAGTGTGCGCCAATGCTTAATTATCAAAATGTTGTCAAAATGCCACGTGTATTTTCTTCATCCAGTATTTCCTTAGATCAGTATTCAACAGCTCGCAGCTATGTATCAACACAGCGATAGTTTACATGCATCGGTTCTACGCGTTCCACTCCTTCACGCAGTTTCACAGGAACGCTATTGCGGCCGCGGCACTATTTCTTGCTGCAAAGGTAAGCAAATGATCCTAGGAACATGTGTGAAATTGAAATGAAATTTATTAAGAACCAAACGTCCGTTACATTTAGGTACGTATGTGGTAATTCTTATAATAAGTAGGTAGTTAAGTAGTTTAATTATATTAACAAAAATAGCATGCAATGATACCTACCTACGTAGACAAATTAGTAAGGACGCCACTAAAATTTTTGAGAAAATGTAACCACCCAAGAGGATAGGTACGCTTTCCGGTGCATTTAAGAGGGTAACATAGATGAGGTCGTATCAAAAAAACCACATTAGAAGCGCTCGTGGCTGGACTTGCTTAGCCAATCTTCACCGATTATCTAAGTTAAGCAACGTTCTGTGCGGTCACTATGTGGATGGATGACCGTTAGTGGCATTTACATCTGAGCGCTTCCGTGCTTCGGAGGGCACGTTAAACTGTCGGTCCCGGCTCTAGCAGTCGTTAAGCCACGACAGAGACCTTAAGGCGGCCTAAAAACTCCGTCACCAGAGTTTGCCACTAGCTCATAAGAACTTGCTTGCTTTACCACATTAGGTTAATACAACCTGTGTTATTGTTGCGCTCACACTATGCCGCAGGCGGCAGGGATTTGGGCAGGGAAGTGGGCACGAGCATAGTGTGAACACGATAATCCCGGCTCCCGGCCCAAGTTCATGCCATTCCTACCTAAGAAATTTTTGTAAAATACCTGTGCGAAGCTGTTGCCAGCCGCTAGTATAGAACGGAAGAAAGTGACCTGTGACGTTTGTTAATAAATCTATTATGTTTTACAGGTAGAAGAGCAGCCAAGGAAGTTGGAGTACGTCATAAAAGTCGCACACGTTTGCCTCCACAGAGGTGAAGGGGTCAGCGCACTTACTTCAGAACAATATCAGGAACAGGTGAGCATATAATTGTACTTTTTGGTTAACCTATGTTTGACAAAGGTGTCCCCCAAATACTCCCAATACTCAATGTCCCAAGCTCATCCTACTAATATTATAAACGCGAAAGTTTGTAAGGATGTATGGATGTAACTATGAATGTTTGTTAGTCTTTCACGCAAAAACTACTGATCCGATTTGGATGAAACTTGTAATATCTACTTGTAATGAAACTTATACTAGCCTCACCTCTGGTGTTGCAGGTGTCCATGGGCGGCGGTGACCACTTTCCGTCAGGTGGCCCGCCTGCTCGTCTGCCAGCTAAGGCATAAAAAAAAAATATAATATTTATCTTGCATTGATATAGGTACTTAGTATTAGTAGTGCCTGCCATTGGTAATGAGGTAATCCACGGGGAATTTTGAGTATGCGTTTAATCAGCCAATAAGAATAGTAGGGTCACGGGAAAGTAAAATTTCCGTTCACTCTACTAGTAGTACCAAGCGGTAGTACCTAAGAAAATAAAGGATATTATCCATAGTCAACTTTTTATCCGAAAAATGAATAGTCAATACGGGTGTGATCGAGATAATAATAATAATAAAATAATTATTCTTGACATTACACACAACGTTCTCTAGTCCCAAACTAAGCAGAGCTTGTACTATAGAAAGAAAAAAAAACATAGTTTCAATAAAAAAAAATATGGTGCGTGACGTGTCAGGTCGACGTACGTTATCTCTACCTTTTCACGCATGACTAATATCTGAAGAAGAGAAAATAAGAAAGTTTTACGGCACTACATTGTTCTGTGAAGGAACATGTGTAAAAGAAAAAAAAAACCACAATCACATACACATAGATTAAAGGGTCTGAGACAAATTGGATGGACTTTTGTTGTTTTTATCATAATCTCATATGCAGTAGCAGTCACGAAAACTCAAAACAAAGAAATTATTTTGACGTAAACACCTGTAAATATGAAAAACAACATTGGCAAAGGCGCATTATCAAAGTAAAATGACTAAAAATTAATTATTCCCGCTGCTTTAAAATGACAATTTTTTTTAACTGCATTGTAAGTGTATTGTGACAAAGTTCCGTCATTGCAAATTGCAAGTTTAAAAAAAATGTAGGTCTTGGGCTCCATCCAATTTGCCCCAAGTAACTCCCATTTGTTCTATAGAACGTTACGTCTAGAACTGTTAAAACTTTTTTTATCCCTAATATCTGGTAACTTCCATTTGGGTAGGACTATTGAAACTAGCCCATTAGGGCTAGTTTTCGTTTCAATAGTCCATGGAACTACAGGGATGAAAACGTTTTAAAAACAGTCCTATAGAACAAATGGGAGTTACCCAATGCCCCAGACCATTTATTTTGTTTTTTCTTTCTTCTTTCTAACACAGTTGTTTTGTTTCAGGCACAAGACCTAGTTTTCAACGAGAATGTACTCCTACAAACACTAGGTTTTGACGTCGCAATCGACCATCCGCACACGCATGTAGTCCGCACGTGTCACCTTGTCAAAGGTGAGGCGAGCAGAGAGTCGCGAGTCGCGGCGACCGGTCGCGTGGTCGGTCGCGCGACCGGTCGCTGGGGCGAGAGCTGGCCGGTGTCGGAAACGGATATTGAGTTTTTACCCGTTTTGAATTACTGTTTGCATTGGTCGCGTGATTTTTTTTGAGACAAAAAGCTATATGCAATCTCTTTGGACGAAAGTTTATATCTTTGGCTATTATTTTGTTAAGATATTTTTTCTTTACTGATATATCTATTCATATATTTTTGCGGTTTTTATTAAACCCTTTGTAATAATCTGTAGAATCGAGAATATTTTTCACAAAAGAAGTTAAATTTTTCTTGTTATATTGTCTCTTGAGTTGTTAAACTCAAATTATTAACCAGGAATATTTGTTATATTTGGCAATCAAATACTTACTTATTTATTTGCAACTTATGTCTCATTGTTGGGTGAAGACCTCATTTTCCCGCTTGAAAATAGTCTGCTTCATTTGCTCGGTCCAAAAAAAATCAAATTTACCAATTTTTTCCAAAATATCGTTCAAAAATGGGGGAAAAACTAGCCGTTTTCGATAACCGCGCACCCCTTGGCCGAGCGATACTTGGAACCCACAGGCAATGTATGAAACCAACTTATAAATAAGGTATGTTAAAAATATATAATTTATTGTGTGTCATCTTTTCACAAAAAAGTCGCATTTTATAATAAGGCCCTTCGTACACGACGCTTTTTTAAGATTATGATAAAAATAAGCCCGCGATAATGTAGCCATAAATAGTTTGAATACCAGCTTAGTTGAAATAGAAATAATGCTTGGACATTTCACACAACGCTCTCTAGTCCCAAAGCAAAGCTTGTACTATGTGAACTAGATTTTTGTAAATACTTATAATACATAGTAACATCCAGACAGAAGAAACATCTATGTTTGCCACGCACAAATGTTTGTTCTTGGTGGGGATCGAACCCACGACCCACAGCACGGAAGGCAGAGCTATTACCGACTGAGATATGACGCCTGTCACTGTTCAGCTTGATTTAAATATCCTAAAGACAGATATTCAGCTGGGTTTCAGCTGTCGAAGTAAGCTTCAGTTCAACTATGTGGTTTCTGACAAGTGAGCTGTGTTTTTTTGGCTATAACATTCACTAGCACTGTTTATATAACTATTTGAAATTTGAAGCACTCGTGGCTTGCTTGTGGTCAATCTTCACCGATTATCTAAGTTAAGCGACGTTCTGCGTGGCCACTATTTGGATGAGTGACCATTAGTGGCACTTACATCTGAGCGCTTCCGTGTTTCGGAGGGCACGTTAAACTGTCCCGGCTCTAGCATTCGTTTAGCCATGACGGAGGCCTTAAGGCAGCCTAAAAACTCCGTCACCAGAGTTGGCCACTAACTCATACGAGGAGCCCTAAGACGGCCTAAAAAGTCCTTCACCAGAGTTGGCCACTAACTCATACGAGGCCCTAAGACAGCCTAAAAACTCCGTCACCAGAGTTGGCCACTAACTCAAACGAGGCCTTAAGACAGCCTAAAAACTCCGTCACCAGAGTTGGCCACTAACTCGTATGAGGCCCTAAGACAGCCTAAAAAACTCGTCACCAGAGTTGGCCACTAACTCATACGAGGCCCTAAGACAGTCTAAAAACTCCGTCATCAAATTGGCCACTAACTCATACGAGCTTGCGTTTACTGTTTGAAATATCTAGATTTTTTAATTTGAATTTTATTCTTACAGCTCCAAAAGACCTAGCACAGACGTCATACTTCATGGCTTCCAACAGTTTACATCTAACGACAATGTGTCTCCAGTACCGGCCGACTGTGGTCGCGTGTTTCTGTATACATTTGGCATCCAAATGGAGCAATTGGGCGGTGAGTTTCAACATTCTGCGTAAGGCTTTGCTTTGGTGAAGTTGCAAAGGTATGTTATTTGATACTAAGTGCCGCCCGCGACTTCGTTCCCGTTGATTTTTCGGGATAAAAAGTGGCCTATGTGTTAATCCAGGTCCCGGACAATATATATACCAAGTTTCATCCAAATCGGATCAGTAGTTTTTACGTGAAAGAGTAACAAAGATCCATCCATACTCACAAACTTTCGCGTTTATAAAATTAGTAGGATTTAGAAGGATAGATTGTGCATTTTTATACAATTATAGATAGAGATCTATTTATTTGGCACACAAGCACACAACACAGTAAATATATAATAAAAAAAAAATGAAAATAGGCAGGTAAGTAAAAAGGTACAATAAGAGATCATGTACACCTACCTAATACCGCGTTCACACTATGCCCATGCCGCTTAGTGAGAATAAAGGCAAAGTCGCTGTGGCAATAAGTCCGCGGCATTGATGCCGCCATGCATTCCGGCAGCGGCATGGGCATAGTGTGCACGCGGTTTAAAAGAAAAGACATTGACATTGAAGCGTAGCTACTTAACCAATCTTCACCGATTATCTAAGTTAAGCAACGTTCTATGCGGTCACTATTTGGATGGGTGACCGTTAGTGGCATTTACATCTGAGCGCTTCCGTGCTTCGGAGGGCGCATTAAACTGTCCCGGCTCTAGCGGTCGTTAAGCCACGACGGAGGCCTCAAGGCGGCCACTGACTCATACGAGCTTGCTTTATGGTCTACTAGCCGTCTACCGCGGCGTTGCTCGCGTTCTAGACCCTTTAGAGTGTGACTTTTCAAAATTCCTTTCTTACTGCACCCCTACACTATATAAGGATACTCTCCAAATTTCATACCTCTAGGACTTATAGTTTAGGCTGTGCGTTGATTATCAGTCGGCTTCCAAAGAGTTTTATAAATAAAAAAATATTCAATACTGTGTGACATAGACATATCAGCGAAATTGCTCGTCCATGAACTAATAAATAAATAAATGCTATCTCTAGTCTGTATGTAGTATATTTATTGCAGATACCGCAGTCGAACGAAGGCAGGCATTGGTTTTCCTACGTAGACAGAACGGTCACTGTGGAGTTATTGGAGCGATTGACTTCTGAGTTTCTGCTTATATTTGAGAAGTGTCCATCGCGGCTCAAGAGGAAAATGATGAACCAACAACGCGCTGGTACGTATTTTACTTTTTGTGGCTTTTGAACCGAAAATTAGGCTTCTGAACCAAAATTGTGATCTAAAATTTAAAGATTTTGAACCAAAATGTTAATTATGTATGTTGCTACTTTGTACACACGGCGACAGATCGCCTGAATAAATAGACTGTTTAATATTACCTTACTAGCTTCCGCCAGCGACGTCGTTCGCGTTCCGTTGGGTCCTGTTGATTTTCCGGGATAAAAAGACGCGTCCCATTTGATCCCGTTGATAAAAAGTAGTTAATCCAGCGGGCCTAGGATGCGCACCGCGAGATATTTGTCATGTCGTTCTGTCAAAATGAAATTTTGTACCAGTTTAGGAATTATTGCATTATCAGTGGTACCTAATGGTGTCGACAAAACGCGCCATAATGTACACTTTTGACACTTCTTAGTCGTCGTACCTCTCTGATGACGAGATAATAGTCATGCAGAAATGTCAAAAGTTGAAAATTTTAAGGAGCGGTTTCTCGACAACATTACCACAGATAATACAATAGTTCCTAAACTGGTACAAAATGCTTACATTTTGACAGAACGACATGACAAATATCTCGCGGTGCGCATCTTAGGCCCGCAGGTCACGGACAATATTCCAAGTTTCATCCAAATTGGTCCAGTAGTTGCAGCGTGATTCGAACACAAACATCTAATCTTTGACATCCATAATCTAATTTAAGCAACGTTCTGTGCGGTCACTATTTGGATGGGTGACCGTTAGTGGCATTTATTTACATCTGCGCGCTTCCGTGCTTCGGCACGTTTAACTGTCCCGGCCCTAGCAGTCGTTAAGGCGGCCTTAAAACTCCTTCACCAGATTTGGCCACTACAGTAGGTGCCAAATAACACGGCAATACAGGTCATTCACCCACCTTCAACACGGTGTCGCAAAATTCAATTTATGTATGGAAAACAAACATTACTACGAGATTCGAGCGATTACCGTCTTAGCGACAGGTTTGTATGGAAAGCGACAGAATTAGCCATACATAAATTGAATTTTGCGACATTGTGGTGAAGGTGGGTGAATGACCTGTATTGCGGTGTTATTTGGCACCTACTATAGGATGTCTGTTCTCTGTTTTCTGTGTGTATGTCAAATAAACAGTCTTATCTATTGTTACAGAGACTGGATCGCCAGCTAGTGCTGCTCATTCTGCAACGGCATCGGCTGGATCGGCCAAGCACGCACCACCGCCCAATGACGACTTCGATAAGCAGTTCGATAAGGGTATGTCATTGTTAAACATCTTATTAACCATTTTATTTTTTTTCAATTAGAGATCTTTACTAAAACTCTAATAATGTAACACAAGGTTTTTATAAAAATTACCTAAAAACTTCTTTAGGTACTTAAGAAATGTTTGTTAGATATACCCGTGCGAAGCCGGGAAGGTCCGCTAGTTTGTAATATTTATTTATTAGTTTATAGCCTAGCAGCTTTCGCTGTTATGTCTACGTAAGGAAAGGTTAATTTTCTTTAAATTATAAATGTAAAATTTCATGGACTTCCTCTTATTTTAGATGCTATGTTACTTGGAAAAAAATAATCATTATGATTGAGCCTTTTAATTGGTATCATAAAATAACCAGTGTTTTGTTTTTACAATTTGGTGGGTTCGATTCCCGGTTCAGACAGGCGATTATTCAAAATTCTTTGAATGCAGTTTAAATTGTTTTTAAAATCAAATTAAAGTCTTCTTTCAGTACTACCGACTGAGCCATGACAGGCGTCATGGCTCAGTCGGTAGTAGCTCTGCCTTCCGTGCTGTGGGTCGTGGGTTCGATCCCCACCGAGAACAAACATTTGTGTTTTGTAAACATACATGTTTGTTCTGTGTCTGGGTGTTTCTATGTATTATAAGTATGTATTTTCAAAAAAAATGTATGTATGTATTCTATCAGCCATCTAGTTTCCATAGTACAAGCTTTGCTTAGTTTGGGACTAGAAGGCGTTGTGTCCGTGAATATTTATTTATTATTTATTTTAGTAAAATGTTCTATCTACATTATTTAAGATACTTTCCCTCCATGTGGCATAGCCGTGGGACACCCTATATATACAAGAATTGCTCTTGCTACAATGTATTAGATTAGATCTATCGATCTGTAGGATATCATAGTGTGAACGTTAATCAGTAACATTATTATAGAAATAGAAATTATTTATTTTACGCAAAACCATATACAAAGATACAATGAAATAAACATTAAATTATAAAGAAAGATGCGTAAAAAGGGTGCTCGCTCAGCAAATGGTAAAGGTACACGGTGGCTCCTTTAGCGCTGGTTTTCAGGAGTGCCTAGAGTGAAGTGGCGTACAGCCTCTGCGACACGCGCTCTGTTTTACAAGAAACTTAATGTAATAGCTATTATGTGCCTAATGTAATATATAATTGATAACAGAGTATGAGCGTGAGCGTCGCCGGCTGGCGGCGCCAGTCCCGGGCGGGTACGTGCCGGCCACGCCGCCGCCGCCGCCGCCGCCGGTAGCGCCGCCGCCGGCCGCCGCGCCGCCGCCGCAGAAGATAGACTACAACCTGTACAGGGAGAAGCGGGAGCGCGAGGAACGTGAGAGGAGGGAGGAACGCGACAGGCGACAACAGGTAATCTATTATACTTTCAATTAATACGCAACAGCGCGTTATTTGTTTGTTTCGGGTCAATGTCCTTTGTTTGGGGTCAATCTCCTCTAGTTTAGTATAGATATTACTTGAAATAATTTATAAGTTAAAAAACTTGAAAAAAATACAATGCATGTATTGACCACGCGTCGTCATAGTATTGGTAAATGTGACCTATAGCAGTATACCAATGTTTCTTTTTGTTCTCCCAATAGGCAATGCAAAGACCCGGCGCACCGGTTAGAGCGAGACCGGAAGCGCGACCCGAAAACCCCAGACCGGAAACAGCTAGACCGGAAGCCGCGAGGCTAGAAAACGTCCGGCCGGAAGCCAGACCGGAAAGCGCCCGGCTGGAAGTTAGACCGGATGTCAGACCGGAAGGGGCAACTGTACCTCCCCATCATCAAAGGCCCCCCCATCACCATAAGGCCCACCACCCGTGGCCGCCGGGACACCATAAACACCACCAGAAACCACCACACGACCACAGGCATCACCGGCCACCACAACCCCACCCGAGCCAAACTCAACCGACCCAACCTCAAACCCAACCAATACAAACCCCAGAAGTATTACCCCAAAGAACAAGACCACCATCGTTATTCTCACCGGAGAATGTCACTACACCTACTGTAGCGGCCTCTGCACCAAGAAGGCCAACGCATCCTCAGCACAGGCCTAAGGAATCCCGTCCACCGCAGCAGACCCAAGAACAGAGGCCGGTCACTGTCAGTCCTAAGAAGAAGCCAGATGCTAGTGCAGCGGTCAGGGAAATGCAACCGCCTGATATTCTATCCCCGTTCTCATCCCCACCTGCTAAGGAAGTCCCCAAGCAACGACAGCGGCAGCAATCTAACTCGGAACCGGAGTTACAGGTTGTGGTCAAAAAGTTAGATGAAACGCCCGGGTACGAGAACGTTATAAGAGAGTCTCAACGGGGAAATCCCACTAAGGTCAAACCACCGGAGAAAAAAGAACAACCACGATCGTTGAACGGTATAGAAACCGACCCTACTTTAGTATCAAACTTGCTCAAGGAAAGCTTAGCTAAACCCGTACCTATATCCGTTCCAACGGAGAAAAAGTCCCCCCTTATAGAAGTTAAAAAAGAGGTTGAACCTATCCAACCTCCCCAGCCCGAGGCTCAAATCCCAACGACAGACGAACCAGAACACAAACACAAGAAGGAGAAAAAGAAAAAAGAGAAACACAAACACAAGGATCGGGATAAATCTAAAGAGGAACGGAAGAAACATAAAAAGGATAAGGAACGGGAGAAGAAACGAGAGGAACCACCTCCGATAGAACCAACAAACCAAGACGGTGGGTTACGGATAACGATACCCCGAGACAAGTTATCAACGAGTCCAGGGTTAAAAATCAAAATTCCTAAAGAAAGATTAGCTGCCCCACCACCGCCGCCCCAGACATCCGGTCTTAAAATCAAAATATCTAAAGAAGTGCTGGAGACATCTAGGAAGAGAGCTGGAGCCCCCGAGTTAGGACCTCCGCAGAAGCATCCGAGACAGAACGGACATCCTAAGGTAGGTTGGCAACAATATCGACCACCGTTACCCTACTATATGGTTCAACCACCCCCTATGTATTATAACTACCCCATGGAAAACTTTTACTACCCTCAAATGTACCCCCACCATCCCCCGAACCATGGTAACCACCATATTCCTAATCACCTTGGTCCTAACCATCACGGTCCTCAAAATCACCTTGGTCCCCAAAATCACCTACGACCTCCAAACCATGGTCCCCAAAATCACCTAGGACCTCAGAATCATGGTCCCCAAAACCACCATGGTTCTCAAAACCACCATGGTACCCCAAATCATGGTCCCCAAAACCACCATGGTCCTCAAAACCACGCGCCGAGACCGATGGTGCCACAGATGCCGCCACCGCCACAGCCACCGTTGCCTGCAATGCCACCGCCACCGGTGCCGCCACCGCCACCAGAATAATCTATAATTTTTTTAAGAACGTGTTCTTAGACCCTAAGTCAGCTGCGATCGATCAATGGCTTTGGAAATAACTCATTATGACTATCAATTTGACTTTGTGATAATATCACTTTCAAAGCAAACCACAGTTTAAAAGGTCTTTTATTCAGTAAAATCACAAGCAAATCTCCCGCTAGAGGCGCTTATCGGATTTTCATACAAAATATCTCGCAAGTCGCTTCTCGATATGCGTTTCGGTCCACAATACTCAGGCTACGGGCTCTTGAAATATTATGTCAACTCGTTCTATCAAAATGAAGCATTTTGTCGTACTCGTGGTAAGTTTCTTAGGACGCGAAGTCATGCAGAAGTGTCAAAAGTTGATTCAAAGCTCTTTATATCGACAACATTACCACAGATAATAATAATGTTTCTGTATTAATTACTAGCGACCCGCCCTGGCTTCGCACGGGTGCAATGCAGTGATAATGATGATGTATTATACATATAAACCTTCCTCTTGAATGACTCCATCTATTAAAAAAACGGCATCAAAATCCGTTGTGTAGTTTTAAAGATCTAAGCATACATACATACAGACATTGGGACAGACGCGGGAAGCGACTTTTCTTTATACTATGTAGTGATATCTGTAAATATGTTAACCAATAAATAACTATTGAACTACTGTTGATAATGAAACAGTTCAAAAAATGGTGCAAAATGGTTTCATTTTGACAGAACGAGTAGACAAATATCTCATGTGCGCATTCTAGCCCAGCTAGTTCCTTGACCTTTTTTTGTATGATCGTTTTTACCAAGAAATATATTATACTAAGAGATTTCCAATGATACGTTAGCTATCGGATCAGGTATATCGCCATAGCCATTGAGATATCGCATTTGATCCGGTTTCTATAACATACGAAGATCCGTTAGTAGCTCTTATACCGCGTTCACACTATGCCCATGCCGCTGCCGGCATTATTGCCGCGGACTTATTGCCACAGCAACATCGCCTTTATTCTCATTAGAGAGCAAGGCTATGAACTTGGGCCGGGAGCCGGGACAGAGGCATAATCGTGCTCACACTATGCTCGTGCCCACTTCCCTGCCTAAGTCCCTGCATACTGCGGCATAGTGTGAACGCGACATTATAAAATGTATGTGGAATTTTCTGTACGGGTTTACTAGCAGCTACTCGTAAAGTGATGCTCGCATTCCTGTGTTCTTTTCTATATATTTATTCTCGATAGAATTTCTGTGAGGCAATGCAATTATTATATGCAGAGGTTTCTAATAAACACTGATAATATCTGATATCATAATATATTCAACTAATATTTAGTGAATCAAATAGTTTAGTATCTAAAAAAAATTTATATGATATGTCTTTATATGTCAAATTAGATTGAAGCTACTGACGGACGCTTATGGTATAGGAATCGAGTGTTAATATATTGTAAAATTCAGGTACATTAGTACATTAGGTGCCAAAAAAAATTGGACAAACCTCTGACTACCTTAGACATTAGACCTGTCATATCGCGCGCAAGGTAATATATATAATACTTCGACAACTTTTTATTATACATAGGATAATTATAATTATATATACTTTATTTGTAAACACATTCCCCGCTGCTGGGAATTAAAATTTCGCGAGAATATCAACGTAATACACAAAAATAAAATTATTTATTACAATATTCTGAGTTGGTCGACAACCAGCCTTAATCGGTATATTTTTTAAATTACGATAAATGCTTCAAGACTTGTAGTTTTCTAGACACATCACACAATTTTACAATTTTTGTGTCCAAAACAGATTTTTAGTCAACTAGTATAAACAACCTTCTCGCTCGCACATTTCAATATTTTTGAAGATATAATATAACTAAATGTAATTATGTGAAATCGCAGAGCGTCAGGGTCGAGAGAATAACAATGTAAAGTTTCAGTAAAAATATCACATTGATCCAAACAAGTCTTCCAACCCAAAAACTTCTACCAGTGCAACCAATTTTAGTGCACATTTTTTGGTTGGAAAACTAGTTTGGATCAATGTGATATTTTTACTGAACCTTTGCATTGTTATTCTCTCGACCCTGACGCTCTGCGATTTCACATAATTACATTTAGTTATATTATATCTTTAACAATTTTGAAATGTGCGAGCGAGAGGGTTCTCTGACCTTACCAGTCACCTTAATGTGGTATATTGTAGTTATACTTCTAACCTGACGTTTCCCCGTGTTTTCATAATACTTACTTACCCGGGTTATTCTATTCGAACTAAGTTCACAAGTTTTCTTTTTATATGGGGGGTTAAATAAAATCATGTTAAAAAACATGTTTATATTATGATCTCAAAATAGAATGGTTTCTGGTATTTTATCTTTCTTTCGTATAATAAAAATATGATGACATCACTCTTGTCTCATGTGGTCAGAGATTAAAGTTATATCAATTAATCAAATATTATATTATAATGTTGTAACTGTTGCTTCCATTAGACGTTGTTATAATATTCGTGTAAACTACATAAATAAGACTTGTTTATATAATATAGTTGAAATCTTTTCTTCCGTTACGAAATTAAATATTAGGTATATTATATTAATAATATTATATCGGTGTTATATTATATTTACAAAATGGGTGATATTGCCCTTTATGAAATACTGCTTTGTTGTGTCTGTTGTTTTAATTATATTATATTATCGAGAACGTTAGATAATCGCTAGAAAAAATATTTATTTTTATATATTATATATGTTAAAATAATTTGCATAAAAATACTCGAGTCATTGTCAAACAATATCACATCACAAAATGAATTTTAGAGCTTAACAAGTTATACGTATATAGCACGTTTATCAATGTCTTGTCAAACACTTACTGACGGATTCTTTTAAAATGTTTAAATAATAATAAAAATAAAGCTATTTTTCTTAAAATGTTGTGATCCGAGATACAAATACAATTTTAATTATGCTTGGTCCCTATAATATATATTATATAACATATCATTATTATAACAATGCATTAAACTACATTAAAAAAATTCATTACGTTCTATAGTAACTGATTAAATTATATCTGTTATAAACAATAATAATACCTAATATTTAACTAGATAGAAGCGGTTATAAATAATATAAAATATATAGGGATCATGCATATAAGTCAATTTGTACATTAGGGATGGAGCTTATATATAAAAGTTATAAATAAACCTGCTACGTGTTGTATCGGCCTAAATATTATTTTTTTATCTCTTTAAAATATTTAAGAATTAGCTTTTGCTAATATATATATATATCAAAGCTTCAAGCTATTTAATAATATAGTTTTATTATACAAAATATACTTAATGTACATCACTTTTACATAAAATGTTAAATATTAGTCGTCTTTTGATAGAGTTTAAATTATAGTACAGTATAGTGCATTTTAGACTTATTATATTTACTCGTGAATCTATATATTTGAACATTCCTAAGTAAACTGTTAAATAGGTATAAATATTATTTATATAAATACTATATTTACTATTTTTAAATACGTTTAAATGTTCCGTTATTTTATTTTAAGAAACGCTTTGCTCAATCAAAAATGATCAAACATAAAAAAACTATTCATACAGAATTTAATCATATTATTTTATAGCTAATAATGAATAATCCTGTTTAGAATAAAAGATGTAAAAAGATACATTAATATTTCTCTGTTATACGAAAGAGACTAGATTAATAATGCAATTTTATGAACAGATTATTACATTTACAGATTTACATTTAAAAAATATTTATATATATGATAATCGATTCACAAAAATAAACGTTTTAATGGTTGTTAATAAACTATACGAATAATCACTATTGAAGCAAAATGGTGCCATTATTGTTACCATTTTACTATAGTTTAAAAATAATAAATATTTTTTGACGTATTTTCATATTGTACTTAATTTTGTAATGTTTATTTCTTTTTTTTTATGTTTATAAAATGTTACTTTTTAACTTTAAGTAGTTTTTAAATTTAGTTGTGTTGTAAAATGTATATATTTTTGTTACTAGTTATAGTTAAAAGTTATTTGGCACAATCAATGTAAAAAAAAATAAACATCAAAAAAGTATTTATCGCCATCAATACCTACTATCAATATAAGGTTTGTCATTGGCCGTTTATAATTAAAAAAAAATAAAAAAAATCATAGATATAAAAATCACAAACTTTGTGCCAAGTAAGAGATTACCATCACGAATTTCAATTATTATAAATTTTCCTATATGTAAGTTGTTTAAGTTGACACCGACGAATTTAATGTACGTTTTTTTTATCAGCTGATCATTAAAATATGATAAAAATGCGAAAGTTTATTTTATTTTTAGGTATTATTAAAATGCAACATAATTTGTAAAATGTTAATTTGTTGAACTTGATATACATAATGTTAAATTATATCATGCTAATAATTAATAACAGTTAATATTATTCACTTCAGCAAAGTAATATTTGACATGTTTTGTTCTATAGTAGGTGCCAAATAACACCGCAATACTGGTCATTCACCCACCTTCAAAACGATGTCGCAAAATTCAATTTATGATTGGCTAATTCTGTCGCTTTCCATACAAACCTGTCGCTAAGACGGTAATCGCTCGAATCTCGTACTACTGTTTGTTTACCATTCATAAATATAATTTTGCGACATCGTTTTAAAGGTGGGTGAATGACCTGTATTGCGGTGTTATTTGGCACCTACTATAGCACTGAATTGTGTACTGATATTAGGTTAATTATGTTTAATTTTGCATGTTTTTGCTTTCATACACATTATCCTCACTAGCTCTGTTATGGCACATTTTTCGCTATTATTTAGCTGTTATATTGTTAGCTTTGTATGTTTTATTTATGGGAATATTTTTATTATATTCAGTTTTTTACTGTTGCTTATTTTAATTGATGTGCGTGTTTGATTGATCTATAGGATTTTATTGTGTCTGTGTATTTTACCATCGGTAACTTCTCATTGGTTACTGACCTTACAAACCGTTTTACGGAGTCACACATATTTCAAAATATCCAAAAATAGTATTTCAGGAAACACATTTGACATTTTTTTATTGATATAACAGGTTTTACAATTCAACTATTGTGTGACTCGAAGTCTTAACGGTTTTCTCTCAATATGTCATTAATGTCAACACAGTTGACAAGTCATTGTTACATGTAACAGCTAAATGGTAGCTTACGCGACTGTGTTACGTACCTTGTGGGGCTCATAAACCGTTCCAAATATCAAAAAAATAACCTATAACTGAACGAATTTGGAATGGTGGGTTTTTCGGCACAACGCTGGGTTATTTCTGCTTAAACACCCTGGTGGCGGAATGGCAGGATCAGTTCATATCTCGGAAGGTTTCGGTTGTAAATAAAATATAACAATCCGAGTGTGGACGTGCAACGCGCGGCGGTGGTTAAAAAATTGCACCAAAATTTTATTAAATATACCATTTTTGACCTAAAATTTGCGCTACCCTAAGCCAAGCCAAGCAAAAACATTCACATTTATCATAAAATCTGAATTTTATTAATATGTCATTCAAGAGATTTTTTTTGTTTTCAAATTGTGAACATAATTATATTTTAAAACATGCTGATCGTATAATTTGTAAAAATATATATATAAATTGAAAATCACATAAAATTTTCAGTCAAATTAGCTACATTTTCTGATACATCGTGGAATAAAGCAAGTTGCCAGTCACTCGAGTTAAATATGCAGTGAAATTAAAACTGTTTTGTAAAAATGTATGTCTTATCGCAAAATAAATCAAATTTCTTGTCATTTAAACTTAATTTTCGGTCAAATTAGTTAAAAAAAATAGTCAATTCGCGAAATCAATAGCATTTTCGATAATTGTAATTCAAATTTGAAGTAAATTTACTAAAATATATAAAAAATCGAGTTAGACTTATTAGCTGAATAGTTAAAAATTTGTTTAAAATCTAGCTGTCACTGTTTTACATAACCTGTTAGTAAGAGACAGCAATAATTTAAACAGCTGAATAAAGTCATGCAACAATATGAGCAGGTTAAAATTCGTTAAATTTTTCGTAAATTCGCGAAATAAAATAACATAATATCCGATCATAGTAGTCCAAATTTAAAAAAAATTTAGTTCAAAAGTAACTTGTCCGCCATTTTGAATGCCACCGCCCAGCGTTGTAGCCAGCCTCATTGGGAACGCCGACACAGCGCGTGAGCTCACCGCCCTAACGGTTGCAGGTCGAGACTCCAATGGGGAACGGACACAAGTGACGTCACAACCGATCCCGTGACGTCACAGCCCGAGCCGACGCGTGTGTCGACGTTTCTCTACAACTTACGGACCTCAATAGTGTAGTGTAACTACGGTTTACTTTTTTTTTAACTGTGCGCGCTGACTGGGTTTTTTTGACAAGCGGAATATATTACACGGTTTAAGTCGTAACTTTTTTTTGTGTTGCAATATGGTCTATTCTCTTGTTACATAGTTCTAAACTAATGTCTAAAGTACACGTATTAAGTCGAAAGTCGTCGTACGACGACTTGCGACTTAATATGTGTTGTTTAAGAGAATGAAACAATTGAGTTGCTACCAATGTCAAATCGATTATTTGGTTTCTTCTTATTTTCTCTGTTGATTTCTTAAAATTCAGGTGCTATGTGTTTTTTTGTACATCAATCACATTGATAGATTATATAAATCGGTTTATTTCGTCTAAAAAACCTAGTGAAACTACCTATAAAGATTTATATTCGCGTCTAAAAAATCTCAGTCAGTGTTCATTCAAAAACGCCACAGAGATTATCAACTGTTTATTTTGAGAATTTGCATCAGATATAAATAACAGTTGAAAATCTTATAGACTAATATTTTTTTCTTTGTTTTTGGGTCAACGCACACGGTACTTCTTTTGTAAATAATTTATCTTTTTTTTTATATTTCATGCTAAAGTTTTGATGTGTTAGTTTTGGTGGGAATTGCCGTGCGCGATGATCCCTATTCTCATTGCAATTGGGACGGTTTTGGCTCGTCAATGTTTACTGGGCCGACAAGCTTATTTTGTTTATAAATATGCATTCTTCAGATGTGTAAGAAATTGTCTGAAACTATTCGCCTCACAGATTTTAATAAACGTAGGAATTATAAAATTGATAAATATTGATTAAATTAGATGCGATATTGCAAAGTGACGAATGGCAAACACAGATTTTTCTAATAAAAAAACAGTTCAACCAATCAGAGGAACTTAAAATTGCGATAGTATTAAGCCCGTATGTTGGTTCACTGCTCAAGCACTGACCCGGACTCGAGCATAGATTTTTGTATGAAAATCTCTACTCAAATCTATGCTTGAGTAACGATTATCAGCGTACGTTATTAATTAAACAGCAATTTTGAACTGATATTTTCGTCACATAAAATTGTTATTTATTTCAAGAGTTCATCGACCGGTTATTAGGTAGTTACTAGTGTATGAGGTGTGCTGTGCCTTTCCCCAAATACTAGAGAGAGAAAGAGTTAACCAGTGTTACTGATTCAATAGACTGAATATATTTGGGAGCCAAAATCGGACCGTACGTAATAATCGCGGGAAATGGCTTAACTGAACGGAGTTTTTGGCTTTTGTTTACCAGAAATATAGTCTAATATAATATTATTTTACTAATGGTGTACTGGAGTATAAAACTTAGAACATTCTTTTCAACAACTTAATAAAGGAATTTTTAATGTAAAAAAAATAATTAATGAATAAAAATACATTCATGTAAATATGGTAATACTTCTTATTGCATATAAACGTTAAATATATTTATTCACAAAGAAAATTATGACCAATACAGCATTCAAAATATTACGAAATACACTGCAATCGTTTGCAACGGTTTGTAGATAGCTCAACTGTAAAAATGCTAATTCTATTTTTTCCTTTAATAAACATCAAATAAACGTAATATAATATTAAATTATATTTCTGGTGAATATTCAGATCGAATATAAAATTGTGAGCAGAAAAAGATGTATATTAAGCACTGTCTCACTGTATCACCTGATAAGTGAATGATATACGCGACTGGTTAGGTTTATAGGATGAAACGTGGCATGTTACGTGGCATGTCACGTTGGTTATGTGGCTTGTCACGTTGGTTACGTGACGTATCACTGTGGTTACGTAGCGTGACAGTAATCTATGCGACATGTCATAGAGATTAGGCGGCATGTTACATTGATTACTTGTCGAAATATGTCAATGAATATGTCGCATGACACGGTGGTTACGTGACATGTCACAGTGGTTACGTGACATGATCCGACACAGTTTCTACGTGTGGTATGTCAGTACGTAACGTGTCAAATTGGTTACGTAACGGGTCCGTGGTTGCGTCCCGAATGTATATTATGTAATAATGGGTCTGCCTGATCGCTGTTTTTAAATCTTGCTAGCTTCTTGTGATTGCGTATGGGAATATACATTATAAGCAAATATATTCGATACATAATATGAAAATACTACATTTTATATGAAATATAAATACAAGCTTTTGTGTATTCATAAACAAAGACTATTTTATAAAGTAAAATCATGATAATAATTTAGAATCGTCTTATAAACTAAATGATTCTCAGTTTCTCGCGACCAGATCCTAGAAGAACGTACCTACAACAAACTACGGTCTAGTTCTGGCTTCTTGCAAAGAATCCTTCTTAAGCTTTGATCTCGCGATCGTAACGCACAACGCTGCGGTATGCGACATGCGGCGCCGGACACATAATTGTATGGAAAACGTCTTGTATGGTCTCTTGTTACGTCGCAGTCTGCGTCAGCGGCGAAGAGCAAACGCGGTACTCTGCGTTGTGCCGCATACCGCAGCGTTGTGCGTTACGATCGCGGAAACGCTGCTTTAGAAAGATTCTAACAGTAAAATGACGGTTTTATGTTAGCTGAAAATTTATCAATAATAATTTTGTAAATATTATTCTCGAGATGCATCAGACTTATCGAATGTTTTAGTTATTGAAGGTTTATTTTCCCATACGCAAGACAGTTCAAGCTTTCGGGGTTTCGTATGTGACTATTCTTATGACTATAGTTAGATAGATGTTAAATAATTATAAAAATATAAAAAAAAAGATCGACTTAGCGTTGAGTGAATGAACAAACATTTATTAATTAGGGATTTAATAAAAAAAATATAAAAATAAAAATCTGTGTATAGATTTGGAATGTTCTATGGCAAATTGGTAAGTAGCTGAATCAATTATTTTAGTTTCTTTAAGTACTATTTTTTTTTAGTTTTAAAAATGTATTGGTGTTTTATTGTCTGTGGATATTTCTTATTTCATTAGTTTTCTTAAGATTTTTTCATACGCGAGTTTTTTTAGAGTGATGGAACGAGATTTCTCACCTAATGTTAAGTGGTCACTTTTGCCTATAATGTACGTGAGCACGTACACAATAAAAAAATATATATTAAAAATATATTACAACAGATAATAAAGTCCGATAAATATTCAGATAATAATATTAGTTTGTAGTATTAGTGATTTTTTGAGTCTGCTACTTTGTTACAGTAGAGTAAGTGTAAATACTTCTAAAATAATTTAGGTTTATACCTCGCTAGCCTAACGAGAGTAGGAAAACTAAAAAAAAAATGTTCAATAATCTTGTAAATGATCAACCTTTGGTATGCTATACGGGGATCCGCGCAACATACATTTTCTGTTGTCTGGATTGCATACTAGAAGTTAAAGTATCTGTGACATGCACAGTTGTATATGAAAAGGCCTGATATATGCACAGTTTTATATATGAAAAGGCCTGTTGCATGCATAGTTGTATATGAAAAGGCCTGTTACATGCACAGTTGTGCATAAAAAGTTCTGTTACATGCACAGTTGCATATGAAAAAGCCTGTTACATGCACAGTTGTATATGAAAAGGCCTGTTATATACACAGTTGTATATGAAAAGGCCTGTTACATGCACAATTGTATATGAAAAGGCCTGTTGCATGCACAGTTGTATATGAAAAGGCCTGTTGCATGCACAGTTGTATATGAAACGGTCTGTGACATGCACATTTGTATATGAAAGTGCCTATTACATGCAAAGTTGTATATGAAAGTGCCTATTACATGCACAGTTGTATATGAAAAGGCCTGTTACGTGCACAGTTGTATATGGAAAGGCCTGTGACATGTGCATTTAAATATTAACGTGTCTGTTACAGGCAATATTCAGGCAATGTGCATGTGAGCAAGGGATCTTATGCTCAATTTGGCCGATATTTTACTCTAATAGGGGTGAGGTCAAAATGTGGGTGAAACGCGTTTTCGACCGAGATATGACGTCATCAATATTAGATTAAAATCTCTTGAGCTGAGAGAGATCATAAGGCCCCAGGCACTGAAAAATTTACGTCCGCCCTTCGAACAAACTTTAGTAAATATATAAATAATTATATATATATATTAATAACATTTTATATTCTATCGGCCACGTTCTTAAATGTATGGAAAAATGTGATATATATATATATGGTTGGAATTCTATATTATAGTGGTTGTATATCGTACAGTATTGAAAGTTTGTGTGAATGCGATCACGGCTGAATGTATTTGGATGAGGGAATGGTATTGAATAGCTTGCAATGCGGGAACAGCGTGCGATGGACTTATACTTGAACGAGTGGACTGTGTGATAATTGGTTTTAGTTTTGGCTCAAACTTTTTTACCCTGCTAATTTTGGTCTCCGCTTAAAAGACAATTTACGAACGTCACCCTCAAAAATACCTATTATAGTTCAGACTGCCCCTGATTATCTATCACTAGCATCCGCCCGCGATTTCGGTCGTGTTCCTTTGGATCTCGTTAATTTTCCGGGATAAAAGTAGCCTATAATGTTAATCCGGGTCACGAACAATATATATTTCAAGTTTCATCCAAATCGAATCAGTAGTTTTTGCGTGAAAGAGGAACAAACATACCTACATACATCCTTCCTTACAAACTTTCGCGTTTATGATACCATCAGTTTGACATTAAATCAATCTTATTTTCTACTTTATTGTAGCAGTGTAGCCTTTTACTCGGGGGCAAGCAAGCAAGCTCGTATGAGTTAGTGGCCAACTCTGGTGACTGAGTTTTAAGGCCGCCTCAAGGCACCCGTCGTGCCTTAACGACTGCTAGAGCCGGGACAGTTTAACGTGCCCTCCGAAGCACGGAAACTTTCAGATGTAAATGCCACTAACGGTCACCCATCCAAATAGCCACCGCACAGAACGTTGCTTAACTTAGATAATCGGTTAAGATTGGCTTAACAAGGGGGGCAAAAATGTGGTATCAAAAAAATGCAGGGAAAAAAACATTGATCAAATCTAAAACCATCTCTTTCGTGTAGGTGGCCTTTAGCAAATAGTTATACATTATAATCCCTTGCGCTTTCAAAATAGCTCGTACTGTGGTTCGTTTTTCGAAACGGAACTGTGTATGGGCACATACCGGGTGGCTTATAGATTGGGTAGTAAGCTGCCTAAGGGACCTGCGACTTGAAATTCCAGCTGCCTTTAAGGCGTATGTATAAGGCAGACAACCCTCTCGCTCGCACATTTTAATATTTTTGAATATATAATATAACTAAATGTAATTATGTGAAATTGCAGAGCTTCAGGGTCGAGAGAATAACAATGCAAAGGTTCAGTAAAAATATCACATTGATCCAAACAAGTTTTCCGACCAGAAAACTTGTACCAATGCGATAAATTAAAGTGCACATTTTTGGGTTAGAAAACTTGTTTGGATCAATGTGATATTTTTATTGAACCTATGCATTGTTATTCTCTCGACCCTGAAGCTCTGCAATTTCACATAATTACATATAGTTATATTCTATCTTCAAAAATGTTGAAATGTGCGAGCGAGAAGGTTGTCTGACTTTACCCTTCGCCTTAATAACGTTTTCTTGTAGCCTGTTACTGCCCAATCTAACAGCGTGTTTCGACTAAAAACATTCACAACACAATCCTTACAAACGATTTGTTTTTACAATCGAGAAGATCCTTAAAACCATCTGCACAAGATTCAAAATGTCAAACATGCACAAGGTTTGGCGGTGGAAACGCAAATCGATATCTTCACAGAGTTGTGCATGTTTTATTGTGAATGTTTTGCAGTCGAAACGCACGGTAGGTACGAGTCCACGCTGTAGTTATACAATTGACGATGTTATATGAAAATTGTCATAAATATATTCGTACATCTCGTTTAATTGCTGAAATTAAAATAATATCTAAAAAAAACTTACTAACATTTACACCATTTAAGTAGTTTTTTTATCATTTTGAACTAGAGTTTAAATCTCTTGGCGTTATTTTTAATATATAAATGCACCAAAGTCGGCCTTTGGGGCATTAGGCTGCTTTTCCACTAGAGCTAAGGAGGTATTTGATATCCACCAATAGAGATCGTTTGTTTTCATAAACGATTAGCGGACCGTCCCGGCTTCGCACGGGTATTTAACAAAATAATTTCATTTTACACCTACTTTATTGTAGTTTTTTGGATCCCTAATTTTTTGGGAAATGTAATATGGCCTATGTCACCCGGGAATAGTGTAGTTTACCAACGGTGAATTTTTTTTTCAAATTGGTTTATTAGTTTCTGAGCCTATTCAGTACAAACAAATAATCAAATCTTTCCTTTATAGACTTATGGCCGAATACTCAAACGCCACTCAAACCCCACTCAATTTAAGTTCCGCTTAAATTATTGCCATCTCTTACAAATGAGTAATGTCAAACAGAGGGAAAGCAATTCTAAGTGGTGCTCAAATTTGAATGACTTTCGAGTATTCCAGCCATAGACATTCATTTATTTACTACTTGGCACCCAACATACAAAACATAGATAGGTAAAAGTTGAACAATAATAATAAAAATAACTAAAACAGTGAATTAAAAAAGAAAGAAAAAATACAATACCGTAAATTAGCTAAATGGTTCCTATATGTATACAATATGTGTCTGCCACAGCATCACATGGGTCCTAACTCAGCAAATTGCCTACTCTTTTAGCAGTAGGTGCTGTCATTCTGTTTATAATGGACAGGCGTCATGGCTCAGTCGATAGTAGCTCTGCCTTCTGTGCTGTGGGTTGTGGGTTCGATCCCCACCGAGAACAAACATTTGTGTGTGGCAAACATAGATGTTTGATCTGTGTCTGGGTGTTACTATATATTATAAATATGTATTTACAAAAAAAATAAAAAAATCAGCAATCTAGTTCCCATAGTACAAGCTCTGCTTAGTTTGGGACTAGAGGGCGTTGTGTGTAATGTCCAAAGATATTTATTAATTTATTTACAATATGATGCCTGCCACAGCAGCAAATGCAGTTTTAGCAGTAGGCGCTGTTATTCTGTTTATAATATTATTAGTATAGATTCCTATCGGTGGATATCAAACACATAATTAGCAACGTAGATTACTTCTGGGGGAAAAAACACTCTTCTGGTTTTCTTTCTGTACAGCTAAGCATGCCTCCTAATTTTTTTCTATTTGAAAAATGCACCTATATGATTACTTATACATATAACAGTTAATATAATTATGAGACAACAAAAATATGACTGAAACTAGCAACATTTTATACTTCTTCTTCTTTGAATTTATTTTAAAACTCCTAATAGATAGAACCAATAATAAATTATTTTTAAATTCTGATAAATATAATTTATACTGAGGTGTAGGTATTGTATTTTTCATTTAAAACTTGAAAACGTAAGTGACGTTTTAGTATTCGTGCGGTAACTTTTTGTCCTAAAAACTCAAGTTCAACCCAAAGCTATGACGCTAGGACATCCTAAATCCTCAGTTTTGAATAAGGTGTTCAAACGACTCGTGTTTTTTGTAGGGTAGAATAATATTTTGATTGATTTAGTAAGTAGTGGTAGGCCTATATAGGTTTTGAAAAACTGCATTTAATAACACCAATTTGACTTAATGTTTGATTATTCAAAATAACCGTTTTTAACCGTTAGTTTATTGAAATTAAATGTTTTTAGTTATCTAAAAACACAGTTATACTTACAAACGGTGAATAAGTTGGTTTTAATATTACCAAACTTCTCGCTTGCATATTTGAATACTTTTGAAGAGGTAATATCAACAGCTGAAAGTTATCCAACGTTTGTTAGTATAGAGCTGACGATACGATCATCATTTTATGTTATTTAGTCCAATTTACGTTAGTAGGTATTTAACAAATTTATTTTTAGTGAGTCCTATCTGTGCGGGCAAAGATCGTAGCAATAATTAAAATTATTGTAAAGTTCGACTTCATCTTATTCGAAATCTTAAACAATTTGAAGATCTATACGTTTTTCCAAAGATGTATGTTCTGAATTTATTTTTTTAGAAAACGTCTGACGGGATGCTTGTGCTGTTGTAAATATAGTTTTATACGAAGAATAAAGCATTCTTTCTGGAATTTTATTGTTTTATTTTATTACTATCTTCTAACCTTTAAAAGATAATAATCCTATTACGGACATAGGAGTGTGTATATACATACATATATACACACTCCTATGTCCGTATGTTCCTCTTTCACGCAAAAACTACTGATCCGATTTGGATGAAACTTGGAATATATATTGTTCGTGACCTGCGGGCCTAAGATGTGCACAGATGTGCACCGCCAGATATTTGTCATGTCGTTCTGTCAAAATGTAAGCATTTTGTACCAATTTAAGAACTAATGCAGTATCTGTGGTATTGTTGTCGAGAAACCGCGCCTTTGAATTTTCAACTTTTGACATTTTCTGCATGACTATTATCTCGTCCTCAGAGAGGTACGACGACTAAGAAGTGTCAAAAGTGTACATTAAGGCGCGTTTTGTCGACACCATTAGGTACCACAGATAATGCAATAGTTCCTAAACTGGTACAAAATGCTTACATTTTGACAGAACGACATGACAAATATCTCGCGGTGCGCATCTTAGGCCCGCTCGATTAACACAGGCTACTTTTTATCCCGGAAAATCCAACGGGACGCGAACGAAGTCGCGGGCAGAAGCTACTAGGTAAGTCATAATGCAACAACAGGTTTTTTGAGATGTTAGGTAGGTACCGGAGTATCTTCATAGTTGCTAGTGTAAAGTAGGCCCGCGATAAGCGCCTCTAGCGGGAGATTTGCAAACGATTTTACTCTATACAAAAACACGTTTCTCGTGTTGGGACCACCAGGAAATGAAGAAAGTGGTACCTACTAACTGAAGTGTTGTGTAGGTATCTACCAAGTTGTTAAGACGAGGCTGGAACAAGAGAACAAACATCCGTGTTTGCCACACACAAATGTTTGTTCTCGGTGGGGATCGAACCCACGACTCACAGCACGGAAGGCAGATCTATTACCGACTGGCTGTGACGTCTATTGAAAGGAGACGGGCAAAACTGTCAAACGAACTGACGTTTTCTACAAAAAAAAAACTAGGTCAGGAGATGGCGGTAAAAAAATCCGTTTGTATAAATGTACTCTGTGAAAAAAATATACAAGATTGAATAACAACATCGATTTATTACAATTACTAAAATTTATACTTATATTACAGGAATGTCAAGTAGGTAGGTGTTACAATAAAGATCGAAAAGCATTAAAATATATTTTTTTTATAATTGCATAGTTGACAGTTTTCGTTACTATGCTTTAGTAATGGAAATTAAAAAAAAAACACGAGTAGTTACCTATCTAGATCATAACTTTTATAATACATAGGTATGCGATGACCAAAAAATTGGTACCTATATATTAGGTAGATTAGGTGCCTAATAGGTACTATTCGTGACACGACACGAACTAAATATGTTGGTAAGTAGGTACTTTTGTAAAAAAATATTCACACAGAAGCAAATTTATGCATAGGTAGTTTAGAGAGTGGTAATCATAGGTCACGTTTACAATTCCCTATATTTTTTATATAAGATAATGTACGTAATGAGGTTCTATACCTATAGGATATTTCGAGAATAGGTAAAGACAAGTTTTCTTTTTATTTTAGATTAATGTGAATTCTGAAGCACAAGGTTAAGTATTTTTTCGAATCAATACGAAAATAGACTTAAGTTTTGCAATTAAATATGTAAAAAAATACAAAATTTAGTATCAAAACGAATAGAAAATATTTTTCCATACTTTTTTTTCCTGAAAATATAGCAACGATAAAACATACTTTCATCTTAAAATATTTTTTCTCTGAAATCAGTCATTTTAAAATAAAAAAACGTCAATAAATTATGTAATAAGGGTTAAAAGTTACATTTCGACAACATTTAGTTTACTGTTTTGACATTTTCTAGAACCAGTAGGGCTACTCTTGACCACCGCCGTTCCAAATTGGATCCGGATTTTGACAGATCTCGTGTCATTTTGTACTGAAAAATGACATGATTTCTGTCAAATTCCGTGAATCCGGATTGGAACTGTGGTCGAGAGTAACCCACCAGGGGCCTTATTCACTATGACCAATACAAGCGCGTTACGCAGCACGACAAGACAGCGGCGTGAAATCGCCCTATGCCTATGCCGTATTTCCTATGCCATAAATGTCATTCCTTACGGTGACGTCATACGGTTACGGCAAGGAATCTCCTAAGTCATACAGAATAATGCCCCAGTTAGTTTCTTATCAACAATAATTAACTCTATAGGTACAGCCTTGCTTGACTATCCTTCAAATAACACACTCATACAATAGAAAACATCATCAAAATTGGTAAAGTTTTGTTGTTTATATTTAAAAAAAGTTAACCGTGCAACAAAAAAAAACCAACGATTTTCTTGTATGTAAATACTTTCCAATAACAAATTTAAACATACACTTCTTCTTCTTTTAAGTAAGTATACAATTTAATAGCCTCTGTTTATCTTTTCGACAACCTAATCACTCTTAAATTCTGTCAATAAACTTTCAAAAAAGTCAGTGTCAATAATATTACTAACAAAAAAAAACAAATAATGACTAAGATAGTCAAGGAGCTAACCCAACATCAAAATACATAACCCGACATCCAATCCTAGGCCGTTGACGTCATTCTCAAATTTACTTCTTCTTCTTTAATAGTTTTGCTTTCCTTTTCTCTTCTTTTTTCGTTTCCTTCTCCTTTATGGACTTGTACAGCTTGTATGCAAAGAATACTGAAAAGAAAAAAAAACATTTTTTAAAAAACACAAAATTCTAGACCAAATTTGGTCCAACCTAGTGCGGGGTCCATTGTATATTTTTGAAGCCTATGTATGCTGATTGCCAAATAATAGTATATTATGCAACTAGTGAATAAAAGACGGATTTAAAGCGAGGGCCATAAATGAAAAACGAGCAAGTGCATGATAATTGAATCACGAGCGTAGCGAGCGATTCAAGTGTTAGAATCCTGAACGACGTGAGTGGTTCATGGCCCTCGGTATACATCCGTTTTATTCAAGAGTTGCATACTATACTTTATACCATGACTACTTACGAGAAAAAGAAATATTGGAGGTTGTATAGCCAATGCTATACAACCTCCGTGCGCAAAAACAAGAATTAGATGGAGGACAAATATATTAGTGTGTTCTAAATTCAAACACCAGTAAAAGTACTTTTTATTCACTGTTTTTAGTGTGTAAAATAAGCTTTTTAGAGGGGGAATGGTATAAACACTTTTTTCTACTACGTTTTTGCCATGATTATTTTATAAAACAAAATTAGACACAAATGAAAAAAACAGTCAATTCACGGCAAACTAACTGAAAAACTATTCCAATTACCTACCAGTCGTGTCAGACAATGGTATCGATTCTCTTGTTGCATTTTTCTAAACTAACCTAATTTGACACACTAAATTTTGCCGTCCCTTTCTCATAAACTGAAACGAAAAAGACGGCTATAGTTTTAGAACTGTCAAATTAGGTCAGTTTAGAAAAATGCAACAAGTGAATCGATACGAATAAGACCGTAAAGAACGCTAAAATATTCTAGATTCTAGAAGGTTGACGCAAAAACTTGATATAAGATCGACAAGTTGAACTTTTGTTTGATCTTGTATAAGTACATAGGTATACAAAAGTATAAACAAAACGAGATAAGTAAAGATAAAAGTTGGTATTAAACATTTTGTACCTTTCTTCTTGACAATTAAGTACGATGCTGTATCTAAGTGCAAGAAGATTTTATCCACCGGGCCTAAGATGCGCACCGCGAGATATTTGTCATGTCGTTCTGTCAAAATGTAAGCATTTTGTACCAGTTTAGGAACTATTGCATGATCTGTGGTACCTAATGGTGTCGACAAAACGCGCCATAATGTACACTTTTGGCACTTCTTAGTCGTCGTACCTCTCTGAGGACGAGATAATAGTCATGCAGAAATGTCAAAAGTTGAAAATTCAAAGGCGCGGTTTCTCGACAACAATACCACAGATACTGCAATAGTTCTTAAACTGGTACAAAATGCTTACATTTTGACAGAACGACATGACAAATATCTCGCGGTGCGCATCTTAGGCCCGCACGTGTTAAGAGTACCTAACTTATGCGTTTTTTTTCTACAATTTTCACTACTATACCTCTATTCAGAAAATTAATACTATACATCATACTATACTACACATAACTAATGTAAGTATAGCATACGTAATATTTACCTACACCAAATGTAAATGTGTTTGTCAAGTAAGGCTTTGAGATTAATAGTTTTTCCAACTGATAGAAGGGTCATTTTAGAATACCTATATCTGCATGAATACCTATTTATATTTAGATCATGAAACGGAAACCTCCTTGCATAAAAGGGTTAGTTACCCTCCGCATTAGTCCCCATAGGCTTATAGGTACTTACCTAGGCATAAAGTAGAAAACCCGAGTAGGTACTGCTATTTGCGTATCTACGGTCGATAACTTTTAGGACATTTCAAAGCGACTTATTAATTAGGATAATAATCATAGCTTAACATTTTGAAATCAGAATCGCATCCTAATCCCGATAATTTTTATCAACACGTATTTCCAACAGATAAAAAAAACTATAAATCTATTAAACATACCAACAATAATAAAGATAAACAAAACCCCTGCTGCTACAATGTAGATTTGGTTCACTATGGCTGTTCCTATGGCCTCTTCTAAGCCACTGAGGTCCATAGAATTCGGGTCTTGCAGTCTCGAGCTGATTTTATTAGCAAGACCTTCTTTTATTCTACTCGTGAACGCTTCTTTATCGCTGTCGCTCATAGAATTGAACTGCGCTAACACTCCTTGTAATTTCTGTCTGATTTCTTCAGATTCCTCATCTTCAGGGGTCGTGGCCACCATTTTTTGTAACACAGTCATAACGTCCATGTTTTTTATTGTTTCTGTCAGTTTTTCGCTGATGAGCCCCCCTAGGTTCATCCCTGAAGGTCCTGCTTGGTCGGCTGGGATGTCGTCCGCCATTTTGCTAGTTTGTAAAATTTGTGTTGAATAAAAACAATTGTTTTGCAATAATTTTCTACGATTTCGTTTGCATGGAAATAAATTACCGAGTTTTTTTTGTATCTATCTAGTGAATGATTTATACTTAGGTACCAAAAAGGTGGCAACACTTATAAAAAGCGCTTTACTGGATCAAACAATAAACTTTTGATACAAGCTTCAAGCAATAAACTTTTGATATACAAACTACCACCGATATTTCCACTTGATACAAGATACAGATAATACACGAACATCAAATAGCAGAAATTCAGTAAGACTAAGGGATCTTGTGTAGATAATTTTAGAGCTGCCCTTTTAGTTGGATTGGCGCCAAATTAGACGCATTCTATACAATTACAATGTATGGAGTTTAGGCGCCATTTTGAAAACCACCTGGTTTTCAAAATGGCTACTCTATGGTTACTATATACCTATATAGTAACCATAGAGTAGTATACAAAAAAAATAGTAACGCTTATTTTACCGGAACGCGAACGAAGTCACGGGCGGAAGTACCTACCTATGGAAAATAAAACAAAGCAAACGAAATCGCAAAAAAACTTGACCTACATTTAGGTATATAAATTGTTATTTATATAATATGACTATTTATACAATTACTAATGTACTTATTATTATTATCTTGTATTATTACAATAATTTCAAAGTGATAACTTACCACTCAACGCGTCGACGATTCAAGATAAACTAAATGGCTTATCTAAAATACCAAATGGAACTACCACAAGTCTACGTTTTAAAGTCGATAGTGAGTTGCTGATAAAGCGCCCTCTAGTAACTACATTCAGAATAATCAATTACCTACTACCTATTACTGTTTTAATAAGTCTTGTACATCGAAATATTTTTATATGCATTATTGCATATTATGCATATTTACTAAATAAACGATTCTGATTCCGAAAATCGAGTTTGTCTGTTTGTTTGTTCGCGAATCACGCCTAAACTACTGGACCAATTTCAATGAAACTTATAGGTACAATTCGAAGCCTTTTTCGCGGATTGAAACATAGGCTATATTTGAAATCAAAGACGTGGATTCTTAGATACAACTTGAAATCTCTAGACCTAAAGCTGCCATTTGCTACGAGGTTCAACGTATGCTGGTTGACAGATATTTTCGTGGAAAGTTTCGCACGCGTACTAGGTAATTTTTATTTCATTGTGTCTTTGTAGGTATGTGTTTTTGCTTAAAATAAATAATTTCTATTACTATAAGTCGCGGGTATCAGCTAGTCTACCGATAAAACTCGAAAGCGAGTTAAATCTTTTAAAAACTTATAGTAGAGTAGGCTACCTGGCTGATTAGCTGTAGCGGTGTACAGAGAAATTATATTTAATGACTTTTCATTTGCCAATTACTATTGAGGTGCGTCCAGAAGGAAGGTAAGGAGGCCTACCTATTTACAGTATCTTCCGTTTATTCCCACTTGTTCTGTTGAGTCATATCCAACGACATTTTTATCGGCTGGACTTTAACACACAGCACTCTCAAGTCCCAAACTAAGCAAAGCTTGTACGATTACGATTACTTGTAAGATTACTGATAGAATACTTAATGTATTTTTTTTGTAAAAACATACATAATAACACCCAGACACAGAACAAACATCTATGGCAAACACAAATGTTTGTTCTCGGTGGGGATCGAACCCACGACCCACAGCACAGACTGAAACTTGATTATATTGTCCGTGACCTGGATTAATTACTTTTTGTTTAGGCTACTTTTTATTCCGGAAAAACAACAGGATCCAACGGGACGCGAACGAAGTCGCGGGCGGAAGTTAGTAAAATTACATACCAACATTACCTACAGTAACGTGTCGATAAATAAATAATCTGTTAATTTGTTTCAACTGTTATCTAGTTTTTAAATTCGGTACGTCGATAACTTGATAAATGATCCCGTTGGTTGTAAGTAAATAATATTTGATAAATAAGACATAGTTGCATTGATTTTATCTAAAGGTCTAAAGTAACATTTAACCTTTGGAGTGTCAAAGGTGAAACATGGGTGAAATATGAGTTTAAAGGTTAAAAACTGGTGAATAGACCCTTTTTGAAGTGCCCCGTACTGCACTCACTGTTTATTCATTGCATGAGTTTCTAGAAGAAAATTAACATTCGAAAACTAGCTACATAAATATGCCACCTAGTGCCTACATAGATATACCTGAACAAACTGCTGTGCCCTAATAGAGTTTATGTTTGCTACACTACCTAATAACATCTATAAAACAACAAGTACAATAAACGATTTGAATTTGAGAAAACGTCAGCAGAAAGAACCTGAGTGTTTTTTTTATGTCTTTTTTTATTTTATTTTAGGGACGTTGAGTCGACTCACGACTATGTCGGTCCCATATTGAATTCTACCGACTCATTGACTAGCTTGAGCGTGGATCGGTACAGTATGATAACCGTCTCAGATGTCTGAGAAGCCAGCACACTAGGAAACAAGCCCACGTCAAGCCAATTAATGTTACATGTCGCAACCAGATTATCTCTCATAGTTTTACTCCGAGCGCACTCCCTTAGAACCTGAGAGAGCGGCGTGAAATCGCCCTATGCCTATGCCGTATTTCCTATGCCATAAATGTCATTCATTACGGTGAGGTCATACGGTTACGGCATGGAATCTCCTAAGTCATACAGAATAATGCCCCTGAGTGTTAAAAGGATACAGTACCTCTATCACGAAGAAATCTGACAGTCCCCGCGTTAGCATATTCGAGTTATATTGCGCGTCAATGCCAGCTCGACTGCCAACCGTTGTAGTGTCACCCCGCAGTGTATCTCGGATACGCTAGCGTTACGATACGTTGACAATTGTCACATTTATTCTTGATCAAGGCACTGAACGCTCACGCTAGCCATCTAGCCTTGGTCTCACGATCGTAACGCACAACGCTGCGGTGTGCAGCACAACGCAGAGTACCGCATTTGCTCGTCGCCGCTGACGCAGACTGCGACGTAACAAAAGACCATACTAGACGTATTATTCATTAATATTCATATCATTTATTGCAATTATTATGATACATGGTGAGCTCTTAAGATTAAAATAGTAGTGCATAATAGCCCTTAAGCTTAGGGCATAGCAATATTTGGAGTGGAAGCGGCCCGTAATTTGAGTGAAGTTAAAATTAAACTAGTTGTTTGTGTTCATTTCAATTAAGTTACAACGCAGCCAGTTCATCATTGAAAAAGTCATTTAAATTATAATAGCATTTTTTAATTAATAAGTCCTTCAATTTGCTTTCAAACGTTCTATCCTTTTCTATCTCTTTAAATTGTTCGGGAATTTTATTGTAAATGATGGTGCCATTGTTGTTGTGCCGGAACTATGAATTTGTAGTTTAGAATGAGGTACAACTAATTTGTGCTTAAATCTGCACGGGTAAAGTCGTGGCAGGTTTGTTTTTTATTCGGGTATTTTCTAAAAAACTTACAGGCTTCGAATATGTAGATACTTGTTAGTGTTAAAATTTATAGGCTACGAAAATGTTCTTGGCAGCTCTCCGGGAGCTTTATATTGGCTAGGGTACGTATGCATGACTTTTGTAGAACAAAGATGTCTTGGATATCTACACTGTTACCCCAAAGGATAATGCCATTTGTGAGCCAAGCAAATGCATAGGCGTAATAAGCAGTTGTTGAAGTTTGTAGGTCTGTTGCTTTTCTAAGTTCTCTGAGGGCATATGTGAAACTTGACAGTTTGGACCTTATTTTTTGGATATGGCTTTTCCAATTTACGTGAGAGTCTATGTTTAATCCTAGGAGTGTAAAAGAGTCGGTACATTCTAACTTAATATTATTATATGTAAATATTAAGTAAATATTACGTTTTCCATACAATTATGTGTCCGGCGCTGCATGCTGCATACCGCTGCGATCGCGAGACCAAGACATTAGAATAAATTTTGAAGGGTACTTACAAACGATAGCAAAGATTACGATCACGAACAGCACTGCCAATAACGCTCCACTGCCGTAACTCCCAAAGACCTGAGGCACATCGCCCCTTAACAGACCTCGGAGGTTCTCCCTCACTTCATCAGACAAATCTGCTGTTTCAATCAGCTCAAGGACATCTTTTCTTGAAGGATTTTCCTTATTACCACTGCTTGCTAGCAACTCTTCCAGTTTTTGCAGGCTTTCCAAATCAGGGCCTTCCATTTTCGATATTTCTTATAATGAGACTGTTTTTGATTTTTTCCAACACTGCGCGACTGAGCGCTGAATGACTTATCTGAGTTGGTATATTGGAAGCGTGGAGCCACGTATGGAAATCAGGTGCAGTGTAAGTTGCTAGCTTTTGTTTAATATACGAGTAGTATAATAATAACTAGCCGTCGCCCGCGGCGTTGCTCGCGTTCTAAATAGACCCTTTATATTAGTGTGACTTTTCAAAATTCTTTTCTTAGTGCATCCCCCCTATCCTTATATAGTGTAGGGGCACTATATAAGGATACTACACTATATAAGGATATTTTATAGTGATAATGAATTTTTGAATTGTGTAATGATTATTATCTTATGCATTGACTAATTATTTTATTCATTTATCTAATTATTTTGCACGATTTTTATATTATTATTCAATTTTTCTTATTATATGACGTCGTTTTTAATTTTTATTTAAATTTAAAATGTATCTAATATTTGCATACCAATATTTGGTGAAATGTGAGAGACAATGTACCTATTATTAAGATCTGGCTTATACCATGTTTCTAGCAAATAAACAAATTCATTTCATTTCATTTCATTTCATTTCATTACCCTCCCAATTTAATACCTAAAGGATTTACGGTTTAGGCTGTGCATTGATTATCAGTCAGCTTCAAAAGAGTTTTATATATATTGACTAGTTATATATATTGATAATGAGGCCTTTGAATCTTGCCTAGAAGATTTATACATGTGGCCAAATTGACTGTTGAAATGACGGACAGAGGCTATATAGAAGAAAAGAAGAAGATTTATATGTCACAAGGCAATTTTAAGCCATACCTCAATGGACGGGACGCTGCAGTGTTTGGGCCTTATGGCCTAATACTCAAACGCCACTTAAATTAAGTTCACGCTTAAATTATTGCCATCTCTTACAAATGTCAAACAGAGGCAGAGCAATTTTAAGTGGTGCTCAAATTTGAGTGACGTTTCAGTATTCCGGCCTTAGTGTGTCTACCAAAGTGACTGTTATCATTTAAAAACGGTAACTCTTATAACTTGTACCATACACCAAAGATTTTGATAACACAAGTGTCTTTCTGGGTCTTATACTTATTGATAATGATAATGTTTGTTTGACTGTAAATTGTATTGATAAAGATAAAGCCAGGTTATTAAGCAACGTCAGAGGCCTTAAGGCGGCCTAAAAACTCCGTAACGGGACGGTAATTGTTTATCAGAGCCCCGAGTCTGTGCATTTGTTTTGACTTTCGACTCGAGTATTGCGCACGCAAACGCATTCGCAAAGTGAGAAATTTTGTATGAAGCCCGGATAAGCGCCTCTAGCGGGCAGACTCGGGGTCTGATAAACAATTACCGTCCCGTTACGTCGTGCAGTCGGGTAAAAATTTTTAAAAAAAACTTATCATTATAACTAAATGTAATTATGTGAAATTGCAGAGCTTCAAGGTCGAGAGAATAACAATGCAAAGGTTCAATAAAAATATCACATTGATACAAACAAGTTTTCCGACCAAAAAACTTATACCAATGCGATAAATTATAGTGCACATTTTTTGGTTAGAAAACTTGTTTGGATCAATGTGATATTTTTATTGAACCTTTGCATTGTTATTCTCTCGACCTTGAAGCTCTGCAATTTCACATAATTACATTTAGTTATATTATATCTTCAAAAAATGTTGAAATATGCGAGCGAGAGGGTTGTCTGCCTTTTACATACGCCTTATGTAAGTTTAGGAAAATACTACAACAGGGTCTGCACTAATTTATTATTTATTTTTATTTAATAAAAACCCTTAAGAGCGGCCAATCCGTCTATCTTTTCATACAAACGCTCGTACGTGATTATGGCGTTGTAACAGATATTTCTTTGAAACTTTTGAACTAATAGGTATCTTGTGCATTATATCTAGGTTTCTATTGAAACGCAAAATCAAATTTTTAAGAAACAAATTCAGTACAAGCCTCCAAAAATCAGCTTTTTTGCACAAATTTTATACGAAGTTTGGGCGTTTATAATGTACTCATTAATTGTAACCGGAAAGAAATATTTGTATAGAAACCTTGCAAATGTAATGGAGTTTCTAAATGTAAAACTTTTTTTTCATAATCTTGTAAGGCTTACGAAAAAACACGTATTTCTTGGAACAGGTTTTATGAAATTTCCGCACACAATTTTTCTTTCAATGTTATCGCGTTCTCACTTGCTTGTTAGCCATGTGGCATTGCGCTGGATGAAACAACAAACTTTTTGGCCATGCTCGCGTTGCCGTTCGTCGGACGGGGTTGGGCCCTCTTAAGTGTTTTATTTTCTTATATAATTCCTCTAAGCATTCCAAGATAAGTTTTTTGTAGATGACCTGGAATTTTTGCTCTCGAGCATAGTATTAGGTGCTTTGCTACCGATTCTATTGAACAAGTAAAGTCGCAGAAAACAACAATATTCAAATAACACGTGGAAATAATTGATTAATAATATTGAAGAAAAATTATGTATAGCTATAAAATTGATTAAAATACCTACATTTACAAAGCTAGGTAATGTAAAGTAGGTACTATAGTAGGTGCCGAATAACACGGTAATACAGGTCATTCACCCACCTTTACCTTGATGTTGCAAAATACAATTTATGTATGGTAAACAAACAGTACTACGAGATTCGAGCAATTACCTTCTTAGCGACAGGTTTGTATGGAAAGTGACAGAATTAGCCATTCATAAATTGAATTATGCGACATTGTGGTGAAGTTAGGTGAATGACCTGTATTGCGGTGTTATTTGGCACCTATACCTAATAGACAGGTAATATTACACATGGAGATTTGGGCAGCGCATATATTAGGTTTGACAGGCGTCATGGCTCAGTCGGTAGTAGCTCTGCCTTCCGTGCTGTGGGTCGTGGGTTCGATCTCCACCGAGAACAAACATTTGTGTTGTAAACATAGATGTTTGTTATGTGTCTGGGTGTTTCTATGTATTATAAGTATGTATTTACAAAAAAAAATGTATGTATGTATTCTATCAGCCATCTAGTTCCCATCGTACAAGCTTTGCTTAGTTTGGGACTAGAAGGCGTTGTGTTAAAATGTCCATGAATATTTATTTTATTTATTTTAGGTACTCATGATTCTCAGTACAAAAATATAGTTTACGTGAAGATTTTTTTTTATTATGTATAAGCCTCCTTTCCTCAGGTGACCTAGAGTGACCTAGGGTGACCTAGAGTAATCGAATAGCCTCAGGTGGCCTAGCGTGGCCTAGGATGGCCTAGCGTGACCTAGGGAGGCCTAGGGTGATCGAATAGCCTCAGGTGACCTAGAGAGGCCTAGGGTGACCTAGGGAAACCTAGAGTGATCGAATAGCCTTAGGTGACCTAGAGTGACCTAGGGTGATCGAATAGCCTCAGGTGACCTAGCGTGACCTAGAGTGACCTAGGGTGACCTAGGGAGGCCTAGGGTGATCGAATAGCCTCAGGTGACCTAGCGTGACCTAGGGTGACCTAGGGAGGCCTAGGGTGACCTAAGGAGGCCTAGGGTGATTGAATAGCCTCAGGTGAAAAATATGAGTAGGTTAGGTTAGTATAAAAAATGCGAGCGAAGCGAGCCCATCCATCGCTTAAATTCCGTTATTAGCCCCTAGTTCTGTTATGGTTGACTTCAGAGGTCAATGACTTTAACGAAAGATACCCCTTCTTACACCCCCTACCGGATGTAATCATAAAAAAGGGTGCTTATACATACATAATTTTTTTGTTCAAAAATTTTCTATGTCTTTTTACTACTGCACACCCTTTGCTGTACTCTGACCGAACTTTCTGGTTACACATAAAATGTGGTGTAAAAATCAGATTGCAACAGGTAGAAAACATCCCATTGTATTTTGATGCTACTGGATACAAATCACATTCTAAACGTATGTGAATACTATGATACGATAGCTAGATGATATTGTAAGGTTTCTTACTTGATAATCCAGCCATAATAATCCCAGGAAGAATAAAAACATCGTTTGAAAACGCCAGCTCTAATGGGCCATCCGGACCACCGCTAAGATCGACCATTTTTAGATAATACTGAGATTTTTCTTCTAATACTGCACTCGGTTTACTTTACGGTCTATTGAGATCCTAATTTACATCATCTTTTCAACAAAAATTGTGTTTTATTCGTGGAAACCCGAAAATCACAAAACACAATAACATAAAAAATTTTTTTCTACAGATGACTGCAGATGACTGACATTGACTTGATTGACATGACAGCACCCCACAATGACATACAGAACTAGTGAATGAAGTAGGTAACAGCGCTTTGTTTTTTCCGGTATTTTCCGAAAACCAAGCAATCCAATGTGTGTATTAGAAATGTATTATTATGATAAAAAATGAACCTACTAAATTCTATATTAGTTCATAATATAAAGTGTTACCTGCTATTTTGACATATTCGGGTATTGTGTATACGTGTCTAATATGGCCAATTAAGTAGAGGCGTTTCTAAGTAGAAGAGGAGTGAATGTGTAAGTAGGTTTTGTGAGTTAAGTAACAATAGTATTAGTATTACCTACAACGCATAAAGCTTTGGGTTTAGAAGAAGTTGAAGTTGAGTTTGAAACAACGATTTTTATAAACATACATTTATTCTCGTAAATACACAGATTTATGTATATCATTTGGCCTTATAAAGTAACATTAGTGTAAACAATACTAAAACAATATTCCACTAATGAGACATTGCGATACAACAGTTTAATTACGATAACTATAATACAAAACTAAAGTAAATATATCATAGGTACTTAAATCAAAGATAAAAGATTAATCAATCAATAAAATAGGTTGGAATGTGTTGACCGTTAAAAGCTGCAATGCCATTCAAAATAACAATAAATTTAGTTAAAATTACATTAGTTATACATTTTTATTTACATTTTATTATATACCAAATTATTAAATTCTATGTTAGTCATAATTTGGACGTGATGAATGTACCAATTTGAAGTCCCCCAACATGAGAAAGAATTATCACAGAATAATTTGAGGTGATCTTCAAATAAATTCAATTAAATTTTGGCCCCTTTTTTTTCGTTTATAAAATTATTCATCAAAAATTCATCCTAAACATTTGCTTTAGATATTCGTTATATTGAGTGTAAATTATGAATAAAATTTTATTATTATTGTATTTCATTTGAAGGCACTAACGAATGACATTGAGCGTTTGACACATAAACCTAAAGTTATCACCGAAATCTTAGTTTATTAAATAAAATATAGCGAAATGTTGTCACATTACTGGTTACGAATTTTGAGATTCTAGAATAAAGTTTAGAAGATACCTAAAAGAGTCTACCTAATTTAACTATTATCACTGAATAAAATCGATTAAAATAACCAATAACATGGCAACACACATCTTTACAATGTACCAATGTTTGGGTTCACACAACGATTTTTAATTTATATATTTTGTATACTGTTTTAGTTGTATGAACGAAAACAATTTTGTAATTTTTTTTTTTTTTAATTAACCTATTTCGTCCCACTGCTGGGCAAAGGTCTCCCCCAAAGACTTCCAATGCTCTCTGTCCCGAGCTTCCTCCCACCATCCTCTCTCGAAGGCGTCTAGTTCGTCGCGCCAACGCTTCCTTGGCCGACCCCGATATCTATTTTGTAATATTAACTAAAAATAATTATCTAGTTATTATTTTACACCGCAGTAAAATTATTAATTCTTCTTCAAGGGATCAAGGTTCTCTATTGAAAAATCATCGTTTCCAAAGGTGATCCCCCTGCTGAAGCCATCCTATGGACAAGAAAAGATCAAGTTATTTTTATGATACATATTTTGATGAAAACCCGTTTATAATAAAAACTTACCAATCTTGTGGCTGTTAACATATAAATTAAATTGATTAATTATGAAAAAAAAAAAAATATCCTAAATTAGTCAACATGCTCCAATTTTGTAAGTTCAACTAATTTGGTTAAAATGAAAGCACCTCAAACTATCAACATTTTGCTAAACCACGGATTAGAGAAAGCTACAACCGCTTCCAACTGTTACCAACCTTCATCTCCGAAATAGTCTTATCCAAGAACCCATTGAAACTCTTATCCAACTCAACAGTCTGTTTCTCGCTCAGATTCCCAAAACCATTGAAAGTATTCCCGTATCCGTTTGCAAATATATTTCCACCCTTTTGGGTTTCAAAGGGGTCGTACCCGCTCAGTCCGTTGGTGAACGAGTTTGTGCTCGAGTTGAAAACTGAAATTGGGAGGCTAAAGTCGCTGAGATCGTAGTTCGGTCGGTTGGAAGGTGACGAGAACTGGTTCTGGGTTTGCGGCACAAAGAGAGTTGAGCCGAACAGGTCGTTTCCGTTAACAGGTGAGGGTTGTACCATTTGGATCGGCTGCACCGCTTGCACTGGGGTAGATTGGCGTTTTGGCGTCTTTGGAGGTGGAGGCACTGGAAAAGAATAATTATTTACATTTAAGAAAATTTATGGACTTCTTTTAAACACAAGTTAAATACGCGGAGAGTATTGGTACAAAAAATCCCTCTCCAGATCTGCTTGTAAAATATATTAAATTAAACAACGCGCTTTGGAATCGAAAAGAGATCCAATATTAAAAATCAATCGTAATAAAATACTCACAAACAAGCGTCTGGGAAACAGTATTTTCAACAGGCGCTGAGTAGCGAGGTGCGGGCTCCGTTTCAAAGGCACGGGGGTCAAAATCTGCAAAAAGTACGTTATGAATAAATAAGTTAATTATAAAACTTTATTGATCCGTGTATCTTCGTAACAAATGCCCGAGATCTCTTTAAAACTGCACGTTCAGAGCTGATGAATAGGTATATCTTCATAATTTGGAAACGGTTTTTTACCAAAGCTAAGAATCATCTTTTGAACTCCATTAGATACCAGTTTTACTTCCTGCAGGCCTAGGATACGCACGCGAGATATTTGTCATGTTTTTCTGTCAAAGAGTAAGCATTTTGCACCAGTTTAAGAACTATTGCATTATCTGTGGTAATGCTGTTGAGAAACTGCGCCTTTGAATCTTCAACTTTCAACATTTCTGCATGACTATTAACTCGTCCTCAAAAAGGTTCGACGACTAACAAGTGTCAAAAGTGTACAATAAGAAGGCGCGTTTTGTCGACAGCATTACCACAGATAATGCAATAGTCCATAAACTGGTACAAAATGCTTACACTTTGACAGAACGACATGACAAATATCTCGCGTGCGCATCCTAGGCACGCTGATAAGGGTGCTAGTCGTTTATGTTGAGATCTACATCATTATCTACAATAATCCACATACAAAACTATGTATTTTATAAAATAATACTTGCCGCTGTCATCGTCTGAAGGGAAAACTAAGTTTTCAAGTTTTGGCCCTACTACTGGGTTCTTGTTGGATGAGTAATCATTCCTTCTGAAACAACAAAATAATTCCCATTTAATTATAATTATTTAAAAAAAAAATCTTATACCGTTGTTTAATGCGTAGGTATTTAGACGTCGAAAATAAATAATGCGACAAATACCAAACTGCAAATTTATCGTTCTTAGAAAACATTCAGTCATTTTCTTTTCATTCAAAACTGTTTTTACCGCAAATTAGACTATACTTACACAGAATTAAAGTTGATTTTTCCATTGTGTTTTTCCGGTGGTGGTGTTGCCAGCAACAAGTTGTTATCGTTGCTCGAGTTGAAAGTGTCTGTGGAATTGTTTGACATTGCGTCTGCACCTGGAAAATAACACTAGTGTTAAAATAACTATAATAATGTTACAACAGAAATTTCGGAAAATAACCGGTAGAAAAGAGTCTTCGTACAACACTATGAACTTTTGTAGTTCTGAAAATTACGGCACACCCAGACAGTGCTACTAAGTAATCGAGTAAAATGGTAAAATGTTTTGAGTCTTGAACTAGTGAGCCACGTTGGCCAACTGATTTGTAGTAGGTAGGTATATGAATCAGTCCCAACCACGCAAAAACTATTAGACTGTTAATTTATTGATATCTACCAGTGACTTTTACTGTAGGCAAGTGAAAGCATTGGTTGGTCCTAAGTACAATACATTATAAAATCGTTTATTTATACAAAAGGTGTACATGACAGGAGCTGAACTCATCCGTAGGCATTCATAATTAGGTAAGTAGGTACCTACATGCCTATAGGTATATTTTTTTTTAATTCACAGGTTAATAAACTAACCTTACGTAGGTATTTAAAATGAGTAACTTACCGTGTTCATTCTGGCCGTGATTGGAGTCACCGTTAGCCATGGTGAGCGTAGCGAGCTGCTTCGCTAGCTCTGCTGGTGGCTTGAACTCAGTGATGTCGGATAGGTTGTGGCGCGAGAGGTAAGCTGAGAGGTCGTCTTTGTACGTGATTTTTGAAAGCTCCTGAAAATATATTACTTTTTTTTTAATATCATCGTGACGTCTGACGTCAGTTTTGTAATAAAAAATATACTGTCAGACTGACGAAACTCTCGAACTAGACTTGAACTATCAAAAACATAATATGAAACGGATATCATTTAAAATGAGTTTCATACAAAACGCGATTTGCAGTAAATTTTTTTTGTAGAATTCCCATTCTTCTTATAGGCCTCTTCTTATAAAGCAGTGCTAGATAGATAGGTACCTAGTACCTAGGTTCCTATTATATTCTTTAGCCTGGGTATTGTAAGGTAAACGATGATAATTGGACATGGCTACAATACAATGAATAAGTATTGCTATAAAACCACACAGCGAGTCTTTGTATAGCCTCAGGACTATGTATATAACTGATGGTGGTTTGTGGTATAAATATTTTTACCAGAGACAAAAGAAATATCGATGACACAAATGCATCGAAAACTTACCAGTAATCGGTTTTTGTACGTGCTCATTTGTAATTCTAACTTCTTGTTCTGTAGCGCTAGTTTCTGCAGTTCAATGTATTTGCCGTTATCGTTCAAGAACCGTCTGGAAACAGATATAAAACATTAGTATAAAATAATAATTATATATAAAACACTCAATACAAATATTAGTATTTTAACGCATTGTGATTGCAAGCGGTGGTTTCTCATATCACTTTGCCGAAAGGCCATAAGTACCTAGTTTGATAGGAAAGGCTATATCATGTTCAATAGTAATATACATGGTTCAATAGTTATTTATTGGTAAACAAATTTAGGTAAAGGTCAAACGACATGAAACGACATCTGTCTCAAATATTTCAACAAACAGGGAACTTATGCTTAGTTTGGCAGAGATGTTACTATAAAAAGGATGACGTGATATCTCGCATAAGGCTTTAGATTTCCTTTTATCTAACTTTTCCACTAACAATGTTCTTTGTAGGCTTTATATGCGCATAACAATACTACCGGCAAGAACCAGCTGTGCAAAATACCAATCTAAGACGTGACCTGAATAAGATAATCCATTAGGATTATCCTCATTGGGTTTTTGAACTTGGCATAAAAGCTAAATATACGTAAGTAAACAATAATATTTTGTCGCCATCTTTGCAACCGGTTCTTCTTGATGGCTGGAATAACAATTAGCAAGCAAGGACGAGAACCTCTATGTATTTTATAAATAAATTATAAATTCGTTGCGGTGGCTTTGCATGCTATGTTCTACCAAATCCAAGTACCTACCTACCTACTAACTTACGTCACTCAAGTACCCTAAGCATTAGAATAGTCTGATCATACTTAGTATAATAGGTAGGTAGGTACCTAATCTTTTCTAAACTAAACTTCCGAGTACCTACAAAGACCTGTGGCTATCGAGTACCTACCTAATTATGAAGATTTTATCCATGCTGTCGTCTGGAAGAAATAACTTTCAGCGATAAGGCCGCACAATGTACTCTATTGTATATTATCGTATATTATAAGTTTCTAAAACATTATTCTTGTGTACCATAAAGTGTTATCTATCTATCTATCAAGGTGTCGTAATATTTCTATTTCAGTTTAGTGAAATGATTTTTTTCACAAAAAATTAAGCATCATTTACTTAATTACCTACGAACGAATCCAAATACGACATCTTTGTCAAGTATTACAGTTTGAAACCTAATCAAAATGTTTCATGATCCAAGAACAGTCCGCCGCGAACAATTTGAACATGTTCAGAATGCCAGCGGTGGTTGATGTGAATCTTCAATAAAATGGCATAGTAAACAAAACAGACACTGGCCGAATTGTTATAACAAGTTACAAAAGCCATAAACCAAGAAGTTGAAGTTTAATAAAATGGCATTGCTTCGAGGCTAAGATGAGCTTCACTACTAATAAAGAAGACATTCCTAAGACCGACAATGTTATCTAAGAACTCGAAAAGTAGCAGAAAACAGGATTGTTCGTAGAGTTTCTTAGTTCGAAGATTTTGCCAAACGCAAAATTAAGTTGGCCTACTTTGCATACTTAGTATCATTTTATGGGATGCATTTGTTTGTGACATTGATTTTATAGAACATGTTTTTAAAAACGGCGAAAATAATACTAACTACCTACTAAGCTTAGTTTAAAAAAAAATATGGATTGGTGATATTGTTATGATCGCGGGGTATTGGTGGATAAAGAAAGCACTTGTCTTATGTTGCCTACCCTAATAAAAACATCATCAATGTAACCTACCTCAGAAATCTAAAATAAAACGATATTTTCTTTTCTGAGACCGTTCTCAGAAAATTGAATATTGAATCTGAGCGCACGGTCTACTACGCGCGTCTAGAAATGGCCTTAGAAAGTATTGTCGGCGAAAATTACATAGATTTTATGTATCTTTTTTTCAAAACACGAACCTGTAAGCCAAATCGAAAGCCTGTCCAATGGTCAAAGTGATCTCTGACGCTAGTTTCGTAGAAATAAACACAAAACACTCGTGTTTTTCCAAAACGGTGCCATCATGGCCGTTGACGCCATTGTTGACAGTGCTGCCACCTTTCGCGATGAAAGAGAAGTACTTTTTCGCGCCCTTATCGTCCGCGCAGTAGGATATCCGGTGGAGTGGGAACTGGTACATTATATTGTTTGATCTTGGTTCCTGAAAAAATAAACAATTATTTTACATTTTTTTACGGGACATGAAACGTGATAAATGTTAATTCTTGTTTTTTTAGGTACGTACTCGATGTTACAGACAGAGATGGCCTAAGGTAGGTAATTAGGTGTGAGTGGGGGCTCAAGCTAAAACAAGAGACCATACTATACGTTTTCCATACGATTATGTGTCCGGCGTCGCATGTCGCATACCGCAGTGTTGTGCATTACGATCGCGACACCAAAGCTTTAGGCCAGACAGAGATGATTTAAGGTAGGTATGAGTGGGGCACAAGCTAAGACCGGAGCGAAATTTATGTACCTAGGTAGGGTACAGGAAATTATTGGAGTACCTACCTCCTACATTTTCCAATCTAACTTCAGAGAGTTATTTAGATAGATAGATAAACATTTATTCCAAACCACCACAAATTAACAATGTACAAGAAATTTAAATAAAGTACAAAATATTTGACGGAGTTTTTCTTATTTTTATCTAACTTATCTTATTAAGTTATTACATGCCTATTACCGATAGCTTGGTGGATTTATGACCATTTGACTGAACAGCAGATTAAATCTAGCTTAAAAAAAACTATTGCGCATTTTGCGTAGTCTGTGCGCAGGCAATATAAAATGTAGACCTCTCTGAACGTTGCACTTAGATCCGGAACGTGCAGCGTTCCCTTTACTATGTAACTCGCGATGCGTCTGCGACAAGCGTGAATTGTTAACTTCAACTTAAACTTCTTGGTATAAGGCTTTTGCAACTTGTTACAATTCTGCCAGTGTCTGTTTACTCTAGTGTCACCTGTGTCACAAACTCAACATTTTCTATTTAGAGTCCTTTCCATGAAAGAAGTCCCGCAGACGCGTCGCTGTAGTCGACCTTAAGTATTATTTCTCGGGCAGCACTTTTAACAACTTTAGGCATTGAAAACAAGACTTTGATCACAGAAACCAAATAAAAACGTACTAGCATCCGAACACAATAACAGCACCTGACAACTAATTTAAAATTTAGTTTTTAAATTTAGTTCCGGAAATTTCCACGGGACTTCTTTCATGAAAAGGACTCTATATGGCCTATGTCCGTCAATTCGACAGACAATTTTGCCAGTGTCAAGTGACAAACAATTTGACAAACATTGACAATTATTGACATCACAATGTCTTTGTAGAAAAACACGGCCACGGTCGTCCTATATTATGTACAGTCTTGCGTTCTATTAGCTTTTTGTACTTTTAAAAGTTGTAGGTACCTACATAGTATCGTATTTTTAATTCGTTTTATAATTCGTTTTGACATACCTAACCACATACCTAATAAAAAAAATAATTATTTATCCTAATATTTACCTAGTTTTGGTTCACTGTTGTCACATAGATATGTTTTGCATTTATGAGTTACTTAGGTATACATAAGTGACAAAAGATTATGTTATCTTATGTCAAATTCCTTTGTAAATATTATGTTGGATGATGTTAACCGTCACATATCTATTTTATGTCACTTTTGCTGATTGATTTTGCTTTTTTTTTTTGATGCTGGCTTCACGTCCCTAGTGATTGCCTATTGTCGCTTGTCGCAAGCCTGTCGCGAGCTACGCAATAAATAGGGGGCGGGTAACCGGTGCCACAGTTACTCTAATAACTGCAGTAGGTAAATGCGCTTTCCCGTCACGCGCATGCGCAAGGTCACAGCGACTGTCGTCGGTGACGCGTCACCGGTTCGCTCTCTATTGTCGGTTTCTGAACGAACACTTCCTTTCTTTTCTTTTCTTTTCTACAGGATAAGGATACCTATAGGTTCACGTTTGAAAGACCATTCGAAATAATTCTTCATTCACTGACTAATAAAGAACTTGGGGGGCAATCGATAACTCAGAAAAACCTGCCATGATTAAGCCTGGCAGGTTTTCTGACATACTAAATCATAAGTATTCTTTGATTATATCACTATAATATAATCGAAGAATACTTAGGTACATTAGCGAGTTTCAGCGCGTTTTTTGCCGTCAAAAGTTTCTTGTTTTCGTATAGGTAACTGTGGCCATATTGCTTGACATTATGCTGGGCAGCGAAAGCATTTTAGAGCTTACGATCGGGGGGCTGGCTGAGTTAGGCGAACAATATTCATTCATCTCATACACATAGGTGATACGATACATTAAAAAACACCTTTTATGTATGTAGGTACCTATTTATTTTTATGTGCGCCCCCCCATTCCTAACTAATTGAAATGCTTCTGCTCATCCAAAGGTCTGGAAGAGATCGTTCATAGCGATAAGATCGTCCATTGTATATACCTCATAATTGAAACTATTTTCTCTTTTATTGTTTTTTCTTCTTTTTCTTGGTATGCAAATCTATCTATCTGTAGGTAGTATCTATACTTACCTACCTACCTACCTACTTGTTTATCATCGAATTTTATATACTGTCTAAAGAGTCCGCATGACAAACATCCTAAAATAGCTAAGTTACCTAGGATATAAATTTAAATACATAGTTCTTTGACTTGGTAAAAGTGAAATGATAAAAATAGAAAACGCTCCTACGCATGAGACGAATACCAAACAACGCGAAGGATTACGCAGGGCCGAATCTAGGACGAATGTGGGGCTAAATCTATATTTAATATTCTCTAAATAAATGGTTACGTAAGATTATTTAATGTTATCTAAATAGGTAAATGGTTAGATAAGATTAAAAAGAGATCTTTTTCAACATCCTTTTGTGATTTATTCGCCATAGATTTGCATATTACAAATTTTTAACCTAAAAAGATTAAATCGCACATTTTAAAAGCCCATTTGAATTGATTTTGTTGAAATTGTTTTGAGGTAGCAAGCAAGCTCGTATGAGTGGTCACGGAGTTTTTAGGCCACCTTAAGGCCTCCGTCATGGTTTAACGACTGCTAGAGCCGGGACAGTTTACAACACGGAAGCGCTCAGATGTAAATGCCACTAACGGTCACCCATCCAAATAGTGACCTAACAAACAGTGTTTTTAGGTTAGGTATCGTAAGAAAGTACGTAGTTACGTAAGATGATGTACCTACCTCCTTTTAACAAAAGAACAATGGAAACGTGTTGATAATAAACGTATATTTATCTAATTTTGAATGATGAAAGTATATTGTGATATCTTCGTATTAAATATTCAGATAGTGGCCAAAGTGAAAAATAAGGTCAAAAAGTTTTTATTCAATAAAATCTGACTGATCACTTTGAATCGTCATTACGTTTTGTATGATTAGGTATTATTACATTATATTTTATTGGATGAGTTGGAGCTAGTTCATCCCAAGCTTGATTGTCTTCTAAATAATTCAATATTTTAAAATAAGTGTTTATTAAAAGAAGGCATCTAGCACTGAAAATCAAGGTTTGAGGTTAATTAACACAATTTTGACGTCGATTTTGTGACGATTCAAGGCACTACCTGTCAAGTTGTCAAGGCAAAAAGGGTTGCGCCATAGTATCTCTAACTTCTTTAAAATAGAGATTAAAATTGGTTTGTATTGGCCCAGAGCGGGCCAAATGCGTAGTAATATAGTTTTCATTTCTTTAATAAATTTTGAAGGATTATCTAAGATCCTATATTTGATATTCGTATAGTTATTTATCTTATATATAAAATTCTCGTGTCACAATGTTCGTTCCCGTACTCCTCCGAAACGGCTTGACCGATTCTCATGAAATTTTGTGGGCATATTGAGTAGTTCTGAGAATCGGCCAACATCTATTTTTCATACCGCTTAGTGATAAGGGTTGCACGCGAGCAAAGCCACGGGCGACAGCTAGTATTACCTATATATCTACAGAAGTTAGTTGTGAAAATATCAGAATGGAGTCAAAGTCAACGCGTAACAATAGACTCATTTTTCTTCAAAACATGTCAGCTGGCTTGAATTTGTATTATTTTTGTCAATGCTCGTTTGTACAAGAAGACAGACGGAAATACCAATTACTTCCAACCTACCTACAAGACATACAGTATCAACTAGCTACATTGTAATAATCGTGAATGAAGATGAGGTATTTTTATTAGACTTAAAAAAAAGAGGTTCTTGATTCGGCTGTACCTAATGTTTGTTATCTCAGAACTCCGTCATTTATGAACCGATCTGAAAAAATCTTTTTTGTCTGTAAGCGTGCATATTTTCAAATTGATCGCATAAACTTTTTATCAAATCGGTTCAGTAATTTGGCAGTTAAATAAGCATAACTGAAAAAAACACACATCTACGTACACGACATTGCGTATTTTGCTTTCTTGTAACTTTTCTATGGTGTTTACGATCAATAAAACTGCTATTATCATCATCACATCATTTGATGACGTATTAAATTCAAGTCAGATTTTCCAGTTTTTAAACTTATAAGTTACATTACCTGAATAGCAACTCCGTCCACCGAGATGGTGATCTCCACCTTCTTGCATTTTGCGCCATCTTTCGCCTCAGACTTCTTCAGCTGCTGCGAGAACTGTAACTTCTTGATGGCATCTTTCACCACCTCGATGCCTTTAGGCTGTTCCACCTGTGTGCAGCCGAGGAACTGGAAATTACAAAAACGGCCAGTTATCATATCAGTTGTCTGCTAGTGATCGTGTTACGAGGATTACCTAGATCACAGGTATTTTTAACCATCTTCAAAAAAGGAGGAGGTTCTCAATTCGGTTGTTTTTTTTTCAGTAGTTTGTCAGTTAAATAACTTTCACTGGAAAAAACTTGCATCCACGTACTCGACATTGCGTATTTTGCTTTTCTGTAGTGTTTGCGTTTACGATCAATAAAACAGTTCCAATGAACTACCATCACCATCAACATTTTAATGAAGAAGGCGTATCAAATTGAAGTCGGTTTTTCCAGTTTTTTTAAACTAATAAATTATTATGTATTTATATCAAAAATGGTAGTGACACGGGATAAACAACCCTAGAGCACTACTTATAGTGGCCAAGCAGTAGTTTCACGAGCGATAAACGGTTATTAGTGGTGTGGCTTCTTATTATAGCTTGTTATTTGACTATGAAATTAGTGAAAGTGTCTCTAAAGATAACAAGTTACTAGAAAGCTTTGCCATTGTTTGACTGTTGTTTTAGATTGGCATTGAACTTTGCTTTTAGATTCATGCATTCGGTTCTGTAGGGCTACTTACTCCCGACCACCGCCGTTCCAGATTGGATCCGGGTTTTGACAGATTTTGTATTGTACTGGAAAATGACAGGACTTCTGTCAAAATCTATGAATCCGGATTAGAACTGTGGTCGAGAGTAACCCACCAAAACCTGCTACTAGAACCTGTTGATTTCCATAGAATTTGATACTCCCATTGAGTATCTACTGGCTGCAATGCTGATGGTAGTTATTTGTAACTGCTCCACATTTTCTTTGACAATTAAGAACTATTGGATCCTACTAAGGATATGAAACTCACCTCCCGTCATCAAATATCAGTGAGTAAGCATGTGATCTAAATACCTACGTTAGTTAGCTGTGGTTGCCTTTAGTGGATAAGCACCAGCCATGATATTATTATGTTCTATTTAAGTTTAGTTTTAAGTTATATGTATTATTCTTTGGCAATCCTTATAAATAAATAAGCAAAATCCAAGCGCATAGATACCTACGTGTTCATAAAGCGAATGAAATTTAAAAACCATGACTTTTAACCAGTTTCTGCATCAAACGGCATCAATCCAAGATGAATGCGTTTAACAATACACAATAGGCAATTAAACTCTATTAGGTGGTACACGTAAAACAAACAAAAAGGGTCAAGGGAGGGTCGTGTGAATTCGCGTGTAAAACTATAAATGGCGAAATAAATTATCTAATGCGTGTGCTGAGATCTACCAACTACCAAATGGTGCTATTTACTTATTTTTTTGAAAGAGAATAAGCGTTTGATGTAGCATATGAATGAGAAGAGCCGAAGACCAGTGGCGACTGGCGCGTCTTGGGAGAGACCTACGTCCAGCAGTGGACCGATATAGGTTGATGATGATGATGATGCATATGGCCCACTGTGCCTATAACAATGTATTGCCTCTCTGAGTACCTCCACTGAGTACGTATCTTATTAGGGAACTAGTATTGATAGTTTGAAGTTGGGAAATGAGTACAGGTAGGTAGTTTAATGCCGGAAACCCTACTTCTCAAATTATACGGTTGTGAATTCCAGTGGACTGGTGCAGTGATATGCCTAAATTATGAAAAAATCCACGAAGTACTCAGACAAGACGCAAAACTGATGTATGACTAATACGACCATGGTTTCTTGAGAATTAGCCGATTAAGCTGTGAAAATGAGGGCTAAGCCAGCCTACTAGTATCACACTCGCTAGCGGATCCAGGGGGCAAGGTTGGGGGCTCAAAACTCTCCTTAAAGCTGTGAGTGTACCCAAAGATGGCCTAGGATTTGTCAGGAATAACGAAAACCAAACCAAAACCTAAACTACCCCCCCAAACCAAAACCCTGGATCAAGCCACGCCCCCCAAAGTTAAATCCTTTCCTTGATCCGCCACTGAGCACACTATTATTGAGTTCTTAGTTTCGAAATACTTACAAATTGTTTCTTTAATAAATAGGTATGTGAAAAATAGGTAAGTAATACTTAGTAGGAAAAGATTTTAAACCTTTATGTATATTGCTTATTTATCAAGACGTGCTCAATCATTTCCATATTGTGTTTACTCGCGTTTAAAATAAATATTGTGACATTGATAAACTTTATTGTATTTCCATTAATTATGATAAGGGGCCATGTTTATGTATTTTAATTGGTGTAACGTTCCGTTCCTTTGAGTAGACAGTGGATGGCATAGATAGAATAACTAGGGCTACCACGTGGGAATAACCCCCAAAAGCTCCAAGTTTTCCTAGAGGTGGACCAAGCCCCGGATTCTCTAATTTAGATACGTTTTTTACCCCCCTCCGATAAGCCGATCCAAGATTTCGAGATGGGGACAAACCTCTATCCTGGATAGTGGTACAGATAGTAGGTTGAAAATTACGTAGGTACGCGAGCTAAATCACTTTCTGAGTACCATACCGGCCCCTTACGATACCATAAGTTTTGTACCCCCCCTACTATTTGGCCTACTACTGGCCGATCAAAGATTTCTGGAGGGGAGCAAACCTAAATCTTGGATAATGGTACAGATAGGCTAAGAACTTTATACTCGAGCTAAATCACTTTCTGAGTATCAGTCTCAGCTCGGCGTTTGTATATTGGCCGATAGTAACACCTACGCAATATCGATAAATCAGTGGCTCGCACACAGTGCTGGATCTAGTATTTTAGCGGGGGACTCAGATATTTATGGTTTTATCTGACAAATCCTTATCCACCCTTGGGTTACCATAGACCCGGAGCCTTTGGGGAGGGCGAGCTATTCTATTCATGAGCTCAAACATGAACATCGACCTCTGCGTCTACCACGACCTCTGTCCGTCATTTTGACTGACGATTTTGCCAGTGTCAAGTGAGATAGTTGAAATGATATAAGTCAAGTCGACTGTCGTTTGTTTTAAAAGCAAAATGGTAGATATGCTCAAAACTTGGAGATAAATTTTCACGTTCAGAGAGAAACCACTTTACACACATTTATTCCAATGGCATTTTGTACTGAAAAATTACTCGACGTCTGTCAAAATCTATGGATCCTGATTGGAACTGTGATTGAGAGTAACCCAACTATCCGTCACTTGGTTGGCACATACATAGGAATTACAAGTTGTTTTTGAAGTGAAAACTTCTTTAGCATCGTTGTGATTTGAAAGTCGATGAAACGAAAAAGCGACAGTAAAAAGAGACGGACACATAAATTCATAAGATTTAACGTGGAAAAAAAAAATTTTGAGGGAGCATTATACAGTGTAGAGCGACAGTGATCACATACGGAGATCCCCACAAAACGCAAAACACTTCGATAGCGCGTTCTAGCATCCGACCAAACTTAGCAGCGCCATCTAGTTCTGATTTAGGCAACATGAACATAGAACCTTTTCTAACTAAATAAGGACTGCATATTGGTTAAGTACATTAAAATAAATACTAAATTAATTTCACATTAAACCCAGAGCGAGAGTGAATGCGTGGCACTCGAAGTATAACTTCTTCTGCGCGGAGGGACTCCACGGACACGTTTTTTTTAGAGTTTCACTTCTACCACGTGTGAATTGCACACATGTTTTATCAACGTGTCTCTGACTATCCCCCTGAAGTCTTGGGTGGTTTCCGGCGCCGCATGTCGCATACCGCAGATTTGTGCGTTAGTAACTCAATTTAATTTCAAAGATTAGGTAAATTTTCAATTAGATTACTTCCAACTAGCACTTTTAAATGCTTTAGACTCAAAACACTGACATTCCATTGTCATGATGAACGACAACGCCCCTACCAACCATTTCCAGATACACACGTGCACTGATAATGGCTATTTATAGCTGTATGTTAACACAGGTCTTTTGTTTTCCTACGTATCATTGGCAGACTTGTCAAAATGGTATCAGCCTAAAAGGTTATGTTCAAACGCACTTTTAGGTGCCTAAATCTTCGAAGATAGGAACAGGAATTTTAGACTCTTTAAATTGATTCAACTCTAAAATATAATGACTGTGTGTTCAAAACATAATTATCCTTACGATTCCTTCTTACGTCCGGCACCGCATGTCGTATACCGCAGCGTTGTGCGTTACGATCGCGATACCAAAGCTTTAGATAGGGTGTATACTAGCGCAGAGTCGAAGTGCTTAAGATAAACTTAACATAGAAGATTCACTCTTATCTCTACAGTGTAATGCACATATTTATTGTAAGATAAAAAAAGACGAGCGAGATGGGTGACCGTTAGTGGCATTTACATCTGAGCGCTTCCGGAGGGCACGTTAAAGTATCGGTCCGGGCTCTAGCAGCCGTTAAGCCATGACGGAGGTCTTAAGGCGGCCTAAAAACTGCGTCGCCAGAGTTGGCCACTAGCTCATACGAGCTTGCTTGCTTAGAGCGTGGTCGTCCAAAACCGTGGCCGTCCGGGATGAAGCCAAGCCTTTTGCCCTCCTCCCCCCCCCCTCATCCTAAATCCGTAGATGTGACAGACATACCTTTACTAGATAAGCGACATGTCCTTTGACTAGCGCGTCCGGCGCGTGGATCCAGTTCCGCCCGTTTGGCGCGCCGTTCGCTTTGTTCTTTTTCTCCCAAAATATGAGGTTGGACATCCTGAAACAACGAAAGATCGATTTTTAGTTTATATTACTTACTAGCTATCGCCCGCGGCTTTGCTCGTGTGGTAGCAGCATACACATTATTTGGTTAAAATCTTTGATACTAATTTTAAACCCTTTAAGGTGCGACTTTTCTAAATTCCTTTCTTAGTGCACCCCTAATAAGGATACTACCCTCCAAATTTCATAACACTACAACTTATAGTTTAGCGTTGATTGTCAGTCATCTTCAAAAGCGTTTACTTAGATTATTATTTTAATGAAAAAAACATTGTCATTGAATTATTTCAAATTGTTGATCTATCTAATTTAGATGATACACAAGCACCGATCACTGAGACTCGATATTTTTTAAACCTTTATAATATTTTTGAAAACAATGCGATATCTTTTAGACAATGTCGGTCGGGATCGGAACTCACACTACACCATTCATGTCAAATCTCTTCTTCTTCTTCTATTTATGGCCTCTGTCCGTCATTTCAACAGGCAAATGTTAAACCTCGGTTTGACAGTTTATGTCAAACTTACATGACAAGTTACCTACCCTAAAAGCCCCTTATTCTTCACCTGACTACGTCCCTGGATTTTTCAATAGAACCTAGAACTACAATCCTAAAGTCTAGCAAGCAAAGTAATTAGGTTTTATTCCATAATCATTAGTATAAAAAGAAAAATCGTGATGTGCGTTTCTTGGTATGTAGTTGTGTAGTAGGTAAAGTAGTTAAATAGGGTTAGATAAAGTTAATAAATAATATATTATCGTTTCTATAGATTCTTAGCAATAAAATCTTCCACAAGAGACTTATAAAGTACACTCAGTAACATAAGCCGATTAACGAATTTCTAGTAAAAAACGAAGTACCTAATTGCAGTCGTGAACTTTTAGAAGCAGTCTTATCATCTTCCAAAAGTTACATAACAAATAGTCAAAAGAACCCAAAACATAGACAATTCTTTTTTTTATTAGTAATAAACGTTCATTCACAAAAGAAAATTACAACTAATACCTTCAGTATTTACAATATTTACAAAATACACGTGAAACAGTTGAGCTATCTACAAACCGTTGCAAACGATTTATAGATAGCTCAACTGGTTCAAATTTCTTCATTTTCTCATCAACTTCCTACTTCATTCCGAAGCATGCGAAGGTTTTTATGCTTTTGCTTACTTAGGTTATATAAAAGGTTTTGTTAATAATTATATTTAAGTAGGTAAGTTTTTAGATTTTTTTTATCTAAGTATTGTCAATTTACCAAATACTTCCGCTGTAGTATAATTAATGTTTGGGGACCCTATTTCATAGTAAAATACAATAAAAATATTAGTAGGACAAATGCAACTCAACGCAAACAAGACCCAATATTATGTTCAACCGTGACTTCTGTGCAACGTATTCAATTAATTAATTGATCATTATACGTTTATCAATACATCGATCACGATTATTCGAAGGACGTTTTGCACGCAGGCATGCAGAATTGTAGGTATTCTATTATTGTTATAAATAAACTAGTAGTTCGCCCCGAACTGAGATCTCGCTATGTTTCCGAAAAAGGAAAACTCAATGAAATTTTTTGGCACCTCTGAGATCTCTGTAATACAAAACCATTGAAACTCTAATGAATGAATGAATGAATGATTCAATGATTGAATGAATGATTTATTTATTTGCGTGTAGAGTGCTAAGCTGACGATTGGTTTTTCCAACTTTGCAATTTTTACCATAGGCTCAAGGTATATGTATCAAAAGTAAAAACGGTTTTGAAATGTCCCCCTATCATAATGACACCCCACAGAATTATTTTTATGGCTTTAATTTTATTTACTCCCTTTTGAACCCTTATAACTTTACAACCCCTTAGCCGATTTAGCTCATAATCTTACTAGTAAATTATAGTAGTAATATCTGTCGACATGCCAAATTTTATGCAGATCGAATAAAAGAATCAAAAGTTATGCTCTCACAAACATACAACGCCGATTCGCCCAAGTTAATAAAATTTACGCTCGCTTTGCTCGTTCGATCATTAAATATAGTTAATAGGTAAAGTAAGCTCACGACTGTACCTACTGGTAGGTAATACTAGGTAATGTACGCAAAACTATTTTTTTTATAAAGAGACATAATGATTGTGAAGCATTGCACTTACCTACTGTACCAGTTTTATAGTATCTACCTACTGATCATAGCATAGGGTGACATAGCTTGCAAAAAAACCCATGAAATTTTACCAAGTACCACCGAGAAGTACCTATCTAGTAGAAGGTTAAGTAGGAACCTGTTTTGGATTACTTAGAAGCTACTATAAGTACACTTTTTATATCAGTTAAATTCAAGAAAAACAAATTGTAAACTTTTTATCGTAATAGACAAGCATCATTGATCGAAAGGTCAGCTAACCTTGACTCAGACGTGGAACACAAATATTTGCATTGCGTTTGACAAGTTGGCTTTTATTTACTAACAACTATAACCTTGATTCGATTCTGTTTCCGCGCTGCTTCAGTTTTTTTTATTAACTACTGTAATAATTATTAGTTTTATTATTATTATTAGTTAAATTGACGACAGATAATAATTTTTTTATAAAAGAAGTTGGAGAAGTCGTTTGGAAGTCATTTTAAGTCAAATTCAATACTTATTTATTTAGAAATATCACAAGAGACCAATCTACGCCCTACCCTATAAGGCTAGTGACGTAACAGCATTACTTATTCTTCTAAGCCTTGTGGTTTTCTTAGTGCGATAATAAAAGTATAATTTGTGTACTTTTTAAATAGTACCTAAATAAATTACAAAATAATAATCTACCTACCTACCTACATACGTAATACATAGATTTTTTAAACGCACTGACATTTACGCCATTCAGTTTCAGTTTAATCTATTGTCCAATAAGTAGTATTAGTTTGTTTTGAAAAAAAAAAAACCTATTAAAACAATCTGCACAACATTCAAAATGTTAAACATGCACAAGGTTTGGCGGTGGAAACGCAAATCGATATTTTCACAGAGTTGTGCATGTCAATGTCATGTCACGTCACAAAAAATTTCAAATGTCAAAAAAATATCCCAGTTGAGTTCAGACTTGAGACGCCCCGTTTTGATGGTCCTTGACTACATCCCTGTATTACTATCTGTGTGATGTGTGTGTATACCTACATACGTGTACCTATGTGTGCGATCAAAAATACAACTTCTGTGTTGACTAATGCCTCCAAAGATTATATTAGTTTCTTTCTATATAGGCAAGTAAGTACCTATACGCCTATATACCTACCTAAGTAGGTAGTTACATTCTCTATGTAGGAAATGGCTAGGCTACACCTTCCTACCTAACCTACTTATTACCATGAAACCTAACCATGTAAACTCTCACAGACATTTTCGACCAAACATAGATTCTGATCTCTTCAACCTCCAACAAATTAATACTCTAACTCCCTTGACATTAGAACCGAAATCCCTTGCACCTACTAAGCTATATCTACACCCAATTGTCAGAAGTATCTAAATATAATCACAGTTATAGGGACCTTAACTCACAAGATACAAGGTTGAAAGTACTATGAATAGTAAAGTCGTTTTAAGTTGTTATAGAATGACGTTGTTGTGTAGGAGGCCCGTACTTCGTACAGACTGACACGGGCGCGCACACTGATGCAATGCAACTCGTTCATTCACACTTGTAGCGGTAGTGATGGGGTCATGTCGATAGATTTTTATATTATTTTCGATATGACACTATACTTTTTTTAAATTTAATTTTGTATTCCGATTTCCATCATTTAGGATAAAAAACAATAAAACTTTATTTGAAATAAAAACATGCTGATTTTTTTGAAAGTTAGGTAGTAGCGTTTATTTAAATTAAAATCCAGTATCTATCACGAAATACATTAATAAACCGCTATTTTCATAAAAAATAGAACTATGTAATAAAAGTAAACGCAGTAAAATGCATTTGCATTTTCTCTTTGCTAACATTTTATTCAAACAGTTTTGTTTTAATTATCGTTTACTATTTTACTATGACTGCGTGCGAGTTTTTATTCATCGATCCAAACCAAGAATGCTTGTTGCATAACACGGACGCACAGAATACACACACAAGTACTGGACTATTTCTGCTATCCTTTGCCATGTTCAGGAAAAACTAGAGATAAGCAGTTAAATTCAGTTCAAAGCTGGCTGGATAGATTAAAAACTTGACTTGTGGCTGGATAAAAAGTTTATTATAAAGTACCTGTGCCTAAGGAACACGAGAGGCCTTGGCAGACATTGGTCTGCCAAGGACTCTTTTGTGTCCACCCATCTGGGTGTTGACCCAGATGGGTGGATGATATCGTTGCCGTACAGGGGAACACTACATGCAAGAGGCCCAAAATAGACACAAAATAGAGTGGCGTTTGAGGGAGGAGGCGTATTCCCAGCAGTGATGATGATGGTGATGACGACCTGTGCCTACAGAGAGCCTGGGGCATAGAAATAGAAGGTTTCATATATCTAAGTATTACGAAATCTTAATGATAAATTACGTCATAATAACCAAGAGGTAACCATTTCAAACGATACGATTATTATTAGGTACATAAAATTGGTCTTTAAGTGCCTTGAACAAAATACTTATTCAGCTGCAAAATAGATTAACACAGACTATTTTGAGACCAAAACCTTTGACTGTAAGTTTGATTGTTCTAGATACGTCTATTTTGTAGGCTTAGAATGTACGCATTAATTTTACATTTTGGTAATAGCTCAAAATATTGAGCTATTACCAAAATGTAAAATTCTACTACCATTTAGGTCATGTTGAATATTTATTTATGTTTGATTATAGTTTAAAAATAATACAGAGAAATATAGAGCACAAAAAATATTACTATATTTGCCCTATATTTAATTAAAATAAATCTATCAACATACCGTCGTTTTCGACATTGAATAAGCATGTGATAGTTTTTTTTGTCATCAATTTACGACCTATGCAAGTTTTTATAGTAACTTGCGGAGTTGAGTAGGTTAGGTACTGTCTCAAGATTTTATATTCTATATCTAATAACTTAAGATTCATTTTACAATGGAAATAAGTTAAACTGATACAGGTTAGTGAAGGTGTGGGAGAGTGACTCATTCTTGCATTATGCACGGCATTTGTGAGTAGTTATTTTAAGAACAGCTGACCTTTGTTTATTGAAAATGTGCCTTACATCCTAAAAATAGAAGTCAAATTAGAATGTGTAAAGATTAGAGCTCTCGTTCCAATTCTGATGCAGTAACTAGAAATATGCTTATGCATGATCTACTAAATTTATAATTATTGTTTGAAATATGTATAAAATATGAAAAATTGATATGAGGTTTGTTAAAAAACTGAGGTATGATAAGAAAGACCATATTTCCAATTTCTATCCGTATAGTTCCGAAAAATTATAACCTTTATCCTTGTTTTTAACATAGAATATATAAGTACATTCTTTGCTGATAGATTTCAGAAAAAAATTATTAAGTAACTATTCTTTTAAAAACAAAGTTTGGAGGTTATTTTTGGCTGAAATAGGTACGTTATTAGGTATATCAAGAATGGTTTTTTATTAGATACTTATGTACTTATGTATTAAAATTTGACCACGATTTAGGTCGTCTCCGGCTGAAATACTTGTTAATTTGCTGGTAGGACAGACAGTAATACGAATAAGTTTTTAGTAACATGATTTTTACTTGAAATCAAGTTATTTTCCAAAAAAATACATAAATATTCTAATCCTTTTCTCACGAAATAAAACAAAATCGATATTTTATGATTATAACATAAGTTATAACTTATAAAACATAAATTCACATCTTAAAAATGTAAGTGCCCTTTTGCATAGTAAAAGTAGGAAAGTGCTGTCATAAATTTTTATGTTAGTAGCGTTTAGGTTATGTAAAATTCTTGTACTTACTACCACAGAATAAATAATTGGTACTAAGGTACCGGTTGTTACGCCACTTTTACGATCATTGGTTCTATTTAGTCTCAGCCTGGCAAGTAGGGCAAGCATTGTCGTTATGGGAAATTATTGATAAATATTCATGTTATGTTTGATTAGTACCTATGAGAAAGATTAATCTCACTGAAAAATTTAGGTCAAAATATGGAAACAACAGAATATAAGGATTTAAAGTACTTAGATATTAGAAACAGGAAAAATTGGGATAATTTTCACATAGACAAAAAAAAACAGTCATTATTTGATATTTCAATTATACATAATAATTATCTTCGTAATAGTATGTATACCTGCCTATATAAATAAATAATAAAACTGATCAATTCTTTTTGCAGCATAAGACTGATTGAGAAAAGAAAATAAATTTTATAGGCAATCTCTCCGAATCCTTCGTACCTACTTAATCAATAAATATTCAAATAAACAGTAGGTACCTAAATTATTATTTATATAGTTAGGTTTAATTAAGCAGGAAAAGTAATTAAATTATAAAGACTTAAATAACTAACCAGATTCGAGAGTTACATTACACATAATTGAATCTAATTTGTCATAAAATACATGAAATAGTGGTGGTTCGCATGAAAGGCTTTAGGTCTATAAGCATAAGAGTTAAATTTGAATAAAAAAAGTTACAGGAAAAACCTAGAATGGTTAAATTTTGCAAGCGTAACATGTCTTTGTGGTTACCGCTTGTAATTGACATGATGTTGACGACTGGTTTACTGTTTTGCAATATTTCACCGCATTTATACGTTTTTCCTTAGTACTGATTGTTTATTAAAAGATCATGTGAAATAGATAAAATTAAATATAAACAAAATAATGTTTGCCAACATACAAAATGTTTGTTCCTTGTGGGGATTTAACTTACAAGTCACAGCGCGAAAGGTAAAGCAAAATTGACTAAGCTGCGGTGCCTGTATTTTTTTAATAATAATTAAAAATAATAGTTACTTAGTCTAGAAAATATTTATTTTTATCATGTTTGCCTTAAAAATACCCATATTATAATTATATGTAACCATTCATGCTATCTATAACTAGCCTTATAATTTTATAATTATATCGTTACTAAATCATAATTAAATTAATAAACCCATTATCTACTGTCTACTAAACGCGCAGTATACCAGACACCCAGCTTGCGATAACCTAATTTAGAATAACACAAATCTGACATCTGACACTAATTTGACATACGATAAAAATAACTGCAATTGCTTGTAATTATTTATCTATCTTTAATTTATGTAGTAAATGTACGTAGTAAATTAAAATAAGTAATTTTGAAACTTTACCTTATACCTATTTTCATTTACATAGCTCAACCCACATAAATATTTTAAAGGAAAGCATTTACATTATTTCGTGTTGTTTTTACAAATAGTTGAACGTAGTTTGAGGTTTTACTTTCCATGGACGATACTAGTACTAGTAATAAATCAAATTAAACAAATTTTGCCGCCAAAAATGTCACAATTCTGGTAAAAAAAACCACTGAAGAAGCAAAAACGTTCAGTCTATCACTATCACGTCTGAGCGTCTTCCGCTTCCATTGTCCAAAAGCGATGTTTTTTTTTGGATTGGAAGTCACGTCTCACAACCAACTACCTTCTTTTTAATTGTTTTCTGTGACTGATGCGTAAAAAAGTGGTTTACATCTCTTTTCCCGTGTTGCGGCTTACTTTAACTTCTATGTCAGATTTAATAACGATTACAATGCAGAGGGCAAAACGTAAGACAGCCGCTCACTCAATAGACGGGACTCGCAATATTGTTAAGATCGCGAGAAGTGGTTGGAGAAGGTCAAGATTCATTCATTTTGAAAATGTATGGGGAAGGCCTTTGTGCAGTGCAGCAATGGACTACTACAGGGCTGATAATAATGATGATTTTCTGGTGTGGTGGTTTAAGTACACATATCAATAATTATGAAGTGATATCCAAAGGTCGATATCTACTTATAGGTACTATACTTATCGATAATATATGCCACGCGCATCCCTATTGCGCATAATTCGATAGATGCGTAAATGGAATTGTTTTCTGCATAATTATGCATTATGACGATTCATTTGCATTGTGTAATTGCATGGATCTAATTTATTAAACCCGTAAATAGCAGTAAATAGCAGTAATTATGTCGCCGGTACATCAAACTTGTTGAGTGTCATAAATAAAAGTACCTACCTACAAGATTTTTCTTTATATTGTATCCAAGTAGCTAAATAAATAACATAATATTATTATATTGTCCGTGACCTGGATTAACACATAGGCTACTTTTTATCACGGAAAATCAACGGGATCCAACGGGACGCGAATCTATCTATCTATCTATCTAAATTTTGATCATCATTGGCATCTTCATCTATTGTAGATGATGACGTCGTCACTCGACAGGTTATTTCAAATCGAATTCAAAATCTTCGTAGACAATTTCCGATATCGGACCGTAAACGCCCTACTGATGGTTTTTGGTCCATTATCAGGGTTGACCACTACCTTATACGTAGTTAGTTAGTCATAGACCTACTTATTTCAACCATCGTCCGGTGTATTTCAACAATAGTGTATTCCGGATTTGCCGGTGAAATTACACGCCTTGAAATCAGCCATTTATGGGTTAGTTTTCGTAAGTTTTAATGAAAACTCGTTATTATATTCCTATTTCATTAAACTCGAAAGGTCAAGCCTAATCAGCAGTAAGATAATGAAACCCTTCTAGTAAACAGCCATGTTTTGTCCTAAGACACGATTGTTGGAGATCTCAGAGATGGTAAAGTACATCTACTTATCTTTTAATTTAAGAGCTCAGCTCTTGTCGGTGTAATTACGCAGCTCTCGCCATTTGTCCCCTTCCAGGGCGACATGACAGCGATATTTTCTTTCAGTTGACTCAATAACTTTTACGCCGTCTTCTCCTTCCTCTCTTTCCTTCTACCTTACTATATTTTAATTAAGCTGTCATGCATGTTGTATATATCTTCTTAAATAATATTAAATGTTCTGATAGCCTACTTCATCCAAAACCTAATACAATTAGATAGAGATTAGACTTGTGAAGAGGCCAAAAAACCAAAAACGTTGAACAAATTGCATAATGTAGAATATTTTTTTCTGTCCCGAGTCATAAATGGTCAGTCACAAACTCAGTAGTTGGAATATGACCCAAACTCCTATCTGGCCCCTCTTATTTCGTAACCCTGACTGAGGTCACTATTGTCCAAACATCGCGCCGTGACTGGTACGGACCTCGGGATACTGTACTAAAGGAAGGAAGAACTCCCATTGTGTAAAAGGACTCTGAGGTTTCATAGCTACTTCTGTCGCAACGAGTTGTAAAATGCAATAGACAAGTTAATTCTCAACGTACATAACGTTATTTGTAAAAATTAAATACATATTATATTCCTAGGTAGGTAGTACATAATTATTATTTTTATCTGAACTTGACTTCGTAATATTTGTATTTACAAAAAAAAAATGTATATATGTATTCTATCAGCCATCTAGTACCCATAGTACAAGCTTTGCTTAGTTTGGGACTAGAAGGCGTTGTGTTAAATGTCCGTGAATATTTATTTTATTTTATTTATTTTTCCACATGTTTTCAAGTAAATATAAACTTGCTAGACGTAAGCACAAAGTACTGTAGAACTACAAACTCATCAGTTTTGTGTTCTTCATAACCGCTGACAATCTGACAGCAATATCGAGATTGCCATAAACATTGTTTGTGGTGTTGCCAGGTGCAATTAAGGTTTATTTTCAAATTACGTTCCCACGGAGTATAGTTATTGTAATCCGTCTTTAGACAATAGAATTATTTTCACACTGCACCTAAAAAATGTAGGTAAGCTTGATCTATTTCACTTTTTGCATGTTTTTCGTTTCGATCACGCATCTTTCGATCCAACCTTTCACCAAAGATTGGAAAAACAGTATTTAGACAGTATTTTAGATAATATGAAAGTTTGTTCTTATTAAAAATGAAAAACAACATGAAAAAACCCGATAGGTTGTTATCAAATATTGATTTTGAAGTATGATTTGGTGCAAGCAAGACTGATTGACAATAATACGAATTGATTACATACGTAAACATACATATACCTAACTACTGTGATGTATAAGGAAGAATGAATGATCTCAATGGCCAGTAGTCATATTCTTCTGCTATTAATAGCCTGTTTTTATTGATAACAAAAACACATCGTTAAAAGTCCGCCAAAATTCATTAGAAATGACGTTGTAAGAATACCCCAAGCACATTTTTTTGCATATTAAACACGAAGCAGGATAATAACTAAAGAACGAACTTTTGAATGAAAATATTATGCATGATAGTTGTACATAATTAAAATGTAGATTTGGTGTCATGTCATGTAACAGTTTATTTATGATGTGTCAGTCAATCATCAATCAAATACAATGAAACTGCGATTGACTTCAATAATATTGTTTTTTTTTTATAAAAAGCATGAAAATAACAGATAAAAGCACTTCGTTTTATTAAAAAAAACTGAAAAAAACTAAGTTGGTACCTGCTTACTTCAAAAATAATCTACTAACTGACACTATCAAAATTGGTATAAATTAAAGTAAATACGAAAATAAGAGTAGCGAAATCACGAGCTAACATTAAAATGTGATACCTACAAAAGCGACAATTGACAAACAAGCATGGGCGATGACTCAAGGCCACGCAGTATTGTACAAAATAGTAGGTATATATAGGCACCATAACAAAGACAAGTTAGATTGAATACTGTAGTGGTTACTTTAAATATATCTTACCTACTAATTTAGTTTTATAGGTAAACACAATGAACAGCATTTTTTTCCTCAATGATCTATAAGTACAACGCATTTCCAAAATACACAAGAAGCAGCTGAGCTAATTAGATACGTATTATCTACTGACAGACAGTGGTAATTGTAAACGATATTCATACTTACTTCTAATGTAAGGTCGCTTTGATAATCAGAATACTAATACCTAATGTATTAGTAATACATCTAACAGTTAAAATTACGATGGATTTCATTATTGCTTTTTTCATTAACTCGGGCCTTACTAAACTAGGTTTATACTAATTTAACTTATTATTCAGTTACATAAAACGCGATTGATGTTAATTTATAGGCTTACTGATTTTATTGCACCAAAAATCTGTTTCATAATTTTCGATAACTAATCACACTCATAAAATGCCTTTTCAAACGGACTAACGAGTGATTTTTTTCCTTGTTGGCATGTATTACATTCTCGGAATTTAAACAGTGACAAATTTTAAATTCCACACACAATGTAAATATAGTTTTTTATGAATATGAAATTCATAATTATAAAAGTATATTTACTTTATACACAAAGAAAATTACAACTAATACAGTATTTACAATATTCACAATTTATGAATAGATGTACCTATTAGCTTTTTCAAAATATCGATAAAATTATTTTTCACTATTACCCCAACACTAGAGTTCAAAAGTAGTGGCCGGCCGGCGGCTACCAAACTACATCACTTCACCTAGATAGTAGGTACCTTATAGGCAAGTAGGTAGGTACCTACTACCTAATGATTTGTCTGACGAGGCATAATATGGCATAACATGATGTGTGTCTAGGTCAACCATGCGCTAAGAAGACGACTACGTGCTAAAAATGCTAAAATAATAAACTTGATGCAAATTCTTTACTTACAGCACATCTGTTCGAGTAGGTAGGTACCTACAGCACAGTTGGTTAGAAATCTTTGACCCTTATTAATAGACTAGTGGTTGCGTGGCGCGCGAGCTGCAAGCAGCTCGCGTCTTTTGTTTTAGGCCTTAATTTTATCAAAAATTATATTGCAGTAAAAATGCATAAAAAAATATAAAACCCGTAAAGAATTCCATTCAAACACCTCAATCTCGTTCGAATACCCCGTTGAAACGAAGACAATCGGTTGAGGTTTCGAAAAATGATCTACATGGCCTCCATCTTGGAATGCCCACCACTAATTGCAGTAAATATGCATCAAAAATTGAAATAATTTGTAAACTTTCATTTAAACCCCTCAATCTCATTCAAACACCTCGTTGGAATAAAGTAAATCGGTTAATGTTTCACTATTAAAATATGTATGGCCGCCATCTTGAAATCCCAACCCTTAATTGCAGTAAAAATGCATCAAAAATAAAAAACCAGTACAAATTTCCACTCAAACCCCTCAATCTCATTCGAATACCCCGTTGAAACGAAGTCAATCGGTTGAGGATTCGAAAAAAAATCTACATTGCCACCATCCTGGAATCCTCACCCCTAATTGCAGTAAAAATGCATCAAAAATGAAAAACAGTGTTAACTTCCATTCATACCCCTCATACTCATTCGGATACCCCGTTGGAACGAAGACAATCGGTTGAGGTTTCGAAAAAAGATCTACATAGCCGCCATCTTGGAATGCCAACCCTTAATTGCAGTAAAAATGCATCAGAAATAAAAAACCAGTACAAATTTCCACTCAAACCCCTCAATCTCATTTGAATATCCCGTTGGAAAGAAGTAAATCTGTTAATATTTCACTTTTAAAATCTATATGGCCGCCATTTTGAAATCCCAACCCCTAGTTGCAGTAAAAATGCATCAAAATTGAAATTATGTGTAAACTTTCATTAAAACCCCTCAATCTCATTCGAACACCCCGTTGGAATGAAGTAACTCGGTTAATGTTACACTATTAAAATCTATATGGCCGCCATTTTGAAATCCCAACCTCTAATTGCAGTAAAAATGCATCAAAATTGAAAAAATATGTGAACTTCCATTCAAACCCCTCAATCTCATACGAACACCCCGTTGGAACGATGACAATCGGTTGAGGTTTCGAAAAAATATCTACATGGCCGCCATCTTGGAAAACAAACCTCTAATTGCAGTAAAATTGCATCAAAAGTTATAAACAGTACAAATTTCCACTCAAACCCCTCATACTCATTCGGATACCCCGTTGGAACGAAGTCAATCGGTTGAGGTTTCGAAAACCGGAAATCACATGGCGGCCATTTTGAATTTCTGAAATGTCATAATTTTTCTGAAATATACAGGATACAAGCTACCTGTCAGTGAAAGAACGGTAGTCGTACCTTAAACTTGGTAGAACAAAGTAATTCGCCAAACTCAGGTCTGACTGAAAAATTCAAACTCCTATAGCATGCGGGGTTGCCAGCTGCGGGGAATGAAAATGATCAAATGTCATTTGGGTGGGCCCAATCTTGCCACCCAGTTGAAATTTTGATTCAAAATGTCGTTATTTCTACTTTTCACGTTCCCGAGCCAAATCTGGGAAACTACCCATAAAATGGGGAAAAATTTTCTACCAGGCAACACTCCTCTACCATCTGCACAACCGGTCCATACATATCATCCAGTTAGGGGGTTGCCAACTACCCGATATTTCGGTTTGAAAATCGCATTTTTTTCGAAAATCGCAAACTTTTTACAAAATGGCCGCCACGCCGTCCGCCATCTTGGATTTTTAAAAAGTCATAATTTTTCTGAAATCTCAAGGATATAGGCTATCGTTCTGCATAATAAGTGTTGCCAGTTTTTGAGTTTCGTAGAACAAATTAATTCGCCAAAGTCAGAAACACCCCAAAATTAAAAAGTTGCAAGTCTCTCGGGGTTGCCAACTAAAAGTTACAAAAATGGTCAAATGTCATTCGGGGGAGGCCAACGCTCCTATGCAGTCCAAGTCTCTATTCAAAATGTCATTATTTCTACTTTTCATGTTTTTGGGAAAAATCTCGGAAATTACCCTAAAAATGGGGAAAATTTCTAAACCAAGCAACACTCCTTACAGAAACACACAACCCCTTGGTACAATTCAACCCCCTAGAATGTTGCCATCTACCCTAAAAATGGGTTCGAAAATTGAGCAAAAACCATCACCATTACAAAATGGCCGCCACAGCCTCCGCCATCTTGGATTTTTGAAAAGTCATAATTTTTCTGTAATCTCAAGGATATGGGCTATCGTTGTGCATACTCGGTGTTGCCAACTTGCAAGTTTCGTAGAACAAAGTAATTCGCCAAAGTGAACCCTAAAAAGTCAAAAAATTCAAATCAAAATTGCGCGGCCGCCATCTTGTTTTTTTTTTTTTTTTTACAAATTTCCCTAATCGTAGCCTACTATCAGTCGGATGAACCGCTTACGCGCCCTCTATCTGTCATAGTTTGCGAACGCGCAAATCAACACCGGCGCCATCTTGGATTTCGAAAACGGCTATAATTTTTTTCTACTCCTTCGGTGCTACTACACATTTTCGTAGAACATTATTCTAGTGTGTCTCCACTCCTTCTGCCTCATCGGGCATGTCAATCAGTGAGTGAGTGGTAATGTAGCTTTATTATATAGTACTAGTGGTTGCGTGGCGCGCGAGCTGCAAGCAGCTCGCGTTTTTATTGAAAAAATAGTTGTAAATTCCATTCAAAGTCCTCAATCAAAATTGGACACGCCGTTGGAACGAAGACAATCGGTTGAGGTTTCGAAAAGAGATCTACATAGGCACCATCTTGGAATGCCAACCCTTAATTGCAGTAAAAATGCATCAAAAATTAAAACCAGTACAAAATTCCATTCAAACCCCTCAATTTCATTCGAACACCCCATTGGAACAAAGTAAATCTGTTAATATTTCGCTATTAAAATCTACATGGCCGCCATCTTAGAATCCCAACCCTTAATTGCAGTAAACTTGCATCAAAATTGAAAAAATGTGTAAACATCTATTCATACCTCTCAATTTCATTCGGATACCCGGTTGGAACGAAAGCAATCGGTTAAGGTTTCGAAAAAAGATCTACATAGCCACCATCTTGGAATGCCAACCCTTAATTGCAGTGAAAATGCATCAAAAATTTAAAAAAAGTACAAAATTCCATTCAAACCCCTCAATTTCATTCGAACACCCCGTTGGAACGAAGTAAATCTGTTATTATTTCGCTATTAAAATCTACATGGCCGCCATCTTAGAATCCCGACCCTTAATTGCAGTAAACTTGCATCAAAATTGAAAAATGTGTAAACGTCCATTCAAACTCCTCACTCTCATTCGAACACCCCGTTGCAACGAAGTCAATCGGTTGAGGTTTCGAAAAATGATCTACATGGCCTCCATCTTGGAATGCCCACCCCTAATTGCAGTAAATATGCATCAAAAATTGAAATAATTTGTAAACTTTCATTTAAACCCCTCAATCTCATTCAAACACCTCGTTGGAATAAAGTAAATCGGTTAATGTTTCACTATTAAAATATGCATGGCCGCCATCTTGAAATCCCAACCCTTAATTGCAGTAAAAATGCATAAAAAATAAAAAAACAGTACAAATTTCCACTCAAACCCCTCAATCTCATTCGAATACCTCGTTGAAACGAAGTCAATCGGTTGAGGATTCGAAAAAAAAATCTACATGGACGCCATCTTGGAATGCCCACCCTTAAATGCAGTAAAAATGCATCAAAATTGAAAAAATGTGTAAACGTCCATTCAAACCCCTCATTCTCATTCGGACACCCCGTTGGAACGAAGACAATCGGTTAAGGTTTCGCAAAAAAAATTTACATGGCCGCCATCTTTAAATGCCCACCCTTAATTGCAGTAAAAATGCATCAAAAATGAAAAACAGTGTAAAATTACATTGAAACCCCTCAATCTCCTTCGGATACCCCGTTGGAACGAAGTCAATCGGTTGAGGTTTCGAAAACCGGAAATGACATGGCGGCCATTTTGAATTTCTGAAATGTCATAATTTTTCTGAAATATACAGGATACAAGCTACCTGTCAGTGAAAGAACGGTGGTCGTACCTTAAACTTGGTAGAACAAAGTAATTCGCCAAAGTCAGGTCTGACTGAAAAATTCAAACTCCTATAGCATGCGGGGTTGCCAGCTGCGGGGAATAAAAATGATCAAATGTCATTTGGGTGGGCCCAATCTTGCCACCCAGTTGAAATTTTGATTCAAAATGTCGTTATTTCTACTTTTCACGTTCCCGAGCCAAATCTGGGAAACTACCCTAAAAATGGGGAAAATTTTTCTACCAGGCAACATTCCTCTACCAGCTGCACAACCGGTCCATACAACTCATCCAGGTAGGGGGTTGCCAACTATCCGATATTCCGGTTTGAAAATCGCAAATTTTTCGAAAATCGCAAACTTTTTACAAAATGGCCGCCACGCCGTCCGCCATCTTGGATTTTTGAAAAGTCATAATTTTTCTGAAATCTCAAGGATATAGGCTATCGTTCTGCATAATTAGTGTTGCCAGTTTTTGAGTTTCGTAGAACAAATTAATTCGCCAAAGTCAGAAACACCCAAAAACTAAAAAGTTGCAAGTCTCTCGGGGTTGCCAACTAAAAGTTACGAAATTGGTCAAATGTCATTCGGGGGAGGCCAACGCTTCTATGCGGTCCAAGTCTCTATTCAAAATGTCATTATTTCTATTTTTCGTGTTTTTGGGGAAAATCTCGGAAATTACCCTAAAATTGGGGAAAATTTCTAAACCAAGCAACACTCCTCAACGAAACACACAACCCCTCGGTACAACTCAACCCCATAGAATGTTGCCATCTACCCTAGAAATGGATTCGAAAATTGAGCAAAAACCATCACCATTACAAAATGGCCGCCACAGCCTCCGCCATCTTGGATTTTTGAAAAGTTATAATTTTTCTGTAATCTCAAGGATATAAGCTATCGTTGTGCTTACTCGGTGTTGCCAACTTGCAAGTTTCGTAGAACAAAGTAATTCGCCAAAGTGAACCCTAAAAAGTCGAAAAATTCAAATCGAAATTGCGCGGCCGCCATCTTGTTTTTTTTTTTTTTTTTACAAATTTCCCCAATCGTAGCCTACTATCAGTCGGATGAACCGCTTACGCGCCCTCTATCTGTCATAGTTTGCGAACGCGCAAATCAACACCGGCGCCATCTTGGATTTCGAAAACGGCTATAATTTTTTTCTACTCCTTCGGTGCTACTACACATTTTCGTAGAACATCATTTTGGCGTAGCACCACTCCTTCTGTCTCTCAGGGCATGTCAATGAGTGAGTCAGTGAGTGGTAGTCTAGCTTTATATAGTATAATAATAATAATGGCTAAGGTATAGGTACCTACCTACCAATGCCTATTATAATTTGAGAGTAGGTAAGTACCTTATACACCTACCTAGGTAAATAAAAGTACTGTTATGGTACTGTTGAGGTACTGTTGAGGTACTGTTGAGGTACTGTTGAGGTACTGTTGAGGTACTGTTGAGGTACTGTTGAGGTACTGTTGAGGTACTGTTGAGGTACTGTTGAGGTACTGTTGAGGTACTGTTGAGGTACTGTTGAGGTACTGTTGAGGTACTGTTGAGGTACTGTTGAGGTACTGTTGAGGTACTGTTGAGGTACTGTTGAGGTACTGTAAAGGTACTGTTACACATGCTAATAAAGCATGCTTTTAGTGAGTAAGTGCTCATTTAGCATGTGTATCGAAACCTTGCTAATAATTAGCATGCTAGAAAATCGCACGACCGTCGATTTTTGAGCATGCTACCTGCAGCGCGGGTGAAGGGGGGCGTGCTTTTAGTGCGTGTGAACTGTGCTTATTGAGCATGCTAGTATCGATCGATCAGTCGTTTGCGACAGGTGCGCGTGCACAGAGAGCGTGAGAGCACGCTATAAAATAGCATGTGTATTGGAGTGTTTGCTTTTAGCATGATTAAAACTAGCATACTTATTACTAGCAAATGTAAACTCCTCACTAGCATGCTAATATTGAGCATGCTAATTAGCACGCTTTTTAGCATGATTTTCTAGCATGTGTAACAGTAAGACTTTATTTTTAGTTTAGGTGAGGATTTAGCTGAATCTAAAACTAGATCAACACTTGCGAGACAAAAATTCAATCTTGACGCAGCAAAAGGTTAACAATTCCAAGATGGCGCGCTAGGCGTGAAATGGCAATCGCATAGGGATGGGAAAAGTCCGGCTTTTCAGTGCGGCTACTTTTCAATCTTGGCACAGAATATTATTAGTAAAACTTAAAAGAGAAACTATTATTTTTCAAATAAATAATATATTTTACAATAAAAATACTCTCAAAATATATTTTTATGTATCGTCTCAGTCAGTAAGTAGGTACTAAGTGCCTACTTATTATTTATTATTATTATGAGCCCGTAGTGTCCCACTGCAAGGCAAAGGCCTCCCTTATTTATGACTTGTCTTCTCTGTTTTGGGCAACTGTGGACCAGTCCTTTAGGTAGGCGTCAATCTCGTACCTCCATTTTCGCCGTGGTCTACCGTGAGGTCGTTTTCCGGACCCGCGACCCGTGCACCGATTTGAGGCATCCATTCTGTAGTGGATTTCGCCCATAACGCATCCGAAATGCGGCAGAGGTGACCTGCCCATTCCCATTTCAATTTACCCACATGTTGACCGATATCTGCGATTTGCCTTGTGGAGCCTACTTACGTGTAAGTAAAGGTACACTAACTAGGTACCTACCTGCCTACCTACAAAAGATATTATCTCATTTTAGTTTTAACGATTTTACATCGAAGCCAACCCTAATGCCAACAACCGTTTGAGGTTAAAAGTGAAAGAGCTAACGCCCCACTATTGTTATCGAGGGAACTGTCGCTCAATGCAATTATTACAATAGAATTATGACTTGTCCCTGTGTGAGGTCTAAGGCTCATACGCTAAAAGTTTACTTAAGTCAAAGCATATATCTTAAAAAAGGTTTTCACTGAGATTTCTTAAATATTTATAAAAAAGTTATCAAAAAATCAAGCCTTCTTTTTTTTGCATAATTTTCGTGACCTTCACAATTTTGTCGGTTCATCGGGGGGGGCTATGCTTCGCTGTCCGGTTCGAGCGAAACATTAGGCAGACTAGTATAGTAGGTATTATAAGATCTGTGAAGCGGACGGAAACTTCATTATTATGCTAAACATTAGAGAAGTAGGTACTTACATCAAACATTAAAAAATAAATTGTTGAAATCTGCAAGCGTACTTCTACATTAGTTATTGCCTCAACGGGCAATTAGAATCTGTTTTCAACTGTGTAGCTGCCGGCTAAGCAATAAAACAATACTGTAAGATATTTATAACTTAATAAGTTAGGATTCCAAGAAACCTATGCATTAATGAAGTCGGTAGAAAAAACAAATGCATTCAAAGATAACGATCAACTCAACAAAACAAAAGAAAAAGTTTAGGAACCTACGTAATTCTTCCTGCAAGTTGGAAAACCCAGAATTTGATCTAAGTTTAACATAGTGATAATTACCTACGCCGCGCAAAGAAGATAAAAACACCACCTAGCAGGTAGGTTGGTATTTGGTATTCTAGTAGCAGCGGCGATTACCTCTATATCTCACCTTAACTTTTTTCTGCTCCTTTGAGATTTGTTAGCACATGAGACATGAGCATTTTACCTACCATGTCTGAGAACTCATGAATTAGAATCTGAATTTCAAAACAATTAACTCGTTAAAACCACAAAGAATGATTAGAATCATCCTACTTGTATACCTAACTTACCTACTATTGATTGTAGGTAGAAGACGATTGATGTGATTCTAGGAGCCAATTATTCGCGCCTAGAAGTTATTCAAATAGATACTTGTAGGTAAGTAGCATAAAATATAGATATAGATAGCATAGAGAAAAAAAAACAATACGATCAACTTGTTTTTAAAACTACGCATCCAACAAGACAGACAGTTGATTACAATTAATTAAAAAACATTAAACAAACGATTGCATAGCCGCCCCACATAATACAATTGAGTAAGCGTGATGTGTATGATAAATATGTAGTCTCCACTGGCGTAATATACTTAGGTATTTCATTTTGGTTGTGTTCTTTTTCGTGCCTAGTTCTAACAGATTAGATCAATAATGGATGCGCGACTAATGGAAGTGGCAGCTCGCTTCCGTGTTTCGGAGGGCACGTAGTTGTCAGTTCCGCCTATAAAAATCTACTAGTAACAGACGCAGGCTAGCGGTCTTACTCCATAGGCCTTTGCATCAATGGAGATGATTTGTACATCATTAGGGGCCCACTTTTTACTCACGTCCCGATGTAAGCTTCCCTAGCGCCTATACCATCCTCTCAGACTAGTCGGCCTTATCCACAGCTAAAGCTGCTTCTTAGACCACTCACAAGATACAAGATACAAGATGTTTATTTGCATAAATAAGTGTTACAATTTGGTCTTATATGTAGGAGGCACTTTTCAACTTATTCACCTTTTCCAGGAATCGCAAATGTTTTGGGCGCTTAAACTTAGGTAGGTAAGTTTTTTTTTTTTTTTTTTTTTTTTTATACATTATAGGCAACCGTTTGACCACAATCTCACCTGATGTTAAGCAATGATTAATAAGTAATTAATAACATTAATTTTGGGTAGGTAGGTACGTACCTTTGGGCATGCACAAAATTTTTTAACATTTTTCATTATCTACTACCTACTTAACTAGTTCTTACTTAGGGTAGGTACTTTTTACTAATTATGTACTTAAATTTATTATGGCTAATTTGACTAGGTAAGTATATAAGTTAATATTTTAATTACTTTAGTTTTAGGTGGGTATTATTCTTTTTCAAAGTAGTCATCGGTTGAGTAAAGGCACAATAAGGACTATAAGTAGGCACACGCTGTCACATTAATTTTAGTAAAGACCGTGATGAATCTTTGGAATGTTTCAATGCCGTTTTAATATCTGAGGATTTGTAATAAACTGCAGTTATGTTTCCAGGGAAACATGAATGTAACAATGCTGAAGGTTCTTGGAAAGATTCAATGCCAATCAGATTATTGTGGCGCACTCAGATTGCCAAATTACCTACTTTGAGAAACGCTGAAACACAATTATGTATTACTTTTTATAACACATTTGCTCGTAAAGGGTCTCTTATTTCACCAATTTCAGTATCGTGATGTATGTCATTACGCACTCGTGCGTTATGGTAATGTAAAACGTACGGTTTATCAAGATGCTCCCACTAAAACGAACGGGGGGGGGAGGCGGGGGGCGCGCGCCGCGCTCGACGATAAAAAATAAGCATTTCATTCTTTTACAAATTGGTTAAATTTTTCTAACTGCTTCAACAAGTGAATAAAGATTTATTATTTGAAGAAAGTCCGAGTTTTATTTATTTCCTCGCAAATGTGTTATAAAACGTCGTATGACATACGTGCGCTTTGAAAATTACAGCCTCTGCTTTCTTGTAGCCCTCGCCTACGGCTCGGGCTGGCAATATCGCCTCCGCTGTAATTTTCAACTTACCGCACTCATATCATAATGTACTATAATTAACTACCCATCGTAGTTAGGTTTTTCACAAAAGTATTTGCAGGACATTTTCGATTTTAGCCGGACGAGTGTTGGAATTAACCAACATTTACATCAGACTCAAAAAGCCGGTTAAGGTTCCATAATTTTTCCTCGCACTGATACAAATTACTAATTTAGATAATATTACCTACTTCTAAAAACTTAGCTATGTACGGTACATATCCATAATCGGAATAAAATAACATTAGGTAGACCTAGGTACTTACCTACCTACCTACTTTACTTCCTAGTGTTCGTTGCAATGCAATGCAACACGTAGGTAGGTAAAATCAACCTGAGTCGCGTAACAAAGAAATACCTAGTTGAACAAAGAGAATAACAAAATGCAAGAACTCAAATGCTTGGTAGGTATTCAGTTGGCAAAGTGCCAAAAGAATTGTGTTTTTTTTATTTTTATTGTTTTAGCTGACACTGACTTTTTGGGGGCTTTTAAAATTCACCAAGTCGAAATGACGGACAGAGGGCAGAGGCCATTAATAAAAGAAGAAGAAGCTAATTGGGACGAAGTATCTTCGGTAGAATGAATCGTTTATTATTGCGTGCTGCCTTGATCACGAATAAATGTGACAATCGTAAACGTATCGTAACGCTAGCGTATCTGAGATACACTGCGCGGTGCTACTGCAACAGTTGGCAGTCGAGCTGGCATTGACGCGCAATAGAACTCGAATACGCGGCGACTGTCAGATATGTTCGTGATAGAGGTACTGAACACAGACAACAGAAAAGTCTATCTATTATCTCTTCCGTGGTGCTGAATGCGCTTTTATAGAAGATAAAATTCTTTGTACACGTACATAGATCTGTAATGTTTACCCTACTGCGCACGGATAAGAAGGATTACTTAGGTATTTGTTATCATTTAGTAGGCAGAGTCACCTGCAATGGAATGAACGGAATAAACTTGAGGAGAACATTGTAGGATATATTGTGTCCTCCTACGAAAAGGGAAGATCTTCCACGCCGAGCGACCTTTGGCTCGGGGTCCGAGGACCGATGGTTGGTATTCGGTAGTGTTACTTATGTTCAAACTCCGTGATAACTTCGTTTGAGCGATCTAGGATATTTCTCATGTTAGTTCTTATGTAACGAGATAGATGGCGCTACAAACTATCTGCTTTAAAACGAACGTGATTTGTAAATTTGTTACATATGTATTTCAAACTCTCCTAAAAATTGAATTGTTATTTGTTTTAGTGCAATTACCTACGTGAGAATTGATTGAAAATATGAATAGTTTAACTCGTCTCACGCAGGCCGAGTTCGCTTGGGACGAGTTGACAGCCGATTCGTAAGTTTCGATGATTATTTCTTTTTTAAATTTCGCGCCATGAAAGAAATTACACAGAGTACCTACTGACACGGCATTTAGTATGCAAGAGTGTCTAATTCAACATTGACAACCAAGCGATGTATTTTGTAAATATTGTAAAATAAATAAATCAATATTAAATGCAAAATAACTGCGAGAAAGTACACGACTTTACACTGGCGTTCGATAACCCTTTGAACACTGGAATCTGTTTGATTTTAATAATTTACATTATTCTATTAATAATTAATTATTAAACAGCTGATTAAACACCGCTATCATCATTATTTGTATTTCAGTGCTTAGGTACTTTTAACGAATGATTACATGTAAACGTGCCTTATTTTTTTGACTTACAAAGTTGTAGTACCTACCTATGTTTATTTATTATATTTAATGGTTTAATAATTATCGGCAAAATTCTATTGTAAATACTATTTTTTATTTAACTTACTTTGCCTGGGGCAAAGATCTCCTCCAAAATTTCTTCACTTTTCCCGGTCTTTGGCAGCGTTCTAACATATAAATTAACTAATAAAATAAATAAATAAATAATTATTCCACAAAATACTTAAAAAAATATATAAATTAATTTAAGTTACTGTTTGTTTTGTTTCATGTGTATTTTGTAAATGTTGTAAATACTGTATTACTTATTAATTTTCTTTGTGAATGCCTAAGCATTGAATAGTGTATCTTTATTTCATGATTTTGTTACTCAATAAAATAAAATAAATGATATTTAAGTTTAAACTAATATTATGTATGTAGATACTGTTTCTTAGGAAGTAGGTTAGTAAATAGACAGTTACTCAACTTTTGTAAGACTTATATAAAAGTGAGGTGACAGTGCAAAAAATATGTTTCCGCCGGTTGATTACAATTATTTCTTGGTTCAGAATTTATTATTTCCTCAAAAACGATATAAACTCCTTTCTCTGATGAGGTACTTATATTGAAACCACAGGTTTCAACCATGAGTTATACAAACATTCAATTTCAATAACACAAACAAATGTTTGATCTCGTTTTACCGGGAAATAATACCACATTAAATATTTCCTTCTGTTCAAAACCAACATTGACAATGAACTATTATACCTACTTTTATACGTATCGTATTATGTACCTACCTATCTATTTAATTTAAAGTATTCGCAGAATATTATGAAGTCAAACATGTTATTATTATGAAAAGTAACCGATAATATTCCTAGCAATTTTTCTGTTAAAATAAAAAGTACTTTTAATCCAATAAAGAGTATCATAATTATCTAAAGAAAGTAGTAAAAGTAGCCTATCTAAATTAAGTAATTTAAAAAGTAATCTAAGTAGGTATCTAAGTAAAAGTTCCTTAGTGTTTAACCAATTTTTTTACGAGAATATTGACAGGCGTCCTCAGCTCAGTAGTCAGCCATGTGTTAAATATCCATTAATATTTTATTATTTGTTCAACTGATTTAACTAGCAGATGGCCCACCAGATATTGAGCGGCTGTAACTGTTTTCATAAATTATTATTTTCATACTTAGAATGGTGTAAAACAGTAGAAAGCCATGCAATAACCATTGCCTTATGCAATCTTATTCTTTTATAATAAAAATGAATAGATATACAATAGTTGTAAGTGCTGTAACAATAGTTTCTACAAACAACCACATCATTAATCAACAAATCGTGTAATCACAACACAGGGGAGTTGTATTACTCTGACGCATCGTTTGACGCCCACCCGGTGTTATGTTCTGGAAATCTAGGTTTTGATAAATATTCATGAACAACACAACACCGCCTAGTTCCAAAACTTCCAAAGTAAGCAGTTTTTGTAACCAGATATCTGAATCGATCCACAGCACGAAAGGCAAGCAGCCGACATAGCTAAAAAGCATGTTGCAGTTATTTAGAGCTAATATTGACTGAGCTAATTAAGTTAGAATGAGTATATAAGTAATTAAGAGAATAATTTAATTAATAAATATATATTCTTAATTTCACATAACGCTCTCTAGTCCTAATAAGCGAATCCTGTACCTACTATGACAACTAGATTGCTGATAGAACACTTATTTTTGTAATGTACATACTTATTATACTTAATATCACCCAAACACAGACCAAATATCCAAGCTTGCTACACATAAATGTTGGTTCTTTGTGGCGATCAAACCCACGACTTACAGTATAGAAGGCAGAGTTAATACCCACTGAGCTGTATGACGCATGTCGTAGTAATTTAATAATTAAACTCTTCTAAAATACTAGTCATGTATATTACGTACGCGTGGTACATTACGTATGTATGATACTGAGTAATGATACAAGACCAAACAGATAATTTAAGTCCACATTGAATCTGGCACAAGTTGGTTTCCTCATTTCCATTCAGTGTTTGAGCAAGTGGTAACCAACAGGCGAGTTGTCACTGGAATCACCACTTACAACTTAGTGATAAAGAGCTAACTAAATAGAATATTCGTAAGAAAATAAAAATAACGGAGATACTCAAAAATAGTAACGTAAAATAACTGAATGCTATCTTTATCGCAATTACTGTCGTAATATATCGTTGAACTAATTAAATACAAAATTCGTGTCTTACGATTGGGACCAGTCGGGCTATCTATAAAAATTGCTTGCAACGGTTTGTGTATTTTGTAAATATTTTAAATACTTTATTCGTTGTATTTTATTTGTAAATAAATTCATTTCACTTTCGAAAATTCATCTATACCTAAATTTTGTGGAGATTGTATTATTGTAGTCGTAATTTTCTTTGTGAATAAATAATCAAATAAAGATTAAATAAATCAAATAACTTTTATTTCAAGCTATCATATTATCACACATAGTAAGTATAATAACGAGAATGTTTTTTAGAAAGGAACGGATATTATTTAATTTAATTTTTATTGGTATTAATTTTAAAACCAATGCATCTTTCATCTCAAACCAATGCATATATTATTTTACTTATGTTTTTTTTTCCTTCTAATACTAGGTACGTCCACAGTTGTTTTAAGATTGTTAATCTCTGACTGAAATTAAATTTTACACGAAATTATGTTATTATGAAAAAAACAGTCTCAATCAAGGTTAAACTAAAAGAATCTTCAGTTCTATAAATATTATGAGAATAATCGTTTGTACAATGACAATCGTATTGCATCACTGTAGGATTTGTTCCTTTCGCGTCTGACCTTCCTCCAGCTCGAGATATATGACTTAGCATTTTGCTACTGAATACTTTCAGATTTGAACAAAGCGAAACAATCTTTTTAAAAGAACAGTTATTGAGGATTATTGACAAAAAGTAAATAAATAATATTTATTTATTTAAATGAATAATATTTATTATTTTTTTGTAATTTTAATTTATACCAAAAATTTCATATAAAGAACACTGTATAAAGAACACTGATTTAATTAATGTTATTGTTTTATAAATAAAAAACGATGAGTAATTTCCGTTTTTCAATAAAAGTAATTAATATTAAAATAATTTTGTTATAAATTAGGTTAAGTTTATTTTGTTTGTCTAAAAATATTCGTATTTTTTAGATGTTTATCGTAATAATAAATAATAATAACAATAATATTATACTAAACCCCAAAATAAAAAGGCAGTAGGTAGCTCACAAGTTCACAACGTCCCAACTACATAATAACAATACAATAACAGAGTGAATTGAGAATTGAGCACATTGATTTCATGCATAAATTATAGATTACGTGATCTCGCAGCCAATTAAAACAATGCTTATTTTTGCATAACCTTCGTGTCTAGTTCTATATGCTATCATGTAATGAGCACACGCAATTTTTCACGGATAAACGTAAAACGCAACGCAATCCAACACAATACATTTTCTTAGAATTAATATTTCCTTCACCTACAGTCATAAGCTGTGTAAAATTTTTAATTTTTATTAAAAATAAATAAATGTAAGAAACGGTAAAAAAATATACAATATGCTTAAAAATTCAAGCACACGGTGTTAGCAAACAATCCATGACCTTTAACCTTAAAAATAACAGTTTGGAAAAACTAGCTCTTTAATCATGGATCGTAAAAAATTTATTGAGTAATTTGAAAATTTTATTGCATAGCTGTTAAAATAACCATGTAAAGAGATAACATCTAAATATTATCAGTAAAACTATTTTGCTATTTGAAAATTCTTTATCATTTGTAATTTTCTTTGTGATGACTGATTGTAGATTAGTAGCTATTCCAAACCAATTAGCAACTAATGACAGACTAGAGATATAAAAAGAAAAAAAAAGAAAAGAGATCATGTGGGAAAAACATGAATTATACTAAAACCACAAATGTACAGGAAATAATTATCCTAGGTCTATCTTTATTTATCCAACAGCAGGTTTAGGGCAAGAAAAAATTATAAGTATAAAAATTTCTCATTAACATTATAATAAAAAATACAAAAAACCCGTCTAGTCAACAATATTGTTTCTCAAAGTATTTAAATAACTTGACCACTGAGGTTTGCGTCATGCTTGCATGACCACGACCCTAGCGAAACAAAAGATAAACCTACCTACATTTAAACTCGAAAATAGCAGAGCATCTCGTTTACAATAATTACCGGAATATTACGAGAGCTGTGTTCAAATTGCTTCAAATTAACGATTGACGAAACTACCAGTTTCCTTTTAGGTAGGTACAGTCTATTGCGACTCGTCACATAGACCATAGATACGCACAATGACCGTTCAAACGTAACCTCTAAAGCGGAGAAAACAAAGTCCACTTCGTTTATACACATAAACAAAAAAAAACTTGTCGTTTTGCAAAAATAATAGTAGGTATACCAACCTCGAATTCTTGGTAGTTTTCGTCCCGTTAGTGTTGAACTCAATCTCATTGCCTCCGTAACTCGTTACTAATGGCATATCGCCGTCCGCCATTGTTTTCATTGACACTGGCACTTATTACAACAAAAAAAGAAAAAATATTTGGTTTTGGAAGAAGCGCGCGAGAGAGCTTTTTAGAAAAAAGTTTTTATTTCGTAGTTTGGATTGCGAGTCCACGCTACACTAGCGTCCAGTACGGCGCGCTGCGATGCACTGAACTGTCTGACTTGTACGTTTATTTTATTGATGTAAATGATGAGCAGCCGTTCAGATAACATGTGACGGCCATTCGGACGCTGCTAGTGATGATTGAGGATGATCATCCAGTAAGTGCTCATAAATGTATCAGTTTGGCTCATAAAAATTTATAAAAAGCTTATAATTTGGAAAAAAATTGTATACAAACTGTATAGGATGACAAAATTAGAAAAAAATGAAGAAAAATAAATATGAAGAGAAAAAAAATCTATGGTATATAAATAATGTAGGCATTTTTTGAAAAAGTTACGCGCACATTTTTTGCAAAAAAAACACATTATTATAATTAAGCTATAAAAAGTAATATTTATGTAGATACGTGCAATAGCAATGTTTTACCTCAAAACGTTCCATATGTTCAAATAGAATATTTCAAAATAGATACCTCGTTGAATAGTGACATAAAACAATGTAAGTAGGTTATGTATATTAGTGACTCAATTATTATTCTACCTACTTTGGTTTCGTTTGTAGAAAACCTACACTGTTTTACTTATTAGTTATGTACCTACTTACCTACGCAACAGTCTGTGCATTGGCAAAAATCAATGTATACCTACTCCTGTGTGGATTACGTATCTGTGTACTTAAACTATATAAAATAAGTTAAAAAAGAACTTAAACCATGAACAAATTAAAAACTTACCAATTATTATTTAAATTAATTTTTTGATAGAAATAATCACATAATCCTTAATAATCATTTATTCTTTTAATTTTTATAATTTTTAACAATATTCTATATTTATCAAATATCTTACAATTATTATTTACATTGTTTTTATTAAGTATTAAAATTAATTAAAAAGAAGCAATTGTTCAAAATGAATGATTGACATCCAAAACTTTATTTTGTTTATACACGTATCTTTGACAAAGAAGGTGAGGCCTACTTAATTTTGTTTAAAACAGCACTATGAAAACCTTTTCTTATAATTTACAAAATATATTTATAAGTACCTAATTTATAGAATAAGTATAAAAAATTACAAAAAAAATTTCATCAATAAAATTACATAACATTTTCTTAGCACCACGCTATTGCATAACGCCATCCACTTCGTCACAAATCAGTACCATGCTGTATCAACCGCGATTTCGGTATTACCCCACACACTGCTACATAATCTGTGCATCAGCTATTACCCTACACACTGCTACGTAATCTGTATCAGCGTGTTTACAAAAATACCGACCGGTTCCAGAAATTCGTTTTGATAACTTTACAATGAGTCATGCAATCAAGGGGCGGTCTATTTACTTCTTTTTAACGTATCTTTATGGTTTTACCCGGTTTTTTTTCTAGAAAAACAATTCGCTCAGTTAGAGAGTTTTTTCTTAGTAAAGCCATATTATAATATATTATAATACTGGCTGATACCCGCGACTTCGTACGCGTGCGAAACTGTAAAAGGCCTTCCGTTATGATACCTTCAGTTTCGTTGAAATAGGTCCAGTAGTTAAGGCGTAATCCGCGAACAAACAAACAGATAAACAGAAAAACTCGATTTTCGGAATCAGAATCGTTTATTTAGTAGATTTGCATATTTAGTTTATACATTATCTTTAATTTTAGTTTTTATGTACTATGTACCTAAAGCTTTCTATGTATATCCTATGTAGTACCAGTGGCGGATTTGCCCTAAGGCCCAGTAGGCCCGAGCCTATGGCGGCCAGATATTAGGGGCGGCCAATCGTGACAAAAAATCACTGATGATAGCAAGAAATAAATCAAAAGCAAAGTAGGTACCTAAATATTTAAAAGGCTGCGCATATTATGGCAGGCGCATGTATATTATTATATAGCACTGTATCGCAACGTATTGCTATAATCTTCCTAAATCACTTTTTACGTGTAAAAATATAGGTAAAGAATATTGTAATACACGAGACGCGAGCTCTCGTGATTCACTCTAGTTCTCGCACGGAGCAAACGTTAAGTTAAACGATCTTGCCTTGCTTAACATAGAACGCCAACCTCCTCACTACACCACCACGTTTGGGTTGGCTGGCAGACAATGCTTTCAGCATTAAGTCCACCCTTTGTAACAAATTTATAATTTTGTGCAATAAAGTATTAAATAAATAGAAGCTGTTTCTTTAAAAAAATTGGATTGCAAAGATTTAATTAATGCTACGGGCCCCCTGCGCACCAACGCTTTCTGACCGTAAAACTTAAAATCTATCTATTTTTTTCAAATCATATCATATACAATACGTACCTATGTACAATACAATACAAAAACACAAAAAAAATCGCGGCTCGCTTCGCTCGCCGACATTATAAATATTAATGTATATATGTACATTATTAATTTTTTTACCTGCTTGAAGACGACAATGTACTGTAAGATGTAAATTTTCGGTAAAACTCAAAAACACAAAAATTTTCGGGGCTCGCTTCGCTCGCCGATGAGTTCCTGCATTATTGTGTTTATGCATAAAGCAGCAACGAGGTCATCTAAATTATATTCTGATAAAAAAATTCAACGCTCATAATACTTAGTCATAATAATATTATTATGAATAATATCTATATGATGGGTGCTGGGAAAGGGGCGTCACATGGCGTGGGGCCTAGGGCGGCCAAGACTGCAAATCCGCCACTGGTAGTACCGTAGGTATGAGTTTCTTATTAGATAGTACCTACCTACCTACTACCGGTTTCTTCAGAAAAACAATTCAAATTCAATTCAAATTATTTATTTCTCTCATATGCTAATTATAAATCTAGGTCCCTTCTCTCGGAAGAGTTATGCAATAGTATATCAAGTATATGCTAGGTAGCCTAAATCTAACTAAAACTATGTTATGATTTGAGAGCTGGTGCCCAAAAGGTTTTTAAAATAAAAACCGGCGATGAGGGTCACCAGGCCCACCTCTATAGGTGGCAGGGGTAAGACATGCATGAGTAGTAACGTGGAGTACCTATATACCGGGGAGATATATCAGACATGTCATTCCGTCACTGGGAGGTCACAAACAACTCGGTAGATACCTAAACTAAGCCGAAGCCTGTGTGATAGCATATTCGCTCAATTAAAAGAGTTTTTCTTTTATAATGCTTTATGAACCCAGTAAAAAAGGGTAAAAGTGGGTATACCTAGGTTCTAGGACTACCTAGAACCTAGGTATACCCACTTTTACATGAGAACTACCTATCCTAGAGCGCGCAAACAATGTTTGAACGCTTCAATAATAGGTTCGTAAATGCGATGTCTTCACAATATTATTGAAGGGTTCAGACGTCGTTTGCGCGATCTAGGATAGTTAGTTCTCATGTAGCGTGCTAGATGGCGCTATAAATATTTTTGGGATTTAAAATTACATTGACAATAAATGTGCAAATACAGCTTAGTCACACTATGGTATCGATTCGGTTGTTGCCTTTTTCTAAACTAACCTAATTTGACAGCTCTAAAATTATAGCCGTCCTTGTCGTTTCAGTTTATGAGAAAGGGACGGCAACATTTTTAGTGCTGTCAAATTAGGTTAGTTTAGAAAAATGCAACAACCGAATCGATACTTATACCTACCTATATTCCTAGATTGCCGATGTCATAGGAACGCCTACAATTTTTTGTGGTTCTTATTTCCTGCCATGACAAGATAGTAGGTAGGTAGGTACTGTATCTACAGTAGAAAAACAAACATGTTTTTAATTAAAATAACAATAGGTAAGGAAGTTTGTAGGTAGGTAAAGTATCACCTATGTATGTATAACTAAGGTAATAAGAACATTCAATGTAGAACTGGGTAGTACCTATACATAAAAATAAAACATTAGGTACAATAGGTATTATAGGCGGGAATCGATTTTGACATCGATTTCCGACGATGTAGTCCGGAAGCTGATGTTGATTTTCTTACGTCATACGTTGCGTTGCGCTGTCAAGCAACCGATACTTAAGGCCCGTATGGTGATTCTGCTCAAGCACTGATTCGGACTCAAGCATACATTTTTGTATGAAAATCTCTACTCAAATCTATGCTTTGCTTATGTGACGAGTTCAGTATCAGTAGTTTAGATACGAGCCTCAATGTCGGTACAAACAACTGGACTGCAACCAAGTATGGACAAAATTGAGTTGATTTGTTGAAAATCGATTTTTCTGTCAGTTTGATTTGACATTTTATTTACATCTTGAAACTGCTCCGAAGTAAGTTTCACTTTCGAACTCTAGAAAACGATTTCTAACAATCAAAGCGACAGTGACATTTCTAATGTCACTGCAATTGCGCATTTAGATCAGCCAATCAGCGTTGACCAAAATTGGCGGGACCAACTTTCAGCGCACGTGATTTGCTTACAGATGGACAATGTGCTGTAATTGGTGTGATAGTGCTTTCTCTAATTGTCTAACTTTCGCCTTTTCAGTTTTCTAAAAGGAATTGCATTGTTTTAAATTGTTATGTGTTTTTGGTCAATTCTAGTTGGATTTTACCCACGGATTAACAGATTCTGTACTCGCAATATCTAACGTGATTGATCCGGTGAGTTGAGATTTCAGATATGAGATCTTAGTAGGTATTAGGAATTTTAGTTTTTTTACATTGTTTTCAAGCTCATAGACGATGGATTGTTACTTACCCCCCCTTATTTATAGCTCAAAGAAGGCCGTATAGGTTAAGAGGTTAGTAACTGATACTTGTAAAATGCAGGTTTTATAGAAATTTAAGTACGTAGCTATAAAATAAATAAAACTTAACCATTTGTTTTGACATTCATTAGACTCAAGTTCACATTGACTTTTATAAGTAACAGATGTTTTTAATTTTAACATAATATAACCTTTCATAACCTCTAGTCGTAACTAGGGAGGGGTTCAATTCCCATGTCAGAACAAAAGTAAACAAGCCCTTAGCTGAATGAGTTCACCCGGGGAAGACTACCAGCTATTTTTGCCGCCAAGCAGTGATGCTCGCTTTGCTGTGTTCCGGTTTGGTGCCGGTGAAATTACAGGCACATGAAACCTAACCTCTTTAAGTCTCAGATATCAGACAGAATACGATGAACGCAGGCTCACGGGGCTCACAGGTTATCACACTTAGCGAGGCAATGCATTGTTATAGGCAGAGGTTCATCAGGGATGCTTTTTGCACCAATTATATAAGAACTTGCCCATCGTTTGAGAGATGACGGAATCCGGTTAGAATTGTCTGATGTGGGTGTTGTGGATGGAACTAAATGCTGAGATACTGACACTAGTTCGGGGGTTGGGGAAAGTCCAGATCATCCAGCGACATTGTAAGTAGTATAGTTTTGCTTGTACTTTTCAAATTATTTTAAGGTTAGACTTATGTTCTTCTTATATTTATGGCCTCTGTCTTACGTTACTAGGTTAATTAATTGGTTGTCTGGAAGAAATAGCATATGTGCTATAAGACCGCCAAATAGTAGGGCTAATATTTACAATAGCGTGTTGTAGCTCTTATGCTAAGTGTACTGTCTTAGTCCACATTAAAGAATTTATTTAGATTTGGATATTGCGCACATTTTTGTATTTATTTTGTAATATCTAGAAACACCGGTGTACCAAACCAACATAACGGTATACCCATGTTTTATGACCACTGCGAATCGTGCAAGCGAGACAGCAAGATTGCAGTACTGAGCGAGTGAGTGAGATAGATGCCAGACGAGACATGAATCAGAATTTGTCTCGCAGAGCTTTGTACTTTCAAGAACATTTTGTAGTTTCGTAAATATTTCTAGTTCTCCTAACTTCAAATTAAGTGTAACTTATCTTATTTTAAAGTTACAGATGATTAAATAAAAATAATATATTTTCGTACGGTTTTTAGTATCATTATTAAGTGAAACTTTAGTTTTCCTACGAAACTTAGATTTTTTTAGCGGGACTGTTTTTATCTATTCGTTAGTTTAAGAACTAGTTTAGGTACCTACTTAGGTTTTTTACTTATGCTATAATTTAGGTACCTATCTAACCCACTAAGTAAAGACTATTAATCAATTTAAACTAGACTAATCATAATTATAATATTTATTTGCATTAGATGTATCTTTTATCTATATTAAATAAAGATCTTGCAAAATTCTGAAAAAGCTAAACTCCTAAGCACTTAATTCATAAAGAAAACCACATCTTATGATGAACTTTTTGTGTAAAAGCTGCCTATCTTTTGAATGTTACCCACAATTACTTACTTACCTATAATTAAGACTACTAACCTACTATTACTTTTTTTACCTACTTACTAAAATCATAATTTAAGCTCATTTTAAGCGGACTGTAAAGTTCTTTTATGAGTATTAATAAAGTTCTTTAAACCGAACTTATTATATCTCCTCACTTGATGTAATTAAGAGGTTGCTATGTAGGAACTAACAAGATAGCGGCTAATACCTACCTAATGATTAGTTAAATGGGTAGGTAGTAGGTACCTATTTTACGTACGATGCAAACGACCTCTTTCCTCATGCGAGTGACGGATGTGGCGTTTTAAAGAAAAGTGTGCATTAGATTTGTCACGGGAAAAATATAGTGGTAATTTTTTAATTTTTCAGGTTTATTTTATTAGGCACCTACCATTCTTTATAGCTCACACTAGACATATTAGAAGTAATCATTAGGATACCATCTATAGCTACGGTTGCTTTTGATATATATTGTACGTAGATATCTAGTGGTTTAGAGTACGAAGGTACAAAATAGTGAAATAAAGGTAAAAGAAACAATGGAATCTTGTATCTTATAAAGTTAAGAAAATATGAAACAAGTACCTATCATACATTATGTTATTTACATTATGATACTTTATTGATGAAGACCTACAGGTTGTGGGGTGGCTTAGCAGATGACAGTTGGTTTCTATACAGGTTAGGATAGGGGGTGACCAAACAGTCGATAGTTGGTTTCCATAGTAATGAATTCAGTTACACAAAGAAAGGAATAATCAAAAACACATGCTGTATCGATTACCAGTCATGTTTTACTCGTGCAACTGTCATTAGCACTAAAGTTTTACTATAAGATAACAAAGTACGGTAGATAAAGACTAAATGAAGCTCGTGAAAGTCATTAGACTCTAATGTCTAATGATTAGACAGTTTGCACTAGTGAAATTTTAGTTCAGTACCAAGTTGAGAGATGGACGAAGGCGGTCACAGAATGGTGACCAAAGGTTGAATGTAGACCAAGAGGCAGACCACCCGCCCAATGGTCAAATGACATCGTAGAGTAGTACGAGACTCGCAAGGGACCGAAAAGAATGGCGTAATAAAGAGGAGGCCTATACTCAGCAGTGGGTACAAACGGGCTGAAATGATGATGATTGATGAACCTGGTTGAAGTTCTAGTTAGTTAGTATAGTTGAGTATTCTAGTTTATTACCATAGAATTCGAACCAATGATCGTGAATCGGGTTTTAGGTAAAATATAATTGCCGACCTGTCAAACTTTTACAATCAGCTGCTAAAAGTACGGTAGGTAAGTAAAAACTAATGAAGCTCAAGAAATGCATACAACCCTAGAGAAAGTCGCTCACACAATCGCTCACAAAAAAACTCACCTCAAAACGCGAACTCGATTTCACTGACTGAGAAAAAACAAAAAAACAACCGTTTTGACAACACTTCAGTAACAAATCTTTGTCCAAAACACAAAAGAACTCAGTTAAGTTTTATATAACTGTTAACCAACTTCCTATACCAACCAACCGGTTCGCGAATAACTTTTATAACTTTTGTATTCACTGCGCGCACTGATTAGAAAGTTCCGTGTTTATAGTAAAACAATTTTGTAGTAAATTCGTTTGTAATAGGAGAAAGAATTAGAAAACACCGGTTTGAAAATACGACTGCGCCGGTCCCCCGCACCTAACTGACTGGTTCTGGTCTGGGTATCCAAGAAATGAAACATGGCGGCTCAGGCACTATAAAAACTTCTCTGCGTATCTACATTGAACACCGACTGCTATACAACCTTATTTGCACAACCTTACGGCATGGATTCACAGATCTTTTTCTAGAAAAAAAAAAGCCAGTCGAGATTGTTTCCTGTCGAAAGAAATAAACGCTTTGAACGGAGATTTTATTTTTTCTCACGTTTTCAACGTGATTGCAGTTTTTCTATTATATTCTTTTAAATTGACGGCTGTAGGTATCTTGAGGTTTATTTATATCGTGCTAGAGTATAACAAGCTTGTTGCAAATCGTGGCTAATGCTAGGGTAATGGTGAAGAAAGTGGTTTTTAGTGTTTTCCCTTCCAAGAAAAGCTAACTTGGCCTGTCAGATCATAGAGATAAAATTATAGAAATGAATGACTTTACGTTGATGTTGCTAAGCTGTTAGCAATAGGGGCTTAAGTTAAGTTACTTATACCACAACTAAACAAACTAACTTATGAGAAAAACATAACGTAAGACTAGGCGGTATGGTTCTAAACTATAGCTTGCTCCGAGGAGCGAAAAAAAAAAAAAAAAAAGTTACTTATACCACTTTTTAGTAGAGTGAGAACTGAGAACTATAGTACTTTACACATTGATTACGCTCACTACACCAATGATAAACTATTATATAATCTTCTAAATATATATTAAAAAAAAACTCTTTTGAAGCTGACTAACAATCAACGCACAGCCTAAACTGAAAGTCTTAGAGGTATGAAATTTGGAGGGTAGTATCCTTACATAGTTTAGGGGTGCACTAAGAAAGGAATTTTGAAAAGTCGTACCTTAAAGGGTCTAAAGTAAGGATCAAAAATTTTAACCAAATAATGCGTATGGTGCTACCATGCGAGCAAAGCCGCGCGCGACAGCTAGTGGATATATTCGAAGATGCAGACAGAGTACACCAAGTTAAAAAACATTAACATTGCAACGGTTTGTGGATAGCTCAACTGCTTCATGTGTATTATGTAAATATTGTGAATATTGTAAATACTGTATGAGTTGTAATTTTCTTTGTGAATATATTACTAGTACCTAAGTAAAAAAACATAAGTAAATAATAGTAATAATAAATAAGTAACTAATCTAGCTCAATTAATTTTGAATGATGTAAATCCAAAGCAGCCGTCTCTCAGACTGTAAACGACAAAACTTCAATTTTTTTTTAATATATCTATTATTATTTTTTTTACCATAGTTTTTCATCGAAACTTTTCGCAGACCCTGACATTGTCGAAACTGACATATTTACAGAATCAGAGTAATTTTTAGTCAGGAGTAGATTTTTGAAACTAGTGCTTTTATATTTTTACCCACTATGTATTGGTAAGTTCAACACACAAACTACTTATTAAAAAAAATACTTTCGTCTAAGTTTACTTTGTGTCCAGTCGCGGATTCAGGATTTGGGTTTGAGTTTGGTAGGGGCTCGGTTTGACCCAGGATTTCGGCCTGGAGGGCTCGACCTACTAAATCTGGGCAAGCTGTTCCACAAAAAGATATTTTTTTTCTTATTTTTTAAATGATAAAAGTAATGGAATAATGAATGAAGAATGACATGGGTAAGAAAGGAGTGACAACTGAGATGACGGCTGATAGAAGAGCATGTAAGAAAAACACATGTTGTGCCGACCCTACATAAAGTGGGAAAAGGGCAAGGAGATGATGATGATGAAATGGAACAAGCTGATAGCTCACCTGATGTTAAGTGTTAACTTCTGCCTATAACAATGCATTACCTCACGAGTAAAAGAGCAAACAAACAATAGTACATTGTTCACCGAGAGGAGAAAGTGACCGATTACCGTCGAGGGTGTCGTTTGAAGCCCGAGCCGTAGGCGAGGGCTTTAAAACACCCGAGATCGCGAATCGCACTTTCTCTCGAGTGATACATAGTGCTTTATACTACACCTACGTGGAAAATAAAAAACTAAAACTGAATCCTCAAACAACACACAAATTGAAAATGGCGTCTGCAATTTTCACATGTTCTTTTTTCAAATTGTTTATCCTGCCGCCGCAGGGTCGCACTGCCAGCCCGACACCATCCAACACACAGCTAGTGGCCAGTGTCATTTTGCGAACTTGGAGATAAAAACTCACTGTAAAAACTTTTTGGCTTTTGATATTTAGGTTACTGGCGCATAGTCTTACGCAAAATTAAAAAAGAAAAACCACGTAAGAAATGGATTTTCATACACTTTTCTCTCCCGCTCAGATGCGTTTTCTCCCCGCATATTTGTTCGATATGCAATGACGTACTTTCTACCGTAAATTTGATAAAGTATCAAGGTACTTTCCAAGCAGGTGTAGTATAAACTCCCTTTAAAGAGTTGTCAGAATTGTATCTTGTATCTTGAATCTTGTATCTTATATAGGTACTTAAATATGCCACCTAGTGCTTATGTACACCTCAACAAATTGCTGTGCCCTAACAGGGTTTATGTTTGCTACACTACCTTTTGTACAACATCTATTTATATTTTATACTTTTTTTTATATATATATATATATATATTTTTTTTTTGGACATTACACACAACGCTCTCTAGTCCCAAACCAGAGACTAGTAAATTACTAGTAATTAAGACTAGTCTCTGCCCAAACTAAGCAGAGCTTGTACTATGGAAACTAGATTGCTGATATAATACTTAACTAATAATATAATATTAATATTTAACATAATATTTAACAACATAAGTGCAATAAATGATTTGAATTTGAATTTGAGCAAGTCCAAATAAATAAATAAATCAAATAAAAACTGCTTCATTGACAAATTATAAGTAACATTATTAAGTATGTTTTTTAACCTGGTGCTCTAGCAGTCATTAAGCCACGACGGAGGCCTTAAGGCGGCCTAAAAACTCTGTCACCAGAGTTGGCCACTAACTCATACGAGCTTGCTTGCTTGCTTTTTCTATTAGAAAGTTGAATATTAGAAGGTTGAATAAATGGATTTCATTTCATTTCATTTCAAAGTAGAAAAGTTTATTATTACCTAAATGACACCGGTGCGTTGGTAAGGTCAGGTTGTCCCTCGGACAAAAACCTCCAGGATTTTCAATTAGGCTCATTATGTGGCCTGTCCATCGCTACTTGAGTGTTCGGATCTTGGTACCAAAAAGCACTAACTACTACTAAATTCATTTGTCTTACAGTTGTTCACAATGCAGCTTCACAGCGCAGTTCGAGAGCGCTTTACTGATGCATCGTCAGCTGCACCACGAGCCTCCAAACGACTTCCTAGAGCTGAACACTCCGAAGGTTTTGGTGGTATGTTCATGAAGGGTTACCTAGAAATACCTTATGAAGGATAGGCGTAAGAAGCCCGCCGATAGGCTGACAGCATTGTTTAGATCGCTGGAAAAGCGTGGATGGATAATAATAATAAATAGATCAGGATATCCTTGGACATTTCACACAACGCCTTCAAGTCCCAAACTAAGCAGAGCTTGTGCTATAGAATAGGCACCTACTTGTATACTTTTTTTTGTAAATACATAATACGTAACACCCAGATATAGAACAAAAATTTGTGTTTGTTCTTAGTGGGGATCGAACCCACGACCCACAGCACGGAAGGCAGAGCGTATACCAACTGAGCTGTGAACTTTACAGGAATACCTATGATGATGAGTGACTTATGGTGGATTACAGTGTATGATGCGAATAATACAAATTGCAGGAGAAATCCAACACAGTTCCAAGAGTCTCGCCTCCCAAGTCACCAGAGGCATTCAGGAGCAAAGGATTCCGATGTAAGTTTACTCTTAGTTTGGCCGGTTTTGGAAGAATGAAAAATGAAAAAATGAAAAATTATTTATTTCACACCATAATACATAACCAAAACACTTACATAAATGAACAAAATACAGTACTTAGCTTAAACTTAACAGGGATGGGTACGGAAAAGTTATCGAACAGGTGAGAATGAATCGTTAAATGATTATAGGCGTTTGGTACTGGATGGAAAATGGAGAGCCGCGGGTAATTCAAATGTATGTACTATGATACCTACACTAGATAAAATCTGTATTGTAGGTATCTTGATGTACGATCAGTTTGGCAGTTTACGAGTGTAGCCTTGGTTTACAGCTTCAGGTAGGTATATAAACACGTTACAAGAACTTAACTAAAACAAGAATCCCTAAAGGTACCAGAAGACTCTGAAGAGGTTCTAGATTTCTTAGACTCTTCCGGATGGAAACAGCTAAATTTTTATGAAATCAAAGACGTGGGTACCTACAGCCAAAAGCAGCCATTTGCTACGGGGTTCATCGTATGCTGGTTGACAGATATTCTTGTGGAAAGTTTCGCACGCGTACGAAGTCGCGAGTATCAGCTAGTGTTAGATAAGATTTTCAAAATCGTAGCTTATGAAATTCCCAGTGCCTGGTCGGACGTCGTCAGCGACCCGCCTCTTCAACAACCTAAAAGCCAGGATATGCAGGAGCAAGACACTGTTCTCACACCCTGAGGAGACCGAGGAGAGCTGCTTGAATGTAAGAGAGAGTTGGATCTATCCATTCTATTGTTTATTTTAACGTACCTACTTGTAGCGGATGTATATAGTGAGAACAACAGTTTACGTTAAGGGTGCAAAGGTTGGGAGTCAACGTCAAGATCACTGACGCAAACAGACGGGGGTGGTACCTCCGTCTGTCTCCCATGTCTTTCGTCGACCCGGCATTTATTAAAACAAACAAACCAAAGATTAAAAATAAAGACAAAGATACAAAAAACTATAACAAGTTCACGCGTCGCTTACAGTACCTACTCAAGAGCTGTTTTTGACCATAATAATATTATAGACCCGAAACGCTCGTCGCGTAGCTTTCTTAGTCAATCTTCACCGATTATCTAAGTTAAGCGATTTTCTGCGCGGTCATTATTTGGATTTTAACAAAGCGCTTCCGTGCTTCGGAGGGCACGTTAATCTGTCCCGGCTCTAGCAGTCGTTAAGCCATGACGGAGGTCTTAAGGCGGCTTAAAAATTCCGTTACCAGAGTTGGCCAATAACTTATACGAGCTTGCTTGCTTACCATAGACCCTACTGGATTAGGAAGAATGTACCTACCACAGATCTAGGTTTCGTGACCCCCTGGATTTCTAGAGCAACCGATTGGAGCTCTTTCAGGGGATCAGAATGTACGAAGTAAGAAACATTTATTGTAAAACTGTGCACAAGATATGTGATTCTGTATGATTCTACTAGCTGTCGCCCGCAGCTTTGCTCGCGTGGTAGCAGCATATCTACGCATTAAGTATTTGGTTAAAATCTTTGATCCTAATTCTAGACCCTTAGGGTGCGGCTTTTCAAAATTCCTTTCTTATTGCACCCCTACACTATATTTATAAATATACTACCCTCCAAATTTCATACCTCTAGTGGCCGAATACTCAAACCCCACTCAATTTAAGTTCCGCTTAAATTATTGCCATCTCTTACAAATGAGTAATGTCAAACAGAGCCAGAGCAATTTTAAGTGGTGCTCAAATTTGAATGACTTGAGTATTCTAGCTTAGAACTTGTTTATAGTTTAGGCTCTGCGTTGTCAGTCAGCTTCAAAAGAGTTTTGTATATTTAGAAGAGAAGATAGATAGATGTGGTTCTTTATTCCAGTATTCAGGATCTGTGCCAAGTGGCTGCACATCCAAGGGCATGAAGGTGGGCTCCACAGTTTCAAGTTCCCTCACCACCTGTCTCGAAGATAAGGAGACATTTGGCTGCCATCTGTGTTCTTTTGAAGCTGACAGGTGAGTTGGTCACATCTATGTTAGATAAAGTAAACAGAGTAGGTGACAGATATTCTTGAGAAGATAAATGTCCAGTTCAGATGTACCTAGTTAGATACGAGTGCCATGATTTCTCTTATTTTTGTAGGTAGGTATATCTTTGACTCAGTCAACTAACCGTTTTATAGTCTATGTCTATACGTAGGTATAGGTACCTTATTAGGTAAGCCCCTTAGGTTTTTCAATTACATTCTTGAATTCAATGTTATGTAATCTCAGTTCCTTAGTTTTCCTTACATTTCTGTTTAGCTGAAGAATTCCTGTTAGAATTTACTAACACATCTAAAAATTTTCACCAGAATAACAGTCCTCGACCGACATCTCCTGAATGACCACAAAATAGGTCTGGAAAACCTTCTTAAACTGGTCATGGCAAAAACTAAAGATGGACTTTCAGAAAACGCAAATCTCTCGTTCGGAATACGACAGCCATACTATAAGATACAAGACGAGATCATCGAAGATGGAGAGTTTATTATCGAAACTGTAGCGCCGAAAATAAAAATACTAAAACACGCATCAACAAACACAGAACTTTCAGAAAATAGCGTTGATGATTTCAAAGCGATAGCTAGCGAGATAGAAAACCTTTTTAAGACAAAACAAGATGGCGGACAAGATGGCGGCTTTATGTCCAAAATGGCGACGCTCAACGAGTGCATGTGCAAGTTTGTTGATTCTTCGAATACGTTGAAGAAGGTTCTGAATAAGGAGTTGGATTCGAAAGCTAGTTTAAGAGATCATTTGACTGGAAACGAGCCTATCTTCAATTTGGGACTGGGAGAGTAAGTAAAGTTCTATAACAAATGCTGTCTTATAAAAACCAGCCTTGCACGTTTTCTGAACTGTTTTTTACTAAATCATAGGTATTCTGTGACTAAATAGTGACATAAGCGCGTTTCAGAACATTTCTTGCCGTCAAAAGCTTCTTGTTTTTGGTATATCTGTAGCCACGTCGCTTGACATTATGCTGGGCAGCGAAAGCAGTTCAGAACTAACGATATGGAGCCAGTATGGTTATAAGGTAGGTAGCAAAAACATAGCCAATGAAGAATAACGTTTATCTATAGTAAATCCAGAACGAAATGACGAAGCGTATAGATCAAAGACTCAAATATGAAACATAGAATCAATATTGTAGATCAATAGCTAGATAATTTGCTAGTGGAAAATGTTTTGCCTACAGCAGAGACACGCCGAGAGATTGGGAGAGAGCACACAGCGAGAACATGGAACGGAGTCGAAAACACAATGAAAATAGCAGGTAGATACTAAGTCCATATTATTTACTAATAATTATTTTTTTCAAATTCAAATTCAAATCGTTTATTGCACTTATTTTGTTATAAAGATGTTGTACAAAAGTAGTGTAGCAAACATAAACCCTGTTAGGGCACAGCAATTTGTTGAGGTGTAGGTAGGTACATAGGCACTAGGTGGCATATTTAGGTATCTGGCGCCGCATGCTGCACTTAAGCCAGAGCTCACACACCAGTACAACCACGTAGCCAGTGTAGCCACCCTACCTTTTTGGAAAACACAACTTCAATAGTTGGGTAACTCCCACTTGTTCTATAGAACTGTTACGTCTAGAACTGTTAAAACTTTTTTTTTTTTTTTTTTTTTTATTAGGGAAACAAACAGTACAATAATAATTAAAGATATAAAACTTAAAATAGCACAGAAACTAGTGAAGCTTCCACCATAACATCATACATACAAAGCATGTGAACAGACTTTATAACTACAAAAAAAAGCATTACCCTAAGTTATGAAATGAGCTAAAAAAGAAAAATACGTAAAATTATAAATGTAAACTAGAAAACAAACTGGCTAAGTAAACTAAACTAAACAACGACTAAATATTGGCCAAACTACCTACAATGCTCTTGCGGAACTCAGTAGCAGTCAAGTGGAAGATATCAATATCTGTGAATCTAGAATTGTATGTCTCGCAAATTTTTTTATCCCTAATATCTGGTAACTTCCATTTGGGTAGGACTATTGAAACGAAAACTAGCCCTAATGAGCTAGTTTCAATAGTCCTACCATGGAACTACAGGGATAAAAACAGTTTTAAAAACAGTCCTATAGAACAAAATTTGTTCTATGGGACTGTTTTTAAAACGGTACCTAACTATTGGGTTAACTCACATTTAATGGGAGTTACCCCAATAGTTAGGTAGGAAATTGTAAAGCATATTTTGGGACTTTTTTTTATTATCTATCTATCTAATGGGCGAATATTCAAACACCATTCAAACCCCACTCAATTTAAGATCGGCTTAAATGATTGCCATCTCTTACAAATGAGTAATGTCAAACAGAGGCAGAGCACCACTTAAAATTTTAAGTGGTGTACAAATTTTGAATGACGTTTGAGTATTTCAGCCTAATCAGCCTATGCTCACCCACTGCTGGGTATAGAGTCCTTTTCATGAAAGAAGTCCCGCGGAAATTTCCGGAACTAAATTATAAAAATAATTTTAAATTAGTTGTCAGGTGCTGTTAATGTGTTCGGATGCTAGTGCGTTTTTATTTGGTTTCTGTGATCAAAGTCTTGTTTTCAATGCCTAAAGTTGTTAAAAGTGCTGCCCGAGAAATAATACTTAAGGTCGACTACAGCGACGCGTCTGCGGGACTTCTTTCATGGAAAAATCTCTAGGCCTCCTCTTTGTCTCTTTGTTTTTTTATTACACAGCATATTAATTAAGTTTTTGTTACAGGGGCGACAAAGGAAAGTTGTCAACGAGTGAAAGCTTCTATTTTTAGTTGTTTACAATAATTGTTTATTTTTGTCCTAAGATATTTGGAATTATAATTACCTATTATTTTACGATTCGGAGTTGTTTATTGTGTAAGGCTGACGAAGGCCGAATAAGCAAGCAAGCAAACTCCGTCACCAGAGTTAGCCACTAAACTCATACGAGTTTAGTCTAACTCTGGTGACGGAGTTTTTAGGCCGCCTTAAGGCCTCCGTCGTGCCGAATAATATATCCATTATAGAAAGGTACTTCCTAAACACATAGCAATTATGTGATTGAAATCTTTATCACTGACCAAAGAATATAACGAAGAAACTTATGCATATAGGTCTGCGTCCATTGCAGGCGAACTGCAACAGCGTGCACTGCAGCGGCATTTTTTGCCTTCATTTTTAGTTTCATTCCGAATTCCGACGCAGTCGACGCGGACCTTAAGGCCACATTTAGCTAGCTACTCTAGGATCCTAGCATAAAGAAGAAACGTTCAAAATGAAGAAACATTTATAAAAGTAGATACTCAAAATTATATAACTATCAAAATGTTAAATAATAAGTAAAGATATCTAGCCACTGTCTTCAAAACTACGTTCAGACAGTTTCCACGGAATTTCGTTAGCATCGCGACATCTGTCGCAAATCATCACACCTTGCATTTTCCGACATTTTTTATAATGGCAGCACAGCATGTAAACACATTCCTCGCATCTACCGCTCTCTTTTGCATGGCAACACTGACTTTTATCGCATTTTTCGCTGTCTTTTTGATGGCAGCACTGAGATTTATCGTATTCGCTTCCTTTGTTATGGCAACATTTAATAGAATCACCGCTGGACATGCAGTTCGTCTGACAGAATTTATAGCTACGTCTGTCCAGCTTTATTTCGTTTTCCTGTCGAAGTTTTTCGTTATGATCTACTGTGGTTTCTACAACAGGTAGTATTCTTGGACCGCACCTTATTAACGGTCTGTTTAGGTCATTATTGTTAAAGTTTTTTCTAACTGTCGCAAACATTCTATTCACTTCTTCTATAGTATCCTTTGACTTAGTTTTCTCTTTCAAACTATGCTTTAGCTCTTCGATCTTCATCTGTGGTATTGATGATGACTTATTTTTTATCAAATCTATATGCGATCTTTTATCGTCAACTTTAGAGGTCATAACTACAAACTTCCCGTTTTCTGTCTCCATATATTGATCTATAGAAAACCGAAATATCTTGCTAACTGATAACTTAGCCTTGATATTTCTGTTATTGTCTGTAGAAACGCTAGCGTCTTTAAGCATAACAGTTTTCGATTTAACTTGATCTATCTTTTTACTTTGGAAAACTGTCAGGACTTCGTTTAGTAAGTTGAGATTTTTGTTCAAATCAGCTTGAACTGTCTGTACTGATTTGGTTTCTGTGTTTTTAGCTTTGTTACAAATAGTTTTTTTAACTTTCAGCGTTTCCTCCTTATCAGTTTTATTAGGAGTCTTTTCCATACCAATATCGCAGTTTCTTTGACATATAGGACAGGATTTTGTATTGGCTTTGTTTTTTGCATTGATTTTGTCTTCTAGTTTAGAATTCAGGCAGATGGAACAAATGAATTTATTATTAACATTTGTTTTATCTCTTTGGTTCTTATCTTCATTCATGTCTTTCAAAGGCTCTTTGATATTCTCTTTTTTGTATGTTGTTATGTTAACTTTTATTTTTCTGAATTCGTTTGATTTCATTAAACATGAATCTGGAAGGTTTTGGACATGATTTAAATTAAAATTTTGTACTTACCTATTGAGTAAGTAGGGACATCGATTTATACTTTTTACTATAGCTACCTATTATATTTATCTACTGTATATGATTCCTATGCAAAGGCCTAGGTACATACCATCAGACCATAGTAATCCATAGGGAAAATATACTAACCAAAATACCTATTTTTTGAGAAGTTTTCGTAACTTGCATAGTCGGGTTAATATCACACATTTAATTGAGATAAGTTATATTTTTATAACACGTAGATAATAGTTTCAAAGCTATAACACAAATGCCCTAATTATACAAAAGTAAATAAGTTAAAAAAATACATTAACATACAGAAAAAAAATCTTATACATCTTTCAGAGGTCAGTGTCAAATGTCAAGGTGCCCAACTAGGTAAATGAAAGAAGTTTGTATTTTATATATCAGAAATGATAATACATATATCCTTATGGCTTAGGTACATACCTAAATGACTGTCTTCAAAATGCGTGTTTTTTTGCCGAATTTTACCTAATTTAATATTTTGTTCAGCGTAGCAATTTTATGTAACAAAACGTATGTCCGTTTTGTTACATACCTTTTCCCTTATTGTACTTTTTTGTTTAGGTAGGTAATTCGTCCAAGCATAGATTGTACATATAGAGATGGCAATTATCTACCTACTTTTATACAAAAAGGTTTCATTTCCATTCTTCATTCTGAATCTTCTAACGTCCTTCTGACATAACACTTGTCTATAAAAAAATAGTCAAAGAAAATCACAGAAAAATTATCAGTAAAAAATTATTTAAACACAAATAAATCCCAAAAGTTATAAAAAGTGGTTAATCTAAATAATGTCCCTATTCAACAAAAAATAGAAATATCAGGTTGCAGTGGATGCTATTCTAGAATTACAAATGCGAAGTTAAAAATGAAAAAGGCAATGAAAAACATATGAAAAAGAAGAAATGAAAGAAAGCAAAGCCGTTTACGTAACCAGACACAAAATACGAGAGGAGCAGAACCTTGTATATAACCTCTACGCTAACCACGACAGGGAATACTCAGATAGGTGTAACACTAGAAGTTTCGGATGCCAATACGATCGTAGAAAAGACAACGTAACTTGTACATGTAGAAACACGTCCCCCAAAAGATCTCGGGACACTCGATACTTTAGCGGAGTTCCAAAACAGATATACGCATACCATGGATCAAGAAGCTTTGCAGATATAGGTGTTGGTAGCGTGAAGGCTTTGCAGAAGAGAAGAGTTAAGAGAGTGTACTTACCAGAGACGAATGATCGAGGAGTAGGCAGTTCAGATTTGTCTTCGTTGATTTTTAGTAAGTATTTCTATGTAGTCTATATGAATTGAGATAGAAATAAGAGTAGAGAAATACAATTTAGGTTAAAAGCAAAACTGATTATATTTTATCTTTAAAGGAAAGAATAAGCTGCCAAGCAGTTACTACGATCACAAGAGAACGTCCTCGAAATGCGTCGGAGGTTTCATAGAGAACAACAGCGTTATAAGTCAAAAACTGTCGCCTATTGTTCAGACAAGATCTGGCACAACGAGTCCCAAAATGTCTATTGATCAAAGAAACATAGAAATAGGTAGCAATACCATTTATAAGAATTTGGTGACTATAGGCACGCAGTTCGAAATTGAAAGAAATGAAACTGATGAACTGAAAGAAGAAATAGTTCAAATAGATAAAGAAATTGAATCACCTAAGAAAACAGTAGCAAAAGTCTCTGGGCACACGCAAAAAAACAGATATTCTTCGGAAATGCAAGGTAAAAGAAGATCTGTAATACAAAAAAAAGTAAAAGAAGCAGATAAAGATTACTCATCTGATTCTTTGGTACAACATGTTCACAATTTAGAGGATCCTAGCGATGAGAAACAAAGCAGGACGTCGATTGATCCGATGGAGAACAAACTTGAAAGAGAGTACAGAAAAATGTTTTCAACCAAAGATAGAGATTCTAAGCCAAGCGTTGATAAACCTATACCAGAATTCAAAAGCGCCTCTATTTTGAGACGTAGATTTGAAGCTTTGCGGCGAGGCTTAAAGAAAGAAGATGGAAAAAAATATACAATGCCCTCAAGCCAAGATAGTGTGCCCAGTCGAAAAGACGCCTCTGTCACATCTGATCCTCCATCTTTAGAAGGCAGATCATTTACAGATACAAAAAAATATAGTCCAATACAAGCACATGTAGAACAAGACAAAAACAAATCAAATTGGCCGCAAAGTGATATCGACAGCGAATGCCAAGGTGTTAAAGGTATGTTTAATTTATGGGGCAAGAAATTTAAGTTTGAAGAAGAAGCTGAAAAGGTAGAAAAACCCAAACCAAGACCCTTGCCTTCACTTGCAATTGACATTAATAAGAAACCACAAAAGGAATCAAAACCTAAAAAAGAAACTGATAATAAGAAAAGTAAAAGAAAGTTTTTCTTTTTCAAAAAGAAAAGTAAAGATAAAAAAATTGATAAGCCGAAAAAGAAAGAAGCTGAAGTATACACTCCAAAAGGAGTTACTGCCGGGAGATGTGAGATCAGAGACGGTCTGGTTATGAAAATGGGGGGTAATACAGCACCTAGAGAAAAAATATCCAACGTATCTGAAGAAGGAGATGAGATTCAACGCAGAACTTGGTTTAAAAATTTTGTCGCAAACTCTATAGCGTCAGCAAGGAGCGTAAATGTAAGATGGAATAACAGTTTGTATGCTACAAGCAGTAGCACGGTCTTCGAACTTATGGACACAATGTACAGAAATAATGGAGTGGTTTTAAAATCAAGAAGCGAAATCACTTCTGAAGAATCCTCATACTACCGGTCATATACAAAGAACAAAGTATACTTCGACCAGAACATAGAAGCGTGGATGATTCCTAAAACCATTACAGATAGACCTAGAGAAATACCTGTAAGAATACAGTCGCATAGAGAAATAAATAAAAAAAATATTGATGTAACCATATCTGATCAAAGATGGTTCATTGAAAAATCACAAGCCTTTGCTAATAAAATTGAAGTTGTCTTACATTCTAAAGGTTTTAAAAAAGCATCCAATAACGTCAGTTCAGAATACCTGCGAATAGACATACCTAAAGATTTTTTCGATATGTCAAGTAGCGATGATAGTAAGCATCACCCAACGAGCGATGAAGAAGTATTCAAAATAGTTGAGTACGAATCAGACTTGAATACGAAAAAGGTATTAGAAAAAGGAAACCACGTTTCCCAAATACAAGTTATAGTCAGCGTAGATAGTAAAAATTTTGAAGCAAAATTACTTGAAACAGTTATAAAAAGACCACCGACGCAGAGAGATGTAGTCATACAAGGAAGTAATGTGAATATACCGAAGAGATGTGATGTTATTGGAGTAGGGATTATCACTCAGCGGGATATGAGGGATATTAGAAAACCAATGTAAGTAAACTTCTTTCTATGATTCAAGTTATGTGTTGGTATTTTTGTACATCCGGCCGTGTCATAGAATTGTATTAATAATAATAATAAAACTTTATTTCGGGCAACTTAAGATAAGTACAAGGTGTAAAAGCTTATTCTAGGACCCATATCAATATATACCTTAGAGACTAACATACATACAATATTATACAATATTAGTATTAGTAGATTTAGTAGGAATCAAGTTTTTGATTGGCCATTCTCTCTACCTGTTTTTTATTTAAAGGTTTTCCCTAAATCAAATCAATCTTATGCCTATTTTTTTTAGATTAAAAATACAAGAAGATCTAACGGATGATTCAGAAGAAGGTCTGCAAACAAACCATAAGAAATGTGAATTTGCTGAGAGCTACCTCCAAGATTACTACAGGCATTGGAAACCGCTGGGCATCGACTTGTTCTCATGGTGCGTCAGCGACTCCCATCTCAGATCCTGCTCTGAGACGTCACTGATAAGTTTCTACAATCAAGGCGATGGATCCAAGTCCTGCCCAAACATTTGCGAAGATTTTCAAACGGCAACAATAATTTCTTCGTGCAATACGTCTTCTTGCAGTCAATGTTGCGAAGAAGTCCCAAAGCCAGATTCACTTCCATCAAAACTATATAAGAAATTCATAGTTCCATTAAAATCTAAGACGGATACAGATATAGCTAACAAAAGAGTGTTGCCTAAAGATTCACTGGAAGTCTTCAAGAGGCGAAAGATTTATGCTGCTAGCCTCAAAGCTCAGTGGGTCTGTTCTGAAGATAAACCGGTATCTGTACCTAGTATAGAAAGCAAAGGAGCTCAGGATAATTTAATGGAATGCCAGAAACAAGAGAAGCCCATAATATCATACAAGCCACCCAAGCCACCACGGCCCAAGGCTTTAGGTAAGAAACACGTTTCAGTGCTAGATAGTGATGCATTGAACGAGATGCTGACAGACCAACTTATTAAAAAGAAGCCTGAAGGTATACTAGCGTTTAAAGGCCAGACAGGCTGTGATACTTGCAAAGCTAGCGGGGTAAAATGTCCGAAGCACGCTGTTATCGTGCCAAAAGCCACTCGTGAGATACCTCAACCGCCATGTAAGGCTACCTGCGAAAGCACTGAAAATCCAGCATGTGGTAAAACTGAATCCAGCAGCATATCTTCAAAAAAATCACCTCTGAAAATGGTATTATCGAAACTATCCCAACTAATAGGGTCCAAACCGGGTTCTCCAAAACCTGGGTGTCCTGGATGTGCTGGGTGTTCACCGCCTAACTCGGTGCCCTGCCCAGCCGAGACGAAGGTACCCCCCTGTGAACAACCGAGTACACTTCCAACTCATTGCGATACTCCCCCAGCCGAGGCGGAGATGGCTCCCTGTGAAAAACCGAGTCCACCTCCAGTTCATTCCAAAACTCGCAGAAAAGCATCTCCAAACCTTCTGTGCAGGTCATGTTCGCCTCCTTTATCCCCCGCAGAGTCTAAAGGACCCAGCCCTAAAATGTCTCACGACTGCCTCAGCCCCGTTCAAAGCCCTAGTCCGCAGAAAAAGAAACACGCAAAGAAAACTTCCCAACTAAGGAAAGATAAGCGATGCCCGAAATGTCAGAACAAATTGCCCTGTCATAAATTCCCGAATTGCACGCTATCTCCTGCACAGTCTAATGAAAATAGTCCATGCGTCTCACCGCATAAATCACCAAAAAAAAGTCCAAGGATTTCTCCTCGTGGATCCCCCAAAAACCAAGAAACCTTGCCGTGCTCGAGATGTCAGCATAAGAAGCCCAATCAAAAATTCCCGAATTGCCAGCTGTCTCCTGCAGAGTCTAAGGAAAATAGCCCAGGCGTCTCACCGCAAAGATCGCCAAAGGAAAGTCCACGAGTTTCTCCTTGTGGATCTCCGAAAAAACAAAAAACGTCACCTAACAATTTAACTAAAAAGACTTCAAATTGTTCAACAAATATTAAAACTCCACCAAAGTCACCGTGTGAAAGCGACCAATTTCCCTGGCCGATGGATAACCAAGTTTCTAATCAACCATCGCCATCATGTTCAGAAACTAGCCAAGAAAAAATAAAAAACAAATGCAAAACCAAAGGTCCTGTGATGCAAAAAACATCGAACCAATCTCTGGCACCAAAAAAGTTAAAGGAATGTAAGCCTAACTGCGCTCGCAGGACGAAGAAGCAAGAACATGGTGAAAAGCAAACAGAACATTGTAAGAAGAAGCAAGTAAAGTGCCCGGAAAACAAACAACAGCCATGCCCTGTCAAACAACAAAAACCATGCCCTGCTAGGCCACAGAAAAATGCTGAGCCAAAGGAAAGTAAGCCCAAGATATCGGGTCTCTTTCTTAAAATGAAACCTGTTCCGAAAGCGACATGCTCCAAAGAATGCCTTGCATGGGAAGGTCAAGACGAACCTGGAGTATTAAGACTGAGCTCGCGAGAAAGAATAACTATCAGCATGAAACGAGAAACACCAAGTACAGAAGAAATAAGAGAAGGTATGAACGTCAAGGTCCAAGATGACGATGGAAATACCCTCTTTGAAAGAAAAGACTATACTTGTGGCAATTCCGGTCACAAGCCTTCAGTTTTAGGGGATATGTACAAGGATTCAAATATTAATAGAGTCTCAACACCTGTTATGGTTGTAACAAATAAGCAAAAGGAAGGAGAACCCGAATATAAAAGTGATGATGTAAGTCTCACAAATTTAATAGAAATACAATTCAAACTACGTATCACACAAGGAGATAAGACAACCGAAATCAGTATAGCCAACGATGATGAAGAGAAACAGGACAAAGCAAACGAAGTCACTAAAACATCGCCAGAAGTTTTTATTGTTGAAAACGAAGCCAAAGAACCAGAAAAAGTTTTTGAAGAAGGACCTAAAAATGATATCAACATAAAAATAGTTGTTAAAAACTACAAACCAAAACCAAATAAAACTTATGAAACCAAAACCTACGACGATGCGTTTTCAAAAAAGATTTCAAATAAGTTTCAAACTGTATCTACAGGGTACAGTGATATACTCACAGATCAAGATGATGATAATGTTTTTTCGATACACAGAGCGACAATCGATCTTGATTCGTCACAAGAAAAATCCAGAACACTAAGCAAACATAGCCATGAGCTGGCAACCGAAGAATGGACTGAACCTATAAATTTAATGGTGTCGTCACATAGCACGGAGCATTTAGCCACAGATGCTACCGAAGATGAGAACGTTGATAAATCTATATCAAGCAAAAAAGATACTCAAAGTTACGATAACTATGACTACACAAACGAATTAGATGCGAAAGATTTAGACACGGATCAAGATGCTACTTTAGATTTGAACACTAGTAATGAATGCAATGATATAAAATACAACGCCAAAGAAGAGAAAAAAGAGCTACTGAAGAAGGTGTTTGAAAGGGCTTATGCGACACCGAAAAACAAAGAAAATGTTAGACAGCTACGGGATTCACTAAAAATTATACTAACAGATAGCAGTGATAATGAAATGAACGCAGCTAGCAACGAGCTAGCCAAAGACGTGACGTATACTTCATTAAAACCTGACTATTTCAGAAACACTGATAGTATGAACAACTATTACAAAATTGAAAGTTTCCTAACGATAGAAGAAAGCAAAGTAACATCTAATATTCAATATCCTACAGGAGAGAATAATAGCTGCACAAGTGGCACATCTAGAAATATAAAACCACGAGGTTGTATGTGCAGTCGAGTAGCCGAAAGACTCAATTGCGATCTTATAACAGGATGCTGTTGTAAAGAAACAAAAATAGATGAAATTACCAGCTGTGATATAAGAAACGAAGAAGATTTCTTACTATTGAACTACCGAACAGCTGATTACGTTGATGTCATGACTCAGAACTCATCTAAACATACCAATATGATTAACTTACCAATAAGTAGCCGCGACAACTACAGCATCCAAAATGAAACCGATAAAATAAGCGTACGAGAGAAAACAGTTAGTGCAAAATGTTCAAAAGTTGTAGCTAAAAAACGTGTAATCAAAACCTTCACACCTAATAAGAATCATATAAAAGAATGCGATATGAAAAAGCTAAATCGTACAACTCTGCTGGGTATATCTGATGATGATAAGATTGTGCTGCTAAGTGAGGAAACTGCGAAAACAAAACAAAATAAAGATACAATGAAGAATAGAGGCAACGTATCCAATGATGCCGATATTCTGCAAAGTTATGCGACAAAGAAAGCGGTACTAGAGATTTATGCAGAAAAAACTGTCTCGGAACACGGAGCACATTTAGTAGCTAAGCTCCCAAAGTTTGTTTACGAAAAGGAAAGTGAAATAACAAGAAACTATGAAAAAATTGCGACAAATAGTTACAAGAGTGTGTGCCGAAGGAAAGTTTTCAGAATGTCTGTGAATTGATTGATTTTTTCGTGTTTGTTTTGGAAATATATGTTATCAAAACTTTGGATAATAATAGACTTTGACTAGCTTTCGCCCGCGGCTTTGCTCGCGTGGTAGCAGATCACAAAATGTTTTCGAAATTTAAAAAAAACCTGAAACACTCTTCGAGTCAATTTATTTGAGGAATCTATGTACCAATTTTCAAGGGTCTTCGGGTGCAACTTTTCAAAATTTCTTTCTTAGTGCACCCCTACACTATAGGTAGGTACACGGTGTAACATAAATACCCTATAAGTCCGAAGGGGGGGTATTTTACAGGTCATGGCGAACAGTGTTTGTTTTACGACTTTTGAGATTTTGAAGTTTTTAATTCATGAAATGAGCTCGTGACTTTTACTAATGTACCTACACCCAGCTAGCATGTGCGTGCGACGCGGTAGGATGGTACCTACGTGTGCATGCGTGTGTACGAGTTTACGCAAATAGCAAAGAAACACTTACGGTTGTCGCAAATTTCTAAAATAATAAAAGTTGTACTTTTGTGTGGAAATTTCAATTACGATTAATCGACCTTACACATGTCCAAGCACTCAAGTGGTCGGTCTGATTACGCCCCCTTCGGGCTTATAGGGTAATTATGTTACACATTGTCTAAGGACCTTAAAAATTTCATACATCTAGGACTTATAGTTTAGGCTGTGCGTTGATTGTCAGTCAGCTTCAAGAGTTTAATATATTTAGAAGAGAAGATTAGGTACCCAAGAGATCGATGTAACGGGCAGACGAGGGTGTTCTTGGTCAATAGAACAAACCGGAATAATACATTACAAGGGGTGAAAAATAATTTAAAAAGTAAAATCTGAAATGCTAGAAACTTTTTATTCAAAGTTCACAATAATATGGACGTCACACAAAATACAAAGATTATAAAAATAGAAACTAATGTAAGATTCATAAGTAGGTAGGTACTATTTGAAGTAGGTAAGTTTTGATGCCTATACTATATAATTTATAAGTTTAAAAAACTGGAAAAACCGACTTCAATTTGATACGCATTTATCATCAAATGATGATGATGATAGAAGTTCATTGGGACTGTTCTAATGATCGTAAACACCACAGCAAAGCAAAATACGCAATGTCGTGTACGCGATGACGTGTTTTTTCCAGTTACTTTTAATCAACTGAAACTACAAAAAAATATACAACCGAATTGATACCTTTCTTTTTTTGAAGTCGGTAACTTATACTTATCGAGAACCCATCTCATGACCTACCTTCCGGTTTCACGATCAGATGATGATGATGCTGATGATCATAAGGCATTGGGAATTGTCATGAAATTCATGGGAACTGAAACGTTGAACCTTCATCATTAAATAATGATGATGATGATGATGGAAGTTCATTGGGACTGTTCTATTGATCGTAAGCACCACAGAAACGTCACAGGAAAGCAAATACGCAGTGTCGTGTAAGTGAAGGACGTGTTTTTTCGAGTTATTCTTATTTAACTGCCAAACTACTGGACTGGTTTTGATAAAAAAATTATGGGACCAATCTGGAAGCATAACCCTTTCAGATAAAAAAAGAATTTTTCAAATCGGTTCTTATATGACGGTGTTCCGAGGTAACAAACATAAAAAAACAACTGAATTGAGAACCTCTTCCTTTTTTCAGGTCGGTTAAAAATAAATCTATACTTACCTCACGTCCTTAGTGGATGTGCACAGTGAAGAAATGCATCGTTATAGGCAGTAGTTACCACTTAACATCTGAGCCCATAGTCTGAATTTTGTTTTGATGATCGAACGAAGCGCATATCGAGAAACGAATTCCGTGATATTTTGTATGAAAACCCGATAAGCGCCTCTAGCGGGAGATTTGCAGTCTAATTTTCTGCATATAAAAACTGTGAGTTTCTCGATTCTCGCTTGTCGCAAATCGACCTCACAAAACTCAAGACTACGGGCTCAGGGGGGTTGTATGAAAAAATCCTATTAATATTATAAATGTCAATATAAGTTTGTTTGTTACGCTTTCACGCGAAAACTATACTTAACCGATCATCATGAAACTTTGTACACATTCTTGGAGGTATTAGAAGTAACATAGGATACTTTTTATCCAGGAAAATTTACGGGATCCAATGGGACGCTAGTAGGTATATACTTAGCGGAAGAAGATATAAACATAATTTGTCATGGAAATAAATAAATCATAAATGCAGTCAGGAATACGGAACACAGATGTAAACGATTACTGTCCCGAAAATTCAAGGAGCGTTGAGTTTTGCAACTATCTAGTCTATAGAAGGTGCCAAATAACACCGCAATACAGGTCATTCACCCACCTTCACCACGATGTCGCAAAATTCAATTTATGTATGGTAAACAAACAGTACTAACGAGATTCGAGCGATACCGTCTTAGCGACAGGTTTGTATAGAAAGCGACAGAATTAGCCATACATAAATTGAATTTTGCGACATCTTGGTGAATGTGGGTGAATGACCTGTATTGCCGTGTTATTTGGCACCTACTATAACACCTACCTACTATAGTGTATTTACTAAAACTTAAAACGTACCTATTAAATAGAGTTAGTAATCCTTTGGTATAAATACGTTTCTTGAATTCTTCAAAGTCAAAGCCGCGTCTGAAAAAGACAGTAAATAATTCTTAAAATGTAGGTAGGTACCTACAGTTTAGCACGAGAACGTTAGTCGCGGCTATTAGTCGGTTATGGCGTATGTATAAGGCAGACAACCCTCTCGCCCGCACATTTCAACATTTTTGAAGATATAATGTAACTAAATGTAATTATGTGAAATTGCAGAGCTTCAGGGTCGAAAGAATAACAATGCGAAGGTTCAAGTAAAAATATCACATTGATCCAAACAAGTTTTCTAACCAAAAAACTTATACCAATGCGATAAATTAAAGTGCACGTTTTATGGTTAGAAAACTTGTTTGGATCAATGTGATATTTTTACTGAACCTTTGCATTGTTATTCTCTCGACCCTGAAGCTCTGCAATTTCACATAATTACATTTAGTTATATTATATCTTCAAAAATGTTGAAATGTGCGAGCGAGAGGGTTGTCTGCCTTTTACATACGCCATAATATGAAACGAACGATCACTATTGGTGGATTGAAACTCATCCTTAGCAACGTAGAAAGAACGTTGCTTAGCTTATCTGTGGAAAAGCACGCTTAGGATAAATGCATAAGACCCATCAGAATTTACCGAATATTTCACAATGTACACATAACATAGAACAAGACGTAACACTTACCCAAGATCAAATACTCCAATACAAGCTGTTAGCACACAAACATTTCAGTGTAAGGCTGTGTCCACAGTAGGCAAACTGTTAGCGGCTTACTGAGTTTGCGGCGGATCGGTTTAGTACGCCCTTCCATATTTTTGAAACGGAGTGTCCACAGTTTGCTGTTTCGTGCTCACTTTACGCAGTTAGCAGCGTTACGTGCGCCGACTGTCTCAGTAAGCGGCTAACTCATAACAGTTTGCTTGCGACGCACGAAAATTGATCTGAGTTTGCAGCTAACTCAAATTTCAGTTCGCCACAAATTTGCGGCTCACTCAGTCGGCCGCTCACAGTTTGTCTACTGTGGACACAGCCTAAATTATTACAAACGAGGTGCAAAACTTAGTGCAAAAAACAAAAACAGGCGTGGCATAGTACCTATAGGAGTAAATATGTTTTTTTTAAACAATACGGACGTAAACTATGTTTTGTGCGCTTTGATCACGAATAAATGTGAAAATCGCACACGTATCGTAACGCTAGCGTATCCGAGATACACTGCGCGGAGACACTACAACGGTTGGCAGTCGAGCTGGCATTGACGCGCAATATAACTCGAATACGCTAACGCGGCGACTGTCAGATTTGTTCGTGATAGAGGTACCTAAAAATGGAACACATTATGGTTTCACTCCGGTGTCTGTCTGTCACCTCCACCAGAGGGCCTAGTACGAATTTTCAGTGTATAATGTGGGTGTGAAAGGTCTTACGCCCAGCACACCAATGGACGCTGATTTGTATGAAGATACTGAGCGGATTCTTTGAGAAGCTTGGTCTACTGGCTCAGGCATTAGTGTGTACGTTTGACGTTTACTACAAAATCACGTAAACTATAATTTTGTATGGAGACTCATCAGTTTTGTAACGTTTCCGCTAGGGGCGCTGCTCAATCTCTATACACAAATACAGTTTACGTAAACTTTGTAGTATACGTAAAACCGAACACAATGCAATGCAGAGCTGAACCGTGGAAGATAGAGAGTTGAATTTTACGTTATGTTTAGATTACTTTGTGACCTACAACTTTGGACCAGTTGAGCTGTCTATAAATCGTTTGTAACGGTTTGTAGATAGCTCAACTGTTTTATGTGTATTTTGTAAATATTGTAAATACTGTTTAGTTGTAATTTTCCTTGTGAATAAGATTACTTTGTTAGTACTTGTTGGTAATATTTTGCTGCTGAATTAGGACAAAGTTCTTGATTATGATTTCTAAATAAAACAATAAAATAAGAAATACGCATTTAATCACAATATACAAATAAGTACATATCACCGAATACAAAACACCGCACTAGCATGTCAACATGAACCATAGTTAGTAAAAAGAGTTTCTAATTTTAACAAATGAACCCATAGACTATAGACTCTTTGACTATGCTAAGGGTCAAAGAAAACTGACTTCGAAGCGAAGCGTCAATCTAAAAATATAGGTACATTGCATATTGTCCTTTAAAAGACGCGCAAATTAGAAATGTGCGCAAATTTTAATTTGGATAGAAATTAATAATAATATGTTGTGGATATGGGTAGGAGTCAACAAATAAACTATGTAAATGTTTAGATTGACGATTCGCTTCGATGTCAGTGTGCTTTAATTTTAGCATAGAATTAAAAAAGAGATGCTATTTATATTTCTGTAGCAAACGACACATTTTACTTAAAATTATGATTATAATAGTTATAAATATCGATTATACATTACTATTCTTGCTTTTAATATGAGATTTGATTAATACATGCTTTTAAATGCTTCGATTATATTCAACACTAATTTGTACCATTTGGAAGTAATACAAATATCTATAAGTTAGATACACAATGAACACATTTTTTAAGCCAACTCTTTCTAATCATGCTTACGTACAAAAAAGATAAGGTACGAACACAATATTTACAAAAAACTTTACATCATTATAAAGTTAAGGCTAGTTATAAATTAAATATACATTATACAGTGTAAATAAATGAAAACTTCAGATCTTCTCAGTCTACGTGTAATATCAATGATTTTTTTAATATATAAATAAAAAAAATATTCTCAAATTTATTATTTCAAATTGAAAATGAATAAAGAATCCCTGTTATTCCTAATAACGCAGCATAATTTAAAAGCATTTAAAATAATTACTATTCTATATCGGTGAGATTACAACATTCTTTATGTTGGTACGTCAAGGTCTAATTCAGACTAAATAGCTACAGCTGCAAAATTTAGGTTTATAAACATTATTTTAGGGAAAGCATACCAAATCGAAGACAAAACTTTGGTCTTTAATAGTATAAGTTAGTGGCCAACTCAAAGCGAACTTTATATTTATGAAAAAATCAATGATAGAGTTCGAAGATTTTCTAAGGATTTTCTAAGTTCGCTCGCTAGGGGCGCTCATCGTGACTATAACATAAACATTCGAACTCAATCCCCAATTTTCCAAATTCAGACTCGACACTTCGATGACAGTATTTTATAAGGTTACGCGCGAATACTGAAACGTCACTCAAAATATAAGCACCACTTGAAACAACATTATAGCACTTTTATTTTAATAGTTTTTCTGGTGTTATTGTGAGTATTGTTGTTGAATTTTGGTAGAATTTTAACCAATAATACTTAGGTCGTAGTATAAAGTGTGAGCCATTGGAATAAATGTGTGTAAAGTGGTTTCTCTGAATGTGAAAATTAGTTTTCGGGTTTTGAAGAGAAAATCCACCATTTTCTCTTTAAAACAAACGACAGCCGACTTGACGAATGACTTAACTTATATTATTTTAAATATATCACTTGACACTGGCAGAATTGTCTGTCGAAATGACGGACAGAGGCCATCCAATAGAAGAGATACAATAATTTAATCATGAGATTAACTAGAGTTGGCCACTAGCTCATACGAGCTTGCTTGCTTATGAGATTAATCCAAGTAGCATCTCAGTATTCGGTAGAAAGAACTGCAAAACTAGCAGTAAGCTAACAACCATCATCAGTAGACTCCAATCTGTTTACTTCGTATGTTGAGACAGTGATTCTTGACGTTTCACTGACGAGGTGAGATATTTCAACCTGCATTGACAAGAATAACGTGAATATAAGTTTGTACACCCAAACAGTAAACGAAAATGATTGTGTGCCTTGATCACGAATAAATATGACAATCGCAAACGTATCGTATCCGAGATATGCTTGCAACACTGCGAACAACTGGAGTATAAATAGATACCCCACTGTTTATGCGAAATTATTGTGCTATCTGTTTGTTATTATAAATTTTTATTATTAGTCTGTTTTATATTTGTTTGTATTATTAGAATTATTCTGTGTTAAATAAATTAGTTTTATCTTTTTTGTAAATATGTGTAAAGTAACGCTTTATATGTAAGTAATATGTTAAGTTACTTTTCTAATAAATAAATAAATACTGCGCGGTGACACTACGACGGTTGGCAGTCGAGCTGGCATTGACGCGCAATATAACTCGAATACGTTAACGCGGCGACTGACAGATTTGTTCGTGATAGGTGATCACTGTGCGATTACGGATATTTGTGACAATCGTACCTAAACGTCGAAAAAAACAAACTCTCTAGTCCCACCGAGAATTTCTTCTGTGGAACTATTTAGAAAAAGATTTTTTAGGTTTAAAATTTTTCAATGTACAGTTATATTCTTATTTATTTTAAAAAGATACATATTTTTAGTTTTAACTTGTTTGCTCATATTTTTCTGTGTGCAATAAAGAATTTAAGAAAGTATAATACCTTATGTACCTTATACCTTATGTACTAATGTAATAATAACTTAAAACTAATGAAATATTAAAAATGTTCTTACCTTCAAGCCAGGCTGCACTAAAAAAGCCATTCAATGTTGTAAGCTAAGCGATTTCTACTATTTAGTAGTTTTAATGAAACCTAATTTAATTAAAATGTTTTCCGAAATTGACTACAACAATAAAATTCATGATTTTTTCAAATGTTTATTCTACATCGGTCGTCTTAAATAGTTAACAACAACATATACAATTGATATAAATAGTAACAACGACGTAGTAACAGTTTTACGCACCTGACAAGACAAGTCTTCTTGTAAGGGTGACCAGAACAAAAAATACTCTAAATATGGTAGCAAGTGGTAGTCATCTTTCTTTTTTTTTGATTGAACAATATTGCCTACCTCTTTGTTTTGTCTTTTTTCATGTTTTGTTTTGCAAATAAATATTGAACAAGATGGCCTATCAGAAGGCCTAGCACGTGTTTTGGTATGTAAATCTGGTGTAAAACGTCTGACGCCCAGCACACCAGTGTGCGCTGATTTGTATGGAGACACTGAGCGGATTCTTTGAGAAGCTTGGTCTACACCAAGCCCGTAATCACATGTCGAGATTCTCAAAGAATCCGCTCAGTGTCGTGCATGCATACAAATGAGCGCCACGTGAAAGTTATACCTACGTATTGTTAGGAAGTATTACTAGTTACGAAAATAAAATGAGCATACTCTGTGGCTTTATGGCAACATTCTCGCTTGAAAATGTAACAAAGCTTCAAATTCTTCTCACAATATTTATTTACAGTTTATCAAATCCATACTGCATTATTATTTAAGAAAAAAAAAAGAAAATATGTAACTCAAAATAAATTTGGTCACCACTTACAAGAAAGGACACTTTTTTATATTCTGTAAGCATTTTTACATTATTTTAAGAAAGATTTTTATTTATTTTATCATAATAATATAGGAAACATAGCTTAGGGAGAACCATTTTATATTTGGAAGTTTCGGTGTGCTATTTCTAAACATTAAGATTTTAGTAAAAGTGACGCTATATAAAATGCTGCCAGGTTTTATTTGTATGACGGTGTTTACTTTTTGTTTTATTAGTATTTTTTTTAGTAAAAATGCTTACAGATTTCTTACAGGATGATTTATTAATATAATAACACTCACATGAAAGCTGATTATAATAATATATTGAAAAGCGAACGACATTGCTTTAGTTTGACAACCTTTCTTTTTTATTTTAGCGAATAGGGATAAATACAGAAAACAGTTTTGGTCATTACACGGCAACACTGGGCCATACATGATTTAATTAAAAGCAAAACTTTTTCTACGATGTTGGAAACTTAATTACTTCTTGGTTAGATCTAGCCGCACTTTTAGATGACAAGATTTTGTTTACAAATTCAGCTACTTCAAAAATATAGCTCTAACGGCCGAATACTCAAACGCCACTTAAATTAAGTTCACGCTTAAATTATTGCCATCTCTTACAAATGAGTAATGTCAAACAGAGGCAGAGCAATTTTAAGTGGTGCTTAAATTTGAGTGACATATCAGTATTCCGGCCTAAATATGATACCTACATTATTAATTTGTTACGATATATTAGTCACATTTTTTGATGTGGCAAACCCTAAACCAAGCTGTAAATAAGTTGCCAGTTTTTTCTAAGTGTTGGTTACGTTTAATTGTTTTGAATTGTAAAACGACTCATAGTAAACCTATTCAATTAATTGAACTCAAACTTTTTACTTTAATTCCGTGTCCACACCTACGTATTCACTGAAGAGTTTTTTACTTACAACTAAAAAAAAACAGGCCTTTACGTCTATTGAAGATGGTTTACAGACCGTCAGGAGGCAACCTATGCCTACACTTAACGACACACTGTAGTGCCTGGGACAATGTTTAGATGCAGTAGCCTTGTAGTACTATACCATCCTCTCAGCCTAGTCATATCCACAGGAAAGACAAGGTCAATACGTTAATTATAACTAGGTACTTGTATTTGTAACAAAATGAAAACACTGACGCTTAATACGACTTTGTACTGTGCAAAATCAATGATATGACTCAGGTTGGACGCATTTCCACTAAAACGATCTAAAATGATGTTCCTAATTGTCTCGTACATTTGAACTATTCACAGGGTGCTCGTTATGGTGTGCATGATCGTGAACTCACACCCTGTATACAACTAGATCAGTCGATAAACCACTATATTCAATTCAAATTAATTCAGTCGATAGTTTTGAAGACTTAGATCATTTTTGGAATTTTGCGAGGGCAACCCTAATGTGTCCCATTATTTAAACATTGTTACCAGCAGTAAATAATAATAAAAACTACGCAAACAAAGTTTTTTTGAATTACACACAACCGAAATCTACTGGAAGGTTTTTTTTTATTTAAACCTTTTATCATTTTGAAATAAGTCTTCAAAAAGGTTATCAATAAAATGTAATTCTAATAAAAATCTACAGTGTTTATACATTTAGGGTCCATTATTTGGCATTTTTGCGTCCGCGAAAGTGGCAACACTCAGAAATAACTTAAAGTCGATTATTGCTAAGTTATCAATTTTTAAATATTTTTTTCCTCAGAGTAATAACAGCTAGAGAGCGCGAAAAATTGTTACATAATCTCAACGACATGCGTAAGCAGAGTTCATTTCCTTTATCTTAAGCGATACCTGTCAGTAGCTAAGTTCGTAGTACATACTTACCTGAGGTTCAAACTCTGAGGTTTAAGCTATTCAGTTTTTGCATTCCTCAAAATGGAAGCACCAAGTTATTTACCAATTTACTAAAAAGCTAGCTAGCCTGGTTATACACAACGGGCATTTATAAGCGTTTGAACAGGGGGGACAGAGCGCGCATGATTGCTATTTATTTAAATACCTAGTAGAACGAGAAAACATTAATGAGGGCAAAGTTTTTATAATTTCGTAAGTAAATAAAGTTTTGACACTACTGGTCCAAGACAAAAAAACTATTGAAACCACTATAAACAGCATACTAGTAGATAATATTATTAACGTCACATTTTTGTCACGAATATATTTTTCTTCGTAAACGATACGAGGCTAATTTTATTAGGTAAAAGGTCGTATTATCCAAACAAGTAAGACTGATAATTTGTCTTTTGAACGTAGTAATAATATCAATAAAAGATTGTGTTTATACATGGTTATAGTTCGAATGCATGCACGCTCTATATTTCCCCTCTTATAATGAGGTTAGTTTATCATTTATAATCTCTTTCTACTTGTTGTTTTAATTGCAACTACGTAAACCCACCATTAAGCAGCGTCCAAGAAGAAATGCATTATTAGTCGCGTAAAACAGCCATTAGTTCGTCTGTACTTAACCAATAATTTCAAAATATTCAGTTAACTATGCAAATATTCGGCTATAAAGAGTCAGAAATTACGCTCAAGTATGAATAAAAAGAGTATTTCTACATTTTTAATCGGTTATTTTACTGATAAAATCCGATTTCGACTCGAGCCTTTTTTTCTTTACATGACTTAGGGTCAGAGCACACAGATGTCGAAGCAAAACGTTTTAAAAAATTTATTGATTGGCGCTTCGCTTCTAAGTCAGTGTGTTTTGACCCTTAGGTTAGGTTTAGTGCAGACGGACTATAAAATGGTAACACAAGAAATACAGGCACAGAATGTTAGAAAAATTGTTATTTGAACTCAGAAAATGTAGAATTTTACGACTAAAGCACAAAGTATACGTACTTTGCAGTATGATCAAATGGAAGTCGTCATTTCTCATGGTTTCCAAATAAAAATATGGAGTGGGATAATTTCAATGACAAATATGCGTACCTAAGCAAGATAAATATATCTAAAAAGTTAAAAAATTGTGAAGTTAAGATTCTTATTATTGTATACTTACAAAGATGTACTCGTAAATGAGCTTTAGGGTCAAGGCGCACTGACTTCGAAGCCAAGCGTCAATCCATCAATTTACATAGCATATTGAAATCCATTTCCACAGTGTAATGCACACATTTGAACGAATACGAGCAAACTTTTTTATCTTGATATGAGTGTGTGCATAATGTTGGGCCCATATGTTTTTTTTTAGATTGATGGAGCGCTTCGATGTCAGTTTGTCACTTCGATGGTAAGTTGATGGGATTAGTAATGCGCGACTGAGATCAATAGAGTTGCCATATTTTACTTCGAAAACTGTAGTATCTTATACAATTGAAATATTTCAGACGTTTTGGAAATGCTTGGCCAAGTAAATAATAAATAAATATTCTTGAACATATTACACAACCAACGCTCTCTGGTCCCAAACTAAGCAAAGCTTGTATTATAGGAACTAGATTGCTTATAGAATACTTATATAATTTTTTTTTGTCAATGGTATGGTATGTAAGTAATGTGTTAATTCTCTAGCCTAGGGGAACCTATGGCAACGCTAGAGATGATAATAATGTAACATTCCAATATGAATCAAGTCTAGCGGGCCTAAGATGCACACCGCGACATATTTGTCCTGTCGTTCTGTCAAAATGTAAGCATTTTGTACCAGTTTAGGAACTATTGCATTATCTGTGGTACCTAATGGTGTCGACAAAACGCGCCATAATGTACACTTTAGACACTTGTTAGTCGTCGTACCTCTCTGAGGACGAGTTAATAGTCATGCAGAAATGTCAAAAGTTGAAAATTCAAAGGCGCGGTTTCTCGACAACATTACCACAGATAATGCAATAGTTCCTAAACTGGTACAAAATGCTTACATTTTGACAGAACGACATGACAAATATCTCGCGGTGCGCATCTTAGGTCCGCTGGTTTGATATAATTTAGTCTGTGGGTTCACTTGTCAAGTACTTACCACTTCGCTAGTGAGACAGTCGATAGTGTGCGGAGCTCGTGGCGGGGGCGCGGGTCTAGGCGAGCGACGCCCCTCGACTGGGGGCGCTCGGGCTGGGGTTATTGGGTAGCCTGTAAACCCAGTTGATTTTATTTATTTACTAGCGGCTTCGCTTCGGTGCAATGCTGATGATGTATTATACATATAAACTTTCGTTTGGAATCACTCTATCTATTAAAAAAAACCGCTTCAAAATCCGTTGCGTAGTTTTAAAGATTTAAGGATACATACAGACAGACGCGAGAAGCGACTTTGCTTTATACTATGTAGTGATTTATTCAATAGGCAACGCCAACAGCGCACACAGTTTACATTACAATAATCACTTATGAAAACCTTATTCTATAAAATGTGTGCCAATTACAGGCATAATAATATTATTGCACAGCATTTGCAATAATATTATAATGACTCCTACAGACAACAGCAAAAAGGAAGCTTAAATTAAGTATTTACAATTAAATGAACACAAGAAACAAAAAAAATAGACAAAGACATTTATTTCTGCGTTAGCAAACAATACAGTACAATACAACATACAGAAAATGAAAAACTAATAACAAAACATACAAGCAGGTAGAGTAAAAAAAAAAAAATTACACTAAAAAACAACACAGAGAAATCGAACCCACCATATTTATAATTTTTAAAAGAAAACAAAAAACGAGAGCGATGTACGTATGTAATGTGTGCTAATGCAGCAAATTGGCTTCAGGCTCAGCATTATGCTTCACCACCTAATGGTAGCTCAGCGCTGTTATTCTGCCGAAACCGTTTGATTAAAAAAAAACAACTTCTAAAAATAAAAATAATAAAACTAACAAAAACATGTTATGTATATATACGTATATTATATAATATGTATTTACTAAATCACGAAATTTCTCTTAATAGCACCCCGACCCCCTTCTCTAAATTTATTCAAATCCTCTCCATCCAAAAGTTGCCTGGAAGAGATCGCTATTGAGCGATAAGGCCGCCCATTGTACATTTAATGCAACCTGTTTTGTTTATATCATAGGAATATGTTTCGGTGTTATTTATGTACAATAAAGCGTTTTCATTCATTCATTCATTCATTCAAAAACTAGGTGTGGGTAACTAGATTACATTTTCTTAGTCGGCGGACTGGGGATTTTGGGGATATGGAAAGTGAGTCGCCAAACGGATCTAAATCTGGTATTTTCTGCAATATTAAACTGTACTCTTTACACATCCTAGTAAGGGGAGAATTGAGACCAAGGTTCGTTCGTGAGAAAGGGGTATTAAAATTGTTACTAATGGGTTTTCTAGGATACTTGAAATGGACTGAAAGAGAGATTCGATCTATTAAACTACTGCATCTGGTCTGTCCACTTATAATTTATTTTATATGTTTGAAGTGAAACTGCTAATGCGACTTCCAACAAGGTTGAATTAAACGTTTAACGCTCCTGGGGAGGGGGAATAGAAAGAGACAGAGCGAGAGTGAATGCGTGGGGTGGCTCCCATTTGTTCTATAGAACTGTTACGTCTAGAACTGTTGAAACTTTTTTTATCCCTAATATCTGGTAACTTCCATTTGGGTAGGACTATTGAAACGAAAAGTAGCCCTAATGAGCTAGTTTCAATAGTCCTACCATGGAACTACAGGGATAAAAAAGATTTTAAAAACAGTCCTATAGAACAAATAAATAAATAAATATTCACGGACACTTAACACAACGCCTTCTAGTCCCAAACTAAGCAAAGCTTGTATGATGGGAACTATATAGATGGCTGATAGAATACATACATACATTTTTTATAATACATAGAAACACCCTATTTTTACAACACACAAATGTTTGTTCTCGGTGGGGATCGAACTCACGACCCACAGCACAGAAGGCAGAGCTACTACCGACTGAGTCATGACCCCTGCCAAATGGGAGTTACCCAATGCGTGGCACTCGAAGTTTCACTTCTTCCGCGCGTAGGGACTCTACGCACTATTATGTCTACGTCTTCTTATGGCCGAATACTCAAACGCTACTGTTGAGTTATGTAGAGGATAAGATATTTATTGAGAGTCTATTCCTATCAGAAGGTTCGGGGATTCATATCTTTCATTTTAGTTTTTGGCTTTTTTACATTTTTATAATCCTACTAATATAATAAACGCGAAAGTTTATGAGGATTATTTGTTACTACTGATCCGATTTTGATGAAACCTGGAATACACATTGTTCGTGACCTGGATTAACACATAGGCTACTTTTTATCCCGAAAAATTAGCGGGATCCAACGGGACGCGAACGAAGTCGCGAGCGGAACCTCGTAGTATAGATATTTCACTTGACACTGACAAAATTGTCTGTCAAAATGACGGACAGAGGCCATAAATAAAAGAAGAAGAACGTACCTTGTTCACTACTACTTGATTCTGTGAAACTGGGAGTGCCCTCCGTCCACGTTGGCGTCGACCCTTCCACTGACACTGGCGGTGTCCAACACACGCTGAAATTACAATATCATATTATCTTAGCAGCGAAAAAACAATCCCACTAATATTATAAATGTCAACGTTTATACCGCGTCCATACTATGCCCAATAATGCCCATGCCGCTGCCGGCATTATTGCCACAACAACATCGCATTTATTCTCATTAGAGAGCAAGGGCATGAACTTGGGCCGGGAGCCGGGACAGAGGCATGTTCGTGTTCACACTATGCTCGTGCCCACTTGCCTGCCCAAGTCCCTGCCGACTGCGGCATAGTGTGAACGCGACATTAGATATTTGGATGCTTGTGTGATTAGTCACGCTGCAACTGCTGGTTCGATTTGGATAATACTTGGAATATGTCTAGTTCGTAGCCTGGATTAACACATAGCCTACTTTTTGTCCCGGAAAATCCACAGGATTAAACGGGACGCGGACGAAGTCGCAGGCGGAAGCTATTACATAAAATTGAGACCACAAGTTGACTATATATTAGAGCTCTCATTTGGATTATATTTTTATGAAATCTTGTATTGTAATATATCTTTGAAAATTATGATCGGTATAGATAGATAGACAATACTTTAATGCACACCACAACTAAAAACTAAACATACAGGAAACATAACAACTTAAGTCTATGACATACAATGGCCGGTCTTATCGCTAAACAATCTCCGGTATACAATTTACTGTAACCAAAAGATTCTCACCTTGCCTCATTACTCCTAGCACTGCTTAATGCCGCTGGCGTCAACGCCAAAGAACTAGCAGACGACGTAGTCATCACTGACGCAGCACTTGAGGCCCCCCTACGTCTCCCGGACGCGCTCGAAGAGGTAGTCGACGAGGAGTTGGTTCGACTCGTCCTCGGAGGCGGTGCTTCTTCGAATGGCGGCGGAGGCGTAGAGCAGCAGGAAAACCCGCCGGCTGGTTGGTAAACTAGCGTTACTTCTAGCGGTGACATAGAGGAAAATGCAGGTAAAGATGGTTTCAGAACTGAAGTTGGTATAGATGTCATTATCATAGGAGAAGCTACAGATATCAATGGTACAGAAGATAATACTGGAAAAGATGGTAATTCCAACACGGAAGTTGGAAAAGATTATTATCATAGGAGATGCTACAGACATCAATGATACAGAAGATGCTACTGGAAAAGATGATAATTTCAGCTAGGTACTATTAGTTAGGCAAGGGAAGATACCGCGAACACTGTTGATAAAAGGTACGAAAATACTAGACACAAATGAATACGGTGGTAAAGGGTACGAAAATATAGGATAACAGTGACACTAAGATACTAAGGGGATATGGGAAAAGATGCTACGAATTCAATTGGTATAGAAGTAGGTTCAGATTTAAATGACATGAGAAACGCTACAAATATCAGTGATAAAGGGGAATTTGCTACAAATATCGGTGATAAAAGGTATGAAAATACTAATAAGTTACTTTCAATTCCGGTGGCATGGAAGTTGGTATGAAGTGATGTCAGTGACAAAGAAGACGCTTCAAATATCATAATAAATAGAAGAGAATATGCTATAAATACTAGTCTTATACTAGGTTCAATGATATAAGATAATATATTATAGATACTAAGAAAGGTGACACAGAAGTTGGTACAGATATTGGTGGTAAGGATATGCTATGCTACCAGATGGATATGGGCAGGAATCGTATTGAATAAAATATAACTATTTATACTAAAAATATTGAATCAGAGAGACTAATACCAAATACTAAAAAGATTGAACCAGAGAGACGATAGTAAGTAAGATTCAAGTTGAGATAATAAATTGAGATAAACATGCAGGAGGCTCTCAGGGAAATATATAAATAAAATAATATATAACGCTTAGATACAGCATACTGAATAAGGAATATTTAAATAAGGACAAAATAATCGGATATAAATAGAATATGTAGAAGTAAATACAGCGATGATACTACGAAGATATATGAACAGTTGGTTAATTGAAACTAAGAATTTTCTAGATACTACATAAAGATGTGCAGAAGCAAACATAAATAAATATAAGTTATTTAAAACACGCAGTATTATTAGATTTTAAAGTACTAGTGAAAATTATAGATAGATAGTAGATACAAAAGAAATAGAGTAAAACGAAAACAAATTCTAAAGGTAATGCTAAATAAATTATAAAACATAGTATCTATGATACTATTAGTATTGTAAGTAATAAAGACGACGACCGAGCAGTTTCCAAACACAATAAGATTAGTAAAAATACAAATATGGCAGTTAAACCAACCACAACACATTCTAAACTACAACGATACATGCTAAAGGAACTATGTTTTCTAATACTACACATGGAAATAATTATGAACACTTTACAATGATATCTTCCATCAGATTAGACGTTTCATTCAAATAAATATTTTTGTTATTAGATTTTATCTAATATTTTTAACGCCTAATACGACTTCAATGATTTTTTCATTGTTTCAATGATTCTCTTCAGTATTCCTACATTAACCAATTTACAATACTTCTTCCACATCTTTCCTCATCTTGAATATTTTCCTTTTCTCTGATCTCTTCTTGAAGCTTCCCTTCTTCTTCTGTCTTGGCACTCTGTCTGGCTCTTTAGTATCAGAGTCGGTGTTTTCAGAAAACCTTTTAATTTTATCATGTACATTACCAGTAATTGTTTTAGATACCACTGGATTAACAGCTGTGTTTTTCAGGCAGAAGTGTTTCTTATCGACAGAATTGATACTTCCGTGTGTATACTCTATAGGTTCAAATATCTTTTTGGTTTCTTTCACTACTGTATGTTTGACTATTTCGATTGATTTTTCTGATTTCTTGCTTTCCTGCGATGAAGATACAGAGCTTCGTCTAGAGCTGTCTTCAGAATCAGTTTGAACTTTCCAAATGTGTTTTTGGAACATATCGATTTTGGTTTTAGCTTTCTTGTGACAAATAACTTCGTCTTTCGTCATTCCACCTTTTGATTTCCCTTCTACGTAAGTCCTTATTTCTACTTTAGGTTTAGGCGTCTCTCTTCTGATTTCTTGGACACGACTTTTATCTCGTTTTGGCTGGTTAAAGTTCAACTTCTTTGTTATACCCGATATGATACCAGGCTTTGATCCATTCTTAATTTCAACGGCTTTGATTTCAGGGGCGTGTTCATGCATTTGGCCAGTTTTCTTCAGAGTTCTAGCAGCAAATACTAAATCAGAAGATCTAACGTTATGCACACTGACTCTTTCATCAGATACAACTTCACTAGTAGGTTTTTTAGTTATCTTTTCACCAATTTGCGTCACAACGCCTTTTATGAATTGAGATGGGCTTTTGGTTTGTTTTCCTCTGCCTGCATCAATATCTACAACTTCATTCACTTCAATTACTATTCTTTCTTCACTGCTCGACTCAGTAAGCGATGTATCATCGTATTCCCCAGAATCTAGATGTTCGAGGACTAGTTTATTGATATTGAATTTTGACATCATGTTCGTTTGCGCGATCAGATCATTTCCCGGATGCGATCGTTGAGTGATACTGTCTCCTTCTTCAGCGAAATCTAAGAACGAATTGGAAGCGACTAGTTTTGTGAGTTTCACGGAATGTTCAGACACGGATATGCGGCATGCGTCAGGCTCATTAAACTTAAAATCATGCCCGTAGAAGCAAAAATCATCGTCGCTACTTGTGATAGGCGTTTGCGGTGGTATATCATTCACGGATATGTTCAAAGCATAATCACCTTTGTTATCAAGCGTGGAGGATTGGGAGTTGCCGCCACCGCGTTTCGCTTTCGGGGATCCCCGTGGCGGGACGGGGGGTGGGACTCTCTGTTTGGATCCTTTTAACACAGCTGGGAAAGCTACGTCTGGTTCCGAAGAAGCCATAGTCGTTTTCATAGACGACGTGGTAACTTTCGCAGCGGTCGATACAGGCGATGTTACTGACGTCGGAGTTATATGCGCTGTCACGTCAGATAACGAAACTGATTTAGAAAAAGACAAGAGGTATTGTAAAGATTTATTAGATAGGTTAAAATGTATACAGAGTTTGGCACGTTAGTTACAATTTGTGTGAAATGGAAGCGTACAGTTATATGTCGAGAATGGCGTGTTTATATTTATATTTTTTATGTGGAGCTTGACCGTTTAACGTATCGTTTTTTATTGGTTTTATGAAAGAGTTGGAAAATAAGGCATGCGTAAAATAAGTGGTGTACCCAATAGAAAAGATCCGACAGGTCAGAGCAGCATGGAAAATAGGAGAACACATGAAAATAAGCTTATTAATATGTTTTTAGAGGGTTCATTGAAATCGAAACAAAGTTAAAATGGCGCCAGCATCACAATGGGTCGAATCAGCTGATTGGTTACGCCATTTTGTGTTTAGTGATTTGTGATTGGCCCTTGTGCTATTGGCGCTAAAGTTTCACCGAATCCTACGCTAGGTACTGACGTAAGCTATAGGGCTGTCTAAATCATAAATGTTATAGAATTAGTAGGGCTGCCTAATAATAAATGTATAGAATTATATGATATGAGATCTTATATGCCTTTGAATGATATCAGCAGGATTCTTTTATATATGAAAGTAAATAATATTGCAGACAAAAGCAAATACTAAAAATATATAAACTATGTGGCGTAAAAAGCTGATATACAGTTTATATGATGATAACAAGCATAAAGCTTTTTTTTTTAATTTTTTACAAAAAATACTAACAGAAATCTTTATTTATAAATGATTTTGGAAATATATTCACATTTATTTAAACCTTATTTAAAGTATATCGTTTATATATTCACCTATAGGTTTGTCTAACGTAAAGACGTGTTTGGGGAAAAAAAAAATTGACGGGTCAATGACGTTTATATACTAGACGCGAAAATTTATAACAGTGTGCTTAATGCTAATCATTCTCACCTGCTTTCATGCTGACACCGCTAGTACTTGCAGCGCCTATCCGAGCAGCGTGAAAATAACATCAAGTAAATAGGAGTATACGGGGTCCATAACATCACAGCTCAAAGTAAAAAATTCGTGCACTCAAAACTTATTCTTAGAAAACTTTTATAAGTAGGTACCTACTTTTTTAACTGTATCAAAAGCACTTTATAAATTTGGAAGAATATAATTTATATAGTTGGTGAGTTTAGCGTCCCACATGTTGCGACGCGATATGTATACATAGAAAAAAAAAATTGTCTCCATCTATAGTGATTTTTGAAAATTAAAGATGCATTTAACTCTATATATTGTGATTACTATTTTTTCGGTGTTTTAATTGTTTAAATGTAATAAATGAATAAGTATGTACAAAAACTTATATAATATATATTTTTTATATTCTAATTTTTATATGAATATACATTTAGATTTAACAATGAATTTTTATATGAACGTTTGAAAATGACAGTTACGAAGAATTAACGCCAAAACCACAAACTATTAAATTTATTATTAATGAGTTTAAGAAACAAATTACAATTATTTAATTTATTATTGATTAATTATGAGTTTAAGAAACAATATGGAAAATAGGAGAGGTAGATCATCTATAGGTAAACCACGTAAATGAGTCCACGTCCGTGTAAATGTGTGCGTGAGACACGTCTAGTTGTGTGATAAACATAGTCTGTGCACTCAAAATATTCCTTTTTTTTTCAAAATTTTTTTTTTAGCAAAATCAACTAGCACCCGTGTTAACTTAGTAAGGAGTGATATCATTTAAACGGTTTACCTATAATATCAATAAATAAAACGACATATTAGAATCTCATAGTAATATATTCAATGTTTTATACATAATTATACAGAATATGGTCTCATACAAAAGCGCATTCTACCTAACAATAGTTAGAATCAATTCAGAAAACTTCTAAGATATAAGAGTTTAAGTCTAAAATTGCTTGATAATTGGTGTTAAAAAATACACCACCGTTTTGTATTTAGCAAAAAAAAAAATGAAGGACAGTTGCATTAGAGGTTACTAATGTTTGCTATTGGCACTGTCAGGACTTTTTTATTATTTAACTTTCACCAAGTTATCGAGGTTTGGTTTTAATCAAAATCCTGCATAATTTATTTATTTTATTTAATTTTTATTTTAAGAATTGTATTCTGAACGCCAATTAAGAGTTTCCACAGATAAATAGATTACAAGAATTACAAATCAGAGAAGGTACAAATTAAATAGTTTGAATTTTGAAAAAAAAAAATATAAAAAAAGCATACTAACTAAAAAGACTAAACATTATAAAAGAATTTGCCACTGAGTAACTAAACATTATTAAAGAATCTGCCACTGAGTAAACGCTTAAGTGTATTGCTTGAGCTTAAGTGTATTTAGTTAGTATTGCTTGAGATGCGCAAGCGACGCGTTCGGAGACATAAAATTATGAATGACTTGGGTCAGTAGACTCAGTAGTAGGCACGTACAATAACGAGTAACGAATTATTATCTTTTATTGGGATATTTTTTTTAAATGTGATCCGTCATAGACACAGAATACTTTTTTTTTTTTGGTAATTACAAAAAAGTGGTGCACCTATAGAAACTTATTTTAAAATCACTGGTTTATATTACACAATATAAACAATAATAACAGATTGATAATTTAAATTGATTTTAATATAAACTAAATATTTAAATAAAATAAATTAAAACATTTTGTGCTCAAATAATTTCATTTCACTTTACACTGGCAAAATTGTCTGTCGAAATTACGGACAGACGTCAAAAATAGAAGAAGAAGAAGAAGAGGAAATATCGTGATTAATTGAGAAACTTCCAACATAATTATTATATATTATCTTAACTTTTATAGTAACTTAAAAGCATGTAAAAAAGTTGTGACACTGAAAATACTTTCTGGGAATGTCTCAGGAACGCGGCACGAAATAGGGTGACCATAATAACATAAACAATAAGTTACATTAATATTAATACTTGAATTATGATATACACTGGGATGCATTGACATTTTATATATTAAAATTGATAATAATAATGTAAACAGATTATTATTTAAATCAATTATTCCACTCAGTGGCAGTCCTTGCCACTATATAAAAATCAATAAAGATATAGTTAGTATAATAAATAAAGATTTACATGTATTTAACTGATAAAACTTCCAATAAATATAAGTACAGACAGATGGTCAGAATTAATAAATAATAATTTTAATCTCTATTTACGAAGACTAACATAAATGTTCGTATGCTAAACCCTAAACGAGCCCAAACGACAATCTTGTAACTTTTACACAACCAATTTCGTTTAATAAATTGTAAATTATAACATAATTACCCACCAATGTGACTGTAATTACTGAACATTCAACAAGACCCCATTACCCAATTAATAAAGAAGCGAAGACGCAAAAAATATAGCATTTTGGTTCTTATAATCAAGCACATAAAAGTTATCCGTCGCGACTTTACGAAATGCATGAACCGTACGAGGAGTTACATTTACCATCTCAATACCATTTTTAATTGATTTACGGCCGAATACTTAAACGTCACGTAAATTAAGTTCCCGCTTAAATTATTGCCATTTTTAATTGATTTACGGCCGAATACTTAAACGTCACGTAAATTAAGTTCCCGCTTAAATTATTGCAATCTCTTACAAATGAGTAATGTCAAACAGAGGCAGAGCAAATTTAAGTGATGTTTAAATTTGAGTGACGTTTCAGTATTCCGGCCTATGCTGCTATTTATTTATTTATTATCTGTTTTCGCAATTACTTTGAAATAAATGTGGACCGTTTAAATTAAATAAATTAAATTAAAAGTTCCAATAAAACAATTCCATGGACACCCTACTTAGTGTGTCACGTCAACGTCTAAATAAATATTACTACATTTTTAAATACCAAGTTACAAAAACAAAACCCTAATTTTTCTTGATCATTTTTACACCAATTTCATACATACAACATTTTTGACATTAAAAAACACATAATATTTTTTTACATTTAAAGTACATACACAATATTATAACAAATTATTTTGACGGCAATGCAATGAAGAAAAGAGGAATTTCTAAAACATTTAACAATCAGTTGTCAGAAAGTTTCTTTTTTTTTCAAACAAGATAGAATTTGTCCTAAGTTAAACGATTAACGTTAGATGTACTTATTTTGATTCTTAAGTGCCATTAGGAAGTATAATTTTGAAAAGAAGCAATTAGAAACGAACTGACACTTTGCAATATCAAAAATCTGGCATTTTTATAAAATAATCTCAATGTTACAGACATTTTATACGTAAACTTCAAGTTTGTGGCCACTGTAGCTATTTGAAAAGGCAAATCTCACTGTAAAATTAAACTACCTTCAGAATTTGCTTCGAACCTCAAAAAGAACCACTTTTTGTCGAGAATAACCATTTTAACTTTACACTATTTACAATGTAACTCAAGATTTACCAAAGATATAGGAATAGGTATCTAACTGACTTGTTAGTTCACCTTAAAATTGACAAATCCTATATTGACTCGCCTTTATGGGACTTCACTGAACCCTTTGGTAGTAAAATAGGTAACTAGCAGATATTGCAACTTGAGAATAAATAATTTTGGACAGTCAATGTCCCATACGACGTCACATAATAGCTCTAATTACTAAAGCGACAACAGTTACATCAATCTTTCGCACTAAAAAAAGATTAATAATGTAAGTCTCCCACAGGGAACAATCCTAGGTCCTTTGCTATTAAAGCTTCATCAGTCCGTTGGCGGAATAACTATTATAGTACTCCCACTGTTGTTTGTTGAATATATTTCAGCGTTTTCTATACTCCTAACGTATAAAGTCTCCTTGATGAAGACCTCTGAATCAGCTTCAATCAAATCATCACTACCGTTCAGTTTGACAACAGATACATGAGTGTCTTTTCTAGTTAGTAACGGTTCTCTGGTTTGTATTTCTTGGTCGCGCGTAGGGATCGGAGATTCTGCTCTTATGTACACTGTTTGTGTGGATCTAACTTTTCTGAACCGCATATCTTTAGGTAGTGTAGACGCGTCTCTAAGGTCTTTTGTGGGAGTTGCACTTCGCGTTCTGTAGCTCGAATTAAGACTTTTAGGTAATGTATTTGCGCTATTATTCTCTATCGCACTAGTTGTGGGAGCGCTGTCTGATTTAACAAGACCTATATCAGCAAAGAACTTTCTAAACTTCTCAACGAACGTTGGGGATTTCGCTCTGTTCAGACTATTAGTTAATCTTTCGTTAGTCTCTTCACTGATTTCGTCGATCCTCTCCGGTATGTTCGACATACTTTTATGTCTTTCTATATTAGATCGTCTATTACCTTCCTCGTCATCATCGATATACGGTAGATACGGTAAATCTTGTAAGTTATTCTCGTTTCTTGTATCTACAGCGGCGTCTTTAAGTATTTTGACAACAGGCATCTCCGCTATGTATATCTGAGGTACACTGGTACTTGTGTTATCAGTTTGTATTCCACTATCTGCTAGACTACCGTTTATATGCGAGCTACCCGCGCCTGTGCTGAGCACTTTAGTCAGTTGATCGGATAGAGATTCCATACGTTCAGTTATAGATGTTCTATAGACGTTATCAGCGTAGGACGTTCCTGGGTTGGCTAGATTGGAAGTATCGAATTCGATTCTTCTTTGGAATGGTCGTCTATCTATGTTTACTCTATCTGATAATACTGATGGGTATTCTGTAGCGGGAGGTGGATGTCTTTGATTCCAAGTGGATATGGTTGTGTCGGTAAAATCGCTCAAGCTAGATCGCATTGACGATCTAGGTGAGAGTCTCGACTGCCTTAGCATATCTGGGTTGTAATCTTTGATTGGCCTGCCGATGTACATACGCCCTGCAAGAATGTCCGTGTCAGTATTGACTTTTATGACTGACTTTTCAGAATGGGCATGATTTTTTGATACTAATTTCTCAGTAGGTACTGACTTAACTTTCACTATGAGATTTTTCCTTTTTTGTCATACATTTCAGTTTATTTTCGCACTCCCGGCACCAACATGCCATTAGCACAGCATATGTTTTACACCAACACAGTTAGCACAAAAACACGTCACAATCTTTTGAGTAAAGACGAATTCGCGTAAGACAAAATAAAATCAAAATTTCGAAACTTCAAACTACTTTCAGATACAATAAAAGGACAAAACAAACTGAGGAGCAATCACCGGATAGGGGAAGGGGTTATTGGGTGGGGGGGGGGGGGGGGGGTAAAATAAACTGAAATGTATAATAAATAGGTACTAAAATAATTCGCATTCTGTTAGGATTGGGTTATATCTACTTTGAAACCAAATGTTAGTTCTAAATATTAGTTTGAACAAGCAATGGGCTGACAAGACACTACATTTCTTCAACTAGGTTATATTAAGTACACTTAGAAAAAACATGTCAACCCATCTCATGACACTGGTTCTTTTGTGACTTATTGAGCTTCTAGATTCACAGTCAGTAATAACGTTTACAAATATCTAGAAGGAACTAAACCCTAAGTTTTACGGGGTAGGATGCAGAAATGCCGATTACGCAGTTTAGCCATTCTGTACGAAGCCGATCGGTTAGATAAGAATGAATGTTTCCAAGCGATTAAAACAACGCATACGAGCGAAACCTAATATTTTACGGGTTGGGATGCAGAGGCGCGGATTACGTAGTCTAGCCATTCTGTACGAAGCCGATCGGTTAGAAAAGATCGAATGTTTTCAAGTGACTAAAACAACGCATACGAGCGAAATCCTATATTTTACGGTTGGGATACAGAGACGCGGATTACGCAGTACGACATTCTGTACGAAGCCGATTGGTTAGAAAAGTTGTTGATTGTTTTCAACCGCCTAAACGCATAGGTACGAGCGAAACCCTATATTTTACGGCATCCTGGGTTGAAGATGATTATGCGGGGCCATTCGGTACGTAGTTGATCGGTTACTCAACAATACTCAATACATTTATTGCTTTCATTTAGTTTACATTAATTTAGGTTTTAGGTGTAAGTACAAAACTCTTGTTTTTACGGGTTGGGATGCGTGGATTGATTAGCTTGGTATCTCATAAACCCTGCATATAATATAGCGTCTAAAACAAAACCCTAGTTTTTACGGGTTGGGATGCGTGAATTGGTTAGCTTTTAATCCTACATAATAGCTCGAGTTAATTTGCTTTCAAAAGAACCAGCGTGAAGACAACACAGTACATACCTGGTGTGTCAATGTCTTCCTGCGGACGGCCTTTCGCGATGCTCTTTCTCTTTGACGGAGAATGTTTCAGCGCTGTAATTGAAGGGTATGTCAGATGTAGCTTTTTTAGGAGTTTAGAGATGATGAAGTATTATTGTGATATTATTAAAGATATTTAAAAACTGGACTGACATTATTTCAAATGTATCTCACTTGATACTGGCAAAGTTGTCTGTCGAAATATCGGACAGAGGACATAAATAAAAGAAGAAGATATTTAAAATTCGAAGATAGGTATAAATAAATAAATATAAAATATTCACGGACACTTAACACAACGCCTAGATGGCTGATAGAATACATACATACTTTTTTTTGTATATACATACTTATAATACATAGAAACACCCAGACACAAAACAAACATCTATGTTTACAACACACAAATGTTTGTTCTCGATGGGGATCGAACCCACGACCCACAGCACGGAAGGCAGAGCTACTACCGACTGAGCCATGACGCCTGTCATCATCTATTGTGGATATAGACGGTATTGACGGATTGAGGATAGAAAAAGTTGCAAAATAACAGTGAATACAAAAATACAGTAGTAATTTTTTTTATAAACTGGGCCCATAACCTGATTTTTATTATAAATAGTGGTCTGGCTCAAATGTGGGCCCATAGCCTATTTTTCTAGAATTAATAACGGGTAAAGATTATTGATCTGTGTTGAAATATCAGCAATATCAGCAAAAATACATAAATTTTTACTGTTTTTTATTTAAACTGTCACAATAATACTCCAACATCAAATTCACTTCTACAATTTTACAAAAAATGTTCAACACTGAAAAGCGATGCTGCAAACAAAAGAGCACAGCATTGCAAAACAAATTGTTATTGTTAAATCCAAAAGATAAATAACAAAAAACAAATATCCATATTTAAAAACTACAATATGGATGTCATATTTACAGTTGCAATAAAAAAAAACATTAAAAAGAAAATTATATCACGAAAAAATATATCCATCTCTAAAACTTTAAATACAGATTTTATCTTTAGTACCTAATAAACATAAAAAGAAAACAAAAACATCCATATGTTTACTAATAAACATAAAAAAAGGAAAACACCCATAATTATGTCAAAGTTCAAATATCAATTATATTTGAACTTTTTCTTTTTTATGTCGCGTAAAAACAACGAAAAAAAAAAGTATTAAATCGTGCTCAAGTCAAAATGTCACACCGATAGTCAAAAAGGGTCTAACTACAACATCAAGATGATGGTGTCTATGCAACGTGGGGTACGATCCACAGAATGGTTATGTTGGGAGTAAAAACGGGGTAACACACTTGATGTGAAATTGTTACTAAAGTTACAACATTTTTTTTTAAATGCAAAAATTGTAGCATTTAAGTCTCAATGATATCAAAACGGCTTACACCAAAATACTGACATGCTACTTGGATTAATTATATGCTTGAAAATTGGTAAGATGAAGAGGTAAAGAGGTGTTTAAAATTCGAGTGATGTTTCAGTATCCACCGGTTTAAGTCTAAAATATAACCTCGATACGATGATACCCTTATACAGGGATGCTTCAGAATATGTATTTGTAGTAATTGAATTCAAATTTTTTCCATAACTGTTGAATAATTTGTTATAAATTAAAAAACAAAAACAGTCGGTTTGGAAAAATTTACCCAAAAATGATTACAAAAGTTATTTACTGTAATTTAATAATTATGTTGATTTGGCATAATTATTAATTTGGCACACTTTTTAGTATTACAGCATGTCAGATTCATATTTGTTTAAATAAAGAGACGGGATTGAAAGTTCTTGTAAAAAAATTGCAACAATTTCACACCATCAAAATCTAATCACAAATCACAACGATCAAGTCAAAACTGGGGTTAACGTCATGCTAAAGGTCCCAAAAAACCCGAAATCCGGGACTTACTTAGACCTCCACGGACGCGAGCGATTATCCGATAACGGACAAAAAGTTGGAAAAGAAAAAAAAACAAGATATTATTTCCGAAAAGCACCAAATATCAACACTTGGGGGCTAAAAGACTCTTATCCAAACCGTGCGTAAACAAATCTCGTTAAAAAAAATACAGTCATGCTATTGAAATAAAGCATCCAATTTGTTAAATCATAAATTACAAAACATGCCTAAAAATTTTGCTGAACATAAAGTAAAAAAAAACAAAGTTGGTTAAATATTGATTAATTTTGCTAACCTATAAAAAATGAAGGTGTTGGTGTGTTTTTTACCTAATAACAATCTACATAATACTAAGTTATATAACTTTTGAACATCTAAGGCTTGTTTGATACACAGATAGTAAAACTAAATTCTACAATTTCTAAATCTTGTTATTATTAGTAACTTTTATCTCAAATCTACGTAGATACCTACAAAACGACTTAAACGGAAGCCTTCAATGTATATGAATTGTATTTTGATTAAACTGTAGCCTGGGCCCATAACCTGTTAATAAATTAAAACCCCAATTTTCTTAACAATTTACGAGACACTTAATTCAACTCAAAGCCTTCTGGTGAAAGTAGTATATCTTTCAAAACCTTTCGAACCCAAAAAGCATAAGAGTAACTCTTATGTTTTTTGGCTGGGTCCATAACCGGTTAATATAATATTAAGACCCTTAATTCCCTTCAAAAATGACCGAAATACTTAATTTAAATCAAACCCTTTTGGTGAAAGTAGTATATCTTTCAGAACTCTGTATTAGTAATATTAACATAATATTATTATCTATTTGACCTGTAAATATATTTACCATCAAATAAGTATCGAACTAAGGAACCTTTCAAACCCATGTCTTTAAAATTTTAGACAATCCATGGTAGTTTTCTTACAGTGTTTTTCATCACCGTTTGTCAGCATCCCGAATCCCAAGTAGGTAAGTATATGCTACATTCTAACACCAACACCCTCGAAACTACAAAACGCACACATGACAAAACCAACCAAACGTTTTTGAAAACAAAAGAAATCTAATGCTGTGACGCGACGCCATTTTGGATTGCAAGCCAATGTAAATTCTACAATTTCTTGATTTGTCTTGGTTATCATCTCAGTTAGAAAGCTTCAAATGTGACAAATAATGCCATTGGACGACAGTTTGTCAATTTGGTGTCTAAAGGTAAAAGTTAAGTTAAAAAACTATCAGGAATTAAAATCATAATCTGGTTGAACCATTTACTAGTAGATTTATACAAATCCCAGTCAATTTATGCAACGTCAAGTTGATTTATACAACGTAAGGTTGATTTATGCAACGTAAAGTTGATTTTCGTACCACTTGCTCAAAAAAGTGACATTCTATGCCACAAAAAGCGAACATAACAATAGTCATTTTTAATCTGTTAAAAACAGGGAGAGAAAATTGTACTGGATTTCTTTCATCCTCTAGGGGGAGAAAGTGATTTAAATTTGGAATACAATTTATACTGAACTACATCTGTTTACACCATTGAGTTTGTATACAAAGCATTATACATCTTTTTGAAAAAGGAATACGCATTTATTATGCAGGCCGTATGAGCTTGATGCCTTTGCTTTTCCGACAAAAAAATATTAGTCTAGAAAAATGCCGCGTTTTTGTTTTCTTCAAATACATAAACGTTAGGTTTATTTTAATTTATTTTTATAAATAAGTTAATGTTCTAAAATGCTATCTCATATTATTATTGTGTTAATTTTTTCGCAAATGGTACGAAAAGTAGAGTATTTTCCTCGGTGATAAAGCTGTCTTAGTCTTGGGTGAACTTAATTCCCTCGCTACTCTCAGGACTCGTCTTAAATCCCTCGCTTCGCTCGTGATTTAAGTTTTTAACACCCTCGCTACGCTCGGGAGTAAACTTCTTGTCCTTCGTTACGCTCGCGATTTAAATCGTCACCCGCGACAGAAGACACTGCTTTATCTCTTTGTATAATAATCTACTTTTATACCATTTTAAGTTGATTTAGACAATGTAAAGTTTATTTATACAACGTAAAATTGATTTATACAACGTAAAGTTGATTTATACAACGCTGCTAGACTGTAGTGACAGATTCTAAACTATCAGTTTAACATTCTTCCTTTCATGCAGTATGTAAAAGTTGATTTATGCAATGCCAAGTTTTAAGTTTTATAATTCCTACACTGTTAGATTTATTGTATTGTGAAGACTATGGTGATAGACTCCAGACTCCTAGTTTAAATCTTTTCATGTGAAATTTTCACATCAAACTCAGTTCAAGATGGCGCCAAAACCAAGACAGACCAAAAAACTAAAAGAACTCCATTGTCAAGCTTCGTCGCGCTAATAACACCAATTCGCCCTACAGTACCTATGTAGCTGGTGACAAGGGTCCTAAACTTGCGGTGGTTTCCTTTGATCTCGGGGAGATCCACTGATCGAACAATTCAATAGGTTAATTTTGCTTAGCTTGTTACAGTTGATTTTACAAAGACGCGTGAAATGTGTAATTCATTGTGGTCCTTATCAACAACGCCATAAGAGTGTACACAGAATACAGAAGGTTCGCTTCGCTCCGTACAAAGTTTTGTATTTTTTGCAAAGCATTGTTTCTAAAGAGATTATAACTCTTTAGAAACTTCTTTAGAAACTCTTTAGAAAAAATGCTCGAGTGTAAATCAAAACTCAAACATTGAGTTTTTGACTATGAGGCTCGTATCCTAAACAGTGATTCTGAGTTTTGTGCTCAAAAAGGGAAGATATCAAGTTTTGGATGTAGAAAATGACTCCAGATTCATCCGCTAGGCGAGTTTAACGTGCCTTCACAAAAAAACCATCTCCAAGATTGAAATAAAATGAAAGTCAGGTTCGACACTCACGATTACGAGTCTTAGTACAAATCGAATCTTCTGTACCTATGTATCTTGTGTTATACGCGTCTTTGTGAAATACATGAGCTATATTAGTGAACGCATACAAATAACAGTTAAATACTTCCACTTAAATAAAGAAAAAAGTGCTTTAGTTTTTATTGAATTGTAACTTCATATTGAAACTGAAATTGATAAAAACACGACGTTCTGGTTCTACAGCTAAAAATGTTGGTTTCGAATATAATATTCGGTCGATGTAATGAAACGGGACTTTTTCTTGTAGATTGAGGTCAGTGCCGTCTAAGGACCCTAGATCCCGAAGGTCATTGACTTCTAGTAATCCTGAACAAAGTTAGTCATGACTAGGTTCTCAACTTTTGCTCTCAATTGACCTTTAGAATATATTTCGCCCTGAACATAGTCATAACTAGGTCCTCTTGACCTTAAAACTTTGACAGCTAAAACATAGTTTTTTTTATCTGTTTTTAGGCCATTTAGATCCAGCTGAACAGTGCCGTTTCAGCTAAGCAGATCAGTTTAACTATTGTTGGAATTGTATTGAACGTCAACTGTTGTAAATAAGTGGAATTAGCCCTGGTTATATGCGTTCACTGGGAAAAAATAAATTCGGTTTGATGCATGATTATAGAATGTTTCTAAAAGCATATAATTAAATTTTAAAAAGATTGTCATCAAACCGAAATTAATATGAAATGAAAAACACACACTGTCGTGGTTTTGTATAACTTCAAATTTTTAATTACTTTATTTACCAAGACTCAACCAAGACTAGTTAAATTATGCATCAATAAAACCACAGCGATGTATGTTATTATTACAAACTTCGACTAACGTTCACCATAACCATAGTCATGGGTGTGTGTACCAGTACTGGACCACTTGGATAATGTTAGGGAATGTTTCTGTATACTAACTACACTGTTAGTGTTCCTTTTTAAAAGATAAAAAAATAAAAATAAATTAATAGTAAAACTAAGCGTTGAATATGATTTAATGAATAATTTTGTTTGCTCATGGTTAGCACGAGCGCTCTGATTAATATATTTTGATACCATTAGAATCTGACAAATTGCAATTAAAAATAAAATTTACGGACAAAATTGTCATTTGAATTGCAATTTGTATCAAGAGATAGATACGTCAAATAAAAATAAATAGCATATTTGAGATACACTGCGCGGTGACGCTACAACGTTCGTCAGTCAAGCTGACGTTGACGAGCAATATGACTCGAATACGTTAGGTTTACGAGTGTCAGATTTGTGCTCATCCCTCAGTAGGTACATGTGTTGGTGAATGTTAGTCAATGTTAAAGTTACTTATGAACTAAACCTACTTTTAACATATAAATAGGAAACAATTTTCAAGACTCCAAAATTCAATCCGATTATTATTTGATATATTTTTTAAATAACAAATAAATAATAAATACTCTTTAAAATTTCACACAACGCCCTTTAGACCCAAACTAAGCAAAGCTTGTACTAAAGGGAACTAGATTGCTGATTGTTTTTTTTTATATTATTATTATTGAAATTAAATTGTGAAGTCTTAAAAAAATAACTTACTCATTCATCGGATACCAAAATTACACATAAGACATGAGATTAGCTTACTATGGGAATTTGACACTTATTTCTACTGACATAGGAACCAATTAAGAATACTTGGACACTTTGAAGGTAGCAATATGATTTTAGCTTTACTGAATTGTGGTATAGGCATTGTTCAATCAAAACTTGAGATTAAATTATTTAAATTTTATAAAAAAATTTATAATACATCTACTTGAGTTATACAAAGTCTTGACACAATTGCCTGTTACTAAACAGTCTTACTATAATCTATATCGTAGATTTGTAAACGTCAAGTTCATTTATTTAACGTAAAGTTGATTTACACAACGTCAAGTTGATTTATGTACGTAAAGTTGATTTATACAACGTCAACTTGATTTATGTAACGTCAAGTTGATTTGTACAACGCCAACTTGATTTATGTAACGTCAAGTTGATTTATACTATCAAACACGAAATATAGATCTCCGTTTTCCAAACTATGCACGGATTTAAAAATATCAAAATCCCAAGTAAAGTTTGAACAATGCCATAGAAAAGTAGACCTAATTAAACTACGAATAGATATTATAAAAGAGTAACACTTACACGAAGGTATCTTCTTGAACACCGTCTTAGCCATGAAGTCTAGAAACCGTTGCGCGTAGAAACTAGGCCTGTGTACCGATACTGTGTCCTAAAAGTATAAAAAATATAGCAAAATATCCAAACATCCATACATCTAAACATCCACACATTTAAACATCTAAGCTTCCTAACATCCACCACACATTTAAACATCTAAACATCCAAACATCCAGACATCCTAACATCCAAACAGCCACACATCTAAACATCGAAACATCTAAACATCTAGACATCCAAACGTCTAAACAACCAAACAAAACATCTAAACATCTAAACATCTAAACATCTAAACTTTAAATAAAATCTTTGTTTTAAAATCAAGTTCCACCATTATTCCTACTGGATTTTGTTACACAATAAAATGAAAAATAAATCTTACCCCATCGTGGATCATGCTTTTCCACGTGTGCTCCAGTTTCTTCCTGAAACGGTACGACTGCAGGATATCTATGATGCCCAGGAAGAGGAGTAGCCTCTCACCACGAGCGTTCCTTGCTGGTATACCACCAGGCCTGGAAGAAGTAAAAACATGTGTGAAATTCACACGTGGTAGAAGAGAAACCTTAAAAAAAAAACCTGTGCGTGCAGTCCCTACGCGCGGAAGAAGTTATACTTCAAGTGGCCCGCATTCACTCTCGCTGTGTTTAATGTGAAATTAATTTAGTATTTATTTTTATGTACTTAACCAATATGCAGTACTAAATTTTCACTTCAAAATAAGAAGTAAAAAGTTGCATGAACACTGCCATCTATTATATTACTGTAGCGTATTAGTCTCTTTCTATTCCCCCCGCTGTCAGTTGGAAGTCGTATAACTTTAAAAAACACGGGCGGTCAAATGCTGAATCGCTGAACAATGCCATCTATATTTGATTGTAGCGTATAATTCTCTGTCTCTTTCTATTCCCCCGAATAGAAAAGAGACAGAGACTATGTCCTCTCGAATAACGCAACCTTGTTGGAAGTCGCATTAGAAGTATAACTTCAAAAAACCAGTGCGTAGTAATTATTTTTATGTACTTATCCAATATGCAGTACTTATTTAGTTTTAGAAGTTTTCACTTCAAAACAAAAAGTAAAAAGATGCAAAAAGTTAAATGTCGCCTTGGATTTGAAATTGCTCCCGTTGTCGGTCTGACCGCAGTCCAAAGTTATCTCTATTCGGCCAACAGTACCTCTGCTGCGATGGTTGAAATTACGGCTATGTCGGTATGCTTGATTCATGTCATGCTGTCATTATGTCATTTCCGTTTCACTGACTTTCAAATCTGACACGAGTTTTGTCATTTTTTGAAACGACACTTTTATTATAATAGTTTTTCTTGTGTTATTGTGAGTATTGTTGTTTAATTTTGGTGAAATTTTAACCAATAATACTTAGGTCGTAACATAAAGTGTGAGCCATTGGAATAAATGTGTGTAAAGTGGTTTCTCTGAATGTGAAAACTCATGTTAGGTTTTGAAGAGAAAATCCACCATTTTCTTTTCAAAACAAACGACAGCCGACTTGACGAATGACTTGACTTATATTATTACAACTAAATCACTTGACATTGGCAAAATTGCCTGTCGAAATGACGGGCAGAGGCCACTATTGAAGAGAAGATGAAGACTTTCAAATCACAAAGCTCACCTAGCTACCTACCTACTCAATCCACTCATCTCATTTTTAACCAACTTAAAAAAAGGAGGAGGTTTTTTTTTTTTTTTTTTGAAAATGTTTGTTACCTCAGAACTCCGTCATTTATGAACCGCTTTGAAAAATTCTTTCTTTATCTGAAAGGGTATGCTTCCAGGTTGGTCCCATAAAATTTTTACCATAATCGGTTCGGTAATTAAGCAGTTAAATAAGAATAACTGGAAAAAAACACGTCATACACGTACACGACATTGCATATTTGGCTTTCTTGTGACTTTTCTGTGACGTTTACGATCAAAAGAACAGTCTCCATGAAATGCCATCATCATCATCATCATCATGATGATGAAGGTGCATCAAATTGAAGTCGGTTTTTCCAGTTTTTTAAACTTATAATTCTTTCTCTCTAAATTTGTTTTTTTGTAGTGTTGTTAGTTTAGTTCTGTACGTGTATTTTGTGTGTTACCTTTTTAAAGAAACAAATGCCTGTCTGTCTATGTATAAATGGCGAGTTTTCCAACCAAAAACTGAATGTTTAGTGTGTAGCGCCATCTAGTACGCTACATGAGAACTATCCTAGATCGCGCAAACGAAGTTATCACGGAGTTTGAAGATAAGTAATACTACTGTATCAATGACTTAGAATCAACGCACAGCCTAAAGCATAAGTCCTAGAGGTATGAAATTTGGAGGGTAGTATCCTTATATAGTGTAGAGGTGCACTAAGAAAGGAATTTTGAAAAGTCACACTTTAAAGGGTCTAGAACGCGAGCAACGCCGCGGGCGACGGCTAGTACTATACATTGCTCGGAGCGATGGAGAACACTGCGCGGTCAATATTTGGATGGGTGACCGTTAGTGGCATTTACATTTGAGCGCTTCCGTGCTTCAGATGGCACGTTAAACTGTCCCGGCTCTAGCAGTCGTTGAGTCATGACGGAGGCCTTAAGGCGATCTAAAATAGCCATCATCATCATCACTTACGGGACATCTTCTTCTTCGTCAATAGGTTCGCTCTCAGCCTGGATGCTCTCCATCGCTGTGGAGTGTGCCACCAGGCGCTGGCGATTTATGGACCTGGAAACACAATTTTGGATGACGCTGGAAGGTAAATAAATATTCATGGACATTTCACAGCGCCACCTAGTCCCAAAACTTCATGGACATTTCACAGCGCCATCTAGTTCCAAAACACCGCATGTAAACTAAATTGCAGAAACTTTTTTGTAAATACATACACCCAAACAAAGGCGAAGCATCTATATTTGCACACACACACATAATGTTTGTTCTCAGCGGAGATCGAACCGACGACCCAAAGCGCCGATTGGAGCTTGATTGAAATTTTTGTGAAATAAAATAAATAAATATTCATGGACATATCACACAACGCCCTCTAGTCCCAAACTAATCAAAGCTTGTACTATGGGAACTAGATAGCTGATAGAATACTCATATACATATTTTTTAATTTAACTTTATTTCAGGCATGACGCCTGAAATAAAGTTCTCTAAAGCTCAGTCGGTAGTAGCTCTGCCTTCTGTGCTGTGGGTCGTGGGTTCGATCCCCACCGAGAACAAACATTTGTGTGTGGCAAACATAGATGTTTGTTCTATGTCTGGGTGTTACTATGTATTATAAGTATGTATTTACAAAAAAAAAGTATATATAAGTATTCTATCAGCAATCTAGTTTCCATAGTACAAGCTCTGCTTAGTTTGGGACTAGAGGGCGTTGTGTGTAATGTCCAAGAATATTTATTTATTTATTTATTCAGTTTTAGACATAACAAAACCACAAATCCCCAAAACATACACAATAAATATATCTTTAAAGTAGTTAATTTGTTAGGCAGAGACAATTATAGCACTTTGTCTAACCCAAACTGGCAGATTCTTTGTTAGAAAAGGTTATAATTATGTACTAATGTTATAACAATTTTGGTTGAAAAGAGGAATTTTACAAAAAAACACATTCAGTGTTTAATGCGTGTTAGAAAGAGACGGGGCTGTGCAACTATTTAGGTGTTAGACAGAGACAGCTAAACCATTCGGTAAGAATATACGTTGATTATACACAATTTAGTGTATCATGCGTGTTAGAGAGAGACCACTATAGACTCCAGGATTTCCCCGTGTATATTAGGCTGTTACAGCTACAACAATGTTGGTTGAAATAGTGTAGTGAGTTGTTAGAAAAACATTTTGGTAACAATATGAGAATAGTTTTATACACATTCAGTGTATCATGCGTGTTAGTAAGGTATATGTAGACATAATGTGTTAGAAATACAGCTATAGCATTCAACATTTTGATATTAGGCTGTTAGATAGGCTACAACAATATTGGTTGAAGTATAATAAATTACAACAATATTGGTTGAAATAGTGTAGTGAGTTGTAAGGAGAACATTTTGGTAATAAGATTATATTACAGTTTTATAAAAATTTTTAGTGTACCATGCGTGTTAGAAAGAGACATGGCTACAACAATGTAGGTTGAAGTAGAATAGTGAGTTGTTAGAAAGATAAAGTTTTGGTAACAAGATTAGATGATAATTTTATACACATTTAGTGTATCATGCGTGTTAGAAAGAGACATGGCTACAACATGTAGGTTGAAGAAGTATTGAGTGAGTTGTTAGAAAGAGAACATTAGGTAACAATATTATATGAGAATCTTATACACATTTAGTGTATCATGCGTGTTAGAAAAAGACAAGGCTACAACAAAGTAGGTTGAAGCAATGTGTTAGACAGAGACAGCTATAGCATTCAATAATAAGTGTTCGTACTGTGTGCGCTTGACTTGGGCAGTGAAATCCTCCTTCCCGGATCTGAAAGTGTACCGTCACCTTAGATATAAATAAATAAAAGAAATAATTGTTAACATAAGAAAAATATTCATAAAGTGCTTTTTGTATGAAGTTTCACTGAAACAATTAGCCCAAAATTTGGAGAAAATCTACTTTTAACTTAAGATACATAATAGTTACAAATTATAGCTTTATTCTGCCTAAAAATCTATTAGAAAAATAAATTAAAACGCAAAAAGTAACAACCGCTTGCCGAGGATCGAACCTGCATCCTTGCAAACGTGACAACCACACGTGACAAGTTCATCGTCGTCCAAATGTCCGGTTTAATAAATACCTAGTCCGGTTAAGTCCGGTTTTGTTAGACTCCGCTTTGTCGTCCGAATGTCTATAGTAGGTTCATTCCGTGCTTTACCTTTACTAGATTGTGAATAGTAGTAAATACAATGGTCTGGTTTAATAAATACTTAGTCTGGTTAAGTCCGGTTTTCTTAGACTCAACTTCGACGTCGTCTGAGTCTCAAAAGTCAGAAGTTATAGAGCTCTAGTAGTATATACAATGGTCCGGTTTCATAAATACCTAGTCCGGTTAAGTCCGGTTTTCTTAGACTCCACTTTGTCATCATCTGAGTGTCCAAAGTCAGAAGTTGTAGAGCAGTAGTAAATACAATGGTCTGGTTTAATAAATACCTAGTCCGGTTAAGTCCGGTTTTCTTAGATTCCGCTTCGTCGTCGTCTGAGTGTCCAAAGTCAGAAGTTATAGAGCTCTAGTAGTAAATACAATGGTCCGGTTTAATAAATACCTAGTCCGGTTAAGTCCGGTTTCTTAGATTCCGCTTCGTCGTCGTCTGAGTGTCCAAAGTCAGAAGTTATAGAGCTCTAGTAGTAAATACAATGGTCCGGTTTAATATATACCTAGTTCGGTTAAGTCCGGTTTTCTTAGATTCCGCTTCGTCGTCGTCCGAATGTCCGTAGTCAAAGGCTGTGGATCTCTAGTAGTATATAAAAAGATCCGGTTTAATAAATACCTAGTCCGGTTAAGTCCGGTTTTCTTAGATTCCGCTTCGTCGTCGTCGGAATGTCCGGAGTCCGTGCGAGTTCGCGCTTCGCTCTTTTCGCGCTGAGCTTCGTCCAAGTTATGAATACCCACTAGTAATGAGTAATCCATTATCTGTTAATAAAAATAATGTGGAATTAGTAAGAGAATATAAAAAACAACAAATACGAGAAGTTGACTCTATGATTAAGTTTAAACTTGTCAAGTTTGGTTCTGTTCTCCTGAGAAGTTGGGTATGGCTATTATAGGAGAAATTCAAAACGGCCCGACTAAGAATTTATAGTAGGTGCCAAATAACACGGCAATACAGGTCATTGACATGCGTCATGGCTCAGTCGGTAGTAGCTCTGCCTTCCGTGCTGTGGGTCGTGGGTTCGATCCACACCGAGAAAAAACATTTGTGTGTGGCAAACATAAATGTTTGTTCTGTGTCTGGGTGTTTCTATGTAATAAAAATATGTATTTGCAAATAAAAAAAAGTATTATATATGTTTTCTATCAGCCATCTAGTTTCCATAGTACAAGCTTTGCTTAGTTTGGGACTAGAGGGCGTTGTGTGAAATTTCCAAGAATATTTATTTACCTTGAAACTCTCAAGCACTCGACAATCGCGCTGCATTGTTTTTATAAGCGCTGTGTATGTGTCCGCTTCAAGAAATATCCCTTCCGTATGGTGTTCCATGAAGTCCAGATCTTTGTATGTAGGCGACTTCTTTTGTCGCTCTGATTTATTTGCCTGTGAATAAAAAAAAATAAAAAAAACTTGTATGTACTTAGTACGGGGTTTTTAATAAACTTGACGATATAACATTCTAACGTGTCTATAGAACTATCTGACGTATCAACGGTATTGTGCTGACACTCTGACGTATCTATAAAGAATGCTGACACACTAAAGTGTTCATAAAATGTTGACACGCTGACGTGTTCATAAAATGCAACGTACCTATAAAGAATGCTGACATATGGACGTGTTCATAAAATGCGACGTACCTATAAAGAATGCTGACACATTTACGTGTTCATAAAATGCGACGTACCTATAAAGAATGCTGACACATTTACGTGTTCATAAAATGCGACGTACCTATAAAGAATGCTGACACATTTACGTGTTCATACAAATGCTGACACACCGACGTGTTCATAAAAATGCTTACACTCTAACGTGCTCATAAAAATACTGACACACTGACGTGTTCATAAAATGCGACGTACCTATAAAGAATGCTTACACACTGACGCGTTCACACAAATTTTGACACACTAACGTATTCATAAAAAATGCTGACACAATGATACTGACCTTTCTCTTATAAGTAGAGCCTTTCAGATCATATTTCTGATGAAGTCTGACCGCGGATGGTAGAATGTTGTTCATAGCGACGAGACGCACGTTCTTGCTGTTGCATTGGTAACAGTACAGGCCGAAGAACTTTGGTAATAACGTGCGTGGGTTCTGTGAACGAAGTTAGAAGAAATAATAAAAACAAAACTTATACACTATTAAAAAATAAAATGCAGGGTCCATAAGCAAGCAAGCTCGTATAAGTTAGTGGCCAACTCTGCTGACGGAGTTTTTAGGCCGCCTTAAGGACTCCGTCGTGGCTTAACCACTACTAAAGCCGGGACCGACAGTTTAACGTGCCCTCCGAAGCACGGAAGCGCTCAGATATAAATGCCACTAACGGTCACCCATCCAAATAGTGATCGCGCCGAACGTCGCTTAACTTAGATAATCGGTGAACATTGATTGAGCAAGCCTAACCACGAGCGCTTCAATGTCAATGTGATACCTACTTACACGTGCTTACACCCAAAACCAAGTATATGTTTTATAAATAACAATAATTATAAATAAGTATGCAATAAATATATTAAGTACTAGCTGGTGCTCGCGACTTCGTATGCGCAGGAGTATAGTTCTAGTGTTTAGAAGTGCAATTTGAAGTGAAATCTTCTAGGCGTGTCTGAAGAGTTCGCGTCCCGTTGGATTCCGTTGATTTTACGGGATAAAAAGTAGCCTATGTGTTAATCCAGGTCACGGACAAAATATATTCCAAGTTTGATCCAAATCGGATCAGTAGTTTTGTCTGAGAGTTACAACAAACATCCATACATCCTAACAAATTTTCGCGTTTATACTATTAGTAGGATTGAGTATTGAAATAAATAATAAAAATAGAGCGTGGAGTTCCTCCGCGCGGAAGAAGTTATACTTCGAGTAGCACGCATTCACTCTCGCTGTGTTTAATGTGAAATTAGTTTAGTATTTATTTTTATGTATTTAACCAATATGCAGTATTTATTTAGTTAGAAAAGGTTCTATGCTCATGTTGCCTAAACCAGAACTAGATGGCGCTGCTAAGTTTGGTCGGATCCTAGAACGCGCTATCGTTTTGTGGGGGTGTCCGTATGTGATCACTCTCGCTCTGTCTCTATCTATTCCCCCTCCCCAGGAGCGTTAAACGTTTAACGCGTTAAACCCTTGGAAGTCGCATTAGAAGTATAAATTCAATATTAAAAAGCTAGCAAGCTCGTATGAGCTAGTGGCCAACTCGACGGAGTTTTTAGGCCGCCTTATGGCCTCCGTCGTGGCTTAACGACTGCAAGAGCCGGGACAGTTTAACGTGCACGAAGCACGGAAGCGCTCAGATGTAAACGCCACTAACGGTCACCCATCCAAATAGTGACCGCACAGAACGTTGCTTAACTTAGATTATCCGTTAAGATTGGCTAAGTAAGCTACGCCACGAGCGCTTCAATAATAATAAATCTTCTTACCTGATCGAGGTTCAAGTAATATCCTGGAAGCAGTTTCTGAAGAAACTCCCCCTCTTTATGCATCACCGTCTTTATAATGAATTCGTCGTCGTTCGTCAGATAGAAGATACTTCCTGATGCGCCGGGATTTGATAGTTCTCTTAATGGCGCACTGCACATTGACATCTGAAATTAATTTATTAATTTACTAGCTGATACCCGCGACTTCGTACGCGTGCAAAACTTTCCACCAAAATATCTGCCAACCAGCATACGATGAGCCTCGTGTCAAAGACGGCTTTTGGTTTAGAGAGGTCAAGCTGTATCTTACAATCCACGTCTTTGATTTCCATAAAATATAGCCTATGTTTCAATCCGAGAAAAGAGCTACTGAATGGTATAGTTTCATTGAAATTGGTCCAGTAGTTAAGGCGTGATCCGCAAACAGATAACCAGACAATTTCGATTTTCGGAATCAGAATCGTTTATTTAGTAGATCTGCATATAATAGTTTATCCATATCATTAATTTTAGTTTTTGGCTTTTTTACAGTTTTACAATTTATTATTATCAATGAAAAAAGAACACTAACAGTGCAGTATACAGTAACATTCCCAAACAGTATGCAAGTGGTCCAGTACTGGTACACAAATCAATGACAATTTCATCGTGTTGACGGTTTACCCATGAGTTTTTAGGCCGCCTTAAGGCCTCCGTCATGCTGTACAGAGGAAGACCTGGATGCAAAAGGGCCATAATACACACAAGTGTTGTTCGAGAGGTTAAAAAGATAAATCTTACCAAAAAATCATCGGGTTGAATCCCAAACAGATCTCTAAAATATCTAAACGCAATCGGCGCGTAAGTTTTAAACTTGAACTCGGAGTAGTGATGCGCTGGCGTGTGGTTCGATCCCTCGTGGGGGAAGTTCGTGGTCTCCACTGTCATGAAGTCCTGCATAAGGAGATCTCGTTCGGGCTTCGAGGCAAGGCCGCCGATCGCGTGTTGGATACCTGTTAAAAAACGAAGAAAGTTTGAGAACTCAACTATTCGAGGGCTGGTGATTGGGCTTATTCCCATCGATCCCACTATGCAAATAAGTGGGCTCGATGGGATTTTTTTTCCCATCTAGCCCACCAGTGGGCTCGATTATGGGCCAGTGTATTAGCATTGCTATTCAGCGCGGCAATGCAGCCAGTGTCTTGTACACGCTTCCGATTGCTACTCATTTGGAATAGTTAAGCTATCTATAAATCGTTTGCAATGGTTTGTAGATAGCTCAACTGTTTCATGTGTATTTTGTTAATATTGTAAATACTGTATTAGTTGTAATTTTCTTTGTGAATGAAATACCTTTTTATAGGTTAGTTCTGAAGAGCTGGAACAGTTGAAAATAAACCATACAGATATTGGAGAATAGATTTGGTTCCACCGAGCGACTGCAACTATAGTGGGTGCCAAATAACACGGCAATACAGGTCATTCACCCACCTTCACCACGATGTCGCAAAATTCAATTTATGTATGGTAAACAAACAGCACTAACGAGATTCGAGCGATTACCGTCTTAGCGACAGGTTTGTATGGAAAGCGACAGAATTAGCCATACATAAATTGAATTTTGCGACACCGTGGTGAAGGTGGGTGAATGACCTGTATTGCCATGTTATTTGGCACCTACTATACCCCCTGATTCGTAAGAAAGTGTACCTTCCTACCATGTCCACCTGAGCCTTATTGCTCAGCCACAGTTGCTGCTAAAATCTCTAAAACCACATGCCTGGGTGTTACAAACAAAAGTATATGAGTATTCTATCAGCAATCTAGTTCCCATAGTACAAGCATTGCTTAGTTTAGGACTAGAGTGCGTTGTGTGAAATTTCCAAGGGTATTTATTATTTACTAGGTGCCGCCCGCAACTTCGTTCGCGTCCCGTTGGATCCCGTTGATTTTTCGGGATAAAAGTAACCTATGTGTCAATCCAGGTCACGGACAATATATATTCCAAGTTTCATCCAAACCGGATCAGTAGTTATCCATCCATCCAACCATACTTAGAAAAACTACTTACAAACTTTCGCGTTTATAATATCAGTAGGAAGGATTTAAAAAAAAACCTGTCGCGGATAGCATAATAGCCCCACTGGCAGTCGTTATCAGCGGATCAGCGTGGCTTGAAACTTGTTGCCATCAGCTGATACAAGCTCACTATTCTGTTAAAAGTAATGCAATTGACATTAAACAATTTGCAGTGCTAACCTTGGATTTTATCTGCTTCCCCCTACAGGAAATCAACACTCAACGCTGCTGTTACAATCTATCCTATTATAAAACTGTAAAAAAGCCAAAAACTAAAATTAAAGATATGGATAAACTAAATATGCAGATCTACTAAATAAACGATTATGATTCCGAAAATAGAGTTTGTCTGTTTATTCGCGGATCACGCCTTAACCACTAGACCAATTTCAATGAAACTTACACCATTCAGAAGTCCCTTTTCCGGATTGAAACATAGGTTATAATAATATTTTAATGAAATCAGAGCCGTGGATTCTTAGATACAGCTTGAACTCTCTAACCCAAATGCAGCCATTTGCTACGAGGCTCATCGTATGCTGGTTCACAGATATTTTGGTATACAATATAGTTCTTACAGAATTGCTAGTGTACAAAAATTGCCGGTACTTTTTTTTTGGAAATAAATACTTATAATACATAGTAACACACATTTCCATACTAACATAGCAGCAAATCTCATTCTATTTCATAAAACCTCAAAATATGAAGGAAAACTGAGAATACATTTAAAAATAAATGAATTATGCAATCATCGGTGTACGTACATGAATCACTGATAACGTTTGAACAAAACATGAGCATGTGTCATTGAATAAATATTATGGCTAGTTACTTAATCATAATGTACGGAGAATGTCTATGTCTCGGTTTCATCATCTTCCTACCCCTGTCCCACGCTAAGTGGGGTCGGTACAACATGTCTTCGTCTTCCACTCTCCTCTATCAGCCGTCATCTCGGTGTTCACTCCTTTCTTACTCATATCTTCATTCACACAGTCCATCCCTCTTTTTTTGGCCTACCTCTATTTCTACATCCGTCCACATTTACTATGTGTATGTATTTACAAAAAAAGAGAGCAAGTACATAGGTATTCTATCAGCAAACTAGTTTCCATAGTACAAACTTTGCTTAGTTTGGGACTAGAGGGCACTGTTTTTTTTTTAAATCAACATAATCTACGTGGTTGAAAAAATCAACGGGTTTGGGAGCATCGTCTAAAATATTGGTATAATCTCGGCGAAATTCATGCGAATGAAACCGCTAGCGGAAACTAATACATTATAAGTTAGGTTTAACCCCTGGGACGCGTTATTCAGGGCAAAAACCCACGGCCTTGCCCTCAAAGGGGTACTTAGTAAGCATTACTTATTAAGATAAATTATTTATGGTATATATTTTAGTTCCGTTTGAAAATTTACGATAATAATACTTTAATGCGAAATGTTCAATAAATAAAAAAAATATTGCGTTGTAAGGTTGTAACTCAATCACGCCGTAACATGTAATGCCTTGGTCTCGCAATCGTAACGCACAACGCAGCGGCTTGCGACATGCGGCGGCGCCGGACACATAATCGTATGGAAAACGTCTAGTATATTATTTTTTTTTATTTATAGTAAAGATAAGAACAAGTAACACATTTAGGAATACAATACAATAAGTATGGTCTTTTGTTGCGTTGCAGTCTGCGTCAGCGGCGAGGAGCAAATGCGGTACTCTGCGTTGTGCGTTACGATTGCAAGGCCAAAACTTGTTAAGGTAAGAGAAATAGTTTAAAATCAAATCAAATCAAATCAAAGAGTTTATTTGCAACTAGGTAATTAACATCACATAATTATTACCTACTTAGAGTAAGCATATATTGACAAAATAAATAAATACACAGTTGCAAACTGGTTTCAACTCAGCATATGCAGGTTGTAATAACTTGCGCTGGTCTTCCGTTGAAGCCAATTGAAGTTTAGTTTACTTTTCCAAAGAAAAATCATTTCTATTATGGTCTGGTGTAAGGCCGTTTGGCGTTTGCACATTATAAGGCACGAACATGACAAGAAAAATGTTGTATGGTGCGTGTCTTATCCGACATAAGAAAAAAATATCCTAAGTACGGTCTCATATAAACAACCAAGCGACTGAATATCTTTAAGGACATTTCTCATAAGACACAAGAAACATATCTTATAACTAGCTGATACCCGCGACTTCGTACGCGTGCGTAACTTTCCACAAAAATATCTGTCAACCAGCATACGATGAACCTCGTAGCAAATGGCTGCTTTTGGTTTAGAGAGTTCAAGCTGTATCTAAAAATCCACGTCTTTGATATAAAATATAGCCTGTTTCAATCCGGAAAAAGAGCTTTTGAATGGTATAAGTTTCGTTGAAATTGGTCCAGTAGTTAAGGCGTGATCCGCGCACAAACAAACAGATAAACAGACAAAACTCGATTTTCGGAATCAGAATCGTTTATTTAGTAGATCTGCATATTTAGTTTATCCATATCTTTAATTTTAGTTTTTGGCTTTTTTACAGTTCTATAAGTATAGATGTGCAAAAACCTATGTTCACCATGAGCGTCTTATGGCCGAATATTCAAACGCCACTCAAACCACACTCAATTTAAGTTCCGCTTAAATTATTACAAATGAGTAATGTCAAACAGAGGCAGAGCAATTTTAAGTGGTGCTCAAATTTGAATGCTTTTTGAGTATTCCAGCCTTAGGCCTGTATGTTGGTTCACTGCTCAAGCACTGATCCGGACTCGAGCATAGATTTTTGTATGAAAATCTCTACACAAAACCTATCCATGAGTAACCGTTTCTGTATCGGCATACGGGCCCTTAAGCCTTGGTCTGGCGATCGTAACGCACAACGCAGAGTACCGCGTTTGTTCTTCGCAGCTGACGCAGACTGCGAAGGAACAAGAGACCATACTAGACATTTTTCATACGATTGTTTCCAGCGCTGCATACCGCTGCGTATGTGCGGTACGATCGCGAGACTAAGGCTATAGACAACGTCTAATATCTGTCTTCTCTCTGGTAAAGACCAAATGGAAGACCAAACATACTCCGTCTCTACCTTTTGGTGACTGAAAGAGTGCCACTCCAACTTACCAAGCTGTATAGAGCCCATGATCTGCGATGATTGGATCTTCTTGTACGTGATCTCGCCTCCTTCCCCGACACGCCGATGTCCGATCTTTCGATCGGATTTGTGCACTTTTCCGATCGCGCCCAAAGGGCCGACCGCCGGCTGAAATAAAAAAAAAACATTAGCACCTTTCCATATCAGCGTGATATTCTTCTTCATCTAATTTAAGAGCTCAGCTCTTGTCGGTGTAATTATGCAGCTCTCGCCATTTGTCCCTTTCCAGTGCAGCTTCCTTGACGTCCATAAACAACATGACAGCGATCATTTCTTCCAGTTGACTCATATAGCTTTTACGCGGTCTTCCCCGTCCTCTCTTTCCTTCTATGATATTTTTAAATAAGCTGTCATTTTGTATAAGGACGTCAGCGTGATATACAGAGCACATAACGCACGTGCTAAAACCGCGTTCACACTATGCCCATGCCGCTGCCGGCATTATTGCCGCGGACTTATTGCCACAGCAACATCGTCTTTATTCTCACTAGGGAGGGCATGAACTTGGGCCGGGAGCCGGGACAGAGACATGATCGTGTTCACACTATGCTCATGCCCACTTCCCTGCCCACTGCGGAAAGTGTGAACGCAACATTAGAGGATGTGCTCTGCATGGTAAGATGCTCAACATTAGAAAGGTTACCTGCTTGTTTCGTTAAAATGATAGCATTATTGCAGTTTAAGGTCGTTGACCTGACAGTGTCCAGGAAAGAACAGCGATAGGATTTGTTAGTAAACAATAATTCTTACTACGAGCAAACGAGGTTGATATTATCTGTAGTAGGTATAACAGATATCAAAGGTACCTATACCTACCTGCCTAGATAAGAAAACGTAAAATCACAAATTCCGTCTTATTTTATCTAGGAATTCTGTAAGTACCTATGTAACTATGCGTAGGTAAGATACTTGGGTAGGAAGAATGTAAAAAAATATATATTTTGGTGGTCTCATTTAAATGGTTGATCTTTCTAAATATATAAAACTCTTTTGAAGCTGACTGACAATCAATGCACATCCTAAACTATAAGTTCTAGAGGTATGAAATTTGGAGGGTAGTATCCTTATATAGTGTAGGGGTGCACTAAGAAAGGTATTTTGAAAAGTCACACTCTAAAGGGTCTAAAATTAGGATCAAAGATTTTTATCAAATAGTGCGTATGCTGCTGCCACGGGAGCAAAGCCGCGGGCGAGAGCTAGTTACCACTGTATTATCATCTCATCGCAGGAATCAAAAGCTCATTTCTAGCTCAGTTCAGACTTCAGAGTCCGACCATGAGTCATTGGTCGTCCAATTTTGGCAATACACTAAATTCCCTGACGAATAACGGAAGTTCCATTGTGTTATAACCGTGCGTTTCGACTGCAAAACACTCACAATAAAACATGCACAACTCTGTGAAGATATCGATTTGCGTTTCCACCGCCAAACCTTGTGCATTTGTGCATGTTTAACATTTCTTGTGCAGAAAGTTTTAAGGATTTTCTTAATTGTAAAAAAAAATCGTTTGTAAGGATTGTGTTCTGAATGTTTTTAGTCGAAACACGCACGGCCTTTGGTCATATATATATATTAAACATTCTAGATAATGCAATTTTTTCTGAACTGTAGAATTTTTCTGAACTGCTGAATTACAAGGATCATTTAGAATCGTGATTCTGACACTTCAATTTATAAGCGACTAGCTTCCGCCCGCGACTTCGCGTCCCGTATGATCTTGTTGATGTTCCAGGATATAAGGTAGCCTAATGTGTTAATCCAGGTTACGAACTATACAGGGTGGTACACATAGACACGTTCAAAAAAAACCATCTCCCATCTGATGGACGACGACATATACATCGCAGGAAGGTGGGTAAACGTCTAAAGCTCAAAATAGTTCGCTCTAGGGATACTGGGAATGCTTATTTTTTGTAATCAGTTTTTTGCTGCTACAATATCATTGCGGCCTAGATCGCCACTTGTGTCGGTGTTGTCATTTGTGTAGGTGTCGTCACTTGTGTCTGTGTCACTATTTACAATACAATACAAAAAAGTTTATTGACAAACAAAAGGTACAACATATTTTACAGGTGGGTACATAAAAATTGACAAATTAAGTAGGCTCAGCACTAATCTGCGCAACATAGTAGGTAGGTACGCAGGGCTGGTTTTCAGTCTACCCCAGTATTCGATCTAAGATGTCTGTCGAATGTGTATTTATGTCGGTGCCGTCATTTATGTCGGTATCACTTCTTGTGTAGGTGTTGTTATTTGTGTCGCTCTCACCTTCTGTGTCGGTGTTGTCATTTGTGTCGGTGTCGTCACTTGTGTCAGTGTCGCACCTGTTCGCGACGTTCATACTTTACCACTAAACCCTGCTGATATTGAGACACTGAGGAATTTTCTTAAAGGTGAACTTTGCTCATCCGGGAGAGGGCTTAACCTAAGTCACTGGAATTTATACAGCTGATATGTTAAAGAAGAAAGTAGGGAATTCTTGTGTGACTTGGTTATTTATTTGTCTCTGACTTTCATCCTTTTACGGCATTTACAAAGATGAAGCTGGAATGTAGCCAATTTCTTTTGGTTCAATACCGACAAGTCTGGAGAACTGGGAATGATTTTATTTCATAAGCGACATGTATTTAGCGTAGGTTTCTTTATTTATTCAATTTATTCATTGCTTTATGTTGTACATAAGCTCTTATGACAGTCTAGCTGTGTCAGCTTCATGGTAAAACTAGCTCGTATGAGTTAGTAGCCAACTCTGGTGACAGAGTTATTAGGCCGCCTTAAGGCCTCCGTCATCGCTTGACTGCTAGAGCCGGGATCAACCGTTTAACGTGACCTCCGAAGCACGGAAGCGCTCAGATGTAAATGCCACTATGTAGATTTATATCAATTCCTAAAGCAGTTTTTATGGAGTAATTTATGCTTCCTTTAAATTGTTTCTTATTTTTGAAAAATCATGCCATGTACAATACTTTATCACCAGTCGCGCGCGCTGAGCCGCAGTGAGCGCACGTATTACGAGAAGCCCGTACACTTTCGTCTTATATTTTTTTATAAGTACCCTCAAATTGTGCGGCCGTGAAATGGACGGGGTCCTTAGACCTCGATCCAAGTCAATTAGTGATATGAGTGAGGAGGCAATGGTGGAAAATAGTTTAGTGTGTGAATTGGAAGAATTTAATGCATATGAGATGGCAACAAATAATGATTTAGCCGAAGTTACAAGAGCGGACAAAAGGTGCAGATATACGAGTGATGAAAAAGAAGTTGAAGACAACGATGATAATGAAGGTTTTACTGTTGTGAACAGGCAATCGAAGAAGAGAAGAGTTAAAAGTATTAATCAGAAGGAGACCTATAATAAAAATGAAGAAAATATAACCTCGGATGTTAACAGCATTGAGGTTTGCATCACATCTAATACAACATTACCAAAACAAATTGGGCTGGCCAAACTACTAAAAGCTGAGAAGATACCTAATGTTACAGAAATAAAATACAAAACCCCGTATAAAGTGGTCATGAAGTTTGAGAGCAGGGCCGATGCAATTTTGTTGGTTAACAATGCGAAGTTTATGCAGTTGGGTTACAGATGTCGGCTTACTAATGAAGTGAGTCGCAGTTATGGAATTGTCAAGTATATAGAGCTGGAACTGACCGAAGAAGAGTTATTAAAAGCTTTTAGTAGTGATGTGGAAATTGTCGCAGTCAAAAGACTAAGGCGCATGAATGAATCTAATACCTGGTGTGAGAGCGAGACAGTTCGTTTTTGTTTCAAAAGTGCCACCCTACCTCAGTATGTATATGGATTTGACTGTCGTTTTCAAGTGGAGTCATACACCTTCCCGGTGACACAATGTTCGGTATGTTGGAAATATGGGCACATAGCCCGCATGTGCCCCTCAAAGAAAACCAAATGTCCCAAGTGCAGCGGTGATCATGCAAACTGTGAGGTTACTGAGTTCAGGTGCATCAATTGTAAAGGTAATCATATGGCATTTATCAAAAAATGCCCAGTGTTTCTGAAAGAAAAGGCAGTTCGACAAATCATGTGCAATGAAAATTGCACATATAAGGTGGCACTATCCAGGTTCTGGGAGAGAAACAAAAATATGAAGAAAACAGAGAAGCAGAATGAGGGAAGTGAAAGTGACACATCTTACTTACCTTCAGCAAGGAGATGGGAATCTACAGCAATGAAAAATGGTCAGGCAGGTCCTAGTAAAATAGTGACTTCAGCAGAGGTGCATACTGAAATCTCTGAAGAAATTGAGGTTGAACCATCGATGGAACAGGAACTACCAAGCAGCGATGAAGAACAAACAATGTCAGGTACCAAAAATTATCAGAAAAAAAATATTCACAAAAGCAAAGCCCAGAAGAAAGAAGTTCCTCCACAGAAGAAGAAAAACGATAGCCCGCAGCACAATACCTTTCCTACAGAAGGAAAAAAGAAAAAAGAAGAGAATGAAGCTAGACGAAAAACAGGGCACGGGAAAGATAAGTTTAGATATATTTTAAGTAGCTTACAAAATATAATTTTTACTAGTGGGAAGAGTTTTGAAGAAAAGGTACAACTCGTGTTGAAGTTAATTGTAGAGGAGGTTATTAGTTATGTTGTCGGGGTCATCAGTGATGGAGATTTAATTAGCAAGCTAATGAATCTCTTTCATGATGGATGACAACAGTAGGATAAACCATGTCCCGCTGGGCTCGGGGAGTTCGACTGCTCAATACCTATGTATTGGGCAGTGGAACTCTCAGAGCCTAGCCCCTAAAAAACAAGAGTTTGAGTTATTTCTGAACCAGGAGAAAATAGGTGTATGTTTAATAAGTGAGACCTGGCTTAATTGTGACACCAACTTGATAATTAAAGGCTACAATATCTACAGAAAGGATAGAGATGATGGTTATGGTGGAGTAGCTATCTTAGTACATAACTCAATTAAAACCCAGATACACCCCGCTCATAGTACAAACTCTGGAATAGAAATTATCTGTGTCAAGATACTAAACAGTAAATATATTCAATACATAGCATCAATATACTGTCCAGGGTCGGTCAGAACAACACAACTCGATTGGGATGAACTTTTTTCACAATTTAGTACAAAATCAATCATAGCCGGAGATTTTAATGGCCACCACCCAAATTGGTCTACTAAACAAGATACTCGGGGTTCACAACTATTTGACTCTAGTATAGATAACAACTTTGTAAGTATAAATAGTGGTGAAAATTCTAGAATTAAACTGGTTAATAATGTGTTGCAAAAAAGCACACCTGATATTACATTTGTCACAACAGACTTGGCGGTTTATTTGAAAACTTGGAGTGTAACTAGAGAATGTTTGGGAAGTGACCATCTCCTTATTAAATATTGTTTTGAGTATTGTGATTCACCTGCTTATGTGAAGCGGCGCAATTTTAAATTAGCCAACTGGAAGCTCTACCATGACACTTGTAAAAACATATTTTCTAACAATGATTATGTCTGTAGTGATAATGTTCAGCTTATGTATGCATTTTTTATAAAGACTATGAGTGACGCGGCCGATCAAAGTATTCCGTTTATAAGAAACTATATAGGTCCAGCCCAATCTTTCAAGCCTAAGCATTATTGGACCCCATCGGTGTCCCATGCCATAGCTAAGCGTCGCTTGGCTCTTAAAACTTTTAGGAAAAATCCTACACCTCGTAATTTAGATAATTTGAGTAAATGCATTGCCGAGGCTCAAAGAATTTTGAGACAAGCTATTTCAAGCAGTTGGAAGAGCTTCTGTGGAGAAATTGATGAAACAACTAGCTCTTCTGAAATGTGGCAAAAAATGCGTTGGATGAAGGGTGTCAGGGGTAATAGAGCTTATGCTTCTGACGAAGAGAAAGAGCGTCTGTTGCGCTCTCTTGCCCCTGATTGTTGTCAACCTCCGGAGCCGATATTCAATTCCAGGAATACACAACTAGAAAGTGATTTCTCTTCACAGGAGCTCTACAACTGCCTTAGAAAGAAGGATAGTGCACCAGGTGAGGACAAGATAACGTACTCGATGATATTTTATCTGCCTGTAGAAGGCAAACTGTTTCTACTTAAAATGTACAATTTAATTTTCAAGTATGGAATAATTCCAGAGCAGTGGCGAAATATTAAAATAATACCTATACCTAAACCTAACTCTGACACTACTCAGATACCTAAATTTAGACCGATTTCATTAATATCCTGCTTATGTAAAATTCTCCACACAATGTTAACCAAGCGTTTGGAATGGCACTTTGAGAGAAACAGGACTTTTATACAAACAACTTCTGGCTTTCGCAGAGGTCAGTCTAGCGTGGATTGTATTGTTAGATTAGTCTCACAAATCCAAATTGGTTTTACGAAAAATTTGCCAACGCTGGCGTGTTTTTTGGACATTGATGGTGCGTATAATAATGTTTTGGTAGAGCAATTAGCTATAGTCTTGGACAAATTAGAGGTGGGTACTAAAATATGTAATTACTTATACGGGTTTCTAAAAAGAAGATATTTAAAGATTACTGATGAAAATGAAGTTAACACATTCGTGAGATGTACCGGTAGAGGCTTGGCTCAAGGAGATCCGATCTCTCCTCTTCTTTTCAATATTGTTACAGCTGAGATAAGCCAGTCGTTGAGTAGCGGTGTGCAGACTCTACAATACGCAGACGACTACGTGTTTTATGTACAGAATGCTAATATCCCGTGTAGTATAAGTAAGGTTGAAAATTGTATTAGTTCTATCTCGTCCTTGTTTCATCAAATTGGCTTAGAGATATCTCTTACAAAGACAAAGATATGTTTATTTAATAGAGGAAGAGGTAGAGATCGGGTAGAGATCACAGTTGACGGTCAGTCTCTGCCGGTTATAGACTGTTTTCGATATCTAGGAGTATGGCTTGATAGGTCGCTTCGTTGGAATAGGCATATTAAGAAGATTCAGGAAAGATCTAGTAAAATGATTAATATTATTAAGATATTGGCAGGTGCTTCCTGGGGGGTACATCCGAAACACCTCAGAAGGATTTACATCTCCCTTATAAGAAGTAGAATTGATTATGCTAGCTTTATCTATGACAGTGCTGTTAAATCACATTTGGTGAAACTAGATAGAGTCCAAAATGTAGCATTGCGCGCAATAGGGGGTTTTATTAAAACCACACCTATTCACGTAATGGAGTGTGAGTTATGTCTACCCCCACTACATTTAAGAAGAGAATACCTCGCAACCAAATACTGTTTAAAATCTCAAGGTTGGTCAGATAACTTAACTGTTAATATTTTAAAAAACCTGTTAAATGTAGCTGAATCTCTATATTTTCGTAGAAATAAGAATTCGTTATTATCCTCTGTCTACTCCAAAACTAAAATAGAAATAATCAACACTTGTAACCCATTGAACATGTTTACTTTAGATACTTGGGTATCCAATATAAATATGGAGTTTATAAAAGTTAAAGTTGATGATATAGTAGAACCGAAAAATTGTTATGATAATAGAGTGCTTAAATATAATACCCTGCATATGCTTAATAATAAATATAGTGGATGGCACAGTATTTATACTGATGGATCACAAACTAAAGACGGTAGCGGTGCAGCGTATTATGTACCTAGCCAGAATATAAGAGAAAGTTTTAAAATTGTAAATGAGGAGCATACAAACTGTATTATGTCTATAGAACTGTTCGCAATTTCAGAGGCGCTGTCGTATGCTATCAGCGCGAGACTTAAAAGGGTGATTATTCTGTCTGACAGCAGAAGCGCCCTGCAACATGTGGCTCGGTGCTCCTCTGGCCACAGAGGTGCATCGATTGCTTACACCATAATTAGAAAAGTTTTAGTGCTGGTATCTGGGGGGGGCTCTCTGATAATCCAATGGATTCCTTCTCATGTAGGCATTCATGGCAATGAGGAGGCAGATGAGTTGGCCCGAGAGGCAATATCAAATGGTAATGAAGTGTACATTAAGCCCGAATTTTCAGAAATTTTGTGCAAGTATAAAAAACGCTTGAAAGACAAATGGAAGGAATACTTTGATATCGCTTCTCGGGAGAAAGGAATCTGGTACAGAACAATTCAAAGTGAGCCACCTCATGTGCCATGGTTTTCTAATACCAATTTGTGCAGATCTATGATTGTAATAGCTCACAGATTGCGATCTGGACATATACCTCTAAATAGTTTTAAGTTTTTGATGAAGAAAGTTGATAGCCCTAATTGTGAAGTCTGTGGAGTTAAGGAGGATGTTTATCACTTTCTAAGAGAGTGTGCTCGGAGTAAAACTATGAGAGATAATCTGGCTACGACATGTAACATTAATTGGCTTGACGTGGGCCTGTTTCCTAGTGTGCTGGCTTCTCAGACATCTGAGACGGCTATCATACTGTACCGATCCACGCTCAAGCTAGTCAATGAGTAGGTCAATGATTCGGTAGAAATCAATATGGGACCGACATAGTCGTGAGTCGACTCAACGTCCCTAAAATAAAATAAAGATATTAAAAAAAAAAAAAAAAAATACTTTATCATAATACTCTTTTAATTACCTACCATTGCTATTCAGCGCGGCAATGCAGCCAGTGTCTTGGGCACGCTTCCGATTGGTACTGATTTGGACCCGTTGAGCTATCTATAAATCGTTTGCAACGGTTTGTGGATAGCTCAACTGTTTCATGTGTATTTTGTAAATATTGTGAATATTGTAAATACTGTATTTTTTACCTAATTGATTTGCACAAAGATTACCTACCTGCCTAAATAAAATCAGCAAAGTCCACAAAGTCAATGACCTATTTGTCTGTAATTATTCAGTATACTGCTCATGGTCACCCTACATGTGAACAATCTAATTATCACCTCTATCACTTCTATTCGCTGAACCATGGCATGGACTAAATATATAAGACCATGGTCACCGTACGTACATGCCAATGACCTGTCATGTTCTTTCACTAAAAACATTGTGTAGGATTTTTCTAAGTGGGTCATTTGTTCAAGTAGCCTCTTGAAGAGAAGCTTAAGTGCTTATAATAAACTTAAGTAGTTAGGTATACTCATTACTCATATCTATCTATCTATACTATTAAGAAAATGTAAAAAAGCCAAAAACTAAAATTAAAGATATGGGAAAACAAAATATGCAGTTCTACTAAATAAACGATTCTGATTTCAAATATCGTTTCGTTTGTCTGTTTGTTTGTTTGCGGATCACGCCTTAACTACTGGACCAATTTCAATGAAACTTATACCATTCAGAAGCCCTTTTTCCGGATTGAAACATAAGCTATATTTTATTGAAATCAAAGACGTAGATTCTAAGATACAGCTTGAACTCTCTAAACCAAAAGTAGTTATTTGCTACGAGGTTCATCGTATGCTGGTTGACAGATATTTTGGTGGAAAGTTTCGTATGTGTACGAAGTCTTGGGTATCAGCTAGTCTAGTAGAAAGAAACAAACTTCTAATATTTACTCAGCATACACCATCTTTGATGGCATTTTTATAATCTGTGTGAATTATCTACAGTAATTAAATACAAATGACACAGGGTCAATGTCTTACATCACTTGGACATAAAAAAACTTGACTTCCTTATTTAGAAACAGCTTTCAAGGTAGGTGCTATGAAAAAATATACATTGTAAAGAGTAATTTTGGTATATTAGTAAAATCTCTGGGAAACCCATGTCTGGCATGTTATAGTAGGTATGTTGCAAGTTTAAAATTATCATGTCATTTATTCATAGCTTTTGCCTTGTTGTCTCACATAAATTTATGCATAGTAAAACAGTGTTCATACTTACACACTTTCACTACTATATAAGTAGGTACACCATGAATGATAAATGAGTAATTAATGATAAACTAAGGTTCTACTCACATCGTAAGGTACATTTTTCTCGGCAATAGAATTCCTATCTCGATCTGTAACAAGGAAAAGGGAATATTATAAAGGGGTGGTGTTCAACCAACAACTCGACTTACACAATCGGATTATTAGAATGGAATGTTATTATTAGATTTGCGGTAACCCACCATCGTCCTCGGAGCCCGAAGGCCCGCCAGCGACGTCAGATTTCCTCGCCACAGCACTTTCCATCATCTCAATGTGATCCGAATCTCCCGATGCCATTTTTATTTTCAAATCACATCACTCAAACACAAGTCTCACGATTGTATGTTTGCACATTAATGATTCTCATGGTTCGCATCACAATTGCATAGCAAACACAATGATTCACTGTAATTTAATTAGAAGAAATCAATTAGTTTACGCGAAAAATTCTTGTCCGAGGCATCCGACTGACACGACCACTCATAGTAACTGGGTTGCCAGCTTTTAGAATCCCAAACGTCAAAAGCAGTGCTGCCAACTGCGAGCTTTAGTCAGTGGCTAAACATCTTGCAAAATATGGCTAGACTGCATACTTTATTCTTTGGTTTACCCAAAAAAGGTGCTAGGTGGAAGTAGCTAAATACCAACATAAGTTCTTTATTACTAACGCTATCCACTATCCGTCAAATAAAAATATATCATCTTTGTTTGTTGCCTAACAAGTCTAGTACAGATGGAAACTAACTACCGACCTAGAGCACCGGTAGTGAAAACCCTGGACCTCTTGGCCCTTGGACTCTCAGGTGCCTTCGAAAGATTTTCTCCGTGCAAGTGCGCTAAAATTGCTAGATAATGGTATAAAGTTGTTAAGTTGGCATCACTGGTCAAATATCATAGACAAGAAGAGCAAAGTGGGTAGAATTCGTAAATGTCATAGCAAACAAAAGCAAAATAGTGTAGTGCCATTAAAAAACCGGTATATTATTCCGAAAGAATTTTAGATAACAAATAATATTTTATCATCAAATTACATAATTATCTTTAAAATGATATGTACTGATCATTTATTTGTTGATTTATGTAGATTATTTTATGTTTTATGAAAATAAAATACAACCTTTACAAATTTGCCAAACAAACGCCATGTTTGTTTCTTTCCGTCGTCGTTCCGTCAGTTCTGTCTGCCGCGGTAAGAATTTTTTGTAGGTTATTTTATTACTTGGCGTCTATTTTATTTCCATTGGAATTACTTCGTAGTTATCTAAAGTTACCTACTAAATACTGTATTTGATGAACATACATAGACGTTCTGTAATTTCAGTGCTCCCTCCAAGTATTGAGTGTTCATAGCTTCAAGTTATTCAAAATAAGAAATCACCGCCGCTTTCAGTGAAAATGGGCAAGAAAGTGAGAGAATATAAGTCTGGAGACTTTATATTCGCTAAAGTAAAAGGATATCCTGCTTGGCCTGCAAGGGTAAGTGCCATAAACATTACAACTTTATCAGATTTTACCCAGACAGAAACATTTTAGTCTGATAGAATTCTGATTGAGTGTAGGGCGGGAAGACATATTGCTAGATGCTTCCACGCCTATTCAAGCGTTTTTGAGCGCATACCGCTCGGTAGCGTCTCCTACAACATAGAAAATAGCAGTAGAAAACATGACCTATTACTGTAGTCTATTGAAGTAGATTTCTCTTTGTTTGAGGTCAATTTTCTAGTGCTAAGACCTTGCTACCAATTTGGCGTTATCATTTCATAGATAGTCATTTGCATAGTGTCCAGTTTGTCAAAGAGAACCTAAAGTAGGTAGGGAGAGTAGTATATATATAAATTGTGAATGTATTAGAGTGAAAAAGTAATAAAAATATTTGGGACATATTTACACTGAATAGGTACCTACGCTCTAACAATGAGCATAATAATGTCTATATCTATATTTTGGCCTTTACATCTATTGAAGATGATTTATACAGCGTCAGTATCAAATAAAAAATAATCAGTATAATCCCACACTACAATTGGATTAAACTCAATACAAAACTTTAAGATGGTTTGTGTATGTCTAGTGATCCATACATTAATAGTCCAAGCCAAAACTCACATTCAAAGTCTTATGTGTAAGTTTGCCGAGAGGACTAACATTAAAACTTTTTTACTTAAGGCGTATGTAAAAGGCAGACAACCCTCTCGCTCGCATATTTCAAGTTATAAGCTTTATAAGTTTTTGGTCGGAAAACTTGTTTGGATCAATGTGATATTTTTACTGAACCTTTGCATTGTTATTCTCTCGACCCTGAAGCTCTGCAATTTCACATAATTACATTTAGTTATATTATATCTTCAAAAATTTTGAAATGTGCGAGCGAGAGGGCTGCCTGCCTTTTACATAAGCCTTAACATATGTATTTGCAAATTACTATAATTAACTAGTTCACTAAAATCAAAGGTGTGACTTTTCACTTTGATCATAAAATCTAGTTAGGCTGGTCTTTCTCTGTGGTTGGCACTTCATGTCTGAAGATCATGAAGAATCAAGAAAGTACAAATTAATAAACAAGACTATTATTATTATGACTATTATTTCTGCCGCCAAGCAGCGATGTTCACATTACTGTGTTCCGGTTTGAAGGGTAAGGGCGCCGGTGTAATTACAGGCACATGAGACTTCAAGATCTTTACGTCTCAGAGTTATGGACGCAGTGCATTGCCTTACAGGGTTTGCCTCATTGGACTTGCTCTGTGAGGTAATGCATTGTTATAGGCAGAGGTTACCACTTAGCATCAAGTGAGCTATGAGCTTGTTCCATTACTTTTATCATAAAAAAAAACGAAAAAAAAAGACTAGTGAATGTATAATTTTACTTGCAGGTACAAAAACTTAATGGAAAGAAATACTTTGTATATTTCTACGGGACCGGAGAAACGTAAGTTCTTGTTCTTAGAGCGCTTCCGTGCTTCGGAGGGCACGTTAAACTGTAGGTCCCGGCTCTAGCAGTCGTTAAGCTACGATGGAGGCCTTAAGGCGGCCTAAAAACTCCGTCACCAGAGTTGGCCACTAGCTCATACAAGCTTGCTTTGCTTAGAGATCTAAACCTTCATACCCCATGGTTTTCATCAAAGCCCCGATTTATATTTACTGCTCAAGCACTGATCCGGACTCAAACATGTATGTGAAATTTGTATGTGAATCTCTACTCTTGAGTAACAGTCTCTTGATCAAAATACGAGCCTCAAGTTGAGCGCAAACTCGCAAACGGTCCACCTACCACTTTGTGGTTTGTGACAGCCACTTTTTTAGTTGCTCATGCGATTGGCCGTAACGACTGCCACCTGTCAAGCGCGTGGTCTTCCCTGCGGGCCTAAGATGCGCACCGCGAGATATTTGTCATGTCGTTCTGTCAAAATGTAAGCATTTTGTACCAGTCTAGGAACTATTGCATTATCTGTGGTAATGTTGTCGAGAAACCGCGCCTTTGAATTTTCAACTTTTGACAATTCTGCATGACTATTATCTCGTCCTCAGAGAGGTACGACGGCTAACAAGTGTCAAAAGTGTACATTATGGCGCGTTTTGTCGACACCATTAGGTACCACAGATAATGCAATAGTTCCTATACTGGTACAAAATGCTTACATTTTGACAGAACGACATGACAATAATCTCCCGCTAGAGGCGCTTATCGGATTTTCATACAAAATATCTCGCAAGTCGCTTCTCTATATGCGTTTCGATAAACAAAACAAAACTCAGACCATGGTCTTTGGTCCAAATGAGTAGCAATCGGAAGCGTGTACAAGACACTGGCTGCATTGCTGCGCTGAATAGCAATGCTGATACATTCGCCCAGATAATCACCAGCCCTCAGGTCACACGTCGCGTCGAAAAAACACAAAGTATTTTTTTTTTATTTTTCATTTTTATTTCATTCTCAGGGCAAACCTTCCTCCAAACATGATATTTGACTACGCGGAAAACAAGGATAAGTTTCTAACTAAAACGCAAAAGAGGCGAGATTTCAATGATGGCGTGAAGCAAATTGAATATGACTTCGCTAACAACGTCCCACTGGAAGATGTCATCGGAGTTCCAAAAGAAGTGAGTAACTTTTTGTTCTTGTGCAAGAGTTTGAAGCGCTCGTGGCGTAGCTTGCTTAGCCAATCTTAACCTATAATCTAAGTTAAGCAACGTTCTGTGCGGTCACTATTTGGATGGGTGACCGTTAGTGGCGTTTACATCTGAGCGCTTCCGTGCTTCGGAGGGCACGTTAAACTGTCCCGGCTCTAGCAATCGTTAAGCCACGATGGAGGCCTTAAGGCGGCCTAAAAACTGTCACCAGAGATGGCCACTAGCTCATACGAGCTTGCTTGCTTTTGCCTGTGAAAGAGTGAAAGAGTTTCTTGTGAAAGAGCTTGTCTGGAAAGTCCAGCGGGCCTAGGATGCGCACGCGAGATATTTGTCATGCCGTTCTATCAAAATGTAAGCATTTTGCACCAGTTTCCGAACCGTTGCATTATCTGTGGTAATATTGTCGAGAAACCGCGCGCCTTCTTATTGTACACTTTTGACACTTGTTAGTCGTCGTACCTCTTTGAGGACGAGATAATAGTCACGCAGAAATGTCAAAAGTTGAAGATTCAAAAGCGCGGTTTCTCGACTTTAGCACAGATAATGTTATAGTTCAGAAACTGGTGCAAAATGCTTACATTTTGACAGAACGACATGAAAAATATATCGCGTGCGCATCCTAGGCCTGCTGGTTCAGTACTACAGTACCAGCATCTATATCTGCCTCCCAGTGATGCTCGCATATGTTCCGGTTTGAAAGGTATGGGTGTCGTTTGGCGTCACTGCTCAGTCGGTAATAGTTCTGCCTTCTGTGCTGTAGGTTGTGGGTTCTTTTCCCACTGAGAGTCTAAGTCAAAGTCAAAAATCTTTTATTCAATAAAATCTCACTGATCACTTTGAATCGCCATTACGTTTTGTATGATTAGGTATGATTACAATTTTTTTTATTGGATGAGTTGGAGCTGGTTCGTCCCAAGCTTGTTTGTCTTCTAAATAATCAGATATTTTATAGTATGCTTTTTAAAAGAAGTCTTCGTTTTATTACGTTTTTGAACTTGCCAATTGACAACTGAGACACATCACTTGGGATTTTGTTAAAGAAGCGTACACATCGCCCTTCGAAAGATTTACTAATTTTTGTGAGCCTAGTGGTGGGAAGAGCGAGTTTGTTTTTGAGAATGAATATTTGTGTATGGCAAACATGGTTTGTTCTATGTCTGGGTGTTACTATGTATTACATTATTAGTATTGACAAAAAAAAACATATTAAGTATTCTATCAGCAATCTAGTGCCCATAGTACAAGCTTTGCTTAGTTTGGGACTAGAGGGCGTCGTGAAATGTCCATGAATATTTCAATTTCATTTATCTCGCCACTTTATCACAATGATTGTCATACAAGGCATGTCAGTTTATACAGTTTCAGTAACTAATATTAATGGATAGATTGTTAAAATCGTTATAAATATTAGCAATGTCAACTCAGGATGCAATGCGAAATAAAAGTAGTTCGAAGAATACTAATTTATTCCTGTTCAAATTCGTAACTACAGGTTGGTGCAGAAACCGGTAACGAAACGCTCAATGATTCCGTCAATGACACTATGGACGAAACAGCTGACACAACCACAGCTAACGACACTGCCGATGATGTGAGTATTTTGTACTAGACGGCAAAAAAAAAGTCTCGCATTCTAGAATAAAAATGTTAAATAAAAGCCCGTATTACATGGCAGTCAAAATCTTTAAGGCGTATGTAAAAGGCAGACAACCCTCTCGCTTGCACATTTCAACATTTTTGAAGATATAATATAACTAAATGTAATTATGTGAAATTGCAGAGCTTCATAACAATGCAAAGGTTCAGTAAAAATATCACATTGATCCAAACCAGTTTTCTAACCAAAATATGTGCACTTTAATTTATCGCATTGGTACAAGTTTTTTGGTCGGAAAACTTGTTTGGACCAATGTGATATTTTTACTGAACCTTTGCATTGTTATTTTCTCGACCCTGAAGCTCTGCAATTTCACATAATTACATTTAGTTATATTATATCTTCAAAAATGTTGAAATGTGCGAGCGAGAGGGTTTTCTGCCTTTTACATACGCCTTAAAGGGCACGTTCGGTAGATCGGTTGTGATTAGAAAAAGTAACTAAACCTAACTAGGATTTAGTTATTGTCTCATTAAAAAACCAGTTTCTTTTCCTTTAAATATAAATTGGATTAAGAGAAATACATAACTTAAAGATAAGTTAGTGTATGTCGAATATCCATATAGCAACCAACAGTCCTTGCCAAAACCTACATTATTAAGTCTTGTGTGGGTTTGCCGAGAAGGATGTACACTCAAAGAAAATCCATACAAAAATGTATTTTACAGGCGTAATAGTTCAGTTGTTATAAGCTCTGCCTTCCATGCTTTCGGTCGAGGGTTCGATCCCCACAAAGAACAAACATTTGTGTGCGGCAAACCGATGTTTGTTCTGTCTGGGTTTTACTATGTATTATAAGTATGTATTTACAAAAAAAAAGGTATATAAGTATTCTATCAGCCATCTAGTTCTCATAGTACAAGCTCTGCTTAGTATGGGACTAGAGGGCGTTGTGTGATATGTCCCTGAATATTTATTGTTTTTATTTTCAGACAATAACAAATACAACACAAAACGACGCGCCTATCGAAGATTCTGATGAGAATGGCGCTCTAGTTATAGACGAAGGAAAGGTAACAAAACCATAAAATAACTATATGAAAGAAAATGTCACCTCTTTTCATAATCTTACCAGTAATTCTTGACAATTTCTTACCCTAGTTTATTATACGATAAAAAGTTGGTTATATGTTAATCCAGCTCACGGACAATATATATTGCAAATTTCATCCAAATCGGATCCGTAGTTTTTTCGTGAAAGAGGCACAAACATACATACATCCTCAAACAACAACAAACATTTGCGTTTCTAATATTTATAGGAAGGATTCTAACCCTATGCAATGTTTATTTTTCCCCCAACACAAAACAGATGACTTAATTACACTGAGAAATTCAATCAATGCACTCACTCAATAAAAAAAAAATGGTTTTGACTAGGTAATTGAGATTTCGTATGAGAAAAAAAACAATTAAAAAATAATTACTTACAGGGTGCAAAGAAAAAACCGAAGCCAGATGCAAAAACGCCAGCTAAAGAAACGAAACCGAAGGATCCGAAAACTCCTCGCGGCAAAGCAAAAAAAGATGAGGTTGTGGAAAATGACGAAGAGAAAAAAGAAGAAGAAATCGTCAGTCGAAGCGGCAGGAAAATCAGACCTAAGAGGTATGTTTATTACTAATGTTGTCTAGAACTAATTGCTTTTAGTAAGCAAGCAAGCTCGTATGAGTTAGTGGCCAACTCTGGTGACGGAGTTATTAGGCCGCCTTAAGGCCTCCGTCGGGGCTTAACGACTGCTAGAGCCGGGACAGTTTAACGTGCCAGTAATGTAAATTTTCATGGACTTTCTTTTATTTAAGATGCTATGTTACTTGAGGAATAGTACATTGTTCACCGAGAGGAGAAAGTGACCAATTACCGTCGAGGGTGTCGTTTGAAGCCCGAGCCGTAGGCGAGAGCTTTAAAACACCTGAGATCGGGAATCGCACTTTCTCTCGAGTGATACATAGTGCTTTATACTACACCTACGAGGAAAATAAAAAACTAAAACTGAATCCTCAAACAACACACAAATTGAAAATGGCGGCGTCTACAATTTTCACATGTTCTTTTTTCAAATTGTTTATCCTGCCGCCGCAGGGTCGCACTGCCAGCCCGACACCATCCAACACACAGCTAGTGGCCAGTGCCATTTTGCGAACTTGCAGATAAAAACTCACTGTAAAAACTTTTTGGCTTTTGATATTTAGGTTAGCATAGTCTTACCCAAAATTAAAAGAGAAAAACCACGTAAGAAATGGATTTTCATACACTTTTCTCTCCCGCTCAGATGCGTTTTCTCCCCGCATATTTGTTCGATATGCAATGACGTACTTTCTACCGTAAATTTTATAAAGTATCAAGGTACTTTCCAAGCAGGTGTAGTATAAAAAATAATCCTTACGATTGGGCCTTTCGATTGGTATCATAAAATTACGTTTCTCTTTTGTAGTATCTTAAATAATGTAGATTGTAAATTACGTTTCTCTTTTGTAGTATCTTAAATAATGTAGATTGTAAATTTTACTGAAAGAAGACTTTATATTGATATTAAAAAAAATTTAAACTGCATTCAAAAAAGTTTGAATAATCGCCTGTCTGACCTGGAATCGAACCCTCCAAATTTTAAAAATTTGGAGGGTTCGATTCCAGGTCAGACAGGCGATTATTCAAACTTTTTTGAATGCAGTTTAAATTTTTTTTAATATCAATATAAAGTCTTCTTTCAGTAAAATTTACAATCTACATTATTTAAGATACTTTCCCTTCATATGGCATGGCCGTGGGGCGCTCTGTATAAGGATACTACCCTCCAAATTTCATACCTCTAGGACTTATAGTTTAGTCTGTGCGTTAATTGTCAGTCAGCTTCAAACGAGTTGTATATATGTATTTAGAAGATAGATTTTCAGGAACTTTGGATTACAAATTTAAGTACATAGTGCATAAGTTTTCACTAAGTACATATTATTAATCCATACAAAAATTATGTTAGCTTCCGAAATTCAGTTTTGAAGTTTGAACTGAGTTTGCGATTGTAACATACATTTTAATAATAAAAAATCTTGTATCTAATCTAGATGATATTATAGCGTCAGGGGTCACTTTTTACCCATACCTTATATACTGTACGGAGAAGGAGTATAGTACAGTACGGCCGGCGGATCTAGACCGGCGTTAAGTTCGTTCGGAACGCTGCGCAGTAGTCACTTTTAGGGTCGAATAGGTGGTTTGTCTCGCCTGTACCTGCGCACAATTTCCGAAAGCGCAACTTCAGACCGGTCTAGATCCGCCGGCCGTAGTGTACATATATTGAAGATAATTTATAGAGCGTCAGGAGGCAACCTATGCCTACACTTAACGACACATTGTAGTGCCTGGGACAATGTTTAGATGGAGTAGGCTTGTAGCACTATACCATCCTCTCAGCCTAGTCAGACATATCCACAGGAAAGACAAGGTCAATACGTAAGGAGCTGACTAAGCCACAATCATACTGCATCTAAACATGATAGAAGCTTATTTGTCAATAGATGTTTGGTAGAACTTTATCGTACAACTAGCTGATATCCGCGACTTCTTACGCGTGCGAAACTTTCCACCAAAATATCTGTCACCAGCATACGATGAAACTCGTGGCACATGGCTGCTTTTGGTTTAGAGAGTTCAAGCTGTATCTAAGAATCCACGTCTTTGATTTCCATAAAATATAACCTATGTTTCAATCCGGAAAAAGGGCTTCTGAATGGTATAACTTTCATTGAAATTGGTCCATCATTAAGGCGTGATCCGCGAACAAACAAACAAAAAATTCGATTTTCGGAATCAGAATTGTTTATTTAGTAGATCTGCATATTTCATCATCATCATCATCATCAACCTATATCAGTCCACTGCTGGACGTAGGTCTCTCCCAAGACGCGCCACTGAGCCCGGTCTTCGGCTCTTCTCATCCATTGTTTGCCAGCTACATGTCTCAGATCTGCATATTTAGTTTATCCATATCTTTAATTTTAGTTTTTGGCTTTTTAGTTTTATAATAGTATAGAATAAATTCAATGTATACCTAGACGGTGCCGTACTTACAAATCGCGTTTATAATATTAATAGGGTTTTTAATATTGCAGATTCGTTGACGAACAGACTGAAGAAAATGCAACACTGCCGTCGCCAGCGTCGAAGAAGAAACGCGGAACTTCCCCATCAGTCGACAAGGAGAAAGACAAACCCGAGCCGAATGATAAGAATATTAAGAGCTTCAATGCTGTTACACAGGTATTTAGTTTAAATGATGGTTTATAGACGTTATACATGACTGTAAAATAGATAGATATCAAAAACACAGAACGGACATAGAGAATATAACAAACATAAACGGGTTTAACGGTACAAATTTATGAAATGTAGGTTGGCTTAATGCTATAAGTATTTTCTGCCTGCCAACGTTACAGGTCCAGAGAATGGTTGGTAAACTTAAGAAATAAACAGTATCAATACAAAACCTAACAAACACTGTTCACGAATGAATAAGTGACAAGAATATATAAATTTTTAAACTTTGTAATTTTTTTTTAAATATCCTTGAACATTAGACACAACGCTCTCTAGACCCAAACTAAGCAGAGCTTGTACTATGGGAACTAGATTGCTGATAAAATACTTATATAGAATTTTTTTTGTAAATACATACTTATAATACATAGTAACACCCAGACACAGAACAAACATCTATGTTTGCCACACACAAATGCTTGTTCTCGGTGGGGATCGAACCCACGACCCACAGCACGGAAGGCAGAGCTACTACCGACTGAGCCATGACGCCTGTCAATATCTTTTTTATAATATATTTTATCTAATATCTTTTGATTTGAAATAATCTTTTCTTGACTGAATCGTTTTCCAGATTGGTGTCATTAAAATTTCATGAAAATCGATTCAGTATTTCTTTTATATCAAAATAACTGAAAAAATATGTCAAAAAAAACGGCATTGCGTATTTTGCTTTCCTGTTACTTTTCTGTGGTGTTAGAACAGTCCCAATGAATTGCCATCATCTCCGATGATTAATCCCGAAGTTAGTCAAATTGAAGTCGATTTTATATAGTTTTTGAAACTTATAAATTATGTATTTTTTACTAATTTTAGTAAAAAAACATTATCTCTTTCAGTCGGAGCTTGAAGAACTTAAACAGCCATTCAAACCGGGTAAGTCAACAAATACATACATACAACTAATTTCATACATTGATGCATATTATAAGTCAAATATATTTAATATTCATTAAAATCACAAGGATATTTTAGAATCGTTTTATAAACTAGGTGATTCTAAGTGCCAGTTTCTCGCGTCGAAAGCTTAGAAGAAAATGCAAGATGATATGTAACAATAGTATATTATGCAACTAGTGAATAAAAGACGAATTTAAAGCGAGGGCCATAAATGAAACACGAGCAAGTGAAGGATTCATTCATGATGATTCAAGTGTTAGAATCCTGAACGACGTGAGTGGTTTATGGCCCTCGGTATAAATCCGTTTCGTTAAGAGTTACATACTATACTTTATACCATGACTACGAGAAAAAGAAAGATTGGAGGTTGTATAACCAATGCCATACAACCTCCTTGCGCAAAAACAATAATTAGATGAAGGTCAAATATATTAGTGTGTTCTAAATTCAAACATCAAAACAGTGAGTAAAAGTGCTTTTTATTCACTGTTTTCATTGAATAAAATAAGCTTTTTAGAGGGGGAATGGTATAAAATGATATTTTAATCGGTCTTCGTATCAGTGGCCAACTCTGGCGACGGAGTTTTTAGGCCGCCTTAAAGCCTCCGTCATGGCTTAACGCTAGAGCCGGGACAGTTTAACGCGCCCTCCGAAGCACGGAAGCGCTCAGATGTAAGTGTCGGTCACCCATCCAAATAGCGGTCGGCGCAGAAAGTCGCTTAACTTAGATAATCAGTGAATATTGACTAAGCAAGCCTATAGTAGGTGCCAAATAACACCGCAATACAGGTCAATAAATTGAATTTTGTGACATCTTGGTGAAGGTGGGTGAATGACCTGTATTGCGGTGTTATTTGGCACCTACTATAGCCACGAGCGCTCCATTATATTTTAATGTAGCGTTCAAAATCAGCTCACGCCGATGTCGGCATTATTGCCGCGAGTAATTCCGGAATTATTGCCACAGCAGCATCGCCTTTATTCTTATTAGGGAGCCCGGGCAGGGTCAGAGGCATGATCGTGTTTAGATTAGGCTCATGCCTACTTCCCTGCCCACTGCCGCCATATCTAAACGTGCCATTAATTTTTTACCAAAGAATATGCAATAGATAGTTCCTACGTAAGAAGTGGGACTCCCATTCTACCAAAATTATACACTGAAAATTTCCTTTTGTATGAAACGTGATTCAAATTTTGACCCACATTGTTCGTTTTTGGAAAGCACGAGTCTAGTTCGAGAGTTTCGCGTCTGTGTGACTCGTGTTTTTTTTTCTCTAAAAAAGTTCTTGGTAGAAACAAAACCCGACCGTTGCTTTTAAAGATACAAAAAAAAAACTTTGCCGCGAAAAAACAAGAGCGCTTCTGAAACTTTTTCACGAATTTACATTTTTATTTTGGGAAATAATTAAAAACAACGCAGATTTCTTGAAATATAAGTGTTGATATTTATTTTCGACATGAATATTGATATTTTCGATGGATGCGACGATTTTGCCGCGGAAAATACTTCGAAAACGAACTGTAAAAAATTGCACGATAAGACTAAAACTGGTAACGTATATGTTTTTATTTCATTTATTTGTGATATTGCTAGTACTTAGTTTCTTGTTTATGCTACTGGTTATTTTTTTCTCACCCTGGTATAGGTACCTACCTACTACCTAACTTCATTGACCTTTGAAACTTTCGCCCGAATTAAAGTAACTTAAGGTTTTTGTGCCCATAGTTCTTTTCAGCTGTTGTGGAACATTATTGTAATACTAGCTTACGCCCGCGATTTTGTTCGCGTCCCGTTGGATCTTGTTGATTTTCCGCTATGTGTTAATCCAGGTCACGGACAATATGTATTCCAAGTTTCATCCAAATAGGATCAGTAGTTTTTGCGTGAAAGAGTAAAAACACACATCCATACATTCCTCACAAACATTATTATGATAAGCATAATTAGATAACATTATAATTTTATTAGCTAAGAAAAATTTTCTCTGTTGTTTGTAAATATAAAGTAGATATACTCGTACACTGCAGTCAGCTTACTTAGGTAGTCGTAAAGTTAGTTGGCTGTTGTGTGTAATGACAATTTACTTCGAAAAACTCAGTTCGCCTAGATCTGACCTTATTGTGCGTTTGTATAAATGCAAAATCCAGATCTTATTATTTTCTGATACTTATGTTCCAGAAACTTCGAAAGATACAAAAGCAAATAGTGAGAAAAACGTACTCGTAAAAATAGTACCTACATTTGGTAAAAACACAAAGAACAAAGTTATTAAAAAATCTAAAAAATTCGTAGCACCATTGAAAGTCTCCCAAAAAGTCATTGAAGAAAGTAATATCCAACCGAGCTACTCGGAACAATGTTTGACTCAAACGATCAAATCACAAACCTCGAATGAACTGAACCGAAACCAGACTGAAACTCAATATAAAAAGATTTCTCAAAATTCAGATCTCTCAATGCATCGGCCTCAAATCAATCCAGATTTAGAACTAAACATGAATTATAACCATCAAAGTATTCAAAATTTGCATGAAAACTTGCCACAGAATACAAGCCAGAATAACAAAGATTTACCGATGATATCCGAAGAAAATATAAATTTGAATGCAGAAAATCAATATTTAGAATATGATATATTCCATCAAGCGTTTGACTATCTACAGCCTACAGGTCTTGAACCTTCTATCGGTTCCGAAGACTTTTCTAAACACCAACCGATGAACGTGGAACATAAAAATCAGCCAAAGAAGACCAAATCGGTATCCTTAGGTGGTATTTTTCTAGAATCTCTAAACATACTGAACGATGAGCTGGATTCGGAAATACAAACTCAATCGTCCGATAACTCAGTTAAAATGTTGAGTCGTGACCAATCAAAATGTTCTGTGGTCTCGTTGAAAAGGTACAAAGATTTGGACCACAATAGCAATGAGGTACGATATAATATACCTAAAGGAAGTGACTTACATAATAATATGCTATTCAATATACCTACAAGTAATAATATTAAAGTCGCTATGGATGTAACTTTAGGTGATATAGGGTTTAATAGAAATTACTGTGATTTAAAAAATACTTGTTGTAATGAGAACTTGGAAGCTGCGGAAACTTATGAGATGATTTTGAAAATGTATCCGAAGGAAAATAAGAAATTAATTGATGTACGGAAGAAGAGGAAAATCAAATGAGTGTTTTATAAATGATTATAATGATTAAATGGTACTAAAGTAATTGATTTGTAATGTAATTAAATGTATTATGATTTGATGTGGTTTTTATTGCTATAGGAAAGTATGAATTACGGCCGAATACTCAAACGCCACTTAAGGCGGGATTATTCGAAACTTTTAGGTTTTTTAACAACTGTATCTCTACTGAAGTGCAGAAGTTGCACAAAAATTTTTTTTTTTATTAAAATTGAACATATATCCTAAAGCTTTGTAAAGATAGAAACGTGAATAATAATAATTTTATCGATAAAAAAAAATCGTAAAGATAACACTAAATCGATATTTCAAACGGTTCATACTACGATGTTTCTTCTTGAAATCATGTCAAAGTTATATCAAAAGATAGGGCTTATTATTTACTAGGGAAGTGTAAAAAATATTTATTATAATTTAGTTATTATTCATCTCTGTGAAAGAAAACTATCAAAATCTATACGTTCAGCCCGTTCAGGCGCTCGCGCCTTGCTCGCTCGCTCGCGCCCAGTGCCCGTCTAGACGTCTTCGTCCTAAACATCTTGGATAACCTCGCCTTAAATTAAGTTCACGCTTATACTATTGCCATCTCTTACAAATGAGTAATGTCAAACAGAGGCAGAGTAATTTTGAGTGGTGCTTAAATTTGAGCGACGTTTCAGTATTCCGGCCTTAGATAATATTGAAAGTAGAACGGTTAAAACATTATGTTAAAATACAGACACATTAGAATTGGCACGTTTTCTTAGAGTGATGGACGCGTTGCTTCACAGAGCACGTCTTCAATGGACTTGGTTAGGTAATGCATTGGTATAAGCAGAGGTAACCGCATAACAGGTAGTCGCGAGGAACTGGCACCTTCTTCTTATTCTTTATCTGTCCGTCATTTCGACAGACAATTTAGCCAGTGTCAAGTGAATTAATTGAAATAGTATTAGGCCGTGCTCATTTTGGATACGATTTCATCCAAGTCAAGTCAAGTCAAGTCAAAAATCTTTTATTCTATAAAATCTTACTGATCACTTTGAATCATTACGTTTTGTATGATTAGGTATGATTACATTTTTATTGGACGAGTTGGAGCTAGTTCGTCCCAAGCTTGTTTGTCTTCTAAATAATCAGATATTAGTCTCTGTTTTATTACGTTTTTGAACTTGCCAATCGACAACTGAGACACATCACTTGGGATTTTGTTAAAGAAGCGTCCACATTGCCCTTTGAAAGATTTACTAATTTTTGTGAGCCTAGTGGTGGGAACAGTTTACGCGCGAATCCGTACTTGATTCGCGCGTAAACAAACGACTACGCATGAATGATACCGACCTCCAAGGACTATGGGAGCGCTCACACTGCATGCGATCAGTCGTACGTTTATTTACGACGTCCGAACGCAATCCGAACTTGTTGGGATTTATCACGCAGTCGTACGTTCAGTTTTACATAAAATATGGACACAATGTAGAAAAGTTAATTAGCTTGATTTACGGATAAATATTAAATAAATAAATATAATAATAATAATAGTTTATTTGTTCAAAAAAGAAGTACATTAAATAAAAACACCATGTACAAGTTAGTACTACAAGTATTTATAATACCTACTACCCAGGTTTGGTAGGTACTTAGACAAACTATGCTCATTCAGACTAATAAGTTTGTCTCCACAAAATAGCAGTTTGAATCTATCAATGTTTAGGTAGGTAGGTAGGTAGGCAGTCTTCAGTATGGCAACAAATTTACGAGTACATGGCTGAGCTCTAACTCCTAACTAAGTTTCCTTGTGTTTAGGATATTAGTACTCCCCCCTGTTTCGGTCAGTTATTGCGTAACTAAGTGTGGCAAAAGTAGGTACAAAATATAAAGAAATCGTTACTCAAGCATAGATGCGAGTAGAGAAGAAAGTGCGAAATTTAATGTTGAAGGGAAATATATAATTATAAGTAGACAATTAGCAGGTAGGTATAGGGACAATTACGTGATAATGGAGCATCTAGGGTAGGCATCCACATAGGTAATGTACCTATTCAATCCACCCGTCATGCCACCCACTCCGCCAAAAGGATTTGAGTGTAATGTCGGTAATAAGCACACAATTAGGCAGGTAGGCAGATAGGCAGTGTACGTGAATATATTAATATAATAAATATATTCACGTACACTTAACACAACGCCTTCTAGTCCCAAACTGAGCAAAGCTTGTACGATGGAAACTAGATTGCTGATACACAATTTTTTTTTTTATAAATGTTTATGGGATCAAAGCGATGCTAGTTATCACTTACGTGACCTTCAGCGTAGGTCATGGCTGGAAATATCTGAAGAAATGAAAATTGAATGCACTGCCTATTTGACGGTGAAAAACGTATTTAGTGTGAGCACTCAATTCGTACGAACATTACTCGTACGTTTACGTAAGAACAAATTCGTGTCCAAAGTGAGCACGGCCTTGGTCAAGTCATTCGTCGAGTCTACTGTCGTTTGTTCTGAAGGCAAAATGTCGGATTTACCCTCAAAACTTGGAAACGAATTCCATCATATAAGGAAACCACTTTACACACATTTATTCTAATGGCTCACACTTTATGCTACGACCGCATTTATTATTGGTTAAAGTTCCACCGAAATTAAACAATACTCACAATAACACAAGAAAAACTATTAAAATAAAACTGACAGACCTCGAATCCGATTCTAAATTATCCTTGTGATATTACTCAATAAAAGATATTTGACTTTGCTTCACCACTTTTTTTTTACTTATAACAGTTATAACTTATACTATTTAGTAGCCCTATTTCCGGATTGAAACATAGGCTATATTTTATTGAAATCAAAGACTTGGATTCATACAGCTTGAACTCTCTAAACCATAAGCAGCCATTTGCTACGAGGTTCATCGTATGTTGGTTGAAAGATATTTTGGTGGAAAGTTTCGCACGCGTACGTAGTCGCGGGTATCAGCTAGTCTTTATATAAAAAGCAAGCAAGCTCGTATGAGTTAGCGGCCAACTCAGGTGACGGAGGTTTTAGGCCGCCTTAAGGCCTCCGTCGGGGCTTAACGACTGCTAGAGCCGGGACAGTTTAACGTGCCCTCCGAAGCACGGAAGCGCTCGGATGTAAATGCCACTAACGGTAACCCATCCAAATAGTGACACAGAACGTTACTTAACACAGATTATCGGTTAAGATTGGGTCAGACTGGCGAAACTCTCGAACTAGACTCGTGCTTTCGAAAAACGAACAGTTTATGAAACGGGGGTCAAAATTTGAACCACGTTTCATACAAAACGAGATTTTCCGTGTGTAATTTTGGTAGAATGGGAGTCCCGCTTCTTCTTACGTAGGAACTACGTATTACATATTCTTTGGATTGGCTAAGCAAGCCTAGCCACGAGCGCTTCATAGACTCTTTATATAAATGTTAGCCGACGTCACATAGGGTAAACTACCCTAATCTTGGCACCCCCACCAATTGTTGGCAGTTCTCTGATTTATATTATTTACTAAGAAAAAGCCAGACCTCACGATGTTGTTATATATCGATAAGGGTAGATTAGGGTAGTTTACCCTATATAATTTGTTTATATTATTAACAGAAGACGCGGAGAAGGAAAATATCCTCATCGCGTACCTACCCTCGGGAATGTACGTCGGCATAAAACTGTTTCAATCTCGTCCGGTTCGCTTCAAGAACGAAGCTACGAGACTGCAGTGGGATAAACTAGCCGCGAGCAATGCTATCACACTGAAAATGCAGCTAGGTATGTTAATCCTTCAGCCATAAGGCCGCCATTGGACTATGCTGCGTTCGTTTTAAGATTTATACGTACCTATTGTTTTTCTGGTGAAATATAGAAAAATTCAAGCTTTATAATATCCTACTAATATTATAAACGCGAAAGTTTGTAAGTATCGATGGATGTTTGTTACTCTTTCACGTAAAAACTACTGATCCGATTTGGATGAAACTTGGAATATATATTGTCAGTGACCTGGATTAACACATAGGCTACTTTTTATCCCTAAAATATATATAAATTATATATAAATTCCGTAATTTATATAAATAAGGAACTATAAGATCTGATCACAGTTGTCAACAACGGAAGTTACTAAGACAGTTTTCATACGTAGACAAAGCTTTTAAACTCTACTAGGTGCCGCCCGTGACTTCGTTCGCGTCCTGTTGGATCCCGTTGATTTTCCGGGATAAAAAGTAGCCTATGTGTTAATCCAGGTCACGGACAATATATATCCCACCAAAAACATTCTGTAAAAGAACTAGCCAAGTCTCGATGGAGCTGCTTGTTTATCTCTAAAAAATAATGAAATCTAGACTAAAGTCGTGTTAAGCCTAAGGTTCCTTACTGCGATTTCTTTATTATTATAGTAAGTGTTGTGTGACTTGTTAAATACCCGTGCGAAGCCGGGGCGGGTCGTTAGTATACTATAAAGAAATATCTAATAAGTAATATCATAAACTGGCTTTTATCACACGGAAAATGCAGATAGGTAGTTAAATCCTAGCCTGGAAGAAATCGCTCTAAGCGATAAGGCCGCCCATTACTCTATGCTAAGTTAGTTTATAGAATAATCCAGTTGTATATGAAAACTGTAACAGAAATGACAAATATTAAATAGAAAAATTTGTACCTTCACAGAAAGAGGTCAAATCCCAGCGAAGTCGGTCCAGGGTCAGTTGGTGATGGACCTCAACCTCACTGATGAAGAGAAAACTACGCTTGATAAGGAGAGAGAAACTGGTATGTAATAATTATTACTTAGTGTAGAACTTAAAGTAGAATTTAGTGTAGAACTTACTGTAGAACTTAATGTAGAACTAAGTGTAGAACTTTGTGTAGAACTTAGTGTAGAACTTCGTATAGAACTTAGTGTAGATCTTAGTGTGGAACTTAGTGTGGAACTTAGTGTAGAACTTATTTATTTATTTATTTTAAAATTTCACACAAACAAGTAGAGCTAAGAGGACTTAATGCTAAGAGCATTGTCTACAAGTCTTCCTGGGCGTGCAAAAAGATGTACTTAGTGTAGAATTTAATGTAGAACTAAGTGTAGAACTTTTTGTAGAACTTAAGAGGAGATCTTAGTGTAGAATTTATTTCGAAATCAAGGGGATTTGGAGACTAACCTAGTCATAATCGGTATCGCGGGGAGATAATAATATTGATAAATATTTGTAGACATTTCGCACAACGCCCTCTAGTCTCAAACTAAGCAAAGCTTGTACTATGGGAACTAGATTGCTGACAGAATACTTAAATACATATTTTTATGTAAATACGTACTAAATATATTGTACACCAAGAAGAAAAGAGTAACAAGGAAAAATTACAAGGTCTTATTGCTATAAGTGATCTCTTCAACCTTTGAATTGACAGAAGCATTTCGATTACATGTAGGAACAAAATCTCCCGATGTATTTATAAAACATTTTTGAATGAAATACAAGGTGTAACATAAAAATTACCCTATAAGCCCCATTCGGGCTTATAGGGAATTTTATCAGACCGACCACCTGAGTGCTTGGACGTGTGCAAAGGGTCAATAAATCGTAATTGAAATTTTCATACAAAAGTACAACTTTTAATATATTAGAAATTTGCGACAACCCTGAGTATTTGTTTCCTATTTGCGTAAACCCATACACACGCATGCACACGTAGGTACCTTCCTACCGCGTCGCACGCACACGCTACGTGTATGTACGTACATTAAAGAGTTACAAGAATTATTATTATTTAGTTATTAAGAGTTACGAGCTCATTTCATGAATGAAAAACTTCAAAATCTCCAAAGTCGTAGAACAAACATTGTTCGCCATGACCTGTAAAATACCCCCCTTTCGGATTTATAGGGTAATTATGTTACACCGTGTATAATAATAAAAAAATAAACTTTCTTTTACAGAAGAAAAGAAATCGCGCGTACAATTCCTCAAGACAGAGATGAAACTGATTGAGCTCGACGCTAAGATCAAGACATGTCTCTCATTGGAGAAGGCGGAGGCTGAACTCTGTCTGCAGATGTTGGACGAGCTCAATGGTACGTCATACCATCCCACTAGTAGTACTAGTAGTTCGCCCCGAACTGAGATCTCGTGATGGTCGGAGGTTAATAAAACCCAAACAATTTTTATAGACCAATGGTTGCAATAAACTTTGCAAATCACATCGAACTCGCCGTCTAGCTAAGTACCAGTCTTACTTGAACTACAAAATCATTGAAACTCCAAGAAATGGTAGCTCACGTTATACTGGGTTTTCCAATTTTATAATTTTTACAACAACTCAAAAACTCTTAGACCTAGAATTAAAATAAAAACGGTTTTGGAATATCTAAACAAAACCCTATCATGACACCCCACTTGATATTATTCTACGACTTTTTTTTTATTCCCTTTGGACCCTCATAACTTCACGGCCCTTGACCGATTTACTTCATTTAACAAACCAGTAAAACTTAAGAGTAATATCCGTATACCTACCAAATTCTGTAAAGGTTGGATAAGCGGTTCAAAAGATCTCGAAGAACTAATATACGAACATACAAACATACAATGCATTTTTATCCAAGTTGTCACTAAGATCTTCGTTCCCTTCGCTCACTCGATCAATAAATAAACAGATAACTATTCACGGACATTTAACACGCATTCTAGTCCCAAACTAAACTAAGGTTTGGAAAAATCAATATAAATATATAAAACTCTTTTGAAGCTGACTGACAATCAACGCACAGCCTAAACTATAAGTCCTAGAGGTATGACATTTGGAGGGTAGTATCCTTATACTACACTAAATAACTAAGAAAGGAATTTTGAAAAATCGCACGCTAAAGGGTCCAAAATTAGGGTCAAAAATTTTAACCAAATAATGCGTATGCTGCTACCACGCGAGCAACGCCGCGGACGACTGCTAGTTACTATTACAAAACTGTAAAAAAGCCAAAAACTAAAATTAAAGATATGGATAAACTAAATATCTGTTTGTTTGTTTGATATCTGTTTGTTTGTTTGGATCAATGTGATAGTTTTACTGAACCTTTGCATTGTTATTCTCTCGACCCTGAAGCTCTGCAATTTCACATAATTACATTTAGTTATATTATATCTTCAAAAATTTTGAAATGTGGAGCGAGAGGGTTGTCCGTCTTTTACATACGCTTTAACTATACTTTTCAAGGTATTGTATTGAATTAAAAATAAATAAATAAATATTCACGGACACTTAACACAACGCCTTCTAGTCCCAAACTAAGCAAAGCTTGTACTATGGAAACTAGATGGCTGATAGAATACATACATACATAGATATTTTTTTTTGTAAATACTTACTTATAATACATAGAAACACCCAGACACAGAACGAACATCTATGTTTACAACACACAAATATTTGTTCTCGGTGGGGATCGAACCCACGACCCACAGCACGGAAGGCAGAGCTACTACCGACTGAGCCATGACGCCTGTCGAATTTTGTTTGTTTCCCAGGCTTGGACATAAAGCCACTAATGCTACTAAAACACCCGACTTGCGTTGAAACGGTGAAGCGTCTCCGCGCGTACGTTGGCAACACTCCGTCCTGGGATCTGACGGAGCGCGCCGCTGAGCTTTTCACTAAACACGCGCATCGCATCCGGAAACAAGCTGATTCGTTATACAAGCGACTGAAGGTACCCACTAATACTATTAACTAGATAGATATAGTACGTGCCAAATAACACCGCAGTACAGGTTATTCACCCACACGCACCACGTTCTCGCAAAATTTAATTTATGTATGGCTAATTCTGTCGCTATCCATACAAACCTGTCGCTAAGACGGTAATCGCTCGAATCTCGTAGTACTGTTGGTTTACCATACATAAATTGAATTTTGCGGCATCGAGGTGAAGGTGGGTGAATGTCCTGTATTGTGGTGTTATTTGGCACCTACTATAGATAGATTTTTTTTAATTGCACTACTAAAGTAGTGTATACATACGAACTTAATGCGAAAATAGCATAATCACGGGCCACTGTGATCTGAACTACCATCTCCTCAAGATCGGAGCGACAGACAGCGACCTCTGTCGTTGCTGTCTTCAGGAAAAAGAAACAGTAGAGCATGTCTTGCTGCATTGCTCGGCAACAACCGAAGCCAGATCCAAAACGGGACTGCAGGAGCTGATCGGGTCTCACTCCTCGGCATCCACAACACCATCGGGGATGCTGGAACATTGCTGTCATCAACCCGAAGTCCTTCTCCGTTACTTTAAGGAGTTGTGTTGGCTGGGGTGAGGTCAGCAGGGGAACAATGCACAATACACCCCAACGCGGGACGTCAGTGCAGATCTTATTCCCCCACGACGAATTAGAATTAGAGAAAATAGCATTCTCTACCAGCTAACCTTTGGGTAGTGAGGATAACAATTTATTAAACTAGCTTCCGTCCACGACTTCGTTCGCGTCCCGTTGGACCCCGTTGATTATACGGGATGAAAAGTAGCCTATGTGTTAATCCAGGTCACGGACAATATATATGCCACAGGGTTTGTGGCAAATTGGATGTAGCCCAGGTCCCATATATTTTTTAAACTTGCAATGACGGAATTTTGTTTGCTACAATCATTTTTGTCTGTCCTAATGTCCGTATGTATGTATGCTTAGATCTTTAAAACTACACAACGGATTTTGATGCAGTTTTTTTAAGATAGAGTGATTCAAGAGGAAGGTTTATATGTATAATACATCATCATCATCACTGCATTGCACCCCTGCGAAGCCGGAGCGGGTCGCTAGTACACTTATCATGTAAAAGTGTAACATGTAATCTAAAGCAGTGGGAATCATTAGTTATTAGACATTTTACTTCGAAAAATGCATCATTTTCAATGTTGTTTTTCGTATTTACAGGTGTTTACGTCAAAATAATTACTTTATTTTGCGATTTCGTGACTGTTACTGCATAGTAGATTGATACTATTATGATAAAACCAACATAAGTTATAAATAACAAAATTTATTTAATAATTATAAAATTTAAAAAAACTGGAAAAACCGACTTCAATTTGATACGCATTCATCATCAAATGATGATGATGATGATGATGATAGCAGTTCATTGGGACTATTCAATAGAATAGTCCCAATCAATAGATCGTAAGCACCACAGAAACGTCACAGGAAAGCAAATACGCAGTGTCGTGTAAGTGAATGACGTGTTTTTTCGAGTTATTCTTATTTAACTGCCAAACTACTGAACTGATTTTGATAAAAAATGTATGGGACCAATCTGGAAGCATACCCGTTCATATAAAAAATTATTTTTTTCAAATCGGTTCATAAATGACGGAGTTCTGCGGTAACAAACATAAAAAATAAAATAAAAAAAATAAAACCAAATTGAGAACCTCCTCCTTTTTTGAAGTGGGTTAAAAATTAACTAAATGTATGCAAATCGGGGCCTGAAATGCTCCAACGCTTTTCATCCGAATCGGATCAGTAGTTTTTGCGTGAAAGAGTAACAAACATCTATACTATATATTTCACAATCTTATTTATATTATGGGTGGGGTTATTATAGTGTATTTATGTAGTATTGGTATGATATTAGTAGGAATATTTTTCATGTAAGTATTATTATGTAGTTTATATAATATTTTAATTTAGGCATTTTGTGAAATTAATTAAATGTTGTCTTTTTTATTACACCGTCACTTTCGTTCATATAAAATCCAGTCCATCCAAAGGTTGCCTGGAAAATATCGCTCATAGCGATAAGGCCGCCCATTGTACTTCACATAAGATAGATAGATAGATAGATATATTCTTTATTGCACACCAAGCAAAGAAGAAAAACAAAAAAAGAGAAAAAAGTTTTAAGTATGAGGTACAATGGGCGGTCTTATCGCTATAAGCGATCTCTTCCAGACAACCTTTGGATGGACAGAAGCAGTTCGACTAGGTAAGAACGGGGCGCACATAAAAATAACCTGGAATATACATAAATATAATTTAACCTATACACATACAAAACTAATATGGATAAATACGTATACCTACACATATATATATATATATATATATACAATTATCATATACCTACAATAATATAAATGGAAAAGAAGAATAATGAATGTTTATTTAATAAATTCTGTAAAAGTGGAGTACAATAAAGAGTTTTCTATCTATCTATCTATCTATACGTCCTTACAAACTTTCGCGTTTATAATATTAAGTTGTATTTTTTATGTAACCGGGTTAAAGTTAAGCAACGTTCTGTGCGGTCACTATTTGGATGGGTGACCGTTAGTTGCATTTACATCTGAGCGCTTCCGTGCTTCGTGCACGTTAAACTGTCCCGGCTCTAGCAGTCGTTAAGCCACGACGGAGGCCTTAAGGCGGCCTAAAAACTCCGTCGTCACCAGAGTTGGCCACTAGCTCATACGAGCTTGCTTGCTTATCAGTTAAAGTTATTGTTACAGGGCCTCTTCACAACTCCTGATGGTCTGACCTTCTGGGAGTACTTCTCGGAACGGGTTCTTCAGTTCAAGAAAGTAGCAGCCACGCTCAGCGCCAGCGAACTACTAGAAATGGTTCATGAACCTATAGGTAGATATATGTATATAAATAAAATAAATATTTACGGACACTTAACTCAACGCCTTCTAGTCTCAAACTAAGCAAAGCTTGTACTTTGGAAACTAGATGGCTGATAGAATACATACATACATTTTTTTTGTAAATACATACTTATAATACATAGAAACACCCAGACACAGAACGAACATCTATGTTTACAACACACAAATGTTTGTTCTCGGTGGGGATCGAACCCACGACCCACAGCACGGAAGGCAGAGCTACTACCGACTGAGCCATGACGCCTGTCGTATACATGTATATTACTAACTGTCGCCCGCGGCTCTGCTCGCGTAGCAGCATACGCATTATCCTTTATTAGTTAAAATCTTTGATACTAATTTTAGACCATTTAGGGTGTGACTTTTCAGAATTCCTTTCTTAGTGCACCCCTACACTATATAAGGATACTACCCTCCAAATGTCATACCTCTAGGACTTATAGTCTGGTTGAAGGTTTCACTTCTACCACGTGTGAATTGCACACATTGTTTTATTGAAATGAAATTGAAATGAAATTGTTTATTTGCACACATTGTTTTTTGAAATGAAATTGAAATGAAATTGTTTATTGTTTATAACTTGTATTTTCTCTGTAAGTGATTTTTGTGAATCTCAGTAGATATTATAAAAGGTACAAGGCTATTGTTAACAGTAACTTCGAAGAGGGCAAAAGGGGTAAATTCAGCATAAACTGGATGCTAGACATCCAGCGCTGGTTTTCAATTCACCCCTCTCGGATAGATCTGCACCGAGACGTCAACAACCTTTGACGTCCCGTCGACGCGATATCGGGTCGATAACAATCGATTTTTATTGTGTCTAGAATTCTGGCAGGTAAAAGGTTAAATCTAAGTTTTCGAAAATAAATCTCAATGCAAATCTCTTTTACAGAAATGTCTCAGCCAACAGCCCACACAATGACAGCCGCTGTCGAAGAGGCAAACAAAATAACCGCTAACGAAGGTGAACCGCCAAAGAAAAAAGCCACTCCAGGTAAATAAATATAAACATATATGTCGGCATGTATTTTAGTCTATGGTAAAAGTGACATGACAAGCGGCTGTCAAAGTCACTCGCGTTTGTACGATGGGAACTAGATGGCTGATAGAATACACACAATACATTTTTTTTTTTGTAAATACATACTTATAATACGTAGAAACACCCAGACACAGAACAAACATGTATGTTTACAACACACAAATGTTTGTTCTTGGTGGGGATCGAACCCACGACCTACAGCACGGAAGGCAGAGCTACTACCGACTGAGCCATGACGCCTGTCAAATTGATACCCGCGACTTCGTACGCGTGCGAAACTTCCACCAAAATATCTGTCAACCAGCTTACGATGAACCTTGCAGCAACGGCTGCTTTTGGTTTAGAGAGTTCAAGCTGTATCTAAGAATCCACGTTTTTGATTTCAATAAAATATAGTCTATGTTTCAATCTGGAAAAAGGGCTTGTGAATGGTATAAGTTTCATTGAAATTGGTCCAGTAGTTAAGGCGTGATCCGCAAACAAACAAACAGACAAACTCTATTTTCGGAATCAGAATCGTTTATTTAGTAGATCTGCATATTTAATTTCCCCTGTCGCCAGTCGCCGTTGTTCAAGGGGAATCAGGGGAAAATTGGAATGAGCCATTTAGTTTATCCATATCTTTAATTTCAGTTTTTGGCTTTTTTACAGTTTTATAATAGTATAGATAAATATCATCTATTTTTAATTACAGTTGTGATTGTAAGCCTTAATATTTATTTCTAGCGAAAGGTAAGAAGCCAGCCAACAACAACACACCAGCGACCAAACCAAAGCGACAATCGAATCGCAAGCAAGCTGACGCGGATGAGGTCAAACAAGACGATGTTAATGATGATGATGTCAATGATGGCGGTAAAGATGCTGTTGATAATGTAAGTAATCACTGCATAGTATAAAGCAAAGTCGCATCCCGCGTCTGTCCTTATGTCTGTATGTATGTATGTATGTATGCTTAGATCTTTAAAACTACACAACGGATTTTGATGCAGTTTTTTTTAATAGATAGAGTGATTCAAGAGGAAGGTTTATATGTATAATACATCATCATCATCACTGCATTGCACCCGTGCGAAGCCGGGGCGCGTCGCTAGTACTTAATATTCAGATTAATAAGTATTAGGTATTATAAAGCAGAAGCCGTGTTGGCCGAATGGGATTGACCTCGACTTTCGATCCGAAGGTCGTGGGTTCGAATTCCGGCCCACGACCTTCGGATCGCAAAATTTATATGCGCATTAACACGAGCGAAAAAAATTATTATAAGTGTAACTGTTTTGTAGAAGCGAATATCACACTCAGAGCGCTGTTTTTTTTTTTCAGGTAAATGAAGCAGAAGTCATTCTCGAAACTACAAGAGATGTAGAAATGACAGAAGCCACAAAAGATGGAGATGAACCAATATCTACTGAGAAAGAGAGCGAAGTACAGGACACCAAAAATGATAAATCTAAAGATTCCAAGAAGAAACCCAAGGAAGGGAAGAAAAGTCAGAGGAATATCGATAAGAATGCTAAAGACGCCGAGAAAATAGCAAAGGAAGCTGAAAAAAATAAGGAGGCCGATAAAAACGCTAAAGAAACTGATAAGAATGCTAAGGAAACCGAAAAAAGTCCTAAGGCAGCGGAAAAAAGTGTAAAAGAGGCCGAAAAGAGTGCTAAAGACGCCGAAACAAGTGCTAAAGACGGTGAAAAAAGTGCTAAAGAAGCTGAAAAAAGTGCTAAAGAAGCCGAAACAAGTAGTAAGGATACCGAAAAAGCCGATAATGATACCGATAAAGCAGATGAGGCCGAAAAAGACATTGTAAAAGACGCAGAACCAGAAACAAACTCAGAAAATGTAGAAACATCAAAAGGCGACGATTCTAGTACTAAAGATGACGCGAAAGAAACTACAAAAGTAACCGCAAATGAAACTGAAGATACGGAAATGACTGAACCCGAAGCGAAAGGAAAGAGTCCGAAAAAAGGCGCAAAAGAAAAAAAAGAATCGGAAAGCACTGAAGAACAAACCGAAACTAATAAAAATAAGATTGAAGCAGATGAGTCTAAAGAAAAAAATAAGAAGGATGATAAAAAGAAGGGTGATAAGAAAGATGATAAGAAGGAGAGTGATAAACGAAAAGCCGATGATGATAAAGTGAAGGAAGACAGCGAACCACGAGCTAAACGATCCAGGGATACGAGAGAGGTGAGTTTTATTTTAGACCAGCCGTCTCCCGCGGCGTTGGTCGCGTTTGAGTGCGACTTTTCAAAATTCCTTTCTTAGTGCACCCCTACACTATATAAGGATACTACCCTCCAAATGTCATACCTCTAGGACTTATAGTTTAGGCTGTGCGTTGATTATCAGTCAGCTTCAAAAGAGTTTTATATAGGGTGAACTATCCTAATCTTGGCACCCCCACCACTTGTTGGCAGTTCTCTGATTTATCCAATTTACTAAGAAAAAGCCAGACCTCACGATGTTGTTATATATACAACAACTTAACATAATAATAAACATCGAGAGGTCTGGCTTTTTCTTAGTAAATTGGATAAATCAGAGAAGTGCCAACAAGTGGTGGGGGTGCCAAGATTAGGGTAGTTTACCCTTTAAATATTGATTTCCTAGACGATTTAATTTAGGGGTTTAATACTCGGAGTACTATCTTTACTAATATTATAAATGCGAAAGTAACTCTGTATGTCTGTCTCGCTTTCACGCCAAAACTATTGAACCGATTTGAATGAAATTTGGTACACAGATAGTCTAGAGCCTGAGAAAGGACATAGGCTACTTTTTAATGCGAAAAAAGGGTTGTAAGGGGGTTTAAAGGGGGGGGGGGTGAAAAGTTGTATGGAAATAATTAAAAATGCTACCCAAAAAGACACTTTTCCACGCGGACGAAGTCGCGGGCACACCTAGTAATAAATAAATAGTTATGGACAATTTAGACAACGCCCTCTGGTCTCAAACTAAGCAAAGCTTGTACTATGGGAACTAGATTGCTGATACAATACTTATATACATTTTTTAGTATAATCTAGCTGATACCCGCGTACGCGTGCGAAACTTACCCACGAAAATATCTGTCAACCAGCATACAATGAACTTCGTAGCAAATGGCTGCTTTTTGTTTAGAGAGTTCAAGCTGTATCTAAGAATCCACGTCTTTGATTTCAATAAAATATAGCCTATGTTTTAATCCGGAACAAGGGCTTCTGAATGGTATAAGTTTCGTTGAAATTGGTCTAGTGGATAAGGCGTGATTCGCGAACAAACAAGCAGAAAGACAGAAAACTGTATTCTCGGAATCAGAATCGTTTATTTAGTTTAGTAGATCTGCATATTTAGTTTATCCATATCTTTCATTTCAGTTTTTGGCTCTTTTACAGTTTTATAATAGTATAGATATTGGTTACAGAGCAAGAAGACTGAAGCGCCACCACCGAGATCACCAACCAAACGGAAGTCTAAATACTAACAATACTTACATACACTTGTAAGTTGTAACGAATACTATTTTTATATAAATATGTATGTATTATGTACAATCTGTCTGTCTTTTAAACTGGGTTTAGAGATATTTTGTCTTCTCTTTCTGTCAAAATGAAGGCAATTCAATTCAAATTCTTGACTGAATGGCCTTTGCAGTGTTGCAATTTCGCCAATGTCATGTTTTGTTAGACCTTAAGCTTTGGTCTCGCGATCGTAACGCACAACGCTGCGGTATGCGGCTCAACGCGTACCGCGTTTGCTCTTCGCCGCTGACGCAGACTGCGACGGAACAAGAGACCATACTGGACGTTTTCCTTACGATTATGTGTCCGGCGCCGCATGCCGCAGCGTTGTGCGTTATGTTGCGTTCACACTACGCCGCAGTCGGCAGGGACTTGGGCAGGGAAGTGGGCACGAGCATAGTGTGAACACCAACATGCCTCTGTCCTTTCTCTCGGCCCCAATTCATGGCATTGCTCTCTAATGAGAATAAAGGCGATGTTGCTGTGGCAATAAGTCCGCGGCAATAATGCCGGCAGCGGCATGGGCATAGTGTGAACGCGGTATCACGTTTTGTTAGACCTTAACACGTTCGCTGTCCAGGTGCCCACAATGTGGGGCCATGAAGCTTTTTTTCAGGAGTCCGTGCTTCCACTATGTGTTCACAACTTCAATGGCCCACACATGGTGGAACCACACTTGGATGTATGAAGTTGTCAAATCATTTTGTATGGGGACAGGGTACGTGAGCTTTGGTCTCGCGTAACGCACAACGCAACTAAAAATACTAAAGGAGACAATATCCACTTGACAAGTAACACTCTGACTATAGATAAAGTGTGTATTTTTAGAGTCTCCCTTCTCCGTTCATATTTCATAACTTACTCAAATCTCCGCGTTTTGTTACACGATTAGTATAAACAATTAAACGCCAATAAATACTAACATTGGCAAATTCGTGGCAGCCACCGAACAGCCACAAGAAAAAGAAGGCGCATTTTAAAATATTCTTGAATATCTGATAGTGTTTCTGTACAACTAGAACAGAAACACATTATTTTAAGTTGTGAACATTTTTCTCTCACATATATTAATAGAAATTTTATTTTATTTTTTAAGTTTTTTAGTAGTTTTAACTATTTGCAGGCAAGTATTGGTTCTTGATATGAATTCCTGCTGTTGTAAGTTTTTGGCAAACTGTTTTGTATAAAAGTAGATTAATGCTATCCAAAACTGATATATTCCCAAATATCTGAGACATTTATGTGCTCAGTGTTGCAGAGATTTTAATCTAATAAGACTCAACAAATATTTGGGATCTTATGTGCTGTTTTGCAGAGATTTTAATCTAATAAGACTCAAGTATAGATTTTTGGATAGTTTTCTAAGAAAATCTACAAAGTCTTTTGTGCGAACACCTAATAGTTAATTAAACTACATAACACTAATATCTAGTTCCTAATTTGTTAAAGAATTAGGATCGATAAAAAAATCATGAATTATTTGTCTATCAAAATGTCCTGTTTACTTTTGGATAGCATTAATTTTGAAGAGTAGATATAAAAATGTAACGAATTTTGCTCCATTTTGTGTACGATCATATTCAACATACTTAGCTGTTATTGTCTTTTGTATTCGGACTGCAATTATGATTAATTAGACCAGCGTTTCTTAATCTTTTCAGTCTGTGCACCCTTAGAAAATCAAGCATAATTTTAAGGACCCCCATAATAAAAAAAACAGGATTTAGGTAATTTATGGCCGAATACTCAAACGCCACTCAAACCCCACTCAATTTAAGTTCCGCTTAAATTATTGCCATCTCTTACAAATGAGTAATGTTAAACAGAGGCAGAGCAATTTTAAGTGGTGCTCAAATTTGAATGACTTTTGAGTATTCCAGGCTTATATTAGTACTGAAAACAGATTACTTTTTAAAATAAAAATACTGTATTAATGTGAAGGTTGGTGCTCCTTCTTTGCAACTAAATAAGTAAGTGATAAGGCCACCCATTGTACCGTCTGTTTTATGTTATTTCCCGTACGTAATTTCTCTTTGTGTACAATAAAGTGTTTATCTATATATCTAATATTTGGGTGGATGAGACTTGCTACCATTTATTTATTAATTCAAATATCCATAGATAAGACGGCAGACCCCTAGGGGTCAACGGATGACAGGTTGAGAAACGCTGTATTTGAATAACTAACGCAATATGAACAAAAACTGCCCGTTGTCATAATATTATGCCCGAGCATTATGTTTTATGGGGGTCACCTTTATAGTTTTTGTATGTTTGTATTTGTGAAAGGTGTTAGCGGAGGCAACGGTAGCAAACGTTTTTGAATACGGCCGTAACCTGAACCTACTAAAAGTACATTTATATTTACTTAGTAGTAAACTTTTTATCAGTTATATTTTAAATTATAGTTTTTAATTACATTGTAAATACTTACAATAAAGTTCTTAATAAAATAACTACTTGTTTTATTCATTTAGCAAATTACTAAAAACTACATTTACTAACCAAATAAATAAACTTTATGGTTTTTAGATACACTTTTTTTTTCTTGTACTTTTTTTTCTTTTATTTGAAAAGGCGTCACAACTCCGTTGGTAAGCTTTTCCTTCGGCGTGGTCGTGGGTTCGATGCCCATCACCATTTTATAGTATGTAGATTGTATGTAGGTTTAATTTTATGTTGGTAACAGCTCTGCCTTCCGCGTGGTCGTGGGTTCGATGCCCATCAACAGTTTACAGTATGTATGTTTAATTTGTATAATATTTTAGAATCTTCGTCGCCTCTTTCTGTTTTGTACCGGATACATATCGAGTATTTTTCGAGCGGTCTCATTTGCTTCCTCTTTTACTGGAAAATAAGAAAAAAACAATGATTTAGCTAAATTTATCAAAACCGGTTCAGTAGTTTGCATTTTAAATAAGAATAACCGGAAAAAACACCATTTCAGTGGTCCCAATAGAACAGTCCCAATGGACTGCCATCATTATCATCATCTGATGATTAATCCGGACGGTAGTCATGAGGTTTTTTTCTAGTTTTGTTTTTAACTTATAAATTACTAGCTTTCGCCCACTTCCCGTTGGATTTCGTTGATATTCCAAGTTTCATTCAAATCGGATCAGTAGTTTTTGAAAGAGCAAAACATCCATACATACATCCTTACCAACTTTCGCGTTTATAATATTAGTTTCGTACTACTAAGGATTACCATCATCATCATCATCGCTGTCATTCAAGTCCTTAAGCATCTGCATATCAAAGCCTATCCCATCGTACTCCACTAACATCATGCTCATTGATATAGTAGATTTGTTTTCCATATAATATTTCATGTATTGGTTCGGGGAAGGTCCAAAATTGGGGTCAAAAAGTCGTTGATAATCATCACTGTTTAACATTCTGTGGCTTTCTCTATAACTGCGGTCGAGAACGAAGCGATTTCTGAAAAAAATAATGATAAATATGACGGCTGAATGGTTATTTTTCATCACCAACATCAGATATGGTTAGACTGCTTTTCTCAGTGGGCGTAATGCGGGTAGGAGTCGGTACAAATGAAAACGCATCAAAACAAATCAAATTAAATGGCTACGAGCTAAGTAAACAGGAATAGCACTTTGAATATTCTACGACTGTATAACTAGGTAGGTATTCGAATTACGTAACGCGGACAGTTTCTACGCAACCGCACAGTTCAACCGATGAAGCAAGAATGTGTTGCGCGCCGCCTCCCACGCAGCGCTCCGTCGTCGCTTGTGACGTAGACTCCGTCGAGCGCCATCTGTGGTGCGCTGGCGTTCCGAATAATCAAATGAGTGACCAACTTGATTACGACAAATAAATATTCATGGACTTTCACACAACACCCTCTAGTCCCAAACTAAGCAAAGCTTGGACTATGGGAACTAGATTGCTGATAGAATACTAACATATTTTTGAAGTGAAAACTTCTTTAGCATGGTTGTGATTTGAAAGTCGATGAAAATAAAAAGAGACGGACACATAAATTCATAAGAATTAACGTGGGAGAAAATGAGATAGACAGCAAAACGCTTCGATAGCGCGTTCTAGGATCCGACCAAACTTAGCAGCGCCATCTAGTTCTGATTTTAGGCAACATGAGCATAGAACATTTTCTAACTAAATAAGTACTGCATATTGGTTTTTGAAGGTTTCACTTCTACCACGTGTGAATTGCACACATGTTTTTTTTTGTGAATACATAGGTAGTAAGTAGTACATAGATACCCAGACATAGAACAATCATCATAATATTTGTTCTCAGTGGGGATCGAACCCAGAACCCACAGCACGGAACGCAGAGTTATTACCGACCGAGCTGTGAAGTTTCAGTGATGAACGCAGTGCAATGCCTCACTGAGCACGTCCACCGAGGACGTGGTCACTGCAAATAGTGGTTGGCCATATTCAAACAAAATATCTCTACCGTTTCTATATATTACAGCAGAATAATTTTTACCTGAATTGTTTTTTTTTATTATGTTCTTACATTATTCAAAAATTTCATACATACGAGTGTTTATGTCTCAATGCACGCCATCTTTCATAACTAGGATCTGGCATCTCTGGATAGATTCTAGACCCTTGTTGACTGACAGTATTATCCAAGTTACTGGACCCATAACCAAAATCATTTTCTTGGGCATTAGTGGGCCCATAACCTAAATTATCCTGGACATTGCTGGAGCCAGGATTACAGATATTGTCACTGTTTACTAATCTTCCAGGCGCACAAGAATTATTTGAAGGATTCTTTCTTTGGTTACTAGGCCTAGGATCATGTGTGGAAAGATCGATTGCATGTTTTTCAGTCTTATCTGGAAAATAAACTAAAAAATAAACAAGTTGACTGTCGTGGCTTGCCATTACGAGCCATGCGAAGCAACAAACATAAAGACCGTCTAATTGACCGAGCGAGCGAAGCGAGCGAAGCGTCTCAGTTTCCACATTGGCCAAAAATGCATTTGTCCGGATGTCTGTCTGTCTGTCTGTTCTCCTCTACAGGTCGCATTTTTCAACCGATCTGGACGAAACTTGGTACACAGGTTGTATGACTTATTGGAATTTTTTTGTCGTCGGGGATTTTTGATTGGAGGGGTACTTCTCCCAAAAAAAGGGAAAAAATTGAAATTGCTATTTGATATACTGGATATCTCCACCAAATAATTTCCGATTTCGATTATTCTTTTTTTATTTGAAAGGTAGTAACTATAAGTTGGTCTCATAAAAGTTTGGCGAAGATCTGATAAGGATCTTTAGCATGATGAACAGGATAGCTCATCAATAATTCGATGGTTTTCAATCAAATTTGAGAGAAACACAAAGGACCTCATTCTACAAAGATAATGCAAAAAAAATCAAAAAAATCACAAAACGGAAAATGCACTTGCACAGTGGGGGTTGCGGGTGAGAGATGGGTGTCAGGTGAGAAGTAGTGGGGATGGGTATTTTCTACTTCTCTTCAACATTGATAGGTTTCTTTCAAAACTCTGAAATAGCTTTTGCTAAGGCAGTAAATAGCTCACTTTTAGTATGCTCGCGAGGTCTACAGCTCCCAGAGCCACTAGTAGTACCTACGCATAGGCTTGCAAAGTCAGAAAGGTCCGTTTTTATTATAGGACCTTTTGTCTACAATAGACTGCCCGATAATGTACGTGGTGCACCTTCCACCGGATCTTTTAAAACTCGTTTAAAGAAGTGGCTATTAGAGCTAACTTTTTATGACATAAAGGACCTATTGGAACTACCAGAATACTAGATAAATTATTAAATTATTTGTAGAATTATATTTTTTTTAAACTTTAACAATTTAATATTATTAGGTATACCTACCTACTTATATAGCCTGTACCTGACATGTAACTACGGTGTTATCAATAAATGATTTGTATTTGTATTTGTATTTGCATCTGTTTCGTTTTGTTTCATAAGGGTGCTGGTTCTATTACACGCACACATTAACACTTAACCTATAGGGTACCTAGACCTACAACTCATAACGATGGACACACAGGCCTTTTGCAAATTATAAGATATTTTTCTTGTGTCATAAGAGAAATGTCGATAAGACATTCAATCGCTTGATTGTTTGAGACCATACATATTATTACCTACAAGATATTTTTTCTTATGTCGGATAAGACACGCGCCATACAAATTTCTTGTCTTGTGTTCGTGTCTTATAATGTGCAAAAAGCAGTGCTTGACCTTCGTGGACGTGCTTTGTGAGGTAAGCAAGGGCTATAGGCAGAGTTATCATGTCTCTTTTTCATCATAAAGAAATGGTGATTACCTGAACTAGGTTCAAAAGTATTCAGTGGGCAATCTTGCAAGCGTACACAGCGAAAATTATACATATCAAGTTCATTTCTTTGTATATTACTCGTTCCAGAATATGTTATTTCCAGGACCTCATTTTGAATACTTTTTATTTGTATTCCAAGACTATTTTCGTTAGTTTTTGTCTCACAATCTTTTGTAATAGTGTCTTTTTTACGAATTCGTACATTTCTTAGGCTAGATCTTTTAGTTTCTTCTGAATCAGCGCCTTGTGTAGGGCGATGGTTAAGCTTTTCATTTTCTTTTTGTCCAATTGCATCGAAACTATTTCTTAAATCACTTTGCTTTGGTCGAAAACTATTAAGTTCTATATCATGTACATTTTGAGCCAGTTGTATATTATGAGGTTGAAATCCTATTTGTTTTGGTGTAGAGACATTCTGGCGTAAAGAAAACTGATCAATACCTATCTCTATAGTTTTAACTCTCTTTGGTTTGCTGACATTTCGTTTTAGAGTGTTTAAATTAAAATTGACAATTAAACCATCCATTTTAGCTTCATCTTCGGTTATAAACTCAAAATCAGATGAATGGTAGCCACAGTCATCAGAATCTATTGATATATCAAATCCCAATTCATCATTTTCATGTTTTTGCCCCTCTTTTTTGTCTATGTCGTTCAGTTCAGTCTCGCCATTTATGATTTCTGTTTCTGCAATGACTTCTTTAATCTCTTCATGTTTATTTAGTTCATTTTGATCAACCACAATCGGTGCATCTGTTGGTCTTATATTTTCATCATTCACTTTTAGTACATCATTAGTTCCTTTATTTTCGCCATCTGCGTTAACGAGTTCGTCATTTTTATCATTCGCGTTATTAGCTTCGAGGTTCCATTTCGTATTTCCATCCACCACGCAGAAGTGAGTCTGACTATCTTCAGAACTGATCGATATTACTTCTGCTTCCTCATCATCTGTATCACATAAATCAATGAGTTCTGCTAGAGTTGAATCATTTGCGTCGTCTTCGTTTAAATTGATTGTTTCTACAACTTCAAGATTTGTATCGACGGAGCCGAAACTCTGCACCAAATCATGTAGGTCAAACCTAGGAATTTCAGGCAAAGATTCTTTTGGATCATCGTTCATATTCTTTATAACGTCTTCTATATCTTCAAGCGATGCATACGCTTGTGTAATATCTTTACTGAATCCCTCTAGGATTTCTTCGAACTCTTTAAGACATTCTGTAGTATTATCAGTAGCAGGATTTTCATTGTTAATACCTTTTGGTGTCTCGTGTAAGTAAAGAATATCTATAACTTCTTCAAGGCTTGCTGTCGTATTATTATCTTTATGTTTGAATATATCTCTAACTATATTTTTAGGATCAATGTTTTTAATGGATCCATATGAATAAGACATTTCTACAGCTTCGTCAAGTTGATATAAGCTGTCCACTTCATCTGTAGCTGGTTTTTCAGCATTAATGTTTTTTGCTGTCTCCTTTGTGTCAGCGACTTCTATACCTTCATTAAGCTGTTTCAGGTTTTCCGTTGATCCTATGTCTTCCAGCCTTAGTACTTTACCTATATATTTTTTATTTGTATTGTTATCTTCATCAGCTTGTGTTTTTAGGGTAGCTTCATTATCTGAATTGGTTTCTTTATTTCCTGCTCTATCTCGTTTTTCATCGAGGATACTGAATGTGCCATGTTTTTGAAAGTTTGCAAAGAATTTTCTTATAGTGTCCATTATAAAACTGAAATTGCAACAAATTGTCATCTTAATTCTATGTCACTGGATTAAGATGAGAGAAATCAGTGTGGTGAGAGGATATTGCCTTATAAAGTATTGGTGGGTAGGTGCAACTTGTATCTATAGAACTTGAATAGTACCTATACTAGGTATAACAGTTAGTAGGTAGGTACCTAACTCACTTTTTTTTTACTTCAAAAACTTGCCATTTATTTAGGTACCTATTTGAATCCTATGACCATCCTATGACAAATTACCTAAGTATCTACTATTTATTCAACTTTTTATTGCACGAAATGTCCAAATAGATACGTGGCCTTAATGCTCTAGGCATTTCCTACCAGCCAACCTTACAGGTGGGTCACTCTCGAACACAGTACTAATCCGGATCCATAGATTTTGACAGAAGTCCTGTCATTTTTCAGTACAAAATGACACGAGATCTGTCAAATTCCGTAAATCCGGATTGGAACTGTGGTCGAGAGTAACCCATCAGGTCGGGAGAATGTTTGGCGTGAATAAGAAATAAACAGTACCTACCTATACATATTCAAGTAGTCAGGTATAGTAGGTGCCAAATAACACCGCAATACAGGTCACTCATCCACCTTCACCACGATATCGCAAAATTCAATTTATGTATGGTAAACAAACAGTACTCCGAGATTCGAGCGATTACCGTCTTAGCGACAGGTTTGTATGGAAAGCGACAGAATTAGCCATTCATAAATTGAATTTAGCGACATCGTGGTGAAGGTGGGGAATGACCTGTATTGCGGTGTTGTTTGACACCTACTATAGTACCTACTTACCTAAATATAACAACACTGCCACACATACCATAATTACATAGGTAGTTCAACCATTTTACCAAATTATGATTTGAATTGAATTTTAGTTCATAGTTCAAGTTACCTCTGTAAAAGAGCTCTAGTAGTCCAGAAGGTAGGTATAAAGTCAAGTTTTTGTCTGCAGTTTTCCTTTGATTCACAAAAAAACACTTGTAACTACCCAAACACCGTATAATTACATTATTAGGGGTAAAGTTAACTAATAAATCGAATAACTTCACGTTTACAAAAAATATCACCAAATAAATAAAACTTTTCGTCAACGAAAATGGAATACGTAAAAAGGCGGGAAGATTGACATTTTCTTTTTTTTTACAGGAAGTACAAGTTTTACAAGTGAATTTGCATTCGGCTGTATCGAAATGGTCAAAAAAATAATGAAAAATATATTTGTATTCAAAACCTTTTATTTATACCAGTGTTGTTAGTTACATTTTAAATATAAAAAAATGCACAGCGAACATTTGCGTAACGTAATTACCGCTAAATGCAGGTTTTCTTTCAGCCAAATATAAAAAAATCGGTTACAAGATCTTTTTTTATGTCTTACATAATAATTTGTAGCCTACATTAAATTAAATTAGATACAAATGTAGAATAATATTGTCACTTTTTGCCGGATTTCTTTATGCCACCCTGCGTGAGTGGGCCTTTTTGTGTCGCCTTGGCTTTTGCATCCTGAAATAAAAAAAAATTATGATTTTTTTTCGCTCCTTGGAACAGGCTATAGTTTTAAAACCATACCGCCTAGTCTAACGTTATGTTTTTTCCCTTTGTTATGTGTTTGTTAGTTTGTTTATGTGTTTGTCTTGCGTAAATGATAAGTCAAGTCAAGTCTTCGTCAAGTTGGCTGTCGTTTGTTTTGAAGAGTTAATGATGGATTTTCCCTCCAAAACCGGAATCGAATTTTCCCATTCAGAAAAACCACTTTACACCAATTTATTCCTCTGGCTCACACTTTATGTTACGACCTAAGTATTATTGGTTAAAATTCCACCAAAATTAAACAACAATACTCACAATAACACAAGAAAAACTATTAAAATAAAAACGCCACATGTTGTTTCAAAAAACGTCAAAATTCGAATCCCAAAAAATATAAATACAAACTTTTATTTTTTTATTTTTAAATGCATTTGAAGTGAAATGTGCTGTAGTAAAGTACTCAAGACAAAGCCTAAGCAGTAGGCTTACACCTTTGTGGTAACTACTGCCTATAACGATACATTGCCTCACTGAGCACATCCACTTAGGACGTACCCTGTGATGTATTGCACCCATCACTGAGACACAAAGGGTGTTAAGTGTCATGTGCGTGTATAAGCACTGGCATCCATACCCTTCAAACCTAAACACTGCAATGCAAGCATCACTGTTCAGCGGCAGAAATAGGTCTTGTTTTTGGTAGAAAAACTAGACTATAACAGCGCCATCTTTGCCTACCTTTTTTTTCTTGTGGCTGTTCAATGGCTAGGGCTGCCACGAATTTGCCAATGTCAGTATTTATTGGCGTTTACTTGCTTACTAATTTTTTAACAAAAGGCGGAGATCTGACTAGGATAAGCTATGAAAAATGAAGCGCTCGTGTCTAGGCTTCCTTAGTCAATCTTCACAGATTATCTAAGTTAAGCGACGTTCTGCGCGGTCACTATTTGGATGGGTGATCGTTAGTGACATTTACATCTGAGCGCTTCCGTGTTTCGGAGGGTACGTAAAACTGTCTCGGCTCTAGCAGTCGTTAAGCCATGACGGAGGCCTTAAGGCGGCCTAAAAACTCCGGTCACCAGAGTTGGCCACTAGCTCATACGTGCTTGCTTGCTTTTGCTGGTTATGAAGGGTTAATCACACACAGGATACGGGGCAGGTCACATCAAACTCTAAGGAAAACTCTAGGACAAGGTCACATCAAACTCTAAGGAAAACTCTAGGACAAGGTCACATCAAACTCTAAGGAAAACTCTAGGACAAGGTCACGTCAAACTCTAAGGAAAACTCTAGGACAAGGTCACATCAAACTCTAAGGAAAACTCTAGGACAAGGTCACATAAAACTGTAAGGAAAACTCTAGGACAAGGTCACATCAAACTCTAAGGAAAACTCTAGGACAAGATCCCATCAAACTCTAAGGAAAACTCTAGGACAAGGTCACGTCAAACTCTAAGGAAAACTCTAGGACAATCAGGGGGCAGACTGACCTGCAAGGCTTTCTGTTGCTCTTTCAGTTTCTGTTTCAAAGCCAGGTCATCTTCATCCAGCTCTTTAGATTCCTTCTTCGGTGCCTTTAGCGGCTTCTTCTTACCACCATCACGGCCAGACATCTGGAAAAAGAAGCTTCAAAATAAAATATTCAGAACATCTTCAGGGGTGCTTGAATATTGCTGCCCAGGCACTAAAAGCAAGAACATAATCTGTCCCACGTACGCAACGTACGCAACGCATTATGAAAATCTGGACCCTGATATTTGTATAGTTAGAAACTTACTTGCGTGGGATAGCATTGCGTATGACAAGTATGTTTCTAACCATACAAATATCAGGGTCCAGATTTCATAATGCGTTGCGTACGTTGCGTACGTGGGCAAGACGTGGGGGAATAACTAAATATGCAGATCTACTAAATAAACCATTTTGATTCCGAAAATCGAGTTTGTCCATTTGTTTATTCGCGGACCACGCCTTAACTGGACCAATTTCAATGAAACTTATACAATTCCGAGGCTATATTTTATTGAAATCAAAGATCTGGATTCTTAGATACAGCTTGAACTCTCTAAACCAAAAGCAGTCATTTGTTACGAGGTTCATTGTTTGCTGGTGACAGATATTTTTGTGGAACGTTTCACATATGTAATAAATATAATTAACTCTGACAACTGTGGGATGTTAGTGCAGATATTATTTCGCCTTGAATTAGAATTTAGACTCAAGCTGTATGATTTTATACCGAGAAAGAAAGTGAGAGAAAACAAATTAATATGTAATTACCATTCAGGCAAGAAATACGTTAGAAGTTTTAGGGACACTGCAGCCAAATATTTTAGTAATTTTGATGAACTTAATTGTGTTCTAAGTTGTTGACTCTGTGCCGAGCTAATATGTAATGATCAATATTTTGTTGGAAGTAAGTGCATGTATGGTAATTGGTATGACTTCTATCTATTCACTTATAATTTTAGATTCAATGATAATCAATATGACCTAGGTCTTATAACTGAGATACAATTTAGCAAGTTTCAAGGTTTGTCTTTCTACGCACAAATGATTTTGGTAGATGTGATACGGGATATCTAGGTAGGCTTTATTTTCCTAAAAAATACAGTTTTGCGATGGTGGCAGAATTTGCGGACATGGTGATAAGAACCTATGCTAAGTATAAATAGGTACCTACTTACCTATTTTGCTAAACCCTAGCATGGAATGAGTTTAGATCTTCACCCCAACTTTTGAGTAAAATAGACGTGTTTTACGGCTAAAGAATAAATACAGGTACTGGGTTTACAAAGCGTAGTTATTCAATCAAAGTTTTACTACGTACTAACAGAAAAACATTAACTAACCTCTTCGCGTCGGTGTACGGAAAACTAGTAAAAATCCTCGAAGATGGATAGAAATTAACTAGATACTAGATATACACGTGCAATATTACTCACCTTTTAATATAGGTCTAGTAAAGCGTGAAAAATACAAAGAGATGGTTTTATTTTGTACAGAACTTGAAGACCAAAGCACACCGCTGGCTAGCTGTTGTTTTTTCTGACAATTATTTTATGTCATATGACACTGACTGATTATAGACGTACCTATTTGACATTAGACTGACATGACTACGATTCACATTTTCCACAGATAACCAACCAATAATGAACCGGTGCATTTTCGCGTAAGTATAATGATAGGTACTATCTTAAACTCGGAAATCCACCGGTTTTGCAGTAAAATGTGGCAGTGCTCGTATATCCCAGAAATGGCCAGCCTCCAGCCTCCGATGCTGGTCAAGGGTGCTCCGAGATCGCAAAACGTAAACATCCTACGAATAGAAACAGTATAGACACCCACCTAGTAGACGTAACGTTTTACAAAATACCTACATAGGTATTTTTTTTTAATATTATTTTATATATCTTTATTAATATTATAATAGGTAATTTTTTTTTATATAATTTCCTAAAATAGGTTGGTACCTAGTATACCTACCCCTATCACCTGCTAACCAGTGCCGGATTAAGTCAGCGCGGGGCCCGTAGAAACTTCCATTAAAGGGCCCTTGGATAGCTTGAGCTTTACCGAAAATTGTGATTTAACAGTACATTATTGGCTTGAAGCAAAAAGATAAAGAAGTACTCATGGCGAGCGAAGCGAGCCACCATTTTTTTTTGGTATTTGAGCAAGATGATCTAAAAAAGTTGATAGATTTTACGTTTTACGGTCAGAAAGCGTTTGTGCGCGGGGCCCCCAAATGCGCGGGGCCCGTAGCATTTGCTACACCTGCTACGTGGCTAATCCGCCACTGCTGCTAACCTATATTTATAGTAGGTACCTACGTAAAGAACCGTACCTACCTACAAATAATTAAACAGGTGATTCTTGGCGCCAGGTCCTCGCGACTAGATCCATAGAACGGGCTAGAAACAACTTAGGTACCTAACTACCTACTGACGATTCCTACAGTTTTTTTTTAATATTTTTATTGTATTCTTCCAAGAAAAAGTAACAAAGTCAGATTATGTAGGTAGACCTAGGTACCTATACTTTTAGAATAGAATAGAAAATCTTTATTTTATTATTCTTAGTAGGTACCTAGGTAGATAGAATACATAAGTATCTACTACCTAGTACCATCCAGTACCTAGCTAGTTGCATACGAATAACAAAAACACGTAGGTAATTAAACATTCTCATCGACATCGCTCATTTGCTCCTGGATATCCCCCATAGACATTATTTTGACTGGTTTAGGTACATAACTACGTGCATTACCTACTAGGTAGTCATAGTGACGTTCGTCATCACGACAACAACAGGACATAAAATCATAATATAGTCTAACCAAGCTCCGTTTGCAACTAAATATAATATGAAAAGCTCCAATAGTATGGTATCCTTTACAACTTTTGTAGATATTGTTGTTAAATTCTGTCAAATCCTCTGCAAGGTAACTCATTGCATACAGGTAGGTAGACAAAATAATAGGTAATCGCTGAACATTATGTGGGCCATCAGAATTTCCATTAGGTAATTTTTTTCATAAAAAAAAGACTGACTTTCAAACTACTTCAAATTTTGCTATACCTACCTACCTACTTATTTATTTATTAAATGTGTAATGTCCATGAATATTTATTTATTTATTCTAAGCGTCTTACTACCTACCTACTTCTTACTTTGTCTTACTTAGAAGTCTTATTGCATAGGTACCCACTAGGTAGGATATATTGCACTATTTTGACATTTATAACTAGTCCCTTAGCTTATAAAAAGTTAGCGTTGGCGCACACTTGACGACTAGACGTCGTGTCGTGTAGTTAGGGATAGAAAAGAAATATTTTTTTGAAAATCCGGCTTTTTTTAGACCCGGATTACGTCTTAAGGTGTAACATAATTACCCTATAAGCCCGAAGAGGGCGTACTCAGACCGACTACCTGAGTGCTTGGACATGTGCAAAGGGTTAATAAATCGTAATTGAAATTTTCAAACAAAAGTACAACTTTTATCATTTTAGAAGTTTGCGATAACCCTAAGTGTATTATTACTATTTGCGTAAACCTGTACACACGCATGCACACGTAGGTACCCTCCTACCGCGTCGCACGTCCACGCTAGCTGTGTGTAGGTACATTTTAAGCAAAAGTTACGAGCTCATTTCAGGAATGAAAAACTTCGAAATCTCAATAGTCGTAGAACAAACACTGTTCGCCATGACCTGTAAAATACCCCCCCTTCGGGCTTATAGGGTAATTATGTTACACCATGTATAAAATATAAAATTGGACGGCATAAATAGGGCTTTGTTTAGCCATTCTAAAACCGTTTTTATTTTTATTCCAGCTTAAATAGTTTTTGATTGTAGATCATAAAATTATCTAAAAAAATATTTCAATACTTTTTTCTTACGAGTCACCGTTTTTGATATATTACGAGATATATACGATTCAAAAAGTTTTATAATTATTACTACAACTTAAATTGTAGTAATAATTATAAAACTTTTACTTAATATGCTTCATATTGTGACGTAATCCGGCTCTAAAAAAAGCAGGATTTTCAAAAAAAAATTCTTTTCTCTCCTTAGCTACACGACGCGGCGTCTTAACTAGTGTAGTTTGACGCTTAGAGTTGTCATTACCATGTCCTGATTACTTATGTTACTTATCTAACTTTTATATGATAGACAAGCAAGCAAGCAAGCAAGCTCGTATGAGTTAGTGGCTAACTCTGGTGACGGATTTTTTAGGCCGCATTAGGGCTTCCATCATAGCATAATAAGATAGACCATTAATATGTAACATTATATCCTGGCAAATAAGTAATATCTTTATAATCTCACTAGCGACACACTTACATTCACATTTATAATATTAGTAGGATGTGTTTTAAGTCTACTAATAGTCCCTATACTTAATTCACCTAGGTGACTTAGCCCTGGTGAATTAAGTCGACGGCACCTTATGTTTGAAGTTTGACAGCTGTCATCAAAAATGTAGATCTTGATTAAAAGTTCTATGATTCAAGAAATAAATAAAAATTGCTTGTTAGGTATAATAATATAATTTCCCCCAAATTGGTAAAATAAGTTAGTATGGAAATCGAACCACCTTAATGTCACCACACGCTCGCAAAGCAATTTCAATAGCTATAATCATATTTTGCTTAAAAATTGTTTACCTGACTGTACTTAACAGCTTCCATTTGATTTTGTCCGAAACGTCAGTAACAAACATATTAAAATCAAAAGTGACAATTCGGACAATTTGTCCCAAAATATTTTGTCCGAAATGTCAGCAAGTCATTTTCGATGAGGTCCACCGACTCGACGGTTACTGGCAACTTTACAGAATTGTGCAACCTTCATGTGATGTCTTGGGTGTTCCTTCATAGGCACTTTTCATAAGAGCAGCTGAAACATACACAAAATTAGTCACGTATGCATGGATGTATTTATGTATGCAAGAGTGTATATAAGGGTGTATGTATGGATGTATGTAAGGGTGTATTTATGGAAGTATGTATGTTTGTTACTCTTTCACGAAAAAACTACTGATCTGATTTGGATGAAACTTGCAATATATATTGTCCCTGACCTGAATTAACAAATAAGCTACTTTTTATTCCGGATAATCATCTGAACCCGTTGTCTGAGTTTTGTTTGGTTGATCGAAATGCATGTCGAGAAGCGACTTGCGAGATGTTTTGTATGAAAATCCGAAAAGCGCCTCTAGCGGGAGATTTGCGAACTATTTTGCTCCATACAAAAACTGCGAGTTTCTCGATTCTCACTTGTCTCAACATAACAAAACTCAGACTACGGGCTCAGGACGCGAACAAAGTCGCGGGCGGAAGGTAGTATGTTAATATTTTACTATACCTGAAGCAATGTACAGAATTAAAATAATCCACAAAAGACAGAGCAGTAACTCCATTGTATTAACTTTAAAGAAGAAGAATTTTAAATTTATCACAAAAAAATATTTTTTTTTTGTATCGTGCAAAATGATGCAACTTATCCCTGTTATAAGTAATTTGTAACTACAATTGATTTGTTTTTATTAGTAGGTAGGTATATAGGTGCAGGAAAACGTTACGGCACAGATCATAAAAAGGTAAAAATTATAAAAATATAGTCTGACCACATTAGGTTTGCAACAAATATTAATTTTGGATAGCAAAAAATTTCATCCATGTTGTCTATGAATTGGTTACTATATATCACTACATAGTATAAAGCAAAGTCGCTTCCCGCGTCTGTCCTAATGTCTGTATGTATGTATGCTAGATAGATTGTTGCAAACCCAATGTGGTCAGACTATATTTTTATAATGTTACCTTTTTATGATCTGTGCCGTAACGTTTTCCTGCACCTATACACCCACCTACTAATAAAAACAAATCAATTGTAGTTACAAATTACTTATAACAGGGATAAGTTGCATCATTCTGCACGATACAAATAAAGAATATTGTTTTGTGATAAATTTAAAATTCATCTTCTTTAAAGTTAATACAATGGAGTTACTGCTCTGTCTTTTGTGGATTATTTTAATTCTGTACATTGCTTCAGGTATAGTAAAATATTAACATACTACCTTCCGCCCGCGACTTTGTTCGCGTTCCGAGCCCGTAGTCTGAGTTTTGTTATGTTGCGACAAGCGAGAATCGAGAAACTCGCAGTTTTTGTATGGAGCAAAATAGTTCGCAAATCTCCCGCTAGAGGCGCTTATCGGATTTTCATACAAAACATCTCGCAAGTGGCTTCTCGACATGCGTTTCGATCAACAAAACAAAACTCAGACAACGGGTTCAGATGATTATCCGGAATAAAAAGTAGCTTATGTGTTAATTCAGGTCACGGACAATATATATTGCAAGTTTCATCCAAATCAGATCAGTAGTTTTTGTGTGAAAGAGTAACAAACATACATGCATAATATCCACGTGACTAATTTTGTGTACCTACTATGTTTCAGCTGCTCTTATGAAAAGTGCCTATGAAGGAACACCGAAGACATCACATGAAGGTTGCACAATTCTGTAAAGTTGCCAGCAACGGTCGAGTCGGTGGACCTCATCGAAAATAAGGTGCCGTCGACTTAATTCACCAGGGCTAAGTCACCTAGGTGAATTAAGTTTAAGGACAGTGGCGGATTAAGTCAGTGCGGGGCCCGTAGCAACTTCTATCAAGGCGCCCTTAGATTGCTTTAGGTTATAGAGTTTATGGTACAAATCTGGTAGAGACAAACTTTTCTAGATTTAATTAACCGACTTCAAGAAAAGGAGGTTCTCAATTCAGTGGTTTTTTAGATCAAAAATAACTAAAATAAATCTTCATCTGCTTCTAAAGTTGTATTTAGTGGATCTTTTAGATTACAATAATGTACTCATCAGCGAGCGAAGCAAGCCGCGAAGTTTTTCATGTTCTTGAGTTTTACCGAAAATTGTGATCTTACAGTACATTGTCGTCTGTAAATACAAAGGAAACCATGTACTCATCGGCGAGTGAAGCAAGCCTCGATTTTTTTAGTGTGTTTGTATTGTATTGTACATGATTTGAAAAAATAGATAGATTTTAAGTTTTACGGTCAAAAAGCGTTGGTGCGCGGGGCCCCCAAATGCACGGGGCCCGTAGCATTTGCTACACCTGCTACGTGGCTAATCCGCCACTGTATAGGGACTATTAGTAGACTTAAAACACATCTTACTAATATTATAAATGTGAATGTAAGTTTGTTTGTTACGCTTTTACGCGAAAACTACTTAACCGATCATCATGAAACTTTGTACACATATTCTTGGAAGTATTAGAAGTAACATAGGATACTTTTTACCCCGGAAAATTGACGGGATCCAATGGGACGCGAACGAAGTCGTGGGCGGAAGCTAGTAAAGAATAATTTGCCTACGAGTTCGCTTTACTAAATGTATAAAATAATTAGTTTTTATGTTTTTATATGTAAGTTTTTATTACATAGGTATATTAAAAAACACAATTTATTTTTATCTTTCACTAGTGCCTTGATCACGAATAAATGTGACAATCGCAAACATATCGTAACGCTAGCGTATTTGAGATAAACTGCGCGGTGACGCTACAACGGTCGGCAGTCGAGCTGGCATTGACGCGCAATATAACTCGAATACACTAACGCGGCGACTGTCAGGTTTGTTCGTGATACAGGCACAGAACGTACAGCGCCATCTTCTATCAAAGCGCATTATAAGCAAGTAGACTGACAGTCTTCCAAAGTGTCGAACCTATTTTCGTTCCCCATACAACCTCCATAGACGAAGCTAACACATTTGCTGGCAGAAGAGTCAAAACCAAATCTGAAAAAAAAAACACTTAAATAACTTCAATAAATACGTACCTAACCTACGTATGTTTTGCCAATAATGTAGGTACCTATGTCATTAGAAGAGATTAAGATTGACAGGCGTCATGGCTCAGTCGGTAGTAGCTCTGCCTTCCGTGCTGCGAGTCGTGGGTTCGATCCACACCCAGAACAAACATTATTTAAAAGAAAAATACTGTATAATATTAACAAACATTACACAGTATTTTTCAAGTAGGTAGTTTTCCTGCGTTTTGTTTTCATTTTGAACAGGCAGGAAGATGCGGTACTTATACCTAAGTACAAATAAGGAATATTGAATCTAAGGTCCGTATGCTGATGGCTCAAGCACTGATCCGGACTCAAGTATAGATTTGAGTAGAGATTTTCATACAAAAAATAAATGTATAATTGAGTCCGGATCAGTGCTTGAGTAGTAGGTATATCAGCATGCGGGCTTTGGATAATATCTACTGGTGTATTAAGTCTACTAAATTGTATACTTAATTCACCTAGGTGACTTAGCCGAGTGAATTAAGTCGACGGCACCTGTTTTAAGGAGTTTACCTAGGCATATACCCGAAGCAAATGCCAGCATCGATTGGCATGTTACATCTCGGATCTGAAACAATTACACATTTTATAAAATTTCGTAAGTATTACAATGCAGCGAAGAGCAACCTCTTTTAAGTTAAAACTTTTTCCGTTTCAGTGTGTCATTCGTTATGTATAAAAAAAGTAAAAGTACCTAATCAATATTTTATTTAGAAATATTATTTATTGATTACAGGTACTACGCTAATATAAAAGTACCAGTATCGGCCTTTATTTAGAGCATACATACTATTTGGTAATCTACATCGGGGAGAAGCCAACATGGGGTCAATCAATTCTAACCCCAAAAGATTTGTTTTAAGGTCGTAAGAATAAAGACCATAGCATTTGGTTTCCATGACCACTACACATACTATGACACGTATTATACTTGGTGGTAAGGTTGGAAATTGCAGACCTAGCGAGGTCAGACTCTACCTAAATTTAATACAGAGAAGATTGAGGGGATGGTTATAATAGCCTAAGATCCGCCATACAAAGATTTGGACCAAGCTGGATGGATGAAAACTATTTTATATTAAATTAAATATGTCAATATATATATTGCAAATGGGTTGCCTAAAAAATTTCAGTCCAGAATATGATTAATTCAAAATTTCACTACTTAAACCCCGACAACCGGAATTCAGGACTGATTTTTTGCATTTTATAAGTATTTCAATTACTTACATTTTTGTAAATATTGTAAATACTGCTATCGTAATTTTCTTTATAAATAAATGTTTTAATTGTTAAAATAATAATAGTTACTTACCTGCGCCAACGCAGAGTCCGATGGCAGCAAATATAAAAACAAAAAAGTATAAAAAATTCATTTTATTTTTAATTAAAAATTTGATATTTGTCGATTCAACACAGCAATGTAAAATAACTGAATTACAACTTTGATAGTTGTTGATATGTAGGTAGTACCAGTGGCGGAGTAGCCACGTAGCAGGTGTAGCAAATGCTACGGGCCCCGCGCATTTGGGGGCCCCGCGCACCAACGCTTTCTTACCGTAAAACGTAAAATCTATCAACTTTTTCAAATCATATTGCTCAAAAACAAAAAAAAAATCGCGGCTCGCTTCGCTCGCCGGTGAGCACGTGTTTTCTCTTTTTGCTTTCAAACAACAATGTACTGTGAAATCACAATTTTCGGTAAAGCTCAAGCAATCCAAGAGCCCCTTGATAGAAGTTGCTACGGGCCCCGCGCTGACTTAATCCGGCACTGGGTAGTACATGTACCTAATACTAGGTACCTACGTAATTATGACAAAACTACCAGAAACGCATTTAGGAAAGGCTATTTTTTTCTTCTTTTTAATAAAATATCGGTATCATCGGTTTCACTCTTAAGCTTGAGACTCAAGCGATCAAGGACAGATTTCAATAAAAAAGCTGATAAAAAAGCCAAAAAATTACCTTCCATTGGGTAATAACTAATTTATTAAAACTTGTATCTTTCTTTCTTATATATAAAATTCTCGTGTCACAATGTTCGTTCCCGTACTCCTCCGAAACGGCTTGACCGATTCTCATGAAATTTTGTGGGCATATTGAGTAGGTCTGAGAATCGGCCAAATTTTTTTTTTTTTTTTTTTTTGCACGGGTTGCACGCGAGCAATGCCACGGGCGACAGCTAGTGTTTTTCTATATTTTATTCTTTACAAAAAACTTACCTATTATAAAAATACTGTGGAATGTAATAATAAACTAGGATTTATAAGTATTGGTAAGTAGTATTGGAATTTTGTTGCTATATAGATAGGTTAGTGGCCTACAGCACGGAAAAGGTATCTAGCATCCGAACAAAATCCCAATTATATTTTTCAAATCAAATCAAATCATTTATGTATTTGTAAACACAGGTATTTAGGAAGAAAGGTGACTATAAATAAAAAAAATAAAAAAAAAAAAAAAAAAAAATTTAAATAAAATAATTATAAATTGTTAGTGTGCGCTGTGTTTTGCACTAAGGCGTACAAATTTGTCTTACGTAATATGTTAATAAGTGCTACATTCAGTTAATTAATTAAAAGCAAAAGTTGAATGAAAACGTCAAATGAAAATAATATCAAAATTATATAGTAGGTATAGCTCTTAGTTTGTAGAATAAATATTATTCCCTGTAATGTCGCACGCCAACCTCCTCACTACACCACCACGTTTGGGTTGGCTGGCAGACAATGCTTTCAGCATTAAGTCCACCCTTTGTAACAAATTTATAATTTTGTGCAATAAAGTATTAAATAAATAAATATGTAGCGCCATCTATCTCGCTACATAAGAACTAACATGAGAAATATCCTAGATCGCGCAAACGAAGTTATCACGGAGTTTGAACATAAGTAATACTACCGAATACCATCCATCGGCCCTCGGACCCCGAGCCAAAGGTCGCTCGGCGTGGAAGATCTTCCCTTTTCGTAGGAGGACACCTATCCTACAATGTTCTCCTCATTGGTGACCAGCCGACGTGATCCAGCCGTCAATCACTACGGAACAGCTGCCGAAGCCTGACGACTGGAGTTTCCTGAACACGCGCACAACCTTCTTCAACCATCAAGCCGATCTAGCCGTATCATCATCATCTATCTACTTTCTCTCAACCTCCCAGCTTCTATCAGCCATGCAGCAGCAGCAGCAATCATCAGCCAGCAGCCTCTCCAGTTCCATTGCAGCCGCAACAGTCAGCTTCCTGGACCTGCAGGCTATCGCGACATCTCCTCATCGTTGCTACATCCAGCACATGAATCCCAGCACCTGTCTCGACTCACCGCAGACCCGCCAGATTCACGCCAACAGCAACGCCACCGCACCGCTTCGTCTCGACTCACCGTAGACAACAAGCGCATCTCGTTCCGTCTCGACTCACTGTAGACAATGAACGCTTCGCATCGCATCTGCTCACCACGTCTCGACTCACCGTAGACAATGAGCAACGCTGGCACAACTTGGCTTTCATCGACGCTGCTACCAACAACGGATCGACCTCCGGTCTGGAAAGGGAGTGATGTAGCGCCATCTATCTCGCTACATAAGAACTAACATGAGAAATATCCTAGATCGCGCAAACGAAGTTATCACGGAGTTTGAACATAAGTAATACTACCGAATACCATCCATCGGTCCTCGGACCCCGAGCCAAAGGTCGCTCGGCGTGGAAGATCTTCCCTTTTCGTAGGAGGACACCTATCCTACAATGTTCTCCTCAAATACATAGATAAGTAAGTATGGTAGGTAGGTATGTCAGATAAATTATAAAACTTTTAGTAGGTACTTACATTTTACTAAAAGAATTGCCTTCTAAACTGAATAATGTATTTGTAGAGTTCGACTCTGTCTCTAGATGCAATAGGTTATCTTAATTATCTCAGAACACAATGATAACCTTAATTTTGAACTCGTGAAGTTTCCAATTTACTGTAAACACGATTTTTATCAAGAAGTCTTGAAGTTATATTCATTTACGATACTAGCTGATACCCGCGACTTGGTACGCGTGCGAAACTTTCCACCAAAATATCAGTCACCCATACGATTAACCTCGTAGTAAATGGCTGCTTTTGGTTTAGAGAGTTTAAGCTGTATAGAATCCACGTCTTTGATTTCAATAAAATATAGCCTATGTTTCAATCCGGAAAGAGGGCTTCCCAATGTTATAAGTTTCATTGAAATTGGTTCAGTAGTTAAGGCGTGATCCGCGAACAAACAGAGACTCGATTTTTGGAATCAGAATCGTTTATTTAGTAGATGTGCATAATATATTTAGTTTATCCGTATCTTTAATATCAGTTTTTGGGTTTTTTAAGTTTTATACACAAAGATACTACTAAAAAGAAAATAAATGAACACTATCGATACAGTAGTAACGGAAAGTGTTATGAAAGATAGCAGAGAGCAGGTACAGTGGCGTGCATAAGCAGTTCGCGCCGTGCATATAGAGAGAACATTTCACACCGAGATGTAACGCATCAGCCGGGAGCGAAGCGAGCCGAGTAAGTGAAGATTTATATTAGACCAGTCCGAATCATGGCTGGGCCGAGGCGTGGTGTAGATGAGCGTCGTACGTTAGTACACGGACCCGGACGGGACACGGATCATGCACTGATAATATAAACTGCTTGATACAAATGTATGTAACGTTTCAAATCAAAAAACGAGTTATTTGAAATAATTTATGTCAAGTCAAGTCATCGTCAAGTCGGCTGTCGTATAGAGAAAATGGTGGCTTTTTCGTTAGAACCTGAAACGAATTTTCACATTCAGAGAAACTACTTTACACGCATTTAATGCAATGGCTCACACTTTATATTATTATTGGTTAAAATTCCACCAAAATTAAACAACAACACTCACAAGAAAAACTATAAAAATAAAAGTGCTAATATGTTGTTTTAAAATATGTCAAAACTAGAATCGATCTGAAACTCAAGCTGTACTCAAGAATTTTTTACATGACTTCTGTAAAAAATGTATGCTACGGGCTCGATTAAGCATATCTCGTCAAGAAGGAACTCAAACCAGTGTGAAATGAAGCATTCCACCTTTGCGCACCAAGAACTTCCGCACCTACGCTATTCCATTTATGCGCACCAATCGATTTTTGCCCATATTCCTAGATATTCCAGTTCGTTTCTGTGTGAATGCGACCGCGCACGGCTGAAATGAAACTAAGTGCATGTGGGGAACGAAATGGAATTTGCGCCAGTGCTCTTTGTTTCTGACCAATATGATGTGATTTCGACTGTACATACTCGTACATCAACAAACGGTCTTCTTGATGCTCCAGAGTTGTTGGCCTCCCTCCGATTCTCTGCTCCGTCAAGGCTGCCCAGAGTCTCAGCGTTTAACCATTTTCAGGCTGATTACTGCGGCACAAATCTAGGACTTAATGCTCCTTTGAATCGAATGGTGCGCCAATACAACTCTGTGTCAAAAGGGAATGACGAAATGGATTTATTCCGCGGTACCTTGCATAGTTTTAAGAATAATTTGTTTAAGGGCCGATTTTTCAATCCTCAGATAAGCAACCAGATAGCCTTTATTCGACAAATAGCAATATTCTGGGTTTTTCAATGGTCAGATAGTAGTTAACTGTCGAATAAGGCCCTTATCAGAGGAATAAAGCGAGCCAGATAGGGTCTTATCTCCCCGATAAGTGTGACGTTTTAGGTTAGGTTTGACAGTTTCGTTCGTTTTGTTCAAAGAGTAAATTCTTCTATGGGAAGTTTTGGTTTTGTTTAGTAAAAAAATAAAAAATATAGTAGATATGGTAGTAAAAAATATTTTTTTAACAAAGGTAAAGCTCAATAAAAGAAAGTGTTAAGTTATAATGAATTTGCTCTATTTTATACATCAGTTACTGTAATTTTTATTTTTACCTGTATACATACTTAATTTGTTTTATTGCATTAATTTTTCTTAATCATTTTATTTTGTTTTTGTGATTAATAAATTTTATTCTGTTTTAAAATTGTAACTGTACCTATTTCTATTTTATTTTTACTGTTTTTATACCTATAATTTTATTATCGCATTAATCTAATATCTGCTCGCTCTCGCTCTAGTCTTAAATAGCTTGTTGTCTGTCTCCTATAATTATTGTAACACTTGGCATGCCTTTATTTTGTAATTGTAATATTTCTGGGTTTCGGTGTATATGATGTTGGGGACTCAAATAAATAAAAATAAATAAATACATACATATCCGTAGGTACCTAACCAACTGTAACATTATAAAAGTATAACTTGTAACCGACGCGACGACGTGACAGTAAAGAATAAAGGAGAAGTTTCATTTTGGGACATCTTTTTTTTAATTTATTGGTTTATTGATCGAGTGAGCGAAGCGAACGAGATCTTAGTGACAACTTGGATAAAAATGCTTTGTATGTTTGTATGTTCGTTTTAGTTCTTCGAGATCTTTTGAACCGCTTATTCAATCTTCACAGAATTTGGTAGATATATATAGTACTCTTAAGTTTTACTGGTTTGTTAAATGAAGTAAATCGGTCAAAGGGTCGTGAAGTTATGAGGGTCCAAAGGGAGTAAAAAAAAAGTCGTACTAAAATATCAAGTGGGGTGTCATATGATAGGGTTTTGTTTAGACATTCCAAAACCGTTTTTATTTTGATTCTAATAGTTTTTGAGTTGTTGTAAAAATTATAAAATTAGAAAACCCAGTATAACGTGAGCTACCATTTCTTGGAGTTTCAATGATTTTGTAGTTCAAGTAAGACTGGTAGTCTAGGTAGACGGCGATTTCGATGCGATTCGCAAAGTTCATTGCAACCATTGGTCAATAAAAATTGTTTGGGTTTTATTACATACTATTGTCAGTGACCTGGATTAACACTTACGCTACTTTTAATCCCGGAAAATCAACGAAATTCAACGGAACGCGAACGAAGTCGCGGGCGGTAGGATAAAAAATATACAAAGTAGGCTAGTATGTACAAGTATTTTATGTATTTTTGCTATATACAGTATAAATTATAATAACTCCTTGCAAATAAAATTTTCCTGTAATTATACGAAGCGCAGACCTCTCTCATGTATCTATACGTACACTTGGTATGTAAGTACCTATGTACATAAGGTTAGAATTTTAAAGAGACCGCACACACTGCACGCACTTTTCAAGAAAGTGCGTGTTTTCATTGGTATACGGGTTTTAGGTATAACAGGTAAACATTTTATAGATAATTACAAAAAAATATACGAAAAAGGTTAGTTTAGGGTACAGTGGCGAAAGTGCAGTAGTTTCTTATCTACCTTTAAAATAAATAATAAGTAATCAATAATTTAACCAATTATGCGTCAAATACGTATATTTGTTTTGTAGGTCCAATAATTTTTTCTAACAACAAAAAATTATTCCCTCTAGTTGACGTGATATTTTTGCGCATTTTTTGGCTGCCTCTAATTGAAGGAACCCATAGATTTTAAGCCCATTATCTTGTTATATTTCTTCTTGTGTTACCTTTGTTATTTTTATACCATAAGGGGCAGACGAGCAATAATATCATGTAGTTATCGTAATAATTATAATGTGCTTGTTTTAAATTAATATCGGATCATTTGCAAATGGATACAGTTGCTAGCCATTCTTAACGAGCCTCGTATCCCTTCACGCACACATGCCCGCACCCTTACGCACTTTTACGGGTTTAGCCACGCACACACTGACTACGATACTGCTAGGGGTTGCAATTTGCAAGGGTAGTTTTAGACTGAATTTGAAAATGTATGCGAAATTTTGAATTTTATGAGACACTGATAGTGTCAATCAATTTCTCGCTCGCATATTTCAACATCTCTAAAGATATAAACATAACACTGGACGATGATGATGATGATGATGATGACGACGATATATAAAATCACTGAACATTTCATTGATTTTATATTTATTTCAGTCTGAAATTATTTATGAAATATCGCAAACAATGTTGTGTGGAATCGCAATGTTGTGTGGAATAACGTTGCACAAGGTTTAGCATAAATATAATTTTGATTTAACTAGTTTTCCAAATGAAAAGTGGAAAATAAACTAAAAAAAAATTAAATTTTTTTTTTGGATCAAAATTATATTAAGCTGAACCTTGTGCACTGTTATTCCACACAACATTGCGATTTTTTATATTCAATTTCAAATGTGCAAGGAGAAGTTGTAAGGTGCAACTTCTCCTTGCACATTTGAAATTGAATTTTCGGAATATACCCACTTTCGCAATTACCCCAATGCACCTTATGGCAAATCATATATTTAGAAGAAGAAGAAGATTACTAAGTTTGAAAACGACGAACATAACTAGACACAGCCCTATTATTGAGTGCGTTGTATGCGTTCTAGTTCTACATCAATGCCGCTAGGGGGCGCTAGCCTACCTACTACAAGTTCTATGACATAGGTCATAGCTATAGGTACGTACCTAGGTACATAGCTAGCTAGGTGTAGGTACTCTTTGCTAGGAAAATAGTGAAACTTTCTTGGTTTGTACGAGTAGGTATAATATGCTTCTTAATTTGTTTACTGAAAGTTTCAATCAAGTCCAAAGAATACAGGGTGTCGATGCAAGAACGACATTAAATTTAAAAAAAAAACGTTCGTTTTTTTATATACTTAACCAGTGCATATAAACATGCATTGCCTCACAGAGCACGTCCACTGAGGACTTCGTTACATTCTAAAATATTAGCGCTAATTGATCAATGCATATCGAGATGCGACTTGCGAGATATTTTGTATGAAAATCCGATAAGCGCCTCTAGCGGGAGATTTGCAAACTATTTTTCTCCATACAATATCTGCGAGTTTCTCGATTCTCGCTTTTTGCAGATCAACATGACAAAACTCAGACTACGGGCTCTGTACATGAATAAAATAGCGAATAAATAATAATAAAATAAATATTCACGGACATTTAACACAACGCCTTCTAGTCCCAAACTAAGCAAAGCTTGTACGATGGAAACTAGATGGCTGATAGAATACATTATAATACATATTTTTTTTGTAAATACGTTCTTATGATACATCGTAACACCCAGACACAGAACAAACATGTATGTTTGCCACACACAAATGTTTGTTCTCGGTGGGGATCGAACCCACGACCCACAGCACGGAAGGCAGAGCTACTACCGACTGAGCCATGACGCCGGTTATCAGCTCACTTATTAGACCTGTACCTACCTACCTAAGTAAATAACTTGTAGTTCGCCCCGAACTGAGATCTTGTGATGGCCGGAGGTTATTCCAAGTTTCATCCAAATCGGATCCATAGTTTTTGCGAGAAAGAGAAACAAACATTATATTTTATGTATTTTCTATGTATGTTCTATGTATACATCTTTATTAGGATTTTCCTACATTGCTAGTATTTCGGTAATTTCGAATTACTCTAGTTCGAGAATATCGCCAGCCTGTACATTGCCTGAGCTCCGAGTTTGTGCATTTGTTTTGACTTTCGACTCAAATATAGCACAAGCAAACGCATTCGCAAAGCGAGAAATTTTGTATGAAGCCCGGATAAGCGCCTCTAGCGGGAGATTTGGGAATTAATTGTGCAATTCCCAACAAAATATCTGGCTTTGCGAATACGTTTGCGTGTGCTATACCTACTCTAATCGAAAGTCAAAACAAATGCACAGACTCGGGGCTCTGATAAACAATTACCGTCCCGTTACGTCGTGCAGTTGGGTAAAAATGTAAAAAAAAAACTTAAACTTTTGAAATGTTCTATTTATGGCCTCTGTCCGTCATTTCGACAGACAATTTTGCCAGTGTCAAGTGAAATATTTGAAATAATATAAGTCAAGTCGGCTGTCGTTTGTTTTGAAAGCAAAATGGTGGGTATTTTTCTTCAAAACCTGAAAACGAATTTTCACATTCAGAGAAACCACTTTACACACATTTATTCCAATGGCTCCCACTTTATGCCACGCACGACCACAAGTCGGTGGTAACAAGTGGTTAAAATTCCTCCAAAATTATCACAACAATACTCACATAACACAAAAAACTATTGAGGCGTATGTAAAAGGCAGACAACCCTCTCGCTCGCACATTTCAACATTTTTGAAGATATCATTATAACTAAATGTAATTATGTGAAATTGCAGAGCTTCAGGGTCGAGAGAATAACAATGCAAAGGTTCAGTAAAAATATCACATTGATCCAAACAAGTTTTCCGACCAAAAAACTTGTACCAATGCGATAAATTAAAGTGCACAATCTTTGGTTAGAAAACTTGTTTGGATCAATGTGATATTTTTACTGAACCTTTGCATTGTTATTCTCTCGACCCTGAAGCTCTGCAATTTCACATAATTACATTTCGTTATATTATATCTTTAAAAATGTTGAAATGTGCGAGCGAGAGGGATGTCTGCCTTTTACATACGCCCTAAAAAAAATGTGAAAATGTCAAAATTAGAACAAGTTTTTCAAAAGAGTTTCAAGTGTTTCAAAAAATGACAAAATTTTAATCCGTAAATCAAGTCAAGTCATCGTCAAATCGGCTATCGTTTGTTTTGAAGGCAAAGTGTGGATTTTCCCTTCAAAACCTGAATATTTTTCAGGTTGTATGCCGCTTGATGGCCACGTCAAATGTCAGATGTCATATTCGCTGTCATCTAATGACATGCGTAAAACCACTCGAGATCTCGCGATTGTTGGTCTCATTACGTAGTTTGCAATATTTTCGAGTGATGTTCTAATTTGGTCCTATTTATAGTCACTAAAAAAATCCAATAAATATTTTTTTTTAAAAAGGTTCAATAATTTGAAATCATCATCATCTCAGCCCGGTATCAATGTAAAGGCCTCCTTCATGTTATGCCAGCCTCATCTGTCTTGAGCATCTCGCCACCAACCTCTATCACGAACAAATATGACAGTCGCAGCGCAGTCGTATTCGAGTTATATTGCGCGTCAATGCCAGCTCGACTGCCAACCGTTGTAGTGTCACCGCGCATTGTATCTCGGATACGCTAGCGTTCCGATTAGATGGAGTAGCCTTGTAGTACTATACCATCCTCTCAATCTAGTCGACATACACAGGAAAGACAACGTCAATACGTGCGGAGCTGACAAAGCCAAGGGTTTCGTCATATCAGGCTCTGACGCATAATACCAATAATTAAAAAAATATTTTAGCTATAAGAAGAATTCGCTTATTGACACTTTTTTCTAAAAAAAATCCATATAGAAAAAAATCTATGATATAACCGCAAAATATTAAAAGGACTATGAATTGGAGTAAAAGCGTGTATTTCTATATTACCGTGGTACAGGGCCTCCTCTTTGATAACCCTCAGTTCGATAAAATGTAACTCAGGGCTGTCGCAAACCAATATGAATGAATGAATGAATGAATGAAAATACTTTATTGTACATAAAGAACACCGAAAGATATTCTTATGATATAAAACAAAACAGGTTGCATTAAATGTACAATGGGCGGGCTTATCGCTCAATAGCGATCTCTTCCAGGCAACCTAGAAAAGGTTCAATATTCAGAAGAGAAACTTCTGAATATCTTCTTCTTCTATTTATGGCCTCTGTCCGTCATTTTGACAGACAATTTTGCCAGTGTCAAGTGAGATATTTGAAATAATGTCAGTTAAATCATTCGTCCAGTCGACTGTCGTTTGTTTTGAAGGTAAAATGGTGAATATTTTTCCTTCAAAACATAGAGACGAATTTTCACATTGTGAGAAAACACACATATTTATTCCAATTGCTCCCACTTTATGTTACGACCTCTAATTATTATTGGTTAAAATTCCACCAAAATCAAACAATACTCACAAACTTATAGTTAAAAAATTATTAAAATATAGTAGATTATTATAAAAAGGGATAAAGCAGTGTCTTCTGTCACGGGTGACGATTTAAATCGCGAGCGTAACGAAGGACTCGAAGTTTACTCCCGAGCGTAGCGAGGGTGTTAAAAACTTAAATCACGAGCGAAGCGAGGGATTTAAGACGAGTCCTGAGAGTAGCGAGGGATTTAAGTTCACTCAAGACTAAGACAGCTTTATCACCGAGGAAAATAATCTACTTTTCGTACCATTTGTGAAAAAATTAACACTATAATAATATGAGATAGCATTTTAGAACATTAACTTATTTATAAAAATAAATTAAAATAAACTTAACGTTTATGTATTTGAAGAAAACAAAAACGCGGCATTTTCCTAGACTAATATTTTTTTGTCGGAAAAGCAAAGGCATCAAGCTCATACGGCCTGCATAATAAATGCGTATTCCTTTTTCAAAAAGATATATAATGCTTTGTATACAAACTCAATGGTGTAAACACAGATGTAGTTCAGTATAAATTGTATTCCAAATTTAAATCACTTTCTCCCCCTAGAGGATGAAAGAAAACCAGTACAATTTTCTCTCCCTGTTTTTAACAGATTAAAAATTACTATTGTTATGTTCGCTTTTTGTGGCATAGAATGACACTTTTTTGAGCAAGTGGTACGAAAAAATTTATTAGTTCCAGGTATTGTTTTAAAAAACATACAAACTCGAATCTTTTTTATAGCTTCTGAGGGTTTATAAATATACTTAGGTACCTACTTTACGTTACAAAGTAATAATAATAATAATACATAAACAAATATTCTTGGACATTACACACAACGCTCTCTAGTCCCAAACTAAGCAGAGCTTGTACTATGGAAACTAGATTGCTGATATAATACTTATATACTTTTTTTTTGTAAATTGTAACGCCTCGCCATGTCATCAGCCAGCTTTGTCTCACCATGCCATGCCAAGCCAAGCCAAGCCAAGCTAAGCCAAACCAGAGTTGCCTCGCCATGCCAAGCCAGCCTTGAAAGCCGCTATGCCAAGCCTAGCCCGTTAAGCCAAAAAGAGCAGTTGCCATAGATTGAGATTCGATTTTCGTGACTGATGGCTCGAGACGTCATGGTCGTTGGTGATAAAATTACCACCGGGTATTTCTGAATTCTTTGCGGTACGGTGGTAGCCTGAACGATACAGAACCTAAGCAAAAAGATTGTTAGAGAAGAAGGAGAGAATAAATTGTTGTGCAAGTTATTTTGTCTCCGTTTCAAAATATATACTTATAATACATAGTACAACGTGACAGCCCTACACCTAGATCCCCTTCCACTAGGTGACAATAGCTCCACGGGCTGTAATTAAAAAAAAACGCGAAAACCCTAGCTGGGGCGTGAATTTTCACGCGTAGTGTGTGAATGTGTGCTGTTGTTGATACGCACTTTGTTAATGTGCGTGTCTTTATAGGATGTTCAAAAAGCAATAATATTTTATTCAAAAAGAATAAATAAAGGCGTTGGGGTGTTTCAGGTCATGATTTGCATACCTTTAGTTAATTTTTAGATTAATTTTGATATTTAGGTATTACTTCTTTTGGTTTAATCATAATATATTATGCAGTAGCAGTCACGAAAATACAAAAAAGTACTTAGTTTGACTTGCCGACGTTTCGCAGAAAATATTTTGGGATAAATTCTCCCAATTGTCACTTTTTGATGTAAAAACCTGTAAAAAGATAAACATAAAAAAAACGCATTTTTCGAATGAAAAATATGTCTAATAATAAAATAACTAATGATTCCCGCTGCTTTATATTGACATTGTTACATTTTTTAAATTGTATTGTAAGTGTATCGTAACAAACAAAGTTCCATCATTGCAAGTTTTAAAGAAATGTGGGACCTGCGGGCCTAAGATGCACACCGCGAGATATTTGTCATGTCGTTCTGTCAAAATGTAAGCATTTTGTACCAGTTTAGGAACTATTGCATTATCTGTGGTAATGTTGTCGAGAAACCGCGCCTTTGAATTTTCAACTTTTGACATTTCTGCATGACTATTATCTCGTCCTCAGAGAGGTACGACGACTAACAAGTGTCAAAAGTGTACATTATGGCGCGTTTTGTCGACACCATTAGGTACCACAGATAATGCAATAGTTCCTAAACTGGTACAAAATGCTTACATTTTGACAGAACGACATGACAAATATCTCGCGGTGCGCATCTTAGGCCCGCTGGGCCATCCAATTTGCCCCAGACCCTTTGGCCAATGTCATGGAGACCTACCTACCAGAACCTTTCTTTTTTTTGTACCTATTTAAGTCTGCTATGAGTACCTATATACTGAAAAATTTATTCACAAAGAAAATTACAACTAATACAGTATTTACAATATTCATAATATTTACAAAATACACATGAAACAGTTGAGCTACCTATATACTTAAATCTAGTCTATTTTAGTGTTGGGGAGAAATAAGCGGGTTTTACTTAAAAAAATATAACAATACTAAAACACCCATTTTGAAATGTCCCATTCTGTAGGTGTTCTGTAGTCATAATGAATTAACAAAATATTTTCAATGTGACTTTTTTAGCACATTCTGTATATTATATGAGTGTGTGCGTGGTGTTAGTAAGTAATTAGATGATAGAGTGAGTACATGATTTCAGTGCGTTAACATTTTACGATTCACTTTTTTTTTTAATCCTATATTTAATCCTATCCTATTATTAATATTATAAACACAAAAGTTTGTAAGGATGTATGGATGTATAGGCGACCAAGAAATTGGTTTACCACTTTTGATGACATCTCCCAGTAACATAATTATTCGCTAAGGAGTTTAAATGAACGGAATGACAGATTTTGACGTAGCAGTTATTAATCTGTCAAGCGAAAATAGCCCTTGATGTTTTGTACGTGCAAATGATATTCAGCCTTAGAGTGGTAAACCAATTTCTTGGTCGCCTATACCTATGTATTCTATGTTTGTTACTCTTTCACGCAAAAACTATCTACTGATCCGATTTGGATGAAACTTGGAATAATAATATTGTCCGTGACTTGGACAATATTATTATTCTACACACTACTTCACTTTGCTACTTTTTATACCGGAAAATCAATGGTATGCAACGTGACGCGAACGAAGCCGTGGGCGGAAGGTACTAATAAAATAACTATAGTAGGTGCCAAATAACACCGCAACCACCTTCACCGCGATGTCGCAAAATTCAATTTATGAATGGCTAATTCTGTCACTTTCCATACAAACCTGTCGCTAAGACGGTAATCGCTCGAATCTCGTAGTACCTGTTTGTTTACCATACATAAATTAAATTTTGCGACATCGTGGTGAAGGTGGGCGAATGACCTGTATTGCGGTGTTATTTGGCACCTACTATAGATACTCAGATTTAATAGCTTCTGTTATCAAACTCTTTAGTCCAAAACTACTTGGAGAGTATATCTAGCTCTCGCCGGCCATTCGCGTCCTCACTCATCATGGAATCTAATAAAGACGAGAAAAAACCACTTTTCCTCGAGATGTTGATGTCCCAAAAACTCCAAAACATTGGTCCATTGTAGGTACGTTTAGCGCGAGTTTTTTTTTAATTTGTGAGTTTACATATTTTGCTTAAAAATTGTTTACCTGACTGTACAATGCAGCTATTTTTAATGTTGTCCGAATCGTCACAACAAAAATTATCAAAATCAAATGTGACAAGTTGTCACATTTGATTTTGATAATTTTTGTCCCAATTGTCACTGACAATTGGGACAATCCGAATCGTCACAAAGTCCAAGTAACTGTAATTGGTAGGCAGGTCACTCTTACGCACTTCTTGAAGTTATACTTATAATGCGACTTCCAACAACGTTGCGTTACGCGGTTGACATAGTCCAATACGCTAATACGCTACAAATGCTACAATCAAATATAGATGGCAGTGTTCAGCAATTCAGCATTTGACCGCCCGTGTCTTTAAAGATAAACGACTTCCAACTGACAGCGGGGGGAATAGAAAGAGACTATAATACGTTACAATCAAAATATAATAGATTGCAGTGTTCATGCAACTTTTACTTTTTATTTTCAAGTGAAAATTTAGTAAGGTGCATTGGGGTGATTGCGAAAATGGGTATATTCCGAAAATCCATAAAATCTAGTAACATAATGCGATATTTTCCTGTTTGCACGAGGATATATAGGACTGTCACGGTGATGCCAATCAAGATGGAGTCTAGACCAATGTTGCCAACAGGAAAATATCGCATTATGTTACTAGATTTTATGGATTTTCGGAACCCATTTTCACAATTACCCCAATGCACCTTACTGCATATTGTAAGTACCTACATAAAAATAAATACTAAATTAATTTCACATTAAACACAGAGCGAGAGTGAATGCGTGGCACTCGAAGTATAACTTCTTCCGCGCGTAGGGACTGCACGCACTGGTTTTTTTACTGTAAGAGATACTTCAAACCTATGGCACTTATGTAGTTTCAAAGGTGTTGGGGCATTTCAGGTCCCGATTTGCATACATTTAGTTATATTTTAGATTAGTTTTTGTTGGTTTTATCATTATCTAATTATGCAGTACCTAGCAGTCACGAAAACGTAAAATTTGACGTAGGTACCTAAACACCTGTAAACACGATAAATTATGTACCTATCTAATAAATTCATGATGAATAAACTAGTGCTAAAGGCACAAGTCCTCAAGGTCCCAGAAACACTTGAAAATGATTTCCATTCTAACCCATTAAGAAAAATAAAGGGCAAAAAAACTCTTCGGAGAAATAGCGTCGTTGAAAACAAGATGGCGTCTGAAAGTCTTATTTTTACTGAATATGCAATACATATTTGACAGTCCTTCGTATTGTAATGATTAACGAAACAATGGATGTGTATAAGTAAGTAAGATACCGATTATTATTTACATCATGTAAAACTCGAAAGTGCTGAAGGTATGAGTTATCATTCACCCACCTTCACCACGATGTCGCAAAATTCTATTTATGAGTGGCTAATTCTGTCGCTTTCCATACAAACCTATCGCTAAGACGGTAATCGCTCGAATCTCGTAGTACTGTTTGTTTACCATACATAAATTGAATTTTGCGACATCGAGGTGAAGGTGGGTGAATGACCTGTATTGCGGTGTTATTTGGCATCTACTATAGTAGGGATAATTTGAACTAAGTACGTAAGGTACATATTATCTATAAATTCTCCTCTATAATTCGTCATCTCAGTGTTCACTCCTCTCCTATCATCTTTTACACAATCCATCCATCGTTTCTTGGGCCTACCTCTTCCTCTATATCCATCCACATTCATACTTAGCACTCTCCTCGTTACATGACTCTCTTCCCTCCGCATGACATGCCCATACCACGCTAACCTGTTGCTCCTCATTTTCTCTGTCACTGGTGCCACTTTCAGACTTTCTCTAATGATAAATACTGTGGTACCTATCGTAATTTTTTTATACTAATTTAAGTAGGTATATTAGTTTGGAAATACATCTACTTTAATTTTTGTCAATAATAAGTACATTAAAATGATTAAATAATGCTTTTTACCTGATTACTAACTTCCCAATACTGGCACATCCAAAAGCAAACTCCCTTTACTACATCCATAAAGGAAAATCTTCAACTTTACTGAGTATTCTTTATATTTTTTTAATGTCCACAACATCTTAATAAAAAGAGGTCAAGATAAGTATTCAGTGGAATGGCCCGAACCACTCGAAGAGACGTTAAAAGTAGATTGTGCTTCGAGGGGTTAAAATATACACCAAAATATTGAATCTTAGCGACAGTAATAATTTTTAACCGACCTCAAAAACAGGAGGTTCATTTCTGTCGTTTTTTTTCTAATGTTTGGTACATTATGATTCCGTCGTTTATTTAAACCGATTCGAAAAAATCTTTTTTTATAGCTGGTAACATAAAAGGTAGGTCTACTAATGGAAACAAAAAAGACTTGGCAAAAGGACAAGCCTCCAGTGCCAGAACAAAATTAAAAAAAAAAAAAAAAAAAAAAGTCTACTAATGGTAATAACCAATGGTAGTGCTGAAAACTGCGCAAAGAAATAACGACTTTGTGTCCCTTTTCAAATTAATGAAGCCTTTTCCTAGAAATGACGAGGTAGTATTTTTTTTTAAATAAAACATTATGACTTTTTATTACGACCAATGATTCTAAAAGATTCCATTTTCAATAAATTGAGAAATGTGAAGTGGCGGTTTTATTTATTTTTTATGGCAATTCTGGCGAGTTTTGTAGGTAATAATTTTTTTTAAGCTTTGTTGCCAATCAGAAAAGCGGTTTTTGATGGAATCTACAGAAATAAAAGTGATATTTACAATTCGATTTGTTTTTTTAACCATTGTGAATTATAAAGATGAAGGTCCATAAATAGTAGGTATACATTATGTTTCATCCTTAGTCTGTGGGACAATCGAAAGTTTGTGAGAATGTATGTATGTACCTACCTATGTTTGACAAACATACATACATAACATTCTCACAAACTTTCGAAAGAGGAACGAACATTGTTTGTTCCTCTTTCACGCAACAACTACTGATCCGATTTGTATGAAACTTAGAATATATATTGTCCGTGACTTGTATTTTCACATAGGCTACTTTTTATCCCGGAAAACCCACGGGACGCGATAGAAGTCGCAGACGGAAGCTAGTAATTTCATAATTTTTCCAAACTAAGTACTTTTAGATGTCTTTGAGTGAAAGAGGTGCAAGTTTCCACTATGCCACTCAATACCGAATAGGGGTTCCGCATATAGAGGCGTTGAACCATAGACTAAAGACTATTGTCTATGTTTTTATTATAAAAAGCATTGTTCTATTTTATGCGGAAGTTTTTAAAAGCATGGTTTTAAATTATTTTAATAATTTTATTGTTTTAATCATAGTTTAAAAAGGTGTGAAGTCTTTTTACGAACACTAGTTTTTATGGTGTATTGTGTCATAATCCCCACAAAGGACCGTAAGATCAATAGTATAGTAGGTGCCAAATAACACCGCAATACAGGTCATTCACCCACCTTCAAAACGATGTCGCAAAATTCAATTTATGAATGGCTAATTCTGTCGCTTTCCATACAAACCTGTCGCTGAAACGGTAATCGCTCGAATCTCGTAGTACTGTTTGTTTACCATTCATAAATTGAATTTTGCGACATCGTTTTGAAGGTGGGTGAATGACCTGTATTGCGGTGTTATATGGCACCTACTATAGTTTAAACCACGAAATAGAGTTTAACCTCTAGTCTCCGGTTATTTCATAAGATCAATGGTAGTTAATCGACCATCGGTAGCTTAAATTGACAGAGATGACAGTAGATTAATCCATCGATCAAATGTAATCGTAGTTTACGGAACCCATAGTTTAAACTGCTTTTGATCTTACGGCCCTAAGGAGGGTAGTATCCTTATTACTGGAGGGGTGCACTAAAAAAGGAGTTTTGAAAAATCGCACCATAAAGGGTCCAAAATTAGAATCAATGTCTATGCTGCTACCACGCGAGAAAAGCCGCGGACGACAGCTAGTAAACTATATTTCGCCTCATAGGGTTCAAAATGGCGGTGGGCAGATGACATAACGTCTAATAGACGGAGATGATTAGATCAATGTAGAAAAGCGTAGGGAGACATGGAAGCAGCTGGAGGAGGCCATCACATAAAGGAGGGGTCCTTACAAGCAAACACTACTGTAAAATACTGTACTTTGTATCCCTGGCTCACTGGTACACCGAGCTGGTCTTCGGCTGTCCTCCGTCCATCACCCACCGTATCTGTCGGCTAACTCCCCGACCCCCCCGTCTCCCGCCCTCACGTCGGGAGACATTGACAGGTCGGGAGTTTGACACTAGACAGTTACCTAACCACTCGTGCAAGCGAGACAGGGTAACGCATCTACTGAATAGATGCAAACACTACAACTACCAAACACACTAAAAAAACCTGGTAAAAAAAAAAAAAAAAAAAATTGCATACTTTTCCTTTTTTACAGAATGTTTTTTACAAATAAGGAAATGGCTTTTTTATTTTTGATCGAGTGAGCGAATCGAACGAAGATCTCAGTGACAACTTGGGCAGAAATGCTTTGTATGTTTGTATGTTTGTTCTTCGAGATCTTTTGAACCGCTTATCCAATCTTCACAGAATTTGGTAGGTATACGGATAGTACTCTTAAGTTTTACTGGTTTGTTAAATGAAGTAAATCGGTCAAGGGGTCGTGAAGTTATGAGGGTTCAAAAAAATTTAAAATTAAAAAAGTTTTTGTTTAGACATTCCAAAACCATTTTTATTTTGATTCTAGGTCTAATAGTTTTTTTGTTGTAAAAATTATAAAATTGGAAAACCCAGAATAACGTGAGCTAACATTTCTTGGAGTTTCAATGATTTTGTAGTTCAAGTAAGACTGGTACATAGCTAGATGGCGATTTCGAAGCGATTTGCAAAGTTTATTACAACCATTAGTCAATAAAAATTGTTTGGGTTTTATTAACCTCCGACCAGCACAAGATCTCAGTTCGGGGCGAACTACTAGTTTAAAAGGTTCAAAAAGGTTTAGGTTTCACTATTGCCTTATAGGTATATATCAAAGAGGTTTCTAGGTACCCTATTTCATACAAGTCTATACAAAGACGGCCAGTGGGGTCCTATGGGCTATTTATAAGCCTATCTAATATTCGTAAAGCAGCTGGACTATTGTAGGACCCTAGCAATGCGTGGTCTGTGAATGAGATCTAAATAATTGAGTTGTTCGCCATGTTTGATTGTGTGGTCCGGCGGCATAGAGTAGCTGTGGGTGACAGATACGATATTATAGGGACCTACCTACTTACCCCGTTAGTTTTTTTATATTTTATCCTAGATTGTAATTATTGTTGTGCTTGTGTATATTAATTGTCTTCTCTAAAAAAAAATTACGCGTTATTATATAGTATTATCTTATTTACCTACTTTTGACTACCATTGATCTACAGATATAATAAACTAGCAGCGCCTCGCGGTTTCACCCGCGTAATTCCCGTTCCCGTGGGAATTCCGGGATAAAATATAGCCTATGTTCATTAGGGATAATGTAGGATTCTAATGGTAAAAGAATTTTTTTAATCGGTCCAGTAGTTTCGGAGCCTATTCAATTCATACAAACAAACAAACAAACAAAAAATCAAACCTTTCCTCTTTATAATATTTGTATAGATGTATAGAAAAATTCTACCTGTTTAGTAGATGGAACGGTTTCTAAGTAACTACTTATACCTAGGTACCTACCAAGTCACCCAGATTATTTTATACTTACAACTAAATGATGGAATAAGCCGATGACCCACCTGATAAAAATTACACTGTACTTCTAGTCTAGTTTATTTAAAAAAACACAAACTAAGCTACACAACAGCATAGGGTCAAATACGAACACATTATTTACATTATTATAAGTATACATAGGTATGCTTTTTAGGTATGCTTTTACTTAAATTATCTTGTTATATTTTTAACCATTTTTTAATAAAAAAAACCATTTTTGGCCCTATTTCAATAAAGTGACTTTGTGACGATTCGCCAATAAAATTCGCCACGACTTAAAAAAGAAAATCCAATTTTTCATAATTCAATTTTGAATCATGCGTGCACTCTGCAAAAGTGGCCTATCTCTGAATTTAATTATTCTACGTTGCAATAAACTTTGGTCGAATACTGGCCAGCATACCGACCCTATAAAAAAATTCATTGTCTATGCTCAATGACTTGGGGTTGCAAACATTAAAAAAAAAACATTTTAGCGCGCAGTGTATTAGACTTTATGTAGTAGAATATAAAGTTTGAAATAGCGAGTTATGAATTTCAATTAAAATGACTTTATTGTTATAAATATTGACCGGTATTGATGCTTGACCAATAAATAGGGTAGAAAATTGTAGCCGTTTTAGTTAGAAACAATAATACAAAGACTACGTAGGAAGGTAATTTATATTTGTGAACCAGCTGATTATACCAGCGACTTCGTACGCGTGCGAAGCTTTCCACCAAAATATTTGTCAACCAGCATACGATGAACATCGTATGTTGCTGGCAAATGGCTGCTTTTGGTTTAGAGAGTTCAGGCTGTATCAAAAAATCCACGTCTTTGATTTCAATTAAATATAGTCTATGTTTCAATCCGGAAAAAAGGCTTCTGAATGGTATAAGTTTCATTGAAATTGGTCCAGTAGTTAAGACGTGATCCGCGAAGAAACAAACAGATAGACAGACAAACTCGATTTTCGAAATCAGAATCGTTTATTTAGTAGACTTTTTTACAGTTTTATAATAGTAAAGATATTTAAGTAATGTTTTTAAGTGCAGTTAGTCGTTCTCATGCAAAGCTTTTTTAATAAAACGTAAAACATTCAAAAGAAAGAAAGAAATAAATAAAAGTCTAGTTCAAACTCGGAACAACTCAACAGACAGCAACAAAAGAAAATCTCATAGAAAAACTACACATTTTTTCTTTTTCACGTAAATAGGAAAAAGCACGCATCTAAACGTAAGCCTTTTTCTTTTTTTTTTCTTCAGCAAGTATTCATTGAGCTGTTGAAGTGCCCGTTACGGCCCTTTTGCAATATTATTTTTTTACGGTCTGTAATAAGTAGCACGGAGGTTGAATGTAGGTACTACTTTTGCCTAGCAACAGCGGCGGTTGTATTACTCTTGTCTATGGTATATATTTACAACGAAGCATCCTTATAAAACTGTAAAATCTCTCAACTCTATCAGCAGTAAGTACCCCAGGTAGATTATATCCATTCCTTTCAAGGTTGTCTGGTAGAGATCGCTGTTTAGCGATAAGACCGCCCATTGTATGTCATAGACTTATGTTGTTATGTTTCCTGTATGTTTAATTTTAAGTTGTCCTGTGCATTAAAGTTTTTTCTATCTAAAACTATTGAACGATTCATTTTTTTATTAATTAAACAAAAAATGCTTCTTGGGCATGAAAAAATATACCTATTCTGCTTTCGTATTTAGTATAAAATATAGTTAGATTTTTTAGGAATAAGCTCAGAAGATCTAAATAAAAAATGAGCGTTTCTATTTTCATAAACAATTTTCCGAAAAACGCTGCAATTGGCCACAGACAATAATCGAATAAGATTATCTATTCTGCTATACTTATAAATTAAACTATTAAACTTATTACACACTTATAAAATAAATGTGCCTTTCACTGTGGCGGCCATTTTGCGCGAATCGGCGCACCTGTGATAGGATAATTAATTAAAACAGATACTCGAATCTTTATAAAAAAAAACTGGGTTTTGGCTTCTGTTTCTGGCAACATTTAAACTACACAAGCCAGAGTTCAAATTTCGAACGCGTTTGTTTTTATTTAGTAAAGGTAGTGATGGCTCTATTCGTGTAGTGTTGTCCCGTCAGTAGGACAAGCGTGCATTATGCGCCGCGTCGCCTGTAAGCGTCCATTACTGACGCGCTCTTCAGAGAGCATGCACCCCCCTAGAGCTAGTAAATGTAGACTGGTAGACCTGGCCCCCGATTACTTATGACATTGCCCATGTAACAATGTCATAAAGCAGCGCGAATCATTAGTTATTAGACATTTTACTTCGAAAAATGCGTCTTTTTTAATCTTGTTTATCGTATTTTCTCAAACATGCTTAGAAATATGAGCATTATTTTGACAACCTTCTTCGAGATAAATCGAAAATGCTGTACTGGCCAAATAAATGCGAGCAGCGGCCGGATAAAATGTATGAAAATCACTTTCTTTCGTGTTTAGCGGCCAAATACATGTATTACATACAAAACTCATATCTGTCGTGTAGGTAATTTAAAAATGGAACGATCTTTTACTCCTATAGGTACATGGCAACCAAGGAGGTAACTTATCAAAGGTTTTATTCAAATTTCAAATAGAAAGCTGATTATTGAAAAGAAAAACAAATGAACACTATAACTTCATTGTTCGTCATTGATTTTAAAAAGTAATTGTATTTTCAAATAAAAAGTTTTGCCTAGGTACTTAGTTTTAATTTCCGCGCATTATTTGAGAAAAGTATTATGCAAGCCTTGGCCACAACTAGGCAATGATGGACTCACGTATGTGTGCCTCGTCTTCGTCTCGGCCCATATTTACACGCACGTCCATCATTGCCTCTTATGCTGGCCGCTGCAGTAATGTACTATTACAGGTTACGTCAAAATAATTACTTTATTTTTTTGTTGCTCACTTCTGTTCAGTTCTAAGATCTATGTACCTCTTTGATCACACCCGGGGCCGGTGTGAGGACACTGTACTGAATTAGGCCACACGCACGCATTAATGTATCACAACGTATGCAGAATTACATTGTAGGCATTTTTTACCGACCTCTGCTCCTCTCTGAAGCGCTCGTGGCTAGGCTTGCTTAATCAATCTTCACCGATTATCTAAATTAAGCGAAGTTCTGTGCGGTCACTATTTGGATGGGTGACCGTTAGTGGCATTTACATCTGAGCGCTTCCGTGTTTCGGAGGGCACGTTAATTTGTCATGGCTCTAGCAGTCGTTAAGGCGTAGGGTAAAGCCAGACAACCCTCTCGCTCGCACATTTCAACATTTTTGAAGATATAATGTAACTAAATGTAATTATATGAAATTGCAGAGCTTCAGGGTCGAGAGAATAACAATGCAAAGGTTCAGTAAAAATATCACATTGATCCAAACAAGTTTTCTAACCATAAAATGTGCACTTTAATTTATCGCATTGGTACAAGTTTTTTGGTCGGAAAACTTAAGGACGGAGGCCTTAAGGCGGCCTAAAAACTACGTCACCAGAGTTGGCTACTAACTCATACGAGCTTGCTTTGCCGACCTCTCTAAGAGATGAGGCCATAAACAAAGAGTACCTATGTAATATCCTTGGTAATATCTATAAATCGTTTGCAACGGTTTGTAGATATGTCAACTGTTTCATGATCATGAGTATTTTATTAAATATATTGTAAATACCTATTTGTTGTAATTTGATTTGTGAATAAATGGTTTTATTAGTATGTTAGTGTGTTAAAATAGTTTTTTCAATTCATAAACTCCGTTATTGAAGTCGTTTAAAACTACTGCCATGCACCACAATGGATATTACTCGACCATGACAGCTGTACAGCGTGCGGGGTATTATTTGCGCGCCTATTGTTAACCATATTGTAACATACTAAATGTTCTATGAAAATCTATTGTTTATGGTTGATTTTCCGTGTTAATATTACGACTAAAATAGATTGTAAATTCAAATTGGGACGCAAAATAAAAAAAAGATAGGTTCACTATGAAAATCTTTATTGTTTCATCATCATCATCATCATCCCCTTGCCCTTCTCCCACTTCATGTGGGGTCGGCACAACATGTGTTTTTCTTCCATGCTCTTCTATCAGCCGTCATATCAGTTGTCACTCCTTTCTTACCCATGTCATTCTTCACGCAGTCCATCCATCTTTTCTTTGGCCTACCTCTACTCTTATACCCATCTAAATTCATATCTAATACTCTTCTTGTTACATGACATTCATCTCTCCGCGTAACATGACCATACCATGCTAACCTGTTGCTTATCATCTTTTCATTCACTGGTGCCACTTTCAAACTTCCTCTGCTATACTCATTCCTGATCTTATCCATTCTAGTCACTCCACACATCCATCTCAACATTCGCATCTCTGCCGCATGTACTCTTCTTTCATCCGTCCCTTTCGTTGCCCAACACTCAGACCCATACAAAACGAGAGGTCTTATGAACGTTTTGTAGATCTTCCCCTTTAACTTAAACTCTAGGTATATTGTTTATGGTTGATATTACGGTTTGATTAAAATCTTTGTCTAAAATAGACTATAAATTCATAAATAAGTCTGAAAACTATGAAAATATATTGTTTATGGTTGATTTCCGGCGTTGATAATTACGCTCTAATGAAATCTTTTTCTAAAATTGACTGTAGATTCATTATTTGTTAATAAACTTAACGTTTATGTATTTGAAGAAAACAAAAACGCGGCATTTTCCTAGACTAATATTTTTTTGTCGGAAAAGCAAAGGCATCAAGCTCATACGGCCTGCATAATAAATGCGTATTCCTTTTTCAAAAAGATGTATAATGCTTTGTATACAAACTCAATGGTGTAAACACAGATGTAGTTCAGTATAAATTGTATTCCAAATTTAAATCACTTTCTCCCCCTAGAGGATGAAAGAAAACCAGTACAATTTTCTCTCCCTGTTTTTAACAGATTAAAAATGACTATTGTTATGTTCGCTTTTTGTGGCATAGAATGTCACTTTTTTGAGCAAGTGGTACGAAAAATATATTTTGATTTTGAATGGGTCTGAAAAGCCTGTAAATTATGGTCAGTTATATATTACAGAGTAAAAAGTCATTTGTTAAAAAGCACCCCATCTAGGCATACTTAAACATCCTAGGCAAGGGTTGCACCCTAGTGCTTTGATCTACGAATAGAAAATATGTCACGAGAGGCCGCCATCTTGGAGGGGAAAGAACAGCCAAGTGTGAGAACACCGACTTTGCAAAAAAGTGAACTGCTGAAAATAATTTAAGTTTAAAAACTGGAAAAACCGACTTCAATTTGATACGCCTTCATCACCAAATGATGATGATGATAATGGCAGTTCATTGGGACTGTTATATTGATCGTAAACACCACATAAAAGTCACAGGAAACCAAAATACGCAATGGGGATGACGTGTTTTTTCCAATTATTCTTATTTAACTGCCAAACTACTAAACCGATTTTGATAAATTTATGGGACCAATCTGGAAGAATACCTAGGAACATAGAAAAGTACTGTTATAATCTAAATTTGGATCAGTTGAGCTATCTATAAATCGTTAGCAACGGTATGTAGATAGCTCAACTGTTTCATGTCATTGTGTATTTTGTACATATTCCGTCTCAATAATATCACATTATTGTCGATGTATCAAAGTATCTTGGTATTGCGTCTGTGTGTCCTCCGAGACCCTCTTAGTTGGTGGTACTATACGAGGTCCTCTTTCTAGAGGCGTTATTCATCCTCCCACCGGTATCATATGTCGTATTCAGTTATTCAAGGTGTGAAATATGGAAAGAGAGCCGCCATTGTGAAAAACAATCCATAAATTCAATGAGTATTTTATATACGTACTAAAAACTTGATGGGTTAATCTCATTCCTCGCCTCGACATGTTACCTAGTGGGACAAAATCAGTGCCAATTGGTACCATTAATGTTACTGCCAGGTAGGTACTAATAAGACCAATTAGTGCCAGTTGTACCCAACTGGCACTAATTTGTCTTATTAGTCAATATTTGCCTAATAGTACAAGTGGTCCTCCGGCGGTTTGGTATAGTAATTTTGACAATGATTTCGAGGTCAAAGATTATTGGGTAAATAGACTAAAGATATGGGTAGTCTCGGAGACAAAGCTGATTTTGATGAAACAAGAATAAAAAGCAATTTAACCTAAAAAGAAGTACCTACATAGATACTAAGATATTGATCCTGATTTGTAGATATAATCAAAATTACATAATATGTCTAAAATACCAAATGAAATTTACCTTAGTATATGGAAGTCCCACGCAGTCTCTACACAGGTAAAACTCTCATCAAAATTAAACCAGCCATTCTAGTGTGGATAAATTTTCCTTGTCAATGCCATTATGCCAAATACAGATTACTATTTTACCAAATCTTTTTTTTATATTAATTTTTTTGGACATTTTACACAATGCCCTCTATCCCCAAGCAAAGATAAGAAAAAAAATTACAACATACGCCAAAAACTAATATTTTACGTAACTAAAATAAAATATAATTTTCTTTACATGGATGTAAAGTAGGTAAGGTAACGTACCATATTTTTAACCCCTCAACCACATCACACTTATAATCAACATTAAAAACTACCGCTGTGGTACAAAAGGCCAGAGGTGTGAATGAGGGGTCTCTTTATAGAACATAATAGGTATTGTATGGAACTGTCAGGTTCTGAACCAGCATACGCTGAACCCGATCACACTTGATGCAATTCTAGTGTATATTTTAACCGACTTCAAAAAATGAGGAGGTTCTCAATTCGGTTGTATTTTTTTATTTTTTTTATGTCTGTTACCTCATACCGTCATTTATAATGATAATAATAATAATAAAACTTTATTTCAGGCAACTAAAGATAAGTACAAGATGTAAAAGCTTATTCTAGGACCCATATCAATATATACCTTAGAGACTAACATACATACAATATAAAAAAAAACTTATTTATTTATTTGCCACGTAATCATTGCGCTGCGACGTGGGACGTGATTTCGTGGTGTCGAGTATCCGTCCTCGGAAGCGACGAAACGCGACACCCTTCGGCCGGAGAGCTTGTTCCATGTAGGTCGATAGATATTCGGTTGGCACCCGCACTACAAAGGAGTTGAAACTCGTCTTGTGGCGGGACCCCAACCGCTCGACCCTCAGCTTGGCTCCGGTCTTCTCCAGCAGATACTTCGTCACATCCTCAGCCTCGACGGCGTGGTGGACGCGGGACACATACAGCTGCGTCGTCGGGATCTCGGAGCGCAACAGAAGATTCTGACTATTCGGTGCGGTGCCGCACTGGTTCTTACAAGTGTACCTAATGATTTCTATAATTTCGTAACTTATTTTGTAAATAATAATAGCATAACTGATTATTTATATTTTTGCGGAAGTAAGTTTCTTTAGTTTTTCATTTATTTCACAAATATTAAGTGCGTTAATCGATTATAAAGTAACTCGGCGGAAGCTTGATTTTCATTATTTTTAGTATTCTTTTTGATACATTTTAGTTCGTAAGTTGACCACCAAGTCATGAATATTTTTTAGGATTGGCCGAGACAATCAGGTAGACATTTTTGTGAAGGAAGTTTGGTAGGGCAAAAATTACGAAAGAGCGGTCATTCGGTAAAGTGACTTGGTGGAGTTAACTAGTGTGGTGAAAATTGTGAATAAAGTGTCGATTATTGAACGAGCTGGTTTGATTCATCATACAAGGATGCTTCCTCCTCTTCTTCCTTTCCACAGTGATAAAAGGATCCTTGTTAACTTCCTTCTTTGTAGAAGGCGCACCTCCCTTGGTTGGTGGAGGGGCTGCGGGCTGGGTAGCCAGTGCAGTTGCATAGGTATCACGTGCATAGGTATTTATGAACCGATTTGAAAAAATCTTTTTTTTTATCTGAAAGGGTATGCTTCCAGATTGGCCCCATAATTTTTTTAACAAAATCGGTTCAGTAATTTGGCAATTAAATAAGAATAACTCGAAAAAAACATGACATGCTTTCTTCTTCCACTCACTCCTATCATTCGTCAACTCTGAATATACTCCTCAGAAAGATTTGATTATTTGTTTGTTTGCATTGAATAGGTTTCGAAACTACTGGACCGATTTGAAAAATTCTATCACCGTTGGGAAGCTACACTATCCCCGGGCGACATAGATTATATTAAATTTGCAAAAGAAATAACGATCCTTACTAAAACTCCAAATAACCCAAGGTGAAAAAGATGACCTAAAAAAATTTAAAATTTTTGTAAAATACCCGAGTTCTGAGGTAGCAAATATAAAAAAAAACAGAACCGACTTAATAAAAAGGAGAAGGTTCTCAATTCGGAAAAACATAGCACCACTTTCAACAGTCGGATAAAACGAGGTGTCAAGTAACACTGGTCGGGAATAACATTAAGGGGTGTTGTTTGAGTGGTAAAGGATCATTGGTACGTGTTAAAGAATACTTTTTATTTGTAGGTGGGTAAGGTCAATGAACTACGTAGTGCAAGAAGATCAGACAGAAACTAAAGGGTTTTTTGCAACAAAGGTATTGCAAATTGTAAGGAAAATAAAAACCGACTCCAATTTGATTACCTTACAGGTTCATCATCAGATGAATGAATGACTGAATGAATGAAATATTTATTTGACTTATTTAGGTAACACAGTTAACATTTCTAGGTACGCCAGTCAGATTATCTGGTCAGGTACGCTGGTCACGTGGTGCGATTCAAACAGCTTAGTTCTAAATCTTACCAAGACAAAAACTCTTGTATTAGGATCGAAACATCAAATTAGTAAAATCATTCTGGCTGATCCAAAGGTGCAAATCGATGGAATTGTCGTAGAGCGGGTTACAGAGGTCCGTAATCTGGGACTGTTAATGGATGGCTCATTACACTTTGAAAACTATGTCCTTCAAACCGTTCGTAATTGTTTTTATAGGTTATCAGTTTTGTATCGAGTACGCGAATATCTCAACACTGAATTGCGAATCACTTTGTGTGAATCTCTTATTCTTTCTAAATTAAATTATGTTGACAATGTGTTTGGCGAATGCTTGTTAGCCCGTTCCAGGAAACTGGTTCAGCGTGTGCAAAATGCGTGTGTTCGTTTTTGTTTTCCGATCCCGCCAAGAGCCCACATTTCTCCATATATCAATAGTCACAGTCAGTCAATGATTTCATGTTTAAAACATGAAATCACGCCGCGCTTTTCATTTTGCAACTCTTTTGTTTGGTATAATAAAAAGCCAAGTACCAAAGTACCTGTATGAGAAACTTGACTTTTCTGCCCGTATTGTCCGTTTAGCTACTCGCTTGATTTGTCCGCGCCATCGAACGACCGCATTTCGCGGCAGCTTTCGGTATGCTGCTACGAAATGCTGGAACAATATACCTCCCCCAATTAGAAATAAAGATTCAGTTTATTCATTTAAAAGCTCTCTCAAAAAATACCTATTAGATTTACAAAATATATCTGCTCAATAAGTGGTCGTTCTTCACCTAATGTTAGTTTTAACTTGTTATTTTATAGATTTTGTATTTGGAATGTGTTATTTGTGTTTTCTCTAGTTGTATCTGATTATGTTTTCTGTTTTGTTTTTGTTTAATTTATGTTTTTAAAAAAGAGAAGTTATGATTTTAGTTAATGCCAGTATTATGAATTATATATTAGATTAGGCACATAATAGCTATTAGATTAAGTTTCTTGTAAAACAGAGCGCGTGTCGCAGAGGCTGTACGCCACTTCACTCCAGGCACTCCTGAAAACCAGCGCTAAAGGAGCCACCGTGCACCTTTAGCATTTGCTGAGCGAGTACCCTTTTTACGCATCTTTCTTTATAATTTAATGTTTATTTCATTGTATCTTTGTGTGTGTTTTTGCGTAAAATCAATAATTTCTATTTCTATTTCTATTTCTATTATAATATGTTAGTGCCTATAGTAATGAATTTACATGTGATTAATATTATTGTATCTAAACTAACCAACTAGCTACATGATGGTAGATGGTGATAGATGGTGATGATGATGATGGCAGTTCATTGGGACTGTTCTGTTGATAGTAAACACTGAAAAGTCACAAGAAAGCAAAATACGCAATGTCGTGTACGTGGATAACGTGTTTCTTTCAGCTATTCTTATTTAACTGCTAAACTGAACCGATTTTAATAAAATTTATATGAGACCACCTCTGAAATATGATCTACCGAACAAAAAAAGAACCATCAAAATCGATTCATAATTGGCGGAATTATTGTGGAACATATACATACAATAAAACAGTCTAATGTCTTCTTTGAAGTTGGTTAAAAAATGGCCCCTGATGCTGTATAAAGGTACGAGTTGGCAGCGGGCGACATGAGGCGGCGGCGGACGACGTGTCGTGGCGACACTACTGGTTTCTATGTATTTCTATAAAATTCCCTCCGTAGTTAGCGACACTAAGCTAGCGACGCGTCGTCGAGCGACAGACGTCAGTTTCATAGAAATACATAGAAAATGACGTAACGACGTGTCGTGGCGACATGAAGCGACGACACGTCGTCTGCTGCCACTTCACGTCGCCCGCTTCCAACTACACAAGTCTATGCTAAAACTAAAATAAGCGAAGATAGTTGTAAGGAGGGCCTGATAGGGTCTTCCAGCTATGCAATTAACTAGTCTTCAAGCCAATCTCAGAGGTATCAGAGCAAACTGTAGGAGCAAACGTTCATGGTGTATCTTGCTTGAATTATTCTATTAGATAATTAGACACGCATCACAGCTCAGTTGGTAGTAGCTCTGCCTTCCGTGCTGTGGGTCGTGGGTTCGATCCCCACCGAGAATAAAAAATTGTGTGTGGCAAACATAGATGTTTGTTCTACGTCTGGGTGTTACTATGTATTATAAGTACCTATGTATTAACAAAAAAAATGTAAATAAGTATTCTATTCGCAATCTAGTTCCCATAGTACAAGTTTTGCTTAGTTTGGGACTAGAGAGCGTTGTGTGATATGTCCAAGAATATTTATTTATTATTTAAAATAAATAAATAAATATTCATGGACACTTAACACAACCTCTTCTAGTTCCAAAGCAAAGCTTGTACGATGGAAACTAGATGGCTGATAGAATACATACATGTTTTTTTTTGTAAATACATACTTATAATAATACATAGAAACATCCAGACACAGAACAAACATCTATGTTTACAACACACAAATGTTATAATTTATGAAGTAACCATTAATACATACCTATAATAGGGTAAGTAAGTTAGCTTATATGAGTCAGAGGCCATTTTTTACCCCTATACGAACGGGACGCTGTGGTGGCTGGTAGGTACATGTTTATATGCAGTAGGCTTGTAGTACTATACCATCCTCTCAGCCTAGTCAGCCATATCCATAGGAAAGACAACGTCAATACGTGCGGAGCTGACTACGCCAAGGGTTTATATAAACCAGTTCAATTCATGCCAACGTGTGAACGCGTCGCAAGCGCTTGCCGCAGGTGCCCTCCAACTTCTCTCCCACGAAAGCCTTAATTTGGGTGCGAGGAGCCCCAGTACGCCGAGAGATGTCATGCCTGGACATCTCCTTCCCCCTAATAGGGATCACAGAAGGGTCTGCCTAAGGCGGACTATCACTGACAGGGCCGCGGTCGAATCCAACCAGGACCCCGTGACCTTGTCAAGTGCTGGTGTGGAGTTAAACGTGTCGTCTGATGACGAGTGGTTTGACGACGCACTAGCGCTGAGGTGATTGAGGGAAGATCGATGGGTTTTTAGTCGGTAGGGCGCCACTAGCTAATGTCTCATTAGCATTAGTTAGTGAGTGAGGAGTCCGACATACCCCTTCTCTGGCTCTCCTCGGGTCGAAAGGGATGCGTAAAGCATTTTCCCATCGTAAAAAAAAAAAAAAAGGCGCCCTTTGATCTGTGTCCAAAAACCGACACTAGACCGGATCGGATACAAGGGTCCACAAGCTCACGCAAGCCAAGCGAAACACCCTCTTTACACGCTTGTGCTTGTGGACGCTGGTCAAGCCTTGGCAAGCATGGAAACGCACCATAAGGAGCTGACTAAGCCAACAGCTACTACCGACTAAGTCATGACGCCTGCGTATTTCTACTCCGTGTGGGCCAGGATTTAGCAAGAGCTTAATAGAATTAAAAATGCAATTTTGATCACTTTAGTCTGCTGCCTCTAATCCGACGAGGGTGTAGAGTCGGACCGCGCTAGCTCTGCCATGAATTTTTAAGAAAGGAGCATCTTTACTTTATACCTACTTTATCTTTAACATAATCTTTATCTTAGCAAGCCAGTTCGTATGAGCAAAGTGGCCAACTCTGGTGTAGGAGTCTAGGCCGCCTTAAGGCTCCCGTCATGGCTTAACGACTGCTAGAGTCGGGACAGTTTAAGGCGGGGTTATTCGAAACTTTTAGGTTTTTAACAACTGTATCTCTACTGAAGTGCAAAAGTTGCACGAAAATAAAATATTTTATTAAAATTTAACATATATCATAGAGCTTTGTAAAGATAGAAACATGAATAATAATAATTTTTTCGATAAAAAATAATCGTAAAGATGACACTAAATCGATATTTCAAACGGTTCATACTACGATGTTTCTTCTTGAAATCATGTCAAAGTTATTTCAAAAGATAGGGCTTATTATTTACTAGGGAACTGTAAAAAAAATAAAAAAAAATTTAGTTATTATTCATGTCTGTGAAAGAAAACTATCAAAATCTATACGTTCAGCCCGTTCAGGCGCTCGCGCCTTGCTAGCTCGCTCGCGCCCAGTGCCCGTCTAGACGTCTTCGTCCTAAACTTCTTGGATAACCTCGCCTTAACGTGCCTTCCGAAGCACAGAAGCGCTCAGATGTGAATGCCACTAGCGGTCCCCTATTACAGTTACAGTAGGTTTTTAGACTTTTGTGGGACAGAATGTTCTGAAACCGTTTTGGCAGTATAGTCGGAGCATCCGCCTATAAGTTTTCAAATAATGTTACATTTTATGTAATGCAGACTTAGCTGGGTCTAACTCTACCTGGTAAATAGGTGTCTAGTGTAAAGTAACCTCAAATTAGGAGCAGGTGTTACTACTAAGGACTTTAAAAGGCTTTAAGTTAAATTATAAAAGTCCTAAGGCGTCTAACTTCTTATTACTTTGCATTTTAAGTAATACTTAAAATTAGTTTTAGTACTATTAAGACAATGTTTTTTTTTTATTAATATGATGGTTTTTGGAACTTCATTCAGGTCCGGAACCCTAAAGAATCTAGCAAAGGTACTCAAATTAAAAAATCCTAATAGATAAAACCTTTTTTTTATATTTACACAATAAAACTTATAGTCAATATGACAGTAGGTACAATTCATTATTCATGACAGCAACAAAAATATAACAAAGAAACTCACCAAATCGCAATGTTTACAAAAAATGCCCAAAAAATATCAAAAACTATGAGCTAATTACAAAATCATCAGATTATCTTCACAAAATTCTCACCATGTTTTCTTTACCAAATAAATCGATTACAATACCTACAAAGTTAATATGAAGTCAAATAGAAAATGTTCTATGTAACTGTCCGGCAATAAGCACGAAAACACCACGCAAAGAAAATGTACAAGGATGATGATGGTTAGTCTTTTTTCCACTGCTCTGTAGCTTAGGACGTTGCTACGCTGCTGCTACGCCGCTTCTACGCCACTGCTACGCTACAGCACTGCTACGGTGCGCTGTGTCCCGACGCAATTACTACGTTACAGCTACGCCATTACTACGTTACAGCTACGCCATTACTACGGTTCAGCTACGCGTCTGCTACGCTACAGCACAAAATAATATTATACTATTAGCTACATCTAAGGTGTCTCCCTAAGACTGCTACGCTGCAGCTACTCCACTGCTACGTTACAGCTACGCCACTGCTACGCTGCAGCGACGCAACAGCTACGGCGTCCCGACGCGATCAATACAGCAACGCCGCTGCTACGTTGTCCCATTGCGGCTATTACGCTGCGTGGTACTCAGTTATAAAGCGGCCAACTACGAGACCTTAAGTAGTCACCTACTTACCAACTTACCTACTTTTGTTTATGTTGTCTTTTAATTAACCTATTTCATCCCACTGCTGGGCAAAGGTCTCCCCCAACATCTTCCACTTTTCTCTCTCCCGGGCCTGCTCCCACTAACTCCTATATACAGTTGCTATGTTGTCTTAAAAACCTGTTATTCTAGAGCAAGAAGATACCACCACCATCGCGGCCACCCGCTACCCCTGCATGCCATCGCTGGTCGCGCTGCAGCAGATGAGGAACCGGCTGCATCTCGCGTACGTTGGTAAGAAGCTGATGAAGTGGACCGCGCAGGCTACAGGTCGCGAGATGCGGAAGCTAGCATGGGAGTTGGCACAGTAAGTGTTATCAGATAGTCCCTATCAAACGTAATTTTTAGTAACTCTTGCTTCTTCTGAAAGAGTTTGAAGCGCTCGTGCCAATCTTAACCGATAATCTAAGGTAAGCAACGTTCTGTGCGGTCACTATTTAGATGGGTGACCGTTAGTGGCATTTACATCTGTGCGCTTCCGTGCTTCGGAGGGCACGTTAAACTGTCGGTCCCGGCTCTAGCAGTCGTTAAGCCACGACGGAGGCCTTAAGGCGGCCTAAAAACTCGCTCATTGTTGGCAACTAACTTGTACGAGCTTGCTTCCTTACTATCAAACGTCAAACAAGTTTTCGCTCGCACTTTTCAAAATTTCTGTAAATCACTGAACGAAAAATCGCAACAAATAACAATGTTGTGTGAAATTTATAATAATTTTGACAGGCGTCACATCTCAGTTGGTATGAGCTCTGCCTTCCGTGCTGTGGGTCGTGGGTTCGATCACCATTAAGAACGAACATTTGTGTGTGACAAACATAGATGTTTGTTCTATGTCTGGGTGTTACTATGTATTATAAGTACCCATGGTGTGTTTACAAAAAAAAAAAATATAAGCATTCTATCAAGAGTCTGGTAAAGCAAGCTCGTATGAGTTAGTGGCCAACTCTGGTGACGGAGTTTTTAGGCCGCCTTAAGGCCTCCGTCGTGGCTTAACGACTGCTAGAGCCGGGACCGACAGTTTAACGTGCCCTCCGAAGCACGGAAGCGCTCAGATGTAAATGCCACTAACGGTCATCCATCCAAATAGTGACCGCACAGAACGTCGCTTAACATAGATAATCAAGTTAGTCTAAGGAGTCTGGTCATAGCTCTGTTTAGTTTGAGACTGGAAGCTGCAGTGTAAAATGTCCATGAATATTTATTTATTTTTTCTTCCTTCTTCTAGGACCTGCGACAACTTCGGTGATGACGTGTGTGACGCGTTCATCCTGCTAGCGCGGGCGCGGTATTTCTACCCCAACCTCAACAACATGGTGTTGGAACACATCGGGCATGAGGTGAGCTGGTTACTGTCATTTTTTGACTCAAGGCAATTCCTCCAAACCAGGCTCTTTTTCCCTATGTTAAGATGATATTTACTTCTTCTTTTTTAATATAGAAAAAAGAAAACTCTTTTGAAGCTGACTTAGAATCAACGCACAGCCGAACTATAAGTCCTAGAGGTATGAAATTTGGAGGGCAGTATCCTTATATAGTGTAGGGGTGCACTAAGAAAGGAATTTTGGAAAGTCGCTCCCTAAAGTGTCTAAAATTACGATCAAAGATTTTATCCAATTAATGAGTATGCTGCGACGGCTAGTAACCTATTATCTAAGCAAGTAGAAAGTTACCGAAAAGTCATGATACTGACTTAATTCTGATTGGTTCTAGCGATTTCGATATTCTGATCAGAAATGATTGTTATAAAAAATAACTTGTATGCTAAAAGTTGACTTAAGTGATGGCGATTCAAACACGTCTTGAAAATTTTAAGTAAATATCTCTAGGTATGTATATTCGCATAATGTTCGAAACTTATGACTCACTGACGCATACCGTCTATGTAAGTATTTGTACACTATTTAGATAATAAAATAAAATCTCTAATTTCGTCGTTGTAATGTATGGCCTTCGTGGCGCAATTGGTTAGCGCGTTCGGCTGTTAACCGAAAGGTTGGTGGTTCGAGTCCACCCGGGGGCGCATTTTTGCATTTTATAAAAATTAAAAAATTAAACAATGAGAATGATACATGGTAGGTACAAACGTGAATGTGATTGATAATCGAACGCAGTGAAAAAATCGAGATTAAATTGATTTTATTATTGGAATTATTTGCGTTTCTAAAGTGTGAAAAATAATCCAATTCATTCAATCATAAAAAAAATCATTATTGTTTACGCGTGGCTATGCTTCCTTCAATCTTCACCGATTATCTAAGTTAAGCGACGTTCTGCGCGGTCACAATTTGGATGGGTGACCGTTAGTGGTATTTATATCTGCGCTTCCGTGCTTCGGAGGGCACGTTAAACTGTCCCGGCTCTAGCAGTGGTTAAGCCATGACTGAGGCCTTAAGGCGGCCTAGAAACTCCGCCACCAGAGTTGGCCACTAACTCATACTTGCTTGCTTGCTTATTATTGTTTACTAGCTGATACCCGTGACTTCGTACGCGTGCAAAACTTTCCACCAAAATATCTATCAACCAACATACGATGAACCTCGTCTCAAAGGCAGCTTTTGGTTTAGGGAGGTCAAGCTGTATCTAAGAATCCACGTCTTTAATTTAAATAAAATATAGCCATGTTTCAATCCGGAAAAAGGGCTTCCGAATGGTATAAGTTTCATTGAAATTGGTCCAGTAGTTTATGCGTGATGCGCGAACAAACAAACAGATAAAGAGACAAACTCGATTTTCGGAATCAGAATCGTTTATTTAGTAGATCTGCATATTTCGTTTATCCATAATAATATCTTTAGTTTTAGTTTTTGTCTCTTTTACAGTTTTATAATTATTGTTTACGGTACAGATTGATAATTAAGTAAATTTTTATTGCCCACTTATTCCAATACCTCAATACAAGCTAGGGCCTCTCCAAAGCTATTCAAAGGTCACTGACCTAACGCAGGGTGACCAAAAGAGGGAAGTGAGATATTTAACTATTTTCATGGTTTCTTATTTATGCGTTAGGCAACCTTTTTTTTAAAAATTATATTTGTTTTTCATTTATTAATTTGACAAAAAATGGCCTTGGTCTAGTTTGTTTTGTATTTATGCATGTGATAATGTGGCCTTCGTGGCGCAATTGGTTAGCGCGTTCGGCTGTTAACCGAAAGGTTGGTGGTTCGAGTCCACCCGGGGGCGCAATTTTGCTCTATTTAGAGCGATATTTTTACTACTTTATAAAAATAGTACATAGTGCTTTATACTACACCTACGAGGAAAATAAAAAACTAAAACTGAATCCTCAAACAACACACAAATTGATAATGGCGCCAATGGCGTCTGCAATTTTCACATGTTCTTTTTTCAAATTGTTTATCCTGCCGCCGCCGCAGGGTCGCACTGCCAGCCCGACACCATCCAACACACAGCTAGTGGCCAGTGTCATTTTGCGAACTTGGAGATAAAAACTCACTGTAAAAACTTTTTGGCTTTTGATATTTAGGTTAGGTACCGGCGCATAGTCAAAATTAAAAGTACTTTCTACCGTAAATTTGATAAAGTATCAAGGTACTTTCCAAGCAGGTGTAGTATAAAATCGTATTTCTTTTTAGTTCCCTATTTTTAATAAGTATTACATTTTGGATAAATAGTATTAAACAATATTTGAGTTATAAATTCCAGTTTCGGATTATCAGTATCTCGTCAAACTGGGATAAAACACTGCTTTCAATTTTTTAAATATTTATTATTATTTTACCTACTGTTTAGTTTTAGAATCAAACTGTAATAGATTAATTATAATAATTTATATTATTTAGATTGATATGATAAAATAATATTTGAATTATTCTAGTTTCGGACTATCGGTATCTCGTCCCACTGGGACAAAACACTATCCCTTAAGTACCTTTAAATTTTATAAATACGCATTTCTATTACTGTTAAGCTTATTTGGGATCAATTAATTAGGTGTTGTTTCGTCCCAGTGGGACGAGAGACCGGTAGTCCGAAACTAGAATAATTCGAATATTGATCACTAAAATAATATATTTTCAATTACCTATTAATATTTTAAATTATCAATGGATAGCTTTAATGGGGCGAGATTAGTTGTGTGAAATGTTTGCTACTAATAGGTACATATTCATATTTTTTTATACAAAAAGATGCGCCCCCGGGTGGACTCGAACCACCAACCTTTCGGTTAACAGCCGAACGCGCTAACCAATTGCGCCACGAAGGCCACACTATCGAACGCAAAAATATGTAACAAAGTAGACGAAGGCCAATTTTTGTCAAATTAACTAATTAGATATCATTTTAAATAATAATATTATTTAGTAGGTAATTTTATTTCGCAAACATGGGATTAAAAAGAAATATTTTCACTTTGTTTAATGATTATTGAGATAGCACAGTGAGGGGTTAAAAATAGCCTTGTGTGGGTAAAGAAAACTGTGAAAGTTTTAGATAAATAAAAAAATGGTGCCCGCCAAAAAATACTAAACTGATAAATCGACTTTGTGCTTTAGACTGAACAAAAAACAAAAAATATATTTTAAAATATACAAAAATGCGCCCCCGGGTGGACTCGAACCACCAACCTTTCGGTTAACAGCCGAACGCGCTAACCAATTGCGCCACGAAGGCCATGTGTTACACCGACGAAATTACAAATCACCTCACACAAGCGGTACAAACGTAGATATTCTGTGACGCGCGTGTGATGTCATGTCTGATAACGTGTTCATAGATTTTTCGAGGTTTGAATATAATTACGCTTTATCTTGCGAGAGTATTTTTAAGTGATTATTACTATTCATGTAGATAACCCACGGAATTACTTAATCGAAATCGCTTGATAAATATTTAGTTATTATTCTTGTGTAATAATATTTTGTAATATTAAGGACTTGGTAAATCAGGGTTTCGACAAAATAATTACGCAAAATTGTAGTTCTGTAAATATTTTTTTAAGACATTCAGCATCGAAAGTTGATGACAAGTACATATAAATAAAAAAAAACTACTTACAACAAACATATAGTATGTTAACCACATATTATATATTTTGTATGTAAGTGGCTAATAAAACTCTTTTGAAGCTGACTGACAATCAACGCACAGCCTAAACCGTAAGTCCTAGAGGTATGAAATTTGGAGGGTAGTATTCTTATTATAGTGTAGGGGTGCACTAAGAAAGGAATTAAAAAAAAAAAAATTAAAAAAATTAAATTTTAAATTTTAAATTTTGAAAAGTCGCACCCTTAACAGGTCTAAAATTAGGATTAAAGATTTAACCAAATAATGCGTATGCTGCTACCACGCAGAGCCGCGGGCGACAGCCAGTACAAAATATATTTGTTCTGGTAGGTATTGGTGTTGTGACAGTGGTATTTTGAAACAAGCATTTTGTAAAACGTCTATGAATATATTTCATACACTGTACTAGAAATTAATAGTCATAAAATATTGTTTTTGATAGAAAAAGGCTGTAAATAAACAATACCTCTTTATTACGCAGTTGGTTAAATATTTTCTATTGTCCACAGGCCAACATTACTGTCGAATCTAAAACTAAATCAATTTCTGGAGTCAAAGTTCTGCACCTGGAGATTCTGAATGTAAGTTTTTACATTTTTGAAAAAAAAAAAAAAGTTTAACCTGCATGATTTTTTTTTACAAAAAACATCCCACGTTTTACAGAAGTCAAAACGATTTTTTTTTTTCAAAAATGACATTTAAATTGTGTAGTACAAACAAATGTTTACAAATGCGTAAAAACTATTTTAATCAAATTCCTCATTATGTAACAAAAATGTCTTGTACTTTTTTTACATGACATGAATATGAAATTTTATTTTTAGAATAAAAACGACGCGAATAAAAACAATTTACAAAAATGTCTACTAGATTATTTTTACAAAAAAGACACACTCTCTCTCTTCCCGACTATTGGTCCCACATTGTGGTGGGGTCAGCCTTCCTCACATTCTTCCTCCACTTCGCCCTATCCATTACGTCGTCATCGGAAACATTGCATTCCTTCATGTCGCGGTTTAACACAAGACACTATTTCAATAAAAAAATATATGCTTCTCTTTAATTACAGACCGGTGTAGATACATACCAGCATCTGGGTATAGAGAAAGGCGGGCAGGCTATCTTGGAGGCTAAGCAGGCCTGGAGGGAGATTCTCAAACGTGTGATCCTAATTCTGGAACAGAGGACCAGCTTCGAGCAAGTTGACATTGCACATAGAAGTGCTACCAAGTAAGTGAATGAATGAATGAATGATGAATTGCTTTTGGTAGATATCAAATGTCATTGTCAAAGTTTTACACGAAAATTGCGTTGCAAAGGTTAAAATTAAAAAGAAGAGAGTGTTTTTTTTAGTTTTTCTTTTTAAAATTACATAATAATATGAGTACAAAAATGGGTAAAGAAAAAACAGAAAAAATAAATATTTTTTGGATTTGTTTAGATTAAAATCTGAAGTAACTCAGTTGCTGCAGCTGAGTGTACCTAACTCTGGTTAACAAACTATTTTATTTTATACTTAATCGTAATCTTGAATAAGTAATTTTAAAAATATTACTTAGCACTGGAAAATAATGGGAACTGGATAGAAACTAATGAAATATCAGTACATATAGGTAAATTTTGTTTTACCTATTTAAAACACTCCTAAAAATAATTGATATCTCTACAATAGTATAAAAGTCAACGCAAAAAAAGAAAAACAAGTTTGTTATGGCTCTGTAGAATAATACCGGTTTTCGTAATTAGAATCTTTGACGTCATGTAACTTCAATGATCAGTGTTGGTAAAGGAATTGGTGAATAATTTCGACATGGAGATCACAGGGGGCGTAGCTCAGATGGTAGAGCGCTCGCTTAGCATGCGAGAGGTACCGGGATCGATACCCGGCGCCTCCAAACTTTTGAAATTTTATTTTTGTCTTCGTTTTGAGTAAATAAATCATAATAGTTCCTAGCTTATTTTGTTTTGAGAAATGATAATTTTACAATGGAAGTAAATTTTCTACATTTTTAAATATTTTCTTTTTATGATAATTGAATAAAATGGAAGTAAGAACTTAATTTTGACAATGACATTTTTGGTACCTATTATAAAAGTTGTTTTGTACATTGCAAATGTAACAAGATTATTCATGAATTTCTAAAATAAATAAAATAAAATCATGTTATAATTGCAATATTTTTTTGTATTTCAAAATGGTTACTTTAATCGAGACTCAATAATGTTTTTATTTAAAATTGCAAAAATGCAAATTCAAACTTTTCTCGATTTTATTTAAACATTTTAAAATATCTTCATTTAACTTTTATTTTGTAGAGATAATTGCATCTAAAACTGCACTCCCTACTTCAAATTACAATATTATTTATTCCTATATACACAAGGATCATTTAAAAAAAAAAAAAAAACATCAACATCAACGAAATCTGGAGGGGAGATCAGGCTTAGACCCAGTTGTCAATTAGACTTAATTTCATCCTATACGCTGACGTCGATCACTGATCGTCGGTCGAAAGCGTACAAACACTAATTATTCTATGAGGCACCGCACTAGTCTGTATACTGATCTACTGCTCAAGCACTGATCCGGACTGAAGCATAGATGTTTACATGAATATGACCGTTGAAATTTATGCTTGAGTAATGATTTCACTATCAGTATCTCTATCACGGACGAATCTGTCAGTCGCCGCGTTAGCGTATTCGAGTTATATTGCGCGTCAATGCCAACTCGACTGCCAACCGTTGTAGTGTCGCCGCGCAGTGTATCTCGGATACGCTAGCGTTACGATATGTTTGCGATTGTCACATTTATTCGTGATCAAGACATACCTTCGGGCATACGACAGTGAAATGGGACGTTTCTCAAACAAATTACGATCGACGACCGAGATTTACGATCGACGTCAGCGTAAATTTCTATCTAAAAGTCCCATTTACATGACTCCTACAAGTTTTTCGCTTGTTGCATACAATTAAATTGAAGCAATAAATAACTTGCATAATATTATGGTCTAAATCTAAACAATAAGTAGATAAAATTCTTTATCTGTTATACAAGTTTTGTTTCAAATCTTTTCTTGGTGTAAACAGCACATGCAAGCAATTCTTGTATACTTTATTCTCGTGTAAACAGTTGCTTACAATTTGTTGTACGTCAATTATTGCGCTTCGTTTATTGCATTTAATTATTACCTACTCTTTAATGTACAAGGAAATGACATCATGTAAATGGGTCTTTACGGTCAGTTTTTATATTCAGTCATGCAAAAGGTAAATTAGCAAAACCAATGATTATGAATATTGAAAATGACCGTTAGTTAGTCGTGTAAAAATACCCCATAATTGAGGCCACGCTGCTGATGAACTCACCCTTCCAAATCTAAGGACTGGACGGGAATGACAAAAAAAAATATTTGTAGGCGATTCAATAAACAAACTTAGTTGTTTCTATTTTACTGTCGAAATGAACATCAGAATCTAAGGTTTTATTTTTTAATTGAGATAATATTTATGTTTGTAGGTACTTTACGATTTTCGATTACGATAAAAAACAAGTTTCTCATTTTATCGTCTCTAATAATGGTCATCTGATATTTTTTATTTTTAAATTTAGACAATGTTTTTTTATATCAATACAATTTTCATAACTTATTGGGGTAAGCATTATTAGAATATTCGAATATCCAAAAATCGAGTTTGTCTGTTTATCTGTTTGTTTCTTCGCGGATCACGCCTTAACTACTGGACCAATTTCAACGAAACATATACCATTCGAAAGCCCTTTTTCCGGATTGAAACATTAGGCTATATTTTATTGAAATCAAAGACGTGGATTCTTAGATACAGCTTGAACTCTCTAAACCAAAAGCAACCATTTGCTACGAGGTTCATCGTATGCTGGTGACAGATATTTTTGTGGAATGTTTCGCACGTGTACGAAGTCGCGGGTATCAGCTGGTATTATACAAGTCGACACGCTTTTTTAAACTAGGCTAATACAATTAAGTATAATGGTGATTTATTCACAAAGAAATTATGACTTATACAATATTTATAATAAAATACACATAAAAAAGCTGAGATATCGTTGCGAACTATAGACGATTAAAAAATTATGAGATTCCAATTACTGTCAAAATGCTATTGTATCTAATACCTAGACCTAATACCAAGGTAGAATTCAAATTCACTATGATTGAAATAGGTACTTGTGTAAAAAGTATATAAGAATTTGTACTTTATTCATAACACAATAGAGTTCATCGTCAGTGAGGCTTTGACAAACGACAGATCAGAAAAAGAAGATAATTCAACCAAGAGTATGATAGAGTTATAAAAATATAGACCCGTGCAGTCCTAGATAGAAGGATTGAGATATTCGCAGCGAGGCAATTAACAAAGGTTTATTTAGTGGAACACTAAAATCTATGACAAAACTTGTCAACAGGAAAATGAATGTACTGGCGAAAGTAGTTATTCCGAAGTCAGTTCTATCAATACAGTACATACTCGATGTACTTGAAGAACTAGAAAGAGAGGACTTTTACAGGCTCAAAAAGGTTTTAAAGAATAAAAGGAAGAAGGGAGACAAATGTAATCATAAAGAACTGACTGCAACATGTCCAGTATGTCAAAGAATAATAGCAGAACAGAAAAAAAAGAAAGAAACGTGTATTATCTGTGGTGCTATTCTACATACTGAAGAAGTTATAGATGTGATAGAACCAATACGTGACGAAATAGAAGAAAATGAAAGAAAGTTGAAAGAGTTTAAAGCTCAAATTGGTGAAATTGTTGAAATGGCTAAAGAAATAGAAGGAGGTTTAATTTCCGTAAGTGTTGAAGAGTTCTTAAAGACTGCACAAGATTTGAAAGAGAAACTGGAAGAGAAAAGTGAAATCGAAGAGTTGGAATCGATACCATCCGATACTCCTTTAGAAAAATTATGTGACGCTTGTAAAATAAGATTTGAAAATGAACAAGCACTTAAAAATATTCCAAAAGAAAAAGAAAAGTCTTTGCTCAAAGAATCAGTTATATCAGAGAAACTATTAAACGAGAGTAATGTTTGCGAAGTACAAGCAAAAATGGAAACTGATTTAGAATTAGGCACATTCGAAACTGAGATCCAAGAAATAACGCAAGTTATTAGAGTCAGGAATGAAGATGGTTCGGTGACGGAAGAAAAGAAAGTCATCAGAATCAAAAGAGAAATAAGAGCTCCTGTTAAACCTAACGCAATGTCTTTACTAAACGAATCAAATGGACGAGCTATAACTATGAACCAGCTTTCTGCAGTGTCAAATAAATCTACCCCATTTTCTGATTCTAAAACAGTTGGTGCTGTAATGGTAAAAAAGTCTAAAGTAATACAAATACATAAAGCCCAATCTGAAATCATGGAATGCTCACGACCAATGGCGGACCCAATAGTTAAAAGTTACTTATCAACAATGAGTTTTATGACTCTAGAATCCAGTAACGCTAATTTCAGCTTTTTAAATAGTGCTGAATCCTTGTCTGTTGATAAAATAAGGGAATTGACGGCATCAAGTACTAATTTTGAAGAAATACTAAGGTTATTTGAATTACACACTCAAACCGACAAAGTTATCACACCTGCAAATATAGAACTTCATGAAAATATTCGGCTAACGGAATCTGAGAGGAATTTGATATCCCAAATTACTGATAATACTCGAAAAATGAGATCAAAATCTAATAATAATGTAAAAAAAGAAATGAAAAAGAAACTTAAAAAAACTTCTTCACTTAGTAATAGAAGAAACGATGACGATGAAAGTGAATCCTATGAAAGTTGATGTATCAAATTATTTAAAAGTTTGTACGATACTAAGTCCAAAGTCCTTAGAAGTAAGAAGGTGGTTTGCGGCAGCAGATAAGTTAGTAAAAATTACAAAACCTAAATTTTCTCTAGGCGCCAAAATATTTTGAAGAAGCATTTCATTCCAAAAACTCAAATTACAATACAGTATATTATTTACGGATTAGAAGAAATCGAAAGAGAGGATATCTACCGAATTAAACTGATTCAAAACAAAAAGTTAAGAAAACAAAAAAAGATGGATCCTAAAAAACTTGAGACGCATAAAGAACAAAAACTCTGCCCAATATGCAATCAAACGATTTACCTTAAAACGGCCATTGAAGACGAACAAGGAGAACCTCCGCCTAGAAGGCGAGACAGAATGTCTTCTCAGTCACATCAAATGACAGATGTTTTAAAACTTTTATCAATTGGTGAAACCAGTACAGAAACGAAAATAGGCGAACTTAAAAACCAACTTAACGACGTTATTAAGCAGAGTAAAATGTTTTTAGAAAAAGGTGTTAGCTCTGTTAATGTGAAAGATTTTCTGGAAGCTTGTGAACAGGTTAAAGGTCGTATTGAAACTTTTTTCAAAACTACGGAACTTGACGATCGATTGAAGAATAGGCTAAATAATCTAAAAAGTCATTTACATGAAGTCATGGAAATTACCAAAGAGTTTAGGAACGACACATTTTTATCGCCCAGTGTTGAAAACTTTGCTAGAATTTGCGAAGAAGTGGATAATAAAATTAATATTTACATGAAAAGAGTGGAATCTCAACCAGTTACTGACGTGGCCAAATCTAATTTATATGATTTCAAAAACCAAATCAAAGATGTTGTGAAATTGACTGAAAAATACAAAGAAGATGGTCTGCTTAAGCCAAGCGTTGAAAAGTTTCTCCAGTCATGTGAAGTGGTAAAATCTAAAATTGATCTTTATACTAAAGAAACGATCGATGATGATTATGGAAATAAACTAGACCATTTAAAAAAGCATCTAACAAAGTTAGAAGTTACAGCAATAGACGTGAAACAGGAAGGTTTGACTTCACCTAGCCTAGAAAACTTTTTGAAGTCTTGTAAAGAGTTTAAGGAAAAGATAGATGGCTACAAAAAGAGAGGTAAGAAGCCTCTTAATGAAGGCGGATTGCACAAACTAGTTAGTCAGCTAGAAGAAACGATAAACCTTAGCAAAGAAGCGAAAAAATCTGGTCTTATTTCAGAAAGTGTTGACGAATTCATAAAATCTTGTGAAGACATAAAAATAAAAATTGAAGACAAGGAAAAATTTTCACAATTTCAACAACCAAAAGTACTTGATGAATTAAAATACAGTATTGACGATGTAACTAAAATGGTTAACAAATGTCAAGCTCAAAGTTGCGTTACCAATAGCGTAGAAAACTTCATAAAATCACTGGAAATGACAAAAGCTAAAATTAACCCTAGCAAGAGACCAAAAGATTCAGAATTCAGAATAATACACCCTGCGTGTAGTCAAGGTTGCACTTGTGACGATACAGGTATTTCGGATGATAGATATGAAGAGCAAATACTTAATAGTTCTTTTGCAAACAGCTCCTTCATTCTGCCACCTTGTGGAGGTTGCCAAGGAATAACAAAAGAACCAATCGAGGTATCAAAAACTTTAACCAATTCATGCTGTACAAGCCCAACTGAAGAATGGCCTGAATGTGTTTCTCAAGATTTCTCTGATGATGTTACTTCTGGACCTTGTGACGTATGCAAATGGCACATGGAAGAAGAAAAAGAAGCTATTGAAGCAACAAAACCAACCGAATCAACACCTGTAGACAGCACCTTAGGCTACTTCGAAAAGAAAGTAAGAAAAATAACTAAAGTGACACGAACACAGAACAACGATGGAACGATACGAGAAGAGAAAGAGACTATAACGATTAGAAAAATGAGGTACGATCCGACTGAAACGTCATTACGTAATGACGATGACTATGAAGGTCCTGCATCAGATGACACTTTAGTAAAAGAAGTTGTTGAAGAAAAAGAAGCAACGAGTGTTCATTCAGATCAACATCAGAGAGGTGATTTGGATAGATCAAGGTCTGAATGTTGCACTAGAACGATGAGCTCAACAACTCCTAAAAAGAAAAGTGTTTCCATGAGTGACTTCAAGTCATAGATTGTAATCAACTCTCTGGTATCCTTTAAAATGCTAAATAAATAAGTTTTCTATGTTCTATAAGTAAATTTTAAGTTGACTTTAATAAACACTTTCTAGTAAAAAAACATCTTTTTGTAAACTAAACTCTCTATTTAGTAGGCATATCAAATATCAACAGATTTGACCTATTACGTAATTTCTGAGCAATTTAACGTTTGAAAATACTAAGGGTGAGTTCATTAAGACGGCTAAAATGACTGAAGGATCAGAATCAGAGGCGTGTGTTTATCCACAGGAGAAAGAATGTGCTTACGAAGATTATAATACCAAAACTTAGAGTAACAATCAAATTCATATTGTCCGAAGTCGAGGAGAAGGAACGAGAAGATGTTTTCAGACTTAAAAGATTTAAACAACTCAAAGAAAGGAAGCAAAAGACCGAAGCACATATCTGTTGCTGTTGTCTTTCTATGTTTGCTTCTGAAGAGGATGTGGTCGAGTCTACGTGCCCGGTCTGTAAAAAAGCAGCTAAAGCTAAAGGGAAACAATCAGAGATCACGCTTAACGTGGTGCCTTGCAGAAGTGCGATAGCCCAAGGGAAGGAGAACAAGAAACTACTAGACCATCTTTTGTCTCATATCGACGACGTTATAGATCTGACAAGACAATACAAATTAGACGGTATAGTACCAGCTAGTATTGACAAGTTTATCAGAACTTGCAATCAAGTGAAAGAGACAATTGAAGACTATGCCAATGCTCCTCCACTCTGTGATGTGTGCAAGAAGTTTCTGGAAGCTGCTGGAAGTAGAGTAAAACTAGCTTCTAAAGCAGCATCATCTAAGTCATTGAACGTACCGTGCGCTCCAGCAAACATCACAGAAGTGCCTCCCTGTACAGAAAGTTGTTACAACTTAGCACCAGAAACAGATGATAAGTTAGGATACTTTGAAAAGAAGTTTAAGGAGATAGTCAAAGTAACCAGACTACAGAACGAAGATGGAAGCGTGAGCGAAGAAAAACAAGTTATAACAATCAGGACCGAGAGACGAAATCCTAGGAAGGCTGGTACGTTTGCTGCAAATGATGACAAATTTATTGGTTCTAGTGGTGGAGGTGGTGGAGGTACTGGCGGTACGGGCTGTGGTGGTGGTGGCGCTAACTACGGTTGTAAGCATAGTGGTGGCACAGACTATGGTGGTGGGACAGACTACGGTGGCGATGGAGGACCAAACTTCCGTTCAGGTCCTAGAGAGGCAAAGTCTGAACATGCCAATCGCAGCCACCAAATGGGAGAGCCAAGACTTCGGTCTTGTATGTCTGCTAGTCAACCTAAATCCACAATGAATAAAGACGCTTCTACTAATTTTGATTCTAAGTGCATGTCTACGAAAACGTCAAGGGTGACTTTACCTCCTTCGCCGAGTACAGATCAGATGAAAAACACTTGTGGACCGTTGCCTAAAATTACCAAATCATCGTCAATTGATTCACACATCTGCTGCCCGACTAAGACATCATCTGTTTGTGGAAGTGAACTGGAATCAGGCGCTGCAAGTCAAGCTTCAATAGCGTCATGCAAGCCAATGCAAAGTTCTGCATCAGCGCAAACATGCTGCAAGGAAGTGCCTGTCAAAAAACCTATGGCAGACAAGGGCACATGTTGCTTACCAACTTGTGGAGGTGAAAAAGTTTGTCCTGATAATAAAGACAATAAGTTCAAAACAACTTCTACTGAGGCACTGTGGAGAGATGTCTGGACGTCCACCACAGACCTGGTGATAGAACCCAGTCGTGCACCAAGTAGTAAGTCTAGTAAATCTGGTAAATCTAGCAAATATGCCAGTCCAGTACCTAGCTGTTCCAGTGGAGAATCTAACGAAAGCACTGGCAAAAGGAGCAAGAAGAAGAGTGGGAATTGCTGCACTATCAAGATCATCGCCAAGCCTCCTAAAGTCTGCTGCATAAAAGAGAAACCCAAAGAACCGGAAAAAGAGGTGGTGTTACCAGGAAGTATGTTCGAAACGATAAAAAATATCTTTTTACCCCCGAGTAGGTCCACCGAGAGTTGTAAGATTGAGCCTACAGAGCCGGAAATTAAAAATATTTGCAAAAGCTGTCTTTCCAAGGTTAAAAGTTTCGCTCCATCAACGAAACCTTCTGTTAAATCTCAGTCATCCTCTTGCAAAATGTGCCAGGCGAGCGTGGAGCCACAACAAGAAGATACAAAGAGCTGTCCGTCCTGTGGTTCCCTAGCTAAAACCTCTTCATGTGGCTCCATGTCCTGCAAATCCATGGCCATAGGATCCAGCATCAGTAACGTATGCTCTGACACCCCCTCAACTGGCCACACCTGCTCAAAAGCGTCTACAACGTCAATGCACAGCCAGAAACACTCCTGCTGCCTAGAAAAGAAGGGGAACCACTCCTCTGACGAGGAAGACGAAAACACCTGCTGCGCTATGGCTCAAACGAACAAATCATCCAAATCTATTTGCTGTTCTAAGAAGAAGAGCAATACTGTATGCTGTCCATCCAAAAGCAAGACGTCAGAAAGGTCTACGAAATCTTCGGGGTCTTGCAATGCTAAGAATGACGCGACAACTAGTACCAAACGATCAGCTCGGTTCGATGTTCGGCCATTACGAAGACACACGTGTGAGAAGGTGAACCTTGGAAGCTGTACATGCCAATCTGATCCTAACTTGAATCGGAATAGAGGCCGAAAACCTGTTAAGCGATGCCAGTCATTTTACGAAGATGATTACTATTTCTTCAAGTGGTGAGATTAATCTATCGGGCGTTTTGATTTTATTTGGAATCTCATGTGTTTGTTGGTTCAGCTATTTTATACACATCGTTCTAAAATGTTACAATTCTTGACATAAAAGTTACAAATACACAAAAAGCTTTTTTGAAAGAGTATTATAAATAAATAAATATTCACGGAAACTTCACACAACGCCTTTTAGTCCCAAACTAAGCAAAGCTTGTACAATGGAAACTAGATGGCTGATAGAATACATACATACATTTTTTTTTGTAAATACATACTTATAATACATAGAAACACCCAGACACAGAACAAACATCTATGTTTACAACACACAAATGTTTGTTCTCGGTGGGGATCGAACCCACGACCCACAGCACGGAAGGCAGAGCTACTACCGACTGAGCCATGACGCCTGTCATTATTAGATGGTATTAGTGAGAAAAAGTATTTTGAGCACTCCACAAGAAAGACATTTTTTAAGAAAACTTTTTTCAGTACTAACAGCCGAATACTCAAACGCAACACAAACCCCACTCAATTTAAGTCCCGCTTAAATTATTGCCATCTCTTACAAAATTAAATGAGTAATGTCAAACAGAGGCAGAGCAACCTTAAGTGGTGATCAAATTATCTATAAAATATCTGATTATTATAATACTATAAAATATCTGATTATTTAGAAGACAAACAAGCTTGGGACGAACTAGCTCCAACTCATCCAATAAAAAAAAATGTAATCATACCTAATCATACAAAACGTAATGACGATTCAAAGTGATCAGTGAGATTTTATTGAATAAAAGATTTTTGACTTTGACTTTGACTTTGACTTTGACTTTGAAATTTGAATGACGTTTGAGTATTCGGCTGTGTATCCTACTAATATTATAAACGTGAAAGTTTGTAAGTATGGATGGATGGATGTTTGTTACTCTTTCACGTAAAAACTACTGATCCGATTCGGATGAAAATTGGAATATATATTGTCCGTGGCCTGAATTAACACATAGGCTACTTTTTATCCCGAAAAATTAACGGGATCCAACGGGACGCGAACGAAGTCGCGGGCGGCACCTAGTACTTACATAAGTTGACTTTTTGAGAGAAATCCCGGTACCTACTAACATACATACAATAATACTTAGTAAACAGAAGAAGATAAAGATAAAACTAAGTATATTTTCCAAGTTACGTTAGGTTTATCGTGGAACTTATGAGTTTCCAAAGAACAATGTTGCATTTTCCAGTGACGGATTTACATATTTGCCGCCCGTAGGCTATTCAATTTTTGCCGCCTCTAAATTTTGATATCTTAGTCCACAATCATATCAATTGTCTATCAATAAAATTCCAACTTTATAATTTGTGCTCCATCATTCTCGTTACATCTTTCCCGTATGGTTAGTATTATTGAGAACTATGGTACCGTGTTAGATCCTTGATTTTTGAAAAATTTATTGAAAAATGTATGAACTAAATTTGCCGGCCCTTAAAATTTGCCACCCTAGGCTCCAGCCTACTCAGCCTGCTGGTAAATCCGCCACTAACATTTTCTAAAAGTAAAAAATCTCAAAATATTAGTTGCTATGCTACGCAGATTATAATAGTTTTGGAAATGATGACGTCATTAAGGTCTTTTGTTAGGCAATCTAGTAGATGACTAATCTACGTCCTATTAACTTAGCTTCAAGAACTAGATTGGTAGGCACAGAGTGATGGTAAGATAGGTAGAGGGAATAGAAAGTGTCTTTGTCATGTTTCAACTCATCGTAAGCAAAAAGTTTGATGGTTTCTTTAAAGTTCACAGGCGTCACAGGTCAGTCGGTAAATGCCGTGCTGTGGGTCGTGGTTTCGATCCCCGTCCAAGAACAAATATTTGTGTGTGGCAAACATAGATGTTTGTTCTATGTCTGGGTGTTACTATGTATTATAAGTATGTATTTGCAACAAAAAAGTTGTAAGGTGCATTGGGGTAATTGCGAAAATTGGTATATTCCGAAAATCCATAAAACCTAGTAACATAATGCGATATTTTCTTGTTGGCAACATTGGCCTAGACGCCATCTTGATTGGCATCACCGTGACAGTCGTATATATCCTCGTGCAAACAGGAAAATATCGCATTATGTTACTAGATTTTATGGATTTTCGGAATATACCCATTTTCGCAATTACCCCAATGCACCTTATAGTAAAAAGTACCTATTCTATCAGCAATCCTAGTTGTCATAGTACAAGCTTTGCTTAGTTTGGGAATAGAGGGCGTTGTGTGAAATGTACATGAATATTTATTTAATTATGTCTTCAATTAGTACTAGGGAAAAATAGAGGACGTAGTATCTACTTTGTGCCTCCATATATACATTCATTTAGGTAAATGAGGCACTTCCTAATTTGACAGCTCTAAAATTATAGCCGTCCTTATCGTTTCAGCCTATGAGAAAGAGACGGCAACATTTTTAGTGCTGTCAAATTAGGTTAGTTTAGAAAAATGCAACAAGCGACTCGATATTATTAAGTACTTATAACTAGGTAAAGTATCTAATAACTATAGAATTTCTTGGGTTGGCTGGAGTAAAATAACTCGGCTGTTTACTGTACATACCTAGGTTTATTGAACAAATTTTTACAAAATATTACAATTTCCGACGCTATATACGTACGCACCGTTCGCAGGCTTGGCGAGAAAGAGAGGGCAGCAGTGTTGCCGTACATTAACTTGAAATTACCATAGATGCCTATGAGCACAGATAATTAAATTAATATTGATGTCTTTGACAATAACATTGCTATTTCTGGTTCATACAAAAACTGCGAATTTCATCATCGAATTTCGTAGACGACGCTCTGACATAGCTTTTGTTCCTATACCTCAAATAAGAAAATTATAGATTAGGCGTTGTTGGAATATAGCTTGGTATTTTTACTCTGAGTAAAATGTTTGGTTTGGCTCTGTCTTACACAATAGAAACTGATGTTGTAAGAACAGTCAGCATGATAAGTTGTGCACATTTCTAAAGTTACGGCAAAAACTAGAGTCATTTAAGAATTTCTTACTGAGGAGCAAGTGTTATCACATAAAGACTGATAAACGAAAACTATGAAATTGCGACGTAACAAAAGACCATACGATCGCGAGACCAAGGCTTTAGATATAGTAGGTGCCAAATAACACCGCAATACAGGTCATTCACCTACCTTCAGCAAGATACCGCAAAATTCAATTTATGTTTGGCTTATTCTGTCGCTTTCCATACAAACCTGTCGCTAAGACGGTAATCGCTCGAATCTCGTAGTACTGTTTGTTTACCATTCATAAATTGAATTTTGCGACATCGAGGTGAAGGTGGGTGAATGACCTGTATTGCGGTGTTATTTGGCACCTAGTGTAGTGCTTTTTTTATATCATTTTGGTTCCGTTTTATTTTTAAATCATTTGTTTTTGATGTTACCTGTACCTAAAAGCGTAGTGTCTATTCTAGTCACAACGCCTAGGTGGTAAGTCTAGACACTACAATAAGTCTAGGTATGCACTAGGTACGAATAATTAGAATTGTTTTAACGCTTTGGCATCGACCACCAGATAATTAGAGGATACATTCGTCTTTTATTTTTTTAAGTCTACGAGTTTGTATTTTAGGGCTGTCACTTGGCGGTGTGAGAATTGAGTTTGCGTGACGTTTTGGATGTCATTTCGTGGTAGAATTACATTAGAGTTGTAATTTGGTAAAATTTGTGGATTTTATTATCGTTCATCATTATTATCATCATCAACCTATATCAGTCCTCTGCTGGACGTAGGTCTGACCCAAGACGCGCCACTGAGCTCGGTCTTCGGCTCTTCTCATCCAGTGTTTGCCAGCTGTCTCAGATCGTCACCCCACCTAGCCGGAGGGCGTCCTACACTACGTGCGCCTAAACGCGGTCTCCACTCGAGTATTAGTTTGCTCCAACGATTGTCGGTTCTGCGGCAAACATGGCCGGCCCACTGCCATTTCAGGTTGCTAATCCTCTGAGCTATGTCGACCACCTCAGTTCTTTGTCGGATAACCTCATTTCGGATTCTGTCCTTCAAAGAAACTCTATCGTTGCTTAAAAAATATTATTTACTTAGCAAATGACTTGATTAAACTGAGACGAAAAACGTCTTGAAACATAGATTTCATTACAAAATTCTTTATTGCACTAGACAGCTGTTTAGACGGGTTAGGCTCATAATCCCCTTTGAGTCGTCCCCTTCAAGGGGATTGTGAGATTTTTTGTAGACTCTGTGTGTGGCAGCCCTATGCGCTGGCCGTCTCATCTGGCACGCGGCCATGCCACTCCTTAGTATTCTGTGGCGCGCGTAGTACGCAGACATGACGTCACAGGATTCCGTACCCGTTTATTTATTCGTTTAAATTGGGTTGATCTCTAAAATTCTGTGACTGATTTAGTTTTGTGATATTTTCTGATAAATCGCCTTTTTAATACAGTTGCTCAAAAAGTGGCGTATTGCAGGGACGTATAGCGTTCGGGATGTGGGCTATTACATACTCGTGCTTTTTTTTACCTTTCCCGAACTCGTGCGTTCTCTTTCCCAACTGTCAAAATAATGAAAAACCAACCATGAAGTTTTTACTAAAAAAAATCATAGAAGTTTTTATGATTCATGCAAATACGTATATTTCTAAAAAGAAGCTACTAATTTGTTTCAATATCAGATTTAATGATTTTATTGAATGAGTAAGGTTAGGTTTCATTGCAATTCATCTCATTAAATTTCATATCAATAAAAAAAATCTACTGAAGACTTGGCTGTATGGGCATAGTTCCCTTTGCCTACCAGAATGGGTGAAGAAAAAAAATCTCTGCTTTTATTCAACGGTTGGCGCCATTTTTCAGAAATTTTCTTTGCGAGTTTAGTTGTTTGTTGCACAAAATGAGTAATTTCGACCCTAGTTTTTTTTAATTAACACCACCGGAACTCAGTATAATTGCACAAAATGCTTCGGAGAACATTTTACCGGAAAAGTCAAAAAGTCGCTACATATCTACATACGACGAATTTATTGCGTGGAGAGAAAAGAAAAAAGCAAATAGTTTTATTAAATTGCTTCATTTTTTCGCAACTGTATTAAAAATAGTCGTTCAGTACACGTGCGGAACCGTCATTGCAACTTGTTCCGACTGTCAACCCTCGCCTTCGGCTGCGCCTCGGCTCGGGTAGACATTTGTCGGAAGTCTTTGCAATGACAGCCTTTCCGCACTTGTAATGAAATATACTATTCGTTGAGATTAAGAAATTTAAGGATAAGTAAGTAGCCTTTGAGGCATACTTATAAGTATTGTAAACTATTGGATTTGTGTTGGATTCCTACGTCAAGATAGATGTTTAGTTTGGTTTCATACACAAATGTGAAAGCAAGCTCAAGCATTTTCGTGTGATATAACAGCTTATTTTTATTATTTCATAATCGAAGGTGCTGGAATCGGGGTTTGATTACCAGTTGGTACTAATAAATCAACGGCCTAACCCTAATCGAATGACTTATTTAGCAACGACTTAGAATGCTTTTGTTATAGGGCGGACACGATTTTCGTGTACCTACCTACCTACCTGTCCAGCTAGTCTAAAGCTACTGTTACACATGCTATAAAATAGCATGCTAATTAGCATGCTCAATATTAGCATGCTAGTGAGGATTTTACATTTGCTAGCAATAAGCATGCTAGTTTTAAGCATGCTTCTGAATAAGCATGCTAAAAGCAAACACTCCAATACACATGCTATTTTAATGCGTGCTCTCACGCTCTCTGTGCACGCGCACCTGTCGCAAACGACTGATCGATCGATACTAGCATGCTCAATAAGCGAACCTGTTCACACGCGCTAAAAGCACGCCCCTTTCACCCGCGCTGCAGGTAGCATGCTCCAAAATCGACGGTCGTGCGTTTTTCTAGCAATTATTAGCAAGGTTTCGATACACATGCTAAATGAGCACGTGCTCAATAAAAGCATACTTTATTAGCATGTGTAACAGTACCTTAAGACTTGAATGCCTACGCTTACGTCGCGTCGTCGGTCGCAGACTTCGGTCGCGCGCATTTTTGATCGAGATAAGTTCCGCTGACTTCAGTCGGTCGCCGTTTGTATGAGTTAGTGGTCAACTCTGGTGACGGAGTTTTAAGGCCGCCTTAAGGCCTCCGTCGTGGCTTAACGACTGCTAGAGCCGGAACTGACAGTTTAACGTGCCCTCCGAAACACGGAAAGCGCTCAGATGTAAATGCCACTAACGGTCACCCATCCAAATAGTGACCGCGCAGGGCGTCGCTTATCTTAGATAATCAGTGAAGATTGACTAGGTAAGAGCGCTTCAGTGAAATGAAATGAAATAAGCTGCCAGACCACTTGTACCATTAGGCATTACCATTGATGGTACAATTGGCACCAATTCGTCCCATTAGTACCATCAATGGTACGACTCCGGGACTAGGTAATTAATGTGACAAAATGTTGGAATGTGCAGGGGTCTAAATGTCTATACGGACCGGCTTTCTATCGGCCGAATACTCAAACACCACTTAAATTAAGTTCACGCTTCAATTATTGTCATCTCTTACAAATGAGTAATGTCAAACAGAGGCAGAGCAATTTTAAGTGGTGCTTAAATTTGAGTGACTTTTCAGTGTTCCGGTCTATGTGGCAAAAAGTATAAACGTCAAAATGTGCAATGGTTCAAATGGACAGGAGTACTGCCTAATGGTACAAGTTTTACGACCAAACTTTTTTCAAATTTTATTATTTTATATAAATTTTTGAGTTAATTTATTTTTTACTTTACGTTTGAAAATATTTTCTACATGTAGGTGTTCGGTCATTCCCGTTTGTCCCACTAGGTCATCCCTCTGGTGGGACGAATGGGAAACTCTTCAAATGTACTTAGTTGTAAAAAAGATTTTCAGACAGCTCAAAAACTTAACAGAGGACATCTTCACGCTGATGATGATGTTATTAGCTGTTCTACAAAATGTGGCAAACACTGGATGAGAAGATCCGAAGACCGGGCTCAGCGGCGCGTCTTGGGAGAGACCTACGTCCAGCAGTGGACCGATATATTATATCGGTCCACTGCTGGACGTAGTATATCGGTCCACTGCTGGACGTAGTATATCGGTCCACTGCTGGACGTAGGTCTCTAAAATATTATGTTGATGATGATGATGAAGATGTAGCGTGTTTAGTACAGTTTAGCGGTGAGTTTCACGCGCGGGTGCGACTGGTGTCGGCTTGCAGGCAGTAGGTACCAACCCCGACACATGACACCGTATTGCTGTGTGGATTGTAAGAGAGCGGCGGACGATGCGGTGTTTAGCGTCTGTTTTTAACCGACTTCGAAATAAGGAAGAGGTTCTTTATTCGGTTGTATTTTTTTTTATATTTGTTACCTCAGAACTCCGTCATTTATGAACCGATTTGAAAAGTATTTTTTTGTTCGAAAGTTTATATTTTCGGGCAAATAGCTAGTATTTTTTCATTATAGACAGGCGTCATGGCTCAGTCGGTAGTAGCTCTGCCTTCCGTGCTGTGGGTCGTGGGTTCGATCCCCACCGAGAACAAACATTTGTGTGTTGTAAACATAGATGTTTCTTCTGTGTCTGGGTGTTTCTATGTATTATAAGTATGTATTTACAAAAAAAATGTATTTATGTATTCTATCAGCCATCTAGTTCCCATCGTACAAGCTTTGCTTAGTTTGGAACTAGAAGGCGTTGTGTTAAGTGTCCGTGAATATTTATTTATTTATTTATTGAGGATTGCCAACAGAAGATACACAAAATAACAGAAGATACATCTTACATAGTAGGTATCTACTCTTATATCTACCCAATTACAGGCAAATTAGGCCCATAAAAGTTTTATCAAAATCGGTTCAGAAAATAACACGTCATCCACGAGCACGCCATCATCAGCTAGATCCAAAACGGGACTGCAGGAGCTGATCGGGTCTCACTCCTCATCCACATCACCATCCGGGATGCTGGAACATTGCTGTCATCAACCCAAAGTCCTTCTCCGTTACTTTAAGGAGTTGGGCTGGTTGGGGTGAGGTCAGCAGGGGGACAATGCACAATACACCCCAACGCGGGACGTCAGTGCAGATCTTATTCCCCCACGACGAATTAGAATTAGAATTAGAGCACGCCATCTAACGCCTAGATGCCGCTACCACTAGCAATAACACCATAGATTTTCACATTTCAGTTGTGATCTAGATTTGGACATCAATATTTTTTCAAGACATTTGAGACGATGTCTACCTTCTTGAGATAAAGTCGTGGCCTTATTTAATAGAATTTTTCATATTCTAAAAGTTTAATCATGTTTAAAATTATCTTATACCCGAGGGCTGGTGTTCATCTAGGCCAGCGTATCAGCATTGCTATTCAGCGCGGCAATGCAGCCAGTGTCGTGGGCACGCTTCCGATTGCTACTGATTTGGACCAGTTGAGCTATCTAAAAATCGTTTGCAACTGTTTGTAGATAGCTCAACTGTTTCATGTGTGTTTTGTTAATGTTGTGAATATTGTAAATACTGTACTAGTTGTAATTTTCTTTTTTCTTATACCATGCACCACACCAACTCCTCTTATATGCGTGTTACTCTGGTACTCGTGATGTTCCTTCGGACTTGATTTACTAACTAGAAGATATTTTGACATCTCACTCGACGGAAATATCTTTCATTTTGTGTAAATTGACGATCTTATTGCAGAGAAATAGAAGTCAAATGTCTGCTTGTATTCATATAAGTTGGCAACTGACTGCCTAACATTTTCTTTTTCTTATTAGTAGGTATCATTGCATTCTGCTAATTTGAGAGGACACGTTATAGGATTATGAAATAAACGATTGTATATAAGATCTTATTTATATTCTTTCTTATATAAAAATGAATTGCTGTTCGTTAGTCTCGCTAAAACTCGAGAAAGGCTGGACCGATTTGGCAAATTTTAGTCATGAATTTTTTGTGGAAGTCCAGAGAAGGTTTAAAAGGTGAATAACAGATTTTATTTTATCTATTGAGGCTGTACACAGTCTGCCGGATCAGCTAGTTTATTTATATTTATTATGTACCTAATTAGTACCCATGAAAAAATATATTTCTTTTTAGGTAGGTAATTGGATTATTATAGTAGGTAATTGGAGTCCAATAATTATCTCATTTAGATTACCTACTACTATTGGGAAATCCTACTATTGGGAAATCAACAATGTTTGTTCTATGTCTGGATATTACTACCTAGGTTTGAACTATCTATGTGTATCTATCCATATATGAACTATGTTTTTTCAAAAAAAAAAAAAATATGTAGCTAAGTATTCCATCATCAGCCAGCTAGTTTCCTTAGTAAAAGCTTTGCATAGACTGAAACTAGAATTTTTTTTTTATTTTTTTTTCCTAGCTTCCGCCCGCCACTTCATTCGCGTCCCGTTGGATCCCGTTGATTTTCCGGGATGAAAGTATCCTATGTTACTTCTAATACCTTCGAAGCGCTCGTGGCGTAGATTACTTAGCCAATCTTAACCGATAATCTAAGTTAAGCAACGTTCTGTGCGGTCACTATTTGGATGGGTGACCGTTAGTGGCATTTACATCTGAGCGCTTCCGTGCTTCGGAGGGCACGTTAAACTGTCGGTCCCGGCTCTAGCAGTCGTTAAGCCACGACGGAGGCCTTAAGGCGGCCTAAAAACTCCGTCACCAGAGTTGGCCACTAACTCATACGAGCTTGCTTGCTTTTTCTAATACCTTCAAGAATTATGTGTACAAAGTTTCATGATGATCGGTTAAGTAGTTTTCGCGTGAAAGCGTAACAAACAAACTTTCATTCACATTTATAATATTAGTATGATTTTTTGAGCCTAATGAATGCATTTTTGCTAGTAAGTTTAAAATGGTATGTCAAACCTCATACTTAAAACTTATATGTGTTTTATGGTTTTTCTTCTTTTATTGGTGTGCAATAAAGAAATACTCTATCTATTTGTGTCAAATTTAATCAGCCATCTGCTAGAACCATCATTTTTCATACAAAAAAACAATAGTTCTTTTGAAATCTGGGGCCTCTACTCTAAATAATGGCTTACGAAGATTCGGTAGCGTCGTTTCTGTTACACTCGCAATGACGCTGTCACTTCGCCAGAGCCCAACGGGCCTAAGATGCGCACCGCGAGATATTTGTCATGTCGTTCTGTCAAAATGTAAGCATTTTGTACCAGTTTAGGAACTATTGCATTATCTGTGGTACCTAATGGTGTCGACAAAACGCGCCATAATGTACACTTTTGACACTTGTTAGTCGTCGTACCTCTCTGAGGACGAGATAATAGTCATGCAGAAATGTCAAAAGTTGAAAATTCAAAGGCGCGGTTTCTCGACAACATTACCACAGATAATGCAATAGTTCCTAAACTGGTACAAAATGCTTACATTTTGACAGAACGACATGACAAATATCTCGCGGTGCGCATCTTAGGCCTGCTGGTCATCGTTCGAGATGACCGCGCAGTCTAACACAAACGTCACTACCGAATCTTCGGAAATCAATATTCGCAGTAGAGGCCCAGGGCCTCTACTCTGAATAATGACTTACGAAGATTCGGTAGTGACGTTTGTGTTACATTGCGCGGTCGCCTCGAGCGATGGTCCAGGCTCTTTCGAAGTCACAGCGTTACTGCTCAGTGTAGCACAACCGTCACTACCGAATCTTCGGTAATCATTATTCACAGTAGAAGCCCTGGTTTCCATAGCCACATAGACACAGCACTCATCCCGTCACATCCCATCAACGGACCGGCTCGATGATGCATGAGTGATGTCTGGTGTCGAGTTTCAGTAACCCGAGGATATCGCGTGCGGACTGAAGAGTGAGGATAATCTGTCGAGCCAGAAAAGTTGTTAAAATAATTAGCAAAGTATTTTTTTTAAAGTTGCTGGTGCAACTGCAATAATAATTGACAGGTGTAACAATGTTGGTGGTAGGTACCTCTGTCTTCCATGCTGTGGGTCGTTGGTTCGATCTCCACTGAAGACATATTTGTGTGTGGTAAACATAGATGTTTGCTTTGTCCCATATTTTGTTCTATAGGACAGTTTCTAAAACTTTTTTATCCCTGTAGTTCCATGGTAGGACTATTGAAACTAGCTCATTAGGGCTAGTTTTCGTTTCAATAGTCCTACCCAAATGGAAGTTACCAGATATTAGGGATAAAAAAAGTTTTAACAGTTCTAGACATAACAGTTCTATAGAACAAATGGGAGTTACCCGTTACTATCTATCTACTATACTATTATAAAACTGTGAAAAAGCCAAAAACAAAAATTAAATATATGAATCAACTAATGTACTAAATAAACGATTCTGATTTCGAAAATTGAGTTTGTCTATTTATGAAGTAATTTGACGCTCTTTATTTTAAATAAAGTATCCGAATATAAATTAAATTTTCCACTACTAAAAGCTAAATGATTTTTCCCGGAAGTCCGTAAATAGGGGGCTTACTTCCGTCTCTGATAGCCAATCAGAATCTAAGAAAGATGTTCTCAATTTGGAATTACGCCTTTGAATTTTTCTTGGAAAAATCTGAGTTTCATGAACTTTAATTTAGTTTAAAGTCTTTAAGATCTTTTTAAATACGTTGTAAAAGGTATTAAAAACTGAAAATAAGAGTTAATAAATGTTTTTTTTTCAAAATGGCACGAGGTTTACTGTATTATCATAAACGCGACAGTTTTGCAACAAGTTTCAATATCAAGGCAACCACTTGGTTACTGAATACTTTTTGAATTAGGTCCTAAACCAAAAAGTATACAGTTCTCGCTCAGGAGAAAACAATAAAATTCTCCTAATCATTTGGAGAATGGTTTTCTCGTGAGCGAGAGCGTTTTTACCTGCCAAAATTGTTGTTATTTGCTAAAATTGTTTTTTACTTGCCACAATTGTTTTTACCTGCCAAAACTGTTTTTTACTTGCCACAATTGTTTTTACCTGCCACAATTGTTTTTACCTGCCACAATTGTTTTTACCTGCCACAATTGTTTTTACCTGCCAAAACTGTTTTTACCTGCCACAATTGTTTTTACCTGCCACAATTGTTTTTACCTGCCACAATTGTTTTTACCTGCCACAATTGTTTTTACCTGCCAAAACTGTTTTTACCTGCCACAATTGTTTTTACCTGCCAAAACTGTTTTTTACTTGCCAAAATTGTTTTTACCTTCCAAAACTGTTTTTACCTGCCACAATTGTTTTTACCTGCCACAATTGTTTTTACCTGCCAAAACTGTTTTTACCTGCCAAAATTGTTTTTACCTTCCAAAACTGTTTTTACCTGCCACAATTGTTTTTACCTGCCAAAACTGTTTTTTACTTGCCAAAATTGTTTTTACCTTCCAAAACTGTTTTTACCTGCCACAATTGTTTTTACCTGCCACAATTGTTTTTACCTGCCACAATTGTTTTTACCTGCCACAATTGTTTTTACCTGCCACAATTGTTTTTACCTGCCACAATTGTTTTTACCTGCCAAAACTGTTTTTACCTGCCACAATTGTTTTTACCTGCCAAAACTGTTTTTTACTTGCCAAAATTGTTTTTACCTTCCAAAACTGTTTTTACCTGCCACAATTGTTTTTACCTGCCACAATTGTTTTTACCTGCCACAATTGTTTTTACCTGCCACAATTGTTTTTACCTGCCAAAACTGTTTTTACCTGCCACAATTGTTTTTACCTGCCAAAGTTATTTTTACCTGCCAAAACTGTTTTTATCTGCCAAAATTGTTTTTACCTTCCAAAATTGTTTTTACCTTCCAAAACTGTTTTTTACTTGCCAAAATGGTTTTTACCTTCCAAAACTGTTTTTACCTGCCAAAGTTATTTTTACCTGCCAAAACTGTTTTTATCTGCCAAAACTGTTTTTTACTTGCCACAATTGTTTTTACCTGCCAAAACTGTTTTTTACTTGCCAAAATTGTTTTTACCTTCCAAAACTGTTTTTTACTTGCCAAAATTGTTTTTACCTTCCAAAACTGTTTTTACCTGCCAAAGTTATTTTTACCTGCCAAAACTGTTTTTACCTGCCACAATTGTTTTTACCTGCCAAAACTGTTTTTTACTTGCCAAAATTGTTTTTACCTGCCACAATTGTTTTTATCTGCCACAATTGTTTTTACCTGCCACAATTGTTTTTACCTTCCAAAACTGTTTTTACCTGCCACAATTGTTTTTACCTTCCAAAACTGTTTTTACCTGCCAAAATAGTTTTTACCCATCAAGTTCAATTTAATTAAACAACCAATCGAAAAATGATACTACGTAAATGAAGAAGTACTCGTAGGTTTCATGACAAAACAAAAACGTTACAAAAATAGTTTGTTGTGAGATAAATAACCAAAATGTAAGCAAAACATAATGTATTTTCCGTAAAAATATGTTAGGTATTGATAAAATTTTCACCATTCGTGTTTGGACTTAGGAGGTTAAACCAAGGAGGTTAAAACACGTAATCCAAGATTCAAACGTAATGTTTTTTTTCCTTATTAAGTATCTGTTATCAGTTGCTCTTAATTTTTAATTAAGATAAATATTATTCTCTGTAATGTCGCACGCCAACGTCCTCACTACACCACCACGTTTGGGTTGACTGGCAGACAATGCTTTCAGCATTAAGTCCACCCTTTGTAACAAATTTATAATTTTGCGCAAATGTTGACCGTATACTGCACAAAATATTCAAAGTAGAGTTATCTAAAGACGTAAGTAATCCAGAGTATTCTAGAGCACAGTAAATCCAAACTAATGCTACTACCCCGTAAATATCTGAAAGTAGTCCAAAGCTATCCGAAGCAAGCTGGTGGTACATTGGGAAAATACTTTAAGGTTGAACAAGTCGCACACCTTTCCATACAAACGTGGAAGGGTAACTACTCCACTGTTTGACGTTGACCAACCAAAACTAAGGATTATATAAATTTCTCTAAAAATTACGATACTTCCATACAACTTTCACCGACCTTTTCAACCCCTTAAAACCATTTTTTCGCATTAAAAAGTAGCCTTTGTCCTTTCTCAGGCTCTAGACTATCTGTGTACCAAATTTCATTCAAATTGGTTCAGTAGTTTTGGCGTGAAAGCGAGACGGACAGACAGAGTTACTTTCGCATTTATAATATTAGTATAGAAGTATATAGATGTCCGAACTGCACGATCACGTCGGTCCCGAGTCAAATGACTGTCCGTTGACTGTCTGTATTCTACATTAAGTATGCAAGTATTTTTTTATTTTTTTTATTTACAGTTTGTTTTTTCTCCAAACATTAAAAAAACATTCGACTTGCTTCTTAATTTTTTGGATAATCAAAACAATTTGTGGTTTCTATCATAGTGTGTCGATTAATACCAAAAAGGGTCACAAAATCACAATAAAACTGAAATAAGTTATCCATAAGCAACAGTTGACTGAATTCTATAGCATGGAAAAGCTACACAGGCTTATCTATACGTAAATTTGGAAAATTGCAACGTTTTTTATGCATTTTGCAACATTTTTTATACATTTTGTAACTACCTAATAAGCAACTGGTATTTTTGTAGCATTGCGTAATATTTTTGTAATATTGGTAACTATTAGGTAACTTGGTGTACCACCATCTTTACTTGATATCTTCGGAATTGAGATAGATGAATTCTGGTTAGAAATTTTACAACCCAAGTTTAAATAGTTACATCTTGAGTAGAGGTAATAATAAGAATAGATGATGTATGGATAATCCTATCCTACTAATATTATAAACGCGAAAGTTTGTAACGATGTATGTATGTATGTACGGATGTTTGTTACTTTTTCACGCAAAAACTACTGATCAGATTTGGATGAAACTTGGAATATATATTGTCCGTGACCTGGACTAACACATAGGATACTTTTTATCCCGTTCCCGGGGAAAAGATGAACATCCAAAAAAAATTATCAGTAAAAACATCAGTCCAGCCGTTCATTTGTTAGAAATGATAGGTACCTATAGCAAAACACAACTGACATGGAACAACTGACAGCTTGAATAAAACCTTTTTATGTTGGTGGGTACACAACTTGGCCGTAAATTATCAAATTAAGAAAACAATATTTTCATTGTTAACCTACGTGTACAAAGATGAAATTTTTACAAGCGATCCGATTTGGATGAAGCTTGGAATATAATATTTGAATGACGTTTGAGTATTCGGCTGTGTATCCTACTAATATTATAAACGTGAAAGTTTGTAAGTATGGATGGATGGATGTTTGTTTGTTACTCTTTCACGTAAAAACTACTGATCCGATTCGGATGAAAATTGGAATATAATATTCTCCGTGACCTGGATTAACACATAGACTAGGTACTTTTTATCCCGAAAAATCAACGGGATCCAACGGGACGCGAACGAAGTCGCATTCTAGTACCTATATAATCAAAAATTGAATTTTTCCTTAAAATCAGAAAGAATGGAATTGATTACAAACGATCCTACTGGTATGCTGATTCTGCTCAAGCACTGACCCGGACTCGAGCATAGATTTTTGTATGAAAATCTCTACTCAAATCTTAGCTTTATTTAACGATTTCTCTATCTGCATACGAGCCCTATTTTTTTTTCTCAAATAAAGGTCTATAAGTACCTATTTATGGGTATAATTATACGTATAGGTACCTACCTACTAATAAAAATACAACAGACTTCTTATAGAGAAGAAAGATATTATAAAAAAGACATTGGAGAAGGTTCTCACCTTCTATTTTTAGATAATTGCTTAAAAATAATTTAAAAAAAATCGACGATTTTGAAGCGAATGAACAGTTTTTATGTATTTTTTTTTAATTGTTTGGTTAATCTCACTCGACCTCTTTTGAAAATGTATTTTTCGAAGCTACCGTTTCTCATTGAATGAACTTTAATAATCTTATCTTTTGTATGTATTTTTGATGCCATACTTACCTGAGCTCGTACGATCAATATCGTTATAAATATCTGTCAGGGGGCGGGGCGAGGTCAACGACCCCGATTAGGGGTTGACGCGTGATTCTTATGATTCTTCGTGTACGCGTGTTTTTTAATTCACAGGGTTGGAGTCTAATTAAGATGTATTTATGTAGGATATAAGATTTTTTCAGGAAGTTGTTAGTTACATTATTCATGGTTTTTTATGATGTAGGTAGGTATTTTTTATTATCTAAATATATATATAGGTAAATAATCTAATATTTAGGCCCGTAACTATGCTGATTTACGCTCAAATACTGATCCGGACTGAAACCATAGATTTTTGTATGAAAATCTCTACTCAAATCTATGCTTTGTTTATCATACGGGCCTTTTTTAATTCATACTTAGTTTTTTCTTCTTCTACCCGTTTGCCTTTTTCAGTCATTTTGACAGTCAATTTTGCCAGAGCCAAATTATACATGGTAACGCCCAGACACCAATAACAAGAAATTAAAATCAAAAGTGACAATTGGGAGAATTTGTCCCATTTTTTCTCCGAAATGTCAGCAAGTCCATAGCAAGCATCTTACCAAAAAGACTTGGCGAAAGGACAGTGCCTGAAAAAAAAAAAAAAATAACAGACATCTATGTCGGCCACACCCAAAATGTTTCTTTTCATAGACATTTTTGCTTTCACACAACGCCCTCTAGTCCTAAACTAAGCAAAGCTTGTACTATGGGAACTAGATTTGCTGATAGAATACTTACAATACTTACTTTTTGTAAATACAAACATCTATGTTTGCCACACACAAAATGTTTGTTCTCAGTGGGGATCGAACCCACGACCCACAGCACGGACGGCAGAGCTATTACCGACTGAGCTGTGACGCCTGTCATTAGAAACTACGTAATTCGGTCTTATTTGCATGTTTTATATCAAAATGAAGGTAGTTAGTGTAGTTACGGAATTGGAGCTCAAAGAAAATTGGTCCTTATTACCTATCTACTAGCTGTGCCCGCGACTTCGTCCGCGTGAAATAGTGTCTTTGGGTAGCATCTTAAATTATTGAGGCTAATTATCCCCACGCGGCATTTTACAATTTCTTACAAACTTTGAATGTCATATTTATTTATATCGAACCAACAGCTTAAAAAATGAGTTTCAAGCTTCTAGCTCTAAAAATGACGATACTTTACAACTTTTACCCCCCCCTCTTTCAACCACTTACAACCCTTTTTTCGCATTAAAAAGTCAGGCTCTAGACTATTGCTGTACCACATTTCATTGAAATCGGTTCAGTAGTTTTGGCGTGAAAGCGAGACAGACAGAGTTACTTTCGCATTTGTAATATTAGTAAGGATTAGTACGATGACATTATGTGCTCAATAGTTTATTTATTTACTGGCAAGTTGTAGTTTCTTGACCGTTCTTCTAGGGTAGATATAGTCGCGAATAGTCTAGTTTATAAAGACCATTCTAAGGTCCGTATTCCGAGACAGAAATCGTTACTCAAGCATAGATTTGAGTAGAGATTTTCATACAAAATTCTTTGCTTGAGATATGGTCAGTGCTTGAGCAGTAGACCAGCATATGACTTGCTGTCGTTTCGGAGAAAATTTTTTCTTAGATTCTTAGATTCTTTATTGCACACAGAAAAATATGAACAAACAAGTTAAAACTAAAGATATGTACAAAGGCGAGCTTAACCCTAATAAGAGTTTTCTTCCAGCAAACTTTTGAGGCATAGGAGAGGATTAAAATAAAGAGGTAGTATTGTGAACTATGAAACTATTAGAATTACCTATTATCAATGTAAGATTAAACCTACAAACTAATATAAACTACATAAACATTACATATAAATATATGTACCATACTAAAATATATACTAACCTGACATAATATATATACATATACACATATACATATATATATATATTGTTGGAAGCCCCTCGAAGAAGCCTGGATTATGTGACGTCACTTGTTTACGCACTCCTTTATAAGGCGATGCGCGCGGCGCGACCGGGCAGTCTTGATCGGACTTTCGTCCGATGCACATGTCTTTATAGCGCTCTAGGGTTGCTAATTATTGTGCGAGACTAACTGATTGGTCGGTAACGATGATCAGTTACGAAGTTAGTTAGATTGTTTAACTAGTCAACGCTGATTTGTTGGTTAAATGTAAACTGTGAGGTTATTTGTGTAAACTGATGATTTCTCGTCATTTTTTAGTGCCATATCCTGATTTCTATGAGCATTAATGCGATTTATGGAAGTTAGCTGTTTGTCAGCTGTTAAAGTTATGTGTTTTTACCTCAAATACTACTTCTTATGTTTTTTTTATTTGGAACCGCTTCTGATTCCTAACAATATATATATACACCTACCTATATATAAAATATTATATATTTTTGGGAGAAATTCTCCCAATTGTCACTCTTGATTTTAATATTTTTGTTACTGACGTTCCGGACAAAATCAAATGGAAGCCGTTGAATACTGTCAGGTAAACAATTTTTAAGCAAAATATGATTATAGAGTCCTTTTCCATGAAAGAAGTCCCGCAGACGCGGCGCTGTAGTCGACCTTAAGTATTATTTCTCGGGCAGCACTTTTAACAACTTTAGGCATTGAAAACAAGACTTTGATCACAGAAACCAAATAAAAACGCACTAGCATCCGAACACATTAACAGCACCTGACAACTAATTTAAAATTTAGTTTTAAAGTTTAGTTCCGGAAATTTCCGCGGGACTTCTTTCATGAAAAGGACTCTAGCTATATGATTCTAGTCGTAGTCTTTTTTTTTTTATAGCCACTGTCCGGCATTTTGACAATTTGGCCAGTGTCTAGTCATCCGTAAAGTTGGTTGCTTCTTCTTCTTCTTTTATTTATGGCCTCTCTCCGTTATTTCAACAATTTGGCCAGTGTCAAGTTAATTATTTGAAATAATAATTAGTCTAGTCATTCGTAAAGTCGGTTGCTTCTTCTTCTTGTATTTATGGCCTCTGTCTGTCATTTCGTTTTGACAGATAATTTTGCCAGTATCAATTCAATTATTTGAAATAGTATTTAGTCGTGTCATTCGTCAAGACGGCTGTCGTTTGTTTCATAGGCAAAATGGTGGATTTACCTTAAAATATTTTTGAAAACATTGTCTCAGACGAGTTCTTTTTCATGAAACTCTACTAAGTAACTACTAAAATCAATACGATTTAAAAAAGTAATTAAATATCAATTTTCTTTCCCAATGCTTCGTTTACCAACAGTAGGTCGTTATGCAAATAATTCTGAATCTAAGTAAAGAAATAATAAAACTCTGATTAAATTCAATCGTAAATAACTTTTAACACTGTCTGGGCGGAGTTGGAATTCTTAAATGAAATATAATGGTATTTTTAACCGATTTAAAAAAAAAGGAGGCAGCTTTACGAATTCTTACCAAACGAAGCTACCACAATAAATACCAACCTAGAACAATCAACTTTAAAAAAAAACGAGACCATAGACAAACAGACAGACACAGAGACACTTAAAGTTAACGTCAAACTTTCAACACCCCTTCCTTTCCGGTTTTAAAGTTAGGTCAAACCTCTGGCAATAGTGTAGTGTCACTGGAAATGTACTTATACTCGTAGCACTACCAGTAGTGTCACGGGAAAGTAAAATTTCCCTTCGCTCTACAGTAGTGCCGCACGCTGTAGTGTCGAAGAAAATAAAAATGGCAAATGTACAAACAGCGCGACGCTAACAAAAAAAAATTAAGTTTCATGAGACATCAGGGTAGATCTACACGTCAAAGAACTCTACTGTCAAAACTAAAATATTCAACGTTTTAATTGACAATCTAATAATATCATTTCACAGTATCGAGTTGAATCGATACGCGGTATCGATATAATATTCATAATCGAATCGCCCAGATTGTAGAGTCAAAGGGAATCGTAAAATATCGTTCGGGCTTTAGACGGTACGATACGATTTTTGTAATTGGAAATTTTTAACACCTTATTTATGTAAATAAACATAATATCTTATAAATAGTTGTGAAAACCAACCAACATCTGGGGCCTTAGCCGAGTTGATAGATACTCTACAATAGCTATAGTTTCTATTTCTCCTTTGTTTCTCTCTTTCCCTCTCTCTCCTCTCCTCTCCTTCTCTCAAACTATTACTAGGTATTACATACCTGTATATCTAATTTGACATTTAATCTTCTAAATATATAAAACTCTTTTGAAGCTGACTGACAATCAACGCACAGCCTTACATATTGTGAGTATTGTTGTTTAATTTTGGTGGAATTTTAACCAATAATACTTAGGTCGTAACATAAAGAGTGGGCCATTGGAATAAATGTGTGTAAAGTGGTTTCCCTGAATGTGAAAATTCTTTTCAGGTATTGAAGAGAAAATCCATCATTTTCTCTTCAAAACAAATGACAGCCGACTTGACGAATGACATGACCTATATTATTTAAAAAAAAATCACTTGACTCTGGCCAACATTGTCTGTCGAAATGACGGACAGAGGCCATATAGGTGTAGAAGAAGAAAAATCCTTGCAGGCTAGGTATGTCGTCCGACAAAGAGAAAGGTAATCGTGGGTGGTGATGAACCCCATGGGAACACCAGTCCACAGACGACGAGCGCATATATTATGCAGGGACTTATACCTGCACCGATGGGTAATGCTATGGTGAACTCTTTAATTTATTATGACATATGCACTCTATTTTTATGGGGGTAGGCTTAGGCAAGTCGAAGTACAAAATACGTATGCGTAAGATTATACATAGCCTACATGAGTTGTGGAATAATTTATAAGTTTAAAAACTAAAAAAAAATCGACACCATCATCAGGGAATGATAATGATGATGATAGTAGTTCATTGGGATTATTTCATTGATTGTAAACACGTGGAACGTCACAGGAAAGCAAAAAACGCAATGTTGTGTACATGGATGACGTGTCTTTTTCAGTTATTCCTATTCCTCGCAAACTACTGAACCGATTTTGATAAATGTTTTATGGGATTAATATGAAAGTAAATACTAACAGATAAAAAAAAAATTCAAATCGGTTTTGAAATAACAGAGTTCCGAGGTAATAAACGTTAAAAAAAAAGCATACAAATAATAGGTACATCTAAATTATCTAAATTAGTTGCTTAAACTTTTTTTGTGAAAGTGGCGCCTGTTATTGAAACGATGAGGAGTGGTAGATCAGCATGGTATGGACACGTAATGAGGAGGGATGGAAGTCATATAACATAGAGAGTTATGAATATGAGTGTGGCTGGGTATGCAAGTAGAGGAAGACCGAAGAAGTGGTTGGATTGTGTGAAAGAGGATATGAATGTGAGAGGAGTAGATTTAGAGTTGACGAATGATAGGAGTGAGTGGAAGAAGAAAACAATTTGTGCCGACCCCACCTAGCGTGGGATAAGGGTAGGGAAATTATGAGTTGTTTAAACTTTTCAGCACTTAAGTTATTTTTGTACTTACCTACAACCATAGTTATTTGCTAATGCTAAATCCTACTCGTTATATCTAAACGATGCGGCTAACAGGCCTGTCTGTCTGTAAGTCAATTTGAAAGGGTCGATAGTGGGAGGCTATTTTAAACCCTGGTGGACGGAGTCAGGTCTCCAGGCAGTTTTATGGAAAATATCTATAAAAAAAAACATGTGTGAAATTCACACGTGATAGAAGTGAAACCTTCAAAAAATTCTTAACCGATATGCAGTGCTAAGTTTCACTTCAAAATAAAAGTTAAACAGTTTATGGTGTCGCATTGGATCTGAACTTGCTCCCGTTGTCGGTCTGACCGCAGTCCAACGATATCACTGTTTGGCCAACAGTAGCTCTGCTGCGATGGTTGAAATTACGGATATGTCTCTTTTTGTTTGCGCTTTTTCGTTTCATCGACTTTTTAATCACAACGATGCTAAAGAAGTTTCACTTCAAAATACGATTTTTTTAATATTTTCCGATAGTGTTATTAAATTGTTTACCACCAGTAGGTAGTATTATGGGTGAATTAACTTCTGTAGATTACTTTTATTGCAATAAAGATAAACAGTATTAGCCCTGTTATAAATAAACTCGATGTTGGCTTGGAATAGGTTATTAGGTACATCGTTTTTTGTCTCTTTCATTGGCAATCAGATTCAATTTCAATTTATTCAGATAAAAATAAAATAACTTAACAGAACCTTTTCCATGGCGTTATTCTACTTAATATTAAATTAATACTAAATATTATACCAGGTATTACTGGTATAATATTGTGTAGATAATATTGTTTGTATAGATTCAAATTTGATCGAAAGAGACAAAACACAGCAGTTTATTAATAAAAAAACCAGAGAAATACCAGTTATTAGATAACACTATTTCCAGGGAAATGAGATACGCGTACAGACCTAGGGTATCTAGATAATAGATTGATCTCTAAACCCCATTGTCTAAAGGTAGTGAGTTCCTCCCTGATTCGCATTCATTTATTTTTAATAGCTTGATCTCTAAACCCCATTGTCTAAAGGTACTGAGTCCGTCTCTGATTCGCATTTAATTTTTAAAGTTCTGCAGTAGTCCCGGGTCCTAGCTTTTAACTGTTTCCAGGATTTAGTTCAAATTGAACTAAACTGAATGCTCAGAATGAAACTAGATGGCGCATTTATAAATTTAGCGTACATATACATACAAAATATATTCTGAAACCTTCCTCTTAAATTCATGGCCTCTGTCATTTCGATAGACAAGTTTGCCAGTGTCAAGTGGTGAATTTGAAATAATATACCCAAGTCAAGTCATTCGTTAAGTCGGCTGTCGCTTGTCATGAAGAGAAAATGGTGCATTTTCTCTTCAAAACCGGAAAACGAATTTTCACATTCAGAGAAACCACTTTACACTCATTTATTCCAATGGCTCACACTTTATGTTACGACTTAAGTATTACCTATTGATTAAAATTCCACCAAAATTATTATCTTAGCTTTGCTCTGGTAAACATACACTCTAAGGCAGAACTTCGAAAAAGATAAAAATAGAAAAAAAAATAGTGCGTTTAGTCCCTCCGCGCGGAAGAAGTTATACCTCGAGTGCCACTCATTCACTCTCGCTCTGTGTTTAATGGGAAATTAATTCAGTATTTATTTTTATGTACTTAACCAATATGCAGTACTTATTTAGTTAGAAAAGGTTCTATGCTCATGTTGCCTAAATCTGAACTAGATGGCGCTGTTAAGTTTGGTCGGATCCTAGAACGCGCTATCGAAGTGTTTTGCGTTTTGTGGGGGGTCTACGTATGTGATCACTATCGCTCTGTCTCTTTCTATCCCCCCTCCCCAGGAGCGTTAAACGCGTTAAACGCTTGGAAGTCGCATTAGAAGTATAACTCCAAAAAACAAAACATCACTTTCGAAATCGAAGGTGATAATACCTTAGAATCCGGAAGCTATTAGATGCCACAATGGAATAATATTAACAATGGTTTTGCAAACTCATTTGCTGGAAATAAGATAATTTCTCTAATGAATGGCGGATTGAGTTTCCTGAATAGGTAAGTTGGGTCAGCTGGGTTATTTAAAATAAAAAAAAAGCAAGGAAGCTCGTATTAGTTAGTGGCCAACTCTGTTAACGCAGTTTTTAGGCCGCCTTAAGGCCTCCGTCATGGCTTAACGACTGCTAGAGCCGGGACCGACAGTTTAATGTGCCCTTCCATTCCAAGTTTCATCCTAATCGGACCAGCCGTTGCAGCATGATTGAAACATGTAAACTTAGACATTTGTAATATTAGTGGGAAGTGGGATGGGATAAAAACCCGACATGTGCGCATTCAAAGTCAGCGCTATTAAACCGTGCCGGCACCTATCCTTACTAATATTATAAATGCGAAAGTAACTCTGTCTGTGTCGCTTTCACGCCAAAACTACTGAACCGATTTTAATAAAATTTGGTACACAGATAGTCTAGAGCCTGAGAAAGGACATAGGCTACTTTTTAATGCGAAAAAAGGGTTGTAAGGGGTTGAAAAGGGGAGATGTATGGAAGTAATTAAAAATGCTACCCAAAAGACACTTTTCCACGCGGACGAAGTCGCGGGCACACCTAGTATGTATATGTCAGAGTTGCTATACTTATTTCTGTCTGTATAAAGTGTGCCAGCTATTTAGCAACACAGTAATCTGTTCTCAAGGCTTCTAGTCAGTGCCGGATTAAGCCATCACGGGGCCCGTAGCTACTTCTATCAAGGGGCCCTTGGATTGCTTTAGGTTATAAAGTTTATGGTATTTAATAAAACGAAACTGGTACAAACAAATTACTCTAAATTGAATTAACTGACTTCAAAAAAAGGAGGTGCTCAATTCATGAAATATAAGCGCGTTGAATATTTTATCAGTTAGTTAGAAGCGATGACTGCGTTGCTCCTTTATGCTTAAAAAAACAATCGACGAGTGAAGCGAGCCGCGAAATTATTTTGCGTCGGTGCGCGGGGCCCGTAGCATTTGCTACACCTGCTACGTGGCTAATCCGCCACTGCTTCTAGTCTTTTGTCGTGTTCGCAGAATTTTTGGGGTACTTAAGAAATGTGATGCAAAACGTGCTTGTTATTTTTTGCGCAGCCTAAGCTTTGGTGAACAATACTGGTGTCCCACAGGATTTTTTCTATTTCTAAAATTGAAAATAAATACCCACAGATTTTTTGTCTAAATGTGTTGAACTACCTAGATTACTAAGGACATATATAATGATTATGTAGGTAAATAATACTAGTAGTTCGCCCCGAACTGAGATCTCGTGATGGTCGGAGGTTAATAAAACCCAAACATATTTTATTGACCAATGGTTGCAATAAACTTTGCAAACCGAAATTTTTTTTTTACTCTCTTTGGACTCTCATAACTTCACGACCCCTTGACCGAATTACTTCAGTTGACAAACCAGTAAAACTTAAGAGTAATATCCGTATACCTACCAAATTCTGTGAAGATCGGATAAGCGGTTCAAAAGATCTCGAAGAACAAACATACAAACATGCAAAGCGTTTTTGCCCAAGTTGTCACTAAAATCTTCGTTCGCTTCGCTCACTCGATCAACTAAAGGGTGATTTCAACAGCAGTTTTACGTAAAGCCGAAAATACACGGTTCACTTTTGCCTTTCAATTTGTATGAAGCAAACAAATTGATCCATGTAAACATAAAAGTGAATCATTCAATGTCATTGAATGTTTTTGTTCAATGGCGTTGAAAGAATTGAACATGCTCAATATTTTCACTTTCAAATTCAAAATTCAAATTCAAATCGTTTATTGCACTTATGTTGTTATAAAGATGTTGTAAGCAAACATAAACCCTGTTAGGGCACAGCAATTTGTTGAGGTGTAGGTACATAGGCACTAGGTGGCATATTTAGGTATCTGAGATACAAGATACAATTTGCATAAATAATTGTTACAAATTAGTCTTAATTGTAGGAGGCATTTTAGCGTTCAATCTTCAACGCGGTTTACGCGGTTGAACGAGAAATGAATGTGTTAACACAAGAATTGAACGATTCACTTTTACGTCAGTCGTGCGCGCCGCAGTGTCGAGAGAGAACGTTTATGTTTATACATACTTATACCTAAAGGAAGTACATAGGCCTCTGTTCTTGGAACATTTTAAAAAGTATCCCAGTCTATGGAACTATAAAACGGAAGGGTATAAAACCCGAGATTTTCGTGGAAATGCCATTATATCGCTAATTGAAGATTTCTTTTTCGTTAATTTTTTTATTAATTGATACCATATTAATGATGAAGATGATGATCGATGATCGATGATCGGCAAGATGGGGCGACGATCTGAGACATGTAGCTGGCAAACACTGGATGAGAAGAGCCGAAGACCGGGCTCAGTGGCGCGTCTTGGGAGAGACCTACGTCCAGCAGTGGACTGATATAGGTTGATGATGATGATGATGATGATGATATTAATGCAACTCCTAAACGCACGACCTCATTCGACGACATCTTTCGAAGAATGTGAATTGAACAGTTCACTTTCCAGATACTGTGTAAACAGCATTGCTTTCATTTCTGCTCCAGCATTCAACCAAAGTGATTCAATTTGGTTGAACCGTGTATCTTCGGCTTCAGTTTCATAATAAAAAGACAGAATTTTTTGTTGACATCATAAGCTATATCGCTTATTTTGTTAATAGCTTATTTCGTTTAATTTATTTCGTTAACAACTTATTTCGTTACTAACTTATTTCAGAAAAATGAACGTATTGAAAAGAATGATTATACCGAAACTAGATCTCACCATCCGCTTCATTTTATCCGAACTAGAAGAGTTAGAAAGGGAAGACACATTCCGTCTCAAAAGAGTGAAAGAGAAAAAGATGAAAAAGGTGAAAGGAGATGGCGCTGGAGAGCAAATAGAAGTTACAGATGCTAAAGAACCTAAGAAAGAAGAAACTCCCAAACCTGAAGTTGATAAACCTTTGGTAGAAAGTCAAGAACCAGAAGACAAAGAAGCACTGCCAGTTGTTCCAAAGGAAGCAGCAGAGATGGGTGATCTAATAATAATCAAACCATCAGATTTCAGGATGGAACTTGGTGACGTTTTCATTCCACCTCCTCTGCTAAAAACAATGGCTACCATCACTGAAGTTGAAGAGCTTATAGAAGGTATATCAGATATGGATAAAAAAGAAAAAATTAAAGAAGAGGTCGGAGAAATACAACCAGAGCAAAAAAATCTAAATAGGATATCTGAAAATGTTCCTGAAGTTAATTTAGAAACTGGTGAATGGTTTGAAACTCCATCTAAATTAGAGAATAGGCCAATTCTTAATGTGTCAGGATCAGAGTACTCCAAAATGGATAAGTATAAAGACGTAATGGGAAATGAAAGGGAAAGCAATAGTGCATCAGCTGCCGTAATACCAATAAAAGCAGACAAAAGTATTGTGGACATAGATAAACGAGCATTATCATCATTGTATAAAGATATTGATTCAAATTACTACAAGCCTACAATTGATGATATTTTCTCAAAGCACGACATCGCAATGAAGGATTCTTCATCAGTACAAGATTCAATTTTAGAACATTCATTAGTAGATATGGAATCAATAGACTTTTCTATTGATAGCAAAGGAAAGGTAGTAGCTTCTAAAACTGGTACTAGTCAGTCATCGCCAGCACTTTCAACACACCGGGAAGTAGATTTAACGAAACCTATGGCACAGTATGATGAAAAAGGCATGCTGATTGGTACTATGGGAAGACAAGCTAGTGTTAAATGGCTAGATGGTGGTTCAACTACAAAGGACAATCTTATATTAAAGTCTGATGAGGTTGAACTAGAACCTGTTAAGCGTTTCTTTGAGAATGATGTTAATACACCAGCGATAATGGATTCTAGTGAGATAGTTAAAGATTCAGTTACAGACAGAAATGTAGCAAATATTGACATGCAAAACCAAACTGACGCTATAATTAAGTTAGATAAAAATCATGAATCGTTGAGTACCCAAGACTTAAATCTCAATGATGTGATTAATGACAACCTAAACAATAGATCTGTAGTAAGTCTTGAAGAAACAGAAGTATGGACAAGTGAAACTGAACAAATACCTAAAGATCGTATTTTGCAAGAAGGGAGAATTGAAAATAACGGTAATGCTGAGCCAATAGAAGAAACACTTTCAAAAAGTATATCTAATCTAAAACTTTCGCGGATAAGTGAAGAAGAAAGCATAGACATGGACATAAAATCAAAACTAAGCACAGTTGTGGAAGAATCTAAAGAGAAACAAATCGAAGATGAAAAAAATACAGAAGGCTCTATTGTTTCTGATAAATTTGAAGACAGTATATCCTCATTTCATGATAATAGTACGTTAATTTCTAGCTACAAGGAAACTTCTCAAAGTGGCATTTCAATGAAAAATAACAATAAATTGAACGTAAATAATAATAATTTGGAAATGGAGGTAACAGAAGTTACAACAAATGCAAAACAAGAAACTTTAGAAAATACTAGTAGCAGTGGACAAGAAGAAACACTCAGAAAAGTGACGTCAACCCAATCAAGCCGCGACTTAAAGAAGAGTTTAGATCAAAATATGCTTAGTCAACATAAATCTCAAGAAGGGTTCCAAACAGACACGAATAATTTAAATAAAACACTCGAAAGACAAGCAAATCAATCAAAAACCGATGACAGTAGTACAACTGTTCCCGGAAACGTCGCAGAACTCAAACAAACAGACACAAAATATAATCATGAATTGAATAGAACAGAAAAAGTAACAACTATGGAAAACAACAATGAAAATTTACAGGACAATCTTCAAACAGATCATAACAGACTGAGAATCGAAGACAATGAAAAACATGACAATATAAAGGAAGAGACTGATCAAGACAAACGCCAAAATGAAATAAAAGGTACAACAGAACATGACGAACACAAACCACTAAGAATACAAGATTCAGATGAAATAATAGATACAAGAAGCGATAGTAAAAGAGAACAGTTGGAAAAAAACATCCAAAGTCAAACACAAACTACAAATGATAAAGAAATAAGAAATAATCAGGAAAGTACAGAAAATAAACGCATAAGCAAAGCGGGTATGAAAGAAAATAAAGAAAAACCACTTACGATACAAAACTCAGATGAAATAGTTCCAACCAATGAAGACAATAAAAGAACTAGTAACGATAGTCAAATCAAAGAGATTGATAGTAAAAAAGAAGAAGAAAATGGACAGAATACAAGTAACGCCAGAACTTCAAATATTGGCAATCGAGGAAAACATAGTGGGGATGATCACGTGAAGCAAGAATGATAAACTAATGTTATGTTTGGTAAACGTAATAAAAAAAAGATAATAATATTTGTTTCATTTATCGATCAGTAGCGACCCGCCCCGGCTTCGCACGGGTGCAATGCAGTGATGATGATGATGTATTATACATATAAACATTCCTCTTGAATCACTCTATCTATTAAAAAAAACTGCATCAAAATCCGTTGAGTAGTTTTAAAGATCTAAGCATACATACATACAGACATTAGGACAGACGCGGGAAGCGACTTTGCTTTATACTTTATACTATGTAGTGAAGCGAAAGAAGCAGTAGACGATATCTTAGGACAATAGGTTACATATTGTTAAGCAACGTTCTGTGCGGTCACTATTTGGATGGGTGACCGTGGCATTTACATCTGAACGCTTCCGTGCTTCGTGCACGTTAAACTGTCCCGGCTCTAGCAGTCGTTAAGCCATGACCTAGAAACTCCGTCAACATTTTGAGGTTATAGGTGTACCTATGTATGGAAAGGGCGTGCGATAGTGGCGCCCTCGGGTATGGGTTTGCGTCAAGACTCTAGAAAAAAGATGGCGTAATATCTTGTAATTGCTTGTAATGATAGATACATGTGGTAAGATAAAATATACTTAATGAGTTTAAAAACTCGAAAAACTGACTTCAATTTGACTACGTTCTGGCTGATGATAATCATGATGATGACAGTTCATTGGGATTATTCTTTTGATCGTAAACACCACTAAAAAAAACCGGAAGAAGTTATACTTCGAATTTAGTATTTATTTTTATGTATTTAACCAATATGCGGTACTAAATTTTCACTTCAAAATAAAAAGTAAAAAGTTGCATGAACACTGCCATCTATTTATTTTGACTGTAGCGTATTATAGTCTCTTTCTATTCGCCCCGCTGTCAGTTGGAAGTAATCTTCAAAAACACGGGCGGTCAAATGCTGAATTGCTGAACACTGCCATCTATATTTGATTGTAGCATTTGTAGCGTATTAGCCTCTGTCTTTTTCTATTCGGGGGGAATAGAAAGAGACAGAGACTACGTCATCCCGTAACGCAACGTTATTGGAAGTCGCATTAGAAGTATAACTTCAAAAGTTACAGGAAACCAACGTACGCAATTTCGTGTACGTGTTTTTTTCCATTTATTCTTATTTAACTTCCAAACTACTGAACAGATTTTGATAAAAAAAATATGGGATCAATTTGAAAGTATATCCTTACATATAAAAAAAGGATTTTATTAAATCGGTTCAAGAATAACGGCGTTCTAAGGTAGCAAGCATAAAAAAAATACCGATTTGAGAATCGCTTTTTTTGAAATAGGTTAAAAAGAGAGTGTATTCCCATATTTTTTTTAAATATAATAACAGTAAGCATCTTAAATTATCCGCAAAACTATTTCAACGCTATTAGTCCTAACAGACCTCAATATCGTTTACAAATTCGACGGTTAGAGTAATCAGTTTTATTCGTCTTATAATAGGTTTACATCAAAAATATTACCCTCATATTTCGTCTAGTCATTCTTACAAGTTTTCAAAAAGATTTCCTATCCAACTGTATTATGATTGATCGATGCTCAAAGTGATACTGAGCTTTTACAAGTATTTATAATAATAATGGATGTGGTAATATTAAAGACGAATGTGCCTTAGTTATGCTTCCGGTCCATAAGAACTTAATCCCAAAATGTCTAGCTAATCAATAGGACTGAATCTCATAATGCCGGAAATTTATGCGCAATTGCTCAGGACCTAAATCTATGCGTCCGCGTCACGTTCTTCCTTACTGCCTTGTAAATACTGTAGATATTTCGGAATAAAAATAGCTTACATGTTAATTAAGGATACTATGATCTAAGTATTTTTGTACATAGCAAGAAGTTGTAAATTACAATCAAAAAAGTTCTTACAACTATCTGTACAAGATTCAAAATGTCAAACATGCACAAGGTTTGGCGGTGGAAACGCAAATCGATATCGTCACAGAGTTGTGCATGTTTAATTGTGAATGTTTTGCAGTGGAAACAAGCCATGTTCAAAACACATAAATAAAATAAAATCAACCGAAGAGTATTTTTAGTAAAAAGTTTTATACTTCTTTGACAGAACCACAGAATATACAATGTAGTTCGCCAACGCTAATGGCCCTGTGTAGTGACGGACAAACCTACAGACCTATCTATATCTATACTAATATTATAAAGAGGAAAGGTTTGATTTTTTGTTTGTTTGTTTGTTTGTATGAATTGAATAGGCTCCGAAACTACTGGACCGATTAAAAAAATTCTTTTACCATTAGAATCCTACATTATCCCTGATGAACATAGGCTATATTTTATCCCGGAATTCCCACGGGAACGGGAATTACGCGGGTGAAACCGCGAGGCGCTGCTAGTTATAGATATATCGACGAATATAACACCTGCCCGCCACTTTACCTTCGTTTTTCCTTGTTTTAGAAGTATTGATTATTATGAACTGAAATATTATATTTAATCAAAATATAATATAACCCCATGGCACGTAGGAGTAACGTTATTATAATTAAATATTTAAATAAATATTCTTGGACATATCACACAACGCCCTCTAGTCCCAAACTAAGCAAAACTTGTACTAAGGGAACTAGATTGCTGATAAAATACTAATCTAACAATAAAATACTTAAAATCGGACCAGCAGTTCCGAGGATTATTTTCTACAAACAAACAAAACTACGAATAATACTCTTGTATATTAGTATAGATAAATTTTTCTAAGCTTAGCCAGAAGGTTCTATGTTCATGTTTACCTAAAACAGAACTAGATGGCGCTGCTAAATTTGGTCAAATCCCTAAAGGGTCTAAAATTAGGATCACAGGTTTCGTATGCTGCTACCACGCGAGCAAAGCCTCGGACGACAGCTAGTACAGTATAAGAATAGAATATCGATTTGTTATCACTGCGTGGGCGACAGATAACGATGTTTTGTAGGGATTCTAACATGTAATTAGTAAATTTATTAGTAACGGTGTTGGGTTCGAACAATATGCGTGAAATTGATAGCAAATATAGCTTTTACCTAGATATCTCTATCTAGGTATAGAGATATCTAGGTAAGTATAGGTCTATACTAATATAGCTTTTACCTAGATATCTCTATCTAGGTATAGAGATATCTAGGTAAGTATAGGTCTATACTAATATAGCTTTTACCTAGATATCTCTATCTAGGTATAGAGATATCTAGGTAAGTATAGGTCTATACTAATATAGCTTTTACCTAGATATCTCTATCTAGGTATAGAGATATCTAGGTAAGTATAGGTCTATACTAATATAGCTTTTACCTAGATATCTCTATCTAGGTATAGAGATATCTAGGTAAGTATAGGTCTATACTAATATAGCTTTTACCTAGATATCTCTATCTAGGTATAGAGATATCTAGGTAAGTATAGGTCTATACTAATATAGCTTTTACCTAGATATCTCTATCTAGGTATAGAGATATCTAGGTAAGTATAGGTCTATACTAATATAGCTTTTACCTAGATATCTCTATCTAGGTATAGAGATATCTAGGTAAGTATAGGTCTATACTAATATAGCTTTTACCTAGATATCTCTATCTAGGTATAGAGATATCTAGGTAAGTATAGGTCTATACTAATATAGCTTTTACCTAGATATCTCTATCTAGGTATAGAGATATCTAGGTAAGTATAGGTCTATACTAATATAGCTTTTACCTAGATATCTCTATCTAGGTATAGAGATATCTAGGTAAGTATAGGTCTATACTTACCTAGATATCTCTATACCTAGATAGAGATATCTAGGTAAGTATAGGTATATAGATTTGGCCTTAGGACTAGTCTATTGAGATATTATTAAATAGTATATTATTATGAGTATATCAGAGGAAGCGTGAAAGTGGCGCATGTTATTGAAAAGATGAGGAGTGGTAGATTAGCATGGTATGGACACGTAATGAGGAGGGATGGAAGTCATATTATAACATAGAGAGTTATGAATATGACTGTGGCTGGGTATGCAAGTAGAGGAAGACCGAAGAAGTGGTTGGATTGTGTGAAAGAAAATATTATGCATGTGAGAGGAGTAGATTCAGAGTTGACGAATGATAGGTGTGAGTGGAAGAAGAAAACATTTTTGTGCCGAGTGCCGACCCACCTAGCGTGGGATAAGGGCAGGGAAATGATGATGAATAGTATATTAAGGGCTGTTAAATAAATAAAATAAAAAAATAGATATTTAGTGTTAATATGTTGCGTTCACACTATGCCGCAGTCGGCAGGGAAGTGGGCACGAGCATAGTGTGAACACGAACATGCCTCTGTCCCGGCTCCCGGCCCGAGTTCATGCCCTTGCTCTCTAGTAAAAATAAAGGCGATGTTGCTGTGGCAATAAGTCTTCGGCAATAATACCGGCAGCGGTATGGGCATAGTGTGAACGCGATATTAGAATTGTCTGACCCCATACTCGCCTGTCCCCGGTGCGCATACTTACTATTTGGTAATCTACATCGGGGACAAGCCAGTATGGGGTCAATCAATTCTAACCAGATATTTAAAATCATATTTTAGTAAAACTAGAACTTTCTTTTGAAGCCGAAAATAAAAACATTTACCGCAAAATACAAAATAAACTGGAAATAAGTACATTATTTTTGTCTAACTTTTTCCTATAAAACAAGATTAAAGAATCATATGATTTTAATAAATTCGAAGAATACTTGTCTATAGTAGGTGCCAAATAACACCGCAATACAGGTCATTCACTTACCTTCACCACGGTGTCGCAAAATTCAATTTATGAATGGCTAATTCTGTCGCTTTCCATACAAACCTGTCGCTGAGACGGTAATCGCTCGAATCTCGTAGTACTATTTGTTTGCCATACATAAATTGAATTTTGCGACATCGAGGTGAAGGTGGGTGAATGACTTGTATTGCGGTGTTATTTGGCACCTACTATAGTAACTTTTTTGTTGTCGAAATGTAGCTGGCAAACACTGGATGAGAAGAGCCGAAGACCGGGCTCAGCGGCGCGTCTTGCGAGAGACCTACGTCCAGCAGTGGACCGATATAATATGTTGACGATGATAATGATGATGAACTTTTTTGTGTTTTTTGCACCGTGATTTTGCATTTTATATGAAAACTGTGAGATGTAACAAAAATAGTAGAACATGACATAAGAGTTGTTAACAATTGTGCGCCAAGAAAATGCACTTTCTGGATGCAAATCGTGTAATAAAGTAATTTACTGCGTGTGCGTTGGCTACTTTAGTGTAACCATGCTTTTGGGTTTTAAAATTTTAAATAAATGTAACGCCTCGCCATGTCATCAGCCAGCTTTGTCTCGCCATGCCATGCCAAGCCATGCCAAGCCAGAGTTGCCTCGCCATGCCAAGCCAGCCTTTGAAAGCCGCTATGCCAAGCCTAGCCCGTCAAGCCAAAAAGAACAGTTGCCATAGATTGAGATTCGATTTTCGTGACTGATGGCTCGAGACGTCATGGTCGTTGGTGATAAAATTACCACCGGGTATTTCTGAACTCTTTGCGGTACGGTGGTGGTAGCCTGAACGATACAGAACCTAAGCAAAAAGATTGTTACAGAAGAAGGAGAGAATAAATTGTGGTGCAAGTCATTTTGTCTCCGTTTCATAAAATTTCAGCTAGTTTTATACCCGCAACTTTCCACCAAAATATCTGTCAATTAGCTTACGATGAACCTCGTGTCAAAGGCTGCTTTTGGTTTAGAGAGTTCAAGCTGTATCTAAGAATCCACGTCTTAGATTTCAACAAAATATAGCCTATGTTTCAATCCGGAAAAAGGGCTTCTGAATGGTATAAGTTTCATTGAGATTTTGTCCAGTAGTTTAGGCGTGATCCGCGACCAAACAAATAGACAAACTCGATTTTCATAATCAGAATTGTTTATTTAGTAGATCTTCATCTAGTCTAACCATATCTTTAATTTTAGTTTTTGGCTTTTTTACAGTTTTATAATAGTATACATAGTAAATACCTAGATATCTTGGACATTTTACACAACTCCCTCTATTAGTCCCATTGAATTAAGCAAAGCTTGTACTATGGAAACTAGATTGCTGATAGAAAACTAATAAATTCAATGGCTCACACTTTATGTTACGACCCAGGTATTATTAAAATTTCACCAAAATTAAACAACAAGCAAGCAAGATCTTATGCGTTAGTGGCGAACTCTGTTGACGGAGTTTTTAGGCCGCCTTAAGGCCTCCGTCATGGCTTAACGACTGCTAGAGCCAGGACAGTTTAACGTGCCCTCCGAAGCACGGAAGCGCTCAGATGTAACAACAATAATCTAACACAAAAAAAACTATTAAAAAAAAATTGTGCGTGGAGTCCCTCCGCGTGGAAAAAGTTGTACTTCGAGTGGCACGCATTCACTCTCGCTCTGTGTTTAATGTGAAATTAATATCTACTTATTTAGTTAGAAAATGTGCTATGCTCATGTTGCCTAAATCAGAACTAGATGGCGCTGCTGAGTTTGGTCGGATCCTAGAACGCGCTATCTTAGTGTTTTGCGTTTTGTGGGGGTCTTCGTATGTGATCACTCTCTCTGTCTCTTTCTATTCCACGCATTCACTCTCGCTCTGTCTCTTTCTATTCCCCCTCCCCAGGAGCGTTAGTTTAACGTGTTAAATGTTGGAAGTCGCATTAGAAGTATAACTTCTATAAAAGTGTTAGGTAATGGTATCGATTCGCTAGTTGCATTTTTCTAAACTCACCTAATTTGACAGCACTAAAAATGTTGCCGTCCCTTTCTCATAAACTGAAACGACAAGGACGGCTATAATTTTAGAGCTGTCAAATTAGGTTAGTTTAGAAAAAGGCAACAACCGAATCGATACCATTGTTTAAAAAAAAATTCAAAAGTCGAATTCATTATTTCTCTTTTGTGAACATCATGGCCACCCCAGTCATTTCACCAAGACGTCAACATTCAAACGACTACATCACTGGAACGATTGTTCCCGCGCACGTCGGCGTTTGCGCATGCGTTGTCTCACCTCTCACTATTATCAAACCTATACCTTTACAATAAGACCGCTTTTGGTATAACAATCAAGGTGTGATTTCATGACAATAGAGCAAATCTTTCAATTGGTTGTGAACTGTAGCTACATAGGAATAAAGGTGATTTTGTAGTGGTTATAAAGTTATTGATTGTAAACATTGGGAGGTATTGTTTTTGAAAATGGAACTTTGATGACGCATTTGATAGTCTTGTTCTGTGGTTTGACATCTTTGTTTTTTTTTATAGCATTTATAAAGTTTATGTTTATAACCACTTTTTTCTATCTCATTTTTCTTTTAAATAAGAGAAAGATTGAAGACTTTTTAATACATTTTTTTATTTGACAAAATTATACCAAAAAATAAAAAAAAATGTTGACATAATGACAAAAAATATCAAAAATTGTATTGAGTACTGCCAAAATAGAAAATTATCAAAATGGTCAATTTAATATTAACTATGTATTATTGGGTGTTACTATGTATTATAAGTATGTATTTAGAAAAAAAAAAGTATATAAGTATTCTATCAGCAATCTAGTTCCCATAGTACAAGCTTTGCTTAGTTTGGGACTAGAGAGCGTTGTGTGTAATGTCCAAGAATATTTATTTATTTAATATAACAAAATAAAAACATTCTATTCTATTGTATAAAATCAGACGAATAGTAAGTGACACATATTTCTATTTATTATTTACCTAAGTATGTCCATCGTGTATGAAAAAATACTGACTGGTAAAGAACCGTTTTACATTAGTATTGAAAACCGCCTTAATAAGTTAGGTTAAAAAAAATAACTCTTCTAAAAAAAAAAATGTCTGGTTTTTTTTTAATTATTGAAATAACATAAAGACTGAGAAAGAGACAAAAGTTTTGAAATATATTTTTTTAAACGTGACTTATTTACTTCTTCAAAAAAAGTCATAAGCAAAATAACGATTGAAAAAAAAAACATGATTGAGTCTGAAATATCCTACCCTACTCCGATCTGATCTGGATGGAACTTGGAATATATATTGTCCGCGACCAGCGGGCCTAAGATGCGCACCGCGAGATATTTGTCATGTGGTTCTGTCAAAATGTAAGCATTTTGTACCAGTTTAGGAACTATTGCATTATCTGTGGTAATGTTGTCGAGAAACCGCGCCTTTGAATTTTCAACTTTTGACATTTCTGCATGACTATTATCTCGTCCTCAGAGAGGTACGACGACTAACAAGTGTCAAAAGTGTACATTATGGCGCGTTTTGTCGACACCATTAGGTACTACAGATAATGCAATAGTTCCTATACTGGTACAAAATGCTTACATTTTGACAGAACGACATAACAAATATCTCGCGGTTCGCATCTTAGGCCTGCTGGATTAACACATAGACTACTTTTTATCCCGAACAATTAACGGGATCCAACGGGACGCGAACGAAGTCGCGGGCGGCACCTGGTAACAAATAAAGTATGATGTGAAAGAAAGACATCAAAAGAATGAGAAAAGAGACCGTACTTTTACCTTACAACTATAGAAACAATACAATTTCAACACCTAATGGGGTAAGAAAACCCAAGTAGAGTCCTTTCCATGAAAGAAGTCCCGCAGACGCGTCGCTGTAGTCGACCTTAAGTATTATTTCTCGGGCAGCACTTTTAACAACTTTAGGCATTGAAAACAAGACTTTGATCACCGAAACCAAATAAAAACCGACTAGCATCCGAACACATTAACAGCACCTGACAACTAATTTAAAATTTAGTTTTAAAATTTAGTTCCGGAAATTTCCGCGGGACTTCTGTCATGAAAAGGACTCTACTTTTACTTCACAACTATAGGAACAATACAATTTCAACACCTAATGGGGTAAGAAAACCCAAGTAATTAAAAAAACCAGGTAAGTGCAAGGCGTTTCTAAGCATTATGGGTTCCGTCGACACGCGTAACAGCTGTCGTCGGTTAGGTACATATTTTTTTAATATTTTCATCACATCTATTCGAAAAGAGCGACTTGGTTCGCCTTTATGTGCACCCAAAGGTGGTGTTTTCTATAAGAAACAATAAGTGCGCGGCAAAGTTTGCGCAATTTACTTTGCCGCGCACTTTTTGAATTTGGAACATCTTAGTGTTCAGCGCCAAAGAAATCGAACGAATAGAAAACATAAGAAATATGTGGTTTTCATTATAGATACTATTTATTTTAATTTTAGTTGTTACTATATATGTTTTATTAAATAATAATATTACAATAAAATATGAGGCGCCTTTTATTTTCTCATAGTTGGTGATGAAAAGTAGAGTGTACCACTCGGACGCAAAATATATTTTTGGCTCGGGCGAAGTACTTTGAATCCCTCGCTACGTTCAGGATTCTACTAAAGTATCTTTCACTTCGCTCTGGATTCAAAAAATCGCTCTCGCCGTAAAAATATAATTTTGCTCCCTTATGATACAATCTACTATTACATCATCATCATCATCATCACCCACAGCCCGACTTCACCCACTGCTGGGTATAGGCCTCCCTTTGTTTGTGCCACTCCCCACGGGCCTGTGCTGAAAAGAAAATTACAACTAATACAGTATTTACAATATTCACAATATTTACAAAATACACATGAAATAAATGAGCTATCTACAAACCGTTGCAAACGATTTATAGATAGCTCAACTGGTCTAAATCATACTTAGGTACATTTTACTTTGGTAAACTTTGGGAGAGACCTTTGACCAGCAATCAGAGGCGTAAAAAAGCTGGACCGATTCTTGTGATTTTACTGAATAAAATTATTTCAACTTTGAAATCTATGATTGTTTCAAAGTTGAACTAAGATTTTTTATGGTTACTTCCAGCTTTATGAGTGACATACAGACAGCGTAGGCTCGGTGGTAGAGTCCCGTTCCTTAGCGTAGTTATAGTCTTTGCATCTTTGAGGAACCCTAAAACCCCTATTTTTGTCTAAAACAGACAAACTCATTTTATTACTTTATTAGTAGCTTTATTAGTGCTAACGGGTTTGTTCTGTCACAATGCAAAGGGCATTGTGACAGAACAAACCCGTTAGCATTTTGGGCAAAATAGTTTGATTTTTTCTATTGTTTTTTTAGTTATGAACCAAACTTTCTTTTTAATAACTTTCTTCGGCAAATGTCGTAAATTATTGGGTATTTACCTGATTCTAAGTTTTACCGCTCGCATAGGTTCTTTTATGGTCACCCTTTGTTTAACGTTTTACCGTTGAGTTTTAGAATTAAATATGCATTTATTTAGTAATATTACGAGAATTACTTAGAACAAGCGGGAAAAAACCAGATGAATTTATTTTATCTGTTAGAGAATAGAAAAATAATTAAAATGCATGAAAATGACATAAATAATGTGACAATTTTTTTTTAAATGTTGACGTTTTATATTTTCAAATGGTATTCTTCCAGATTGGTTTCATATTATCAAAACTGTTTCAGTAGTTTGGTTTTTAATACTCAATATATTTATTGCTTTCACATGGTTTAGGTAAATTTTACATTGGTGGTGGATGTAAATAGATATGTCTCATGGACCCTGCTTAGGGTATAGCAATATGAAGGCAAGCCGAGGTTTATAGATAGCTAGTAGATCGTTAATTAGTATTACATAATAGGTAGTCATTTTATAAGTTATTTTATTTTTAAATAAGAATAATTGGAAAAAAAATGTTATCCACGTACACGACATTGCGTATTTTGCTTTCCTGTGACTTCTCATTGTTTACAATCACTAGAACAGTCCCAATGAACTGCCATCATCAACATCATCTGAATTCAAATTGAAGTTGGTTTTTCTTGTTTTTAAACTTATAAAAACAAGCAAGCTCGTATGAGTTAGTGTCCAACTCCGTTGACGGATTTTTAAAGCCGCCTTAAGGCCTCCGTCATGGCTTAACGACTGCTAGAGCCGGAACAGTTAAACGTGCCCTCCGAAGCACGGAAGCGCTCAGTCAGATGTAAATGCCAGTAACGGTCACCCATCCAAATAGTGACCGCTCAGAACGTCGCTTAACTTAGATAATCGGTGAAGATTGACTAAGGAAGCCTAGCCACGAGCGCTTAAAACTTATAAATTTGTAGCTTCCGCTCGCGACTTCGTTCGCGTCCCGTTAGATCCCGTTGATTTTCCGGGATAATAAGTAGCTTATGTGTTAATCCAGGTTACGGACAATATATATTCCAAGTTTCATACAAATCGGATCAGTAGTTTTTGAGCCAATTCGTTTCAAACATACTTAGAAATCTTTCCTCTTTATAATATTAGTATAGACGTATAGATATACATACCGTAGATTCCTAATGTTATTCTAATGTTATTAACAGTCGTCATGGCTCAGTAGTAGCTCTGCCTTCCGTGCTGTGGGTCGTGGGTTCGATCCCCACCGAGAACAAACATTTGTGTGGCAAACATAGATGTTTGTTCGGTGTCTGGGTGTTACTATGTATTATAAGTATGTATTTACAAAAAAAATGTATGTATGTTTTCTATCAGCCATCTAGTTCCCATCGGACAAGCTTTGCTTAGTTTGGGACTAGAAGGCGTTTTGTTAAGTGTCCGTGAATATTTAATATTATTATTATTCTAATTCTAATTCGTCGTGGGGGAATAAGATCGGCACTGACGTCCCGCGTTGGGGTGTATTGTGCATTGTCCCCCTGCTGACCTCACCCCAACCAGCCAACTCCTTGAAGTAACGGAGAAGGACTTTGGATTGATGACAGCAATGTTCCAGCATCCCCGATGGTGTTGTAGATGCCAAGAAGTGAGACCCGATCAGCTCCTGCAGTCCCGTTTTGGATCTAGCTTCGTTTGTGGCAGAGCAATGCAGCAAGCAAGACAAAACAGACACGACAGAGCTCGATAATGTTATATAAACTTATCTATTTAAAATAGGGCTAGTTGACATCCTGTGCAAGCCTGTCCAAGCCTGTCCACGACCTAGCCCATCTGCTATCGAGCAAACAAACACAGGTTGTGTTACTAATGTACGTATAACGTCCGCCTAAAGGCAAACAAATGACGTCATACCTTTGTTATTGACGTTTGCATTTACCTTTTTTTTTAATTTATTTATCGTTTTAAAAAGACAACTTATTTTGTACTATAGCATTAGGAAACCACAAGGTTTATAGGAATAATGCTACATGAGTTTTAGCGTCGATTTTTTTGAACCCGGAGTGAAAAACGGAAAGGCAAGGGAGGGGGTGGTATAAAAAAATCCAAAAATTGTGACCATTTTGCTTAAAAATTGTTTACCTGACTGTACAATGCAGCTATTTTTAAAGTTGTCCGAATCGTCACAACAAAAATTATTAAAATCAAAAGTGACGATTGGGAGAATTTGTCCCAAAATATTTGGTCCGAATCGTCACTAAGTCAAGTATACAAGGTATAACATAATTACTCTATAAGCCCAAAAAAGGAGAATTCTACAGGTCATGGCGACAAGATGTTTTGGTGAAAAGTTTCGCACGTGTACGAAGTCACGGGTTCGCTAGTAACTTTTAAGTTTACTCAAGGTTCATATCAAAAGTTAATATTAGAAACACGCCACTGTGTTCAATCAAAGATACTAATATTTACCGAGTATTAATCTTAGTACTCGTCATGTAAATAAATAATTTTATCTAAAGCAAACTTGTACAAAATGATAGAATAATAATAAATAAGGTATTCCTGGACATTACACACAACGCCCTCTAGCCCTAAACCAAGAAGCTTGTAATATGGAAACTAGATTGCTGATAGAATACTTATATATACATTTTTTTTTGTAAATACTTACTTATAAATTATAATAGATAGTAACACCCAAACAGAGAACAAACACCTATGTTTGCCACACACAAAATTAAATGTTTGTTCTCAGATCGAGCCCGAGACATGTGCTTCATAATGTAAATGCCAGATTTTGAAAGTTCCACTAACTCTCTGTTATTTCTTCTTCATAATTAAATATTCCAAAAGCCAAAGTATTTACTAATTGGCGGAATGTCATGTAATAGGATTTGTCAAATAATATTACACGAGGTGACACGTGACACGAACTAGAGCGGAATGCGGTGTCCATACGTTTAAAAATATTTAAGACATAATATCTATCTATCTATTCTTTACTATTATAAAACTGTAAAAAAGCCAAAAACTAAAATTAAAGATACTGATAAACTAAATAGTTAACTTAGTTTACCTATTATGTAGTACATAGTTTCTAGTATAGTTAGTATTTAATTAGTCTGTATTTGTTTCTGTTCTGGTATGTCGTGTCGTAAATAAAATTATTATTATTCTTATTCTAAATATGCAGATCTCATAAATAAACGATTCTGATTCCAAAAATCGAGTTTGTCTGTTTGTTAGTTCGCGGATCACGCCTAAACTACTGGACCAATTTTAATGAAACTTATAACATTCAGAAGCCTTTTTTCCGGATTGAAACATAGGTTGTATTTTATTGAAATCAAAGACGTGAATTCTTAGATACAACTTGAAATCTCTCAACCAAAAGCAGTCATTTGCTACGAGGTTCATCGTAAGCTGGTTGACAGATTTGATAGAAGTTTCGCACGCGTACGAAGTTGCGAGTATCAGCTAGTGTGGTACAAGTAAGGTAAGACCATTAATATAATACAACATGGTCACCCTACATACTCCCGAAACCGTATCATCACTAATTACGAAGGATTTAGTCGTAGGTACTAATGCTAATTAACACTGGCTAAAATAGATTTTTTATTTTATTTTCGCCAAAATTCTCAACAACAATCAAGGTAGTTCCTAATTAAAAAGATAGAACACCTAACTATACTAAACCTGCGGATCTAAGATGCGCACCGCGAGATATTTGTCATGTCGTTCTGTCAAAATGTAAGCATTTTGTACCAGTTTAGGAACTATTGCATTAACTGTGGTACCTAATGGTGTCGAAAAAACGCGCCATAATGTACACTTTTGACACTTGTTAGTCGTCGTACCTCTCTGAGGACGAGATAATAGTCATGCAGAAATGTCAAAAGTTGAAAATACAAAGGCGCGGTTTCTCGACAACATTATCACAGATAATGCAATAGTTCCTGAACTGGTACAAAATGCTTACATTTTGACAGAACGACATGACAAATATCTCGCGGTGCGCATCTTAGGCCCGCTGGTGGGTTACTCTCGAACACAGTTCCAATCCGGATCCATAGATTTTGACAGAAGTCCTGTCATTTTTCAGTACAAAATGACACGAGATCTGTCAAATTCCGTGAATCCGGATTGGAACTGTGGTCGAGAGTAACCCATCTGGCTAGAATTGATTGACCCCATGCTGGCTTGTGCCCGATGTAGATTACCAAATAGTATGTATGCGCTAAATGTCGATACTGTTGCGAAAAAAAGTGAAAAGGACGTTATTGTAAGGTGCTTTTATTATTAGGTACCTACCTGTAATCAAATCTAATATAGGTTCTTAGGTAACCTACATTTTAAATACTTAAATGATTTGAGAAATCAGCTAAAATATTATCCTACCACTAGGTATAGGTACTGGTTTAGTATACCTAGGTAAGTAGGTATACTGCTACTGGCTTAGTTATAAGTAGGTATGCTAAGAACGCTGACTCTATCTATAAGTTATTAGATAAAGCTCGAAATATAAAACTATGTTTAATAATCAGCCAATCTTTTACAACTTAACAAGGTCTCATAAAAATCAGTATCAACGCCAAGAATTACCATAAGAAAAGGTGCAAAAAAATACCATAAAGTGCATAGCGCACGCAAATTATGAGAAAACATCGATATGCAAAGAAAGGCAGTCATGATTTTATTTTGTTTGTGGCTGGCATCTTAAAAATGGCCGCTTCCGATGCGTTCACAAAATTACAAAAAGCTCAATGCTAAGCTTTCACTTTACTCTACCAGTATCATAATAAAAACCTTTAAAATTACTTATATTTTTAGTAAGGTGTATACATCATAACTTATAAAGTACATAATATAAGAAATATAAATTAAAAAGTAATGTTACTTTCGAAGCTCAGGATAAAACCATAGAGAATGAAACAAAATGGCGGTGGTAAAAGCTCGCGTAAGCTTGAACGCAGCCGTAGCGCGGGGGGCGAGAGGTGCGAGGGGGGAGTAGCCGCATGCGTACCTCGCTCCGTCCACATTCCAGTAGTTTGCAGGCAGCCGCGCGGATCACGTCGTACCCGACCGCGCGCGTCCCAATACAAAGAACAGCTTACTAAAGCAAAAGAATCAGTGATGTATCGATTATTTTCACCATCAAACGGTAAATAAGTGATCGCAAAACGTTTTACAATCGATTCGGAGCAGTTTTTCGGTGCACAAACGGTGGCTTCGACGCGTTTCGAGGCGGGCCACGTCCTATGGAATTCCATTATCGATGAATAGAATCTAGCGAGAGAAACATGGTGGACTCATCGCTGTGTCTAAAGTGAACGAAAATTTCGTGTTTTCTGTGTGAAATAACTGACGGTGCTGGATTTACACGCTAGTGTCGTTTTACACTATGGATTGGTGTGAGTGTGTGTGTTAGTCGCTTCGATCGGTATGAGAGTTGCCTGAACAAGCCAGAATGGTGTCCTTAGCGTATTTCGGGCTCAGGCACACGCCTTGGACCCTCCTAGTCCTCATTTTCTTCATCGAGAGCGTGATGGGGAACTACGCAAAGTCATTTTACATCCACTGGAACACAACTAATAGCATATTCAGAATAGATAACACCGATCACGTATTCGACTTGAATAAAGGAAACGCTCAATTTGAATACGATCAAGTGAATATCATTTGTCCAGTGTACACCCCTGGGACATTTGAAGAGGACACGGAAAAATATATAATTTATAATGTCAGTAAAGAAGAATACGATACTTGTAGGATAACTAATCCTAATCCGCGTATAATCGCGATATGTGATAAACCACATAAACTCATGTTCTTTACTATAACCTTCCGCCCATTCACGCCTCAACCGGGCGGTTTGGAGTTCCTACCCGGTAAGGACTACTATTTTATATCTACGTCGAGTAAGGATGACCTCCATAGACGCATCGGAGGCCGCTGCCTCAGTCATAACATGAAGCTTGTCTTTCGCGTCTGTTGTAAACCGGAGGAGCAGTCGCCTGCTCCTCCACCGCAGCCGACGTTACCACCGCCACCGCCGCCACCGACAACAACGACCAGTACCACGACCACGACAACAGTGAAACCGGTGACGAAAAAGACGCACAAGTACGACAAGAGTCCCAACGAGGTGATCAAGAGCGAGGAGTTGTCTCATTCCCGAGGCGCGGCGCTGGCGTCGTCGCTGGCTCTGGCACTGGCAGCGACCGCGGTGCTGGCACCGCTGGCTCGGTGAATGTGTGCCCGGGCAGCGATTCCCCCGCGCCCAGACCTGGCGAAACCAGGACCATCTCAAACGCTTCAAACATTACACCTACGCCCCGACACGTTAGTCTTCGCGTAAAGACAAGTGATGTGTACATTAGTGTGTGTTGCCCCAAGGATTATGGATTTCTGGTGAATGTAAGTACTGAAAGTGATGTGTACAGTTCCGGAATCTAAGTCGAGCCTAAATTTGTATGTATTATAGGCCTACGAATAATCGAAGTAACTTATAGTTTATATTTATTTACAGTAATGGAAATAACTGCAACAACGTAGTTGGTTATTATAATATGGATGATAACGATATACTAATGGTAAATTAGGTTTCTTAAACCACTAGGAATTAAATTTTTATATTTTTCATTATTGCAATCAAGGATATTTGACTAAAACCTAGGATTCATCGAATCAACAGTTAATATAGGGAAAATTATAGAGAAAATAGTAGGTAGTTTATAATTTAGTTCAAAAGACACTCTTTTATTTTTCCCAACAGCTTATGTACAATTAGACTTTATTTATATTTAAAAAAGAAATTGGGGCGAGTTAAGAATCTTGTCCAGAAACACTGTGATTTTGGTTTATTTAGAAAGTAATTTTTCTCTTTTATGCTTTTATTGTGATATAAAACAATATATATTAAAAAAATTACGCATTCTTTTCACAATTACAAATTCTCTTGACTGATTTGCATTTTTGCTTTTTCCTATTGATTTATTAAAATAAGATAAAGAAACGTCCATGATTTCTAACAAAATGGCATCTATGTAACCAGCTTTTATTTCATGCTGCTATATATTGGTAGGCGTTCTGGTTTTCACCGACGCCTACACCTAAAGACCTTCAAATATTGATTTACCTTCAATATCTAAGGGTCGTTGACTCAGCACTAGTTGTGCCATTAAGATGTGTGAAGTGAGCCGATTGAAATAGTCAAATTAGTTAATTAATGTAGCAAAATAGACCGGTTTCAGTTAGCCATAATGCATTTAGTGACAGTTGAAATATATTTCTAGGTAGATTAAGAATGGATGATTGAGTTTCAAACTATATTGTGGAAGGGGCCATTGAAACCACAAAACAATGCACTGGAAGGTAATATGGATAAAACATCAGACAACGACAACGTTTAGTAATCTTAAAACAAAAGAAAACAATAATCATCAAAAACCTAAACTGAATTCGTAAAATGATGACTTAAGACTTGATTTGTCAGTTGTCAGTGTTGATTGAGAGGCAAACGGTAGTATATGCACACAAATCATCTAAAGTGACATATTTGACGGTTTATTTACCATACTAGACAAAATGTTCTAAAAACATAATCTTAGCCAGACCAGCTAACAGATTAGACTCATAAAACAAAGGATTATATAAAGCTTTGTATCTCTAAGCACGCAGAAATGTTAATACTCTCTATAATCAACAAATCTTTTAAGGAGATTTTACGAGAAAACCTCATTTGCATACATTAAGTGAAGCTCTTTGAGCTGCGATAAAACTCTGATACAGTAGCTATACTTGTCTCCCTCATTTCAATATAAATTGGCTTGCATATGACAGAGAGAGATGTATAAAATCGATATATGTTTCCAAAAGCAAGGCTCCCTTTGTATGTAGAAACACCTTTTTATAGCCTACGCTTGAGCGATGTCTTTCCGTTTGTCTTAAAATTTACCTCATGTTTCTCTCATTTAGACAATCCTTATCAAAACCATATTTAAGATGATACCAGCTGTTGACTTTCTAGAGTTCTAATCGTATATCGCGGCTAAGTCAGCTCTGCACGTATTAACGATGTCTTTCCTGTGGATATGGTACTACTAGGCTGAGAGGATGGTGTAGGTGCTGGGCAAGCCTACTCCATCTAAACACTGTCCCAGGCACTACAGTGTGTCGTTAAGTGTAGGCATAGGTTGCCTGTACGCTCTATAAATCATCTTCAATAGATGTAAAGGCCTTGGTAGTGGTAGTAATCAAAAATTGCAATATAAGTACATAGATAACTACAGCTTTTGTTTTACTTGACTGTACAAAAATGAATACAATATGACTAATAAAGTCCAAAGAAAATAATAATGTCGTGTTTTCTTTGAATCGCATCAAAGATAAAGATGTCCCGAATCACAAATTAAAAAACAAAAGAGAATATAAACAAAATGTCTTCCCTAATGCATTGTTTTCCAAACATGAAAATGTATTTTTTGTTTCTGGCAACTATTGGTTGAGTGGTTCTATTTACGTCAAAGCAAACACCTTTCTAGGTAGTTAGCTATTTCAGGACGAAAGGGATAATCGTTTCAGCGTGCTTGTAATAATTTATGACAGAAAATAAACAAAGCAACGTAAACAGTGTCAAAAAGATTTTGAACAGGAACTAAGAAAATAAACATTGAAATGAATGGCTTTAAAGTAACCTACACAGACTACAATATTCAAAGGTTCCTCGAATCTCAGATCTTAAGAGGTAAAAGTAAATCTTTTAGGTTATATTTCTGTGAAGTAGATAGAGATAGAACAGAGAAGAGAAGAATAGATAGAAGAAGTGATAGGAGAAGATAGAGATGAACTTTAGACAGCATTACCTATAATTACTTATTTACGGGCCTGATCACTGATCAATATGGATAATAAATGTCCAGCTTTACCTGGTCACTAATCTATACGAATTGAACTGGTTTATATAAACCCTTGGCGTAGTCAGCTACGCACGCAATGACGATGTCTTTCCTGTGGATATTGCTGACTAGGCTGAGAGGATGGTATAGTACTACAAGCCTACTTCATCTGAACATTGTCCCAGGCACTACAGTGTCCCGTTAAGTTTAGGCATAGGTTGCCTCCTGACACTGTATAAATCATCATCAATAGATGTAAAGGCCTAGTAAATGCAAACGAACTTTTGGATAACATTACAAAATAGAATTTGGACAATGTCAGTCCCAGGTAGATTATTGAACAATACAAGGGTCCAACATCATTCAAGATTACTTGGGGTCTACCTGAGATGTTTTGGAACTTGAATTATGACTCGTGAAATCCTGATTTGTTATATTGAGAATCACACTTGAGGAGTGATAATAGGCATGAGTTTTTATCAGTCATGGGGGCCATGGGTATGTTAGTTTTGTTATTACTTATATCTTCTGTCATCTTGGAAAATATCAAACAATATCACAAGAACTCTGGTTTTTGTTTAAAATCAGTTGATTTTAAATAAATAACAGCCAAATCTGGTGTTACACTATTGAGAATGGTGACAGTTTCTTTCGAAACTAGAGAGCTTGGTCAACGAAGGATAATTATCATCGTGATCTTTTTATAAGGCATTGATCATCATAACACAATATTAAAGATAAAGACTAATGATGGATGATGGATGAGGATGTATAATATTAAAGATAAATTACAGATAAAATTACGCAGCATGCAATAGATAAGAAAGAGTTGTGTGGGATGTGAGATGCTTCCAAAAATAGAAGAATTTAGTTAATTTGTTATTGGTTACTTCCTTGTTCATGTCTAAGATGTCAATGATGCAAAAATGCCTGATGAAGATGAAAAAGACACAATCATTACTAAATTATATAGTAGAGCAAAGCATAGGAATCTTATACTTGAGAAAAATAATAAACCGTCTGTTCAAATGACAGACAGAGGCCAAAATAATGAAGAAGACCGCGGGTGGGTTGGTATAATTATTGAATACTTTGCTATGGGCAGCTCATTTAAATAAAATTCTCATGTTGCTATTCAACGAACTATAAGGCATGTGAAATTGCAATAAAACATTGCTTTTCTGTAATTTCATGCGATTGTATTTGGTTATACCACATAGTTATCGTAACCCAAGACCTTATTAGTAAAACTGGTATGTTTCTGTACCTTAGTTTTTGTAACAGTTTTTCTAGCTATTCGTACTCTATACTTAATCTTCTTAATGGCATGTTAATAAGTAGGTATAAAATCTGCCTAAGTACTTATTATGTCTGTTTTGTTAGCCTCGAGGGTCAGTCGGTCGATGCCGTTCACCACGCTTGTTTTTTCTTCGATTCTTTGACTCATACTTACCATGGTGTTTTAGAAATCATATTCAGCTTTGCCTTATATCAAATTGTCATTTTATTTAACTAATATAAAAAAAGGGGTAAGTTCACGTTAAGATTGGATTGAAGCTATTGATTTATATGCGTGAATAGTTAAGGTATATATTTCCGGACATTTTCTGGGAACAAAACATAGATCTGTGAAATGGAAAATTTAGTAACTAATTAATAAATATTCATGGACATTTCACATAACAGTCTAGATCCAAACTAAGCAAAGCTTGTACTATGGGAACTAGGTTGCTGATAGAATACTATCAAACATTTTTGTTAAAAAATACACGTCTATACTAACATAGTATAAAGGTTTGATAATAAATAAAGTCACACTAGGCTTTTATGACCCTTTCATTTATTGAACATAGTCACTATTCTCAGGTAATGTCCATAAAAGAATTGATCAACGAAAACTTGATGTACCTACTTTCGATAAATATATAATCAACTAGCTGATACCCGAGCGAAACTTTCTACCAATATATCTGTTAACCAGCATACGATCAACCTTGTCGCAAATGGCTGTTGGTTTGGAGAGTTCAAGCTGTATCTAAGAATCCACGTCTCTGATTTCAATAAAATATAGCCTATGTTTCAATCCGGAAAAAGGGCTTCCGAAAGTTTCGTTGAAATTGGTCCAGTAGCTTAGGCGTGATCCGCGAACAAACAAACAGACAAACTCGATTTTCGGAATCAGAATCGTTTATTTAGTGGATCTGCATATTTAGTTTATCCATTACATTAATTTTAGTTTTTGGCTTTTTAACAGTTTTATAATACCTACTAGTATAAATCGGAAAAAAGTCTTGTTCAATTTTTTGTTTGATTTACTGTCAGTAGGTACTTAGGCAATTAAGTTTTTGTTAAATTCCATGTCAGTAGGTAATTATTTTGATTTGATAATAGCTACACATAAAACAAAGTCCAACGAAACAATGAATCGTATTCAATTAGATACTGAAATGTATAATTATTGTTTTTTCAAAATGCTTAGTGAATAAAAATGCTTTAAACTTAAAAGTTTTTGCTCCAAAAATACTGGACAAAAACTACAAATTACAAATCATAAATACATACAAAGTTTTTTTTTTTGTTTTGTTGATTTTCTAAGTCCATTGAAAGAGAATAACTAATGCTAAAAATAAACTTTGGTTTAACACGTTCCCTGCCAACTACGAAACTATACGTAGTAGCGTATCTAGGATCCAGCGCCAGCTACGAGTTTATTCGTAGATGTTTAGTTGAGGCTACCTACAAAATGAAAAGCGTTGGCAGTGTAAACAGGACGGGAATCGATTAGTTGGCATTGGAATTAAAACTTTCAAAATAAAATGAGAACTCTACCATATATTTCTTTTTCATGGCAACAAAAAAATGACGTATAAATCGTCATCCCGAGTATATATACTCGGGATGACGATTTTGTACTGATGGCAATAGGTATAGATTTTTTTTACTACGAATATATTCGTATGGCAGGGAACGAGTTAAGACCATCAGAATAGAAAGTATAATTTTTCAACTATGAAAACTTAAATTTTGTCTGAGTGGTAGGTACGTATGTATTGGGACATAACTTAGTTAGAAATAATTTATAAGTTTAAACTGGAAAACCCGACTTCAATTTGATACGCATTCATCATCAAATGATGATGATGATGGTGATAGAAGTTCATTGGGACTATTCTATTGATCGTAAGCACCACAGAAACGTCACAGGAAAGCAAATACGCAGTGTCGTGTACGTGAATGACGTGTTTTTTCGAGTTATTCTTATTTAACTGCCAAATTATGGGACAATTATGGGACTAATCTGGAAGCATACTCTTTTAAATAAAAAAAGATTTTTTCAAATCGGTTCATAAATGACGGAGTTCTGAGGTAACAAACATAAAAAAATACAACCGAATTGAGAACCTCCTCCTTTTGAAGCGTCATGTAGATTATTATCTACTATTAAAAATATTATGGAAACTACTTACTAGTTTATTTGGATCTACCTAGAGTAGGCTTGTATCACATAAACCATCTTCTCAGCCTATAGTCACCAACAAAGTCACCAACAAAGAGTGTTGCGTCATTCAAATATTACCTACTATCAGAAGTATTATGGAAACTACCTACTAGTTCATTTGGATCTATCATCTATTTTCGGTGTTAAACAATCTATTTTAGAACACAATGCGTCGACATAGTTTTTCAAACAGAAAGATCAAATGAGCCAGGTCGCCATCTCTTCAAAGATTTCCATCTCAAATTGATGACATCACATTTGACAAAACTATTTCAACTTTATCGCCAGCGGCTGTAAATACATTGATGGCTCGAGTTTTTATTTTAAAATAAAACGTATGTTTTATGCGTTTAGAGATTCTAAATTGATTTATTGGTATTATTTTACCTAATAATGGTGACAGTTACGGTAAAAACTGAGGTAACTGTCACTTGTGACATGACAGATAAGTGGTATATCGCAACTTATCTGCCCCAACTAAAATGACATTCTACAATCGCTTAAGAAGAGAAAATATCAAAAATGTATGGGAATAGGTATTCACGTGACATCTCTTTTAAAAATGTCATTTTGCCCCTCTAACTAAAATGACATTCTACAATCATTAGAGAATAGAAAATGACAAATGTATAGGAATATTCACTTGACATCTCGTCTAAAAATGTCATTTTCATACTTTTCGTTTCGTAAGTTCTAGCGATTGTCATCAATGTACCTAGTCTTTTTGACACCTCTAGATATGACCCCTGTTAATAACTCATACGTCACTTATTGGTATTTTTCCCTTACTCTTTCTACCTTTGATAAACCTGTCAATGGTATAACTTATCATAATCATGTTTCATAATCCATTCTTATTAATTTATCTTATATTCTTTCACTCTTCTCCAACAGCTTAATTATTTTATATGTTTTCTATATCTTTATCTACGTCTGTCATACCTATGTTACTATTATATTTTATATTATGAGTCAAATTCTTTTTTAATCGTTCTTTGTTATATTTTCTGCTTGCGATTGATAAGCTATGTCTTCACTAGGTTGGTTTGTTTGGTCAAGAAACAGCTATATATCGCGTTGCAAGGTTCCAACATACCTAACTGTAACCATATGCACCTATCTATAGCATTATAATTATAAAAGATGGATTGCACTTCAATAAAGCTATACTAATAAAATTTTGATGTGAATTTCACATGAGTATGTTAAGGTATAATCAATTTTAACGTGCTATATGACGGTTTAAAACTATCCACTTTTGTTAGACCATAAAGTCTTAGTCATCGACCCGTTCCAGAGTACACTAGACTAGACATTTGCTAGGTTTATTTAACAATCTAGTTAATCTAGTTAGTCTAGGTTGTCTGAAAGAGATCGCTTATAGCGATAAGGCCACCCATTGTGCTTCATATTTGTTTTTCATTATTTCCTTGTATCTTTTTTTCTTTTATTTTGGTGTACAATAAAGATATAATCTATATCTATCTATCTAGTTCCCACAGTATGACAGGCGTCATGGCTCAGTTGGTAGTACCTCTGCCTTCCATGCTGTGAGTCGTGGATTCGATCCCCACCAAAAACAAACATTTGTGTGTGGCAAACATAGATGTTTGTTCTGTGTCTGGTTGTTACTATGTATTACAAGTATGTATTTACAAAAAACAAGTATCTAAGTATTCTATCAGCAATCTGGTTCCCATAGTAGGTATCTACAAGCTCTGCTTAGTCTCAGCGAGAAGGCCGCTCAATGTGTAACTTATTTTATTTTAAGTTATGAGTTTCCTGTACCGTTACTGTGGTGAACAATAAAGAATTATTTATCTTTTCTATAGGTGTAAATATATTGCGTCTCGATTTCTTGATTTTTCTTTTTTCTAATTATCGTCAGACTTTGCCAAATGCCGTGCCTAGTTCTACTAAGATTCATGATTATTACTTTCCTCATATTGATAGAGACAGTTAAAAACATTTCAAACGATTTGAGCACCTCCTCTTTTCTAAGTTGGTTAATTATAGCGCTAGATTGTGTCTAATATCTAGTCTTATTATTTGTAGCTTGTCCTGGTATCACAACGTCTAGGTTTTAGAGTTCGTTGCTCTCAAGGTCAGGATTAAGTATCTACCTTCGATAGTTCTTTTTTATTCGTGTTTTTTATCTGAGCAGAGCATAAAACATTATTTTTATGGGCTTTATGTCTGTTCGATAGTTTTAGAAGTAAAACTTTATTGTTGTCAAAGTGTCATATTATATTAGGAGTCATAATAATATTCGCATTTAACATGAGTTATTGTTTTTTGATGGAGGTTTTTGGTTTACTCTTTAATGTTTTTTTTTATTTCATAATTTTTATTTCAAATTCATGTGTTTTACCTAAGTATTTCTGTTGCCGTCAGTCATGTGACGCTTGCATGGAGGTTTTAAGGCGGCCTAAAACTGCCACCAACTCATACTAAACTAAGATAAATGAAAAAAATTCCCTATATTACCTACGTTGCGAATTTTTAACCCTACACTACACTGGTTCCTTTACTCAGATCACTTCATACGCAAGTTTTACTTCTTGACCAATTTCTTTGACATTTAAATTGACATTTCAAATTCTCTCAAAGGGTCTGAATTTAATAAAAACTAGCAGCGCCTCGCGGTTTCACCCGCGTAATTCCCGTTCCCGTGGGAATTCCGGGATAAAATATAGCCTATGTTCATCAGGGATAATGTAGGATTCTAATGGTAAAAGAATTTTTTTAATCGGTCCAGTAGTTTCGGAGCCTATTCAATTCATACAAACAAACAAACAAACAAAAAATCAAACCTTTCCTCTTTATAATATTTGTATAGATGTATAGATGTATAGATAAAATAAAATGACTTCAATTAAGTAGCGATGTAATTATCGTAGCTGTAAGAAAAATGCATGTTTATGTAGTTCGTTGTAACAAGTCTTTTCACGGCGTTTTATAGTTAACTCGAAGTCTATGATAATTGAGACTTGGAGTAATGAAACTACAGATACCTAACTGGGATTATTTTAAGTATGAACAGTCTTTTTTATGTTCATAGACATAAATCAGTAAGCTTCTTTTAAAAAACTTTGCTTAAAAAAAATAGAGTCTTGTTTTAAAGTTATGTTTCAATTACAAAGTTACGTACTAAAATCAATATATACGCTCGGTTTTTTCGACGAGGAGTATTATATCTAGATTTTAATTGTTATACTTGCAAGACTGTCAAATTTATGACAAAATTTTGGGCAGTCATGCTGTATATAATTTAAATCATGATTGGTAGTGGAATTTTTATGACAGGTTGTCACTGAATAATGACATAAATCTTTGATGTAGGTATGTAGTTGTAACTCTAATACATAAAGACCTATATCTGCTACGATCACAGAATTAAACAATGTTTTACAAAATAATTTTTGTTTGACAGATTATATAACTTTTATGTAATCCCATATACTAATTGATTTTGACTTTGACTGTCGTTGACTTTGACTGTCATCAGAAATCATTTCTGTACCCTGTTTGTGACTTCTATATCATGAAATCTTGTGATAAGTTTTAATTCACTTTAAAATTTCATACAACCAAGTAGAACTTAATGCTCAGAGTCTACGTCTTCCTGGGCTGGTCAGTTTTCGCTGACACACCGGTCTCTTCCGCCATCTTATGTCAAGTCCTATTCGACAGCACTTTCACAGGGAAAGACTTCTTTTTGTGTTGTAATGTTTCCTACCTAAAATAAAATAATAAAGGCTTTTATTCCTACTAACTAAAACATATTAAATTAAAATATTGAAATGTTAAAAAACTAAATCTTTAAATTAGTTTGGTCCCCTCTTGGGTTATAGGTCTTCTCAAGTTTTCTCCAACTCCAGCAGTTTCCTACCTACTTTTTTATTATGTTTGTTCTTGTTATCTGTCATCTGCTTATCTTTCTATTGACTTTCTTTCTTTTTTTCTGTGCTAAGTTAGTCAAATAAACAAATTCTTAATTCTTATTCTTAAGTACATGGCATGCTGTACGTAGTGTAAGAGGCATGTGTACATGACGTTGTCATAAATGTCAACTGTCACTTGCGTGACAGTAGTAACTTTGAAGGAACCTAAAATAATAAGAGGCGCGGGTTGTTGTGACTGACGAGTTGTACAGAAATGTATTTCATTTGTTCCGAATAGATTGTTCCATAAATGACGACTGAAGTTTAATTTACAAAGCAGAACATACGAATGTGGCGTGCCAGACGACTGGTCTTTACACTAGGTACTTATTACTCTGCTCAGGTACTTATGCCTCAGTGTACTGTCAATGCTTGCAATTAGCTATTAACACAATCTTGTTAAGTTCGCCGCCTGACAGCTAAAGTGTTTTTGCCTTTTTCTCGGCGCCCTTGGGAACCCGATTCCAGGTCAATGACCCTGGAGAGGCTATGAAAGGACTAGTGAGGGGTTTTTAACACAAGCATAGATTTTGTTCATTTTCCCCCAATATTGACTCTAGACAAGAAAATATCCAGCGATCTTAGCACCAAAATTATTTGATTTCTTTTTAAGAAGGATTATAATAAAAAACGCTAAGAACTATAGGCCGTAGTTTCTTACCTGTTCTAGGCTCTGGTCACGAGAAAATGGCACCTAGAATCACATACTTTACTAGCTGTCGCCCGCGGCTTTGCTTACGTGGTAGCAGCATACGCATTATTTGGTTAAAATCTTAAAATAATTTTAGACCCTTTTGCGACTTTTCAAAATTCCTTTCTTAGTGCACCCTTAAATTATATAAGGATATAACCCTCCAAATTTCATACCTCTAGGACTTATAGTTTAGGCGTTGGTTGTCAGTCAGCTTCAAAAGAGTTTTATATATTTAGAAAGAAGATAGATTAAGACGATTCTAATCATTTTGACCAAATACCACAAAGACCGGTTCAGCTTTGTGGTATTTGGTCAAAATGATTGTTTGGATCCAAAAGCTAAACAAACAAACATACGTGTTGACAAATTGTGGTTTTAATGACAAAAGTCATTGTAATCGAATTACTACAAATCATGAAACATACTCTAACAAAATGGATTCTTAAGGCGAGGTTATCCAAGAAGTTTAGGACGAAGACGTCTAGACGGGCACTGGGCGCGAGCGAGCGAGCAAGGCGCGAGCGCCTGAACGGGCTGAACGTATAGATTTTGATAGTTTTCTTTCACAGAGATGAATTATAATTATAATAAAAAACATTATACAGTTCCCTAGTAAATAATAAGCCCTATCTTTTGATATAACTTTGACATGATTTCAAGAAGAAACATCATAGTATGAACCGTTTGAAATATCGATTTAGTGTCATCTTTACGATTTTTTTTTATCGATAAAATTATTATTATTCACGTTTCTATCTTTACAAAGCTCTAGGATATTATGTTCAATTCTAATAAAAAAAAAAAATTCGTGCCGCTTTTGCACTTCAGTGGAGATACAGTCGTTAAAAAACCTAATTATAAATTACAGAATACTTTATTTTAATGAATAATACCTAACTTTGAAAACTAAAATAAAAATGATTTGGTATAAAACCTTGAAGTTAAGTTATTCCATTAGATAGGACAGATAAAGATTACTGATAAGCAAATGAGAATCGATTTAAAATAGATTTTAGGTAAATTATTCGTTACTAGATTGAAATGTCACCAATCGACCTTTATTATTTATTCACTAGCTGATACCCGTGACTTTGTACGCGTGCGAAACTTTCCACCAAAATATCTGTCAACCAGCATACGATGAACCTCGTAGCAAATGGCTGATTTTGGTTTAGAGAGCTCAAGCTGTATCTTACAATCCACGTCTTGGATTTCAATAAAAATATAGCCTATGTTTCAATCCGGGCTTCCGAATGGTATAAGTTTCGTTGAAATTGGTCCAGTAGTTAAGGCGTGATCCGCGAACAAACAAACAGACAAATTCGATTTTCGGAATCAGAATCGTTTATCTTTAAGTTTTTGGCTTTTTTACAGTTTTATATAGTACCTATAGATTTATTACGCATGAAAGAATTAATCCACAAGTTTCTTGTCTGTTGTAGGCTCGGAACACGCATTGAGCTGACAAAACTAACTACAAAAATTTACAAACCTCTGCAATATAGTTTGAAACTCAATCATTAACGGAATACGTTTTTTTAGTATATTCTCTCATTAGTTTTCATTAGCTGTGCTGTGTACTTAGTATGATAACTGCCTAATTATTATTACAATTATGACCTCATTTTTGAATCTCGGTAAAAATCGGTCCGTTAGTTTATTGAATTTTATATGAATGCTTTGGCGGTTTTCCAACTGTCGTAAATGTCATTTTATACGTCAAATTAATTTTTAGTGAAATGTCAAATGGGTTTAGTTGATTTGGTGTTTCTGTTATGTGACACCACGCCATGTTAATTAAACGTTTTTAAATAGAACAGTGCCTTGATCACGAATAAATGTGACAATTGCAAACGTATCGCAACGCTAGCGTATCCGAGATACACTGCGCGGTGACACTACGACGGTTGGCAGTCGAGCTGGCATTGACGCGCAATATAACTCGAATACGCTAACGCGGCTACTGTCAGATTTGTTCGTGTGTACCTACAAACTGATTTTATTCACCGTGTTGTAACATGCTGTTCAGTAACGAAAACTGTAATAACAAGATAAAATGTATACCAAACCATCATAATTGCAAAGTCAGAACTTCTGATAAGTTTTTAGAATTGTCATAGAATTCCGGTAGAAAATAAAGTGTTGGTTTGGTCAAAATTGCACTATCATATTTGATACTTTCTCAATAACATCGTAAGTGAGTGTAAGTAAGGCGTGACTTTACATTTTTCTATCGTTTAATGAATAATATTTATAACGAGAATATTCATATCTCGCAAATGTTACCGTGATGTTGCATTTTATTTAGTTTTCGTTCTACTTTCTATGACAACATGACGTTTATAAAAAAGAACTTTTTATACATAAATGGCCTAAATAGAATTATAATTGTTGGAAAACCCCAGCAAAGAATAAATATATTAAGCTTAAAATTAAAAATATCCGTGAAAAATGTATTTCTTTTTAATAGTTATATATTAAATTGGAAACTACAGTAACAATGATGGAAAAAAAAACATCCTATGACTCGTGCCTGGTTTTATCTACTAAATTTTCGCTAAAGCTGATTTTGTGCCATTATTACGTCTTTTCGTAAATAATTCGCAATATACTTTAGTGAAAATTTATTGATAGAATGCGTTTGTTTGCTCAGAATGTGGTTGTAAAATAAAAACTACCCTGATACGTTATTTTCGTAATTTTATTTTAAATTTATTTTATCAAGAGTGTTCTAAAGCGATTTTTTTCTCCAAACTACGAGTATGTCGTAATAATTATTGTGTCCTTTGAAGACGAGAAAAAACACTATGGTTAATTACTTTAGAAAATATATACCTACCTAAACTATTATAGGATGAAATCGCTTTACAACATTTCATTATGTTTAATTTCTTTCCTAAATACACATTGGTGCTATTAGCAATCGCTAAAAATGGTTAATTTTCGTAATTATTTAATTTTTCATTATAATTTGCTAGTTACTAATACCGGGTCGCAAATGAAGTGATATTTTACCAATTATCAAGTGCAGTGATAGCTACTATAGTAGGTGCCAAATAACACCGCAATACAGGTCATTCACCCACCTTCACCACGATGTCGCAAAATTCAATTTATGTATGGTAAACAAACAGTACTATATAACGAAATTCGAGCGATTACCGTCTTAGCGACAGGTTTGTATGGAAAGCGACAGAATTATCCATACATAAATTGAATTTTGCGACATCGTGGTGAAGGTGAGTGAATGACCTGTATTGCGGTGTTATTTGGCACCTACTATACTGAATATTATTAGGTTTTAGTAAAAATAAACATAATAGTTTATTATTTTCTATAATATAATAAATCTAAACAAAGCTACTTAATTTTCCAAATTAATTGTGAAAATTTTCAAATCAAAAATCGCTAAACTAAAATTTACTTTTATGTATTTGTAAAGTTGTTAAATAACCTTTGGACAGTTTCCACTAAATAACGTATTTTGGTGCAAAAGTATTGTAATTTTGGTCAATTTGATAATTGGTAATTGCAAAATTAGCAGAATAATTGTATAATTTTAATAGCAATATATTATTTAAAAATAGACGATTTGTACTCAAATTAATGTGAACCAAGTAAAGACACTAATTAGGTATTAGTATGTGATTACAGCAAAACCTCAAATATATTGTTGCTAATTAAAAAATACACCCATTGCTATTTTTACCATCGACAAATACTATTTAGCAAGTGATAATTGCAAGTTTTTATTCTTCTATACCTATAATGGCCTTTGTCCGTTATTTTGACAGACAATTTTGGCAATGTCAAGTTATACTTTTTGACATTGACAGGAGATATTTTTTTTTATAATCTGTCAAATTTGTCGATGGTAAAGCGGCCCAGACTGACTTATTTTCAAGTATTATTATAATTTTATGTACTTAATTTATAGAAAGTATAGATTTAAAATTGTACGCTCGAGCTACCTCTAAAATTTCTAAAACTATTTTTATAATGACTAATCTTAGAATTAGTAATAAAATTCCATCATTGTTACTGTTTGTTCAACAAATTCCTAATATAAAAATCAAAAATAATAATCCTCATTTCCTAAAATTTAAATAATTAATGATAGGTTGTAGAAAGTTGGTTTAAAATAGTTTGTATTGATGTATATTTTTTGCAATATTGTTATGTATTTTGCTACAGTGCGGCCATATTGTTAAGTCATGGTATTTTGATGTAACATAGTGGGTGGAGGCAGAGATTTCTTTTATTTTTAGTTCAACAAAGCAAAGGACGGTCTTTGTATTCCACCAGTCATGAATTATGACATTTGCTCGCTCAGAAAACAAATTATTCACAGTTTAATAACTTTAATAATAATATCATGCGCAAAATAAAATAATTCCATATATAAAAGATACCCTTTGCTCATAACGTTTATTAACTTAAAGAGCTGTCACTTTGACAGCTGTCATGTTTATGACAGCGTCTCTATGATCCTTTCTGTTTGAAGTTCTTTTCTTTTTCTAGCCAAATCTTTTTTACAAACAAAGAATTTTCAAACTCAAGCAAAATAATGAGAAAATGTTAAGAAAATATTTGAAAAGACTAAGATGTTTACTTAGAGTCGTCTAATCTAATTGTAGATAGATAGAAACTCGAATTAAAAGTCACTCAAAATAAATAGGTACCACTTAAAATTTCCCTGTCTCTTTTTCACCTTGCCCATTAGTAAGAGATGGCAATAATTAACACATGGAATCAATCTTAGTAGCCTTTCAATATTCGGACAAGTGACAAGGAGTCTGAAGCAGTGTTAAGTTAACCATATTTCCTTCAAAACAAACGACAGCCGAATTGACGATGACTTGACATGACAGATAATATTTCACTTGACACTGGCAAAATTGTATTGTCTATCGAAATGACAGACAGAGGCCATATTAGAAGAGAAGAAGAAGAAGAAGTAAGACCGCGAAAATACAACGGTCAGTTATTTTCTTAAAACAAAATATAAACGCTCTTAATAGTCATAATGTATCTTGCATTGCAAAATAAGTTTTGTGAGTTATATGAAGTTTTTAGTAGCATTTTCTGGGTCAAAACTATATTACGTTGTGTTTTTTGGCAACGTTCATTGGGCTTACTACTAATAATTACTTGGCTAGAGAATAAAGCACGTATTAAACGTTGTTAAAATTTATTCTACGTAGGAGATACTGATGTATGTTATAGATGCTTTGCGCGTAATCTAAACGGCAAGCAAAAGCTAAGGCAATTACCTGAATCGCGCACCAATCAGCGTTGCCGCTGCGTGTCACTGTTTGAGTATGTAATCATTTCTTTCTAGGAACAATTATGGTTATAACCGTTTTACCTAGTATTTATCTTTTATTTTCATATGGAATAGAATAGAAATTATTTATTTTACGCAAAAATACATACAAAGACAATGAAACAAACATTAAATTATAAAGGACAGATGCGTAAAAAAGGTACCCGCTCAGCAAATGCTAAAGTTAATATGACAAGCGTCATGGCTCAGTCGGTAGTAGCTCAGCCTTCCGTGCTGTGGGTCGTGGGTTCGATCCCCACCGAGAAAAAACATGTGTGTGTGGCAAACATAGAATTTTGTTCTGTGTCGGGTGTTACTATGTACTAATTATAAGTATGTACATATATACAAAAAAAAAGTATATAATTATTCTATCAGCAATCTAGTTTTCATAGTACAAGCTCTGCTTAGTTTGGGACTAGAGGGTGTTGTGTGTAATGTCGAAGAATATTTATTTTTATTTTTTATTCAATATACACAGCTCTGTAACTGAACAGCTCTTTAGGTATACATTGGTTTGTAACTAAAATATAAAATATATATAGTTGCTGCAACAATGCAGGCGTACATCCCGTCTATTAATATCATGTCACTGAAGAGATACGGCGTACTTATGATAGCTTTAATTTGAGATTAAATACTCTATTTTTGGTGCAGACGCATTCTTGTGTTGCCAGCGTTCTGCGGTCTTTTCTCGACACTTTGTTTTGTCAAACTCAACATTTGACTGTTATTAATTGCTAAAGAACAGTCAACATCGTTACTTAAAAAAAAATCATGTGATTATTATTATTATACAAGGCTCTAGTCCCAAACTAAGAAAAGTTACTATAGGAACTCGATTGTTGATAGAATACTTATATGTTTTTTTATAAATATGTTTATGTAGTAACAGCCAGACACAGAACACACAGAATGTTTGTTCTCAGTGGGGTTCGAACCCACGACCCATAGCACAGAAGGCAGAGCTACGCCAACTGAGCTGTGACAGCTGAATTATATTAAACGTAATTTTATTTAAAAATATCTAAAATATTCGGAAAACGAGTTGAGGAATATCTTAAGGCGATTTTGAGGTTAATTAAAATATTTGTAAAGTAATTAAAAAAACATTTAAGATTTAATCTTTATTTTAAAGTCTTACTGCCACATTCAGAGACGTATTACGTTAATAATATTGAACCCAAGTAATGTTTTACCAATAAGTAAGGCAATCGCAAGAGTTTTGGAAATAATAACCGTAAACTAAATGAGTGAGCAAGTATATAAAAACAATGAACCCACTTTCTAAATAAATATTTTCACTACAAACACTAATGATTTTATCGGCTATGTTTAATTATTATATGGCTTGAATTGTAGAGTTTAGCCGATGTTGATCGCCGAATAGTTACTACGTCGTCAATGGACAGTACAATTAAATATTCGGTTATAATTTTGCAGTGTATTTGATTTAATTTTGCATAATTCAGTAAAACTGCATATTAATAAATATTTTCTTTGTGAATAATTTATAGTTATTTAAACAAAAATACCTGGAAAGTATGTACTTAATATTGTATAAATATATGATTATTATATTATTTTTATTTGATTATCTCTGCCTCAATACCCAGTTAAAGGGACGAATAGATATTTAAAAAAAAATGTTATAATAAGAACTGTAAAAATTGTAAGGACTCGAAAATACCTACTATTTAGTAAGGGAAGGTTATTGTCCACTATAGCATCGCAATTTACGTACATGAAGTACTGACCACGGATTTACGTTATTCTGAAAGTACTGTCGCGTCTTTCTGTCTCGCTCAAACTCTTCAGATTTGTACCTATTCGTAAACGAGACGCATATACTTTAGAGTCACAAAAATCCGTTGTTTTATGAAAATATATTTGGAATAAAACATGTATTGTCAGAAAATCCGCCGGCAGCGCACTAGCATCACCTCTGGTGTTGCCGGTGTCCATGGGCGGCGGTGACCACTTTCCATCAGGTGGCCCGCCTGCTCGTCTGCCAGCTATGGCATAAAAAAAACAGTTTGTAGATCTTTTTACTGTAAAAATCAACATTATGTAATTTTAGAGATGAACTAAAAATTACATAATGTAGTTTATCACTTAGACAGCAAAATATCGTTGGTACCATAAGGATCTGTAATCTGATTCTTCTGATTTCTTGATAGTTTCCGCGATCGTAACGCACAACGCTGCGGTATGCGGCTCAACGAAGCGTACCGCGTCTGCTCTTCGCCGCTGACGCAGACTGCGACGGAACAAGAGACCATACTAGACGTTTTCCATACGAATATGTGTCCAGCGCTGCATGTTGCATACCGCAGCCTTGAGCGTTACGATCGCGAGACCAAAGTTTAAGACGAATTTGGCTACCTGCTAACTTGCTAAGACTTGTGTGCGCGTCGCGTCTGTAACGCTCTAGTGGACATAAACCTTTAGTGTAAATATGTTGTTATATTAAGTGTAGGATGTGTAGGTATTTATTTGTACTAATTCTGGCCTTTGTTGATATCCAAAGTTTTTATTTATTTTTCGACCAATAAAATGTTGGAGAGAACTAACTGGTTTTTGTTTGTTTTAACTTGTTTCAACCTGTAGGTCCTTATAAAACAGATTATTAGGTAGATACTACTCCAGCGGGCCTAAGATGCGCACCGCGAGATATTTGTCATGTCGTTCTGTCAAAATGTAAGCATTTTGTACCAGTTTAGGAACTATTGCATTATCTGTGGTAATGTTGTCGAGAAACCGCGCCTTTGAATTTTCAACTTTTGACATTTCTGCATGACTATTATCTCGTCCTCAGAGAGGTACGACGACTAACAAGTGTCAAAAGTGTACATTATGGCGCGTTTTGTCGACACCATTAGGTACCACAGATAATGCAATAGTTCCTAAACTGGTACAAAATGCTTACATTTTGACAGAACGACATGACAAATATCTCGCGGTGCGCATCTTAGGTCCGCAGGTCTTGGATCTATATGATATTCCAAGTTTCATCTTAATCGGTTCAGCTTGACGTGGAATGTATTCACACTTTGCCATTACTCTCTCCTGTAATAGTTGGTGAACTAGTGTGTTGAAAGGTCTCCCACGACCTATTAAAAAGTTGTCGGTCAGTTTCTTTGTTGTGAAGTAAAAACATTTCTGCGGCTACTTTATAATGACGAATGACATGACTTGAAAAATGTTGAACATCCATCGAGTCGAACATCCATCAGTGCTTTGATCACGAATAAATGTGACAATCGCAAACGTATAGTAACGCTAGCGTATCTGAGATACACTGCGCGGTGACACTACAACGGTTGGCAGTCGAGCTGGCATTGACGCGCAATATAACTCGAATACGTTAACGTATCCGAGATACACTGCGCGGTGACACTACAACGGTTGGCAGTAGAGCTGGCATTGACACGCAATATAACATAATATAACCGCTTCCCATCAGGCGGGCCGTACTCTTGTTTGCCTACTTAGTAGTATAAAAAAAAAATACGTTAACGCGGTGACTGACAGATTTGTTCGTGATAGAGGTACAGTACTTGGCAGCTGCAGTTACCTGTCGTCGGTGCTCCTGAGTTCATAATATTTCTGATTGGTTGTTGAGTCTACGAACTGAAATCTGCAATCAGGTGAGTACTAATTACTTACTATTCTTGCTACTATTGAATAATAAACTTTATGTCGCCTCAATAAAGTCTTAGTTTCTGTTCTCTGCACCAATCCTCCGATCCAAGATGGCGTTCTACAGTCACTAGAGAACTGTCATATGACTTTCAAATTCAAATTCAATAATTAATCGTTTATTGCACTTCTGTTGTTAAAAAGATGTTGTACAAAAGATAGTGTAGCAAACATAAACCCTGTTAGGGCACAGCAATTTGTTCAGAGGGCCTAAGATGCGCACCGCGAGATATTTGTCATGTCGTTCTGTCAAAATGTAAGCATTTTGTACCAGTTTAGGAACTATTGCATTATCTGTGGTAATGTTGTAGAGAAACCGCGCCTTTGAATTTTCAACTTTTGACATTTCTGCATCTTAGGCCCGCAGGTATAGATAGGCACTAGGTGGCATATTTATTCTTTTTTGAATTGTTATTTCCATTCATTGAAATTTTGTTTATTCAATGGTTGCTATCGAATGGCCATTTGGCTAGGGACCCTGTGGCTCCAGACTAAATAGGTTGGTAGTATTTTTTTTAAGAAATGGTAAAGTTTATTCAGAAAACAAGACAAGTCTAGTTGACAAATAGTAGGTGAAACGATGATATCTGCTGAAGTCACAGGCGTCATGGCTCAGTCGGTAGTAGCTCTGCCTTCCGTGCTGTGGGTCGTGGATTCGATCCCCACCGAGAACAAACATTGGTGTGTTGTAAATATAGATGTTTGTTCTGTGTCTGGGTGTTACTATGTATTATAGGTATTTACAAAAAAAAAAGTATATAAGTATTATAATATCAGCAATCTAGTTTCCATAGTACAAGCTCTGCTTAGTTTGGGACTAGAGGGCGTTGTGTGATATGTCCAAGAATATTATTATTATATTATTATTAAAGTGTTAAACTACGTAGCATTTGTGATTAAAACAGTCGCATGTCAGTCGTCAACCTAAAATGCACGAAGAGAATAATAAGTACGTATAATTAACATAAGTGAACAGTGGGTGGCGACATGGAAATAAATTAATTAAAAACACATAACCTTGCTTTGTTGTCGCCGTCGGGTAAGTAGATAAGAATCAAGACTAAAATCTGTACATTTCCTATTTAATTTTATGAGCCCTGTAGGACGCCACTCACATTTTACCAATTTATTACCAAACTAAATATTATTATGTCTATATAAAGCAATAAATATTTAATTTAAATAAACAAATATAATATTCATGGATATTTCACACAACGCCCTCTAGTCCTAAACAAACAAAGCTTGTACTAGAAACCAGATTGCTGATAGAAGACTTATACCCACATTTTTTTTAAATACGTACTTATAAACACAAAAATTAGTAAATCTTTCAAAGGGCAATGTGTACGCTTCTTTAACAAAATCCCAAGTGATGTGTCTCAGTTGTCGATTGGCAAGTTCAAAAACGTAATAAAACACAGACTTCTTTTAAAAGCATACTATAAAATATCTGATTATTTAGAAGACAAACAAGCTTGAGACAAACTAGCTCCAACTCATCCAATAAAAAAAATATGTAATCATACCTAATCATACAAAACGTAATGACGATTCAAAGTGATCAGTGAGATTTTATTGAATAAAAGATTAAAACAAATCAAGCCAGTGTCTTGGGCACGCTTCCGATTGCTACTGATTTGGACCAGTTGAGCTATCTATAAATTGTTTGCAACTGTTTGTAGATAGCTCAACTGATTCATGTGTATTTTTAAAATATTGTAAATACTGTATTAGTTGTAATTTTCTTTGTGAATAAATACCTAAATAAATAAAAATCTAGTTTCCATAGTACAAGCTTTGCTTAATTTGGGACTAGAAGGCGTTGTATGAAATGTCTAAGGGCTCACACTTGACGGAAATTCCGTCGTGGAAATTCCGCGGGTGTCAATCCGGTACCATACTTCCGCGACCGATCTTCGGCGTAGTGTGGCCGCTATTTGTAATTTATATGCAATAACATGTATTGCGTTCCGCGACGGAATTTCCGCGACGGAATTTCCGTCAAGTGTGCCTGAGCCCTAAGACTTGGTGTTCAGACCACAGGTAAAGCCTATTGTTCGATTAAATCCCAGTTGTGGGCACAATAGTACCAACTTTCCTTTGTTTATTAATGCAAAGCGCTAAACTTATCGAAAGTCTGCAAAGTTTTGCGATCGATATTTGTATGCATCGAGTTGGTTCCAAGACTTCATCATCATCATAGCCCCGAGTCCGTGCATTTGTTTTGACATTCGACTAGGCAGCGGTCGGCAACACGCGGCCCGCGGACGTCTCACTTGCGGCCCGTGAATGTTTTGTAAATAAGTTATAATTATCAAAATCAACGCATTAATGAAGCGCGCCTTATAAAAACGCACTTTATAAGGCGCGCTTCGCAAACGAACAAATGAGCGACGCGCGAGTGAGTATGTATTACGTGTACGAATTAAATTCCGTATCCTTTAACAATTTTCAATAGCATTTTTATTTTCTCTATGGAATGTGACCAATTATGCTTAGGTATATTGGGCTTCATAATGACTGGCTGTGGTTTATTTTTCCAGCTTATGGCCTTTGCATGCCAAAAGGTTGCCGACCGCTGGACTGGAGTATAGCACACGCAAACACATTTGCAAAGCGAGAAATTTGGTTGCGAATTGCACAATTTCCCAAATCCCCCGCTAGAGGCGCTTATCCGGGTTTCATACAAAACGTAACGCTTTGCAAATGCGTTTGCGTGTGCTATACTCGAGTCGGAAGTCACAACAAATGCACAGACACGGGGCTCTGAATCCGTAGTCTGAGTTTTGATTTGTTTATCGGAACGCATATCGAGAAGTGACTTACGTTCAGTGGAAGTAGAAGTTCAATGTAAAAAATACGTGATCTATTAGTTACCATTACCATAATCGATTTACGACATTCGCATACTAAAGACACCGACGCCATCTTGGAATGGTAAAAACAGTTATTTGACAGAACTGTTAATGCTAACGAGGGAACGCTAATTAATGTTTAACAGTTGGTAAAAAAAGTAAAAAACTTACCTATTGGGAGTTTGTAAAGTTACATTACAACCAAGTTTATATCTATTATAAGTAGATAATAGTCGTAATGGAAACTAATCAATTTGTAGAGAGCAATTAGGTTTTTTTTACAAAAAAAATTGCAATGAATACAGTATTTATCATATATACAAAATACACATGAAACAGTTGAGCTATCTACAAACCGTTGCAAACAATTTATAGATAGCTCAAATGTATCAATTTGTTGGATGTCGTCCCATGATTTTCATCCGCATAATATTTTTTTTATTGTTTTAGTTTTTTTCAGAATGTCCCAGATTGAGACAAACCTAATAATTTTACAGTGTTCTTTATATTAAGTTTTTTTTATATAAATTATTGATTAATAAAAAAGAGGTTGATTTTTTTTACTTCTTCTTCTTCTTCTTCTCTTCATTAATGGCCTCTGTCCGTCATTTCGACAGACAATTTTGCCAATGTCAAGTGATTTAGTTGTAATAATATAAGTCAAGTCATTCGTCAAGTCGGCTGTCGTTTGTTTTGAAAAGAAAATGGTGGATTTTCTCTTCAAAACCTAACACGAGTTTTCACATTCAGAGAAACTACTTTACACACATTTATTCCAATGGCCTCACACTTTATGTTACGACCTAAGTATTATTGGTTAAAATTCCACCAAAATTAAACAACAATACTCACAATAACACAAGAAAAAGTGCTATGTGTCGTTTCAAAAAATGTCAAAACTCGTGTCTCTTTAAACTACTTAACCTTATTTGATAGCACTCAAAACAGAAAGTTAGTTATCATTTAGTTCTGTCAAATGAATATCATCACACTTGGTCCACAAGCCCACATTTCAAGCTTCTCAAAGAATCCGCTCAGTGTCTCCATACAAATCAGCGCACACTGGTGTGCTACCAGGCCCTCTAATGACACACATCATTTTCTCGGAAGTCAGAACAGAATGTCGATGATGAAATATTTTATCTGCGCTTGCAGGATGGGTGTTATGTCTTCAGCGAAACATTGGCGGTGACGAAATAGTTCAGTGTGATAGTTAGAAACAATGCATTTCTGTTTAGTCCTCGCAAGTATGTTGTAAAACGTATGAGATGCGTGCATTGTTCATTACGCACTCAGCTCCTTTATCGCTTCAGTCTCGGCTCGCGAAAAACTAGTAGTTCGCCTCGAACTGAGATCTCGTCATCGGTCAAGAGGTTGTAAAGATATGAGGGTCCAAACGGAATAAAAAAAAGTCGCCCCATAAATCACAATTTTATTACAACAACTCAAAAACTAGTAAACCTAGAATAAAAATAAAACCGGTTTTGGAATGTCTAAACAAAGCCCTATCATATGACACCCCCACTTGATATTTTGGTACGACTTTATTTTTTAGTCCCTTTGGAACCTCATAACTTTCCAACCCCTTGACTGATTCACTTTATTTTTCAAACCAGTAAAACTTAAAAGTACCATCAGTATACCTACCAAATTCTGTGAAGATCGGATAAGCGGTTCAAAAGATCTCGACGAACAAACATACAAAGCATTTTTGCCCGAGTTGTCACTAAGATCTTCGTTCGTTTCGCTCACTCGATCAATAAAACTGCTAGTTTCTCCCAAAAATGACAGAACTCGAATCCAATAGACAATACACATGTCATTGGGATTTTGGACCTGTCATCGCCTGACCACAGACCACACAAATAACAATGTAAAACTATCATTGTGGTCTCCACAGAGTGCGTCAGTCAAACATACTTTGGCGAAGAATCTACCTCTATAGGTAGATTCTACCTAAAACCACAAATAGGTAATATTGACTCATCATTTTATACCCCGGCACGGTGGGGCGACGATCTCAGACATGTAGCTTCTCATCCAGTGTTTACCAACACTGGATGAGAAGAGACGAAGACCGGGCTTAGTGACGCGTCTTGGGAACTGTAATGCTTGTTACAACCGTTTATTTATTTTTATAATAAACGGTTTTTTATAAATTAAAAAAAAAAAAAAAAAAAACAGGAAATACATAATGCCACGTTTTTATATTAGGTAGGTACCTATTATTTTTTGATGGTACATTTTTATACACAATAAAACTTTTTTACCAGGTTTTTGCAGAGTAGGTGTATTTAGGTATGTAGGTACTTTACAAATGATGCAAATTAATTATTTTTTAGGTCAAGGTCCCACTAAAATAAATAAGTTCCAATTACTAATTTAACGTTTCAAAATTACCTATTTTGTGCACTCGTTTAAAATAATTAGAGCCAATAAGAATATATTTACTCAACATAAAATATTGTCCGAGCGCGTGTCTCGCCCGCCACATCCCGTCAAATATTAGCTGTTTGTCATATTTAACGATACATAGATTTGGTTTCCTAAAAACACGTCGACCGTCATAACGTCACACGTTTATTCTTAAGTTTGGATTAGTGGTAGTAGTATTTTGACATCGCGCTCTACCATACGACTATTTTATATATTAACTAACTTCCACTCGCAACTTTGTTCGCGTCCCGTTGGATCTCATAATTTTTTCGGGATAAAAAGTAGCCTAGTGTAACAAACATCTATACATTCTTACTAAATTTCGCGTTTATAATTATTATAGTAGGAAGTAGAACAGTAAGACTTAACACAGCCGCTATATTAAGTTTACAGTTTTTAAAAGGCTTATGTCTTCAAACAGTACCGACTGACTGTGGGAAACCTTGGCCAGTGTTAGCTCATTGAACGGATAAACGGAAAAATAATATTTTTCCACTTTTTGTTTCCTTGTCTGAGGTGACAACAAAAAGGTTTGTGCTTTTAACAGAATTTATTAAAAAGTAAGCTGTTTTTAAAAATGGAATTTGATTTTTCTTATATAAAAATCAGAATTGTTATTTGAATAGGAATGTATTTTTAAACTGGCATATAACTCATTTTGAATTTAGACTATTATTTTAAAATTAAATTAGTAGTATTTCTTTGAATTCAAATGTGTCACCATTTTTCCAGCACAATAATTCATATTTAATGTGATAGAGATAAATTATTAAAGTCATTAAAATTATTTAGGCATTAAATATTAGTGGAATAGTATATAAGTAATATTACAAGCTTTTTGTCAAACTTATTAACACTAGATTAGACCATTATATTCCAAATAATCACTTTAGTTATAATTAATGTGTCAGTAAAGAAAAACATCTTTTTTTATGCAAATTTCATCAGAATTTGTTCGTGCAAATGACAACTAATGTTTTCCGTTTTTTTGCAACTCAAAATAAACGATTAGTTACAAATGCTAAACAGTGATTTGTCACTGCGAATTAGCATTTAACATTTTTCTTAACATCTTAATAAGACAGTTGTAGTTGTCAAAAACGGGAAAACCGGTTATTTAAAATTGGTATAGTTAGTTAGCAGTATTTATTTTATAACACCACGCCTAAGAACATTAAACATAAATTAAAATCCTACTTTCTAGCTAATATTGAAAAATACCAATAATACCTAGTATTTAAAAAAACAAATCAATCTACCTACTTAATTACCTAACTAACTAGCAAGTAAATAAATTTGTAACTAAAACTAGCTACCTAAGAAATTGGAATGCACTTTGCTAGATCCTACTTACAGCTACCTACCCATACCTATCTAACCTAGTAGCTATACCTACCTAATGTAAGGATATCGACGCTAAGACTCATTATTCCTATAAACCTTGTGGTTTTCTTAGTGCTATAGTACAAAATAAGTTATTATGTATTTTTAAAACAATAAATTAAAAAAAAAAAAAAAAAGGGACACGTTAACATTATCTGACAACCGTTATGTCTGAGAAAAAATAAACATTTGGGCAACTTTTGTGTTTATTTATCTGTCAATAATTTGAAAAAGGAACATTCAATCAAATATTTGTTTCTAAACATACGCTCTAACACTTAGGTCTAAACTCATTAAACAAAAATGACTTTTTGAGCATTTTTTTTCTTCAAACGCGACAAAATTGTTCGCAAATTACCGTTTTTAGGTTTTTAGGTCACCGCAAAAATCTAAGCATTAACTGCAGTCCTTAAAAAGCGTATACTGTCATATTACTTCATTTCTTTTCTGTGTTAACTTTTTTCGCAAGTTTTATCTATATTCCATAGATGGAATACAATTAATTATTTATTCTATATCCAATATGCAACCTAGATTACCTAGCACCCAGAAGTGTGACAATTGTAAAAATATATTTAAAAAAATAAAATAAAATTCGTTTATTTTAGTCACATACCCATATCTCACAAAAATATAGCAAATAAAATAGTAAAGGTAAAATAAAACAAAACAATTTTAAATTGAACTTGAATCGGTTTACGTCCGTTAAAAAGCAGTGACAGTTTCTTAGAGATAAAGTAATAAATCAAGCACCGTAATTTGCGATTGACCTCAATGCCTATATACAATACCAATCTACGGAACGTAGACGTCTGTACGTTGATTAAACGTAAATGTGTTGAATACTCTAGATAATATTTGCAAAAAAACTTTTATTGACGTCATAGTTCTTGTGGCGTAGTGGTAGCTAGCTAAGATGCGTGTGGGTTTGATGCCAAAAATGGGATATGTTGAATGAGACAGTGTTATACTCATGGATCTAAGTATTGTCTGGAATTTATAGATACTTGTTGATATAACAAATGCGTGGGTCTAGAAATACAGCTGTGTCTAGTGTCTAGTCACGGTGTGTTTGTGTGTGTGAAATGACTTTTCTTTGTGTCTATTAATTTAAAATTTGGTTCTATTTTGGTCACAACAGTAAAATAGTGACGTAGGTACCTTTTTTACATAATTAAGTGTATAGCAGGTACAAGATGAGCCCTCAAAATAGGTAGCTAGCACAACCAGTGAAGGAGGCCTAGGTGGGTGGATCAATAAACACAATACTGCTGTGCGTAGGTATGTGTATATTTCTCCACCCACCTAGGCCTCTTTCACTGGTTGTGCTAGCTACCTATTTTGAGGGCTCCTCTTGTACCTGCTATACACTTACTTATCGCATTATCGATAAACGTTTGACCACAATCTCATCTGATTTACCTCTACAAAAGTAAAATAAAATTAAACGATTTGTAAAATGTACTTATGGAGGTACTACGCAGGTTTTATCTTTGGCTCTGTTAGCATTTTTAGCTTTACCATAATAAACACACTTTTATAAAAAAACGGTTTTATATAAAACCGCCCATTATAACCGGTATTTTATTTTTTCAATATGGCTACACTACATGCGAAACTTACAATCTAACAACCTGGCCATCAATAAAAATATGCTACAATTTTCTAAATTGGAACACGACTCGTGATCGTGAATGGAGCGAGATTCCCACCAATCAGCGGCCCGTAACGTTCGCGCCTAAAAATACTTTTTTTTTAATTTGACGTGACCCCAAACTTCACGATGTCAAAGATTCACACGGGTCGAAAGGTCATTGTCACGATTTGAATTTGAAATGCATTTCTTTGGTCTTTGGGGATAGTCATGGTCATCTTACTTTAATTTCGGCTGGTAATAAATAAATAAATATCCTTGGACATTTCACACAACGCCATCTAGTCCCAAACTAAGCAGAGCTTGTACTATGGAAACTAGATTGCTGATATAATACTTATATAATTTTTTTTTCATCTTTGTTTGACACCCAAATGTTTGTTCTCAGTGGGGATCGAATCCACGACCCACAGCACGGAAGGCAGAGCTGTGACGCTTGTCTGTAGTGTTCTGTAAATGATAAATAATTTGAATTTTACCATCTTCACTACATAGTATAAAGCAAAGTCGCTTCCCGCGTCTGTCCTAATGTCTGTATGTATGTATGCTTAGATCTTTAAAATTACACAACGGATTTTGAAGCGGTTTTTTTTAATAGATAGAGTGATTCAAGAGGAAAATTTATATATATAATACATCATCATCATCACTGTGTTGCACCCGTGCGAAGCCGGGGCGGGTCGCTAGTATCAAATCAAATCAAATCAAATCAAAAATGTTTATTTGGAACAAAAATACAATGAAGACAAGAACAAAAATAGAGAACGATGATAGCTACAATAGTTAAAAACTGTGTCGTAACTATCAACGCCCACCTCCAAAACGTCGGCATAGAGCGTTCCTCATTGGGAATTGTACGGAAAAAGGGCTTAAAAAGAAACTTATAATAAAATTAGGTAAACAAAATGAACAAAACTAATATAAAAGAGACGTGTAGGCATTTATAATATGTATGTAGGTAAGTGTATTGAGTACAAAAGGATGTGAGAGGGTGTGTATGTAAGGGTGAGAATGTAAGTGTATGGTGTAAGAGGGTGAGGGTGTAAGTGTATGGAGTTAGGGTGTGTGTGTATGTTGTGTGGATACGTAAGAGTGTCTCAGACTATCACTGTCAGAAGGTTTTCAGTTTGAGTGTAGGAAAGAGGTTGGAGCCAAGCAAGCAATTTGTATTTGCATTTTTGTAAGGTAAGGGGGTAAATATTTAACTCTTTGTTTACCTTATTGTAAAGCATTGAACTTATAAAATAATAGTGGCGACTGGCAAGTTTTGTTCTTCGGGATTCAATTTTGCACACCTTATCAGATCTGCGTTTGGTGGTAGTCACTAGATCGTATGGCAACTGAGAGTGTTTACGCAAGGTAGTGTTGAGGATGAATAGTTGCCTCACTGTCAGGACTTCAGAGAGGGAGAAGAGGTCAGTTGTGGGGAAACGAAAAGGTTTTTTGGCCATAACCTTAAGAACAGCTCGTTGAGACCTTTCAAGTCTCAATATGGTTGTTTTGGCTGATCCACCCCAAGCAGTAATGCAATACGATAATACTGATTGAGCCAAAGCTAAGTAGACCATTCGTAGGGACGGGGGATCTAATACAGAGCGCAGATTTTTGAAGACGTAAATTAGTTTCCTAGTGCGGGCGACGGTATGATTGATATGGCTATCCCAATTCAAGGAACTATCTACTGACACGCCAAGATATTTTATGTTCGACGCACGTTCCAGTGGTAGGCAAGAGCAAGATTTCAGTTGTAAATTTGGACAAGTATGTGGACAAATAGTATAGGAAGATGGGGGTTGGCCAGTTGCATTAGCGGAAAAGGTAATAAATTTAGTTTTACTTATATTGAGGGTAAGGAGGTTTGAAGCGAGCCAGGACATGACGGTGTTTAGGGCAGATTCTGCGTGACGGAAGGCCTCGCACCAGGTTTTCCCATCCACAAGAAGAACAGTGTCATCTGCGTACGTTATGATTTTGCAATACGGGAGATCCAGCTGACACAATTCGTTAATGTAGACGAGAAATAAAGTGGGCCCAAGGACACTACCTTGCGGAACTCCGAACTCCATAGGTTCATCAGAGCTTATGTAACCATCTATTTTGACACACTGGGAGCGGTTAGAAAGATAGCTTCTGAAGACGTCAAGACAGAGACCTCTAACACCAATGTTTTCAAGCTTTGAAATGAGGATGGGGACAGAGACGGTATCAAAGGCTTTTGAAAGATCAAGGAATATGCCGATACTTTTTCTTTTCTTATCAAGTTGTTTAACAATGGTATTTGTGAGCTCAAGAACGGCGTCTTCAGTAGAGACACCTCTTCTAAAACCGTACTGGTGTTGAGACAGGGCATTGTTGAAGTTCAAAAAGCTTATGAGTCTATTGTTGAGAATCTTTTCAAAAACCTTAGATAATGCAGTTAATACTGAGATAGGCCTATAGTTGGTAACTTCGTCCCTGTCCCCGTTTTTATAAATGGGATGTACAATTGCTTTATTAAAAGCATTAGGGAAGACACCGCTATTAACGCAGAGGTTAAATAAGTAGGTAAGTACGGGAATCAAAACATGTCTAGCGCCTTTAATAACGGAGGTAGGAATATTATCCCAGCCTATAGCACATTTGTCTTTTAAGCCAACGATAGTAGTTTCGAGCTCTGAGTTGTCAATGTTAGGTAACGCCATAGAATATATAGGTGAATTGGAGAGAAAATTATTTAGAGGAGCAAATACGTGCGATTGTGTAATTTTTGACGCTAAGGTTTTACCTACATTTGCAAAGAAGTTGTTAACTTTATTTACCGAAGTTGAGGGAGTGCTTGTTGATTTTAGGAGATTAGATGAAGAATTCTTTCCACGATTTAGATAAGCAATATCTCTTATTACTTTCCACATAGCCCTAGGATCTTTTCCAGCTTTTTGGAACTGTTTGCGTTCATAGTCATTTTTAACTTTTTTTAATAAATTATTACAGTAGTTTCTGTAGCGTTTGTAAGAAATGGCGGAAATATGGTTCTCTGGATTTCGTTTAAATTTTTTGTGTAACCTATCTCTGTGCCGGATACATCTCAGCAGACCAGGAGTCATCCACGGCTTAATGGTTCGGTTTTTGCTGGTTACTTTTGAATTTTGCGAGTGTTTATCTATTACTTTAGAAATTATGTCTATAAGAAAATCTGTTGCTTCGTCTGGATCTTGAGTATTGAAGACTGGGGAAAAGTCTGATATTTCCAATTCAGCTACGATGCCATTTAAGTCAAATTTTCTAACAAAGTGAGCAGAGCTAAGTGAAAGGGGTTTTAGATCAATAGAAAAAAATATAGGAGCATGGTCGGTGATAAAAGAATCGAGAATCAGGGTGGTAGAGGAACAATGGGTTCTAAGAATGGCATGGTCTAGGCAGCGATTTTCTCTGGTGGGTAGAGTATGAGTTGGCAGCATACCATGAGAGGCGGCCATGTTTAGGTATGCATCTGCATTAGGGTCACAATCGTCGGAAATTATATTCATGTTTATATCACCAATGAGTAATACTGATTTGAACCCCTCAAGACTCGATAAAGTTGAGTCCAGGCTGTCCAAGAAGCGATCTATATTCCGATGCGAAGGAGAACGGTACAGCGCGATGAAAGCCATCTTGTCAGAGAGCCTGAGAATTATGCAATTGGCGTCGTTAAAATCCGGTGTTTCAACACAGTAGTTGAGGTCTGATTTAACGTACGCAACGACTCCTTCATTTTGATTGCTGAATGAGGTTGAATAGGAATTGTAGCCGGTTAATGGAGGTAAAAGAGGGCATTTGCTTAACCAGCATTCGGATAGAAAAATTATATCTATATCAAGTGGAATCCGTGTTAAAAGAGCCAAAAGATTATCAAAATTTCCATTTATGCTTCGAATGTTCACGTGAAATACTTTTAGGGATGACTTTTGTACATATCTGCCGCATTGTTCGGGAGAACAGAGAAAGTGTTCAGAAACAGATATATTTTCAATCTCGTTTGTGATTGAGATTACACTATCCATTGTAGAGAGCTAGATAGAGCAAGGGTTCAACAACATGGACAAGGTTCACTGGAAGCCAAAGTGAGAGAGTAGTTTTTGAACGTAATAGTGATAGGTAGTTGTGTTTTGTGATGTGTGTTGTGCGTTTAGTGTGGAGTGTATTGCCTGAGAGTGTGATTTCTGACAAGCCTACTAATAGAAAATAATCTAAACATATTTTAAATATAAAAGGAACAATTATTGTGCTTAAATAATAACATGCTAAGGTATTATATAAGGGGGTAAGATGTACATCCATTTCAAAAACTGCAGTTGCTAGTCAATTCTTGATGGTACATTTGGTTAAGTCGGCCTCGCTAGTGATTCGGACGAGTGGGGCTCCCTCTGCTTTACGGAGAAATATACTGCCGCCGGCCACCCAGCAGAAGCGATATTGGTATAAGTAATTTTATAAGTTTAAAAACTAAAAAACGGAACTTAATTTGATTACCTAACAGCTTCATCATCAGATGATGATGATGATGGCAGTTCATTGGGATTGTCCTATTGGCCATAAACATTGAAAAGTCACAGGAAAGCATAATACACAATGTAGCGTACGTGGAAGTCTTGTTTTTTCCAGTTTTTTTTTTTAATGAGATAGCTGATCATTTTTCAAGCATTTTTTAACTGTCAAACAACTGAATCGATATTGATAAAAAAAATTACTGGACCAATATGCGGGCCTGAGATGCGCACCGCGAGATATTTGTCATGTCGTTCTGTCAAAATGTAAGCATTTTGTACCAGTTTAGGAACTATTGCATCATCTGTGGGAACTATTGCATCATCTGTGGTAATGTTGTCGAGAAACCGCGCCTTTGAATTTTCAACTTTTGACATTTCTGCACGACTATTATCTCGTCCTCAGAGAGGTACGACGACTAACAAGTGTCAAAAGTGTACATTATGGCGCGTTTTGTCGACACCATTAGGTACCACAGATAATGCAATAGTTCCTAAACTGGTACAAAATGCTTACATTTTGACAGAACGACATGACAAATATCTCGCGGTGCGCATCTTAGGCCCGCTGGAAGTGTATAGCTATCTCTATAACCTCTCACATAAAAAAAAGAATTTTCCCAATAAGTTCATAAATGACGGAGTTCTGAGGAAACAAACATAATAAAATACACCCAAATTGAGAATCTCCTCCTTTTTTGAGTCGATTAAAACAATTTGAATTTTGATATCATAAGTAGGTAAGTTTTACCCAAAAATATCCACCCTAAATGTAGAAACATTATATTTTTATTCAGTTGCCATTTGAAAGGGGTAGACTGGGGTAAAGCAGATTTGTAGATATCATGTTTGCAAATAACCGAATTTGGTCCAGCGGAGGGGTGAGTAGGGTTGCCAGTTCATTCGAGCGATTGATATAAAGTAAAAATGTTTTTATTTACGAAAAGGTTGGATTATATAATTATATACATACTAGTTGGTGCCCGCGACTTGGTCCGCGTGGAATAGTGTCTTTGGGTAGCATAGCAAACCTTGATTTTATATCGAATCAACAGCTTGAAAATAGGTTTCAAGCTTCTAGCTCTAAAAATGACGATACTTAACTTTCACCCCCCCTTTCAACCCTTAACACCCCTCTTTTCGCATTTAAAAGTAGCCTATGTCCTTTCTCAGGCTCTAGACTATATGTGTACCAAATTTCATTCAAATCGGTTCAGTAGTTTTGGTGTGAAAGCGCGACAGACAGACAGACAGACAGAGAGAGTTACTTTCGCATTTATAATATTACTAGCTGATCCGACAGACGTTGTCCTGTCATTTAAACTCTTACTGTCAAATAACTGACAGTTATTTCAAATGTGACATTAAAAAAGGTTAAGGAACTTTCACCCTCCCCCCCTGCAACCCCTTACAACCCTTTTTTGGCATTAAAAAGTAGCCTATGTCCTTTCTCAGGCTCTAGACTATCTGTGTACCAAATTTCATTCAAATCGGTTCAGTAGTTTAGGCGTGAAAGCGAGACAGAGAGAGTTACTTTCGCATTTATAATATTAGTTTGGATTATTTATAGTATCGATATGGAAGTATGGATAGACAAGATGGCGGCGAACGTTTGACAGCCCTAATGAAATGAAGTAGATTCAAACGGATTCTACGAGATTCGATTACATGGGTTTTAGGGATCACTGACTGTTTTCAACTATTTAGACCAGCTGCACCAACAGTTAACATGGTTATATTAACCATTGGTTTACTGCATAGATAAGATATTGTAAAAATATTTGTATGTCACTCTTCTCATGCTTATCATATCATACCTAATATAACTAGTAGTTCGCCCCGAACTGAGATCTCGTGATGGTTGGAGGTTAATAAAATGCAAACAAATTTTATTGTCCAATGGTTGCAATAAACTTTGCAAATCGCATCGAAACCGCCGTCTAGCTAAGTACCAGTCTTACTTGAACTACAAAATCATTGAAACTCCAGGAAATGTAAGCTCACGTTGTACTGAGTTTTCCAATTTTATAATTTTTACAACTTAAAAACTATATTAGACCTAGAATAAAAATAAAAACGGTTTCGGAATTTCTAAACAAAACCCTATCATATGACACCCCACTTGATATTTTAGTACGACTTTTTTATACTCCCTTTGGACCCTCATAGCTTCACGACCCCTTGACCGATTTGCTTCATTTAACAAACCAGTAAAACTTAAGAGTACTTCCGTATACCTACCAAATTCTGTAAAAATTGGATAAGCGGTTCAAAAGATCTCGAAGAACTTATATACAAGCATACAAACATGCAAAGCATTTATGTCCAAGTTGTCACTAAACGCGAAAGTTTGTGAGGATGTATGGGTGTATGCTGATAGAATACATACATACTTATGTATGTATGTTTATTCTTCTTTCACGCAAAAACTACTGATCCAATTTCGATGAAACTTGGAATATAATATTATCCGTAACCTGCGGGCCTAAGATGCGCACCGCGAGATATTTGTCATGTCGTTCTGTCAAAATGTAAGCATTTTGTACCAGTTTAGGAACTATTGCATTATCTGTGGTAATGTTGTCGAGAAACCGCGCCTTTGAATTTTCAACTTTTGACATTTCTGCATGACTATTATCTCGTCCTCAGAGAGGTACGACGACTAACAAGTGTCAAAAGTGTACATTATGGCGCGTTTTGTCGACAACATTAGGTACCACAGATAATGCAATAGTTCCTAAACTGGTACAAAATGCTTACATTTTGACAGAACGACATGACAAATATCTCGCGGTGCGCATCTTAGGCCCGCTGGATTTCTTTAAAACCTTAAACAACTTTGGACACAAGCTCTTACAAAGAGCTCTACTGTGTTATATATTCTTTGGAAAAAAAAACAATGGTATTGTAAGTAGATACAATCGATGTAGGTCAATTAAAATAATTCAGTCATATCATTTCGTTACGATATCCTTGGGCGTTTCGTTCCTATGTTGAGTTTTTTGACAGTAGAAGCGATAGAGGCGGCTTTAAAATTGTATTTTTTTTTAAGCTACAAATTACTGTAGCTCTTGTAATAACTAAAAGATAGATGAAAATAATTACAATTAAGTAATATTAAATTGTTTTGCTTATATGCAGGGACAGGAAAAATAGTTTGATATTAAAAGAAAAATAATTACTTAGTACCTACCTAAGTAATTTTGTGAAAGTTATTTAAAAAAAACCTGTGCGTGCAGTCCCTACGCGCGGAAGAAGTTATACTTCGAGTGCCACGCATTCATTCTCGCTCTGTGTTTAATGTGAAATTAATTTAGTATTTATTTCTATGTATTTAACCACTATGCAGTACTAAATTTTCACTTCAAAATAAAAAGTAAAAAGTTGCATGAACACTGCCATCTATTATATTTTGACTGTAACGTATTAGTCTCTTTCTATTTGCCCCGCTGTCAATTAGAAGTAATTTTCAAAAACACGGGCGGTCAAATGCTGAATTGCTGAACACTGCCATCTATATTTGATTGTAGCATTTGTAGCGTATTAGCTTCTGTCTCTTTCTATTCGGGGGGAATAGAAAGAGGCAGAGACTTTGTCATCCCGTAACGCAACGTTCTTGGAAGTCGCATTAGAAGTACACATAACTTCAATAATCATATACCTATCTATCCAAGAAATTTACTTAGCAAGAACTCAGAAAAACTGGAAACTAAAAAAACCGTTTGGACCTTTGGTTTTTTTTTGACACTTGTGCAGATTTGACATGTAGGTACCAACTGGCAAAGCTGAAGACTGGACTCCAGGTGGCGCTGTGTGGAAGAACAACATCTTCAGCAGTGACCTGCAAGAAACCAATGAAGATGAGTTATTATTAACATAATCTTACAAATTTAAAGAAACCAAGCCTGTTTTTTTGAAGACAAAGTATGTATATTCACAAAGAAAATTACAACTAATACAGTATTTACAATATTCACAATATTTTCAAAATACACATGAAACAGTTGAGCTATCCACAAACCGTTGCAAACGATTTATAGATAGCTCAACTGGTCCAAATCAGTAGCAATCGGAAGCGTGCTCAAGCCTGTTTTTTGAGGATTTGATCACGTGGAATTGATCACGTCATATTATTGGATCACAAGAAAATAAATCTGACCATGTGATCCAAATTCTTCTATACAAAATTATTAATTCTGCCCTGTCTAATTATGACACACACTTTGTGTCAGATCCTGTTCATGACTGATTTCGAGTACTTATTTATTGATGGTGAACTCTACCATTTCATAGCTCTACATAATTAGTCCCAAAATTACAATTGTTTGTGGCACGATTTTATTAATTAGTAACAATAATAATACGAGATAATAAGAATCTAATGTCCAGCAATTATTATTATTGCCGTAATAATAACAATGTATTGTTATTGATAAAGAACGAAAGTTTGTGGCCAACTCTGGTGACGGAGTTTTTAGGCCGCCTTAAGGCCTCCGTCGTGGCTTAACGACTGCTAGAGCCGGGACAGTTTAACGTGCCCTCCGAAGCATGAAAGCGCTCAGATGCTAATGCCACTATTTACATCTGAGCGCTTCCGTGCTTCGGAGGGCACGTTAAACAGACGGAGGCCTTAAGGCGGCCTAAAAACTCTGTCACCAGAATTGGTCACTAGCTCATACGAGCTTGCTTGCTAAGTCTGCCCTAACCGGAATACATTATAGAAATATGTCAGTGCCTGATAACATCGAAATGGCGGGTTGGCTCGTTTCATATGATGACTATTTCGTATATATATTTTATTCTGTAAGCCAACCTGTTTGGTTATGTGTCATACTTTTCTTTGTTATCAAAGAGTTTCTAGTATTATAAAAAGACTTACCATCTACGCAAGACAAACACATCAATACAAAGTAACTATAAGGGAAAAAACATAACGTTAGACTAGGCGGTATGGTTTTAAAACTATAGCCAGCTCCAAGGAGCGAAAAAAAAAGTATTATAAAAAATGCAACAAAATAGCAGAATTTGATTTATTTGGAAGCACTGTGTACCTACTGCGAAAATGATATGACATTGTTTACGAAAGGTTCCAGAGCTATCTGAGGTGTATAACCATGTACCAATTTTTTTTCAAATCTTTTTGGGGTTACCTGTATTCCATTGCAAATTAAGCGTGGTCTGGTGTATCCCTAACCATGCTAAATCTTCTTCCTAACCCGCATGTCAGATCCCGCGCTTCTTATAATGTATGTTTCCCTAATTTTTTTACGCAAAATGGCAAATACACGAAAACAGTGCGACGCCAATACAAAAAAAAACTTGGTCAGGTGGGTTACTCTCGACTACAGGGGCATTATTCTGTATGACTTAGGAGATTCCTTGCCGTAACCGTATGACGTCACCGTAAGGAATGACATTTATGGCATAGGAAATACGGCATAGGCATAGGGCGATTTCACGCCGCTGTCTTGTCGTGCTGCGTAACGCGCTTGTATTGGTCATAGTGAATATAAGGCATCTGTTCCAATCTGGATTCACGGAATTTGACAAATCTCGTTGCATTTTGTACTGAAAAATGACAGGACTTCTGTCAAAATCTATGGATCCGGCACCCTTATTGTGTAACTTGAAATCCATTACCACCGGTCGACTCTGTCAGAATTTTTTCGGTATCGTATACAAAACAAATACGAAAGTGACAGTTGAAGTCCAGTCTAGGTTTCAAATGTCAAAAACGAAGCCGATGTCGATTACCACTGAACTTACACAATAAGGCTGCGGGTTGGAACTGTGTTCGAGAGTAACGCACCTGAATTTATTATTACAAGTATCTAGTCGGGCCTTTGCCCTGCAGTGGGAAAACCGTGGCTGAAAAATAAAATAATAAAAGTACCTACCTGGTAGTTTCAGTGTGATAATTTCTACAGGATTTAGAACTTTTTTTTAATTCTTGCGGTTCTAATAGTATTTCCAACTAGTTTTAAATTTCTGCCATTTATTCTAAGTGGAGATCAGCTTGATCAGACTATTAGTGTTGCCATGGTACAAAGCCATTATCTTGATATTATCATTATGTTAATTTAGTATCCCAGGTATGATGTGGACAGGCTCCAGAATAAAAAAAAGAGCGAACAGCGGGTCGCCTTCACAGGAGGACGCCTTACAACAATCTAAACAAATGGATCGTAATGAACTCAGGCCTTAGCACGAATAAATGTTACAATCGTAAACGTATCGTAACCGTAGCGTATCTTCTTTTTCTTTTTTTATGGCCTCTATTTGTCATTTTTCAAAATTTGCCAGTGTCAAGTGATGTATTCTAATGGCTCACACTTTATGTTACAATCTAAAGTATTATTGGTTAAAATTCCACCAAAAATAAACAATAGGTACTCTTAATAACACAAGAAAAACAAAAAAAAATGACAAAACTCGAATCCCTGCTAGCGTATCTAATATATACACTACTGCGCGGTGACACTACAACGGTTGGCAGTCAAGCTGGCATTGACGCGCAATACAACTCGAATACGTTAGGTTTACGTAACACGGCGATTGTCAGATATTCATGATCGAATGTCTGATATCTTGAAAAAAATATAAGCGTAAAATGAGTCGGCGCGGTTCTAAATTCAAACGATATAATTCCACCTTTTTTCGCATTCGGCTGCCGCTGGCCATTGATAGGAAGAAACGATTTTGAATTAGAAACGTATCATTTTGTATTTGGAAACGTTTTGGAACTTATACTTTTTGGATTTGAATGTGAATGTTTGATTCGTGAAACGTTTGTCCTTTTGAAGTAAAGCGAACTAAGTCAAATTTGGTGTGAATTAATATATTTTGATATAGTTTTAATCTTAATAGCAAAAAACAAACAGTTTTTTAAACAAAACAGGTTTGAATAAAAGATCATTTTATAGCATTTGATTTTTTAATAAAATACCTATTAGTACCTTAAATTTTATGCATAAAAGGAATAATCTTAGTTACTTAATTAGTTTTTGGTATTGAAAGCGCTCGTGGCTAGGCATCCTTAGTAAATCTCCACCGATTATCTAAGTTAAGCGACGTTCTGCGCGATCACCATTTGGATGGGTGACCAATAGTGGTATTTGCGCTTCCGTGTTTTGACCAGGTTAAACTGTCCCAGCTCTATCAATCGTTAAGCCACAATGGAGACCTTAAGGCGGCCTAAAAACTCCGTCACCAGATTTGGCCACTAACTCCTACGAGATGATTGCTACACCACGTTTTTTTTTTTCAAATAAAAAACTCAGAAAATCTATGATTTTAAGTTATGCTACTTTGGATATTAAATCTCATGCAAAACGTTCCGATTTTCTGGAATTTCTAAAATTGATAGCATTGAATGTATCATTTATGAAAAAAACTCATTTAATTTATTCGACTACTGTTTATTATTTATATGCAAATCGCTATCTTATATTAACTTAATTAGACATATTTCAAGATCATTTAGGAAATGTTGAATTCTTTAATAAACTGGTTTAGTTAATAAATTTAATCTTTTTTAACAATCAATATTTGTTATTTTAGAACCGGTAAGATAAAATCATCTAAATATACTAGCCTAAATATATAAAACTCTTTTGAAGCGGACTTAGAATCAACGCACAGCCTAAACTATAAGTCCTAGAGTTATGACATTTGGAGGGTAGTATCCTTATATAGTGTAGGGGTGCACTAAGAAAGGAATTTTGAAAAGTCGCACCCTAAAGGGTCTAAAATTTTAACCAAATAATGCGTATGCTGCTACCACGCGAGCAAAGCCGTGGGCGACTGGTACTGCATATAATGTAAAACTTATTGTGAATGTCAACGTGTTTTTTATCTTGCAAAACTGTCATTTAGATTTTGTGATAATATATATTTAGAAGTCCAAAATTTTTTCATTTAAAAAAAGTTTGTTCTTCATAGACAACTAGCCGTCTCCCGCGGCGTTGCTCGCGTTAGGGTGTGACTTTTCAAAATTCCATTTTCCCGCTTATCTGTTGAAATTTTTCCCGAATTTTCTTTGCTATAAACCTCACGGAGCCCGAGACCTTTCCAACGAATGCAAAACCGTGGAAATCGGTTCGTGCGTTCTGGAGTTATAGCATCAGGAAGGAAAACTCGACTTATTTTTATATAGTAGATTATAATTGTTTTATGATACAAACGGCTGTGTGTCAGAAAATAATTTTTTTTTCTTCAAAATATTGGCTGCCGAAACCAACCTTATTTTTTTTTATATTATGCAACACGTCAACGATAGACATATTATTGACTATTTAACTTATCAATAGAGTTCTAAACAAAAAAAAAACATGTGTGTATTTCACATGTGGTAGAAACCTTCAAAGTGACTTTCAAATCACAACGATGCTAAAGAAGGTTTTCACTTCAATAATAATATATTATGTAATACGTAGTTCCTACGAAGAAGCGGGACTCCCATTCTACTAAAATTACACACTGAAAATCTCGTTTTGTATGAAACGTGATTCAAATTTTGATCTCCGTTTCATACATTGTTCGTTTTTCGAAAGCACGAGTCTAGTTCGAGAGTTTCGCCAGTCTGGTTCTAAAAAAGAAATTGTATTCTGCTCTGTCATATTATATTAATTAGACCAAGATTTAGTACACTTCAGACCCACCATACCACTTGCCCATACCACTGGGTGGGACGAAACCATACCACTACACGTGTTTAGTGGTACATTACTGTTTGAATATCAAAAAGTTTGAAGATCTTGAGTATAAAACTGCAATGCATGACAAAATCACACAGGTAAATAACTTAATGATTACCTATAATTATTTTCTTAAAATTTTAATTATTCTTGGACATTACACACAACGCTCTCTAGTCCCAAACTAATCAGAGCTTGTACTATGGGAACTAGATTGCTGATAGAATACTTACCTATATAGTACATTTTTTTTTGTAAATAGATAGTAACACCCAGACAGAGAATATTAGTATAAGGTGCATTGGGGTAATTGCGAAAATGGGTATATTCCGAAAATCCATAAAATCTAGTAACATAATGCGATATTTTCCTGTTGGCAACATTGGTCTAGACGCCATCTTGATTGGCATCGCCGTGACAGTCCTATATATCCTCGTGCCAACAGGAAAATATCGCATTATGTTACTAGATTTTATGGATTTTCGGAATATACCCATTTTCGCAATTACCCCAATGCACCTTACATAAATGTATTTTGTGACATAAACCACTTTAGCAGGTATCGACAAAGTTTCGTTCGGTAAAGTTCGGTAAAAGCGCGAAATCAACCGAAAATCGCAATCGTATCGTAACATCAACTTATTCCAGATATTACATTGCGTAATGACTCTGCAACGTTCGGAAATCAAACTGTAGTTAACACGCAATGTATCTCAATATTTTTAAATTCACGTAACGTGGTTGTCAAATATTCGTAGTGACTTCCAAGAAACGTTCATTGAGGGGTAATGTACTGACACTAATGTCCTCAATAGGCTTCGATAACAGTATAACCTAATTATGGGTCATATTCAAAATGGTGTCTTTGAATAAAGTACGTACGATTTTGGTAATAGATGTTTAGGATCTTATGTTTTGTATGACAAGCGTGACAGCTCAGTCGGTAGTAGTTCTGCTTTCCGTGCTGTGGGTCGTGGGTTTGATCCCCACTGAGAACAAACATTTAATTTTGTTTGGCAATCATAGATGTTTGTTCTATGTCTGGGTGTTACTATGTATTAGAAAACTATGTACTATGTATTTACAAAAATATTCTATCAGCAATCTAGTTCCCATAGTTTTGCTTAGTTTGGGGCTAGAGGGCGTTGTGTTGAAATGTCCAAGAATGTTGTATCTAAAAATAAATTAGCCACCCCTATAATTATTAGTTATGCGTAAATCCAATAAATATTTATACTAGTAGTTCGCCCCGAACTGAGATCTCGTGATGGTCGGAGGTTAATAAAACCCAAACAATTTTTATAGACAATGGTTGTAATAAACTTTGCAAATCACATCGAACTCGCCGTCTAGCTAAGTACCAGTCTTACTTGAACTACAAAATCATTGAAACTTCAAGAAATGTTAGCTCACTTTATACTGGGTTTTCAATTTTATAATTTATACAACAACTCTAAAACTATTAGACCTAGAATCAAAATAAAAACGGTTTTGGAATGTCTAAACAAAACCCTATCATATGACACCCCACTTGATATTTATGTACGACTTTGTTTTTACTCCCTTTGGACCCTCATAACTTCACGACCCCTTGACCGATTTACTTCATTTAACAAACCAGTAAAACTTAAGAGTACTATCCGTATACCTACTGAATTCTGTGAAGATCGGATAAGCGGTTCAAAAGATCTCGACGAACAAACATACAAACATACAAAGCATTTTTGTCCAAGTTGTCACTAAGATCAAATATTGGATTATTATAATAGTTCAATGTGAAATAGGGGTGATAATCAAGGGTAAGTTTGCTACAGAATACTGAAAACGATTTTGAACATATTTGACCGAGTGAGCGAAGCGAACGAAGATCTTAGTGACAACTTGGGCAAGAATGCTTTGTATGTTTGTTTATCCGATCTTCACAGAATTTGTTAGGTATACGGATAGTACTTTTAAGTTTTACTAATTTGAAAAATGAAGTAAATCGGTCAAGAGGTTCTAAAGATATGAGAGTCCAAAGGGAGTAAGAAAGTCAAGTGCAAAAATATCAAGTGAGGTGTCATTATGATAGGGCTTTGTTTAGACATCCCAGAACTGGTTTTATTTTTATTCTATGTTAAATAGTTTTTGAGTTGTTGTAAAAAATATTTTTTACCAAAAAAAAAAGAATAAAAACGACTTAGCAAAAGGACAAGCCACCAGCCGCCAGAACAAAATATAAAAAAAAGATTTATTTATAACTTATTTTCTACGGTTTGTTTCGGAGAGGTTGTAACATAAAGTGTGAGCCATTGGAATAAATGGCAAAAAACAATAACGTAAGACTAGGCGGTATGGTTTTAAAACTATAGCCTGCTCCGAGGAGCGAAAAAAAATAATAAAAAAAACTTATTTTCTACTTTTCCTTTTGAAAACTTGTTTAGACCAAAATAATATATTTGCTGGGACTATTCTGTGTTATATAAGTTATGTAACTGTGTAATCGTGTTCCAGCAATTGAGCTGTTACACTGTAAGACAGTTTTTGTGTTAGTTTCGTGACATCTAACAATGTTACGTCTCAGTGAGCGCGTAAACGACGTGGCTGGCGAGTGGTGACGAAACTATGCTGTTTCTTAAGGCTCGGAGAGTACTTTTAGGCTGTAAACAGTGCTCGACCGATAGTCAGCGCTGACCGTACGTCGGCGTAGCTATATCTATGCAAGTCTATGAATGCGTACACAGCTACGCTGACGGTACGCGCGTGAATTTCCATACAAATGACAAGCGCGACCGACGTATGTACGCACCGCCGCGTCGGTCGGTCGAGCTCTGAAACCGGCCTTACTGTTTTATACAGTGCAGGCTGCTCGCCTTTGGAATGCATTGCCTGTTGCTATCAGACGTGCTAAATCACTACCGATATTCAAATCGATGGTCAAGGAACACTATCTGTCCTGTTGTCACTAATCATGCTTCATTCTAGATTTATTATTTTCCTAGTAATTAAGGTATAGGTATATAATGTTATAATAGTATAGTAGTCTATGTAGTTTATGTAATGGTATGTAGTTTATGTTATGGTATTGTAGGCACACTATCAGCAGTAGATAAGTACCCCAGGTAGATTACAACACAATCCTTTCCATTCAAGGTTGTCTGGTAGAGATCGCTGTTTAGCGATAAGACCGCCCATTGTATGTCATAGACTTAAGTTGTTTTGTTTTCTGTATGTTTAGTTTTTAGTTGTGGTGTGCAATAAAGTATTGTCTATCTATATATCTATCTATTTTTGTGTAGAAAATCGTTAAAAACATGTCAGAGAATACTTTTGGATGATACTATCTGTCGCCCGCGTGGTAGCTGCATACAAAATCTTTAATCGTAATTTTAGACCCTTTATGGTGCGCGACCATTCAAAATTCCTTTCTTAGTGCACCCCTACACTATATAAGGATACTACCCTCCAAATGTCATATCTCTAGGACTTATAGTTTAGGCTGTGGGTTGATTCTTAGTCAGCTTCTAAAGAGTTGTATATATTTAGAAGATTAAGTAAGCTAATTAATATAAAAAATGCACGCCAAACAATTTTGCAATTAAGCAATTTTTCGAGTTTTAAGTTTTTTGATTATAAAATAAATAAACAAAACAGCCTTACCAAACACCAATTAATATGAAAAAGTCCACAATTTTCCGAGACAAATTTAAGCAAAAACAAACTCCTCCCCTTAACGAATTTCACTTGCTGACTTGCTGTTCCAACTGACCGCATTTAATCGGTCTAATGGTAAGTAGGCCGGCCAGTAACTTGCCCGGTAATTTGCAATAGTCTATTTTATCACGCATGACTGCATGGGGATAGAAGAGTGGAGAAACCATAGGAAGCTCTCCCCCTTAATTCATAGTCATGGGGGTTGAACAGTCCCCCAACAAACGTCATTCAGTAAAGGAAAATAAATGTTCGCTCTGCGCATGTTTTTTAAACAACTTCGAAAAAGGAGGAGAATCATAATTCAGTTTTTTTTAAATAATTTATTTTAATAATTGTGACCTAAAAGAACGCCGACATAATTATATGAATCGATCTGAAAAATGGTCCAAATTGCTACTATAATTTTTTTATCAAAATCGGTTCAGTAGTAGGCTTTTAAGTAAGAATAACTGAAAAATTATCATCATCATTTGTACTAGGTATACAATATACATGACGTATCTATTATGAGCCCATATTTCTTCTTGTTAACCGACTTCAAAAAAAGAGGTTCTAAATTCGGTTGTATTTTTTTTTAATGTTTGTTACCTCAGAACTCCGTCATTTATGAACCGATTTGAAGAATTCTTTTTTATCTGAAAGAGTATGCTTCCAGAATGGTCCCATAAAATTTTTATCAAAATCAGTTCAGTAGTTCGGCCGTTAAATAAGAATAACTCGAAAAAACACGTCATTCACGTACACGACACTGCGTATTTGCTTTCCTGTGACGTTTCTGTGGTGCTTGCGATCAATAGAACTGTCCCAATGAACTGTTATCATCATCATCATCATTTGATGATGATCAAATTGAAGTCGGTTTTTCCAGTTTTTTAAACTTATAAATTATTCTTTCATTTATGGGCTCTGTCTGTCATTTCGATTCCCATTTACAATCGCGTTCCATTAATTTGTTTCAAAGTGACATTTTAGAGTAAAAATCAAATGCATTTTATTTATTTGTTATGTTGAAATAAAATATTAATATGTCGGCATGTGTTATAGTCTATGGTAAAAGTGACATGACAAGCGGCTGTCAAAGTCACTCGCGTTTGAGTCGTGATGGTCGCGAATACGGGCTTCTTTGGTGAAGGTTTGAAAAAGAGGTTCTGGACCTTCGGGAAGAAGAGGAAACCGTGAACGCACCACATCTACGACGAATCGCTAAATATCATGCAAATCCAAGAGAATCCAAACCAAGATGAATGTTTATAGCTACTATGAATTGTGGCCAACCTGCCAGACGTTATATTTTGTGTGCTCGGGCCATCTAAACTTAACCATTTCTGATGAAAGGTCTCGTGTGCCTTTAAATATAAATAATTTTTATTTATTTATTTAATAACTCCGTCATACAATACCTCTCTTATAAACGTACTTCAAGAAAAAGTATAAATAAATTTATTGATAAAACCACTTGACAAAAGTACTTGAAGTGCCCAGAAAATTGCGAAGTAACTTGAATTTGGCCAAAATTCTTCGAGTATTTCAAAAGTATTTGTCTTTCAAAGTATTCTCTTTTCTCAAGTATCTAAGTATGCAACTTGTTCCAAAGATATTTACGAATGTAATAAAATAAATAATATTATATTTTTTCTTAGATAATTAGGTATTTAGATAGATAAATATTCTTTATTGCACACCAAGGTAAGATAAAAAACAATAAAAGATAAGTTTTACAAATTATATATTAACAAATATACTTAACTAGCTGTCAACCGCGGCTTTGCTCGCGTGGTAGCATACGCATGATTTGGTTAAAATCTTTGATCCTAATTTTAGACCCTTTAGGGTGAAACTTTTCATAATTCCTTTCTTAGTGCACCTCTACACTATATAAGGATACTACCCTCCAAATGTCATGCCTCTAGGACTTATAGTTTAGGCTGTGCGTTGATTCTAAGTCCGCTTCAAAAGAGTTTTATAATTATATTTCGAAGATCAAGACTATTCAGTCAGTGATTCAGTCTTGATCAGGCGACAGGCGTCATGGCTCAGTCGGTAGTAGCTCTGCCTTCCGTGCTGTGGTTCGTGGGTTCGATCCCCACCGAGAACAAACATTTGTGTGTTGTAAACATAGATGTTTGTTCTGGGTCTGGGTGTTTCTATGTATGTCTGTATGTATGTATTCTATCAGCCATCTTGTTTCCATCGTACAAGCTTTGCTTAGTTTGGGACTAGAAGGCGTTGTGTTAAGTGTCCGTGAATATTTATTATTATTATTTTTATTCAGATCTCAGATCATGAAAATAAATAGCTAGGCTGTTAAATTTCAAAGAATTTCTAATATATCAAAACATTGGGAAGAATCGTTTCTTTTTTGTCAATAACTTTTTATTAGCGGCTATTCGCTTGCAACCCGTCATATTAAATGGATACGTACCTCCATCTCTTTAACCTTTGGTATGCTGGAACGCGAATCTAATACGCGAGAATCCAGAAATCCAGGCGTACTAGGGGTTAAGCGCGGTGCTGAAGCTCCAAAAGATCGGGGTATGTCTACCGTGCCTGAGGCTTAGTTATCAGCATGAGTCTTCAGTAGAAGTTAAGTTACCGTGCATCCGTTTTCTTCAAAAAAAAAAACAAACTCAAAATTAGGTGTTCCCTTGTATACACGCAATAAAAACCGAACGATACGCTAAGAATAGTAAAAATAATAAAAGTATAGAAGTGATACTGAAATTGCTTCAAGCTTTATTATTGTTCCATCATTTATAGATAGAAGTTAGAAATTACTTTATTGCTCACCTTAACCTAGGGTTTACAAGAAAAAATAAAAAACAAAACTTAAATTTATTGTACAATGGACGGTCTTATCGCTATACAGCGATCTCTTCCAGACAACCTTGGACGGAATGGACTTTGAGGTATAATACAAGGGGTGCTGTATAAAAATAAAGAGATTGGAAGAAAAAAATATTTTATACACACATAGTTTTACGCAAAATAATAATAATAATAGTATAATAATATACATACATGCTAAATACCTATATATACCTATATATACATACATATAATTTAAAATAAATACTTATAAAGACTTAAAGATTAAGCAAGTGAAGTCAGTGACAACAAGAAAAATTGTGTTCCTTGATCATTGATTTGAATATTGCTAGTGACTTGGCACGTCTGATTGCAACAGGCAGATAAGATAAGATAAGATAAGATATGTTTATTTGCAAGAATATAATAAACAAACAGTAATATTTATTTTACAGAGCGTGTAAAATAAATATTTATATGTAAAATAAAAATAAAAGCTAATAATAAACTAACTGTAAAATAAATTGCAAAAAAAAAAACTTAATTTCCTTATTTTTTTTTACAAAATAAATGACAAGTATTTTCATTATTCAGAAAAGATAATGTTTGGGTTGAGTTTTTGGATTTTTCTAAGTATCTATGTATACTTTTATGCAAAATACAGTCCTTATTTTAACTTATTAACTAGATACGCAGTTTTTCCGTACAAAAAAAATGCAAAAATAAAAAAAATAGAAAATACTTTTCTATGTTGTAATGACCATCTAATTATTTCATGCTCCAAATTGACTATCTGAGTTTCCTACCAACTAGTACATTATTTATTTTATTCAATACAAGTTAAGAAGTTAGTTTTCTCATGGTCCAAGTGGACTATGGGAGTTTCTTATCTATCCGTGTTATTATTTTATGAAATACAAGAAGTTTTCGATACTTTAACACAATAAACAGTAAAAGTAATCGGCCATTGTTTGAAAGTGCTTCGGGCATAACCGACATATTGTTAACAAAGATCTAAATTCAATGGAATTGGCCTTTGTTATTGAAGAAGTACATCTTACTCAGGGTCGTATGCTGCAATGTAAATAATTAAATATTATTTTTTGTACACATGTAAGGGTTTGGTCGGGGCGTGAATAAAACGCGCGTTAAGTTTGACGTACTTTATTCCGTACAACTCGTCGTCCAACCAGACGGGGAAAATTTTCGCGGGTACAGGGGTGTCCCAAATGATGGACTGTAGAAATTCTGGCTTGCGCAGTGCGTCAGGGTCCGGAAGTCGGTCCGCAACACGACAAGGTACAAGGTGAAATACTCGAGTACTGTCGCTACCTGAGAAAACTCAATATAAAACAAAATCTGCATCCGAAGTCGTTCAGATGGCAAAACGCAACGATAGCGCGTTCTAATCGACTAGTGGCGACATCTAGTTCTAATTCCGTAAACTTATGTTACACACATATTTTAAACTAATACGCGAGATAGCTAAATGAGATTAAGTTACTACGTAATGGGTGGTCTTATCGCTTAGGACATTACTATGGCCACACTTCAAAACTATGTGTATATAAAATATATTTTTTCTTCCAATCTCTTTATTTTTATACAGCACCCCTTGTATTATACCTCAAAGTCCATTCCGTCCCAGGTTGTCTGGAAGAGATCGCTGTATAGCGATAAGACCGCCCATTGTACAATAAATTTAAGTTTTGTTTTTTATTTTTTTCTTGTAATCCCTAGGTTAAGGTGTGCAATAACATATTTTCTATCTATCTATCTATCTTCGTAGAGAAAATACCAAATTAATAACTTGTCTCTTTCTAAAATGTACACAAATTAATCATTTTTGAAAAAAAAAAACACTATTTATTCACAATGAATACAATTTTTTTTTGTGATAAAAGTATTGGATCAAGCGAAGCGCTCGTGGCTGGGCTTACTTAGCCAATCTTAACCAATAATCTAAGTTAAGCAACGTTCTGCGCGGTCACTATTTGGGTGGGCGACCGTTAGTGGCATTTACATCTGAGCGCTTCCGTGCTTCGGAGGGCACGTTAAACTGTCCCGGCTCTAGCAGTCGTTAAGCCACGACGGAGGCCTTAAGGCGGCCTAAAAACTCCGTCAGCAGAGTTGGCCACTAACTCATACGAGCTTGCTTGCTAGCTGATAGCTCACATTTATAATATTCAAAATATTTACAAAATAAACATGAAACAGTTGAGCTAACAAACCGTTGCTATGAAGTAAAGTAATCTAATAATCTAATTACAAAATCAAAAACTGAAATGGTTTTTTTTTAAATTAATTTCTTTCTACGCCTCGTAGAGGGCGCGCGTTTAAGTCTTTTATATGCCACATCTAGATAGTTATATCTACGTTACCTTGTACTGCATACAGGTATGTACGTCTAACACTACCTATACCTACTTACCTAACTACATAGTAAGTAGGTACCTACGTGTTTTGGTTTGCTAAGAAACCGGAGAGGTCTAAAAAGTTAAAAAAAAAACCAGTGCGTGCAGTCCCTACGCGCGGAAGAAGTTATACTCCGAGTGCCACGCATTCACTCTCGCTCTGTGTTTAATGTAAAATTAATTTAGTATTTATTTTTATGTACTTAACCAATATGCAGTACTAAATTTTCACTTCAAAATAAAAAGTAAAAAGTTGCATGAACACTGCCATCTATTATATTTTGACTGTAACGTATTAGTCTCTTTCTATTCGCCCCGCTCTCAGTTGGAAGTAATCTTCAAAAACACGGGCGGTCAAATGCTGAATTGCTGAACACTGCCATCTATATTTGATTGTAGCATTAGTAGCGTATTAGCCTCTGTCTAGTCTCTGTCTCTTTCTATTCGGGGGGAATAGAAAGAGACAGAGACTATGTCATCCCGTAACGCAACGTATAACTTCAATAAAACTGACTAGTGGCAGAAACCTGGTAAAGCAAGCAAGTGGCCAACTCTGCTGACGGAGTTTTTAGGCCGCCTTAAGGCCTCCGTCGTGGCTTAACGACTGCTAGAGCCGGGACAGTTTAACGTGCCCTCCGAAGCACGGAAGCGCTCAGATGTAAATGCCACTAACGGTCACCCATCCAAATAGTGACCGTGCAGAACGTTGCTTAACTTAGATTATCGGCCACGAGCGCTTCAACCTGGCTGGAGCAGTTCAATGCATCACACGGCACGTTCTCATTGGATGTGTTCAGTGAGGCAATGCATCGTTATAGGCATGAAGCGCTCGTGACTAGGCTTGCTTAGTCAATCTTCACCAATCTAAGTTAAGCGACGTTCTGGCGATTATTTGGATGGGTGACCGTTAGTGGCATTTACATCTGAGCGCTTCCGTGTTTCAGAGGGCACGTTTGGTCCGGCTCTAGCAGTCGTTAAGCCGCGACGGAGGCCTTAAGGCGGCCTAAAAGCTCCGTCACCAGAGTTGGCCACTAACTCATACGAGCTTGCTTGCTATAGCCAGGCTTGTTCCATCACTTAGTTCTATAAAAAAATAAAATAACATTTTGAAAATGTTAATTATACAAAGTTAGTCCTTAGAGGCCGTAAAGCGGCCTAAAACTCCGTCACTAGAGTTGGCCACTAACAAGCTCGCTCGCTTAATTCCTAGATCAAAAGACAAAAAAATTAACATAAAAACCTCTTTTCTAAACTTCAAACCACGACCAACGCATCTGTCAAACGAAACTGTCAATCACACAAAAATTTTTGTAAATACAAAATTTTTCATAAAATGCCCGACAACCGAATCCAAGACAAACAAGCCCAGGACTGTCATGATGTCTCCGAGAGCGAGGAGTTGCGAGAATCCTTATCCAAAATGTGCCGCGGAGATCTGTTCTTGATCGGTAGATTATGGATCGAGGCGTTGCGAACTGGTCTGGTCGGGTCAAAATGGTCACTGATACCTATTGTAGAAGCAGCTAAACCACCCCCACCACCCCAAAAACCACCCCCTATGAGGTATCCTACTGCCTACCAATATTATAAACGCGAAAGTTTATAGGTATGGATGGATGTTGGTTACTCTTTCACGTAAAAACTACTGATCCGATTTGGATGAAACTTAGATTATATTGTCCGTGACCTGGATTAACACATAGCTACTTTTTATCATGAAAAATCAACGGGATCCAACGGGATGCGAACGAAGTCGCGGGCGGCACCTAGTAATAAATATTATTGCAAACTAATACTCGAGTGGAGACCGCGTTTAGGCGCACGTAGTGTAGGACGCCCTCCGGCTAGGTGGGGCGACGATCTGAGACATGTATAGCTGGCAAACACTGGATGAGACGAGCCGAAGACCGGGCTCAGTGGCGCGTCTTGGGAGAGACCTGCGTCCAGCAGTGGACCGATATAGGATGTTGATGATGATGATGAAATATTATTGTACATTCTCGCTCAACAATCTATCTCCCATAGTACAAGCTATGCTTAGTTTGAGGCTAGAGGGCGTTGTGTGTACGTAAATATTTATTTTATTATTTTATTTCTTCATCCATTTTATTTTTTCTTTCATTAATTCAAACACGATTTTGACAAACACGGCTTTAAAACTACCTTTTAACAATAAGCTAGACTTGCCATTGATCCCTTTGTTTTTTTTTAGATACAAAGATTTGCCGGTTTACACTAGTCCACATTACGAATACAAAGATTTTATCGAAGATAAAGATAAATGTCCCAAAGCAAACGTCAAATTGGTGCAAGAAATGATATTTCCGTATGTTAGGTAAGATAATATTATTATTATTTTATTATTTTTACATTATTTTTTTAACTAGCAACGTAATACTTGCCAAAAAGTATTTATTTATTTAATATGTATGTTAATAAGTTAGTAGTATTACTTAGTATACATATCCATAGCGTAATCAGTTTTTTTTTTTAATTTGATCTAGTAAAAGATTGTTAGAAGAAATCGCGTTCTCGGAATATTTACCACGTGATTAATGAGTATGTTTATTTTCCAATATTTAGGCATAATTTCATACGCTATGATCACGAGTCGAACTCGAGAGCCGAACCGAAAGAAGTGGATCTCGGTTCGGGAGATAATCAAACTCACGAGTAGTAAATATTCAATACAGTACAACTCACACATAATTGTGTATGTTCCTCTAGCAGGCGGTATAAGAACTTTAGAGGCATTCCACTTTCTGCACCAAAAAGTTAAGCACTAAGAACTTCCGCATTTACGCTATTCCACTTTTGCGCACTAATCGATTCGATTGGGGCGCAAAGGTGGAATAGTTTTAAGATTAAAAATGTTTCCACTTTAAGCACCAAGGATAGTGTCTAGTGTCTAGGTATGAGCTTTTATTAATAATTTGATAGTCTTCACTAAATAAAACAAATCGAATACAATATTATATTGTAAGTAAGTTATTATTACTACTAGCCCATACTGTCTCATTGTTGGGCAAAGGCCTTCCCCCCACTTAGTATAGTATAATATGCAACTAGTGAATAAAAGACGGATTTAAAGTGAGGGCCATAAATGAATCACGAGCAAGTGAAGGATTCTACTGAATCACTCGCTACGGTCGTGATTCAGTCGTTTCGTCGTGATTCAGAGCGTAGCGAGTGATTCAAGTGTTAGAATCCTGAACGACGTGAGTGGTTCATTACCCTCGGTATTAATCCGTTTTATTCAAGCGTTACATACTATACTTTATACCATGACTACGAGAAAAAGAAAGATTGGAGGTTGTATATCCAATGCTATACAACCTCCTTGCGCAAAAACAATAATTAGATGGAGTTCAAATATATTAGTGTGTTCTAAATTCAAACACAAAAACAGTGCTTTTTATCACTGTTTTCAGTGAATAAAATAAGCTTTTAGAGGGGGAATGGTGTAAAGTATATATTCCTTTCAAGTCTTTCCAGTCACTTTTTTTTCATTTCCTTTACAGTTCAATCAGAAAAACGTTCCAACAAAACTGCTGCGAGGTAAAATGCGAGCTCAAAAGCATGAAGAACGAGATGTGTTGCGCGTTTAAGAAGAAAAAAAATAACTTCAAATGCTACATGCGTGACCCACAGAACTTGGTCCTCCGTCAAGCTGTCGTCGCTATCGGAGGCGCTGCTGGCTACTACGTGGGCTCAGCAAAAGGTCTACCTTCCAAGTTCTTCTGTACAGGCTTGGGACTCCTAGCTGCCGGGGCTTTATGCTTCCCGAAAGAAACTGACGAGGCGTTCAGGACTTTTTCGTACCACACGGGGAAGACAGCCATTTTCTTGTACAACTTTTATTGTAGCAAAATGTTTGCGTTACGGGAGAGGGTCCCGTGCCCTGATGAAATGCCCGCACCTCCCAAGTATAAGAAGCCGAATGTTTGTCCTGCGAAGTAACTAGACTAGCTGAAAGAAGAAGGGAATGAATTGAAACATACAATAGAAAGTTGTGACCGAATTCGTTTTTTTTTTCTGGACACGAGCGCTTCGACTAATCAATAAATACTCTTTAGTATTTATTGATTAGTCGAAGCGCTCGTGGCTAGGCTTGCTTAGGGCCGTAAGATCAATAGTGGTTTAAACCACGAAATAGAGTTTACCCTCCAGTCTCCGATTATTTCATAAGATCAATGGTAGTTAATCGACCATCGGTAGCTTAAACTGACAGAGATGACATTAGATTCATCCATCGATCAAATGTAATCGTAGTTTACGAAACCCGTAATTTAAACTGCTTTTGATCTTACGGCCCTTAGTCAATCTTCACTGATTATCTATATAAGTTAAGAGATCTGAGCGGTCACTATTTGGATGGGTGACTGTTAGAGGCATTTATATCTGAGCGCTTCCGTGCTTCGAGCATGTTAAACTGTCCCGGCTCTAGCAGTCGTTAAGCCATGACGGAGGCCTTAAGGCGGCCTAAAAACTTCGTCACCAGCGTTGGCCACTAGTTGTTTGCCTGTTTGTTAGTAGATTGGCCTAAATTTAGACGTATTACATTATCATCACCGCATCAACCTATTTTGCACAGGCGTCACAGCTTACTTGGCTTTGTCTACCGTGCTGTGAGTCGTGGGTTCGATCCCCACTAAGAACAAACATTTGTGTGTGGCAAACAGGGTGGATCGTCGGCTTGATCCACCACTTAAATGTTGCATTCACACTATGCTGCAGTTGGCAGGGACATGGGCAGGGAAGTGGGCATGAGAATAGTGTGAACACGATAATGCCTCTGTCCCGGCTCCCGGCCCAAATTCTTGCCTTTGAGAATAAAGGCGATGTTGCTGTGACAATAAGTCCGCGGCAATAATGCCGGCAGCGGCATGGGCATACTGTACGCGGTATTATAAAAAAAATATTACTGTTCGTTCTAATAAGAGAGGTTAATAAACCAAGCAATGTCTTTAAACGTGAGCGCCGAGTCTCTGCATTTGTTTGGAAGTTCGACTCGAGTATAGCACATGCAAACGCATTCGCAAAGCAAGAAATTTTGTTGGGAATTGCACAATTCCCAAATCTCCCGCTAGAGGCGCTTATCCGGTTTTCATACAAAATTTCTTGTTTCGCGAATGCGTCTGCGTGTGCTATTCGAGTCGAAAGTCAAAACAAATGCACAGACTCAAGACTCGGAAGCAAGTTTATTCTTAAAAAAGTGCCGTACCCCATCAAAAACAGCCATAACTACTTTCAAAGATAGAGTTCATCCATTTTACGGTTGTTAACAATAAAAAAGGCTATAAAAAAACCACAATCGTATACTAGATTAAGACGTATGATAGATAGTACCTACAAAAGTTATTTCACTAAGCCAACACTTGGAAACACAACTTTTTAATCTGTGGTACAGATTTTTTTATAAAAAAATTACAAAAAACGCGCGTTTATTGTGCCATGGAAAACAAACGACAGCTGACTTGACGAAGACTTGACTTGACTTATCATTTACGCAAGACACACACCTAAACAACCGAACTTATTATGGGAAAAAACATAACGTAAGACTAGGCGGTATGGTTTTAAAGCTATAGCCTGCTCCGAGGAGCGAAAAAAAACAAAAAAAATATATTGTGCCGTGTTTTTTTATTGTATAAAAAGACCGAAGGCCTCACTCTTAATAATGCCTACTCTTATTTACTTCTACGAACAAGTTTATAGAGAACGTGTCTTGTGAGGTAATCACAGCTTCTATCAATCTGACTTGTAGTATTGAATATTTTGACTCGTGTGGCCGTAGGTAAGTCTAGGAAAAAACTCAATTTTACACTAATAAGAGTGATCGCACAGTCGTTCAGCCGTGACGGAGGCCTTAAGGCGGCCTAAAAACTCCGTCACTAGAGTTGGCCACTAATGCAAGGTTTACACAATGCCAGTGACTGGGCCCAGTTATCTTGGTTTCGGACCCAGTCACTGCCAAAACAGCACAAAACTATTGTTTTACATGCACCCAGTGGCTGATTTGCCCTAAGGCCCAGTAGGCCCGGGCCTATGGCAGCCAGATATTAGGGGCGGCCAATCCTGACAAAAAATCACTGCTGATAGCAAGAAATAAATCAAATGCAAAGCACCTAAATATTTAAAAGGTTGCGCTTATTATGGCGGGCCGCCCTGTACCGCAACTTATAGCAATAATCTTCCTCAGTATTCATTATGTACCTAGTCTATATGGCGTGGGGCCTAGAGCGGCCAAGACTGCAAATCCGCCACTGCATGCATCCAGTAACAAGTCAGCGCTGGACTGGATTACTGTACTGCCATGTTACTGACCCCGTATAAACCCACCTTAACTCATACGAGCTTGCTTGCTTACTAAAAAGAGTCGGTGATATTTTGATGTGAACTGTGACGTCAGTCGGCTTAGCCAGCTTACCAAACAAAAACTTATTGTGAGTTTTACGATGTTTTTATTACTGTAAAAATAGCCTAGTTATTACTAGCCTAGTTTTATTAGTCGTTTTATTGTCTCCAAAATATCGTTGAAATCCACGTCTCTCAACAACTGGCCTCAGCACGAATGAATGTGACAATCTAACAGTAATGTCTCCGAGATACACTGCGCGGTGACACTACAACGGTTGGCAGTCAAGCTGACATTGACGCGCAATATAACTCGAATACGTTGACGCGGCGACTGTCAGATTTGTTCGTGATACAGGTACAGAGATACACTACGCAGTGACGCTGCAAAGTTCGACAGTCGAGCTGGAGTTGACGCGCAATGTGTCTCGAATACGTTAGGTTCACGTAACAGGCGACTGTCAAATTTGTTCGTGTATACCTCTCAAAGGAATAAAATCCTCTCGACAAAATATTCGAAATTTAAAATTCTAAATAATTTCGCGCGTAAACTTCGTTTTTTTTTTTTAATTTATATGTTGTTCTGGCGCGCTGGAGGCTGGTCCTTTTGGCAATTTTTTTTTTTTGGTTTTCTGAATATTTTTTGACACTTATGACGCTTTTTTGTTTGATGTAGTGGCCAGTGCTTTATGACATTACTTTTATTGTCTTTCAGAAGGAACGTGGGTAAATGTATGACGATAATAATAATGTCCGTGTGAGTCAGTTGCTGTTATGAGTTATGACTCAAGTTAAGCCTGATATAATATAAAAACACTTTGAAAAGCTCAACAATTCAAAATAAAACTGTATTATACTCGTGCTTCGTTCTCGAGATGAGTAACCTGTAAGAATGTTTTATTAATATAAAATAGGTATGTAACTTGTAGTAGTAGGTCCAGTTATCATCACTCCACTTACTTTGAGGGTATTTGTAATTTTTTTTATAGCCTACCTGCGGCCGTCGCGCGCTCTGTTCGTCATTCGTAATTTCAGTGTCAATCACTCCGCACGTGCTTAAAATATTTTACATTTTATTTCCATTTCGGTCAAATATCGTGACGAAATGCCTAAAAGGAAGCACGACGAGGAAGATAATAATAGTGTATCAAAAAAGTTGCGTAAAATAGAAAAGTTTTTAAAGAAATGTAAAAATCGCAGAAGGATTATGTCGTCATCTTCGGAAGACTCCTCGCAGTCCCCTGAAAAACAAAACGGTACGTACATGCATATTTTTACATAACCGTCTAAACCTCATTCTTACAGGTTACTCATCTCTTCGAACGAAGCACTTCGTATAATTATGATAGAACTTCACGTACAAGTAAGTTCGTTTAATCATAAATTTTTGATGAATTTTTTTTGACCGAAAATCAGTGTTTTTTTCTTTTTGTTCAATAAAATGATCAATAAACACTTTTTAACATCCTTTTTTTATTATTATAATGTCATGGAAATGATTTTCATTTCAAAAACAGATTATTTTAAAATGTCATTAAGGTTGTCTCTACGTAAAGCCTTGGTCTCTCGATCGTGACGCACAACGCAGCGGTATGCGACATGCAGCGCCGGACACATAATTGTATGGAAAACGTCTAGTATGGTCTTTTGTTGCGTCGCAGTCTGCGTCAGCGGCGAGGAGCAAACGCGGTAGAGTCCTTTCCATGAAAGAAGTCCCGCAGACGCGGCGCTGTAGTCGACCCTAAGTAAGTATTATTTCTCGGGCAGCACTTTTAACAACTTTAGGCATTGAAAACAAGACTTTGATCACAGAAACCAAATAAAAACGCACTAGCATCCGAACACAATAACAGCACCAGACAACTAATTTAAAATTTAGTTTTAAAATTTAGTTCCGGAAATTTCCGCGGGACTTCTTTCATGAAAAGGACTCTACTCTGCGTTGTGCCGCACACCGCAGCGTTGTGCGTTACGATCGTGAGACCAAGGCTTGAGAGAGCTGATTGCAAACTTTGACAGTTCATATCGACACAAATGCGCCACTTAGCATTTTTATCAAACAACTTTGACATAACAGATTGTTTTTGATAAAACATTAGTTCTTTTTGCAGGTTATTATTTATGAGAGCGTTTTGCAATTTTATCCATCATGATTTATAGTTTTGAATGTAATGTCGGCATATTGTAAAATTTTTTTTTAGATAATTATAAAAAAAATAGCCATAATAATATAATGGATGGGCAACCAATGACGAAAGTACCAACATATTAATGTAAAAAAATATTATTTATCTATACTAATATTATAAAGAGGAAAGATTTGTAAGTATGTTTGTAACGAATTGGCTCAAAAAGTACTGATGCGATTTGGATGAAACTTCGAATATTATATTGTCCGTGACCTGGATTAACACATAGGCTACTTTTTATCCCGGAAAATCAAAGGGATCCAACGGGACGCGAACAAAGTCGCGAGTGGAAGCTATAGTAGGTGCCAAATAACACCGCAATACAGGTCATTCACCACCTTCACCACGATGTCGGAAAATTCAATTTATGAATGGCTAATTCTGTCGCTTTCCATACAAACCTGTCGCTAAGACGGTAATCGCTCGAATCTCGTTGTACTGTTTGCATACATACATTGAATTTTGCGACATCAAGGTGAAGGTGGGTGAATGACCTGTATTGCGGTGTTATTTGGCACCTACTATAGTAAAATATATTCTTGATACTTAGTATGACAGTTTTTTTGTTGTAATTTTTTTGTGTTTTTAATTTCAATAACTTGTCATAAAGCGTCAAAAGTTATATTGACTTCACAAATAGAATGTCTATCCAGCCAGAATCATATTAAAAAAAAAACTCTTCATAAGGTATAAGTACTACAAAAGTAACATCATTTGTTATGTTAATAAAATAAATAAAAAAAGAATTGTATTCAGATAATTAGCTAAAATAAAAATAATTACATGCGCAGTCAAAGGTACAAACCACAAATTAATCTTCACACAAAGATAATCTCAAAAAAACTAACCTCTTTTTTCCTCGCTTTATCCGACATTTTGAATCTCGAAATGTCATTAGCAGTATAAATGAGTTTCGCGCCATAACGAACGCAATGCTGCCACAATGAGAAACGATAAATCAGCTGTCAGTTTGACAGCCGCTGAAAGAAGCAACGTCAATGCATCGATGCGAAGTTTTTAAAGTATTACAAGAGGCAAAGGTTTTTTTTTCTGAGTTTTGATTAATTGTTAAAAAAAGTAGGCGTGCTTATGTTTTTTGTTATGTTTCGGCTTGAATAGAGATCTTTAGATGTATTATGAGTTTTCTGACAGATGTGTAGGTTGAGGTATTTTGAACTCTTGACTTGTAAGTGCGTAGTATCTCTTTTTATTCGCGTTACTATAGATATTAAAATGTTATTTTTGGTTTCTCACGGGTTTTCTTTCATCCATCATTGTTTTGTTAGATAAGGTACCTTCTTTTCTATAATATATTTTCATGACTATATTTTTCGGGATAAAAAGTAACCTATATGTTAATCCAGGTCACGGACAATATATACTCCAAGTTTCGTCCAAATCGGATCAGTAGTTTCAGCGTGAAGGAGTACAACTAGAGGTACATACATCATTACAAACTTTCATACTTACAAACTTTCGCGTTAAAGATAAAGATAAAGATAAAGATAAAGATAAAGATAAAGATAAAGATAAAGATAAAGATAAAGATAAAGATAAAGATAAAGATAAAGATAAAGATAAAGATAAAGATAAAGATAAAGATAAAGATAAAGATAAAGATAAAGATAAAGATAAAGATAAAGATAAAGATAAAGATAAAGATAAAGATAAAGATAAAGATAAAGATAAAGATAAAGATAAAGATAAAGATAAAGATAAAGATAAAGATAAAGATAAAGATAAAGATAAAGATAAAGATAAAGATAAAGATAAAGATAAAGATAAAGATAAAGATAAAGATAAAGATAAAGATAAAGATAAAGATAAAGATAAAGATAAAGATAAAGATAAAGATAAAGATAAAGATAAAGATAAAGATAAAGATAAAGATAAAGATAAAGATAAAGATAAAGATAAAGATAAAGATAAAGATAAAGATAAAGATAAAGATAAAGATAAAGATAAAGATAAAGATAAAGATAAAGATAAAGATAAAGATAAAGATAAAGATAATTTATTTGCAAAAACATGTGTAAATAAGGATGTTGTGGGTACATAATTTGGTGACACATCATGTCTTACCGATTTTGGCGTGTAAATAGAGATGGCGTTGGTAGGAAAGGATAACAAAAATAGCGTCTATTTCCACAAATAAGCTGTTTTCCAGTATAATTGCCATAAAAAAACGTAAAACACATGAAATGAATGCATCGATGCCTATTGAAGGAAGGCAAAATACTCGCGCCATGTGCACCGTTTTGCGCCAAAGCGGACCTATGATGTGGAACGTAAGCAAACTAGGGCTGGCACTGGTTCATACATTCAATACGAGGACATGTTGCGAATGGGTAATTTTGCTAAAAAGTATTTCAGAATTAACCTTATTAATTTTTTATTTAAGTAAAGATTTTTTCAGCCTGGAATACTCAAAAGCCATTCAAATTTGAGCGCCACTTAAAATTGCTCTGCCTCTGTTTGACATTACTCATTTGTAAGAGATGGCAATAACTTAAGCGGTACTTGAATTGAGTGGGGTTTGAGTGGCGTTTGATATTTGGTCATAAGTCTGTTAAAACATTAATTCGTGTGCGTAAACATCTGCCAATACCTACGACTACATCATAATGCTATGGTGAGTTTCCACAGTATTTTATATTGTGCTGTGTAAGACATTGTATTTTACATGATTCTCAGAATATGAAAAATAAAAACTTTTATTATCTTTTGTTTGCTTGCCAGCCCTAACCCGCTTCCCGACACTCAATAAACGAACAAAATGGAAAATATTTGAATAGTAACAGCAAGCTATGGCACCTACATATGAATGAATGATTTTTTTGAATGAATAAAAAATTCATTCGTTCATTCAATAGTACCTATAAATGAACATTTTATAGTACCTACACGCTAGCTGACTTTCCTATTTATATATGTCTCCATCCAAAGGTTGTCTGAAAGAAATCTCTCCCTAGTAATAAAACCGCCGTGAAACTCACAAAGAACTTACAGTATGAACATCTGATATAAACTTTTGTTCATATTCTACACATTTTACGTGTTGCTGTCGTATGTCGTCGGCATAAATAAATAAAAATATTTACCCGTTTGTAGATATCTAATTATAGAACCAGATTTTGACTTTACTGAATATCTGCTATTAATATATGTAAATATTTATGAACATTCGAAATATTAAAATTATTTCTCTATCTCTCTCTCTCTCTCTCTCTCTCTATCTATCATTTCACAGAACTCTTTCTAGTTCCAAACCAAGCAAAGCTTGTACTATGGGAATTAGGTATTTTTGGTCTATGTATGTTTCACCTCTACGAACTCTATAGCTTTATATCACATTACTCTAAGAAAATGGCCCATACGTGTTTTTAAATTTCGAATACGAACATACTTTTCTATTAGCCGTACATTGCCAGTCTCCATTCAAGTTCTTTTTTCAAACTTCGCAGAAAAGCAATAGTCGTTGTGCCAAACGATGTTATCGTTCTAAATTTGAAAATTGCTGGGCGTTTCAAGGAGTTTTTATGGTGATTTACGAGATATTGAGAATTTGTTTTGGTGCTGTGAAAGGTTTTTTTACTAAAGTAATATTTTTTTTACTATAAAAAGCCTTACTGTCAGACTCAGAGATACTACTTAACTAATAATAAGATTCATTCGCTAAGATATCAATAGACTAAAAATACAAGATTGCCAACTCGCCTATAACCGAGTCATTCCAGTTTCGGACCACCGGTATCTCGTCCCACTGGGACGAAACAATAACTTCACAGGAAAGCACTACGCAAAAAATTTCATGTACTAACGTGGATGACATTTTTTTTCAGTTATTCTTATTTAAAAGCCAAGCCGAAGAAGCGTTGGCGTGAAGACCTTGACACATTCCACAGAGGCTGGTGGGAGGCAGCCGGTGATCGTAATTGGAGGGATATGGGGGAGACCTTTGCCCAGCAGTGGGATAGTATGCGTTAATAAAAAAACCAAACTACTGAACCGATTTCAATCAAAAATATTAAAATAATGCAATGCAGCCAGTTTCTTGGGCACGCTTCCGATTGCTACTGATTTGGACAAGTTGAGCTATCTATAAATCGTTTGCAACGGTCTGTAGATAGCTCAACTGTTTCATGTGTATTTTGTAAATATTGTGAATATTGTAAATACTGTATTATAGTAGGTGCCAAATAACACGGCAATACAGGTCACCCACCTTCACCTTGATGTCGCAAAATTCAATTTATGTATGGTAAACAAACAGTACTACGAGATTCGAGCGATTACCGTCTTAGCGACAGGTTTGTATGGAAAGCGACAGAATTAGCCGTTCATAAATTGAATTTTGCGACATCGTGGTGAAGGTGGGTGAATGACCTGTATTGCGGTGTTATTTGGCACCTACTATAGTTGTAATTTTTTTTGTGAATAAATTACATTTCTAAAATATTAAAATCAAAAGGCAATTGGGACATATTGTGTCCCAAAATATTTTGTCCGAATCGTCAGTAAGTCAAATATATGGAAGACCAATCTGCAATCGTTTTTTTTTTAAATTAGTTTTTAAATCACGGAGCTATTAGGTATTTTTTTTTTTTTTTTTTTTTTTTAATTAACCTATTTTGTCCCACTGCTGGGCAAAGGTCTCCCCCAACGTCTTCCATTTTTCTCTCTCCCGGGCCTGCTTCTTAGGTATAACAAACATAAAAAAATTTACAACTGAATTGAGTTTTTTTTTTAAGTTAGAAAGCCCTACTAATAAAAATATTTTTGAAACTAGCACAAACAACTTAATAAGAAGTATTTTCCATTTTCTTTGTTATTTATCAAGCACTCAGTAATTACGAGATCAAATCGGTGGCCAAACAGTTTTTAAATAAATTTCACGGTACACAGACAATAGTCAAAATGATCAGGGGAGATCAACAGTTTTCCCTCTTTAGATTTAATGATCGCGACTTGACTTAATAAGCCGATATGAGCCAAACTTGAGATGTCATCGGTTCTTATCTGTATTGGGAGCATGCACTGACAAACTTACGGCCTATATAAAATAACGAAGATCTGCGGGCCTAGGATGCGCACCGCGAGATATTTGTCATGTCGTTCTGTCAAAATGTAAGCATTTTGTACCAGTTTAGGAACTATTGCATTATCTGTGGCAATGTTGTCGAGAAACCGCGCCTTGGAATTTTCAACTTTTGACATTTCTGCATGACTATTATCTCGTCCTCAGAGAGGTACGACGACTAACAAGTGTCAAAATTTTACATTATAGCGCGTTTCGTCGACACCATTAGGTACCACAGATAATGCAATAGTTCCTAAATTGGTACAAAATGCTTACATTTTGACAGAACGACATGACAAATATCTCGCGTGCGCGTCTTAGGCCCGCTGGGGTTCACTAGCTCTTGTATTATAAGAAATACTTCTAGGTTACTTGACAGATCAAAAATAATGTTTTGTTTCTAAAATAAATAGCAAAATATTTCAAAAATGTCGTTATACTATCTAAAAAAAACACCAATCGTTCTCATCCGTGCTTCGAAGGGCACGATAAGCTGTCGGTCCCGGCTCTAGCAGTCGTTAAGCCACGACGGAGGCCTTAAGGCGGCCTAAAAACTCCGTCAACAGAGTTGGCCACTAACTCTGAATACGAGCTTGCTTGCTTGCTTGCTACCAATCGTTATTTTTTTTTCCATAATGCGCAATCTGAGATAAGAGTTGCAAGTATAATTTCTCCAAATATTAAGGTGGTAACTTTCATGAATTCTAAGATTCTAAGCAAAAAGTAATAAATAAGCTAAAAATTCATTTGTTTTGACAGAGTTTGATCAAAATGCAAGGACAAATTCAAAATGATATTATTTTTACTGAAACGTATGCAATATTATTGTACAAAACTACCCAGTAGTATCACGGGAAAGTAAAATTTCATTTCATTCTAATAGTTGTGCCAAGAAGTAGTGCCTAAGGAAATAAAGGAACATTGTTGATTGCTATTTTTTCACAAGTTCAGTGATTTTATACCTTAAAAAATCGAGCGAAGAGTTTTTTGACGCTTATTAGTGACGTAAGAAATAAATTAAACTTAAAAAATATGTTGACGACCACTGCCGTTGTAAAGACTCCGTTATAATTGAGTTACAACTAATTAAACTAACTACTTTCAACTGCATATTTTGAATCTTATATGTTTGAGATAAAGATGATTTTTGTGTAGCATTTCAATGTTTCTATATTGATTGATGTGGCCCAAAACACGCCTTAAACAAATTATAGCATTTTTTAAATATAATAATTATTATGTTAAGAAATGGTGTGTGATTTTTAGTTATTAATCATTATTAAGTGCGGAAAAATAATAAAAAGTAAAAATCATGTTCATAAACGCTGAAAGAAATATAGGTGAATTTGTTTCTAAGTTTTGAAGGGAAAATCCACTATTTTCTTGTCAAAACAAACGACTACCGCTGTGTACAATCGCAAGCGGTTGCATTTAACTAGAAACGCGCGAAGCCGCCCCCGCGGTTCAACCGCTAGTGCGTTTGAAGCCTACGGCTGTGCTCACTTTGGACACGACTTTGTTCGTACTAGTAATGTTCGTACGAATTGAGTGCTCACACTGAATACGTTTTTCTCAGTCAAATAGTACGACTGCGTGATAAATCCCAACAAGTTCGGATTGTATCCGGACGTCGTAAGTAAACGTACGTATACGTACGACTGATCGCATGCAGTGTGAGCGCTCCCATAGTCCTTGGAAGGTCGGTATCATTCGTGCGTAGTCGTACGAATCAAATTCGGATGAAATCGTATCCAAAGTGAGCACGGCCTAAGGCTTCTGTCTTTCATTTCGACATACAATTTTGCCAGTGTGAAGTGAGATATTTGAAGTAATATTATAAAAAGAATACATTTTTCAAGTATTATTGGTTAAAATTCCACTAAAATTAAACAACAATACTCACAATAACACAAGAAAAACTATTAAAATAAAAGTGCTATGTGTCGTTTCAAAAAAATGACAAAACTTGAATCCAAAATCATGTTCATAAACGATGAAAGTAATATAGGTGATTTCGTTTTCATGTTTTGAAGGGAAAATCCACACACGACACACGACAGCCGACATGACGAATGACTTGACTGATAATATCTCACTTGACACTGGCAAAATTGCTTGTCGAAATGACGGACAGAGGCCATTATAGGTAGAAAAGAAGAGAGACACGAGTTTTGTCATTTTTTGAAACGACACATAGCACTTTTATTTTATTAGTTTTTCTTGTGTTATTGTGAGTATTGTTGTTTAATTTTGGTGGAATTTTAACCAATAATACTTAGGTCGTAACATAAAGTGTGAGCCATTGGAATAAATGTGTGTAAAGTGGTTTCTCTGAATGTGAAAAATCGTGTTATGTTTTGAAGAGAAAATCCACCATTTTCTTTTCAAAACAAACGACAGCCGACTTGACGAATGACTTGACTTATATTATTACAACTAAATCACTTGACATTGGCAAAATTGCCTGTCGAAATGACGGACAGAGGCGATTATTGAAGAGAAGAAGAAGAAACTATAATTTTGTATGGCGAATCATCAGTTTTGTAAACTACCCGCTAGGGGCGCTGCTCAATCTCTATACAAAAATATAGCTTACGTCAATTTTGTAATATACGTAAAACGAACACATTAAGCATGCTGAGATACGCTGATATGACGATTAAAAGCTTAAGCTAAGAGAAGAAGTAGAAAAAGTAAGTAAAAAAATTACAAGGCAAAATATCCGTCATCTTGCCTTACAAGACGCCAGGATTAAGGCCTATCTCATCAAGATAACGACGGTGTAAGAGTACTATCACCAGGCTTTCAGGGCGTGTTAGTTATTCATGGTGTGCGATGGGATAGGCGGGGCATTCATGGAACTACATGTCCTACGTGTTAGACAACAGAAAATTTATAAAATTGTGATGAAAAATTGGGCGTTCATGGACCTGCGTCGTGTCAAGGAACTGGCTTCTAGAATCAACTAAATTATAAGACAATAAAAAAAAATCCTGGGTGAATAGCCAGTATTATTAAAAAAGAAAAAACTCTTAGTATGATTTTTATAAGTAGGTATGTGTCTATCAGAGACTACGGGATAGACAGATAAAAATCTGTTCACACAAACGAAAAATTTCGTAGGGACAGGAAAGAATGTGAAAACAGAAAGTACAATGGTTGGATTTATCACTAGACCCCCCTCCAGAGTAAGCAGCGCTTCACTGCCCCCATATCGCAAGCTCTGAATTGCTTTGCTCTGAAAACAAGAAGCTTTTGACGGCAAAAAACGCGCTGAAACGCGCTAATGTCACTATTTAGTCACAGAATACCTATGATTTAGTGAATAATTGTAAATATGTAGGTATATGTATTTATCCATATTAGTTTTGTATGTGTATAGGTTAAATTATATTTATGTATTATGTATATTCCAGGTTATTTTTATGTGCGCCCCGTTCTTACCTAGTCGAACTGCTTCTGTCCATCCAAAGGTTGTGTGGAAGAGATCGCTTATAGCGATAAGACCGCCCATTGTACCTCATACTTAAAACTGATTTCTCTTTTTTTGTTTTTCTTCTCTTCTTGGTGTGCAATAAAGAATATATCTATCTATCTATCGATTTAGTATGAAAACCGTTCAGAAAACCTGCCTGGCTTAAGCAAGGCAGCACACCGATCGCGCCCCTGGTACTTCTAGGAGTTCTAGGCCCGTATGCTAGATACAAAAATCGTTACTCAAGCATAGATTTGAGTAGAGATTTTCATACAAAAATCTATGTTTGAGTCCGGATCTGTACTTGAGCAGTAGATCAGCATACTCAACAACTGTCAATGTTCACGTCAAGCTTCATGCATGATATCTTGTAAGGACGTGAATAGCACGCCTTAATCCCTTAGCAAAGTTTCCTTCAGTATGATCGTAATATTATTTACTAGGTCTGCGCGCGGCTTCACCCGTATCTACGCGACTCAGCGTAGAATAACCTCGAAGTTGGAGTTTGTAAGACTTTTGACTTTGTTTTTTCATGTATAATATAAACCCAGCCAGCTGATATTTTGATATCTAAGTTTTTCAATATTATATAGGTAGTTACTGTTTTTAACTTATATTTTTGTAAGAGATTTCCTTAGCCCGTAATAAAACACAATTTTATTTACTTATTCTAAAATTATGATGCAATGAAATGCATCACAGGGCCCGGCCTCAGTGGACGTGATCATTGAGGCAATGTATAGTTATAGGTCATCAGCTTGTTCTATTAATTTAGTTGTACTTATAAAAAAATCTAAAATCGTTAGGTATAGCAACTTAATATTAGTGGATTTAACTAAATACTTACCATTATTACAGACAGACGTTGTCCTGTCATTCAAACCCTTACTGTCAAACAACTGACAGTTATTTCAAATGTGACATTAATAAAGTTTTTATGGAAAAGGTTAAGGAACTTTCACCCCCCCTTTTCAACCCCTTACAACCCTTTTTTCGCATTAAAAAGTAGCCTATGTCCTTTCTCAGGCTCTAGACTATCTGTGTACCAAATTTCATTCAAATCGGTTCAGTAGTTTTGTCGTGAAAGCGAGACAGACAGAGTTACTTTCGCATTTATAATATTAAGAATGGATTACTTATTGGCCCTAGTGCAATGATAACCAAAAGTCTCAAAATAAATACATAATTAAAAAAAACAATAAAAAAAACAACACCACCATAAAACAAATTAGTAAATATTCTTGTAGTAAGTACTTCCGAAAGACATGCATTCCAAATTCAAATATTCCAAAAACTAATTTTTACACTAGTCGATTAAGTTCGACCTATTGTCGAATATATTACTAACTAATAACTGAATAAAGGTAGGTATTACTTAAAGTACTGGCAGCAGATAAAATAATAAAAACAAAGAAATATAATTTTTTTTTGTCGGACTTTTCAGCGCTATCTTTTGATACCATTGTAATCTGACAAGATACAATGAAATGTCAGTTAGTAATGTCAAACAGAATAAGAACAACTTTAAGTGGTGCTTAAATTTGAATGACTTTTGAGTATTTCAGCCTACGAGTATCATTTCGACGCATCATCAGGTGAGACGTCTGCAGTTGTATTTACAAAATAAATATATATAATTATAAGTATTCTATCAGCAATCTAATTCCCATAAAAAGCTCTACTTAATTTGGACTAGAGAGCGTTGTGTGACATGTCCAAGAATTTATTATATTTATAGACAATTAGAAATAGACAATCTATAGATAATGGAGGTCTGCTTTTGTTTATAAAGTTGGGTTTAACTGATCTCTTCTCAAGTAATGTTGATTAAAAATGCTAACAAAAAAAAAGATTAAATAAATGATAATCTTGAAGTGGAGATGGGAAGGACACGTGGCTAAAAGGAATGATGGACCACAGCGATTACGGAAAGGTGGCCAAGGGACCACGATACAGACCACCCGTCCGATGGTCCGATGATATTGTGGCTGTGGGCAGCAGTGGAGACGACTCGCGCAGGACCGGAGAGACTGGCGTACTAAAGAGGAGGCCTATACCCAGCAGTGGGTGCATACAGGCTAAATAGATAGAAATAAATGACGAAAAGATAGTAATAAGTGTAATGCTTGTTTCATTATTTTATTTACAACTATCGAAATCTTCTAGTTATTCAAACAAAAGGTAATCTCAACTGTATTCTTGACAGGACATGACTTGACTCCACTGTCAAGCCGAAAACTTCTTCGGCGGGGGCGCTGGTGTCGCGCGCATGCGCGTAAATATTAAGCCCGCGTTACATAAGACATTTTTTTTAATTAAAAAATGGTTTATTTCTTTTGCTAGCGCTACCTCCAAATAAATAATTTGGCAATAATTTTATAAATGTTTGTCTTTGTAAAGCTGTTGAATTTAATAATAAATTTATTATTATGTCTCATATTTATGATAATGATAATGATGATCTAACGTTTTCTTATTTTATGTGGTGTTATTATTATAAGGCTGTGTTATATCTATGTTATTCTTAAAACTAAAGATTATTAACACATTAGTACCTACAAGTACATAAAGTTAAGTTAAAAGTTACTTGAAGCGCTCTGACCTCGTGGCTAGGCTTGCTTAGTCAATCTTCACCGATTATCTAAGTTAAGCGACGTTCTGCGCGGTCACTATTAGGATGGGTGACCGTTAGTGGCATTTACGTCTGAGCGCTTCCGTGCTTCGGAGGGCACGTTAAACTGTCTCGGCTCTAGCAGTCGTTAAGACACGACGGAGGCTTTAAGGCGGCCTAAAAACTCCGTCACCAGAGTTGGCCACTAACTCATACACGTTATGTAGGTACTTAATATTAATATACCTAACTGACTAGAGTCTCATAGTTTTTTATATAGGTCTTCTGCTCTCTAGGTCGTAGGTTTGACGTCCAGCAAGATATTTTTTTTAATAATAATAATAATAAATATTCACGGACACTTAACACAACGCCTTCTAGTCCCAAACTAAGCAAAGCTTGTACGATGGAAACTAGGTGGCTGATAGAATACATACATACATTTTTTTTTGTAAATACATAGAAACACCCAGACACAGAACAAACATCTATGTTTACAACACACAAATGTTTGTTCTCGGTGGGGATCGAACCCACGACCCACAGCACGGAAGGCAGAGCTACTACCGACTGAGACATGACGCCTGTCAAGATTTTTTTTTTTTAAATTTTTGTATATTAAAAATCTCGATTGATTACTTTAGTTAATTTATTAGTTAAGGTAGTTCTGTGACGTATGGTACATCCCCGAACACCTGTAGGCAGATTTAGAATTACTTAAGAAAGTACACACACGCACAAAAGTGTTTCTGATATAAATTTTAATAAAGAACGAATGAATGAATGAAACTTATTTGCTAATAAAAAAATAAGGTTATCCACTTTGTTTTAACTTTTAATAAAATATTATTTTAAAGAAGTATTAGTATTTTTATAATTTTACTAACCGTCGCCCGCGGCGTTGCTCGCGTTCTAGACTCTTTAGAGTGTGACTTTTCAAAATTCCTTTCTTAGTGCACCCCTACACTATATAAGGATACTACCCTCCAAATGTCATACCTCTAGGACTTATAGTTTAGGCTGTGCGTTGATTCTAAGTCAGCTTCAAAAGAGCTTTATATATTTAGAAGATTTAACTGTCAAAAATTGATATTCTAAAATTAAATTAAATACACTGTGAAGAACGCTTTACTTTGTCCGACTGAAGCAAGACTAACAATTAAAAAAAAAACGATTGACGGCCCCCCACTGATTCCTATCCAATCATACACACAAACATATATTTTAAACGGAATGATATAAATAAGAAAACACTATCAAAAACGGTCGTACAAATGAACTTAGTCAAATAAAGTAGCAGGTATTTTGTAAATAGTTATGTATTTATTAATATTTATTAATAACTTAGTAAGTTATTATAAACTAATAGTTATTGGTTATTCATGCACGGTATTGGGTAACGTTAGTGAAGTAACCCATATTTCTTTGTACGAATCAGTCCGTAAGTTTCTTGGCCGTTCTTTTATAGGTAGCGAATTATAGTTTACTAGCTTCCGCCCGCGACTTCGTTCGCGTCCCGTTGGTTTCCGGGATAAAAAGTACCCTATGTGTTAATCCAGATCACGGACAATATATATTCCAAGTTTAATTCAAATCGGATCAGTAGTTTTTACGTGAAAAAGTAACAATCATCCATACATACAAACTTTCGCGTTTATAATATTAATGGGATTGTGTAGGCTGTGTTAGATTATTCTTCATTATTTTTCATTTAAATATATAAAACTCTTTTGAAGCTGACTGACAATCAACGCACAGCCTAAACTATAAGTCCTAGAGGTATGAAATTTGGAGGGTAGTATCCTTATATAGTGTAGGGGTGCACTAAGAAAGGAATTTTGGAAAGTCGCACCCTAAATGGTCTAAATTTAGGATCAAAGGTTTTAACCAAATAATGCCTATGCTGCTACCACGCAAACAAAGCCGTGGGCGACAGTTAGGTATGGTTATTTATATCAAAATATCGATAAAAAATTTGGAGTTACTTGTACCTAATTAAGCAGTACATTAAAGTACAAAAAATGCATGGTGTGTTAAATGTAAATAAAAATACTAATAAAATCAAACGCGGTATATTTCTTTTTTTAATTCTTAAGTAGAATTCTTGTTAAAATAACATAAAATTTCTGCGTGGGCGCATCCAAATCCAAATTGTCATCAAAGTTTGACAGCGGCGTCTCGTAAACACGGATTATGACATAAATATAGATACTTAACATACCTACTTTGGCAGTCTGTTATAGACAGTGACCTCGTAGTTTGACTACCAAAAAACATTACAGGCTGAGAATAAATTGGATAAGGTACGTGTGAGGTATGTAACCAAGCTCGTATGAGTTAGTGGCCAACTCTGGTGACGGAGTTTTAAGGCCGCCTTAAGGCCTCCGTCGTGGCTTAACGACTGCTAGAGCCGGGACAGTTTAACGTGCCCTCCGAAGCACGGAAGCGCTCAGATGTAAATGCCACTAACGGTCACCCATCCTAATAGTGACCGCGCAGAACGTCGCTTAACTTAGATAATCGGTGAAGATTGACTAAGCAAGCTGCGCCACGAGCGCTTCGTGATGTATGTAGGTATAGATAGATAAAACAATCTTTATTGTACTTATACACAAATGTCGTACTTATACAAAGACGAGCTTAATGCTAGGAAGAATTTTCTACCAGCTAACCTGTGTGTCTTCATGATTAATATTTATGCTAGCGCTCGTGCGTGGCGTATCTTGCTTAGTCTTCACCGATTATCTTGCGCGGTTATTTGGATGGGTGACTGTTAGTGGCATTTACATCTGAGCGCTTCCGTGCTTCGGAGGGCACGTTAAACTGTCAGTCCTAGGTCTAGCTGCGACGGAGGCCTTAAGGCGGCCTGGAACGAAACATACTTTTTACTTATTTCTTCTATACTATTATAAAACTGTAAAAAAGCCAAGAACTAAAATTAAAAATATGGATAAACTAAATATGCAGATCTACTAAATAAACGATTCTGATTCCGAAAATCGAGCTTGTCTGTTTGTTTGTTTGTTCGCAAATCACGCCTAAACTACTGGACCAATTTTAATGAAACTTATACCATTCAGAAGCCCTTTTTCCGGATTGAAACATAGGTTATATTTTATTGAAATTAAAGACGTGGATTCTTATATACACCTCCCTAAACTTATTTTTAGCTAAACCTCCCTAAATCAAAAGCAGCCTTTGACACGAGGTTCATCGTATACTGGCTGACAGATATTTTGGTGGTTTCGCACGCGTACGAAGTCGCGGGCATCAGCTAGTTTTTTTATGTAATAAAAAAAATACGTAGTAGTACTGTGTCAAAATTTTTTATATTATTATTTCGCACCAACAATGCTTACGTTATACTATCTAAAAAATATAACTAAAACACTTTTCCTCTCACCAGTACACCGCATTGTCAGGAACTTTCATGATTGATTATGACGGAGCGGGTAAGTTATCTACTTATATTTGCGACTGTACTTACTGGAGTATTATTACTTGTTAGTTTAGAGCTTCTAAAGTTATTAGTAACAAATTATTAAATAACTCGCGTTCTCCTTTAGGGTGCGACTTTTCAAAATTCCTTTCTTAGTGCACTCCTACACTATATAAGGATACTACCCTCCAAATGTCATAACTCTAGGACTTATAGTTTAGGCTGTGCGTTGATTGTCAGCTTCAAAAGAAGAAGTTTCTACTTTGTTTTTGTTTAGTCCTACTGAATAAAATAAAAATAAAATGTGTAAAAAGTGGCACATTATTTTATGTCGCAAAACTGAAGTTTCTACTTTGTTTTTTTTTTTATTGTGTTATAAAAAAGAAAAATAAATTAAGTTGTGAGTTGTGATATAATGTTACATATTTTTTTTTCAAATTTGAATAAATATTCTTAACCGGAATTCGTTCTTGGCGTACAAAACGGTACTGTTCAGAGGTTTTCTTCGCGTGTGAGAGGCTAATGTTATATTGAGGTCAATCGTTGTAGGTAGCTCATGTTATAAAAGCACGCTACGCGTTTTGTGTGTAACTGTACTTGTTAATTTTAAATTAGGGAACGATTATTAAATAAAAATATCAATCATCATCATAGTCAACCTCAAACGGTCTTATTCCAGAACGGGGACTGAAGGAAGTCACGTTTTGAACGTCAAAGTTTATACAACCCGGGCGAATTAACATGACACCAGCGGGCCTAAGATGCGCACCGCGAGATATTTGTCATGTCGTTCTGTCAAAATGTAAGCATTTTGTACCAGTTTAGGAACTATTGCATTATCTGTGGTACCTAATGGTGTCGACAAAACGCGCCATAATGTACACTTTTGACACTTGTTAGTCGTCGTACCTCTCTGAGGACGAGATAATAGTCATGCAGAAATGTCAAAAGTTGAAAATTCAAAGGCGCGGTTTCTCGACAACATTACCACAGATAATGCAACAGTTCCTTAACCGGTACAAAATGCTTACATTTTGACAGAACGACATGACAAATATCTCGCGGTGCGCATCTTAGGCCCGGGCCTCTACTGCGAATATTGATTTCCGAAGATTCGGTAGTGACGTTTGTGTTACACTGCGCGGTCGCCTCGAGCGATGGTCCAGGCTCTTTCGAAGTCACAGCGTTACTGCTCAGTGTAGCACAAACGTCACTACCGAATCTTCGGTAATCATTATTCACAGTAAAGGCCCCTGACTCGGAACTGGATACTTCCCCCGCTACACCGCTTAATTCGCCCGGGTTGTGTATACCTTAATTGACGTTTAAACCGTGACTTTCTTTAGTCCCCGTTCTGGAATAAGACCGAAAGGGTCTAAGGCAAATTGGATCGAGGCCAGATCCCACATTTTTAGAGCAATGATGGATCTTTGTTTGTTCCATACTTTTTTTAATATTTTTTTTTTACAGCGTTTGATCGCTGTGCAATTATATTAACCTATTATATACAACCCAACTTATCAAGTATAAACAACCTATAAACACAAAATTAGATATAGTAGGTGCCAAATATTCGACCGATACCGTCTTAGCGACAGGTTTGTATGGAAAGCGACAGAATTAGCAATACATAAATTGAATTTTGTGACATCGTGGTGAAGGTGGGTGAATGACCTGTATTGCCGTGTTATTTGGCACCTACTATAATCTACTGTATTGTTTTGTCATTTTTGACAGATTACAAAAACTAAATCCCATAAACGTATAAAAACGACTTGCTGAAACGCCCTTTTTCATCTGACAATGACAGATTGCCGAAAAACATTGTTTTTCCCTAAAGTGACGCTTCAATTAAATATTGTGAATTATTTAGCGCGTGGTGTGGACAGTGAAAACTATGGAGTAGAATATATTTTGTTACTACTTCAAAACAATTAGTTTTAAAATTATGAATAAAAATTTGTTGTGTTTTGTACATTGTATTGGTAATCCGGTAACTTAATGGTATAACCTACGTTCCCATGTCAACAATACTAAAGATATCGTGTTTTGTCATATGAAGCAAGCAAGATAAAAAAATGTGTATAATCTATGTAATATGCGCGAAATTTAATTTTGCTAACATATTATTTTAGGGTATATATTTTTAAGCAAAATATGGCAAGAAACATAGAAAATTACTATTTTAATCAATTCGGTTGTATTTTTTTAAATGTTAGTATCCTCAAAACTCCGCGTCATCTATTTTAATCTAAATAACATTACAATATTGTACAAATATCATATCATTCAAGAAAATATATATAGTTGACTGAAATGTTAATGTGAAGATCGCAGTATAGTTTCAACTTTGTCTTTAAAGTACTCGAATCGAACTCGCAACTTAATATTAGGTAACCTAGTTTTAAGTTCTTTTTTGCTACATATAGGTACACCTAAGTAATCAACTTTTTTTTTAAATCTATGTGTTACATTTGTATGTCCTCCGGAGAGCATTAGATGGACCAAATGTTAGCGTATATTTTCTTAAACTAATGTATTCGCGTGACCCGAGGGCTGGTGATTATCTAGGCCAGCGTATCAGCATTGCTATTCAGCGCGGCAATGCAGCCAGTGTCTTGGGCACGCTTCCGATTGCTACTGATTTAGACCAGTTGAGCTATCTATTAATCGTTTGCAACGGTTTGTGGATAGCTCAACTGTTTCATGTGTATTTTGTAAATATTGTGAATTTTGTAAGTAATTGTGAATGTTGCATGTGTATTTTGTAAATATTGTGAATATTGTGAATGTTGTATTGGTTTTAATTTTCTTTGTGAATAAATTTCTTTCGTAATATATATATTCTCATGTAGGTGTAGTAACCGCGACTGTTTGTCTGTAATGAGAATAAGATTCTTTAAACTGAAATATTTTTGGTCCACTCCACGCATTTTCGGGTAACTACTAATATATACGAGAGTATTTTCTACTCAATCAACTGTTTCATTTTGTGGTTCACTTCGATTTATATTTGCAATTAATTTGGAAATCAAATTGACAAACTAATTGAAAACTAATGATCACTGAAAACATTAGTAACTTCACATTCATCATTGCTTAACATCAGGTGAGATTGTGGTCAAACGGTTGCCTATATTGTATTAAAAAAAAAAAAAAAAACTTTAATTAAAAAGTGCATAAAAGTGAGATTTATTCAAAATAAAAATTACGACTAATACAGTATCTTCCATACTATTATAAAACTGTGCAAAGCCAAAAACTAAAATTAAAGATATGGATAAACTAAATACGCAGATCTACTAAATAAACGATTCTGATTCCGAAAATCTGTTTGTCTGTTTGTTTGTTCGCAGATCACGCTTTAACTAATGGATCAATTTCATCAAAACTTATACCATTCGGAAGCCCTTTTTCCGGGTTAAAACATAGGCTATATTTTAACGAAATCAAAGACGTGGATTTTTAGATACAGCTTGAACTCTCTAAACCAAAAGCGGCCATTTGCTACGAGGTTCATCGTATGCTGGTGACAGATATTTTTGTGGAAAGGTTCAAGGAAATGTTATGCGTACGAAGTCGCGGATATCAGCTAGTATAAAAAGCTCACAATTCGCGTGGGTATTTTCGTCACCTTTATGCTGGCAACTCAATATTACAGGGTGACTCGACCAAAGTGTAGAATAATTAAATATTTTCATAACATGGTTACACTGGGCGCTGAGCCTATAAATCACGGGCGTTGTGTGTTTCCATTGGTGCATGCGACACGATATTTTATCGTACAAATCTCTCGGTCCGATATTTACCAACACAAAAAAATCATCAAAAATGTAATTTACATGCATCTATTATAACTTCAATAACTTCTCATAACAAAAAAACTTATAAACTTAGAATCAAATAACTTCAAAGATTTACTGCATTGCTCTAACAACGTGACTTGGATGGCTTTTTCCAGCTCAAAACACATTCCCAACCAAGCAAAGCAAGAATAGACCAGTATTTCTATTAAAATAAATTTACTTAGGGTGAACTCTAGGCGCCTAGTTTTAAACAAGACATGTGTGATGACAATTTTTTTAGGAGCATCTCAAACACGGAATATTTTACAAAAAAAAATCAATATCACACGTTAAAATATCGTGTTACAACGAACACGCGCACCTCTATAAGCAGCTCTTGAGATATTACAAAAAACGTTGATCCGACTTTTTTTTTTGTTAACCCTTACTGTCCCACTGCTGGGCAAAGGTCTCCCATCCCATCCCTCTCCATATCCCTCCAGTTTTTACGATCACCGGCTGCCTCACATCAGGCTCTGTGGAATGTGTCGAGGTCGTCACGCCAGCGCTTATTCGGTCTGCGCCGGCTTCGTCGCCCGACATTATCGGACGATAAAATATCGTGTGACAATGGACACGCACGTCCATAAGTGCTGTGCATATTAAAGCGAGCTTACTTGGAGTAAGCCCCAACGTCTATTATTACAAAACAATAGCTTGTGTAATAATTAATTAATCTTTCGATCAAGCGACTATAATTACGGTTCCATTTAAAATGTCCTTCGTTGGAACAATAAGTGAATTTTTCGCCTAAAATGGTTTAAGTACTAGCTGTTTCCCGTGACTTCGTACGCTTGTATCGACATAACAAGGTTTCATATATTAAGGTCACTGAAGTACAGTCGAGAATAAAATTTCCGATTCATCAATAAACACTTGAATAAAATTGAAACCATGAATGCTTTTTGAAATAAATCGTATTTGATAGACAGTTAAATACGACAGTTTTATAATATCTATAATATTATAAAACTGTTAAAAAGCCAATAACTAAAATTAAATATTCAGATCTACTAAATAAACGATTCTGATTCCGAAAATCGAGTTTGTCTGTTTGTTTGTTTGTTCGCGCATCACGCCTAAACTACTGGACCAATTTCAATGAAACTTATACCATTCAGAAGCCCCTTTTCCGGATTGAAACTTAGGCTATATATTATAAATAATAATAAATAAATAAATATTCTTGGACCTTACACACAACACCCTCTAATCCCAAACTAAGCAGAGCTTGTACTATGGGAACTAGATTGCTGATATAATACTTATATACTTTTTTTTTTGTAAATACATACTTATAATACATAGTAACACCCAGACACAGAACAAACATTTACGTTTGCCACACAAATGTTTGTTCTCGGTGGGGATCGAACCCACGACCCACAGCACGGAAGGCAGAGCTACTACCGACTGAGCCATGACGCCTGTCAAAAATATTATGTTATTGAAATCAAAGACGTGGATTCTTAGATACAGCTTGACCCCTCTAAACCAAAAGCAGCCTTTGACACGAGGTTCATCGTATGCTGGTTGACAGATATTTTAGTGGAAAGTCCCATCGTGTACGAAGTTGCGGGTATCAGGTAGTGATTAAATAAATGTAATACGCTTCCGATTGCTGCTGCTTTGGGCCAGTTTAGCTGTTTATAAATGGTTTGCAATGGTTTGTAGATAGCACAACTGTTTCATGTGTATTTTGTTAATATTGTACCTAAATACTGTATTAGTTGTAATTTTATTTCATTAGGACTGTTCTATTGATTGTAAACACCACAAAAAAGTCAGAGGAAAGCAAAATACGCAATGACGTGTACGTTAATGAAGTGTTTTTTCAATTATTCTTATGTTGACAGAGTCATGTTTGACAGAGTCACGTGGCGAAACAACAGACGACAACGCGTCATCGCTTCTTTATAAGCGAGTGCAGGCGCGCACCATGTCTCTTGGCAGCTTGACATAGGACGAGAAAACATCTCGAAAGAATTTCATTGTAGAAGACATTATTTTGTTTAAAGGGCACGTGAGCTATCTTTCTTGTGGAATAGGTTGGTCGATTCAAGTGGAATTCAGTTCAGTGTGATAAATAGAGATCCGTTTCGTTCTGGTCATAATTTTGTTTTATAAGAGTTTGGTGATGTAAAATAAATTGATGTTGAATGTTCCTTTCATTTTCTTCAACCACTCCTGATCCTAAGACCTTCCTAAGACTTATTTAACTGCAGAACCGATTTTGATAAAAAGTTTATGTGACTAATCTGGAAAAAATATTTATTTTCAGATAAAACAATTTTTCAAATAGGTCCATAAATACTTACTACACACTTAATTACCTAACTAACTAGCTAGTAAATAAATGTGTAACTAAAACTGGCTACCTAAGTAATTGGAATGCACTTTGCTAGATCCTACTTACAGCTACCTACCCATACCTATCTAACCTAGTTGCTATACCTACCTAATGGCTATCGACGCTAAGACTCATGTAGCATTATTCCTATAAACCTTGTAGTTTCCTTAGTGCTATAGTACAAAATAAGTTATTATATATTTTTAAAACAATAAATAAATAAAAAAAAATAATGACGGTGTTTATTATCATAATCCCCACTAAGTTGTCTCCATTGGTGGGGATTATGATAGTCTTCAATAAATTGTTGGCGTTTTCCCCACTATCCTGGCTGGTGGGGATTATTATTGAGGTAGAGTCCTTTTCATGAAAGAAGTCCCGCGGAAATTTCCGGAACTAATCTTTAAAACTAAATTTTAAATTAGTTGTCAGGTGCTGTTAATGTGTTCGGATGCTAGTGCGTTTTTATTTGGTTTCTGTGATCAAAGTCTTGTTTTCAATGCCTAAAGTTGTTAAAAGTGCTGCCCGAGAAATAATACTTAAGGTCGACTACAGCGCCGCGTCAGCGGGACTTCTTTCATGGAAAGGACTCTAACAAACATTTAAATATGAAACTGAATTGAGAACCTCTTCTTTTTTTTTGACGTTAGCTCTGTCTACAAAGAGGTTCCATTTCCATCTAAATATAAAAAGTACGATCATGCGTAAAGTTTGAATTCGGAATAAAGAAGCGAAGGGGCGACGAATTGTGGAGCAATAAAGTCGCGTCAGTACTGAGATGAACGGGACTTGACGATTTCACACTGTGCAGTACTGTAGAGCTCAGGGCTGTCTCGTGTCCTGCATACTTATGATTTATCTCAAAAAAACTGCTAAAACAAAACAGGTATTGTTTTCTTGTTGCGAACTAAGTAAAAAGTACGCTTTTTAGCTGTCGACTATCGATCGAGTTTCGCTTATTCAAAATAATTATTATCCATCCAGTAACTCATGTGTGATTGCTTCAGTTTGCTTCCAACTAATGCATCTTTTATATGGTCTATGATTATTTTTGACAGAATGTAAGACTTTAACATTATTTTTTTAATAAAAATAAGGCAAAAGCAATAAACAAAGAAGTTGAAGTTCTTGTAGTACCTTAGTGCTCTTGTGAGTGGAAAATGTTTTTTTAAATGGCTTTAGTGTCTCCTGCCTGACCAGTGATCGCAGCTGTCAGTGTATTCGTTACGTATACTACAAAGTTGACGTAAACTATATTTTTGTATAGAGATTGAGCAGCGCCCCTAGCGGGTAGTTTACAAATGCTACAATAAAATATAGATGGCAGTGTTCAGCAATTCAGCATTTGACCGCCCGTGTTTTTGAAGAGAACGATTGCCAACTGACAGCGGGGCGAATAGAAAGAGACTATAATACGATACAATCAAAATATAATAGATGGCAGTGTTCATGCAACTTTTTACTTTTTATTTTGAAGTGAAAATTTAGTACTGCATATTGGTTAAGTACATAAAATAAATACTAAATTAATTTCACATTAAACACAGAGCGAGAGTGAATGCGTGGCACTCGAAGTATAACTTCTTCCGCGGTTAGGGGGGTTTTTGTAAATGTACCTATTGCTTTTATTTTATTTCTTTGTCTTTTACTTGTTTTGTTTTATATGTGTATGCATACTATTTTTGTTTCTTAAAAATGTGTTTTGTGACTATTTTAATAAAAGCATTCTAAAAATTTCTAAAGAAGAATAATGAAATTGATTGTATTAAAATAAATAAATACTGTTGACCCTCATGAGCGGGTCATCTGAATGGTGATCATCGAACGAGAAAACAAAACACAGGACTGACAAAAAACTATTTAAGATCGCCTTAAATTAATGGTAAATGTGGCGTAATATTTCTCTGTTGTCCACTGCTGGGTAAACTCATCTACTAGGGAGATGAGGATGATGATGTCCGTCTACTAGCAAATGGTAGTCACGTCTAAACATGTTTGGGCACATACCCAAAAATTGTACAGAGCTGCATTTCTATTGTCAAATTAGTGTGACAGCCCTACGCTCTCTGCGGTGGCTACTCGTGTAGGGTTCATGTTTGAAAGTTTTATTTTATATCAGCAAAAATAATATTTTTTTAAATTCTCCTTTTTTCATTCTTATCTCTTGCGTTTTTGCATTACAATACAAGAACATAAGGTTTTTTTAGTCTTACTTCGATGGAACGAACATGTAAAATAATTTTAGGGTACCTTGAGGCCCACTGGTGGGCCGGCCGGTGGGCTCGATGGGAATAACCCGTAATATCGGAGAATGTTTACGGATATTTCACACAGCGCCCTCTAGTCCCAAACTAAGCAAACCTTGTGCTTGGCAATAGTGTTTGAAAATACTGACTTTTTTTCCTGTAACAGTGATGGTTTTATAGATAACTAGCTTCCGCCCGTGACTTCGTTCGCGTCCCGTTGATTTTCCGGGATAAAAAGTAGCCTATGTGTTAATCTATGCAGGAGGGCTATACTCTTGACCACCGCTGTTCCAAATCGGATCTTGATTTTGACAGATTTCGTGTCATTTTGTACTAAAATTTTACAGGACTTCTGTCATAATCTGCCCCTGACGCTATAATAAATGATCTAAATTAGAAAATGCCTGATTATTATTTTTTACGTTTCGGAACCCGTTTTTAACAAAATGGTGTATTCACTTGGCCATTATCAAACCGACCAAGGTTGTATGTAGGCGCAAAACTGCCATTTAAAATCATTTTATTATAATGTTTATAATTTTATTGACATTTTCTTAGTTATAATGAGGTCTTTCTTGTACCTTTGGTGTAAATTATGTTTTTACGATCCAGTTTGTATTAATAGATAGACATTAAGGCGTGTATTCATATTGATCTTCTAAAGCTTGACAGGTGTCATAGCTCAGTCGGTAGTAGCTCTGCCTTCCGTGCCGTGGGTCGTGGGTTCGATCCCCACCGAGAACAAACATTTGTGTGTTGTAAACATAGATGTTTGTTCTGTGTCTGGGTGTTACTATGTATAAGTATGTATTTACAAAAAAAAAGTATATAAGTATTATATCAGCAATCTAGTTTCCATAGTACAAGCTCTGCTTCGTTTGGGACTAGAGGGCGTTGTGTGTAATGTAAAAAAAAAAAAAAGAGCGGATCTAACTAAAATGATCGCTTAATCTGCTGTCATCTCTTTTCGTTGTCATTTAAGTGACGTTACAGAATTTTTTAAAGCCTCGCTAAAAATGACAGTTCAATATGAATAAACGGATCAGAAGATATTTATATGCTTAGCTAGGTAAAAGTAAAAAAAATGGCAGGTGTCACTCAGTCGGTATTAGCTCTGCCTTCCATGCTGTGTGGTGGGTTCGATCCCCATCAAGAACTTACATTTGTGTGTAGCAAACATTTGTGATGTTTGTTGGCTGGGTGTTACTATGTATAAGTATGTATTTACAAAAGAAATGTATGTAAGTATTGTATCAGCAATCTAGTTCCCATAGTACAAGCTTTGCTTCGTTTGGGACTAGAGAGCGTGTGCAATGTCCAAGAATAAAATCTAAGTAGTACGATATTGCATTTTAGTCGTGTCGTAGGCAATAGTGTAATAGTGTAACTCTTGCCCATTTTTAGAGCTGAGAATTGCTCGGATTCTGATACGATCCAAGGTTCGCGGGTAATGAGCCGAGTGAGATAAAATTAAATCATTTAATTATATTTATTGCTTTGGCTACAATAAAATTTCATTTCGAAAGACTATTAAGTAATAAGGCGTTTATTGTAAGAATACTTACTACCACTTTCAAAAAATAAATTCCAAGAAAAAAAAAAAAGAAGACTTTAAAAATAAATCTAAAGGCATTACACATTGGAATTTCAAACTGAGCTTGAATGTATTTCAATAAAGAATGCAGGTGTTTTGAAATGAAAACTTAGCTTTTGTGAGGCGGAGATGAAAGAGGTGTGTGGTATGACGCGTACTTTATTTTATTTTATTATTCAACCTCTTTGAAAGGGTAAAAAGGAGTCTGTCTAGCATTCCAAAGCGAATTGAATCATTCGAACATCACACCACTTGAATTTTTTTTTTTTGGTAATCTTACCACTTTTTTTTGTATTTATCTGAATTAATTGTTGCAAACATAGATGTTTTTTTCTATGTCTGGGTGTTACTATGTATTAAGAGTACGTATTTACAAAAAAAAAATTAGCGATTTCCCCTGCCGCCAGTCACCGTGGTAGCTAAGGGGATTTCCAGAAATCCGCTACGCAGGGGATTTTCGGAATGAGCCATTATATCAGCAATCTAGTTCCCATATGAAAAAGTATAACAAACTAAAAATTTTAGCTAAATTAAAAATAATAATTAAAAAGCTAGATAATGAGTTTTTCTAAAGTTCCAAAAAAACTTAACCTAAAACTTAACAAGAAACATTTGACAGTTACTAAAGAGTTTTTAACAAAATCTTTTTGATGTTTAATAAATCCGAATATACTCATACAAAATACTCTTTGATCATTTCAGTTACCTAATTACTTTTTTATAAAGTTCTAAATTCAAGACCTGTAAATATTTATTGGATAAACCTAAACTTTTTGCTCAAAAATAATATAACTGGCATTTTTTGAAATAAAAAAAAAACTTTAAAAGCCTTCAAGTTGGTATTAAATCTTATGCCTCGGTTTCAAAGTTCATTTTACTTTGTAAATGGTTGCAAGTGTCTTGTGAGAGGGTATACGTTAGAAAGAGACGGGTGCAAGGTGCATCAGAGGTGTAAAGATGGAACATGGATGTGACGCCAACGTAGGGATGGGATGATTGGCAAAATGGAATTCATCGATATCGATGTTTTTATAATTATATTACATCATTACGAAGTGATGGATGCAGTGCAACGCCTCACATAGCACGCCCTCGCGTGTTAGCGCTGTTATAGGCAGGTGCAGCCTTACCGCAAAGCGAACGAATATTAATAACTTGTACAATCTTTTTAGCACATCGAAATCTTTTAAAAGGTGTAATGAGTTTTAAGCAAATATGTGTATAAGTTGTATTTTATAGCGCCTAGCATTTTCCTTTCCAACAGTACATTTTATAAATTGTGGTCCAGCGGAACTTTTTGTTAGGTAATTTTGAACCGTGGTCCAGCGAAACCGTGGTTCTACGGGATGAAGCCATTCTTAACAATATCGTTATTGCAACTACCGAATCTTCGGAAATCAATATTCGCAGTAGAGGTCCAGACCATCCAGAATAAAATAATAAATTTTATTTGAGTAGCTAAATAATATAATAAGTAATTCTAGTATTCTATCCTTTTTTTGCGCTCCTTAGAAATTATTTAGAGACGACATTGTCATAAAAAATAGTCTACATACTTTTTATGTCAATGTCGTCTCTACGTACATATTTTTTTTTCTATGGTTTCTTCACCGTAAGGCAGTAATACTTTTTGCGCGCTCCGTATGCAGATGGTCTGGACCTCTACTGCGAATATTGATTTCCGAAGATTCGGTAGTGACGTTTGTGTTACACTGCGCGGTCGCCTCGAGCGATGGTCTAGGCTCTTTCAAAGTCACAGCGTTACTGCTCAGTGTAGCTCAAACGTCACTACCGTATCTTCGGTTAATCATTATTCACAGTAGAGGCCCTGAGCCCGTAGTCTGAGTTTTGTTTTATTGATCGAAACGAATATCTAGAAGCGACTTGCGAGATATTTTGTACGAAAACCTAATAAGCGCCTCTAGCGAGAGATTAGCAAACGGTTTTTTTCGATACTAAGCCAGTTTCTAGATTCTCGCTATTTGCAAATGCTACAGCAAAACTCAGTCTATGGGCTCAGAGGGCCTAGTACAAGTTTTCAGTGTCGCCCTCACTAGTGCGCCCAGCACACTAGTGAGCGCTGATTTGTATGGAGACACTGAGCGGATTCTTTGAGAAGCTCGAAATGCGAGTACGGGCTTGGTGTAGACCAAGCTTCTCAAAGAATCCGCTCAGTGTCTCCATACAAATAAGCGCCCACTGGTGTGCTGGGCGTCAGACGTTTCACACCAGATTTACACACCAAAACTCGTACTAGGGCCTCTGATGTCAATAATAGTCTCTATGGTTTCCACTCAATCACACATCGATATATCGTTATATCGATATCTCGAAATGCAAAGTAGTCGAGCCCATCCCTAAAGGTCACGGCCCAAACGCCAGCCCAGAACGGGTTCCCAGCTAAATAATAATATCCTACTCCACAGGAAAATAAATCTATACAATGGCTTTATCACACCATACTCGATAACAATGGAAAATGAACTCTATTACAATGGGATAACTAGACTCGTATGTTGATAATAAAATCGAAAATCATTTCTACGTCCATAGGCTAGGGTAACCGCTTCCCATTACGCGGGTCGTACGCTAGTTTGCCTAATTAGTAGTATAAAAAAAACGTTTCGACGCAAAAGTGACTGGGCAAATCTGTATGGAAAGTGGTCCATGAATTTAATTCAATGAATTTGTGTTAAGATATCTACCCAGTTTTACCTCTGTACGCGGGTTTTTCAAAAAATTATATATTTTTATTTAAAAAAAATACATTTCATGCAGCGCCCTCTAGTTCTAAACGAAAGCAGACCTAGGTATAAGATAGATCTTAGTTGTTCGGTAGAAATTATAGCTACTCGTCCAATCCACTTTATCCAACTTTTTTCACACAACAAGAAACTGTATGAGATCGGCAGATTATTTATATAAAAATAAAGTAGTGTTTGTGAATACGGCCGTCAGTCCCTTTAACCGTGAAGTTCCTTGCGATTTAATACGACAAGTGTGAAAGTTTAAATTAAGGGGCGTTTGACCTTTGTAATGATGCCTGCACGTGTAGAGGTGGGTGTTGTCCGGCTTTTTGTAATTGTTATCCGGCTAAAATTTTAGGGCAAAGCTTGTGAAATATAATAGGATTCTATGTTATCTTCCTATCAAAAACTCTGCCGTTTTAAAGTAGAATGGGAAAGTATCGGATGTATCGTCCACTGACCTGCCTTCAAGTTACTTTTATCGTAAGCACACTACGTGTATAACGTGGTTATGGCCCGTCTAGTAACTAGTTTAAAACTAAACGTCACGTCACAACGTTTTAAATGTGCCAGACGTGTAGTTGAACGTTTTAATATGATCCTTGTGGTGATATACACAAAATTTCACTTTAAATGGTCAATGTTCATTCATTTTTAAAGACAAAACATTGGGAGAAAAAAATTAAAATAATAAAATAAATATGTCTCAGAAAATTAGCCGTGCAATTTCAGAACATGCAGGGTTGTCTGTTCGTGAAGTATCAATAATGACGAAAACTGTTGTGTAAATAAAAGTCGGATTATTTTGAATACATTTAATTTTATATCCGGCTTTTAATTTTAATGTCGGCACAACTCTACAAAACCTTGATTTATGCGTAGTAATTTCGGTATAGTACCGTAAGCTTTTGAGGCATTCAGTATTTTTTGGCAATCACTTCGAATTTGCCCAATTTCCTTTGAGAAACGATTTAATGTCAAAACTTATAACCATCAAAATAAGCTCTTCTTTAACCGACTTCCAAAAAAGGAGGTTATGGATGCGTAGAATTTGACCTCCCTAAGTAAGCACTCTGACTAAAACTGTATACCTGTGTTGTGTGATCAAACACAATTTATTTCAAATCAAATCAAATCAAAGAGTTTATTTGCAACTAGGTAATTAACATCACATAATTATTACCTACTTAGAGTAAGCATATATTGACAAAATAAATAAATACAGTTGCAAACTGGTTTCAACTCAGCATATGCAGGTTGTAATAACTTGAGCTGGTCTTCCGTTGAAGCCAATGAGGAGGTAAGTAAAAGTAATAACATAAGATAAGGATGAACGCGACTACTTAATGCCAACAAATGAAAATAACAACAAGTAGAAAATGGAATTAGAAATCTTACATGTAAGTACCTATATCTTAGAAGTAGGAATCTTAGAAAAAAAACATTGAGTTTTTAATTATTCAGCACTCGTTTAGAGAATGGAAAAATTGGTTTTATAATTTTGCTCAATGATATAGTCAATAAAATAAATAAATATGTAGTTGTCTATGCAAGGTTCAGCTTAAATAGCACTTGTATCTAGTCGAAGAAGTTTTTGCTCGCTTTGCCAATTTAACAAATATTTCTTTAGCTTGAATTTAAAACTTTGGATACTTTGTAGGTTCCTAATTGGGGGTGGGATGGTGTTCCAACATTTCGTCGCAGCGTAGCGAAAACTTCCTCTAAAGGCTATTCCTATATTTCTTTTTATATATTTTTTCTTTATTAACCTATACTGTCCCACTGCTGGGCAAAGGTCTCCCCCATATCCCTCCAGCTTTTACGATCACCGGCTGCATCCCACCAGGTTCTGTGGAATATGTTTAAATTATAATATATTTTTTTTAAGTTTGCATTAATGTTTTCCATAATATTCAAGTTTTTATACCTAGATGACCTGGAATTTTTGCTTTTCAGTTGAAAGCAAAAATTCCAGGTCAAGTGATGATTTTTACAGCATCACGAGATTCACGAGCCAGTTTTAACCCTATGTATATCTATGTACTGTACATTATATACATTGCAGTGGCTGGTACATGTTTATAAGCAGTACCTATACTTGTTGTACTATACCATCCTCTCAGCCTAGTCGACACAGGAAAGACAACGTCAATACGTGCGGAGCTGGACATTTATAAAAAAATAATTATTACAAAAAAAAACAGGCTTATGTCGCGGATTTCCTCACGATGTTTTCCTTCATCGTTTGAAGTCTTATTGCAAGAGCATGTGTAGGGTTCATTATTCACGCTCATACATGTTATGAGCGTGTATGAAAGGCTCAAGCAGTTAATCAGTGAACTTGAAATGCATTGAGTTTTTATTTATTTTGTAACGTGTGGTGCAATGAAAAAAAAACAGAATTATGACGGTTCTTTGGATATTCTTTGGGATTATTGACAGGTGTCACAGCACGCCCAAACTAAGCAGAGCTTGTACTATGGAAACTAGATTGTTAATAGAATACTTATTTTGTAAATAAATACTTACAAATACTTAGCAACATCCAGACATAGAACAAATATCTATGTTTGCCACACACAAAATTATATGTTCGTTCTCAGTGGGGATCGAACCAACGACCCATAGCACGGAAGGCAGAGTTAATTACACCGACTGAGCAGTCACGCCTGTCAAACATGTCTTCAAATAGGTTTTGGTATCGATTCGCTTGTTGCATTTTTCTAAACTAACCTAATTTGACAGCACTAAAAATGTTGCCGTCCCTTTCTCATAAACTAAAATGACAAGGACAGCTATAAATTTAGAGCTGCAAATTAGGTTAGTTTAGAAAAATGCAATAAGCGAATCGATAGCATTGTTTCAAAAATGTGTGAGATGATTTTCCAACCTTAAAATCGATTGGTGCGCAAAAGTGGAAAAGCGTAGGTGCGGAAGTTCTTGGTGCGCAAAAGTGGACCGCATTTATTGTTTTTAACTTTGATAGCAAAACGCTTGTATCTTAGGCCCTATTAAAAGATTACCGCGGGAGATAAAAAATGGCAAGGCAGAGTATGAATCAACATTGAACGGGAATCGAAATGTAGGCCCAAGGCTATCGGCCCACTTGTCATTTGCACGCCTTCATTATGTAGGTATTTAGGTAACTTTTATTACAGAACATTCTTAGTACCTACAGATTTACTTTATACTAGTGGTTTAGTGGTAACAACCCTGCCGATCCGCAGTCGGCAGGGACGTGGGCAGGGAAGTGGGCACGTGCATAGTGTGAACACGATAATGCCTCTGTCCCGGCTCCCAGCTCAAATTCATGCCGTAGCTCCCTAGTGAGAATAAAGGCGATGTTGCTGTGACAATAAGTCCGCGGCAATAATGCTGGCAGCGGCACGGGTATAGTGTGAACGCGGTATAAGATCGTGGATTCGAACCCGGTGTTGCACCAATGGATTTTTATTAAAAAAATTATGAGCGCAATGCCAGCGCTTGCGGTGAAGGAAAACATCGTGAGGAAATCCGCGACATAAGCCTGTTTTTTTGTAAATTCATTCGAGACATTTGTGTGTGGCAAACAGATGTTTGTTCTATGGCTGGGTGTTATTATCTATACTAATATTATAAAGAGGAAAGATTTGATTGTTTGTTTGTTTTGAATTGAATAGGCTCCGAAACTAATGGACCGATTTTAAAAATTATTCCACCGTTGGGAAGCTACACTATCCCTGAGTGACATAGGTTATATTATATTTTCAACAAAATTAGGGATTCATACTAAAACTCCAATAAGGTAACCGAAGGTGTAAAAAATACCTAAAAATTGAAATTTTGTTAAATACCCGTGCGAAGCCGGGACGGTCCGCTAGTGTAATATAAGTAGATACCTATGTATTTACAACAACAACTGCACATTATTATTAGCATGGACTAAACATATTAATATTCTATCAGCAATCTAGTTCCTATAGTACAAGCTCTGCTTAGTTTTGGAACTAGAGGGCGTTGTGTGAAATGTCTGTTATATTTTACACGCTTTATATTATTATTACTATTTTATTATCACACGCTTTATATTATTATTATTTTATTATTACACGCTTTATATTAGCTTCACTTATATGTTTGTAACCGACTCCTTTGGTCGCGATTTTGACCCACTTTAAACGGCCAGATTTCATTCAAACTTTGTTGATTTATCGAGGACCGATGACAATACACTAATTTGACAAGATTATTCCATTATTCTATTAGCAAAATAAGATTTTTTTCAATTTATATAATTTTCAACACGCTTTATGTTGTAATGGATGGTGATTGAGCTACCTATTAATTTGTTCTAATAAAAGTAAGTACCTATAGTAAATTTATGAATGGCTAATTCTGTTGCTTTCCATACAAACCTGTCGCTAAGACGGTGTCGCTCGAATCTCGTTAGTACTGTTTGTTTACCATACATAAATTGAATTTTGCGACATCGTGGTGAAGGTGAATAACCTGTATTGCCGTGTTATCTGGCACCTACTATTTGGTTTAAAAAAAAACTAAAAAAAAACGCTTTTATATATAAACGAAACTAAAATAAATAAACTAAGCTAAAAAGTAGAAAATAAATAATAGTTATAAAACGCTTTTTATTAAATAAAATACTTATTTTATTATTTATACTTTTATTAATTTATATTTATTTTCTAGTTTTTAGTTTGGTTTTCTATATAAAGCGTGTTTTTTAGTTTTTTTTTTACTATTATTTATTTTATTGAGTGAAATCACCAGGGTAATTTAAAATTAAAATTTTAAACGACATGATTTATATCTTAGAGCCGTTAGATCAATAGTGGTTTAAACCACGAAATAGAGTTTCATTATCTTTATCTTTATTTGAAATAAAGAATTTACTATTATTTATTATTTCAAATAATGTGATTAAAAAAAAAATGAAACGATGGATGGATTATGTAAAAGATGATATGCATAGGAGAGGAGTGAACACTGAGATGACGAATGATAGAAGAGAATGGAAGAAAAGAACATGTTGTGCCGACCCCACCTAGTGGGATAAGGGCAGGAAGGTGCCAGTTCTTCGCGACCTGCAGGCCTAAGATGCGCACCGCGAGATATTTGTCATGTCGTTTGGTCAAAATGTAAGCATTTTGTACCAGTTTATGAACTATTTATCTGTGGTAATGTTGTCGAGAAACCGCGCCTTTAAATTTTCCACTTTTGACATTTCTGCATGACTATTATCTCGTCCTCAGAGAGGTACGACGACTAACAAGTGTCAAAAGTGTACATTATGGCGCGTTTTGTCGACACCATTAGGTACCACAGATAATGCAATAGTTCCTAAACTGGTACAAAATGCTTACATTTTGACAGAACGACATGACAAATATCTCGCGGTGCGCATCTGAGGCCCGCAGCAAACTACGAGCGTCCGTTAGTTTATCATTTCCTACATAATCCTAGTTTATTATTCAGTAGCACTCAGCGATCACGGATAAAATGGTTAAGTTTAATTTGTTCGACAAACTTTTGGGTGGTGGCCACAGTGGCTATATGCTTCTTGAATATTTAATTATAATAGCTACCTTATTTTAAGCTTATCGTATATTGATAACTTCCGGTTTAGACAGTTGACATATAAAACGCACATCTATGAATGTGTTCGCCAGTTCGCGCAAGGTTCGTATGTTGATAAAAAATCGTTACTCAAGCATAGATTTGAGTAGATATATTCATGTTTGAGTATTACAATTTTATTTTTTAACGGACTTCAAAAAAGGAGGAAATTCTCCATTCGGTTGTATTTTTTTTATGTTTGTTACCTCAGAACTCCGTAATTTATGAACCGATTTGAAAAATTCTTTTTTTATCTTAAAGGGTATGCTTCCAGGTTGGTCCAGAACTGCCATCATTATCATCATTTGATGATGAAGGCGTATCAAATTGAAGTCGGTTTTTCCAGTTTTTTAAACTTATACATTATTTTGCTATCATATGCATAGTTTTTGAAATATGATGTAAAATGTCCTAAAAATGACCTTGTCTACAGCCTATCTCCGAAGTTAATGGAGTCAAAAATTTGAAATTAATTATGTGTTATAAAGGAATGCTTGAACATTAAACGAAAAATAAATTTGAGAAAAGTAAAAAAACCAGTGCGTGGAGTCCCTCCGCGCGGAAGAAGTTATACTTCGAGTGGCACGCATTCACTCTCGCTCTGTGTTTAATGTGAAATTAATTTAATAATTATTTTTATGTACTTAACCAATATGCAGTACTTATTTATTTAGAAAAAAGGTTCTATGCTCATGTTGCCTAAATCAGAACTAGATGGCGCTGCTAAGTTTCGTCAGATCCTAGAACGCGCTATCGAAGGGTTTTGAGTTTTGTGGGGGTCTCCGTATGTAATCACTCTCGCTCTGTCTCTTTCTATTTCCCATCCCCAGGAGCGTTAAACGTTTAACGCTTTTAATTTTTAGAAGTCCTATTAGAAATATAACTTCAAAAAACACATACTGTTTTGGTTCGGATCGGAAGCCTCTCGGTGGGCGAGTCCATTCGCACTTGACCGAACTTGTTTGTGATGGATGTATCGAAGCTTGCTAACACATTAACACATGCAAATGATGTTAAGCTACTGTTACACATGCTAGCAAAGCTAGCATGCTCAATATTAGCATGCTAGTGAGGAGTTTACATTTGCTAGCAATAAGCATGCTAGTTTTAAGCATGCTTCTGAATAAGCATGCTAAAAGCAAACACTCCAATACACATGCTATTTTATAGCGTGCTCTCACGCTCTCTGTGCACGCGCACCTGTCGTAAACGACTGATCGATCGATACTAGCATGCTCAATAAGCGAACTTGTTCACACGCGCTAAAATTACGCCCCCCTTCACCCGCGCTGCAGGTAGCATGCTCAAAAATCGACAGTCGTGCGATTTTCTAGCATGCTAATAATTGCTAAATGAGCACTTGCTCACTAAAAGCATGCTTTATTAGCATGTGTTACCTTTATGTCAGGTTGTCTGTAGCGCCGCACTTGGCTGTTGTTTCAAAAGAATGAGAAAAAAATGCTAAAGTTGTGTCACTTTGTTGGGTTCGGTAGTTGTAAATCTAAACGTAGACACGTTAATTTTACGGTTTTCGTAAAGATAAGATGCGAAAATGATCTTGTAGCAAAACATCTATTTTGATTTGAAACCGCGATTATGTTTTTTTTATATACCACTTAAAATACAAATGGCTAAGAATAAGAAGAAGATAAATCCCAATTTTTACAAGAATAGAATCAGTCAGGTGTGAAAATAGCGCGACTGAACCCTAAGATTATTTTGCTTTTTGATCAAACTGTTTTTTTTTTCTCATTTTAATTATTTTCTTTCATTTCAGTATTTTAGTATTGAACCCTAAAAACCGCCAAAGGATACCCTAAGTTTGTATAGGACGATAGTTTTCGAATACAGATGTTGGTAAACATAAAACGTATTCAGTTTGTATTTTTGGGAATCGTGCAGTTAGAAGTTTTTTTTTTAATTTCGTAAATTTTTCTCGTTTCTTTATTGGTTTAAAAACGAAGTTGGATTTGGCTATAAAACTTATCAAGAATAATGATTTTAGAATTCTTCGTGACCCCTCTTATTTTGATTTAAATACATTTTAAACCCCATACCTAGGTACCAAATCCAGGAGTGCCCCTTACTACACTAGTAGTTCGCCCCGAACTGAGATCTCGTGATTTTATTGACCAATGATTGTAATAAACTTTTCAAATCGCTTCGAAATCGCCGTCTAGTTAAGTACCAGTCTTACTTAAACTATAAAATCATTGAAACTCCAAGAAATGGTAGCTCACGTTATACTGTGTTTTCCAATTTTATAATTTTTACAACAACTCAAAAACTATTAGACCTAGAATCAAAATAAAAACGGTTTTGGAATGTCTAAACAAAACCCTATCATATGACACCCCACTTGATATTTTGGTAAGACTTTATTTTTTTTACTCACTTTGGAACATCATAACTTTCCAACCCCTTGACCGATTTACTTTATTTTTCAAACCAGTAAAATTTAAGAGTACTATCCGTATACCTACCAAATTCTGTGAAGATCGGATAAGCGGTTCAAGATCTCGATGAACAAACATACAAACATACAAAGCATTTTTGCCCAAGTTGTCACTAAGATCTCGTTCGCTTCGCTCACTCGATCAAAAATAAAATTATTTCCCATTGCATTTACTTTTTTTTAATCAATATACTACAAAGAAGTGTGAAATATCAACCACGTATGATAAAGTTCTCAACATCCTGTGACCATTGGTTACTTTAGAAACGGCCACCGCTGTAAGACGGTCGTAATAATTAAATTATTTATTTTTAAATTTACAAACAACCTATAGGGGAAGTACGGACATAATGACATACTGTTTTTTTTAGCATAAAACTGTAAAAAAGCCAAAAACTAAAATTAAAGATATGGATAAACTAAATATACAGATCTACTAAATAAACGATTCTGATTCCAAAAATCGAGTTTGTCTGTTTGTTTGTTTGTTCGCGCATCACGCCTAAACTACTGGGCCAATTTTTATGAAACTTATACCATTCAGAAGCCCTTTTTCCGGATTGAAACATAGGCTATATATTATTGAAATTAATGACGTGAATTCTTACATACAGCTTGACCTCTCTAAACCAAAAGCAGCCTTTGGCACGAGGTTCATCGTATGCTGGTTGACAGATATTTTTTGGTGGAAAGTTCACGCGTACGAAGTTGCGGGTATCAGCTAGTTATTTATATAAACTAGAACAGTTTTGATTATACAGTATTCAAGTTTGGTCTTTTATCTATGAAATTAACTAACAAAACCAAAAAAAAGACAAATGGCCGAATACTGAAACGTCACTCAAATTTAAACACCACTTAAACTTGCTCTCGACATTACTCATATGAGATGGCAATAATTAAAGCATGAACTTAATATAAAGTAGCGTTTGATTATTGGGCAAAAAATCGAAAAACCTATGAAGTTATTAATAACTAGCTGATACCCGCGACTTCGTACGCGTGCTAATCTTTCCACCAAAATATTCTCAACCAGCATACGATGAACCTCGTGCCAAAGGCGGCTTTTGGTTTATAGAGGTCAAGCTGTATCTAAGAATCCACGTTTTTCATTTCAATGAAATATAGCCTATGTTTCAATCCGAAAAAAAGGCTTCTGAATGGTATAAGTTTCATTGAAGTTGGTCCAGTAATTTAGGCGTGATCCGCGAACAAACGAACAGACAAACAGACAAACTCGATTTTCGGAATCAGAATCGTTTATTTAGTAGATCTGCATATTTAGTTATAGACCTCTTCACCACCACTATGAGTTCATATAGAATTATTTAATCTATATGGTTTCGTCTAGATATAAGATATATTTATAGTTTGATATTTTAGTTTTTACCTTTATTTCTTGTTTTCACTTTTTTTATTGTGGTGGCTGAATAAACGTTATCTTATCTTATCTTATCTAGTTTATCCATATCATTAATTTTAGTTTTTGGCTTTTTTACAGTTTTATAAAATAGTATAGAATTGAAATGTCAAGTAAATAATAGTATATAATAATGTCTAATAGTATCTATCTGTATAAATCTGTAGTTACGTCACTTTTTAACATATCTTTCGCTGATTGAAGTCAAAAGTAATGATCACTTTCTCTTATAAAAATAAATACGACCGTCATCGGTAACGGCCACCGCTCTTTTAAGAAACTTAACCCGTTGATTAGCACATAATAAAACGGCGCCAAAGCGACGCCGGATTTTTATGAATGATTCGGAATTATTATTACTTTTAAAATAAACGGATTTTACACTTTATAGGTTGATTTGAAACTCGATAGTAAGATGAGAATTTAATGATCAGAATGTGAGAGAATTGGTTAAATAGGTAATTTTAATACCGTAGGGTTAATTCTCTCAGTGTTTATGGTGTAAGATTTTTGATTACATAATCAAATTTTAATACAATCTTATATATAAAAATGAATCCCTCTTTCCCTTGGTCACGGCATCACGCGTGAACGGCTGGACCGATTTCGCTAATTCTTTTTTTGTTGTGTTAGCTATTGTCAGGAGAAGGTTCTTATGAAATAAAAAATTACGAAAATCGCGTGGAAATTTAGAAAATTTAAGAATACTTAACCACCATTTTACATTTTTTCTAATGTAACCTTAGCGCTTTTGACAATATAATCATTTTAAATAGCATTTGACATTGACAGGACAACGTCTGTCGGGTCATCACTACATAGTATAAAACAAAGTCGCTTCCCGCTGTCTGTCCGTCCCTATATATGCTTAGATCTTTAAAACAACGCAACGGATTTTGATGCGGTTTTTTTTAATAGATAGAGCGATTCAAGAGGAAGGTTTATATGTATAATACATGCTTAATATAGTAGAGGAACACTGTCAATTTTAGAGATTTCTAATGTGATGTCGTAAATAAACACATTTTTTGCGCTTACGTCGCAAACTCTGGCTGAACCCTACGAGATAGATCAAAATAATGTACTTAAACCGTATTTAGAGACATTCTGTAGTATATTAAGTATCAGCATTGCACCCGTGCGAAGCCGGGGCGGGTCGCTAGTTCATAATAAAAAGGAGTTTAGTTGACTAGCAATAATTGTCTATTTAAAGCAAAAAAAAAGGAAAATATAATAATATATGGTTAAGTTAAGGTAACTCATCATCGTCATCATCAACATCGGCTTTTGCAGACGATTTAAAGGTCTGTATTTTATAAAAGTTCCCATTGAGCCCACTCATTTGTATTGTGGGCTCGTTGGGATTTTTTTCCCATCTGGCTTACCAGTGGACCATTATAGAGATTTGTCCATAAAATTCACAGGGTTTTGGTCGGGGTAACCATTTTCGTTTGTGGGTGTGTTAATACACTACTGTACACAGTGGCGGATTAGCCACGTAGCAGGTGTAGCAAATGTTACGGGCCCCGCGCACCAACGCTTTCTGACCGTAAAACTTAAAATCTATCTATTTTTTCAAATCATGTACAAACACACTAAAAATATCGCGATGAGTACATGGTTTCCTTTATATTTACAGACAACAATGTACTGTAAGATCACAATTCTCGGTAAAACTCAAGAACACGAAAAACTTTGCGGCTCGCTTCGCTCGCCGATGAGTAGATTATTGTAATCTAAAAGATCCACTAAGTACAACTTTAGAAGCAGATGAAGATTTATTTTAGTGATTTTTGATCTAAAAAACAACTAAATTGAGAACCTCCTTTTCTTGAAGTCGGTTAATTCAATCTAGAAAAGTTTGTTTCTACCAGATTTGTACCATAAACTCTATAACCTAAAGCAATCCAAGGGCCCCATGATAGAAGTTGCTACGGGCCCCGCACTGACTTAATCCGCCACTGACTGTACCTATATGAATACCTACTGCATAGAAACATGCACTGTAGAAAAAAAAAAACAGAATGATTTATTTTTTTAATTTGATAAAATATAATGGAATAATCGTCTCTACTCATGTTAAAATTCCGTACATACGTTCCCACCCTGTCGGTACCTATTATAATGGGCCTTTACATCTATTGAAGATGTTTTATGCAGCGTCAGGAGGCAACCTATGCCTACACTTAACGACACACTGTAGTGCCTGGGACAATGTTTAGATGGAGTAGGCTTGTAGTACTATACCATCCTCTCAGCCTAGTCAGACATATCCACAGGAACGACATCGTCAATACGTAAGGAGCTGACTAGGCCGCGGGTTTCCTCACGATGTTTTCCTTTACCGTTAAGCTCGTGTTAATGCACATATAAATTGTCCTATATCCGAGTGGTACCTAGGCACAGAACTTATAATGCTAGGAGGCCTTAAAGCTGCTTAAAACTCCGTCATCAGAGTTGGCCAGACTGGCGAAACTCTCGAACTAGACTCGTGCTTTCGATAAACGAACAATGTATGAAACGGGGGTCAAAATTTGAATCACGTTTCATACAAAACGAGATTTTCAGTGTGTAATTTTGGTAGAATGTGAGTCCAGCTTCTTCTTACGTAGGAACTACGTATTACATGTTCCTTGGAGTTGGCCACTAACTCATACGAGCTTGCTTGTTATTTAATACGCTATAGGTAAAGGAAATCAGCCATCTAGTTTCCATCGTACAAGCTTTGCTTAGTTTGGGACTAGAAGGCGTTGTGTTAAGTGTCCGTGAATATTTATTATTATTTATTATTAAATGGTTCAGACAACACAAACAATTAAATAAAATGCACAAAAAAGCAATTTCCAATAACGCATTGAAAACCCAAACTTCATATAAAAATCCATTTCATTTTTTGTTTTGAAATTCCATATTTGTAGAGAGTATTTGCGTTCGTAACAGTACTGATTGCTTGGTGAGGACAAACAGACTATTTTATTTATTCATATTGGAATGCTTTTTCCTGCATTTAATATAATATTTTGGGGTTTGTGACCTCAATTTAATGGTAGGCTTATTAAATATTGATCTCTAGAAGTTCAATAGATGGCTCGATAGATGGAGCTAACTCGACAAGGTTGTGTTGAGTTAGCTCTCATCTATAGGATCATTGAAGTTATACTTCTAATGCGACTTCCAACAAATTTGCGCAACCGTTTAACGCTATTACAGATGAGCTACTAGTTACTATTACACTTACATTTTGCGAAGACAAAAGAACGCAAAAAAAAAAGAAACATAGCTGTAATTTCAACCATCGCAGCAGAACCACTATTGGCCAAACCGTGATACGATTGGACTGCGGTCAGACCGACACAAGTTCAATTCCCTGGCGACACTATAAACTTTTTGCAACTTTTTATTTTTATATCTAGTTTTGATTTAGGCAACATGAGCATAGAACCTTTTCTAACTAAATAAGTACTGCATATTGGTTAAGTACATAAAAAAAACACATAAACACAGAGCGAGAGTGAATGCGTGGCACTCGAAGTATAACTTCTTCCGCGCGTAGGAACTGCACGCACTGGTTTTTTTGGAACTATTTTTTTTCTTGGTCTTGCATTAAAAGAATAAATAAATATTTATGGACATTTAACACAATGCCTTCTAGTCCCAAACTAAGCAAAGCTTGTACTATGGGAACTAGACTGCTGAATACTTATATACATTTTTTTTTGTAAACTACTTATAATACATAGTAACACCCAGACACAGAACAAACATCTACATTTGCCACACACAAATGTTTCTTCTCATCAAACCCACGATCCTCAGCACTCGAATCAAACCCACGATCCTCAGCACGAAGGCAGAGCTACTACCGACTGAGCGTGACGCTTGTCACGAATATATATATTCGTGACAAGCGTAGGTCAGTAACGAAGCGTATACGCTTCGTTACTGACCTACACTTCGTCTTTCAGCTCGTGCTCACCATTTGATTCAGAACTGCAGTCATTTGGAGTCACTCGATTTACACATACGAATGTTTGTACGAGTTACTCGAGTAATCAAATCGAATCTACGCTCAACTGGACACCAAAGGAGTTCCACTAATCAGAAAGGGTTGATTGAGACGAACGCTGAACTGCCTTAGCACGAATAGATGTGACAATCGCAAACGTATCGTAACGCTAGCGTATTCGAGATACACTGCGCGGTGACACTACGACGGTTGGCAGTCGAGCTGGCATTGACGCGCAATATAACTCGAATACGTTAACGTATCCGAGATACACTGCGCGGTGACATTACAACGGTTGGCAGTCGAGCTGGCATTGACGCGCAATATAACTCGAATACGTTAACGTATCCGAGATATACTGCGCGGTGACACTACAACGGTTGGCAGTCGAGCTGGCATTGACGCGCAATATAACTCGAATACGTTAACGTATCCGAGATACACTGTGCGGTGACACTACGACGGTTGGCAGTTGAGCTGGCATTGACGCGCAATATAACTCGAATACGTTAACGTATCCGAGATACACTGTGCGGTGACACTACGACGGTTGGCAGTTGAGCTGGCATTGACGCGCAATATAACTCGAATACGTTAACGTATCCGAGATACACTGTGCGGTGACACTACGACGGTTGGCAGTCGAGCTGGCATTGACGCGCAATATAACTCGAATACGTTAACGTATCCGAGATACACTGTGCGGTGACACTACGACGGTTGGCAGTCGAGCTGGCATTGAGGCGCAATATAACTCGAATACGTTAACGTATCCGAGATACACTGTGCGGTGACACTACGACGGTTGGCAGTCGAGCTGGCATTGACGCGCAATATAACTCGAATACGTTAACGTATCCGAGATACACTGTGCGGTGACACTACGACGGTTGGCAGTTGAGCTGGCATTGACGCGCAATATAACTCGAATACGTTAACTTATCCGAGATACACTGTGCGGTGACACTACGACGGTTGGCAGTCGAGCTGGCATTGACGCGCAATATAACTCGAATACGTTAACGTATCCGAGATACACTGTGCGGTGACACTACGACGGTTGGCAGTCGAGCTGGCATTGAGGCGCAATATAACTCGAATACGTTAACGTATCCGAGATACACTATGCGGTGACACTACGACGGTTGGCAGTCGAGCTGGCATTGACGCGCAATATAACTTGAATACGTTAACGTATCCGAGATACACTGTGCGGTGACACTACGACGGTTGGCAGTTGAGCTGGCATTGACGCGCAATATAACTCGAATACGTTAACGTATCCGAGATACACTGTGCGGTGACACTACGACGGTTGGCAGTCGAGCTGGCATTGACGCGCAATATAACTCGATTACGTTATCGTATCCGAGATACACTATGCGGTGATACTACGACGGTTGGCAGTCGAGCTGGCATTGACGCGCAATATAACTCGAATACGTTAACGTATCCGAGATACACTGTGCGGTGACACTACGACGGTTGGCAGTCGAGCTGGCATTGACGCGCAATATAACTCGAATACGTTAACGTATCCGAGATACACTGCGCGCTGACACTACAACGGTTGGCAGTCGAGCTGACATTGACGCGCAATATAACTCGAATACGTTAACGCGGCGACTGACAGATTTGTTCGTGATTGCTTTCATGCTAAAATCCCTATCTACGTCCAAAAATGTGTGGGATTAGTCACGTGATTTATCGTTTAAATATCTTGATAATATTTTTAAAGTTATACTTCTAATGCGACTTCCAACAAGGTTGCGTTATACGTTTAACGCTACCCCATACGGAGACCCACACAAAACGCAAAACACTTCGATAGCGCGTTCTAGGGTCCGACCAAACTTAGCAGCGCCATCTAGTTCTGATATATTCAACATGAGTATAGAACCTTTTCTAACTAAATAAGGACTGCATATTGGTTAAGTACATAAAAATAAATACTAAATTAATTTCACATTAAACACAGAGCGAGAGTGAATGCGTGCCACTCGAAGTATAACTTCTTTCGCGCGTATGGACTCCACGCACTGGTTGTTTATTTTCTCTATAACTTCTCTATAGCGAAACTAACAGAGAAATAAATAAGGTTTATATTTTTGACTTTAGAACCCTAAAAATAAAACCCAAACCGTTAAAATACCCGCAATATTTTAGCAGAAGCTAATAAAATCAACAGCGAAATAAATTAAACATATTTATTTTTCATAAATTTAACTCACCTCGTTAGTTATCGAGTTAAATCCATGAAGATAATCGAAAACGGCAAACCTTTAGTTTGTTTAATTTTGAGATAAAATATCGTGAAAATATGCGATTTTGAACCTTAAATCCTTGTGATAAGGAAGTGGTAAGAGGCGATCTTTAATGGGTTGAGAGCAATCTAAATTTTGGGCGGGTTCGCCATTCTGAAATACACCAAACGACGATAGTCTAAGAGGTAGTCGTCAAAAACATATAATTATACATTATGACATTATTGGTTATTTTAATTATGGCCTTTGTCCGTCATTTCGACATACAATTTTGTCAGTGTCAAGTGAAATATTTTAAACTAGCAGCGCCTCGCGGTTTCACCCGCGTAATTCCCGTTCCCGTGGGAATTCCGGGATAAAATATAGCCTATGTTCATCAGGGATAATGTAGGATTCTAATGGTAAAAGAATTTTTTTAATCGGTCCAGTAGTTTCGGAGCCTATTCAATTCATACAAACAAACAAACAAACAAAAAATCAAACCTTTCCTCTTTATAATATTTGTATAGATGTATAGATGTATAGATGTATAGATGTATAGATTGTATAGATAATATCAGTCAAGTTATTCGTCAAGTCGGCTGTCGTTTATTTTGAAGGGAAAATGGTGGATTTTCCCTTCAAAACTTCGAAACGAATTCTATAAGCAAGCAAGCTCGTATAAGTTAGTGGCCAACTCTGGGGACAGAATTTTTAGGCCGCCTTGATGAATTCTATTATTCAAGGAAACCACTTTACACACATTTGTTTTAAATGTCCGTGAATATTTATTTCATTTATTTATTTATTCCAATAGCTCATACTTTATGTTATGACCTCAAGTATTATGGCTTAAAATACCACTAAAACTAAAAACCAATACAAAATAACACAAGAAAAACTATTAAAATAAACATGATAATGTTATTAAAATGCCTGCCGATAGGTGAGCGAACATCTCCACACCTTGGGTCCCTGACGGTCGGCGATATCGGGGTCGGCCAAGGAAGAGTTGGCGCGACGAACTAGACGCCTTCGAAAGAGGATGGTGGGACGAAGCTCGAGACAGAGAACATTGGAAGTCTTTGGGGGAGACCTTTGCCCAGCAGTGGGACGACATAGGTTATTAAAAAAAATGTTAAAAAAATTAGAGAACTCAAATCCGGACATTTTGATCACGCATCAAAAGTGCACCAGCGTAATCGATACCATTGGTGACTACCAAATCGATGCATAAAGTTGCAAATCCACTTACAATATTAAATCGGACGCTGTCCCTCATCAAACTGCTATTTATTGCGAACCCAACAATAAACTCAATTTATTTCAACGATTTTCTCAAAAACCAATAAAATTACGTAACCAAAATAAAATAACCAAAAAAAGGGTTATTTTATGTCGTAAATTGATTGACACTCAGCTCCCGGACTATAAAAAGGCAGTGTTAATAGTAATTTCGCTTGATTCCGATTGATGGCACAGACATTTAATTGCTTTTCGCTTGATGTATTTCTAAAATAAGGTTTTTTGGGGACCCTTTAAGTTTTTGATAATGGCAACCAGCTGGAAATATTATTCGGTCATTTTGTTTTGAAATGTCTATGTACCTACTGAGACTTAGAAAAGGTCCAAAAATCATTAAATAGATAGGTACATGTTTGTAGATATAGTAGGTGCCAAATAACACCGCAATACAGGTCATTCACCCACCTTTACCACGATGTCGCAAAAATCAATTTATGAATGGCAAATTCTCTCGCTTTCCATACAAACCTGTCGCTAAGACGGTAATCGCTCGAATCTCGTAGTACTGTTTGTTTACCATACATAAATTGAATTTTGCGACATCGTTTTGAAGGTGGGTGAATGACCTGTATTGCGGTGTTATTTAGCACCTACTATAGTTAGGAAATAGGAAAAAATAAACAAAGTCGTAACAAAGTTTAAATGGTAGGTATACGCCCGTACTGAAACGTCACAAAGCGAATATTGGAGCTTTAAAATTCAGACACCGCCATCTATTAACAATTTTTATAATCTTTTAAGTTTTAATTTTAACTTAGATTATTACTAGCTGTCGCCCGCGGCTTTGCTCGCGTGCAACCCTTTATCACTAAGGGGTATGAAAAATAGATGTTGGCCGATTCTCAGACCTACTCAATATGCCCAAAAAATTTCATGAGAATCGGTCAAGCCGTTTCAGAAGAGTACGGGAACGAACATTGTGACACGAGAATTTTATATATAAGAATATCTGTGATGTGGTGGCTTTTAAATTAAAGTTATGTGTATTATTCCTTGGCAATCTTAATAAGTAAATAAATAAAAAATAAATTCTAACTCTTTGATTTGATTTTAGTTTTTCCCTGCCACCGCCGGTCGCTGGGGTCGCTGAGGGGATTATTAATAATAATAATAATAATAATAATAAATATTATTACACACAACGCTCTCTAGTCCCAAACTACGCAGAGCTTGTACTATGGAAACTAGATTGCTGATATAATACTTATATACTTTTTTTTTGTAAATACATACTTATAATACATAGTGACAAACATCTATGTTTGCCACACACAAATGTTGGTTCTCGGTGGGGCTCGAACCCACGACAAAAGTTCCAGAAATAAATAAATAAATAAATAAATATTCATGGACACTTAACCAACGCCTTCTAGTCCCAAACTAAGCAAAGCTTGTACGATGGAAACTAGATGGCTGATAGAATACATACATACATTTTTTTTTGTAAATACATACTTATAATACATAGAAACACCCAGACACAGAACAAACATCTATGTTTGCCAACACAAATGTTTGTTCTCGGTGGGGATCGAACCCACGACCCACAGCACGGAAGGCAGAGCTACTACCGACTGAGCCATGACGCCTGTCAAGAAATCTCACACGCAGGGGACTGATGCAGGGGAAAACTGGAATGAGCCCCATTAAAATGTAGGTAGGTAGATACGGAACCCACTAATGTATAACAAAACACAAACTTGACAGCGACTTATTTATTCAACTGAGTGAATTATATTTGAGATCTTGACGAAATGATAAGATTTTTGATGTATAGGTATGCTTTTTAAAATCAACTCCCTAATTAGAACATTGCAAAAATAACTGGTTACTTTTTAACCAACTTCAAAAAAGGAGGAGGTGCTCAATTCGGTTTTTTAATATTAAATAGGTTTTACAGCATTGCTATTCAGCGCGGCAATGCAGCCAGTGTCTTGGGCACGCTTCCGATTGCTACTGATTTAGACCAGTTGAGCTATCTATAAATCGTTTGCAACGGTTTGTAGATAGCTCAACTGTTTCATGTGTGTTTTGTAAATATTGTGAATATTGTATTGTAATTTTTTTCACTATCATCACTATCACTACATCACTACATAGTGTAAAGCAAAGTCGCTTCCCGCGTCTGTCCTAATGTCTGTATGTATGTATGCTTAGATCTTTAAAAGTACACAACGGATTTTGATGCAGTTTTTTTAATAGATATTTATTCAAGAGGAAGTTTTATATGTATAATACATCATAATCCTCACTGCATTGCACCCGTGCGAAGCCGGGGCGGGTCGCTTGTTGTGAATAAATGGCTTTTACTTACAGCAAATATAATGAGTATTTTGAGTAAGGTGCATTGGGGTAATTGCGAAAATGGGTATATTCCGAAAATCCATAAAATCTAGTAACATAATGCGATATTTTCCTGTTGGCAACATTGGTCTAGACGCCATCTTGATTGGCATCGCCGTGACAGTCGTATATATTCTCGTGCAAACAGGAAAATATCACATTATGTTACTAGATTTTATGGATTTTCGGAATATACCCATTTTCGCAGTTACCCCAATGCACCTTATAGAAGTATAGGGGTTATACTTGGAAATGTTAGATAAATATCGTTCGAAAAGATTACATAAAAAACGACAAAATCACACGACTAATCTTCTAAATATATAAAACTCTTTTGAAGCTGACTGACAATCAACGCACAGCCTAAACTATAAGTCCTAGAGGTATGACATTTAGAGGGTAGTATCCTTATATAGTGTAGGGGTGCACTAAGAAAGGAATTTTGAAAAGTCGCACCCTAAAGCGAAATACATAGGTAGGTTTCTTTTTTTTCTGTTCTAAATTGTAGATCATGCAGGTGCTCCAACATAACCCATATTATTAGTGCAATTTGTTCTCTTTTCTGTTTATTCATTGTGATTGTTTTGAACATGTTGATACTGTTTATTTCTTAAGTTTATCACGCCAACCATTCTCCCGACCTGTAAGGTTGGTAGGTAGAAAAGGCTTATAGCATTAAGCCCACCTATTTGTACATTTGTTAATTCTGTGCAATAAAGAGTTGAATAATAATAAGGGGTCTAAAATTAGGATCAAAGATTTTAGCGTATGCTGCTATACCACGCGAGCAAAGCCGCTGGCGACGGCTAGTTTGATACAAAACCGGTAGTTTCAAGCAATATACGAGTTGGAAACCCCATATTACTGATATTTAAGAGCACGTGTTCAAAAACAGGTAATGATAATCCATAAAATACATAAAAGTCACCTAAAAATCCCTAAAAAACGTTTTATAAACGTATTTTGCTATAAAAGCAACGTAATTTGCTACCAAAGTGTATCAAAAAGGTCTAAGTAATTTGTTTTTTGCATAAATTGCGCGAAAATTATCAAAATGTAATGTTATTAGGGTTTTAAATATTTTAAGTGCTAAATTACATATACAAATAAACACCCACCAGAGGTTGATCCCACGCAGGTTTTGATTTTGGTATATTTACTGCTCATGAACTGATTCGGAGTGAAGCATAGATTTTTGTATGTGAATCTGTACTGCTAATACTGTATCTACAGTTTCAATCAAAATTTGTCAATAATTTATAAGTTTAAAAAACTGGAAAAAACAACTTCAATTTGATACGCCTTCATCATCAAGTGATGATGATGACGATAGCGGTTTATTGGGACTGTTCTATTGATCATAAACACCACAGGAAAGCAAAATAGACAATGTCGTGTGATGACGTGTCTTTTCCAGTTACACTTATTTAATTGAATTGTGAACCTCCTCCTTTTGTAAAGTTGGTTAAAATATATTTTAACACGTCACTGTACCTAATGACAAAATCCTACTGGTTTTGATATTATCTACAGTGACGTCATGACTACGCGAATCATGACATCATCAATTTTAAAGGAAATTCCGTCATTTTTCCTTCAAAACAAACGGCAGCCGACTTGACGAATGACTTGACTGATAATATTTTAAATATGTCACTTGGCACTGACAAAACTGGGTGTCGAAATGACGGATAAAAGCCATGAACAGAAGAAAAAGAAAAATAAGTTTTTGTCTCATAAGCCATTGCTAGGAATACCCTCTCTTATTATGGAATCGTCTCTTCAAAATATCTAGAATAGAACCTCTTTTGTCAGGCCCTTTGCACGTGGAGCTACTCAAAAAGAACTATAATCACAAACTTAAATTACTAACGAGTTGCCTGAGCGTCACAGCCCGCCCATACAATATGTAATAATCAATAATAATCAATAATCATTTATTTGGTAAGGGTATTACATGTTCTATGGAGGTTCGCACACGACGCGACTAGTTACTAACTGGTCAGTAACGTAGCAACCGATCACGCGCGACGCGTCGTACCGGTCTCCACGCTACTGGTTTCCCGAGTTTCTTGGTTTTTTGTGATAAAAATGAACGAGCAAACATTAAATATTCAATTTGTGAAGGAGGTGAGAGTGTCGTCGTGTGAGAGGTACAGTTTCTAATTGGTTTGTAATTGTAATTACTGATTAGTTCCGTCATTTTTGAGTAGCTCCATGAGCGGAGGGCCTATTCTAGGGTAGTCTCAAAATTTTCTCAAGTCTCGGTGTTCGATACGAAACAATAGACATTGTAATTAAATTATATTAAATACACAAATAATTTGTAAGTACTAAAAGCCGTATTCTCAGTGTCTGTTACTGATCACATTTGGGTATCAAAAACTCAAAATTATTATTGAAATATCCCAATATAAGAATGATACAGTACGGCCGGCGGATCTAGACCGGCGTTAAGTTCGTTCGGAACGCTGCACAGTAGTCACTTTTAGGGTCGAATAGGTGGTTTGTCTCGCCTGTACCTGCGCACAATTTCCGAAAGCGCAACTTCAGACCGGTCTAGATCCGCCGGCCGTAGTGTAATTAGTTACTCGTTATCCGTACGTGCCTACTACTGAGTCTACTGATCCAAGTCACATTAATTATTATTGTATTGTCTCGCTCGGAACGCGCCGCTTGCGCGTTAGGTGCAATACTAACTGAATTGTCCAGGATTTTTGTTAAAAACCTCGATAACTTGGTGAAAGTTATATATTAAAAAATCTTTTCGTACCACTTGCTCAAAAAAGTGACATTCTATGCCACAAAAAGCGAACAATAGTCATTTTTAATCTGTTAAAAACCGGGAGAGAAAATTGTACTGGATTTCTTTCATCCTCTAGGGGGAGAAAGTGATTTAAATTTGGAATACAATTTATACTGAACTACATCTGTGTTTACACCATTGAGTTTGTGTACAAAGCATTATACATCTTTTTGAAAAAGGAATACGCATTTATTATGCAGGCCGTATGAGCTTGATGCCTTTGCTTTTCCGACAAAAAAATATTAGTCTAGGAAAAGGCCGCGTTTTTGTTTTCTTCAAATACATAAACGTTAAGTTTATTTTAATTTATTTTTATAAATAAGTTTATGTTCTAAAATGCTATCTCATATTATTATTGTGTTAATTTTTTCGCAAATGGTACGAAAAGTAGAGTATTTTCCTCGGTGATAAAGCTGTCTTAGTCTTGGGTGAACTTAAATCCCTCGCTACTCTCAGGACTCGTCTTAAATCCCTCGCTTCGCTGATTTAAGTTTTTAACACCCTCGCTACGCTCGGGAGTAAACTTCGAGTCCTTCGTTACGCTCGCGATTTAAATCGTCACCCGCGACAGAAGACACTGCTTTATCCCCTTGTTAAATAATCTACTATTACGGTGCCAAGCCATTAACATTAGTAGCATATGCTGCAACTGTCCTTAATTTTTGATGTGAAAACTTCTTTAGCATCGTTGTGATTTGAAAATCGATAAAACGAAATAGCGACAGTTCAACCCCAACAATACGCAAAACACTTCAATAGCGCGTTCTAGGATCCGACCAAACTTAGCAGCGCCATCTAGTTCTGATTTAGGGCAACATGAGTATATATCCTTTTCTAATTAAATAAGTACTGCATATTGGTTATACATTAAAAAAAATACTAAACTAATTTCACATTAAACACAGAGCGAGAGTGAATGCGTGGCACTCGAAGTATAACTTCTTCCGCGCGGAGGGACTCCACGCACAGTTTTTTTTTTGATAATTACAAAATGGTGGTGTATTGTTTATCTAAATAGGTATAGTAATTACAATAAGTAGTCACTAAAATCTCTTAAGGTTGCACCACACCCCCGGACGGTCGCGTGGGCTACACTCATTACAATACAACACTATTGTGTTTATGATTATTTAAAGATAGATTAGTGTGGACCTGACTTATGTCATAGCATATGTTTATTCGAACGGTTGAATAAAATCACGAGAGAAGCGCTAAGAAATAAGTCATCATCATCATCATCATCAACCTAAATCAGTCCACTGCTGGAGGTAGGTCTCTCCCAAGATGCGCCACTGAGCTCGGTGTTCGGCTCTTCTCATCCAGTGTTTGCCAGCTACATGTCTCAGATCGTCGCCCCACCTAGCCGGAGTGCGTCCTACACTACGTGCGCCTAAACGCGGTCTCCACTCAAGTATTCGTTTGCTCCAGCGATTGTCGGTTCTGCGGCAAACATGGCCGGCTCACTGCCACTTCAGCTTACTAATCCTCTGAGCTATGTCGACCACCTTAGTTATTTGTCGGATAACCTCATTTCGGATTTTATCCTTTAAAGAAACTCCGAGCATAGCTCTCTCCATAGCTCGCTGAGCGACTTTCAGCTTGTGGACCAACCCTACTGTCAGTGTCCACGTTTCGGCAGCATAGGTCATGACAGGTAGGACGCACTGGTTGAAGACTTTTGTCTTTAGGCATTGGGGGATGGACGACGAGAGGACCTGACGAAGTTTTCCAAATACAGCCCAGCCCAGCTGGATTCTTCGGTTTAGCTCGCTCTCCAAACTGTGTCTACCCAACCGCAATAAGAAATAAGTATAAAGAGATAAATATAATGATAGAACGTTGCCTGCAAATGTATGAAAACTTATTGTATGTAAAAAATTTATTAATCTATTAAACAAAAATAGTGATAATCATAATGTACCCATAGGAATAAAGTCAAACTCGCTGTTCCCACCACTAGGCTCACTAAAGTTAGAAAATTTTTCAAAGGGCAATGTGTGTCTGCTTCTTTATCAAAATCTTAAGGTATTGTGTCTCAGTAATTGTCGATTGGCAAGTTCAAAAACGTAATAAAAAGAAGACTAATTTTAAAAGCATACTATACAATATCTGATTATTTAAAAGTTAGATAGCAAAACTGGTTCAAATCATGATCATTCACAGCCCGACTTTACCCACAGCTGGGCATAGGCCTCCCCAAGTTAGTGCCACTGCGGTCCTGATCTAGTCTCTCCCATTTACGGCGTGCGATTTTGACAATGTCGTCTGCCCATCTCGCTGCCGGATGTCCTACCAAATCAGTACAAGTAAATTAATATTTAAGGTTGAACAAGTCGCACACCTTTCCATACAAACGTGGAAGGGTAACCACTCCACTGTTTAACGTTGACCAACCAAAACTAAGGTCATTTCGACAGACAAATGCCAAGAGTCAAGTGAGACAGGCGTCATGGCTCAGTCGGTAGTAGCTCTGCCTTCCGTGCTGTGGGTCGTGGGTTCGATCCCCACCGAGAACAAACATTTGTGTGTGGCAAAACATAGATGTTTGTTCTGTGTCTGGGTGTTACTATGTATTATAAGTATGTATTTACAAAAAAAAATGTATACACGGTGTAACATAAATACCCTATAAGTCCGAAAGGGGGGTATTTTACAGGTCATGGCGAACAGTGTTTGATCTACGACTTTTGAGATTTCTAAATTTTTCATTCATGAAATGAGCTCGTAACTTTTACTTAAAATGTACGTACACACAGCAAGCGTGTGCAGCGTGCAATGCGGTAAGATGGTACCTACGTGTGCATGCGTGTGTACGGGTTTACGCAAATAGTAAACAAACACTTAAGGTTGTCGCAAATTCTTAAAATAATAAAAGTTGTACTTTTGTATGAAAATTTCAATTGCGATGTATTGATCCTTTGCACATGTCCAAGCACTCAGGTGGTCGGTCTGATTACGCCCTCTTCGGACTTATAGGGTATTTATGTTACACCTTGTATATGTATTCTATCAGCAATCTAGTTCCCGTAGTACAAGCTTAGTTTAGTTTGGGACTAGAAGGCGTTGTGTTAAAAAATGTCCGTGAATATTTATTTATTTAATAGTAATCGTTGTCTTATGAAAACCTGCCAGATTTAAGCCTGGCAGGTTTTCTGAACTGTTTTCATACTAAATCATTTGTATTCTGTGACTAAATAGTGACATTAGCGCGTTTCAGCGCGTTTTTTGCCGTCAAAAGCTTCTTGTTTTCGTATATCTGTAGCCACGTCGCTTGACATTATGCTGGAAAGCAGTTCAGAGCTTACGATATGGGGGCTGGTTCAGCTGCACAAGTTTAATATTATTAATTTTGCTAAATTAAGAGAAATACTCTCAGGGTATCGAATGATGTAAGTTCAACGTAACATTATATTTTGACCTATTTTCCGGTTAAAATTTGCTCCAAATCGATACAGTCACGCACGCTCGATGTCAAATCGTTATTATTACCAATTGTTGAGTAATAAAGCGCTTTTGTGTTGTTAACCGACTTCAAAAAAAGAGGATGACTCAGAGTGATAATGATGATGATAGCTCTGTGATCAAAGGTCTATAAATTTTTGAATTATCATAGTTTAAAAAAAGTATTCTAACCCCCAATACTCATAAAACCACACCCGGCGGTCTAACCGCCAAGTTAAGGGAAATCTAAAACTTTATTTAATTTTGTTACTAGCTGTCGCCCGCGGCTTTGCTAGCGTGGTAGCAGCATACGCATTATTTGGGTAAACACTTTGATCCTAATTTTAGACCCTTTACGGTGCGACTTTCAAAATTCCTTTCTTAGTGCACCCCTATACTATATAAGGATACTACCCTCCAAATGTCAAACCTCTAGGACTTATAGTTTAGGCTGTGCGTTGATTCTATGTTAGCTTCAAAAGAGTTATATATTTGTAAAAAACAACACATTACCCAAATTGTCTGAAAAATTAAACTTATCTCCAAGTTTGAAGGAAAAATATCCACCATTTTGCCTTCAAAACAAACGACAGCTTATATAATTTCAAATATCTCACTTGACACTGGCAATATTGTCTGTCAAAATGACGGACAGAGGCCATATAGAAGAGAAGAAGAAGCTCCTTGATTGTTACCATTTGGCAGTAAGGCCACAGGTTACAAAAAGCTGCAGTTGGCAAAGGTACATAACTCAAAAATACTAAAAAACCAAACCCCTCGAGTCGACACCTACAATTATATTTCCAATGTTATTTTATACGTATCTTAACTAATTTATGATGTTTTGGGATACTACAGTTGGAACTCGATCGATTCACGATACCATTTTAACAGCGATCAAAAATGGAAGGGTGTTATAAGTTTTAAATGAATGAGAATGGCCCAGGATCGTGATCGCACAAATTAGGGGACATAATCAGATATAATGACGAGGACATGACTGCGATGGAATTTTCAAAATGAAAGGCCTATACCCAGCAGTGGGTGGAGTCGGGCTGCGGTTGATGATGATAGTTGTGTACCTACCTAAAAAATACTAGTAGTTCGCCCCGAACTAAGATCTCGTGATGGTCGAAGGTTAATAAAACCCAAACAATTTTTATTGACCAATGGTTGCAATAAACTTTGCAAACCGAATCGAAATCACCGTCTAAATAAGTACCAGTCTTACTTGAACTACAAAATCATTGAAACTCCAAGAAATGGTAGCTCACGGTACACTGGGTCTTCCAATTTTATAATTTTCACAACAACTCAAAAACTAGAATCTAAAAACTAGACCTAGAATCAAAATAAAAACGGTTTTGGAATGTCTAAACAAATCCCTATCATATGATACCCCACTTGATATAACTACTTTTTTTTTGCTCTCTTTGGACCCTCATAACTTCACGACCCCTTGACCGATTTACTTCATTTAACAAACCAGTAAAACTTAAGAGTACTATCCGTATACCTGTCAAATTCTGTGAAGATCGGATAATCGAACAAAAGATCTCGACGAACAAACATACAAAGCATTTTTGCCCAAGTTGTCACTAAGATCTTCGTTCGCTTCGCTCACTCGATCAATTATTTGCGATACATTGAAGAGGTGAATAAGTTTCAAAGTGCTACTGTTAAGGCCAAATTATAACACTTATTTATGCAAATAAACATCTTGTATCAATGACTAGCGACCCGCCCCGGCTTCGCACGGGTGCAACGCAGTGATGATGATGATGTATCATACATATAAACCTTCCTCTTGAATCACAGTATCTATTAAAAAAAACTCCATTAAAATCCGTTGTGTACTTTTAAAGATCTAAGCATACATACATACAGACATTAGGACAGACGCGGGAAGCGACTTTGCTTTACACTATGTAGTGAAGTGATAGTGATGATGTTACAAATGTGATGACACAGAAGACGTCAGTGGACGTGCCCGGTGCGGTAATGCATTGTACTTCCTCGTTTCATCGGTTTATTTACCGTGTGAATTTTACGGAAATATCTGTATGATAGTATGATAGTTTTACGGGCTCACTAGTCGGCTAGATGGGAAAAAAATCCCAACGAGCCCTCTATGCCACTACCACGATGAAAATAACCCGTTGCCGAAGTTACCACTTAACATTATAATGGGCTATCTGTTAAACTATTTATCATAAAAAAATATCAATTATGGGTAACAAACCCACACAAAACAGTATTTAAATCCTGGCAGTTAATTCGTGGTCACTGTAGATAATCCAAAATTATCTATTGTTATAAAAATACAACTTTACGATCCATAACTTCGTATCTATCATAGTATAAAAATCCCATCAACATGCAGTAAAACTAGAAATTCTTGAATTCCGGAATTATCGGAGATAATCCGTTTTGATGTGACTTCCGAGATAGGAGGTTTTTAACCAACTTCAAAAAAAGAGGAGGTTCTATTTTTAAAGCCAACAACTAATATTAAAGAATACGTTTAAACGAAATATGCAGATCTACTAAATAAACGATTCTGATTCCGAAAATCGAGGCTGTCTGTTTATCAGTTTGTCTGTTTGTTTGTTTACGGATCACACCAACTACTGAACCAATTTCAATGAAACTTGAGTTGTACTAAAAATTATAAAACTTTTTGAATCGTATATAATATCTCGTAATATCTCAGAAACGGTGGCTCGTAAGAAAAAAATATTAAAACATTTTTTGTAGATAATTATCTAAACTACAATTTTTGTTTGGGCTAATTTTATGATAAAACTTACCGTTTTGCTGAAAATCGCAAAAAAACCCGTTTTTGTGACCCCGAGTAATTTTTTTTGCACGTGCCATATCGATGGAGACTTTTCACATTTCTTTTATAATAGTGTATTGAACAATCCTACAAATTTTTAGCCAAGTGGGAATTATTGTAATTTCAATCCTATTATTTGGTCTAATTTGACCGGACTATAACCAAAAGCAGCCATTTGCTACGAGGGTCATCGTATGCTGGTTGACAGATATTTCCGTGGAAAGTTTCGCACGCGTACGAACTCGTGGCTATCAGCTAGTTTTGAAATATACTTACCAACTTTTCATCATTAATAATTTACATAAATAACTACCACATCACAAAATTATTTTCTCTGTTTAAACTAGAACCGAAATTGTTACGTATTTGTTGTTAACATCTGCACAAATACGCAGGCTATGGCAGAAGTTTGTCAACATCAATATATCCAGTTAAAATGTTTGTTAGACTATAATTTATGTTTAAAAACTGAAAAAACTGAACGGGGCTTACGTTCACTAGGGGACATTTGTTCTGCAACTCTGTCGCTCGACACGAAATTCACGTGTCCCGCGCGATGTCGACCGACGTCGCTTGGGACATTTACGAGTCGCGCAGCTTGCTAGTCGATGCTCTGCGAGCGTCGACACACGCGACCTTCGTGTACCTCGACAGTCGTCGGAGACAACTACGTGAATGTCGGGCAATTTTTTGTCCCCTAGTGAAAACGGGGCTTCAAACGTCATTTAAAATTTGACCTCTGTTTGACATTACTCATTTGTAAGAGATGGCAATAATTTAAGCGTGACTTAAATTGAGTGGCGTTTGAGTGGCGTTTGAGTATTCGCCCATTAAACTACTAAACGCTTTCGATCTTATTCCAGAGCGGGGACTAAATAAAGTCACGGTTTAAACGTCAAGGTAAACAACCCGGGCGAATTAACATGACACCTGGCTCGGAACTGGATACTTCCCCCGCTACACCGCTTAATTCGCCCGGGTTGTATAAACCTTGACGTTTAAACCGTGACTTTCTTTAGTCCCCGTTCTGGAATAAAACCGTTTGCGTCTAAATTTATTATGCGGACAGCTAAAGAATTGAACTCGTTGCCGGCGTCTGTGTTCCCGAATGACTATAATTTGGAAGTATTCAAGAGTAGAATGAATAGGTATCTTCTAGGTAACCGTGCTACATCGTCGACCACATCATTGCTTAACATTAGGTGAGATTGTGGTCAAACGGTTGCCTATATAGTATAAAAAAAACTTAAACGGATCTTCTAATTTGCCTCAGACCAAATTTGATTAACAAACATCATAATACCAGAAACATTTACAAAATAAAAATTATTTTATCAATGCACGTTTTTCACATATAGTTTGGTTCATACCCGTTCATCCCACTGGGTTTCGTTCGTCGCACTGGGTTTCGTTCGTCCCACTGGGTTTCGTTCCTCTCACTGGGTATCGTTCGTCGCACTGGGTTTCGTTCGTCCCACTGGGAGTTGTTCATCCCACTGGGTTTCGTTCGTCGCACTGGGTTTCATTTCGTTCGTCCCACTGGGTTTCGTTCATCCCACTGGGTTTCGTTCGTCGCACTGGATTTTGTTCATCCCACTGGGTTTCGTTCCTCCCATTGGGATTCGTCTGACCGGTGGGACGAATATGAAATGGAGTGCATATAAACAAGATAAACCAAACGTAAAAGCTAGTGTTTTTATTGAAAAACACATGCGTTTCTTGTTCATGAAGGTCAGTATAAATTACTTACTAGCTGTCTGCACGCGACTTCGCATATCGTGTACCTACCTAAAAAAATCATCTTCTTTCTTTTTTTGGAAACTCCACAAACTGGTATACATGTCCGTCTGTTTTCGCAAACTCCTACAAACCATTAAACCTCTACAAAAATCCTAGATGTAATATGTTAGATGTAATAAGCTTACTGTCAGTCAGTTAGTTTCACAGAAGTTTTGTAAATGTAGGTATGGTATGAGGACGTGTTATTTGCAAATGAATATTTATATAATACAGAGTTATACCTATATGTAATACAGAATTTGCTATAAAACCACCGAATTATAATAATTTAAGTACTTTCACTGTTTCTTCTGACGGTTCAGTTTTTATTTAAACAAACTATATTTTTAATTAATCATTATTAAAAATGAACTACGTAGCGTTACTACTTTTGTTAATAACTGCCGTGTCTTTAGTGGACATGAAAATAACAAAACAGGTAATTATTTTATCTTTATAAATTACTTCATTTAACATTATTGCCTCCCGATATGTGTGCGACCATCTCCACACATTGGGTCCCTGACGGTCGGCGGTATCGGGGTCGGCCAAGAAAGCATTGGCGCGACGGAAGACGCCTTTGAAAGAGCATGGTGGGATGTAGCTAGAGACAGAGAACATTGGTTTTCTCTTTGAATCTTTGGGGGAGACCTTTGCCCAGCAGTGGACCGATTTAGGTTAAATTAAATTAAAAAAATATATATATTTTATTTTATACTACTTCATTAAAAAAAAAATTACAACTTAAACAGTATTTACAAAATTTACAAAATACATATTATTATGAAACTGTTGAGCTATATCTACAAATCGTTGCTAACGATTTATAATTTTATTATTTATTATAATAATTAAAAGTTTAAATATTTGATTACCTTACGGCTTCATCATCAGAATATGATGATGGCAGTTCATTGGGATGGTTCTAATCATCGTAAATACTAAAAAGTCACAGGAAAGCAATATACGCAATGTCGTGCACGTGGATGAGTAAAAGGCAGATAACCCTCTCGCTCGCACATTTCAACATTTTTGAAGATAAAATATAACTAAATGTAATTATGTGAAATTGCAGAGCTTCAGGGTCGAGAGAATAACAATGCAAAGGTTTAGTAAAAATATCACATTGATCCAAACAAGTTTTCCGACCAAAAAACTTACCTATACCAATGCGTTAAATTGCAAATTTTTTGGTTAGAAAACTTGTTTGGATTAATGTGATATTTTTACTGAACCTTTGCATTGTTATTCTCTTGACCCTGAAGCTCTGCAATTTCACATAATTACATTTAGTTACATTATATCTTCAAAAATGTTGAAATGTGCGAGCGAGAGGGTTATCTGCCTTTTACATACGCCTTAAGCCAAACTACTGATAATTATGAAATTTTTATGGGGCCAATCTGGAACTATTATTATTATCCACTCAAATAAAAAACATATTGTGTGTAATTCACACGTGGTAGAAGTGAAACCTTCAAAAAGACTTTCAAATCACAAACAAAACTTTAGCATCCTAAAGAAGTTTTCACTTCAAAAAAGTGGCACAAAGTGAATGATAAGATAAGATAAGATATGTTTATTTGCAAGAATATATGTTACAGATTAGGTCTTAAGTGTATAAATAGTGCATTATATTCTACCTAATGGGCATGCAAATACATAGAATTGAATTTTAGATAAAAGTAGGTACCTATTTATAAGATGAATTAATTTTACAATAATAATCATATAGCTAATAATAAAAATCAAGGTGTCAAGTCAAGGTAAGTATTTCATAGGTCATTGTCTCTGTATTTTAAATATTGCTCTATAGAATAATAACATTTTGAGATCAAATACTGTTTCAATTTTAAGTAAAACAGATTTCCTGATAAAATTTTCAAATCATTTGGTAAGTGATTGTATAGCTTTATTGCCATATAGAAGGCTTGATTTTGTGTCATTTTTAATTTATATTTTGGATTGTGCAATCTGCTGTTTGTGGCATCCCTTAGTCGTCTAGACCTAAAATCTGTGTTTATTTTAAAGAGTTCTGGATGCTGTTTTACAAGCTCTGTCAATTGCTTGATGTAAAGGCATGGGAGAGGAAGAATGTTATATTTTTTGAAAAGGGGTTTGCATGGTTCTAGGAAGTGCGCACCACACAAAGAACGAACGCACTTTTTTTGAGCTCTAAATGCTCTTTCGAAGTCCACACTGTTACCCCACAGAAGTAGACCATATTGTAGAGCGGAACCTACATAACCATGGTATGCGCTAAGAGCTGTTTCTACAGAAGCAGTTTCACGTAGTCTTCTCAAGACGTATGTATATCTGTTAAGTTTAGCGCAAAGTTTATCAATTTGTACTTTCCAACTAAAGTTTGTATCTAAATGTATTCCTAGGAATTTTATAGAAGAGACTTCTTCAATTTCAGAATTATTAAATTTAATGTCAAGTTTTAATGGATTACGTCTGATTGAGTGAAATTGCATTATTTTAGTTTTTGTCAAATTTACCTTAAGATTATTATTTTTGAGCCAAGTCACAATGTCAAGAATTCCCTTATGTATGTCATTTTCAAAATTAGTGCTATCATTACCTTTAATTATTAGAGTTGTGTCATCAGCAAACAAGATACACTCATGTTCTGTTGCATCAGGAAGGTCATTGATATAAAGTAAGAAAAGCGTGGGGCCCAAAATACTGCCTTGAGGCACACCATATCCGTTAGTCTTAAATTGTGATCTATACGTGGTTTTCTTTAATGATCGGTCGATTCTAGTGAGTTCTATGCACTGCTGCCTATTTTCTAGATAGCTATGGAACCAGTCGTGAGCTGTACCTCTGATGCCGTATTTATATAATTTCGTTAATAGTCTTCCGTGATGAACAAAGTCAAAAGCCTTGCTCATATCGAAGAATAGTGAGATCACAGGAATGCCCGCATCAACATGTTCAGATATTGACTTAATCAAATTGAAGTTGGCTAGAGTAGTCGATTTATTTTTTACAAACCCATGTTGTTCGTTTTTAATTATGTTGAATTTAGCCAGGAAACCAGTTAACCTTTTTAGCATAGCTCTTTCAATAATTTTAGATATTATTGGGATTAATGCAATAGGTCTATAATTGTCGATATTAGTGACGTCCCCTTTTTTGTGCAGTGGTTTTATTATTGATTTTTTTAGGTGGCATGGAAATACGCCTTGGCTAAACGATAAGTTAACTATGTGGCTAAGAGGCTTGGATATGTGAGACGATACTTTTTTGAGGATAATTGTGGGCAGTTCATCATAGCCTACTGAATTTGTGGGTTTGAGCGAAAGTATAATTTTTACGATTTCGTCTGGAGTACACTCGAGAGCAATGATTCCGGGTCACTTAAAGAATGTTAAAAATCTCGGAAACTAAAAATGATAGGTTAATGCAATAAATTGTATTTAATAGACAATGTAATACTCCTTAAATGAAAGTAAAAAAATATGAGTCACCATACATTTTATTAACACAAAATTACATAAAGAAAAAAACTGCTGATCTCTCCTTAAAACAAAAATAGGAAACATGAAATTTTTGAACTTTATTACGATTTGACTTGAATTTTAATACTTCGTATTGCCTCCTCGTGCTTCCATTACTGCGTTTACGCGGTTTGGCATGCTGTACACCAAGTTCCTTATACGATTTTGGGGAATATTCTCCCATTCCTCTGTGAGAGCAATTTTGAGCTCACGAAGCGTGATTGGGGGAGGGTTTCGTTGTTTTACGCATCTGCCTAGCTCGTCCCAAGCATGCTCGATCGGGTTGATATCCGGGCTGCGCGCTGGCCACTCCATACGAGTAATGTTCATCTCTTGAAGGTAGTCATTCACAATCCTACCTGTATGAGGTCGGGCATTGTCATGCATAAATATAGCATCCTCACCTAAATTGACCATAAATGGACCAACATGATCATTGAGGATTTCTTCCACATATCTTACGCTAGTTAAAGAGCCGTTTTCTATGATCACCAGCTCTGTGCGACTTTCAGAAGAAATTCCGGCCCACACAAGTACAGACCCACCACCGTAGGCTACTTTTTCTTCGATGCATGCTTGCTTGAATCTTTCCCCTGGTCTTCGATACACTCTGTGTCTTCCATCGTGCTTGTAGAGCATAAATTTTGATTCGTCGGAGAACATAACTTTTGACCAATCTTCAATACTCCAATTTACGTGGCTCTGGGCATATCTTAGTCTTGAAATACGATGCCCACGCTCCAGTTTAGGGCCGTTTGCAGGTCTAAGGGGTTTTAAGTTAGATTCAGCAAGCCGACGTCTTACTGTCCATGCACTTGGGTTACTTCCTCCGAGGCGTCGAAACTGATTTGTGAGTTCAGTTCCTGTGAGAAAGCGATTTCGAAGCATGGTGTTCACCAAGTATCGGTCTTCTCGTGCTGTGGTACACCTGGTTCTGCCCGTTCCTGGTCTGCGTAGGTTAGAACCAGTTTCTTCGTAACGTCGGAGAACTCTTTGTACTGTTGACAGCGACACACCGACAGTCCTGGCTGTATCGCGCTGACTCCGGCCGGTTTCCAGCATTGTAAGTATTCTGGTGCATTCTTCAGGCGTAAGCGACATAATTTCAGCTTGAATAATGAATATAGAGCACTATCAACATGGTTTATATACCCACATAAATGACAGATTACAAACAAAAGCAAAACCAAATGCTGTAATTTCGTAGTTCCATCTTCGAAAGTGGCCCTTTTTCAAATTTGATTTTTTTAAGATATAACTTTACAATAACTAAGAAGTTTTAATACCTTCATTTAAGGAGTATTACATTGTCTATTAAATACAATTTATTGCATTAACCTATCATTTTTAGTTTCCGAGATTTTTAACATTCTTTAAGTGACCCGGAATCATTGCTCTCGCGTGTAGTTGGCGTTAAAAAGATACTACTGTGACAACTTTTCAGCGTATCTCTGTAACCTATAGGAGTTTTGTATTCATGATTTGCTAAACTTATGAAATAATCATTGAATGCAGATGCGATGTCGAGAGGTTTGGTAAGAGTGATGGACTTAAAGTTTATCTTCTCAATTTCGTTTTGAGAGTCCAAAGGGTCAGTTTTCGTTTTAATCAGTTTCCACATAGCTTTAGCTTTATTTTTACTTTTATTGAGGTATTGAAAACTGTTTATTCTGTGACTGTGTAGAATACAACGCCTAAGTATCTTAGAATAGTTCACATATTTATTTTTATTTATGCTTTTATTTACAGCACTGAATTGGTAGATTAAATAGAGTCGCCTTTTGGTTTTACACGATTTTTTAATACTTTTAGTTAACCATTTTGACTTAAGGTTATTCGTTGATTTTATTTTAATTGTAACTTTAGGAAAGCATAGGTCATAGAAAAGTTTCAGGTAGTCGTACAACAATGAATAAGACTTGTTTGTGTCGTCTTCAGACAAAACATCCGAAAATGTTAGTGAGGATATTGCATCGATAAATTTTTTTTCGTTAGAAAGGGATAGATCGCGTTTTTCTTCGAACCAGAACGGCTTTGTAACTTCAACTTTGTGGTTAAATTCCAAGGTCTGCCCTGTGTCATGGTCTGACAACGCTAGATTGTGGATACGTCCTATAGCGGGCGATATATTGCTTATTATATGGTCAATACATTTATATTTTCTTGTTGGTTTATTTATATGTAGAGTCAAATTATAACTAGTAATTAGATCTTTGAGAGTTTTGGATTTTTGGTTTAAAATTAGTGTGTCTATATTAATATCACCTGCCAATATTATCTTTTTAGGTTTTTTGGTTAACTGAAAAAGCAAAGCATCCAGTTTTCCAAAAAACGTATTTATATTTGAGTCGGGAGTGCGGTATAAGCAGAGTATACAGAGTTTCCCTCTCTCCAACTCCACTCCACAGCATTCAAAACTTCTAGGTACTGCAAACTCTTTAGTGATAGTAAGATTTGCACATGGAATGTCATTTCTCAGAAGAATGCACACACCCGTTCTCTTCTTATCAATTCTGCAAAAGCTAGCTTGAAGTCGAAAACCTGGAATGCTTAAGTTGGCTTCTTGTCCTGACAATATAAATGACTCGGTAAGGCAGACAGCATTTATATTTAAACCCAGCTTGGAAAAATCATTTAAAGCTATTTCGAGTTGATCTTGCTTGTTGAGTGCACCTGCTATGTTTTGGTGGAATACAACAAATTGATTTGGTTTAGGAACGAAAAAACATTTCGTTGTCACCCATAACCGTGTCATTTATTCTATCTAGAGACAGTCTAATCATTTCTTTTTGTTTTTCATGCTGTGCTGAAACCTGGAAAAAGTTTATTAGATTTCTGTTTTTAATCAGATTTTCGAATGTCAAGTATTGCAATTTATATTCTGAGTAATCAATGGCTACATTTATGATGTTACATAATTCTTTAGCAAAATGTGTCCTATTTTTATAAGAATAATAATTACGAATTGATTTCATTGAAATAAAATTACAATTGTCAAAATTTCTACATAAAAGTTGTAGTTCCGTGTTTAGCTGATTTTCGTTTAAATTTGGATTTCTTATAGCCGGCAATACAATGACGTTTGTGTTTTTTAGCTTATAGAGCGCTATACATAAAGCACTATAGATTTTATGTGGGTTCGTATCATGGTTGCCTATACTGAGTACTACAATGTCTTTATTTGTAAGGTTGTTCTGTATTTGGTCACAATATTTGAGAACTTCCTCAGTTGTGGCATACGGCTTGAGGAATCCTTGTGCAGCGTAGTTGTCATTCCATTTACCTTTTCTTGAGTCGTACAATTCAGTGGCTAAGCCACTGACATGCTCATTCCCTAGAATAATCAGTTTGTTCTTCTCCACCTTTATTTGAAACTCTTCATTGGGCGAACTTTTGGTGTCGTATTTTTTTCCATTGATTTCTAAATCATCTGCTCTGTTGATCTGTTCCATCAATGAATCTTGCTGTTGTGGGTAAGTTGACAATATTGTGTCATTCATATCTTGGTTTTTGTAGGGGGTGCTGCTGCCGTTTTCCTTTGTTGTCGAATCTCTACTGGACGGTGAACATGGCTTTGACGTTGGGTTCTGTATATTCAACGGCGATTGATAAAATGGTTGTTGTTTGCTAATAGACGCAATTTTTCTAAATGTGGGAGTGTAATAACCGTTGTTCCGGAGTGGGGTAGAGCTTGCGCTTTGATCATGCAAAGGTTTGCTGTTTATGCCAGTACATAACGACATTAGGTACTTTATTTTGTTTTCGCTTTTAAGCAGTAGATTTTTGAGGTCTGCGTTAGTCATGTTAAGGCTCTCAATTTCTGAATGTGCTATGTTTAGTTCCTTATTGGTTGTCGCAATTTGTTTCTTCAGTTCTATAATTTCTTCTAAGTCTACATATGATGTTGGTAGACTTCTGGAGCTAGAGTTCAGCGTATCTGAGGTTGTTTCTCGATCCATATTAAATAGTTCAATATTGGACAGGTTCATGTTTATATTTTTCTTGCGCCTTGTTACGTTTTCACTATTCATTTTAGCGCCCTCTAGTGTCGAGTGGCCGTACTTGGGCATATATTATTTTCCAGAGCGGCACGTAAAAGTAAGTATAAGATTCAGTCAAAGATGGATCTTGGAGATACGGAGCCTTTATAGAATTTTTGAGTGCAAAATTAAATCAATTCTGATCAGGTTTGAACTCGCCGGCACGTCTTGTAAGGCGAGCGTTGCGCGCTCTCCGCTATCGTGCCTTGTTGATGGGTGTGCGAAATTATTAGTCAGGCTACGCTGTGACGTCCGCCGCCGTGCGTTGTGGGCCTGCGCGCATGCGCTAGTACTCGAAGTGCCGGGTCCAAAGGTCGTTTTTGACTACCACGTAATACAAGCTTGTTAGGTAGCGTTAACCGTCGGATCGCGGAGTAAATTTAAAAGTTTACTCACTTTTACTGTTGAAATTCTTGATTTTAATGTATAATACTTCTTTTTTCGTTTTATAGTATATTTTTAAACCACTTTCCTTATGGTGCCTTTCTTCTTTCACTGAGTATATTTCACAAATTTGTTTGGATCGTTTTCTCAATTGGTTTTATATAGTACACACTGCAAACAGGATTTATTACGAGTTGAAGTGTACTCGTTGTATATTGCAAAACTTTTTAACTTTATCTTCAGGAGTTTAATTTTAATTAATTTATTATTACGGAGCCGATGTTTACTATGACACTAACGCCATCTGTCTGTCAATGAGTTTGCTTGAGACTTGAACCCATGCACTACGAGCTAGTCTCGATTCAATCTAATCCGTTAGACCGCTTGGCCAGAAGTCTCCTTAAAATGCGTACGAAAATTAGGGATCTCTCTTCTCGTTTCTCCGCTTTTTCGTTTTATCGACTTTCAAATCGCAACGGTGCTAAAGAAGTTTTCACTTCAAAAATGTAGGTACCAGCAGCATTGCTATTCAGCGCGGCAATGCAGCCAGTATCTTGGGCACGCTTTCGATTGCTACTGATTTGGACCAGTTATCTATAAATCGTTTGCAACGGTTTGTAGATAGCTCAACTGTTTCATGTGTATTTTGTAAATATTGTAAATACTGTATTAGTTATAATTTTCTTTGTGAATAAAAATATTCTGCGTACATAATAAGATAATAATCTAATCGTTTAAAAATATCTTGGAACTCAGAAGATGTAAAAGAAACTCCCAGCGTGTAATTTTATTTTGCAGAAGCACGTGTCATTCGCAGAGGAAAAATTACTGAACATCCAAAATGCAATAAAAAAATGCTTCAAAAGTTCTAATCACGATGTATATCTAGAAGTTTTAGAACAAGGCGGTTATAAAGAAGACGAAGACTTCAAAGACTCTATTCATTGCGCATTCAAAGAAGCCGGGCTCACCTTTGAAAATGAGACAATTAACATTTGGAAGGCTGCTGAGATGTTCCCGGAGTCCTGCCGGGACGAAGTATTCCAGGTGATGGAGAACTGCCATAACAAAAGTACAGGCGAAACACCTACCGATGTCAGTTTTGAATACATGAAATGTTTTCAAGATGAGATTCCTTATTTTATGAAACTTCATTAAAACTGTATAAAAAACTAGAAAAACCGACTTTAAGCGTTGGCGCACATCTGACGACAAAACGTCGTTGTCATGTCCGTAGTGACATGAATATTAATATTTTTTATAACACATTTGCTCGTAAAGGGACTCTTATTTCACCAATTTCAGTATCGTGATGTATGTCATTACGCACTTGTGCGTTATGGTAATGTAAAACGTACGGTTTATCAAGATACTCCGTCTAAAACGAACGAACCTTTTTTAAATCTTAGCAAAGAGTTTTTATAGCGCTGATGCGCGCGCATCGCTAATTTGTGATCAAGTAAAAATTATTCCCGCGCTTTTTACTTTTATAAAATTAATAAGTTAATTTTACTTTTAAACAACTTTATAACGAGTTTTATTTATTTCCTCGCAACTGTGTTATAAAACGTCGTATGACATACGTGCGCTTTGAAAATTACAGCCTCTGCTTTCATGTAGCCCTCGCCTACGGCTCGGCTGGCAATATCGCCTCGGCTGTAATTTTCAACTTACCGCACTCATATCATAATGTACTATTTAAAAAGCATGCTGTCAAAAGAAGGTTTTCGTTATGTATTTCTTCATACGCTGTTTTCGTTTGTAACTTTTATACCGGTTTGCTTTCGCTATAACTGAAATAGCTTTTAAGAAAAAGCATATAGTAACGAAAAAGCTCTTGAAACAACTTACTTTAAAAAAAAACAACTCTCTCTAGCTACACGACGCGACGTCTTGCCTTCTGATGTAGTTTGGCGCTAAATTGACTACCATCATCAGATTATGATGACAGTTTATTGCGGGATTGTTCTATTGATCGTAAACAATGAAAAGTCACAGGAAAGCAAAGTACGCAATGTCGGGTTTTTTCCAGTTATCTTCATTTATAGCCCAAACTACTGAACCCATTTTGATGAAATTATTATAGAATGAAACTAGAATTACCTACATAATATCATTTCAGATAAAATATTTTTTGTATCGGTTTATAAATAACGAAGTTCTAAAGTAACAAATATAAAAAAAATACAAGGGAATTGAGAACATCCTATTTTTTTGAAGTTGGTTAAAAATGTCCATGGTTTTATTGTATAATTTTTCCCTTTAATATCTGTATTTATTACAGAATGTATGTATAATATTATTATAAGTTTGAAAAGGGGGCAATTTCCTATTATCTATCAATAAATTTTCAGCAATACAATGTCGCATGTTTTTTTCGCAGTTGGAAGCGAACTGACCATAGTTTTTTTAATAATATGTTTTATTGAAAGCCAAATGCTCTTTTTACCGTTAAAAAATAAATCTACTATATAAAAATAAGTCGAGTTTTCCTTCCTGACGCTATAACTCCAGAACGCACAAACCTATTTCCACGGTTTTGCATTCGTTGGAAAGGTCTCGGGCTCCGTGAGGTTTATAGCAAAGAAAATTCAGGAAAAATTTCAACAGAAAAACGGGAAAATGGAATTTTGAAAAGTCACACCCTAACGCGAGCAACGCCGCGGGAGACGGCTAGTCTGCTATATATTTTAATTGTTCCGCCACTATTTCTATACCTACTACAAAGTTGACGTAAACAATATTATTTCTGTATAGACATTTTTGACAGGCGTCGTGGTTCAGTCTGTAGTAGCTGTGCCTTTCGTGGGTCGTGGGTTCGATCCCCACCGAGAACAAAACATTTGTGTGTGGCAAACATAGATGTTTGTGGTGTGTCTGGACGTGTGACGTAAAATACTTTTTAATACAGTTGCTCAAAAAGTGGCGTATTGCAGGGACGTATAGCGTTCGGGATGTGGGCTATTACACACTCGTGCTTTTTTTTACCTTTCCCGAACTAGTGCGTTCTCTTTCCCAACTGTCAAAATAATGTCTACTAAAAAGAAAAACCAACCATGAAGTATTTACTAAAAAAATTCATAGAACTTTTTATGATTCATGCAAATACGTATATTTCTAAAAAGAAGCTACTAATTTGTTTCAATATCAGATTTAATGATTTGATTGAATGAGTTAGGTTAGGTTTCATTTCATTTTCATTTCATATCAATAAAAAAAAATCTACTGAAGACTTGGCTGTATGGGCATAGTTCCCTTTGCCTACCAGAATGGGTGAAGAAAAAAAAATCTCTGCTTATATTCTACGGTTGGCGCCATTTTTCAGAAATTTTCTTTTTATTAAATTGCTTCATTTTTTCTCAACTGTATTAAAAATAGTCGTTCAGTACACGTGCCGAACCGTCATTGCAACTTGTTTCGACTGTCAACCCTCGCCTTCGGCTGCGCCTCGGCTCGGGTAGACATTTGTCGGAACTCTTTGCAATGACAGCCTTTCCGCACTTGTAATGAAATATACTATAACAATACTATAACATTATTGTTAATCTTGACGCCCGATTACGTAACACTCTGTTAGCAAGACTTGAAACTGGGCCTTAGAAGACCAATATGAATATACCTTATGCCGAGCCAAAGGCTACATCCCAATAGGTCTATTTTACATGAAACTCTAATTCGCATCCCAGTCCCGTGACGTCATAGGAAGACATAAACCATTCGATGGGGTATGGCCGAATTTTAGGAGACGATGTGAATATTTAATGAACGTGTCTCGTTGTTGGAAATTGGTCTTGGTAGACGAATCAACTCGAAGTATACATACCTACCTAATTGTAATTAAGTACCTACCTACACCTTTTGATATTATTGAAGTTTGATATTAAGAAAGGTATTTTTATATGGAATGGTGACCGGTGAATAAATGTGACAATCGCAAACGTATCGTAAGACGTGGTTCATACGGCATTGTCCTGTACGTTTTATGCAGTATACGTCTTACCGAATAAAATAGTGAATCATACATTGTACATAGTACCATTCACACGACGTATGTACTGAAAAAAATTATTCACCTTATTCGTTAAGACATGTCATATACTCCAAAAAAACGTGCAGGACAATGCCGTGTGAACCACGTCTAACCCCGTATCTGAGATACACTGCGCGGTGAATCTACAACGGTTGGCAGTCGAGCTGGCATTGACGCGCAATATAACTCGAATACGCTAACGGGCGATTGTCCGATTTGTTCGTGATAGAGGTACGGATGGTCGATTTCATACCACTTCGAGTTTATTGACGGCGATGATTTTTACGTCGAGTGATCTCCACGCAGAAGGTCAAAGTCCCGTAAACTAAAACTAAACTAATTCGGGACTAATTTCAGCACTAAAATTAGCCGTCCGTGGTTTTAGTTCATAAGAAATAGAGCCTTAGTGTCACTTGTACCATTGATGGTACAAGTGACACAACTTTGTATCCTTAGTACCATTAAAGAAAAATGAGGATATTCCCCCGTAATAACTATGGAACTAGTGGTACAACTTTGTATCTCAAGTACCATTAAAGAAAAGTAAAGATATGGCAAATAGTGCTGTCAAATGAGGATATTTTTGGAAAATGAAACAACAAAATCAAAACAAAATATCTTCTATTATAATTTTCTTAGAAAAAATCATAGTGTCCATGATCAAAGACCAATTCGCTCAGCAGCAACTTTCAATCGTAACACGACAGTACGGTTTGCATATTAACTGTTCGACTTCCTACGACGCGATTGTAAATCGACTTTATATCGAGTTTGTAGAAGTAGGGGATAAGTTATGAGATGTACGCTCGGATTCTCAGCCCGACTTGAGATTTCAAGTTATTGCGAAGTAATCTTATTACACGTTGTACTTCTTGTCATCGATCAAACTTATGAGGTAGTAGATACAGGTGCCTACACCTCTATCTACCTCATACAAATATAAATTACTAGCTGATCCCCGCAACTTCGTATGCGTGCGTAACGTTCCACCAAAATATCTGTCAACCAGCATACGATGAACCTCGTGCCAAAGGCGGCTTTTGGTTTAGAGAGTTCAAGCTGTATCTAAGAATCCGCGTCTTTAATTTCAATAAAATATAGCCTATGTTTCAATCCAAAAAAAGGGCTTCTGAATGGTATAAGTTTCATTGAAATTGGTCCAGTAGTTTAGGCGTGATGCGCAAACAAACAAACAAACAGACAAACACGATCGGAATCAGAATCCTTTATTTAGTATATTTATGTAAAATCCATATCTTTAATTTTAGTTTTTGGCTTTTTTAGTTTTATAATAGTATAGACTAGGTACCGCTCGCGACTTCGTTCGCGTCTCGTTGGATCTCGTTGATTTTTCGGGATAAAAAGTAGCCTAAGTGCTAACCCAGGTCACGGACTATATGTATTCCGAGTTCCATCCAAATTGGATCAGTAGTTTTGACGTGAAAGAGGAACAAACATCCATACATCTATACTGTATAGATGTATGGATGTATTTTGTATTATTATGTATTGTTTATGTGTATAGACTATACATACTGGTGCTGTGGGTCGTGGGTTCGATCCCCACCGAGAACAAACATTTGTGTGTTGTAAACATAGATGTTTGTTCTGTGTCTGGGTGTTTCTATGTATTATAAGTATGTATTTACAAAAAAAAAATGTATGTATGTATTCTATCAGCCATCTAGTTCCCATCGTACAAGCTTTGCTTAGTTTGGGACTAGAAGGCGTTGTGTTAAGTGTCCGTGAATATTTATTATTTATTATTTTTAGTTTCAGATTTATTCTGCTCAGCTTCTTTTACGAATGAAACTGGGGTAAGCTGAAGAGCACGGGCCTAAGCCAGGTGTACTTCAGGAGTCGTTTGGACTTAGTTCGGTTTGTAGAAACTTTCTGACGATTCTACAGGTGTTCAAAATAACTGCTTTTTGCAGAAGGACACAAGGTGCATTGGGGTAATTGCGAAAATGGGTATATTCCGAAAATCCATAAAATCTAGTAACATAATGCGATATTTTCCTGTTGGCAACATTGGCCTAGACGCCATCTTGATTGGCATCGCCGTGACAGTCGTATATATCCTCGTGCAAACAGGAAAATATCGCATTATGTTGCTAGAATATACCCATTTTCGCAGTTACCCCAATGCACCTTAGGTATGTTTTGAAAGTTCTAAGGAATCTAAAGATTAAAAAAGTTGTTTGGGGATAACACCGATTGATGACAATACTATCGGGATTATTGAGACTTTCTTTAGACGCCACATGCGAGTGATTTCGTTTTTGAGATCAATATATTTTGACAACTTTTCCGCAATGGTATTCTTATTATTATATACGAATTTCGTGTTCAATGTTATAATATTGAATTTGATATTGGTATCGATTCGCTTCTTGCATTTTTCTAAACTAACCTAATTTGACAGCACTAAAAATGTTGCCGTCTCAAACTAAAATGACAGGGAAGGCAATAATTTTAGAGCTGTCAAAATAGGTTAGTTTAGAAAAATGCAACAAGCGAATCGATAGCATTATGTGATACGGAAGCTTTTTTTGTAACACCCTGTATAAATAGGATGTTATCATCCTGTTTGCTTGATGATTGATAACTCTTTGATAACTATAGACACCGTAACAGACTCTCATTGTTAATGAGTTGTTTATTTTGTTATCCGTGGCGGCATGTATTGAGCACTAGTAGTTTAGTGGTAACATCGCCTTTTGATCCTCTAAGGTCCTGGGTTCGACTCCGGTCGGTTTTGTGAGAAAATGCCTAGAAGATAATATGGAAAATAAGTACCTATACCAAATAACACCGCAATACAGGTCATTCACCCACCTTCAACACGATGTCGCAAAATTCAATTTATGTATGGTAAAAAAACAGTACTAACGAGATTCGAGCGATACCGTCTTAGCGACAGGTTTGTATGGAAAGCGACAGAATTAGCCATACATAAATAGAATTTAGCGACATCGTGGTGAAGGTGGGTGAATGACCTGTATTGCGGTGTTATTTGGCACCTACTATAGTAAAAAACTGTAGTAATATAGCGGTAACAACATCTTAAAAGACGTAGGTCATAAATTGTATGAAACGGTCGCGTCTAACAATGTTAAGTGAAAAGACACATAACGCAGATACGAAGTAAGAGCGTAATTTTAAAACCCGGATACAAGTTACATAGATGTGTTACTCTTGATCTTTGCCTTAATAACTAGTAGTTCGCCTCGAACTGAGATCTCGTGATGGTCGGAGGTTAATAAAACCCAAACAAATTTTATTGACCAATGGTTGCAATAAACTTTGCAAATCGCATCGAAATCGCCGTCTAGCTAAGTACTAGTCTTACTTGAACTACAAAATTATTGAAACTCCAAGAAATGTTAGCTCACGTTATACTGGGTATTCCAATTTTATAATTTTTATAACAACTCAAAAACTATTAGACCTAGAATAAAAATAAAAACGGTTTTGCAATGTCTAAACAAAACCCTATCATATGACACCCCCACTTGACCTTTTTGTACGACTTTTTTTTTTACTCTCTTTGGACCCTCATAACTTCACGACCCCTTTACCAATTTAATTCATTTAACAAACCAGTAAAACTTAAGAGTACTATCCGTATACCTACCAAATTCTGTGAAGATCGGATAAGCGGTTCAAAAGATCTCGAAGAACAAACATACAAAGCATTTTTGCCCAAGTTGTCACTAAGATCTGCGTTCGCTTCGCTCACTCGATCAAATATCATTTTCCCAGCAGGCAGCGTGTCACCCATGAACGTGCGTGGGCGCATAATATTGTAGAGTTGAGTGTCTTCAGTTGCATACCTTGTGTCACCACGGTGCGGTACGGTCTGCTATTGAATATTTAAAAAAAATCGCTAGATAATTCCATCACCGTTATAGTGCGAGTGTGGGCGCCTGTTTGCAAGGATCAGCGGAGTCTACCGACCGGTGAGGGGTCACCGGTCGGTAGACTCTTCATTCAACAGTGTGGCGTGAACAAACAAACAGACAAACAGACAAACTCGATTTTCGGAATCAGAATCGTTTATTTAAAATATAGTCTATGTTTCAATCCGGAAAAGAAGCTTTTGAATAGTATAAGCTTCATTGAAATTAGTCTAGTAGTTTAGGCGTGATCCGCTAACAAACAAACAGACAAACAGATGAACAGTCAAACTCAATTTTCGGAATCAGAATTGTTTATTTAGTAGATCTGCATATTTCGTTTATCCATATCTTTAATTTTAGTTTTTGGCTTTTTACAGTTTTATAATAGTACTAGCCGTCCCCCGCGGCGTTGCTCGCGTTCTAGTGTGACTTTTCAAAATTCCTTTCTTAGTACACCCCTATATACTATATAAGGATACTACCCTCCAAATGTCATACCTCTAGGACTTATAGTTTAGGCTGTGCTTTGATTGTCAGTCAGCTTCAAAAGTGTTTTAGGTGGGTATATTATTGATTGATAGATAGATATTTTTAGACGAAACACGTAGGTAAAATGACATATCCAGCATCTATACGTCATTTAACGTAAGCATACGCATTACGTACGTCTCGTTAGACGCAATGAGACTACACTTTCTACGCAATATAATGTATCTACATGTATATCTAACTAAGGCATCGAGTTCCTAAAAACGGTAACCGTTACATTACGTCCGTACGCCGGACACAAGTAGATTTCATAAGTTTTTACAATATGCGGCGAATCTGAGAATTGAAAGAATTTTTCAAAACGGTTCATAAATAACGCAGTTCTGAGGAAACAAACATAAAAAAATAAATAGTGCGTGGAGTCCCTCCGCGTGGAAGAAGTTATACTTCCAGTGCAATTTGCGTTTTGTCTCCGTATGTAATCACTCTCGCTCTGTCTCTTTCTATTCCCCCTCCCCAGGAGCGTTAAAGGTTCAACGCGTTAAACGCTGTCCCTTTCTATTCCTCCTTCGTTTAACGTTTAATTTTAAGCAGTCGCATGAGAAGTATATAACTTCAAAAAATACAATTTTTTTTTTTCGCTCCTCGGAGCAGGCTATAGTTTTAAAACCATACCGCCTAGTCTTACGTTATTGTTTTTTCCCCTATTATGTTCGTAGTTCGTTTGTTTAGGTGTTTGTCTTGCGTAAAATGATAAGTTAATTCAAGTCTTCGTCAAGTCAGCTGTCGTTTGTTTTGAAGAGAAAATGGTGGATTTTCCCTCCAAAACCGGAATCGAATTTTCCCATTCAGAAAAAACACTTTACACACATTTATTCCAATGGCTCACACTTTATGTTACAACCTAAGTATTATTGGTTAAAATTCCACCAAAATTACACAACAATACTCACAATAACACAAGAAAAACTATTAAAATAAAAATGCTATGTGTTGTTTTAAAAAATGACAAAATTCGACCCTCTACCTTCTTCTTCTTTTCTACCTATTATGGCCTCTGTCCGTCATTTCGACAGACAATTGTGACAGTGTCAAGTGAGATATTTGAAATATTATCAGTCTAGTCATTCGTCAAGTCGGCCATCGTTTGTTTTAAGGCAAAATGGTGGATATTTTTCTTCCAAACTTGGAAACTAATTTTTACATTCAGTGATGTGTGTCAATTACTTACACACATTTATTCCACTTTATGTTACGACCTAACTAGTAGTTCGCCCCGAACTGAGATCTCGTGATGGTCGGAGGTTAATAAAACCCAAACAATTTTTATTGACCAATGGTTGCAATAAACTTTGCAAATCGCTTCGAAATCGCCGTCTAGCTAAGTACCAGTCTTACTTGAACTATAAAATCATTGAAACTCCAAGAAATGGTAGCTCACGTTATACTGGGTTTTCCAATTTTATATTTTTTACAACAACTCTAAAACTATTAGACCTAGAATCAAAATAAAAACGGTTTTGGAATGTCTAAACAAACCCCTATCATATGACACCCCACTTGATATTTTGGTACGACCTTATTTTGCTTTTACTCCCTTTGGAACCCCATAACTTTCCAATCCCTTGACCGATTTACTTTATTTTTCTAACCAGTAAAACTTAAGTGTAATATCCGTAAACATATAAACATACAAAGCATTTTTGCCCAAGTTGTCACTAAGATCTCGTTCGCTTCGCTCACTCGATCAAATATTATTGGTTATAATTCCACCAAAATTAAACAACAATACTCACAATAACACAAGAAAAACTATATTAAAATAAAAGAGACGATGTCTCCCCTAAAAATGACAGATCTCGAATTTTAGCGATTTTTTTTTCGATTGTATTTTGTCATTCTGATGTCAGATTCTAATGGAATCAAGAGATCACCATCAGGCCCCTAGTTATAATTTAATGTCAAAGTCATGACAGTCTCCAGACCGTGACAGTAGGCGTTGATTGTCAACAGACCACCGCGGTGGAGTACTGTCAACACATTTACGTGTTTATTCGTTTCGGCCGTTAGTGGGTAGAGCTAGGAATTCATAGACAGATCGCGTTTTTGCATGTGTTTTTTATTGTAAGAAAACTACGCCGTATTATAAGAAATGTTGGTTTTACGGGACTGTTTTACTGTTTTTTTAGATAACAGAGATATTAGTCTGTCAGAACCTGACAGACTACAATCCAAATGACAACTCTTCTTCTTCTTTATGGCCTCTGTCCGTCATTTCGACAGACAGTTTTGTCAGTGTCAAGTGAGATATTTGAAATAATATAAGTCAAGTCATTCGTCAAGTCGGCTATCATTTGTTTTGAATTCAAAATGGTAGATTTTCTTCAAAACCTAGAAACGAATTTTCATTCACATTCAGAGAAACCACTTTACACACATTTACTCCAATGGCTCACATTTTATGTTACGACCTAAGTTATTATTATTGGTTAATATTCGCAACTCTATCCTTACTAATATTATAAATGCGAAAGTAACTCTGTCTGTCTCGCTTTCACGCCAAAACTACTGAACTGATTTGAATGAAATTTGCTATAGAGATAGTCTAGAGCCTGAGAAAGGACATAGGCTACTTTTTAATGCGAAAAAAGGGTTGTAAGAGGGTTGAAAAGGAGTGATGAAAAGTTGTATGGAAGTAATTAAAAATGCTACCCAAAATACACTTTTCCACGCTGACGAAGTCGCGGGCATACCTAGTAAATAAATAAATATTCTTGGACATGTCACACAACGCCCTCTAGTCCCAAACTAAGCATCGCTCGTACTATGGGAACTAGATTGCTGATACAATACTTATATAGGTACATTAAAAAATAACTGGTCTTATAAATTAATGGTCTATAGAAAGCTCTTACGTACATCATCATAACAACCCGAATAGCTCTATATTTTCTCATGCCGTTAAATAATGCTTTTAACACCTCTAGGTATTGTTGACTCTATCAATATTACCTGAGTCTAGCCACAGTATAATAACGTACAGATGGTATAGGAACATTTTAAGTTTGACAAAAAAATTGCCATAGCATTAGACGTTTCTGACAAGGCTAAGGTGCCAGAGTGCGGGTTTGATTCTCAAGACAAGAGGTTTTTATAACACAATTAACAATTGCCCCCTGCAACTATAAGAATATGATCATTCTTCTTCTTCTTCATTACTGGCCTCTGTCCGTCATTTCGACAGGCAATTTTGCCAATGTCAAGCGATTTAGTTGTAATAATATAAGTCAAGTCATTCGTCATGTCGGCTGGCGTTTGTTTTGAAAAGAAAATGGTGGATTTTCTCTTCAAAACCTAACACGAATTTTCACATTCAGAAAAACCACTTTACACACATTTATTCCAATGGCTCACACTTTATGTTACGACCTAAGTATTATTGGTTAAAATTCCACCAAAATTAAACAACAATACTCACAATAACACAAGAAAAACTATTAAAATAAAAGTGCTATGTGTCGTTTCAAAAAATAACAAAACTAGTGTCCAATATGATCTGTACCTTTCGTGTTCTGAAGTGTTTCTACTGTTTGACAGTTACTGTGACAGTACTTGACAGTGTTTGACCGCTCCTTCTGTTTGCGGTCCCGTCGCGGTGTTTCTTACAAGTCTATCGGAACAAATTATGTGAGACTAGTTCCAACACGTGGTTTTGTCTCTTTGTACCTCTCAGTACCTAGAGTATGTGTTAGATCACTTTTTGGAAGCGCTCGTGGCTAGACTTGCTTAGTCAATCTTGATCCATTATCTAAGTTAAGCGACGTTCTGCGCGGTCACTATTTCGATGGGTGACCGTTCTCGGAATTTGCATCTGAGCGCTTCCGTGCTTCGAGCACGTTAAACTGTCCCGGTTCTAGCAGTCGTTAAACCATGACGGAGGCCTTAAGGCGGCCTAAAAACTCCGTCACCAGAGTTTTAAGTTACATGGTTAAAGTAACATAAATTTTCATGAATAATAAATAATAATAAATAATAAATATTCACGGACACTTAACACAACGCCTTCTAGTCCCAAACTAAGCAAAGCTTGTACGATGGGAACTAGATGGCTGATAGAATACATACATACATTTTTTTTTGTAAATACATACTTATAATACATAGAAACACCCAGACACAGAACAAACATCTATGTTAACAACACAAAAATGTTTGTTCTCGGTGGGGATTGAACCCACGACCCACAGCACGGAAGGCAGAACTACTACCGACTGAGCCATGACGCCTGTCAATAACTTTGGAATTTATAAAACTCTGTAAAATTTACTTCGCCAAGCAAGCGAACCAATGTAGACATTTTTTTCCCATCCAGCCCACTCATTGGCAAAGTGGGCTCGTTGGGAATTTTTTTCCCATCGGCCCCACCAGTAGACCAGCCGGTGGGCTCGATGGGAATAACCCAGTTGCAATGTCAGCGTGTTCTGACTTCATAGTAATACCAAAAATTATCCCGGGCGTGATTTCTAACGATGTAACTCTGCACTGGCGATAGAAGCCTACCTACAGAGTACTGTCAAAACATGTAATCTGATAACGCTGTCTAGAGGGTGCTTAATTAATGTTCAAGCGAAAATTTAGGAATCTTTAAATATAATTTTTGAAACATAATTTTGTTAGCAGTATATTCGGTGATTATTACAATAAAATAACATTGGTCAAGTGTGAGTTGCATTTGCTTATATACGGCTGAATACTCAAACGCCACTAAAATTAAGTTCACGCTTAAATTATTGCCACCTCTTACAAATGAGTAATATCAAACAGAGGCGAAGCAATTTTAAGTGGTGCCTAAATTTGAGTGACGTTTCAGTATTCTATCCTAAGAGTTTTAACCATAAGCTGAAACGAACAAACTCAATAATGAAATTTTATTTTTTTATGTTTGGGTATTATCTCATTATACTAATTTACAATACACATAGATTACTTGGTAGAAAATATTTCCTAGCATTAAGCTCTCCTTTGTATAAGTAATTTTTGAAGTGTAAACTTCTTTAGCACCGTTGTGATTTGAAAGTCAATGAAACGAAAAAGCGAGGAAACGACAAGAGAGATCCCTAATTTTCGTACGCATTCTAAAGAGACTGCTGGCCAAGCGGGCTAACGGATTGGATCGAATCGAGACTAGCTCGTACTGCGTGGGTTCAAGTCTCGTGCAAACTCGTTCGCTTTTTGCAACTTTTTTGAAGTGAAAACTTCTTTAGCATCGTTGTGATTTGAAATTCTTTTCGAAGGTTTCACTTCTACCACGTTGGCACACACACATGTTTTTTTGTATCTTAGTATCTTTTATCTTATCGGCATTTAATAAAATAACATCCTGTACATAAAGAATGTGCTCATAACATCCTGTGGGTAAGTAAGAAGCCCACGATAAGTTAGTATGGAAAAAGATTCATTTAAAAAAAAAAACACACCTAGGTCCATACTAACAAGCAGCCGGTATCCACGATGAATTTCATCACGTAAAAAAACAAATAATTAAGGTGCATTGGGGTAATTGCGAAAATGGGTATATTCCGAAAATCCATAAAATCTAGTAACATAATGCGATATTTTCCTGTTTGCACGAGGATATATAGGACTGTCATGGCGATGCCAATCAAGATGGCGTCTAGACCAATGTTGCCAACAGGAAAATATCGCATTATGTTACTAGATTTCATGGATTTTCGGAATATACCCATTTTCGCAATTACCCCAATGCACCTTATTTTAGTTTTGGACCTAGGTGCGTATTTTTTTCTTATTAAACTATTTTTTCTCGACTGCGGGGAAGCAAAAAAGAGGGTGGGTATATTATTTTGACCGCTATGTATGTATGTTCATCTGTTCCCCCATTCATAACTCTAAAACTAGTTACTCATTACAATTTGACATAATATGACGCAACGATGTACGTGTCTCGATTGTCCACTGGTTATAGGCTATGTGACGTCATATTAAATTGCATATGGCGCTATTTCTTTCTTTCTTTTTTCATTCTTTCTCTCTTTTTTTCTAACTTAAATAATCGGTGAAGCTTGACTAAGCAAACATGCCACAAGCGATTTAGGATATAATAAAATCTATATGGACATTATTGTTTTGAGCGTTGCATGCTCAATAATAAGTCGATTCAATTTTTTTCAGTGACATTTTATTGAATAAAAGCGTTTTTCCTTTTTTACTTTTTCTTGAGCTAAGACGGTGTAATTTTGCACAAAGGGGATTATGAGACTGAAGTGTCTCAAAATGCCCTTTATTTTAAAATTTGGAAATCAAGGGGATTATGAGACAAAAAGTCTCATAACCCCTTTAAAGGAGACAGCTCAAAGGAGATTATGAGACTAACCCATTCCATAGTAACGTAGCCTCTACATCGCGTGTCAAACACTACGGCTTCTTCTCTTAGAGAATCTGTATGACGCATGGCGTTATTGATTCTGTGGACACCCTGTATATGTACAGTCAGCGTCAAATTTGTATTACACTAATAGTCATAATAGTATTTATTTGTACATTACACGTCATATGAGGTACAATTTGTTTATTAAAATTTACTCTTATCATACTTTTTACTTGACTTAGTCAGCTCCTTACGTATTGACGATGTCCTTCCTGTGGATATGGCTGACTAGGCTGAGAGGATGGTATAAATAAATAAATAAAATAACTAGTAGTTCGCCCCGAACTGAGATCTCGTGATGGTCGGAGGATAATAAAACCCAAACAATTTTTATTGACCAATGGTTGCAATAAACTTTGCAAATCGCATCGAAATCGCCGTCTAGCAAAGTACCAGTCTTACTTGAACTACAAAATCATTGAAACTCCAAGAAATGGTAGCTCACGTTATACTGGGTTAGCCAATTTTATATTTCTTACAACAACTCAAAAACTAATAGACCTAGAGTCAAAATAAAAACGGGTTTGGAATGTCTAAACAAAACCCTATCATATGACACCCCACTAGATATTATTGTACGACTTTTTTTATACTCCCTCTGGACCCTCATAACTTCACGACCCCTTGACCGATTTACTTTATTTAACAAACCAATAAAACTTAAGAGTACTATCCGTATACCTACCAAATTCTGTGAAGATCGGATAAGCGGTTCAAAAGATCTCGAAGAACAAACATACAAACATACAAAGCATTTTTGTCCAAGTTGTCACTAAGATCTCGTTCGCTTCGCTTACTCGATCAAATATTCTTGGACATTTCACACAACGCTCTCTAGTCCCAAACTAAGCAGAGCTTGTGCTATGGGAACTAGATTGCTGATATAATACTTATAATAATATTTTTTTAATAAATAAACAGTCATAAATATTTCACACGTCAAGTAAGTTTGTACTATGGGAACTAGATTGTTCCATAATAGAATACCTACATAAAAAAATATTGTTCAATTATATATATTTTTGTTGCTGCCTGTACTTTAGGTATCTATTAGGTTACCCTAGCTTGATGGAGGTAGACACCTGATATATTTAGACGCAAATCTCCATTATTAAACACAACATTGCCAGTATAGATCTAGGTAAGTAGGTAATAAGGAAGGTAAGGTACCAACCCAGGTATACCACAGACAAAATCCTACTAATATTATAAAAGCGAAAGTTTGTAAGTATGGATGGATGGATGTTTGTTACTCTTTCACGTAAAAACTACTGATCCGATTTGGATGAAACTTGGCATATATGTTGTCCGTGACCTGGATTAATACATAGTCTACTTTTTTATCCCGAAAAATCAACGGGATCCAACGTAACGCGAACGAAGGCGCGGGCGGACTGTCTGCTGTCACCAGCATACGATGAACCTCGTAGCAAATGACAGCTGTTGGTTTAGAGAGTTCAAGCTGTATCTAAGAATCCACGTCTTTGATTTTTATAAAAATAGCCTATGTTTCAATTAGGAAAAAGAGCTTCCGAGTGTTATAAGTTTCATTGAAATTGGTCCAGTAGTTATGGCGTGATACGTGAAGAAACAAACATACAAACTCGATTTTTGGAATCAGAATCGTTTATGTAGTAGATCTGCATATTTAGTTTTTTTGTATCTTTTATTTTAGATTTTGGATTTTTTACAGTTTTATAATAATTTTATTTTATTTTTATTTTAAGAATTTTAGGAAAACTAACAGCTAGGTATAAGACAGTAGGAAGACACACATAATAAAGTATTCTGAAGGCCAATTAAAAGTTTCCACAGATAAAGAATGTAGTATAGAATACCTACTTAGACCTACATAGTTACTACGAAACGGCACTACATTCATGCAAAAAAAAAACACAGGCCCATATACATAAAAATAAACTATTTTGGGCCTTAGGTATTTCATTCCTGTGATCATAGTAACGTCGTCGGCCCATTGGGTGGGAGGTCGTCCTTTGCTTCGTTTCTGGTACGTGGTTGCCATTTAGGCTACGTATAAATTCATAATAACGCTACAATAAGATCGTAATAAAAAATCGACCCAAATGAAAAATAAAATTCAAATCTCAATAAAAATCTCTAATTAATTTACTTATTGGCTAAAAAAAACAAATAAAAACATGTCGACGACGTGCTAAGGACCAATTACTGATAAAAAATAAAAATTTGAATACTAAACTACTCATTTTGATTAGTTGCACCTTATTTCTAAAGCAGGAAAGGTCAAAATAGTGATTTAGAAGAGAAGAAATGAAGCGGTTCTTTGGTACAAAAACACGCATGCAACAATTTCGCACAATTAAATTAAAAAATAAAAACTCTTTGCAGACAAACTTGTTTTAGACACTCGAGAAATAATATTAAAAATAAATCAAGGGAAATTGAGTCCTAACAACTCAGTAATAAGAATGATTAGACGACTGATGACGTTTATGCAATGTGATAATAATTGTGGTGAATTCGTTCAGAAAAGCGAAAGAAATTTGTCCACGGTGCGTTTTGTGTTCTTATTTTGAAATTTACTTTTTTAAATGTTACCAACTGCTAGCGCAAAAAGTGTCTGACATTGTTTCTGAACGAACGATCGAATTTGGCGCCAATTACTTTTTACATGTATAGAGTAATTTCAATTCAGAGATGCTCTACATAATGTACCTTATGCCAGAACTTTTTAAGTTAATAAATATGGACCAAATAATAAAATACAAAAAAGATTAGAAAACTATTTATTGCAATAATATAAATATAGGTAGGTACTAGACACCTACTAGTTATGCCCAAATAAGTCATAATAAGTAGGTAGGTATATTTTACTAATGTGCTTATAGCGCCGTTAAAATCTCAATAGGAGTAGATGCACTGAAACTGTAAAAAAATACTATTTAGGCTGGTATACCACTGAAAAACCATTAAATTATTAGGTACTAGATTCGGGTTTTTTTTTTTATTTTATTTTTTTTATTTGGGTAAACAAACAGTACCTCAATACATATAAATAAAGCGGTATCATAAACTAACTTATTAATTGTGGCACCAACACCGTTTACCACAGATTACTTAAATAGTAGTAGTTTTATTCATTTCATGAGTGGGTACATAGTAAGTACCTACCTACTTACAATTCCAAAATCTCAAGAATCTTATTTCTAAAAATGCTAGGACGCATTACTGCAATATCTATAGAATTGAAATTTGCGTTATAAGAGGTAACTAAACGGTACAAGGGAGATCGCTTACCAGCATTAGTGCGGCATCGAGCCGTCGCAAATAGTTGACAAGGATTACGGCAGTGCGTTCTAGTGGGAATTCTATAACATAATTTGCTAATAAGAGGAGTACAATCATATCTATTATGTTTGGTTTGGTTTGGACTAATAAGCATTATCTTATCTTATCTTACCTGTTAAAAATTATTTGATTCAGCGCGTTTTTTGCCGTCTAAAGCTTCTTGTTTTCGTATATCTGTGGCCACGTCGCTTGAGATTATGCTGGGCAGCGAAAGCTGTTCAGGGCTTGCGATATGGGGGCTGTCATACTCTAGGGACCTACATAATTAATAATTTGAATTAAATTCGTACCCTCTGTTACCACACTACTCTGTAAACCAGTGCTCTCACAAAAATGTCCGCCATCTTCGTTTAGAAAAGATCGTAATCAATGATAAATTATGAAAAAAATTCAATTGATTATTTAACATCACCGATATCAATCGTTTAAGTTTAATTGATTATTTAACCCGTAGATTGTATCAGTTATTTAATGCTCCACTTTTAGGTATTTTTGTAAGTTATTTTTTTGTGGAACTTTTTCGTGAAATGTCTGTGGAGATATTTTTCAAGGTGTTAATCTGTAAGATCTAGATTAAAGAAAGGAAAATACTTTATAAATAAACGTAATTGGAACGGAGATTTCTTAAATTGTTTTAAGCACGGTCTCTTAAAACTTAAGGGTGCTTGAGATAACATCAATCGCATAGATTTAACGGCTTATTTTTGAACGAGGAATTAGTTTTTCAATTTTGTAACACATAAGTACTGAAGTAAGTCTCTTCTTCTTTGTCGTATCACTCTTGGCAGAGTGGTCGTGGTCGTCATGGAGCAGTAACCCGTCTTACAATCTTCCGCCATTCTTCCCACAACGCTGCTCTTCTGGCACATTCGTTCAGAAGAACATCAATTGCAGCGTTGACTTGGTCACTACATCCACATGGCCGGTAACAAATTTTACACCGTCTGCGTTTGTCAAGCGATAAGTTTTGTATGAAAACCGGATAAGCGCCTCTTGCGGGAGATTTGGGAATTGTGCAATTCCCAACAAAATTTCTCGCTTTGCGAATGCGTTTGCGTGTGCTATACTCGAGTCGAATGTCAAAACAAATGCACAGACTCGGGCCTCTGGACGTAAATCGGCGCCGGTTGCTAAGCGGATCATCGCATGACGACTTTCTTGGGATAATAGTGCAGTGGTTTCCTCTTGCCTTCTGCACCAAGAATTTTAGATGTTATTTTGCAACCAGAGCCGCTGTAGCCTCATCCAGCTATAGTAGGTGCCAAATAACACCGCAATAAAAAAAAAGGTCTTTCACCCCCTTTTTTTTTCTTTTTATACTACTAAGTAGGCAAACAAGCGTACGGCCCGCCTGGTGGGAAGCGGTTACCGTAGCCTATGGACGTCTGCAACACCAGAGGTATCACATGCGCGTTGCCGACCCTTGAAGAATTTTAAAACACCCTTTTTGAACTTTCAAAACGATGTCGCAAAATTCAATTTATGAATGGCTAATTCTGTCGCTTTCCATACAAACCTGTCGCTGAGACGGTAATGGCTCGAATCTCGTAGTACTGTTTGTTTACCATTCAACCTCACATGCACGCGGTCTCAGGGAGCACCGCGTGCATGTGAGGTTGACATTTTTCTCCCCTTACTCCCCTTACACATAAGTACTAAAGTAAGTCCAATTTGTATAAACGGTATGAAAAAAACAATAAATTTTTTTATATTTATTACTTACCCACATTAAAAAAATCCTAAGAAAACGGTTCTTTTCTTTACGGTTTTTGACCTAATACGTTAGAACCTCATACTATTAACGGCATACTTAGCATGGCCAGACTATATAAAGGGTGAATTTTTGAGACGGGACTGTAAGGGCAGGTACCTTATTCGTTATAGTTACAGGAAAACGCTTTTAGGAGACTATCCATAAATTTTTAAGATACTCTGAACTGCATTTACAGATTTTGGAAAAAATGTAGTCAGCAAGAAAATGGTCATTTTACACAAAAACTTTTTTTGATGCCAATCGATCTTGTTTCTTATAAGGATCAAAAGTCTCTACAGGGGCATTATTCTGTATGACTTAGGAGATTCCTTGCCGTAACCGTATGACGTCACCGTAAGGAATGACATTTATGGCATAGGAAATACGGCATAGGCATAGGGCGATTTCACGCCGCTGTCTTGTCGTGCTGCGTAACGCGCTTGTATTGGTCATAGTAAATAAGGCCCCTGGACCGACTAAGGTTTGAGTACTAGAAATGTCGGAAATCGCGAAAAACTTTTCCCATACATTTCCCCCTCCAGCGGGCACCGCGAGATATTTGTCATGTCGTTCTGTCAAAATGCAAGCATTTTGTACCAGTTTAGAAACTATTGCATTATCTGTGGTAACGTTGTCGAGAAACCGCGCCTTTGAATTTTCAACTTTTGACATTTCTGCATGACTATTATCTCGTCCTCAGAGAGGTACGACGACTAACAAGTGTCAAAAGTGTACATTATGGCGCGTTTTGTCGACACCATTAGGTACCACAGATAATGCAATAGTTCCTAAACTGGTACAAAATGCTTACATTTTGACAGAACGACATGACAAATATCTCGCGGTGCGCGTCTTAGGCCCGCAGATCAATGAATTCGTAAAACTATAGCGTAAACAATTTTATGAAACTTGATAGAGTTTTAACGTAATCTAAACATTTTCTGTGTTATATCATTAACAATTAGCCTTTGAACATTCAGATTGAATGAATGTTACCATAGAGAAGTGAACAGTAGAGCTTCTTAGAGACATGTAAGTGTTGCATTTTTTTTTAATTCTCTTTTATTGCTTTTTTGTACTGTAGATAAAATATTTGGTGGTAAAAAGTGACTGTTATTTATTTATTTTTTATTTATTTAAAAGTTTCACACAAACAAGTAGGGCTAGGAGGACTTAATGCTAAGAGCATAGTCTACCAGCCTTCCTGGGCGTGCAAAAAGGTGGTGTGGCGTTTTTTATAGGTACCAAACAAGTTGTATTAAGAGAAAATTATATAACTAGGTACTAATATTATATAATATATATCTACCTACATACTGTTTTATAGTTTTATTACAGTGCAAAAATCCGTTTAAAAATTAAACAACAATAGGTACTCACAATAATTGACAGGCGTCATGGCTCAGTCGGTAGTAGCTCTGCCTTCCGTGCTGTGGGTCGTGGGTTCGATCCACACCGAGAACAAACATTTGTGTATGGCAAACATAGATGTTTGTTCTGTGTCTGGGTGTTTCTATGTATTATAAGTATGTATTTACAAAAAAAAAATGTATGCATGTATTCTATCAGCCAACTAGTTTCCATCGTACAAGCTTTGCTTAGTTTGTGACTAGAAGGCGTTATATTAAGTGTCCGTGAATATTTATTATTTATTTAATAACACAAAATTTTTTCACAAAATGATAAAACTCGATTCTAAACATTTTCTATTCTCTAGCAATTAAAAATGTCAACTTGACTATGACTGAGGCCAAAAAAAAAACTTGGTTAAGGAAACAGGGCAGTCTCTTTATGTGTACCTCTCTTTACTCTATGGTTTAATGTCGATTCCCTGAATCGAGTTGGGAACGCAAATAGAGCGCCGTGCTGTCTGTCTGTACATCCGGCGTTATTTGTGTTAGTATTCAAGCGAATTTGTTATAAATAGTGAAGGTATGAATCGAGTATGAATGAGAATATGAAAATCAAAGATTATTTATTTCTCAAAAATTTAAGTAAATTACATACTGAGAAACATGGTTTTTCTTATGTAGGTAAATTTGCATTTACTTACATTTGTTTAAATTTGCAATAAAATTGATGTATTAGATGTTAAAATTTTAAAAAAAATTCAGCATTCGTAACCAATAAGTAGCTATAAAGGTAGTTGGAAAAATAAAATGGAAAATTTCTATTTTTTAGTTAAAAAACATTTTTGAAACTCTGTCTTACAGTACTGCAGTATGAGCCCACTCATTTGCATAGTGGGCTCGTTGGGATTTTTTTCCCCATCGGCCCCACCAGTGGGCCAGCTGGTGGGCTCGATGGGAATAACCCTACGTACGTACCTAATCACTATCACTACATAGTATAAAACAAAGTCGCTTCCCGCTGTCTGTCTCTCCCTATGTATGCTTAGATCTTTAAAACTTTTTTAATAGATAGAGTGATTCAAGAGGAAGGTTTATATTACATGCATAATATTGAAGAAAAACACTGATAATTTTAGTGGTTTCTAATGTGATGTCGTAAATAAACACATTTTTTGCGCTTTCATTGCAAACGGCTTAATATTCCCATCGAGCCCACCGGCGGCCGGCCCACTGGTACAATAGAGAGTTTCATAGAGATTAACGCTGGCTAAACGTATTAGCATTGTACCCGTGCGAAGCCGGGGCGGGTCGCTAGCTATTTAATAATATTATTATTTAACAGTTATGTAGTCAGTAGGTATTATTTAACTTCTAAAAACAGTTTTAATAAACTCTAAAGTTTTACCCAATTCTTTGGCATGTTTTAGCAAAAAAAAAAAAAATGTCCTTGAATGGTAGACGCGCGAAGTTATGCTTGACCCTGGCTGGCAAGTTTTCTTTTTCTTTTTTAAATGGCCAAAAGGACTTGAATGCAAGCTGTTTAAAAATAAAATAAAGTTCTTAGAGTAAAAATACTCATGTAGGAATACCCATTGAAGTTGTATTTGGTAAGAAATAATAGTAATTATATCATAGAAAAACTACATTTAACTTTAAAAAAATGAAAGCCTTGTAAATGAATAGAGAAATGGAATAATATGGGGAAAATAATTTAGTGGGGAGTTCTGAAAAAAGCTGAATTGCCCAGTATTATATTACCCTATTATATACAACCTAACTTATCAACTAAATACACTTATATACACACTTACTTCTGCTGACTTCTATACCATAGAGGTTAGCAGAAGTAAGCAAAGATGCTATAGAGTCTATAGCATCTTAGCTTCGTTCGAAAACAGACTAGCCAAGATTATTTCTATAGTTATATTATATTACTCTCAGAATTTACTATTTTTCCGTGTCAACATAACAATGGTTTGATTTTCAAATCTTTTGTTTCAAAAGTAGAATGTCTTTAAATTTCGAACGCATTTTATTTTTTTTGTTGTGAACGCATTCTTTTTGCTTGTTCCCATGTTTGACACGCCGTAAAATGCTGCTTTGAAACTAAAACCGGTTAAGAAATTTTTAGTAATTCGGACTATTTCGGGACTTTTATATATGCGGTCTGATAGTTAATAAAAATTTGACATTTTAGTTCCAGATTTTACAAAATGAGTGAAATTTATAATGATCTTAAACTTATAAATTCAAACCAGCCGCCTAGAACTGTTAGTAATGGCTGCGGTAATGCTAAGGGCGGTAATGCTAATGCTGTAATACTTGGTGGTCAGACCGAGGTTTAGGTTTAAGATTATTTATTTTTCATAAAATTTTAATAAATCAAAAAACTAAAAAACATTTTTTTTTCTTATTTAGGTACACACGAGTATAATCTTAGCCCTTGTAACATTGCTGAAAAAAAATTTTTTACTTTCCGTAAATATTATATAACTAATTAATAAGAAAACAACTAGGTACTCTACTAGAAGACAGAAAAGAATATACGTAGTGTGTATTAATTATGGATTATTCCCATCGAGACCACCGGCCCAGTGGTAGGCCAGATGGGAATAAATGGGCTTGTTGGGATTTTTTTTTTCTATTTGGCCCACCAGTGGGCCCGTACAATTATTATAGGTCAGCTAATATTCCAGTAAATTTTGAGTAAATACTAATAATTATAAGGTAATATAGTAGGAATAAAAATATACATTGATACGTACCCACTTGATTCATTTGACACATTTTGGCAGCTCAATAAAAATTATTTACCATATCCTTAGTGGCAATGACCACACACTCACAATGTATATTTTTATTACACGTTCACAATCAAATCAACTAAAATACCTTAGATATTATATCGTGATAACAATCTTTGTCAATATCTTTTGAATTATTATTAATATTTTTCGCAAATATTGCAAGACTTGGTAAATATCAAATGACGAGCGAGTTATTTCAAGAATTTTATTGATTTTCATTACTTTTGACTAGAAGCTCTCGAGTTTCATTTTAGGTATTTTCTTCATTTCTGCATCTTCATGATAAGTTGGCTGGAACTTAGATAGAATGCAATATTATCTACTTAATTATATTAATAGTGAGCAAAAAGCTCGGTGTGCTCAATAGAGCGAAGTTGTACTTCAGTGCGGGGCGAAGACTGCTTCTTTACAAGGCGTAAGTTCGACCCCACATGGAGTACTGCTGTCACCTTTGGGCGGGAGGACCTGGATACCAGCTAGGACCCCTTGATTCGGTTCAAAGGCGCGCTGTAGGAATTGTTGACGATCCCAAGCTTACAAACGGTATTGAACCCTTAAGTCTGAGAAGAGACTTCTCATCTCTCTGTGTGTTCTAACGCTTGTATAACGGGCTATGTTCTGAAGAATTATTCAATATTATAAGCCAGTTTCTATCATCGCACTGCGCGCTAACGACACGGAATTCATCCACACATCCTAGAGCCAGCGTGGTCGCGCACCGTCCGGTTTCAGAGGAATTTCCTCCCGCGAACACTCAGGTTGTGGAACGATCTCCCTCTCGAGGCTTTTCCTAGTGACTACAATATGGGGCACTTCAAAAAGGGTGTTTTAAAATTCTTCAAGGGTCGGCAACGCGCATGTGATGCCTCTGGTGTTGCAGGCGTCCATAGGCTACGGTAACCGCTTCCCATCAGGCGGGCCGTACGCTTGTTTGCCTACGTAGTAGTATTAAAAAAAAATACACTTGTAAGCTAATCTATTTATTGTACAGTATTGAGATCAACAAAAAAAACCAAAACTTTTCAATGGCTAACTCAAATAGTTTTTATTGTTTTTACTTGTAACAATGTATAAGTTCTTTTTTTCCAGTAAATAAAATATTTACATTTCAATAACAACCCTGTGATAAACAAACAGACAGAAGGATGTGTTGCCCGTCACCAAAACCCTCATTGATCCATCTTATCGCCTAGACCCACGTCACCCAAAACATGCCTCCGGTCTTATGCACGTTCATACTACGACTTATTTGAATCGTGTCATTCTCCTAAAACATGACATTGTCATGTTCTCTGATGTCATGTAATCTGATTTGTCATGTTTCTCTTTATTTCGTGGCTAACACTCTGTAGCATTTTTCTTAACTAACGCACCCCTGAGTTCATAAACAAAGTTTGAACACTCGTTCAAACAATCCGTCAAACCGTTTCATACAATGTTTGTTCAGAAAAATTAGAGTTATCTTATGCGAGCGTATTTTATGTACCCTGTTCTCTCTATTCTCTTTTACTCCTCCCGGTCTCTAGCTTTGTTCATACGAGCGAGCATCAATTTGGGCTTCATTCTTTCTACGCTGACATAGTCTGCCACTATTAAGACGGAGCCCTGGTAGTGATGAATAAAACGAGACAAAACATTTAAAATACGCAGCCAAATGAATATTATAACAATAAAAGATACAAAAGCATTGCACTGTGATACTGAAGTCAGTGACAGATATACAGTGTCTTATAGAACATAGTGTTCATTTGTACACCCGACCGACGACGCCAGCGACTAACGTCAGCCTTAGATGCTTTCCTCCTCTTCCATTATCAGTGCCTCATTGATGATCGTGACTCCCGTCCAAGGTCCTGTGGATAGCAGCGGGCCTAGCATGCGCGCGCGAGATATTTGTCATGTCGTTCTGTCAAAATGTAAGCATTTTGTACCAGTTTAGGAACTATTGCATTATCTGTGGTAATGTTATCGACAAAACGCGCTTTTGAATCTTCAATTTTTGACATTTCTGCATGACTATTATCTCGTCCTCAGAGAGGTACCACGAGTAAGAAATCTCGCGCCCACATGCTAGGCCTGCAGTGCTGCTCTCCATTGGATCGGTGGCTTGAAGTGCCTGGTGCACCGTCATTTCCCAGTTGCTCCGACACTTGGTCCGTCCAACGCTTAAAGACTGCGCCCTCATTGGACTCACTGGACTGTTTTAGGTGCTTTATCAAAAAAAAAACAAAGCCACGAAAGAGGTCCTTATTTTAGTCAGACATTAGTTGTAAATTCTTCTGCCAGTGACTAACTCTATCATAATTCGAATAAATAAAATAAATATTCACGTACATTTAACACAACGCCTTCTAGTCCCAAACTAAGCAAAGCTTGTACTATGGGAACTAGATGACTGATAGAATACATACATACATTTTTTTTTGTAAATACATACTTATAATACATCAATCAGATGTATCATTGCTACTGCTAGGCGGAGCTCTGGTAGCTTTAGTGATATGTTAACCAAGACAAAAAACTAATATACGCATATACGCAGCTGAAACACCCAGACACAGAACAAACATCTATATGTGTGCCACACACAAATGTTTGTTCTCGGTGGGAATCGAACCCACGACCCACAGCACGGAAGGCAGAGCTACTACCAACTGAGCCATGACGCCTGACGAATGATAAACTTATCTTACTCTGAACGAGTACTTTACCTTTTGTTGTCAAAAAGAAAACATGACATGTTATATATGAAACGTCAACTGTCAAAACATAGTTTGGTGCTTACGGAAACAGTGATTTAGGTACCTACTTAGATCTTATTTAAAAATAACATGACATAGTCAAAAATATTCATACACTTTTAGTAATAGTTATATGATTGGATTTTTGGAACGAAGTTCCTTATTGCGCGTTGCGAAAGGGGGCTAGACGGAAAAAATTAAGACCAAAAGTTTGTCGCGACACTTTTTGCAAACTTTGACAACGTCATTCGAATAAATTGGTGCAGGAAGTTTTTTTTTTTAATATCATGTGCATGTGCGTGCACGGAAAAAAAAAATTGTGTAGAATCAAGAATATATCTATTGGTCAAGACATTCCGTGTTTCATATATGGGGAAAACAATATATTCTTGTCATTAGTAAATATTTGTCTTGCTAGACATATTTCGTCCAAGTATATATTTACTATAACCAATATATCATTTATTATTAAAATAAGAAAATAATGTAGTCTCTACTTAAGTAAATCATTTATTCTTAAAATAAGAAAATAATGTATTCTCTACCTAAGTAAATCATTGTTTTTAAGTCAAGGATCTTGAATTTTTGAATCAAATCGAATTCGGTCTTAAATCTAGTAGTCCGTCATACTAAATTACTCTTGGCCAAATCAGCACAGGTTTTTGTTCAAGAATATCTTTATTGGTCAAGACATTCCGTGTTTCATATATGGGGAAAACAATATATGCTTCTACCAATATAATATATTCTTACTGTAAGTAAATATGTAGTTAAGTGAAGATATTATTCTTACATCTAGTAAATATATACTTAAGATTAAACATTATTGTACGAATAATATTATTCTTGGGTAAACAATTTGTCAGATTAGGCAGTATTGTCTTTCTCCAAGAATAATAGTTTCCGGTAGAGAATGAAGAAGGATTTAGAACAAAAATTATAATTATTTGATTGAAACATATTACTTTAGTTTCAAGTACCGGTTACTCATTGGAAAATTTAATTCTTTTATTTTGAAGACATTCTTTACTTTATTTTGTATCAATATTTTTCAATGAAAACATACGGAATTCTTCGTTCAATAAAACTAAATTTGGTCCAAGATTTGTCTCAGTTAAACCAAGTTTTAACAATCTTGTTTTAAGAAACGCAACTATTGAACGAAAAATGAACTGCTTTAACTGAACTATAATTAGTTATTCAAGGAAAACAAATCTTCTCATCTAAATACTATGAAGTGTTAATTTGAAGCAGCGCCAGTTCTTGCTTCAAACAATTCTAGTTTTCATACGGAGATCTGTTTATCTTTGATGAAGAATCTCAATAATCTTAATTTAATCATCGATGTTCTTTAGTGAAATATCTTAAGCTCTTTGTTCAGTAAATGTGTGCTTCAGTGAAGAAGTTTCAGTTCTTAGCTCAATTTATTACACGTTTCGTACGAAGATTAGATTGTTTATTTTATAGAATATGAATTGTCTTGGTTCAATAAAAATATATTTTACTGTAAAAAGTATCAGTTCTTGGTTCAATTCTTTAAGTGTTTCATACGGAGATCAGTTTGTCTCATTTGAAAAACCCTATTCTCTTGGTTCAAAGATAGTACATATATTTACTGGAAGAAGTCTTAGTTCTTGGTTCAATTCACTACATGTTTTAAACGGAGATCAGATTGTCTCATTTAAAGAAAACCTATTCTCTTGGTTCAAAGATAGTATATTCACTGGAAGAAGTCTTGGTTCTTGGTTCAATTCACTACATGTTTCAAACGAAGACCAGTTTGACTCATTTGAAGAAAACCTATTCTCTTGGTTCAAAGATATTCACTGGAAGAAGTCTCAGTTCTTGGCTCTAGTCGGCCCGGCATTGCAGTGCCGCCGGGATCCGGCGGCACTGCAATGCCCGAGACGGGAGTGGAGCGAGCTCCGAACATCCCGGCGCTTCACAAAAATCAGTTTAATATCAGTTCCCTCAGTGAGGGAACTTTCAGATACTAAGCTGAGAAGAACAGAACAGATACTACTTGATCTTAGCCAAGAGGCCGAGAAGCGAAAGCAGGTCATTCAAAGCCGTGTGTTTTCGTCAGCGCGATGCAGGATTTGGTCAAATTGAACAGCGACATCTAGTTGTGAAATTGGAACTAAGCGCGCCGCTTACACAAAGCCACAAAACATAACTAGAGTCTGCGCCACCACTGAAGTCCGATAGACGCGGCGATGCTTTCGCAGAAAATGTTGAGTGGGTAACACCGTTCCGCGGCGCTTTTTAGCTCAAGTGCTATTCAAGAAAACGATTATTTGGATAAAGAACCGGTTCTCTATCCAAGATAATGGTTTTTTAGATCCAAGATATGGTTTTATAAATCCAAGAATCATGTTATTGAATTTTCTTGGCAAATATAATTACGGACGAGAACTTATGTCATGTCATGTTTCGACTTGATAAAATTAGTAATGTCGTAAGCTTCATGAATTATGAAATTTTTAAATAAATAAATGTAGTCTTTTTTGTCATTTCGTTTTGTTGAGTTTTGCGAGTTTGATGTTATAGTCCGGTCAATATAGACACTTCAAATAACAAAAATTTAATAATATAATAAATTTAATTTAAATAACAAAATTTGAGTCAAATTTTGACCTTTGACCCCTAATAACTTTTGTAGCACACATAGGATCGATGGGGACTTTTGAAACTTTATTTGTAATGGTAAACCTCAGCTCTCCGCCAATATTTGGCTCTCCGGGAATTTTGTTATTTGACGACTATTTTTATTTCTAAATTGACCGGACTATTAGTTTTAATGTCTAATTTTCAAGTTGCTTGATTTTTCCTGCGCTCGCTAGAATCAGTAACGTTTCGTTACACGCATACGCAAAAAATTGAACGTTTTTTATTTGGCCAACATTATACCTAATATGAACTTACTAAATGACGGACTTACTAACTTCCTAAATGGCGTTATTGCCTACCTACTACTTACCTACAGCACAGATCATATAATACTATCCTACAGGTAGGTAGGATGTATTTACCTACCTACCTGTTCAATTCCGAGCACGATGAAATAACTAGGTAGATTAGGTAGGCACTACCTACCTAGGTGACAGTGGTGTGATTTGCTGATGGAGTCAGAAGCTATTTAACAGAACTCCTCATTGAATGCTGGTGGTGTGCAGTGCATACCTACTTAGGTAGGTAGGTACATGTAGAGAATTTTTGATACGTAACTATATTACCTACTGAAACAGAATAACTCCAGGAAAACTGTTACACATTGTTTATTTTCATCAATGGTATATAAAACAAGGGTCAGGCATTATCTTTTTACAATCCAAACTCAATAAACTCAAATCCAAAACATTTCTTTAACGTCCCTTCTTTATTTCAATTGTCTACTTCATCTTCTTTTTTTTATAAATCCACCAAATCGATTACAAAGTTTTATGGGTTGAAAGAAATATAAAATTAATTGAGAATAGAAACTACCGATATAATGTCAGTCATTCTTTTTGGTGGATTTATAAAAAAAAGAAGATGCAGTAGACAATTAAAATGAAGTAGCAGAAGTAGTAACGTTGGAAAAAATTTGGATATAATTTGAGTTTATTGGGTTTGGATTGTAAAATGATGATGCCTGACCCTTGTTTTATATACCATTGATGAAAATAAACAATGTACAACAGTTTTCCTGGAGTTATTCTGTTTCAGTAGGTAACTACCTAGGTATATAGTTACGTATCAAAAATCCTCTACATGTACCTACCTACTTAGGGTTGGTATTATAATTTGCAGTGCATACCTACTTAGGTATGCACTGCAAATTATAATACCAACCCAAATATTGACACAAACAGTTACAGATAAGAATTGAATATTGATAAGAAAGCTGCATTATTTTTAAGTTAAAATGAAGAGTGTTTACAAAGCGAAATATATTTTTTTAGTTGGATAAAAACTTTGTTTTGCTATTAGTTTAATATATCTTATTCAAAGAATTCCAATGCAATAATTGGTCAAGAATGAACGCTTTCAGTTAAGAATTGTATTCTTTGTTGAATAGTAATATACTTTTCAATTGAGAATATAATATGTATTAATTGACTTGAATACTTTATAGGCTTCAATTAAAAACTACCAGTGTCTTAAATTAAGTTATTTTTTATTGGTTGAATTACAGTTTATTTTAGTCAAAGAATATCAACCAATAAAAAACATTTTCAGGTAAGACATGTTTTCACTTCGTTGAATATTGATAAGCATTTCAATTGAGAATAATGTTTATTGACTTGAAAGCTGCATTATTTTTAAGTTAAAACGAAGAGTGTTTACAGTTGAGATTTTTTTTTTTTGGTCGGACTAAAACTTTGTTTTGGTTTAAGGTTAATGTATCTTATTCAAAGAATACCAATGCAATAGTTGGTCAAGAACGAACACTTTCAGGTTAAGAAATGTATTCTTTGTTGAAGAATATTATGCTTTTCAATTGAAAATATGTATTATTTGACTTTAATACTTTATAGGCTTTAATTCAAAACTACCAGTGTCTTCAATTAAGTTATTTTTTATTGTTTGAATACAAACATTATTTTGGTGTAATTACAATTTATTTTAGTCAAAGAATATTAACCAATAAAAAACATTTTCAGGTAAGACATGTTTTCACTTCCTTGAACATTGATAAAAATTTCAATTGAGAATAATATTTATTGACTTGAAAGCTGCATTATTTTTAAGTTAAAATGAAGAGTGTTTACAGTTGAGATATTTTTTTTTTGATCGGATACAAACTTTGTTTTGCTATTAGTTTAATATATCTTATTCAAAGAATTCCAATGCAATAATTGGTCAAGAATGAACGCTTTCAGTTAAGAAATGTATTCTTTGTTGAAGAGTAATATGCTTTTCAATTGAGAATATGTATTAATTGACTTGAATACTTTATAGGTTTCATTTCAAAATTACCAGTGTCTTCAATAAAGTTATTTTTTATTGGTTGAATACAAACATTATTTTGGTGTAATTACAATTTATTTTGGTCAAAGAATATCAACCAATAAAAAACATTTTCAGGTAAGACATGTTTTCACTTCGTTGAATATTGATAAGCATTTCAATTGAGTATAATATTTATTGACTTGAAAGCTGCATTATTTTTAAGTTAAAACGAAGAGTGTTTACAGTTGAGATATTTTTTTTTTGGTCGGACAAAAACTTTGTTTTGGTTTAAGCATAATGTATCTTATTCAAAGAATACCAATGCAATAATTGGTCAAGAACGAACACTTTCAGTTAAGAAATGTATTTTTTGCTGAAGAGTAATATGCTTTTGAATTGAGAATATGTATAATTGACTTGAATACTTTATAGGCTTCAATTCAAAATTACCAGTGTCTACAATTGAGATATTGCTTCTTGGTTGGATAAAAATATTGCTTTGGTGTAAGTCTAATGTCTCTTATATAAAGAATAAGAATATAAACAATTAGTCAAGAACTCATTATATTGGATAGAGAATAAAGAAATTCTTTATAAAGATACATTATTTGTTTGTTGAATATAATAAGCAGTTTTAGTTTATGACTTATTTTATCTCTCTATTCTTATTAATGAAGAGTATTAAAGTCTTGTTTCAAGAATATTGTTTTTTTAATCAATTTCAATATTTTCTTATTCTAATAAAATTTTATTTGCATTGTCTTAAATATTTAATTTTCTTGAGTTGAGTTATTACATATTCGTGCTGAGAATAACGAAATTACTTCATTTAAAATAAAGGTATTTTCAACAGTCAAGAACAAAACGACTTGGCATGAAAAAAATATTCTTGGCATAAAGAAATAAATTAAGAATATAATTATATATCAAGAAGAAATCCCTGTTACTTCAATTAAGATATTTTTCTTACTTTTAGTAAATATATACTTGAAATTAAACAAAACACTCAAGAATAATTTTATTCTTGATTGAACACATTTTCAGAGCCCATTTTTTTCCGTGTGTACGTTCTCAACCGAAACAAATGAATGTAGGTATTGTTGGAAGTTTTTGTTTTTAGGGTTCGTTACATAGAAAATATTATAAGAAAACAACACCTCAAGGGACTTCGTTCCATCCGGGTGTCCCTTGACACCTCTCAAGTTTTTTTTTCTAAGCGTGGAAATCACATTTTTTAGACAAAAAAAAACAATTATGTGTTAGGAGCTTAATGCAACAAAGTAATCTTATCCAACCAACCTTTATAGTTTACATCACACACATTTTATGACAGGCAGAAGCTATTAAATAAAAGAAGAAGGAATTCCGACACAAAAATATCATTCGGGTTTCATCTCCCGCCATTGTGTCAGAAAACTATGCTCGTAATGTTGTAGCGTCAGACAAAAAGATATGACGAGACCACAGATTAAATTGTACTTACTGCTAATGTCACTTTTAGGACTCAAAACTCTTTGACCAAGTCACATCCATAGAATAAGTAGTAGTTACTATCAGATATCTTTAGAACTGAACTTGATTAACACGTGTTTTTCAAAACTAACCAAGATAATAAATTTATTCACAAAGAAAATTACAACTAATACAGTATTTACAATATTCACAACATTTACAAAATACACATGAAACAGTTGAGCTATCCACAAACCGTTGCAAACGATTTATATATAGCTCAACTGGTTCAAATCAGTAGCAATCGGAAGCGTGCCCAAGACACTGGCTGCATTGCCGCGCTGAATAGCAATGCTGATACGCTGGCCTAGATAATCACCAGCCCTAAACTAACCTAAAACTACTATCTACTACCAAAAAAGATCTAGTACCAACCGACCAACCAATATGTCCACCTAGTTGGACAGTTGGTAATAGAAGTTTATCAACCAACAAATTAATTCATCCTTAGATAGTTTGTCGATTAGAATTAAAAATGTAGATTACTAACGAACAAACTAGATAGTTTGTGGGTTAAGAAAAAATATACTAACCGTCCAACTATGTGGACAGCGTAGTTGGTCGGTTGGTAAAAGATGGCAAAAAATGCTCATTGATTTTGTAACATGACAAAAGTAAATAAACTAAAATCCGACTGCATAAAACTCATATTTAAATATGCCTTTATTTACGTTATAGTAAATAATGACGTCACATATTACGACGCAACATTTGACTCCTAATTTGACAAAAACAGTGGTCTATAGTAGGTGCCAAATAACACCGCAATACAGGTCATTCACCCACCTTCACTTCGATGTCGCAAAATTCAATTTATGTATGGTAAACACACAGTACTACGAGATTCGAGCGATTACCGTCTTAGCGACAGGTTTGTATGGAAAGCGACAGAATTAGCCATTCATAAATTGAATTTTGTGACATCGTGGTGAAGGTGGGTGAATGACCTATATTGCGGTGTTATTTGGCACCTACTATAGTAGAGTTATTCGTCAACTCGCGAGCGTCAAACTTGCGAGTGCGCGCGAGTTGGCACCTTCCGATTTTACCTTAAGGCTGAATATAGACTGAATTATAACCAATTAGGCCTAAAAAATTAGAAAAAAAACTCGTAAGTGTATAGAGATAATATTTTTTTTGTAATAATTTAAGTACCTACATAGATAATAAGATTCATACCTACTGTAAAAAAGGAAATAAAAAAGCTGTACCTATTATTATAAAATTTTTGACATTATTTAATTGATACATCAACAAAGAATTCTAGTTTCTAAAATGATGCATCCTAAAGTGATACAAGCTGGTACAGTCAGCAAAAAGACAAAACAAGACGGGGCAATGTCAAACGTAATGAGTCGAAAGTATTCTCTGATGCTATCTGTACCAGGAGAGTTGGGGCTGGGGACATACGGGACGTTAATATTATGTATTAGGCCGAAAATGAAGTTATATGTGATCAACAAAGATGTCCTACAATAAATCACAAAACGAAACGTCAGCGAAGTGACTTTGTCCTTATTTTTCGTTATCGCTGTTTTTGACTATGTTAAACTAGTAGTTCTTCCCGAACTGAGATCTCGTGATGGTCGGAGGTAAATAAAAACCAAAAAAAATTTATTGACCAATGGTTGCAATCAAAAGAGAGGCCTATATCCAGCAGTGGGTGAAGTCCGGCTGTGGATGATGATGATGATGAATTGTTGCAATAAACTTTGCAAATCGCATCAAAATCGCCGTCTAGCTAAGTACCAGTCTTACTTGAACTACAAAATCATTTAAACTCCAAGAAATGGTAGCTCACGTTATACTGGGTTTGCCAATTTTATAATTTTTACAACAACTCAAAAACCTTACCAACAAAACCCTATCATATGACACCCCACTTGATATTTTTGTACGACTTTTTTTTAATACTCCATTTGGACCCTCATAACTTCACGACCCCTTGACCGATTTACTTCATTTAACAAACCAGTAAAACTTAAGAGTACTATCCCTAACAAATTCTGTGAAGATCGGATAAGCGGTTCAAAAGATCTCGACGAACAAACATACAAAGCATTTTTGTCCAAGTTGCCACTAAGATCTCGTTCGCTTCGCTCACTCGATCAATTACTTTTTGAATATGTATAAGTCTATATAAGTCTCGTTCCTTATTTTTCGTTACAGCAATGAAAAAATTGCCTTTTTGACGATTTGCCAACACAGACCACCAATTATGACGAAACGTTCCGAATTTCTATCCGTATGTCCACACAAATTCTTGAGTTTGTCATTTTCACCACCACAAGAACACCATCAAAATTGTTACCATCAATTAGAACTCTTCAACATTCTGTTGGCAGCTATCAATACTGGGTTTTTTTGGGCACCGTTTACTTGCCTCAAATGCCTTTATCAGATCAACATGTGCACCTTATTTACCAACTTCAAAAAAGGGGAGGATCTTAATTTAGTTGTATTTTTTTTTATTTTGGCGTACGACATATATTTGATTTTTTACTTCGTTTGTGTCCTGTTGGATCTCGTTTGAATTTCCGGGATAAAAAGTAGCCTATGTGTTAATCCAGGTCACGGACAATATATATTCCAAGTTTCATTCAAATTGGATCAGTAGTTTTTGCTTGAAAGAGTAACAAACATATATCCCTACAATCTTTCGCGTTTATAATATTAGTAGGATTAGTATATTTTTCACACTAAAATGTTTTACTCGTTGAAGCTAATTATACTAAGAACAGGACATTTGCAAGTATACGTAATAAGTAACACTATGCCCTGCAATATAAAGTACCTATGACGTCACATTTGAAATTAGAACTATATTTTCTGCCAGTCCAAAACTATTATTGATCGAGTGAGCGATAGATCTTAGTGACCACTTGGACAAAAATGCTTTGTATGTTTGCATGTTTGTTCTTCGAGATCTTTAAAACCGCTCATCCGATCTTCATAGAATTTGGTAGGTATACGGATAGTAAGTACTCTTAAATTTTACTGGTTTGGTAAATGAAGTAAATCGGTCAAGGGGTCGTGAAGTTATGAGGGTCCAAAGAGAGTAAAAAAAAAATCGTACAATAATATCAAATGGGGAATCATATGATAGAGTTTTTTTAGACATTTCAAAACCGTTTTTATTATGATTCTAGGTCTAATAGTTGTAGAGTTGTTGTAAAAACTATATAAAATTGGCAAACCCAGTATAATGTGAGTTACCATTTCTTGGAGTTTCAATGATTTTGTAGTCCAAGTAAGACTGGTACTAAGCTAGACAATGACTAAAAATGGTTTGGGTTTTATTAACCTCCGACCATCACGAGATCTCAGTTCGGGGCGAACTACTAGTTATTCTTACGAAATTTTAGAAAATAAAATTTATTTATTACATGCCTATCATTATTATGTCCCAAACCGTTTTTGAAATTAGAATTTAAGCAACGCATTCAAAAACTCAGTAATTACTTAACCCTAAGTGGCGCTGGCTAACGAAGGATATCGTGGGAATTATGTGTCACTATAAATGTGGAGTTGAATTGGGAAGTTTACTTGACTTATTTTTTTTTTTATATTGGGCAATTTTGCACAACGCTATGTAAAATTCTTCCTACATACAATTTACAAAGAATGAAATTTTTATTTTCATTTATCTTTGTGATTTGATATCGTGGGAATTATGTGTCACTATAAAATGTGGAGTTGAATTGGGAAGTTTAGTTGACTTATTTTGTTTTTTTTTTAATATTGGTAAATTTTGCACAACGCTATCTAAAATTCTTCCTACATACAATTTACAAAGAATAAAACTTTTATTTTTATTTATTTTTTGTACTAAATACATGATATTATTTATTTGAAATTGTAATTAGGTTGGTACTACAGTACTACCATGAACTACCATGACTACCTACAATCGTGATAACCACTGACTATTAACGCACCTGGGGCATTATTCTGTATGACTTAGGAGATTCCTTGCCGTAACCGTATGACGTCACCGTAAGGAATGACATTTATGGCATAGGAAATACGGCATAGGCATAGGGCGATTTCACGCCGCTGTCTTGTCGTGCTGCGTAACGCGCTTGTATTGGTCATAGTGAATAAGGCACCTGTTATCTCACAGAGCTCGTTCATTTTATCTTCTGTGTGCGGCATTGCACTGCGTCCATAAAGAATAGAATAGAATAATTTTTATTTACGACGCTGTGTATAAATTCCAAACCAAGGTAGGTATGTAATGAACAAGCAAATTCTATTATCACATACGGATAGACCCCCACAAAACTCAAAACGCATCGATAGCGCGTTCTAGGATCCGAACAAATTTAGCAGCGCCATCTAGTTCTGATTTTAGGTAAACTTAAACATTGAACCTTTTCTAACTAAATAAGTACTGCGTATTGGCCATGTACATGAAAATAAACACTAAATTAATTTCACATTAAACAAAATCTAATTATAATTAACTAAACTAGATAATAGTATCTAGTTTAGTTAATTACATTTAGGTTTTAATGTACAATATAAAATTACTGCTTGGCGGCAGAAATATCAATAATAATAAAAAAAATGAATTAAAAATAAAAAAAATAACCTTAGCGTACTCCAATAATAATATAAATGGCGCGTACTCTATACTTTTCTTGTCCACAAAGATGCACCAAATATTCCCTGGGCGTGCAGTAGGCGTCACAATTAAATATATTACGGGTTCGCCGCCCACGGAACAATGTGTGAGTGACGGGACGAAAAGACCCGCTGCGGCCATGAAGGGGTTAAGCTGGTTTGACTGACCGGTATTTTTTTTTATATAATACTAGCTTCCGCTTGCGACTTCGTTTGCGTCCCATTAGATCCCGTTGATTTTCCGGGATAAAAAGTAGTCTATGTGTTAATCCAGGTCACGGACAATATATATTCCAAGTTTCATCCAAATCGGATCAGTACTTTTTGAGCCAATTCGTTACAAACATACATACATACAAATCTTTCCTCTTTATAATACTTATTAGTAATAGAAGTATAGAAAAAAGCTATCATTCACTAGTTTTTTAGGTAATAAATTATTTGCTTTAAAATCTTCGTAAGTCATTTTTCACAGCAGAGGCCCAGGTCATTCACCCACCTTCACCTCGATGTCGCAAAATTACATTTATGTATGGTAAACAAACAATACTACGAGATTCGAGCGATTACCGTCTTAGCGACAGGTTTGTATGGAAAGCGACATAATTAACCATTCATAAATTGAATTTTGCGACATCGTGGTGAAGGTGGGTAAATAAATAAATATTTACCGACATTTAACACAACGCCTTCTAGTCCCAAACTAAGCAAAGCTTGTACGATGGAAACTAGATGGCTGATATACATACATACATTTTTTTTTTGTAAATACATACTTATAATACATAGTAACACCCAGACACAGAACAAACATCTATGTTTGCCACACACAAATGTTTGTTCTCGGTAGGGATCGAACCCACAACCCACAGCACGGAAGGCAGAGCTACTACCGACTGAGCCATGACGCCTGTCTTGTATTGCGGTGTTATTTGGCACCTACTAAAGTTACTTACGCATACGTCGCTTGACATTATGCTGGGCAGCGAAAGCAGTTCAGAGCTTACGATATGGGGGCAAAGCTTGAGCAATAAATCTAAATACAGACCAAAAGTTAACCAAGAAACTTGGTTTTGGTAGAGAAAATGCTGAGATACGTAAAGTGGTAACTAACACTATCGCATGAGGGTAGACAAATAGTGGCTTAGCCTTATTCAGAAGGCGTCACCGCTCAGTTGTTAGTAGGTCTGCCTTCCATGCTGTGGGTCGTGGGTTCGAACCACATCGAGAAAGAACATATTTTGTGTGTGCCAATCATAAGGCAGACAACCTTCTCACTCGCACATTTCAACATTTTTGAAGATATAATATAACTAAATGTAATTATGTGAAATTGCAGAGCTTCAGGGTCGAGAGAATAACAATGCGAAGGTTCAGTAAAAATATCACATTGATCCAAAATGTGCACTTTAATTTATCGCATTGGTGTAAGTTTTTTGGTTGGAAAACTGGTTTGGATCAATGTGATATTTTTACTGAACCTTTGCATTGTTATTCTCTCGACCCTAAAGCTCTGCAATTTCATATAATTACATTTAGTTATATTATATCTTCAAAAATGTTGAAATGTGCGAGAGAGAAGGTTGTCTGCCTTTACCCTGCGCCTTAAATAATAACGTACGGTTTCAAAACTTTCAAACATCGAATTTCACATTTGAAATTCGAAGTCCAAATTAACGGTTGCGCGGGAATCATAGATAATAAAATGGCCGCGTGTGAATGACGGGCAGTAAAAAGTGTTTGACAGCGAAATTATATCTTTAGGGTTTGCGCCTGAGTCGGCCTATAGAACAGGAGATGGTGATATATTATTTTCATATTATTATTGTTCATTATTATAATAATAATGTACTATTATTTGCCTGTATAGCCTCTATTTGATATACTATTAATTAATTGTTACAATTCCTCAATGCTGAGTAATCCCAACAAGGTGCATAAGTTTATAAAATGAGAGACAAAATGAGAAAAATATAAAAAAAACAATCATGCATAGGCTTACATACTAACGGTATTTTTTTGTGTAGAGATTGAGCAGCGCCCCTAGCGCAAAGTTTACAAAACTGATGACTGTTCATACAAAATTATATCTTATGTGACTTTGCAGTAAACGTCAAACGTACACACTAAGCATGCGGAATGGATTATAATCTCTCTCTCTCTCTCTCTTTTCTCTGCCATCAAGAAAAGAGTAAATAGGTGGATTATAGCTAAGCGTGCTCCACCTTAGGCTGCAGCTACACTTACCACCAGGTGTGATGGCAGCCAAATGATTAGCTATACCTCATAAAAAAAAATTAGACCATTTTATACGAGTATCAAAGCATTTTTAACCTTCTATACTTATTACGTGCGGAGCTGACTAAGCCAAGACTTGTCTTTCCTGTGTATATGTCTGACTAGGCTGAGAGGATGGTATAGTACTACAAGCCTACTCCATCTAAACATTGTCCCAGGCACTACAGTGTGTCGTTAAGTGTAGGCATAGGTTGCCTCCTGACGCTCTGTAAACCATCTTCAATAGATATAAAGGCCTATACTTATTATTATAATATCAATTCACATAATTTGTACTTAAAAAATATTTTGTTAGCGTTCTAATCACAGTTTAATAAATTAGTCTCACAACTCAAGTAAGGACCTAAAGAGGCCTGAAATTAGAATATTTTAAGAGAGTACTCAAGTTTTTTTAAATAAGTACTTACTGACGTATCATCTCAAGAGTCAACTTGTCAATTTATTTGTTTTTTTTTTCGAATTTAAGTTCAAAGACAAAGAATTTTAAATAGCATTTTGCATAAAACCGTCTCAAATCGATTTAGAACCGAGAAAATGTCAAGATAATCTCCGAAGTGAAGTCTACTGAGAGACCTGTGCTTTCTAGAAATATATTATCGTCATTTGCCATTGCCAAAGTTTAATAATGCTTAAAATTGTTTTTTACTACTTTATTTTGATCATAGCTTTTTAATTCTATTCACATTAATATTGCGTTATGTAATGGAGGAAACTTGGTTTATGAAAATATTTTTTTATTTAATAAGATATTGAACTGTTTGTTTCCCAAAGCAAAATAAAACAAAGTTGTATTAAGTCGTTGATTGTGCCATTTTTACAGGATATCTTGTTAAAATGACAGTTGTAATAACCGTCAACGGATTACTAATACGGCCGCCGCCTTTTTATAGACTAAACTTGGAGCTGAAGCCAATCAGAATGATAGTGACTAGGATTTGAATAGATAATAAGAACTTGTAACTCTAGAGAATTTATTTAGAAATGTTTTTATAAAAATATTTTGAGACGCAAATATTTTTTTTATTTCTTTAGCTTTTAACGAGTTTTGCGTAAATACCTAAATCTTTTGAATTTTTCATAAATAATGTTTTAGATTATTTACTAGTTAAGTATATTTTACTGTTTAATACTTATTATAAAAGGTTTCGCGACAAGAAGTTGATTATAATTATTAGATAGATAGATATTCTTTATTGTACCCCAAGAAAAGAAAAAATACAATAAAAAAGAAATAAGTTTTCAGTATGAGGTACAATGGGCGGTCTTATCGCTACCAGCAATCTCTTTCAGACAACCTTTGGATGGATTATTATTCATTATTGAACTATAATTTAATAAAATGATGACGTAAGCTTTCATTACCAAGCTCTTGCACTACAATGATGATTCGTTAAAAATAAAAGATTGAACGTTTTTAAGTTATTTTTAATCGAACTAAAGGGTCTAATCATTTGTTTCACATTCGTATAATAGTTATAATTATATGTTTTGTATGTAAATTCTGAGTTCTATATTTACCAAAAACTGTCTGTTAGAAAGAAGTAGTATAAATTAACATCAAATTAAAAGTCATTCGACCGCGGTATGTATACTGCAACATTTAAGACGTATGTAAAAGGCAGACAACCCTCTCGCTCGCACATTTCAACATTTTTGAAGATATAATATAAGTAAATGTAATTATGTGAAATTGCAGAGCTTCAGGGTCGAGAGAATAACAATGCAAAGGTTCAGTAAAAATATCACATTGATCCAAACAAGTTTTCTAACCAAAAAATGTGCACTTTAATTTATCGCATTCGTGTAAGTTTTTTGGTCGGAAAACTTGTTTGGATCAATGTGATATTTTTACTGAACCTTTGCATTGTTATTATCTCGACCCTGACGCTCTGCGATTTCACATAATTACATTTAGTTATATTATATCTTCAAAAATGTTGAAATGTGCGAGCGAGAAGGTTGTCTGCCTTATACATACGCGTTAACCAACACACGCGAGTCGTAGCTCAGTTTGTAGTACCTCTGCCTCCCGTGCTGTGGGTCGTGGGTTCGCCGCCAAGAACAAACATTAATTTGTTGGTGGCAAACATAGATGTTTGTTCTGTGGGTGTTACTATGTATCATAAAAATGTATTTACAAAAGAACGTATATAAGTAATTATTATTAGCAATCTAGGTGTTAAAGGTTGTTTTTTTATTTTATTAGTACTCGATGCAGAACTAGATGGCGCTGCTAAATTTGTACGCATTGTAGAACGCGCTAGCGTTGCGTTTTGTGCAACGGGCCGCATTGGTAGTAATAGTTTTAATAAATAGACTCACTACATTACAAAACATTCATCATCTACCTACCCTTGTCCCACGCTAAGTGGGGTCGGTACAACATGTCTTCGTCTTCCACTCTCCTCTATCAGCCGTCATCTCGGTGTTCACTCCTTTCTTACTCATATCTTCTTTCACACCGTCCATCCATCTTTTCTTTGGCCTACCTCTACTTCTACATCCGTCCACATTCATGTCTAGCACTCTTCTCGTAATATGGCTTTCTTCCCTCCGCATGACATGTCCATACCACGCTAACCTATTACTCCTCAACTTGTCCGTTATTTGTTTTACGTTTACTCCCCTCCTCTCGAGGCCAACCATTTACACTAGGTAGTTTCCATAGTACAAGCTTTGCTTAGTTTGGGACTATAGAGAGCGTTGTGTGCAATGTCCAAGGATAATAATGGTTGGATATTTCAATCACACTGCAAAAACTGGTCCGATTTTGATGAAACTTGGAATATATTATGTATAGGCACCTATCTAGTCCGTAACTTGGATTAACATATAACTTATTATCCTAGAAAATCAGCAGGATCTATCTATATACAAGTGTATGATTGAATCATAATAAATAAAAAAAACTGGTTAGATTTCAATCGTACCTAAATCAAAGATTGGTGTATCTTTGATGCATAAAAACACCAAAAAAGCACTCTAACTAAATTTTATTAACACTAACAGCTAAAAAAAGTAATTAAAAACCCCCAATAAAAATAAAACGCGTAATTCGAAGTATAATAATTTGCATCGTTTGCCTTAATTACGTAAATTAATTAAAAAAAAAGAAACTCTTTTTTTTAAACGCCATTTTGAAAGAATTCGGCGCGAATGTCCAGTTGTCACATTAAATCTAAGTAAACGGCTTGAGAGGAAAGTGGTATAAGTTGAATTTTGACCAAAAAATTCGTGCGCTCGCGTTTTGTGGGAAATATATAATTATGCGTGTGAATCTAACGAACTATACTAATGAAATCAATTTATTTCAATTAAATCAAATAATATAAAAATACTGTTTTTTTTTTAGAAAAAACATGTAAAATAATTTAAATAGGCTAACAATGTTTCTTGAACTCTAAAAATACCATAAGTTTTAAAAGAATTTGATAACAAACGATTGATATCAAAAATTCATCCCAAAACTCTATACCTAAAGGCACTATCACAGCACTTTAGTTCCAATTAAGTGAATTCTTTCATCAATGGAAAGATGCAAAGGAAGGAGCGCAAAATGGAATTGTTTTAAATAACAAAAATACTTGTTTATTATTTAAAAATATTCCATTTTGCGCACCAATCTTAAATATAATAAATATTCACGGACACTTAACACAACGCCTTCTAGCCCCAAACTAAGCAAAGCTTGTACGATGGGAACTAGATGGCTGATAGAATACATACATATTTTTTTTTTGTAAATACGTACTTATAATAGATAGAAACACCCAGACACAGAACAAACATCTATGTTTGCCACACAAATGTTGGTTCTCGGTGACGATCGAACCCACGACCCACAGCACGGAAGGCAGAGCTACTACCGACTGAGCCATGACGCCTGCCAAGCTTAAAATCGATTGGTGCGCAAAAGTGGAATTCTTAGAATTTACAGATTAAACCATATTGAACACAGAATCTATAAGTGTAGTACAAAAGGCAACCTTACCGCTATGATAGAGTTAAAGTGTAGTTTAACCCCTTAAAGCCGATCTCTATGGAGACAGCGCGAACAGACGAACAGACAGACAGCGTGAATGGCGCACAGTAGGAGTGGAGAGACAGATGTACGCAACGTCAATGGGTTTTTTGTGAAGAACAGTCGGAGGCAAAAACTACTAGTTAAAAGCGGTGGTTAGATAAAAGTATTAAAAATTTGGCGATGTAACTTTGTAAAAACGTCGTTTTTGAATATTAATCCTAAACAGCATAGATATTTTATCATGAATATTTCCGTTAGGTTTTCTTAATACATGTTGATGAGTAGTAGAAAAAAAAGGTACAGAACCATGCTAGTAATTACATAATTCTAAAACTTGAGAATAAATATCCTAACTTAATGCTTGGTGCATTTTTTTTAGAAAAAACATTGACTCCTATCACTTTTACTTAATTGCAAATTATTTGTTTAGATTACCTTTGCTCCACTTATAGAATACTTATAACCTATGTATGTAGCTATAATTATAACAATATAAAAAAATTGTGATGTTGGTTTAATCAAAATTAAATGCAAAAATCTCAATAATTCCATTTGACCAAAGTTTCCAGCATGAGTAATCTGTTGAAACCCTCTATTTTTAAGGTCGCTTTTTACGCAGTTTCACAATAAATGATTCTTATTCTTATTCTGTCTTTTTATTCTCAAAAAGAAAAAACAATGCAAGTGACAAAACAAACAGGTCTTCTCGTCATCCATACCTCAATGTCTGAAGACGAAAGTCTTCAACCAATGCGTCCTACCTGTCATGACCTATGCTGCCGAAACGTGGACACTGACAGTAGGGTTGGTCCACAAGCTGAAAGTCGCTCAGCGAGCTATGGAGAGGGCTATGCTCGGAATTTCTCTGAAGAATATAATCCGGAACGAGGTTATCCGACAGGGAACCAAGGTAGTCGACATAGCTCAGAGGATTAGTAAGCTGAAGTGGCAGTGGGCCGGCCATGTTTGCCGCAGAACTGACAATCGTTGGAGCAAACCAATACTCGAGTGGAGAGCGCGTTTAGGCAAGCGTAGTGTAGGACGCCCACCGGCTAGGTGGGGCGACGATCTGAGACATGTAGCTGGCAAACACTGGATGAGAAGAGCCGAAGACCGGGCTCAGTGGCGCGTCTTGGGAGGAACCTACGTCCAGCAGTGGACCGATATAGGTTGATGATGATGATGATGATGATGATTTTGACAAAACAAATGATACTTATTCACCCTTTATTCACCTCATTACAGACTTACATGCAATTTACACCTTATCACTTTTCGCAACTGACAACATGGTACTAAATTACCGCGCTGACTGTACAACACAAAAAGTCAATCTGTTATCTCGTAACCGCACCATAACTTAAGTTATAACATGACAGGAACGGTTTTTTGTCCTTCTAAGTTTTTTTTTTGTCCTTTTTAAGGTTTTTACTTTTTTACCGGTTCTGGGATAGTTATGTTAAATATTTAAGGCTGGTTCGTTTTATTATAAAGAGGTAGATATAATTTAATAATTGACAATGTGTTTACGTTGATTTAGAACAGTTTTTTCTTGCAAGGTTATGAAACTTTAAATTTTTTATTAAAAATTCATAAAATTCAAGTACTTACATTAGAATATTATAATAACCAGTAGGTACATATAGCTATTTATATTCATAAGCCTATTGCTCTATCAGACTGATACATAATAAATTATTATTATTATGAAATAAAAAACTAAAAGAGTAAAAATAATAATTCAATAGTTCGAAAAACCATTACAAATAAAAATTTTAACTAAATAATGTTATTTTTTTTTTAAATAATAGTCTAGTTTAAAATTTTTAAGCAAACCCGAACGCCGACAGCTAGTTCACGAGATATCAAGAGCTTGTTGAAGCACTTGTGTCACCGTCGCTGAATGCATGTTTACCCCAAAACAGAACTCAAGTGTCATTTAGGGCACTATGAAATGAAAAATGAGATATGGAAAAAATGGCTTGAGAATATTTGTTTTGGCTTCATTACAACCCCAATTTCCAAACATTAAGATCTTAATATTAAAATTAGGGGCTTCAAAGACAAAACTAAAATCTATTAAACCAGTCTTTCGAGATACGGAACCCTTAAAATTCAGATTTGTGTCTAGTACGGTATTGGCCGGTGACTGATTGATTGGCATACAGTGGAACTTGGTAGACGTGGCATTAGTACGAACTTCCGATCGGTATGGACTTCTATACATAGATATATCTTAGTATACACTAAAGACCATAAAGTATATAGATCTAAAACTCTTTATTGTACTGCACAACCTATGGAAATTATATATTCATAACAAACAAACAAATTATATGTTCATAACTCTGAAGTGATATAATAGGCAGCCTTATCGCTATGAGCAATTTCTTCCAGGCAGCTCTTAAATAGACTGAACTTTAAACAGACGATAGTGACAGTGCAATAAAAAATACTACATTTATAGTTTGTCAATTTTGCCATGCTTATTTATAAATTGGTGATGATGATAACAATTATTTTCGGATAGAAAGTTTTTATGTCTAAAACGATTGAAATGTAGGTATTTTTTGTTACTACAATACAATTTTTTTATACAGATTACTTCTCAAAGCCTTTTGACGGTTTATATTTACAGTTAACTATCATGGAGGTAGGTAGGTAGCTATTTTTTACTCCAAAACAATTGAGCCATCACCAAATCATATTACATCTGTGGTATGCGTGCTACCGTACCCAGTGTTGTGTGAACAAAGTCAGTGGAGCGAGCATGTATGTATTAAAAAAACAAAATGGTTGCCGCTTAGCTGTCACTTCGTGTTACATGTGAAACTTCATTCTTTTGGGAACTAGTTTAAGACGTATTTAACCGTAACTTAAAGTTAGAAACTTGTGCATTTAAGTAAAATTAAGTTAAAGTTAGACGACTAAGCTTAAGCATTAGGCATGAACTTTTAATAGACGCAATTACTAAGAAAATATAACTAACTCACTGAATATTTTTGTAAGTTTTAGGCATCAGCTTTATGTCTTACTTCCAAGAATCTATATCAAAAGATTTCCTACTATTACAATTTCAAGGGAAAAACGTTGACGAATAGATTGAAACACTTTTTAAGTTTAAGTAACTTTGTAAATTATATTTTAGTTAAGTTTCAGAGTGTAAAGTATACTTATTTTACCAGTCAATTCGTTTGATTGCAGTAAAAATTGCAAATTCATAATTTTTATTTACCTCAATACAATGTTATGTCGCTTTATACTTATATTTACCTCATAGATGGTATCGCGTGGTTATTTAATCCCAAAAAGTAATACCACACAGATTTTCTCAAATTGCAATTTATTTGCGAAAACATTTTAATAAAAAATTACGGAACAACTTAAATTTAATCTGCTGTAATATTAATAAATCATCGGATATTATTAATAATGTTTTTGAGTTAAATAAACAAGAAGTTTAAGATGAAATCTTTGACATGTAATGATGGGGTTTGCTTTGACGTAGATTTTTGTAAAATATTTCGTATATTGCGGGATGTTATCTGTGATCTGTAAGTGTAGGGTGACCATGACATTCTAAGATGCAGTAAAAACAAATCAGTAAACTTAGGCATTTATAATAAAAAGACAGGTATTTGCGCTTATGTTAAGATTAGATCTTTAATTACTTAATTGTCTAAGACATTTTTCTATACTAAAATGTCTACCGTCCTTAGACACTTAATTTTTTTACCAGATATCATAGCTTAAGTATAAATAACTACTTAATGGTATCGCTCTAGCGTAGCGCTCGTCTAGCGCTCGTAGCGCCTCTAGCGGGAGATCTGGGAATTGTGCAATTCCCAACAAAATTTCTCGCTTTGCGAATGCGTTTGCGTGTGCTGTATTCGAGTCAAAAGTCAAATCAAATGCACAGACTTGGGGCTCCGAAGGCATTTTGGTGAGCAAAATAATCTCGTGAACCAAAAATCATGGTTAATCAAAAATCTGAATTATTTGATACCACGCATCGTATACGCGCAACAAAGTTTTGAATGGGCAATAAAAAGTAAAGTTTATTCCAGATCTTATTCCAAATTCCACTGGAAGTATTAAAGTTTTATTCGCACGGATTTTGCTCCTAGATTTTTATTACTACCACTTACCTAGTTCCACCAATTTAAAAAGTTGCAAAATAGCAACTTCTATAAGATATACAACACCACTTAGGAAAAAATAGGTATTCCTATTTCAAAAATTAAAAATAGAACACATTTTTGAAATAAAAAACAGTACAAAAATGGATGTCGTTTTTTAATGATTTGTAAATTCAACCGCGCGTCTATACAAAGTTGTGTCGTTTGATCTAAAACTCTATGAAAATGGATCACTTTTTTCAATGATTTGTGAAATCAACCGCACGTCAATACAAAGTTATATCGTTTGATCTGAAATAGCGTCAAAGATTAACGGTAAAATCAATTGCCCAAAAAAATGTGGGAAATTTCACACCTCGAACGAAACACGTTTTTTGATCGAATGAACCTTTGCCTAGTCCAGTGACCTGGATTTATTACCTTTGAATGTTTGGAACCACCAATTGCTTATTTATCGTCAACACTTTGAATGTTTGGAACCACCAATTTAATAGAAGAAAATAAGGGCATGATTCGTTTTATTTACTGTTTGATCTTAGTGTTTGATACTAGTCAATAGATAATTTGATTGCTATTGGTTTTCTAATCCTACTAATATTATAAACGCGAAAGTTTGTAAGTATGGATGGATGGATGGATGTTTGTTCCTCTTTCACGTAAAAACTACTAAACCGATTTGGATGAAACTTGGAATATATATTGTCCGTGACCTGGATTAACACATAGGCTACTTTTTGTCCCGAAAAATCAACGGGATCCAACGAGACGCGAACGAAGTCGCGGGCGGCACCTAGTAAAGAAAATACGCGCGTTTTTTGCCGTCAAAAACTTCTTGTTTTCGTATATCAGTAGCCACGTCGCTTACATCTTGACCTCTTAAATGTTTGTACGCTAATGAGCCGGATCTAGAGATTCCCTTTTCTTTACTTACCACCTTTATTGCACCTACCTAGACTTACAAACAATAAAATAATTTATTATTTATGACATTATGCTGGGCAGCGAAAGCTGTTCAGAGCTTACGATATGGTTGCAGGGCCATACTTATACTTTCTTCTAAATAAATAAATCTCTTTTGAAGCTGACTGACAAACAACGCACAGCCTAAACTATAAGTCCTAGAGGTATGAAATTTGAATGGTAGTTTTCTTATATAGTGTAGGAGTGCACTAAGAAAGGAATTTTAAAAAGTCGCACCCTAAAGGGTCTTAAATCAGGATCAAAGATTTTAACCAAATAATGCGTATGCTGCTACCACGCGAGCAAAGCCGCGGGCGACAACTAGTAAAAGTATAAAAGTATTAGGTAGTTTATTAAATCTAGGTCGGTCACTGTTGACGGGCGGTCTTATCGCTATAAGCGATCTCTTCCAGAAAAAGTTTTAATGAATAGTTATGTAATACGCGAATCTACTATTAGACGCTAAAAATATACTAAATAAATAAGTTTTTATAATATTAAATTTAAATACGTTCTGCCTCATCAAGGAAAGATTTTGTACTTAAATTTAATTGAATAAATAATCATTAAATTTATTTAATTATTAATTATAATTATTTTATTCATTAAATCTAAGTAGATTAATTAAATCTACACCACATTAACGAAGGACAAATTTCTACTTAAATTTAATTAATTAAATGATAACTTAATTACCGCTCTCCCTCTTATACTAACTTGGACAACTTCATTAACTCATTGGATAATGTTTTATTAACCCTAAATAAATATAAAAATATAATACTAGTTGGAGATATCAACATTAATATTGCCAATGATGAGGGAACACGAAGCTCGTCAGAATACTTAAATGTCATGGCTTACTATGGTCTCCTTCCATCTCATACCTACCCGACTAGAAAATCAAATTGCCTCGATCATATATTTATTAAGTCTACTAAAAATGCCCTGACTCTCGTGATCGAAAACTCACTGACAGATCACAACTCCGTTTTACTAGCACTCCAAAATTGTAATTATACCACATCCACTCATAACACTATTTCTAAGGTTAACTATGAGGCGATTAAAATGGAGTTGTCGTCTGCAGATTTTAGTGGCGTGCTGGATATGCACGATTGTAATCTTGCAACTGACGTATTTATTAATATCCTAACCAAGATATTAAAAAATAACACGCAAGTTGTGAAACTCTCTCGCAGAAAAACTCCGATCAAGCCTTGGATTACGCCGGGACTTATACGATGTATAAGACACCGGGATAGACTCCATAGTAAAGCACGAAAGTCACCAGATAATGAAAATTTACAATTAATCTACAGAAGATATCGAAATTTTTGCAATTCTCTTCTTCGAAAATTGAAATGCGCCTACGAGAAGTCACAATTTGAAAAAGCTGGCACTGATATAAAAAAAACATGGAAAGCTATAAATAACTTAACCAACTACAAACCAAAAAAACCTCTTCCTCAAGATCTTATACAAGGAAAGAATCCTGTGATAACTCTTAACGCAATAAACTACTTTTTTGCTAATGTAGGTAGAGATTTAGCAAATAAAATACTTTCAAAAACCACAATCCCTTCAAGCAGCCAGACAGCAGACCATGTGCCGCTTAACTCCTTCGGACTCATGGATATAGATCGGTCAGAAATCCGTGGTCTTATAAAGTCACTCAAGACAGATTGCTCTATAGGATGGGACAACATATCATCCCGAATAATTAAACAAAACCAAGATATTCTTGTAACACCATTAACATACATCTGTCATTTAAGTTTTACTACGTCAGTTTTCCCTAACGCTTTCAAAAAATCAATTATACTTCCTATCCACAAAAAAGGAGATAAGCATGAGATCTCTAACTATAGACCTATATCTATATTACCAGCTCTCTCAAAAATTTTAGAAAGAGCACTAAATAATAGACTCGTTAATTATCTCGAATCACATAACCTCATCTCGAGAAACCAATACGGTTTTCGAAAAGGACGATCGACTGACGACGCCGTGGCTGTGCTCAATAACTATGTCGTAGGATGCTTAGATAAAGGTACCAAATGTCTAGCAATTTTCCTTGATTTGGCAAAGGCATTCGACACGGTGTCAATTCCATTACTGTTGTGTAAATTAGAAGACATGGGAATAAGGGGAAATCAGCTGGAGCTGCTACGGAGTTACCTTACTGGAAGAACTCAGTGTGTTAAAATAGGTGAAGATATTAGCTCTGAGTTACCCGTCACTTACGGCATTCCTCAGGGCTCTATATTAGGTCCAACTCTTTTCTTGACCTATATGAATCAAATATGTAATTTGGAAATCCCAAATTGTAAGCTGCTAGCATTTGCTGACGACACAGTATTATTATTTCAGGGAAAGACTTGGAGTGAAACCTATCACCATGCCCAGTCTGGTTTTGATTTGGTATCGAAGTGCCTCTACCAAAACATACTTACCTTGAACGCCTCCAAAACAAAGTACCTTACCTTTAGTCTACGTAAGCCAGGACTCCCGAACCAGACAAATCTCTTTATAAAAGCCCACACAATACACTGCCTCCAGAACCCTACACTCGGATGTGGCTGCGAGCTATTAGAAAACTGTTGTACTATAAAATACTTAGGTGTTACTCTTGACACGCATATGACTTATGTACCGCACATTAACTTACTCACTTCTAGGATACGCAAATTGATCGCAATTTTTAAAAATATAAGACATGCGGCTAACCTATCTCAATTAAAAACCACTTATTTCGCACTGTGTCAATCATTACTAATCTACTGCTTGACATCTTGGGGTGGCGCTGGTATCACACACCTCCTTCCACTCGAAAGAGCTCAGAGAGCAGTTCTTAAAGTAGCCCACTCTCGTCCTTTTAGATATCCTACAACTCAACTCTACAAGGACTGTGAAGTCATGTCCGTTCGAAAACTGTTTATACATAAAATCCTCCTAAAGCAACACACATTAGCTCCAAATAAACAACGGAGAAACAAAAGAAAAAGTGATAAAGTTTACTGCACACCATCCTGTAAAACTGCATTTGCCCATAAGCATACATTCTTTTTAGCACCATATCTATATAATAAAATCAACAAAATAACCTCTTTGACTGATACAACACATTTACAATGCAAAATAAAACTTAAAATTTACCTACAGAACTTAAACTATAAACAGACAGAAGAGCTATTAGTAATTATTAAGTAATTATTCCATAAATACAACCTCACACACCCTCACTCACACCAAACCCCAGAACAAATCCAACGACAATACAGAGCTTTGCTCTTTTTACACACACAACTCATACATCGCACACTAACACACACCCTCATACATCAACAAAAACACTAGCATGGCTATAAACTACGTAGATATAATGTGTATTAAAATTATAAGATAGGATTACCTAAATAGATTTAGTAATATTGTACTCACTAACATAATTATTAAGTTATAACTAGAAACGAACAACTTACTTTAAATTTAGTACCAATAAGATCGCGGCCTACAACTCCTAATGCAATCCTACACCAGCTTAAAAACTTCCCTAAAACATCTTAGTAATGTCATCCTTAAACTATGTATCAGCCGAAGCAGAGATCCCTCGCGTCTACATACAAGTATATCTTTACTTAGTTAGAGCGAGGAGTCAACTCCTTGACTATACAAAGGTTAGGAAAAAAATTAAGAAAAATTATGAATATATTAGGTAGCGCCTAGCATTAAGCATCATTTTAAACATATATTAAAGAAGTTACTGCACTTCACCGCTGTACCCTAACCTTTTCAGTAAATAAATTTATTTTTATTTTTTTTTTATAATTAAAACTAAGTAAATTAGTTTTCAGCCTCACATTGACGAAATAGACATTATTACTTTATAGGGCCAAAAACCTTGACTCAACGGCACAAAACCAGACAATAATTATTTTTATTGGGAGTACAAAATGGCGCCGACAAAACTTTATTATCGTGACAGTAAAACACAAATCATTTGCAGGGTTTTGTTGCCGATTTCTGCTTCATTGGTTTACAATAAAAATGTAATTTTATTTATTGAAATTTAGCTATTTCTTATTTGGCACACTTTTTTGTTTGAGCGACTACGTACTCTGAATACATGCCTCTTTTTGTGTTTTTTTTTATTATGTTGATTTATAGCAATATTTGTACATAAGAAAAAAGAGAGTAAATAAGAAAGAGTGAATAGGTGGATCCAAAACGGGACTGCAGGAGCTGATCGGGTCTCACTCCTCGGCATCCACAACACCATCGGGGATGCTGGAACATTGCTGCCATCAACCCAAAGTCCTTCTCCGTTACTTCAAGGAGTTGGGCTGGTTGGGGTGAGGTCAGCAGGGGGACAATGCACAATACACCCCAACGCGGGACGTCAGTGCAGATCTTATTCCCCCACGACGAATTAGAATTAGAACTATGTGGATTATAGCTAAGCGTGCTCCACCTTAGGCTGCAGCTACACTTACCACCAGATGTGCTGGCAGCCAAATGCTTAGCTATTGCTCATAAAAAAAAATGAAAAAATAAGACCCTTTCTTCTTTTAAGTTACTAGATAGGTAGGTACTATGATTATCACCGTCAGGATTGAGGAATCCTATACTCAAATCAACTTCAAAATTAGGCTGGAACTTTACTTAACAAGTGGCGGAATGATCGCTGAACATAAATTTTAAAAAAAAACACTATAAGTAAAAACTATGTTATTTATAAATATCTATGAAGTTGCCCATTTATTCCGTTGCTGTGTTAGTGTGGTCGGACTCTAGAAATTAAATTTTGCTATGAAAAGGTAAAGATATGTGTGAAAAGTCCAAAGATATTGATCTCAATAAGTTAAAACATAGTGATAGTATTAGAGTGCAATATAGTAATATGATAGATGATAAACTAAAGAAATACAAGGAAAGTAATGATATAGATAATATGAATGTAGATAAGAAATGGTGCAATATTAGAGATATAATAATAACTACTACCCAGAACTGCCTACAAACAGAAAAAATTAAACCGAGGAAAAAATGGTTAAATGAAGAAATAAGTGACTTAATGCTTGAAAGAAGAAAATTTCGAAATAAGAACGATGAGGCTAGTTGCAGAGAATATAAGAAAATTACAAACAAAATAACACTTAAGTGCAGAGAAGAAAAAGAAAAAGATATAGAACAAGATTGTGACAGTATAGATTATTATATGAGGAAAGGAAAATTTGATGTGGCATATAATATTATAAGAAACCTAAGTAGAAAAAATAAAACGAAATCGACGGCAGTTCTGGACGAAAACAACAAAATACTTATAGACAGCAAGGAAATAGTAGAAAGATGGAAGAGATACGTTGAGGAGTTATATAAGGGGGAAGAAATATCAGACAGCGACTTTGAGCAGGAAGCAGAAATAGAGCAAGACAGTGTGGGACCCGAAATACTTAGAAGTGAATTCGATGAAGCTTTAAGAAATATAAAAAATGGCAAGGCGGCTGGAGATGATAAAATACACATAGAATTAATCAAAAACTCAGATAATGAACAGTGGAACTGGAAGACATATTTAAATTAACTAAAACTATTTACAATACAGGAGAAATACCAAACGATTTTAAATTAACAAAAACAGTCACAATACCTAAAAAAGCAAACACACTTAAATGCGAAGAACACCGAACTTTAAGTTTAATATCACAAGCATCAAAAATAATTTTAAAAATTATACAAAATCGTATAAGATCGAAAGTTGAAGAAAACCTAAGCAATGACCAATATGGATTTAGGAGAAACAAGGGAACAAGAGAAGCTGTCCTAGCCTTAAGACTAATTGTAGATAGGAGAATGGACGTAGGACAAAATACACACATAGCATTTATAGATCTTGAAAAGGCTTTCGACAAGGTTAACTGGAAGAAGATGATGAAACTATTAAAGGACACTGGATTAGACTTTAGAGACAGAAGAATAATATATCAGTTATATAAAAGCCAAGAAACCATCATAGAAGTAGGAAATGAACGAGGAAAAGCTAAAATAAGACAAGGAGTAAGACAAGGATGTTCACTCTCACCACTCATTTTTAACATTTTTATAGAAGCAGCCATAAAAATAATAAATGAAAAATCAACTGTAGGGGTTAAATTCAACGGGGAAATTGTAAGGTTTATAAGGTTTGCAGACGACATAGCAGCTGTTGCAAATACCCAGAGTGATTTGCAAACACTACTAAACACAATGGATACTGTTTTTAAAAATTGCTCTCTTAAAATTAATATTAATAAAACGAAAATATTAATAACATCCAAGACAGAAGATAACACAACTAACACAATAACATTAGACAACATTAGAATTGAGAGAGTTAACACCTTCAGATACTTAGGAAGCCTCATAACGGCAGACTCTAGATGCACACCAGATATCAGATCCAGAATAGCAATAGCAAAACAAGCATTTAACAACAAAAAGCAAATTTTCACATCAAAAATGTCAAAAACAGTTAAGAAAAAATTTATTAAAACATACGTTTGGAGTATAGCCCTATATGGGTGTGAGACATGGACAATGACTCAAAAAGACAGAGAGTATCTGGAAGCATTTGAGATGTGGTGCTGGAGGAGAATGGAAAAGATAAGCTGGACGGAGAAAGTTACTAACGTGGAAGTACTGAGTAGGCTAAATGAGGAAAGAGCCCTTATGAGGGTTATTGAAAACCGGAGAGGAAAAATGATAGGACACCTCATACGACATGACAGTTTGATTAAAAATATCATTGAAGGAAAGGTAGAAGGAAAGAGAGGAAGGGGAAGACCGCGTAAAAGCTATACGAGCCAGCTGAAGGAAAAGATCGCTGTCATGTCGTATAAGGACGTCAAGGAAACTGCACTGGAAAGGAACAAATGGCGAGAACTGCATAATTACACCGACAAGAGCTGAGCTCTTAAGTTAGAAGAAGAAGATGAAAAGGTAACTAATAGAAAAAAGAACGGCATATTACAATTACGACTTACAAAACTTTTATGTCGACAAGATCGATCGTCTATATATAGTTATATACCCTTAAAATAATTCGAATTTCGAACGTCGCAAAAACTTTTTTCTCACAAAGAAGGCGACATTCATTGTGTCATTGTACTTTGAGGTCTTGAGATCAAAATTTTACGCCTCAAGGCATCGGAATAGATTTTTTTGTCAAAAGAGCAGATGTACGTAAACATTGTAAAGTCGAGAGCAATAATTGAGTTCAAATGAAGTGTTCCGTTTATGATGTAAGCTAGATTTTTAGGGTTCCTTAGTTGGAAAGAAAATTCTATATTACACGTCATTTCTTTTTTAATTTTTAATTATTATTACAAAGAAACTTAACTTATTAGGTACTGAATTAGTGAATTGAGACTGAAGCTCAAGATTATACAGTTAGTTTTTTTTTAAAGATTTTTGAAAAGTGTAAAAACATAAAAACAACAGTTACAATGGGAGGCCTTATCACTAAAAGCGATCTCTTCCCGACAACCTTGACCATAAACCGACTTTATGAACAATGTTGAACAAATTAACCAAACCGTTTAAGCCAGTATTAAAAAAATACCTGAATTTGCATGTTGCCTCTGCAAGTTTACTAAATATTATAAAACTTAAAAAAAGCCAAAAACGAAAATTAAAGATATTATGTCTAAACTATATACCTACATGCAGATCTACTAAATAAACGATTCTGATTTCTAAAATCGAGTTTGTCTGTTTGTTTTTTCGCGGATCACACCTTAACTACTGGACCAATTTCAACGAAACTTATACCATTCGGAAGCCCTTTTTCCGGATTGAAACATAGGCTATAGCCACAAACTAAGCAATGCTTGTACTATAGGAACTAAATTACTGAACTAGTTTACTATAATAAAGCATACGGAACACTACCACAGCCAAAAAGTTTTTTTTATATATGCAAGGGTGAGAAGGTCCCAATGATAATGTGTAAATTCTTCGGACGCACGGCTGAGGTATTGTCATTGTGAACGTTACAAAAAAATGCAGGTGCAAGCTTAGATTGATTTAGTAGTTTAGTTTAACTTTGTCGAGTGCTACTTGAATAATAATCTTTTTAAATTATATAAAACTCTTTTGAAGCTGACTGACAATCAACGCACAGCCTAAACTATAAGTCCTAAAGGTATGTCATTTGGAGAATAGTATATTTATATAGTGTAGTATGTAGAGTCCTTTCCATGAAAGAAGTCCCGCAGACGCGGCGCTGTAGTTGACCTTAAGTATTATTTCTCGGGCAGCACTTTTAACAACTTTAGGCATTGAAAACAAGACTTTGATCACAGAAACCAAATAAAAACGCACTAGCATCCGAACACAATAACAGCACCTGACAACTAATTTAAAATTTAGATCCGGAAATTTCCGCGGGACTTCTTTCATGAAAAGGACTCTACTTATTTTTTTTTGCAAATAAAGAATTCAATCATATAGATCTCCGTTAAGATTGAGGGATCCGATACTCAGATCAAGTTTAAAATTAGGCAGGAAAATGTTAAAAATTGTTAGAATCCATAGCACTAATCCAGAAATTTGTAAAACCTAAGGATACGGGAGTTATAGCCAAGAAACAGGATCCCTCAGTCTAGTTTCATAGTAGAAGCTTTACTCACCTTGCTACTAGATGGCGTTTCGTAAAATGTCCAAGAATATTTATTAAATATATTTTTTTTTATTTTTTTATTTTACTAAATGATTATATTCATGTTTGAAATTATGACAGTTGCTACCAAAATATTCGAAATTACGACATTCGGCCGTCAATACTTCTATAGCATCTATTTTACATTATACTGTAATATATTTTTTTATTCGTTTACTTTATTTATTTATTTTTTCCAAAAACGACTTTCTTCTTTTTATAACTGTAAAACTAAAATGTACTTCAATGTACAAAAAATAAAAAAAACAACGAAATTTATTCACAAAGAAAATTAATTTTGTTTAAATATATTTGTAAATAAACTTACGTATCCAAAACTGTTAAGTAGGTATACGAAAATACCTTCATAAGTTATTTACTAAGTACCTATTTGTATATTTTAACAACATATTGACCACACAAGACGGTAATAAATTAGTCTAAAAGTGACAAAAATTACCTTTAACTCTGATAAAGGGACTAAAAGATTAAAGTGATGTTACTACATTTACATAGTCTTGCAGTCTTGCGGTCTTGTTATCTTGCAGTCATCCGGTCCACCAGTGGGCCGGCCGGTGGGCTCGATGGAAATAAGCCATCAAAACTTGCATTCTTGCAGTCTTGTAAACTTGCAGTCTTGCTGTCTTGTAATCTTGCAGTCATCATAACTTGTAGTCTTGTGGTCTTGTAATATTTTAGTCATCAAGACTTGCAGTCTTGTAATCTCGCATTCCTTAATACTTGCAGTCTTGCGGTCTTGTAATCTTGCAGTCATCAAAACTTGCAGTCTTGACAGGCGTCACAGTTCTGTTGGTAATAGGTTTGACTTCCATGCAGGTTGTCGGTTCAATATTTTGTACCAAGCACAAATATTTTATGTGTGACAAATTTTCTTTGTGAATCAATCAATACTTACTAATTTTACAATAACTTTGCAAGGTTAAAAACATATATACGACTAACTTCCGTCCGCGACTTCGTTCGCGTCCCGTTGGATCCCGTTGATTTTCCGCGATAAAAAGTAGCCCAATGTGTTAATCCAGGTCACGGACAATATGAATTTCAAGTTTCATCCAAATTAGTTTTTGCGTGAACGAGTAACAAACATCCATACATACGTCGCTACAAACTTTCGCGTTTATAATATTGAAGTTACACTTCTAATGCGACTTCCAACTGACAAGCGTTAAACGAGAGGACATGTCTCTGTTTCTAAAACTAACTTATAAATGGCTGTGTTTTACGATTTTCAACTGACAGTGTTAAACAAAAAAAAAGACAACCATAATTTCAACCATCAGCAGGAGAGCTCTGTTGGCGGAACAGTGAGACCGTTGGACTGCGGTCAGACCGACAAAGGGAGCAGCAAACCGACATTACAGACTTTTTGCAACTTTTTACTTTTTATTTTGAAGTAAAAATTTAGTACTGCATACCTATTGGTTAAGTACATAAAAATAAATACTAAATTAATTTCACATTAAACACAGAGCGAGAGTGAATGCGTGCCACTCGAAGTATAAACTTCTTCCGCGCGTAGGGACCGCACGCACTGGTTTTTTTAGTAATATTATTTATCATACACAAAAAATGTCCCATCACTATTCTATTAGGTCTTATCGAGATTTTAGTTTAAAACTATTTTTAGTACCAATTGTCTAGTTAATTGATGTTTTACATTCTTTGTTTTCTAATCTTTATCGATATTTTCTTTATTCATTAGCTTGCTTTTTAGAACCCATACGCACTTTCGACTGGTCGCTGGCGACTGAGCCTCCCGACATAGCACTAGACTGGCGACCAAGTTGAAGCGCTCGTGGCTAGGCTTGCTTAGCCAATCTTCACCGATTATCTAAGTTAAGCAACGTTCTGTACGGTCACTATTTAGATGGGCGACCGTTGCATTTGAGCGCTTCCGTGCTTTGGAGGGCACGTTAAACTGTCCCGGCTCTAGCAGTCGTTAAGCCATGACGGAGGCCTTAAGGCGGCCTAAAAACTCCATCACTAGATTTGGCCATTAATTCATACGAGCTTGCTTGCTTGGCGACCAAGTGCGTAAACACATATTTATGGATAGTTAAGTCATTGTTTATGGAAGAACTATTTTTTTTCTTTCGTAAACTTAGCCAATTTCAATCCTACTATATTATAAATGCAAAAGTAACTCTGTCTGTCTGTCTGTCTCGCTTTCACGCCAATATTACTAAACCGATTTAAATGAAATTTGGTACACAGATAGTCTAGAGCCTGAGAAAGGACATAGGCTACTTTTTAATGCGAAAAAAGGGTTGTAAAGGGTTGAAAGGAGGGATGAAAGTTCCTTAACCTTTTTCATGAACTTTTTTTATTGTCACATTTGAAATAACTGTCAGTTGTTTGACAGTAAGAGTTTGAATGACAGGACAACGTCTGTCGGGTCAGCTAGTGTGGATATAAAGAAAGGCTTTTAAGACCACATATTTAGTGGGGATTTTTGGAAAAAAAAACTGAAATTCCCACTGGTAAGGATTTCTCGGTGGGCATTTCTGGAATATATCGGGATTTCTAAGTGGAGATTTCTAGAATTTATCTTAAACTATAGTAAGTAACAGTCGACAGTGCGCAATGGGTCTTAACCCTTGACCGAAAAACTAAAATAATGTTATAAGTTTGACGGCGTCGTGTGTCTCTTTGTATGTGCCCTCGTAACTCTGACAGTAGGCCTCTGATATGACTGCGTTTTTTTTTGGTATGTCTCTTTGTTTGAAATGATTCTTAGCCATGTTTGGTGAAATTTTGCGCAGCCGTTTCCAAGTTATGAGGATATTCATCAGATCGGAAAACCAGTTGTGAGGAATCTTAAAATTACAGTTTGAAACATTTAGTTCATCTCAATGAATCCTGATGTTTTCCTTCAACGTCTGAGAGCATTGGGCACATTATAAATCTACTGGTCCACGACTGGGTTTGAACCCAGACTTTAAGATCGTAAGACGGGGTTGCTTGCTACCAATAACGATTATATGCCTTGAATGACCCTAAGATGATACAAATGTTTATTCTTTGTGAGGATCGAACCCACGACCCACGGCACGGAAGGCAGATGACTGAGCTGTGTGTCTTGTTTCAACTATACCACAGATTACTTACACAAACGCTTCTTTATTCTCTAAGAAATTTACAACTAATACAGTATTTCCAATACATATTTACAAAATACACATAAAACAGTTGAGCTATCTACAAACCGTTGCAAACGATTTATAGATAGCTCAACTGGTCCAAATCAGTAGCAATCGGAAGCGTGCCCAAGACACTGGCTGCATTGCCGCGCTGAATAGCAATGCTGATACGCTGGCCTAGATAATGACCAGCCCTCGGGGTATAGTATTATATATTAATCTGGCCTCGGGTCACGCGTCGCTTCGACTAGACGCCCGACAAGAATTTTGAAAACCCGGAGAGCCTCGTATGTACACAAATAGATAGATAGAGAGAGATAGATAGTTAGATAGATAACACCTTATTGTACACAAGAACAACGTTTTAGAGACTAACATAATAAATAAATAAATAAATAAATATTCACGGACACTTAACACAACGCCTTCTAGTCCCAAACTAAGCAAAGCTTGTACGATGGGAACTAGATGGCTGATAGAATACATACATACATTTTTTTTTGTAAATACATACTTATAATACACAGAACAAACATCTATGTTTGCCACACAAATGTTTGTTCTCGGTGGGGATCGAACCCACGACCTACAAGCACGGAATGCAGATCGTTTCAACTATCCCACAGTTTATCCTCAACCTATGGTTATAATAATCAGTAACCAGGCGTTGGTTAACTGTGACCCGAAAGTTAAAACTTTTTGAATTATAACTTTCGTATGGTATCGGTAAAATTACTTTCAATTCGAGATATATCAGTTTTTAATCGATTCTGTTTCAAACAAATGTAGGTACGATTAGATCGAGTTTTGTCTGAATGTTTTTGTTTACAGCCCAAGAGTAAAAATCTAAGGGGGAAATCTAGTTCCCATCGTACAAGCTTTGCTTAGTTTGGGACTAGAAGGCGTTGTGTTAAATATCTGTGAATATTTATTTATTATTTATTCTGTGACTAAATAGTGACATTAGCGCGTTTCAGCGCGTTTTTTGCCGTCAAAAGCTTCTTGTTTTCGTATATCTGTAGCCACGTCGCTTGACATTATGCTGGGCAGCGAAAGCAGTTCAGAGATTACGATATGGAGACATCTATAAAAACTGGAATATCATGGAAACCATGAATGCTATCTTAGGGAAATAAATTGCGTTTGATAAACATTTTAATACTGTTTAATTAAATAAAAATAATTATTAAATTCAATTATCAGTTTCCGTTATTTCTCTAAACTAACATTCATAAAAAAATAACTTTGTTCACAATGAAAATTATAACGAATACAGTTTACAATATTTACAAAATACACATGAAATAGTTGAGCATTTTTGAACTCACGACCTAGGATCGGAAGGCAGGGTTGCTAACCACTATACCAATAGGGCTCACGGTCTCCCGGTCTCTACTTACTTCGTTATTATCATGATAATAACGAAGTAAGTAGAGACCGGGACCGGGCGTTGGATCATGATCCAACGCCAAAAATTCATTTTAGCTTGTATTTTATGAAGAAACTGTATTTTTCAGAGTTTCTTTAGAAAATATGCGAATTTTCCGAGCATTTCTCATAAAAAATATATGAAATTTGGGCTCGAAAACGACTTGATGAAATTTTTTGTTGTGAACATTTTCAGTCAAAGTTTGATTAAAACTATGAAATCCTACTGAAGATAAAATTAGAGGTACCTACCGTTTTTACAACTGCTTTATTATATCATATTCGTTTTTTTTTTATTTAACCTATGTCGTCCCACTGCTGGGCAAAGGTCTCCCCCAAAGACTTCCGATGTTCTCTGTCACGAGCTTCCTCCCACCATCCTCTTTCATATATTAGTTCCTCATATTAGTTAAAAGTCGTTTATTTTTCATTATCATTATGGTCATAAAACGTTATAATATTTAGTTTCATACACCTTGTTATTATTATTTGACCAATTCTAGTAATGGAGTTTTTAGACCTCCTTAAGGCCTCCATCATGGCTGACAAAATTGGGCAAAGAAAAGTCCGAGGTCACCCCCGCTCTGGTTATCGATGGTACTCACAAAATTTATGACTCGAAGAGGAGTTTCTTTATTATTGAGAGTAAATTGACTGTTGTTATGACAGGAAAACTCAATTTTGTGGTTTTATGACTACGATCAATGAGTTGGCATAATTCCGGGATATTATCATAAGACGAACCAAGGCCCAAGACATAGGAGATCGAATTATGGGACTCAAATGGAGGAGACAAATGGAGTAAGGCGACCACTGAATGGTGGCAGAAACGTAGGACGTCCGGCAGCGAGATGGGCAGACGACATCGTCAAAATCGCACGCCGTAAATGGGAGAGACTAGAACAGGACCGCAGTGGATGGCACAAACTTGGGGAGGCCCTCACCCAGCAGTAGGTAAAGTCAAGCTTTGGATGATGATGATGATGCTGATCGACAAATGATTTGAACTGGGTTTTATTAGCACACTAATTTGCATAGTGGGCTGGTGATTTTAACCAAATAATGCGTGAGCGAAGCCGCAGGCGACAGCTAGTAGCTTATAATTTTACTCTAACCGCCTTAATTTAATAGCTAGGATAGAAAGTCTTAGAGTGAAGGTAATTCCCAAATACCGTAAAGGAAGCAAATATTATAAGTCATCTTAAGACAAAGTTTACGAAAAACGAAACTAGATGTCGCTGTTAGAAATGTACCGATTCTAGAACGCGCTATCGTTGCGTTTCGAGCTGTTATCAACTTTATAAGATACCACAGGATGAACCCTATATAAAGATCAATTAATTATCAGAATTTTTTGATGAAGCATTCTTTTAATGTCTTCTAGTTTATTAGTTCTTGACATCATTCTATTGAAGATAATTTATATAGCGTCAGGAGGCAACCTATGCCTACACAATAACGACATACTGCAGTGCCTGGGACAATGTTTAGATGGAGTAGACATATACTTACCTTCGCGTGCGAAACTATCCACCAAAATATCTGTCCACAAGCTTACGATGAACCTCGTAGCAAATGGCTGCTTTTGAACTGTATCTAAGAATCCACGTCTTTAATTTCAATAAAATATAATATATGTAGCTTATGTTTCAATCCGGAAAAACGGCTTCTGAATGCTATATAAATTTTGTTGAAATTGGTCCAGTGGTTAGGGCGTGATCCGCGAACTCAAACAGACAAACTCGATTTTAGGAATTAGAATCGTTTATTTAGTAGATCTGCATAATTTAGTTTATGCATATTATGTTTTATTCTAGATTTTGATTTTTTTACAGTTTTATAATAGATAGGTGACCACGGCTATCTTCTAGTTAGACATTACTACGTAACTAGGTACATAACAATTTCGGATGAGATTTTTTTCTTGCTTCACACTTTTAAGAGTCTGGCTTCAGTTTTTGAACTCATTTTTATAATTTAACTAGGTAAAGTACGAACTAACTACGGAAGGAAAACCATAATTATTTGAGGGAGTACAGTTTTACGATCAATTACCTAACAATATAAAAGAATGCGATAGCATCAACAGTTTCAAGTCAAAGTTAAAAGAATACGTAAGCACATTGTAACCTATTTATCTAGCATTGCATTGTACCTAAGGCCCTATGCCGTTTTACTATCCTTGCATGAAAATTTCTACTCAAACCCATACTTGAGTAACGATTTCTGTATCGACATTATACATGTCTTTTTATACCTAGATAAGCACCTACAAACTTATATAACTACCTACCTAATAAGCTGCGGCAGCGCCATCGAGAGGCAAAATAAAGAATTTTGTATCTCATTGTAAAAGAACTTTTATGTTTTTATGAGAATAAATGTCTTTAAACCTATTTTTTTACATTTCACACAATCCCTTCTAGTCCCAAACTAAGTAAAGCTTGTACTATGAGAACTAGATTGCTGATTCAATACTTATAATACATTCTATTGTAAATACATATCTAACACCCAAACATTCTATGTAGGTACCTATGCCACACACTAAATTATATGTTTGTTCTCAGTGGAGATCGAACCCATGACCCTTAGCACGGAAGGCAGACCTATTACCGACTGAGTTGGAATAATCTTTATTTTATTTTTGATTCATTCTGAAATTCTTGGCTTAGTCAGCTCCTTACGTATTGACGTTGTCTTTCCTGTGGATATGTCTGACTAGGCTGAGAGGATGGTATAGTACTACAAGCCTACTGCATCTAAACATTGTCCCAGGCACTACAGTGTGTCGTTAAGTGTAGGCATAGGTTGCCTCCTGACGCCCTCTTCAATAGATGTAAAGGCCTATTATATTATTACTCACTATAATGATATTTACAAAACGCTAAAAAGAGGCCCTCTCTACACGGGATGGTGTTGCCATGACAACAGTATCTCGATTTCTTCCTGATCGACTAAATTAATGGCGACTGGAGTGGCCATTACTATCAGTTCTCGAATGAACATTGGTTCTTTCTCGAAAGTACCAAAAAGATGAAATAAAAGATAAATAGATAAATTTTCGTGAACATTTTGACACAACGACACAAAGCTTGTACTATATGGGAACTAGACTGCTGATAGTATACTTAGGAATATACCTACATTTTACAAATAGCCCTATGAAGCTTTTATCAGGAGAAGGTAGCCTTATTACGAAGTAATATTAGGTACTTTCTCCTCCTCTTTGTATTGATATCTTCACAGTTAAGGGTCGTGACATGAAGCCAAGCGCATAGCAATTTCTATCCAACAATACATTTTAAAATAGTGGTCCAGCGGAACTTTTTGTTAGGTATTTTTGAACCGTGGTCCAGCGAAACCGTGAATGGTTGTCTGGGATGAAACCGTGACATTTATCCAGGATTTTATTCTACGCAATACTTGCCCAGTGCGAAATTATCTTGGATTCTTATGCTCAAAATAATGGTTATAACGTCATCTCAGCCAAAAAGGACAATAGGACGACCAATAGACGTGAAGACTTGGGGATGATTGTGGGTATAATCACGGGCCACTGAGATCTGGACCACCATCTAATCAAGATCGGAGCAACAGACAGCGATCTCTGTCGTGTCTGTCTTCAGGAAAAAGACAGTTGAGCATGTCTGCATTGCTCTGCCACAACCGAAGCCAGATCCAAAACGGGACTGCAGGAGCTGATTGGCTCTCACTCCTCATCCACAACACCATCGGGGATGCTGGAACATTGCTGTCATCAACCCAATGTCTTTCTCAGTTACTTTAAGGAGTTGGGCTGGTTGGGGTGAGGTCAGCAGAGGGACAATGCACTATACATACACCCCAACGCGGGACGTCAGTGCAGATCTCATTCCTTCACGACGAATTAGAATTAGATCCACCAATAGGAATCGTTTACCTAGTATTAAAACAAAAAACAAACGATCCTTATGGTGGATTTCAAAACAATATAGGTCGAACAGTTTCAAACAAAAACTGTTCGACCTATATTATCTTATGTTGCGAGTTACAATCGATAATCAATAGTAGCGCTTTATTTAACGTAATTATACATTACACCCGACTTTACCCACCTCACCTGTGACGTGTGCCTAATTACAAACAAAAACTCCTTTATGGCTATAGAAATAAGGGTCGTTTTAAGGGATTAAGGAAAGTACCTTCTGTCAAGAGTAAGTATTTGTTAGTATTTTGAAGGGATGAAGGGATTTCTCCCTTAAGCTGTTGTTTCATAAAATCGTTTAACGCAATTTTAAAACGTAAAGGAGCATTCAAACGGCGATTATACAACACTAACTGTCGCCCGCGGCTTTGATCGAGTGGTAGCAGTGTACAAAACCTTTGATCCTAATTTGAGACTTTTAGGGTGCGACTTTTCAAAATTCCTTTCTTAGTGCACCCCTACACTATACAAGGATACTACCTCCCAAATTTTATACCTCTAGGACTTATAGTTTAGGCTGTGCGTTGATTGTCAGTCAGCTTCAAAAGAGTTTTATAATATATTTAGAAGAAGAAGAAGATGTTTCTATTTCAACTCAATTTAATTTTTTAATTTAATTTATTCAAATAAATAATATTATAACAAATTTTTGTACATGTCGTTATTCTACTTAACATTAAGATGCGTAGGCACCCCGGGGGTATCGTTGTCTTATGAAAATCTGCCAGGTTTAAGCATGCAAGGTTTTCTGAACTGTTTTCATACTATATCATAGGTATTCTGTGACTGAATAGTGACTTTAGCGCGTTTCAGCGCGTTTTTTGCCGTCAAAAGCTTCTTGTTTTCGTATATCTGTAGCCACGTCGCTTGACATTATGCTGAAAGTTTTCGAAATTGATCTTGCTACTGTGTTAAGGTCGAATAGTTACCAAAACCCTTATTTAAGGGTAGGTATGTTTGTTTACAAATTTAAGTGATTATTGGATTAATAATATAGTATGTTTTATTTATTAACAACAGTTTACTTGTAGAAACGTCCTATTTTGACGTGGATTAAGAAAATACGCGTAATTTACTTTGTCCGTATTTTACTGCTAAAGCACTGATCCGGACTGAAGCATAGATTTAAGAATAAGTACCTATGTATCTACAACTTACATAATAAGAATATTTATAAATTACAATTACGAAGGAATATAGTTTTATTCACAGAGGAAATTACAACTAATACAATATTTACAATATTCACAATATTTACAAAATACAAATGAAACAGTTGAGCTATCCACAAACCATTGCAAACGATATATACATAAAACAGACAGTACAACGGTCTTATCGCTAAAAGCGACATCTCTTCCAGACAACCTGATTTTATACCGAAGAGGATAGTCAATGGCAAGTCCAAACAAATTATGGAGTTACAAATCAATTAGCCACCAACGGCAAGAGACAATTTTTTCAGTACCTGTAATTTTTTTATACTTAAGCAGTAAGTAGTCTTATAGCGCGTGCAGACTATGTCATGCCGCTGCCGGCATGAATGCTGCGATTAATTCCGGACTTATTGCCACAGCAACATCGCCTTTATTCTTTACTGCGTTTCACGCAATGCCCATGCCGCTGCCGGCATGAATGCCGCGATTAATTACGGACTTATTGCCACAGCAACATCGCCTTTATTCTTTACCGCGTTTCACACAGTGCCCATGCCGCTGCCGGCATGAATGCTGCGATTAATTCCGGACTTATTGCCACAGCAACATCGCCTTTATTCTTTACCGCGTTTCACACAATGCCCATGCCGCTGCCGGCATGAATGCTGCGATTAATTCCGGACTTATTGCCACAGCAACATCGCCTTTATTCTTTACTGCGTTTCACGCAATGCCCATGCCGCTGCCGGCATGAATGCTGCGATTAATTCCGGACTTATTGCCACAGCAACATCGCCTTTATTTTTTACTGCGTTTCACGCAATGCCCATGCCGCTGCCGGCATGAATGCCGCGATTAATTACGGACTTATTGCCACAGCAACATCGCCTTTATTCTTTACTGCGTTTCACGCAATGCCCATGCCGCTGCCGGCATGAATGCCGCGATTAATTCCGGACTTATTGCCACAGCAACATCGCCTTTATTCTTTACTGCGTTTCAAGCAATGCCCATGCCGCTGCCGGTATGAATGCCGCGATTAATTCCGGACTTATTGCCACAGCAACTTCGCCAAGTTCATGCCCTAGCTCTTAGTGAGAATAAAGGCAATGTTGCTGTGGCAATAAGTCTGGCATTAATCGCGGCAATAATTCCGGCAGCGGCATGGGCATAGTCTGCACGCGGTATTAGAAGTAAAATGATCCTATAACAGCTAGTCATAAATAGCTACACTCTTAACTTTTTTTTGGCTACAAGTCCTAAGTACATGTAGCCAAAAAAGTGAGGATGTGAATGTGGGATGAGGGATGAGTAAATCCAGACATACTCTTACAAGGAAGTAAGGTGTCACTTAATAGTAGAGCAAAAAAAAGATTCGTGATGGTGATATTTTCAAATGTTGATTTAGTACCTAACGTAAGTACTTACGTCCTTTTCTTATATGAAAAGGTACACCTACTTATATCATGAACAAAATTCGGAACAAAGTCCATAGCCCACATGTATTTTTTTAAACTTTAAATAGATTTTATACCATTCCCCCTCTAAAAAGCTTATTTTCATTCCACCATCTCGGAAAGAGTATTTTTGCTCTTCAATATCTGAGTGCAAAAGCCGTTTTTATTCTCTAGAGGATAAAGTAAATTGAATTTAGAACATCGTGTGCACTAAGTTTGTGAATTAAAAAAAACATTAAACCTATTTACTGCTACCTCTATGGAGCCGAATATATCATACAACTCAATTTGCTTTGTACGCGGTTCTTTACGCGGCATTTTTTCACTGAAATAAAAGTACCTATCTTGTGATTGTAAACGTTTTTTTTTGCATTTTGTCATTTCCTCGCTGAGGTGGAATGAAAAGTTACGTGTTGCACTCGAGTGCAAAGATTTTTCACCTCGTGCTCTTTTGATTCCCTCGCTAACGCTCAGGACTCTAATTTTGAATCAAGAATCCTTCGCTTGCTCGGTCATCAAAATTGAACACGCGGTTAAAAAGCAACTTTGCACTCTTGTATAACAAATAACTATTTATGCACCAAAAACAGTGAATAAAAAGCACTTTTACTCACTGTTTTGGCGTTTAAATTTGGAACACACTACTATATTTGACCTCCATCTAATTATTGTTTTTGCGCAATCTTTCTTTTTCTCGAAGTCATGGTATAAAGCATAGTATGCAACTCTTGAATAAAACAGATTTATACCGAGGGCCATGAACCACTCACGTCGTTCAGGATTTTAACACTTGAATCACTACCTACGCTCGTGATTGAATCATCATGAATCAGTCGTTAGAAACCTTCACTGGCGCGTAATTCATTTATGGCCCTCGCTTTAAATCCGTCTTTTATTTACTAGTTGCATAATATACTATTGTTAATGTATTTGAAAAATAAATAAGGGTTGGTATGTGGTAAAGTAAGTTTTTTTTAAAATCATCATCAGATAAGAGTTTTTATAAAAACTTGATAGCCAGTAGGTATTGCACAAAATTATGACTGTAAAGCAACTTTTGATCACAACAGGTTGTATATCTACTTTTGACACCGTACCCCTTGGGACCTCTTTATAAAGTTAAGCAGATTAATTCCCAGTAAGAGCTTTTTGATAGGACCTTTAGAAATTATTATGAAAAGTGAAATAACGAATTATAGGTTTCTTATAAAATATTGGATACATTTTGGAGAGTGTACTATAGAATTCAAGAAGTATTCCCCCTATCAGACCACCAGCCCCCGTATCGCAAGCTCGGAACTGGGCCTCTACTGTGAATAATGATTACCGAAGATTCGGTAGTGACGTTTGTGCTACACTGAGCAGTAACGCTGTGACTTCGAAAGAGCCTGGACCATCGCTCGAGGCGACCGCGCAATGTAACACAAACGTCACTACCGAATCTTCGGAAATCAATATTCGCAGTAGAGGTCCTGCTTTCGCTGCCCAGCATAATGTCAAGCGACGTGGCTACAGATATACGAAAACAAGAAGCTTTTGACGGCAAAAAACGCGCTGAAACGCGCTAATGTCACTATTTAGTCACAGAATACCTATGAAAACAGTTCAGAAAACCGGCGCGTTTGCCTCCCTGTGCCACGACTAATGATGATGATGTCATGCAGCGCAAATCAATAAAACTTTGTTTATTCAAGAGTCTGTATCCCATTTAAAAATAATATTATTTCTCACTTTCTTCTCAAATGAAATAGTCTTTATTCTAGGTGAAATAAAGTTCAGAATTGGTTGAGAATGTGTAAATAGTGTAGCAAGTAATAAAATATCACAAGAGCACTTGGGACATCATAGGTACTGTCAATTTTAGAAGAGCAATAAAAAGATGCGGGTACTTTAATAATAATTGTTTTTATCCGACTTCAAAAGAGGTAGGAGGCTCTTCTTCTTTTCTTGGCAAAGTCATTCGTCAAGTCGGCTGTCGTTTGTTTTGTAGAGAAAATAATGGATTTTCTCATCAAAACCTGAAAAAATCGGTTGTTTTTTTATGTTTGCTACCTCGCAACACGATCGTTTATGAACCTATATCAAAAAATCTTTTATTTGAACTGAAAGTGTTATAGGTACTTCCAAATTTGTCTCATAATTTTTTTTATCAAAATCTGTTAGGCAGTTTGGCAGTTAAATAAGAATAACTGGAAAAAGCACGTCATCCACGACATTGCGTATTTTGCTTTCCTGTGACTTTTCTGTGACGAACGATCTATAAAACAGTCCCAATAGACTGCCATCATCATCATCAGATGATGAAGATGGAACGGAACGGTTTTTCTAGTTTTAAAACATAAATTATTTTGAAGTTTCTTCTATAGCAAACGTTCATACTAAATTTTTTTTTGTTCCAGCACTGGAGGCTTGTCCTTTTGCCAAGTCTTTTTTGTTTTCACTTTATGTTGTCACTTTTTAATTCACTACATTTCTTTTTTTCACTTTTTTCTGTCTTCTGAGGTGAGGAGCACTATTTTAGATTAGAATTCATTGTTTCTTTAGTTTCTTTATAGGTTCATACTAACACACTGTATAGTATTACTATAGATACTCTTCAGTGTTGCCAATATAAAAATAATAACAAGACAAGTGCTTTCTATTTAGAGTATCCATTAGTAATGTTTTTATTAAGGGTTGATAGGAAGCACGCCCCTTAAGACTTATGACATTAGGGTTATAACTTGATAGGAGTCTTAAAACCATCAATGTTGCTTTTTATTGTTCAAACACAAGAAAATACTGAGTAAGTTCGTATGAGTTTGTGACCAACTCTGGTGACGGGGTTTTAAGCTGCCTTTTAGGGCCTATATAATACACCTACCCAAGAGGGGTCCTAAGCATTTTTCTTTTAATATCTAAGTATTTAAACTAACAAGGAGTCAAACTAACAGACCGCGTTCGCAACTACACTGCGCTCCAAAACGCAAATCGCAGACGTCGGTCAACATGTGGATAAATTGAAATGGGACTGGGTAGGCCACGTCTGCCGCATGTCGGACGCGTTATGGGCTAAATCCACTACAGAATGGACGCCTCAAAACGGAAAACGACCTCGCGGCAGACCACGGTGAAGATGGAGGGACAAGATTGATGCCTACCTCAAGGAATGGTCCACAGTTGCCCAAAACAGAAAAGACTGGCGAGAAGGAAGGGAGGCTTTTGCCCTGCAGTGGGACACTACAGGCTCTTAATAGTTAATAATAATAATAAGTATTTAAATTTAATATGTAACAGTTGGGAATAAAAGTGGCACAAACAAAGGGAGGCCTATACCCAGCAGTGGGTGAAATCGGGCTGTAGATGATGATGATGAGGAATAAAAGGCTTTTATTTTATTTATTTAAGGCCTTAAAGCTTAAGGGATTGACAGCTCAAAGAAATTGTCGCACGTACATTTCAACATTTCCGAAGAAAATTTTATTTTCGTTTTTTCATAGACATTTTTTACAACGCCCTCTAGTCCCAAACTAAACAAAGTTTGTAATAGGAACTAGATTTCGGATTAGGTACCTATAAATACATAGGTACCATTTATTTGTCAACAATCTATGTTTGATATCTAAGAAATCGTTTTGCAACGGTCTGTTTAAGTAGGTACAGCTTAAATGTTTCAAGTGTATTTTCTTACAGGTACTGTATTAGTTGTTTTTTTTTAACAAAAAAATATTGTACCACCCTGATTTTAATATACCCGTATTTTGTAAATTCAGATCCGTATTTTATTTACAAAAGTTTAAATCACGGCTAAGTACAAACGCCGGCGGATGAGAACACTTCAACGCAATGACATTAGGCTTAGAACACACTGAGACGAGCCTAGAATCTATAAAATCGAATTATATAAAACTCTTTTGAAGCTGAATGACAATCAACGCACAGCCAAATCTATAAGGTATGAAATTTGGAGGGTAGTACACGGTAAAAGCAAGCTTGTATGAGTTAGTGGCCAACTCTGGTGACGGAGTTTTTATGCCGCCTTAAGGCCTCCGTCGTGGCTTAACGACTGCTAGAGCCGGGACAGTTTAACGTGCCCTCCGAAGCACGGAAGCGCTCAGATGTAAATGCCACTAACGGTCACCCATCCAAATAGTGAACGCACAGAACGTTGCTTAACTTAGATTATCGGTTAAGATTGGCTAAGTAAGCTACGCCACGAGCGCTTATACACGGTGTAACATAATTACCCTATAAGTCCGAAAGGGGGGTATTTTACAGGTCATGGCGAACAGTGTTTGTTCTACGACTCTTGAGATTTCGATGTTTTTCATTCATGAAATGAGCTCGTAACTTTTACTTAAAATGTACCTACACACAGCTAGCGTGTGCGTGCGACGTGGTAGGAGGGTACCTACGTGTGCATGCGTTTGTACGGGTTTACGCAAATATTAAACAAACAAATTAGGGTTGTCGCGAATGTCTAAAATAATAAAAGTTGTACTTTTGTATGAAAATTTCAATTACGATTTATTGACCCTTTGCACATGTCCAAGTACTCAGAAAGTCGGTCTGATTACGCCACTTTCGGGTTTATAGGGTAATTATGTTACACCTTGTATAGTGTAGGGGTGCACTAAGAAAGGAATTTTGAAAAGTCGCACCCTAAGGTCTAAAATTAGGATCAAACGTTATAACCAAATAATGCGTATGCTGCTACCACGCGAGAAAAGCCGCGGGCGACAGCTAGTTAAGTATAATTTCATTGTTTTATATCTAATCAAGGCATATAAATGACTTCTACAACATTTTCTTATAAATATTTTCACACAAAACCCACTGTGCCACAACTTTATAATCCACGAAAAGTATGTCAAGTATGGTTTACGGATGTGACGTCATCGATCCTTCAATGGACGCCATTTTGAAATACAGCTATTTAAAAAAAAAGCGTTTGTACCATCAACTTATGTTACATATATGCCTTTACATCTATTGGAGATGATATACACCGTCAGGAGGCAACCTATGCCTACACTTAACGACACATTGTAGTGCCTGGGACAATGTTTAGATGGAGTAGGCTTGTAGCACTATACCATCCTCTCAGCTTACTGACAACCTACTTCGTTATTTGACCCAGTGAAGCCTGCGCGGTGACTATTTGGATGGTTGACCGTTAGTGGCATTTACATCTGAGCGCTTCCGTGCTTCGCAATGCACGTTAGACTGTCGGTCTCGGCTTTAGCAGCCGTTAAGCCACGACGGAGGCCTTAAGGCGGCCTAAAAACTCCGTCACCAGAGTTGGCCACTAGCTCATACGAGCTTGCTTTCTATTTTTGACCCAGTATGTGTTCTATGTATGAGTAAATTCAGTTGACTCTTGATACTTAATATAATATCCTATTCGTCATATATGTATGAAATTTATGTTCCATACGTGATTAAACTAATCAAATACCTAGAAGTCTAGATCGCTAATGTCCTAAAGGTGGAGCTACACTATAGCAAATGGCTTGAAATAGTCTTTACGACGATCGTAAGCTCTGAACTGCTTTCGCTGCCCAGCATAATGTCAAGCGACGTGGCTACAGATATACGAAAAAAAGAAGCTTTTGAAGGCAAAAAAACGCGCTGAAACGCGCTAATGTCACTATTTAGTAACAGAATACCTATGATTTAGTATAGTATAGTATAGTATAGATTTATTACTTCATATGTAGTACAAGTTCTTAATGGGTAGGTAGCACAATAGTCATTAGCATGAGCCCCGCAGGGCATTACAATTTGCAGGCATTGCCTGTACGCTAACAAAGTAGGCATTTAGTACTTTTTATATTATTTTGTATGAGAACAGTTCAGAAATCCTGCCAGGCTTAAACCTGTCAGGTTTTTATGAGACAACGATTGCCCCTAGAGTCCTTTCCATGAAAGAAGTCCCGCAGACGCGTCGCTGTAGTCGACCTTAAGTATTATTTCTCGGGCAGCACTTTTAACAACTTTAGGGGCATTGAAAACAAGACTTTGATCACAGAAACCAAATAAAAACGCACTAGCATCCGAACACATTAACAGCACCTGACAACTAATTTAAAATTTAGTTCTAAAGTTTAGTTCCGGAAATTTCCGCGGGACTTCTGTCATGAAAAGGACTCTAGCTGCCTTGCGTGCTGTGGGTCGTGCGTGTTCGATCCCCACTGAGAACAAACATTAATTGTGTGTAGCGAACATACATGTTTTCTCTATGTCTGGGTGTTACTATGTACCTAATAAAAATATGTATTTACATAAAAAAATGAATCTAAGTTTTCTATCAGCAATCTAAATCCCATAATACCAGCTTTGCTTAGTTTGTTACTAGAGGGCGTTGTGTGAAATGCGAAAGAAAGTCGCAGTACGCTAGTTTTAGACCAAAGCTACTATAGTAGGTGCCAAATAACACGGCAATACAGGTCATTCACCCACCTTCACCACGATGTCGCAAAATTCAATTTATGTACGGCTAATTCTGTCGCTTTCCATACAAACCTGTCGCTAAGACGGTATCGCTCGAATCTCGTTAGGTGAAGGTGGGGAATAACCTGTATTGCGGTATTATTTAGCACCTACTATAATAGCTTGTAGTCTAAGCCTTATACCCAAGCTGTTAGCTTCTAACGAGCACGTATAAGATTGTGGCCTAGGTTAAATAACTAATGCTAAGCTTGTGACTGTAGTGGCCTAGTGGTGGCCGATCTGGGTTCGATTCATTAACATTTCGTAAAAAAATAATTCAAACTGTTTTATACACAACTGAATAATGGCACAAGCCGATGAGCCACACTGCCTATAAGAATCCAGTACCTCATTGACCACGTCCACTGAGGACGTGCCCTGTGATGCATTGCACTGCACTGGTTCAAACTTTCTACAAATAACATCGGGGCAATCGTTATCTCACAAAAACCTGTCAGGTCTAACCCTGGCAGGTTTTCTGAACTGTTTTCATACTAAATCATAGGTATTCTGTGACTAAATAGTGACATTAGCGCGTTTCAGCGCGTTTTTTGCCGTCAAAAGCTTCATGTTTTCGTATATCTGTAGGCACGTCGCTTGGCATTATGCTGGGCAGCGAAAACAGTTCAGAGCTTACGATACGGGGGCTTGGTGACCAAGGGTTCAAAAGAAATTGCCCAAAATAAACTTGGTTTAGTTACTTACAGAATTTTCGTCTATTTTTACTTTCCACTAACGACGTCATTGTGGATTGATGTTTGGTAAGTGTTAAAGACGTCTTGACAGACAGACAGACGTGTTTCAGTTTGCTTAGTTTGGGACTAGAGGGCGTTGCGTGAAATGTCCAAGAATATTTGTTAGAAAAAAACTAGTAGGTAGTTAACTATTTTTATCTATAGTAGGCGCCAAATAACACGGCAATACAGGTCATTCACCCATCTTCACCACGGTGTCGCAAAATTCAATAATTGAATTTTTGATGTATGGTAAACAAACAGTACTAAACGAGATTCGAGCGATACCGTCTTAGCGACAGGTTTGTATGGAAAGCGACAGAATTAGCCATACATAAATTGAATTTTGCTGAATTCTGAGGTATACTGTGTTAACACATAGTATCTGATATTGTATTGTATTGTTTTTCATCCAAGTCAGTACCTACTTTAAACTGACAGATTATTATGATCTTGTGATTATCGAAGTGTAATCACAAGATCATAATATAAATAAATAAATAAATATTCACGTACATTTAACACAACGCCTTCTAGTCCCAAACTAAGCAAAGCTTGTACTATGGGAACTAGATGGCTGGTAGAATACATACATAATTTTTTTTTGTAAATACTTACATACTTATAATACATAGAAACACCCAGACACAGAACAAACATCTATGTTTGCAACACACAAATGTTTTAATAATGATTATCTATTAAAAAAATATCTAAACATAAGAGTCACTAAGTAAATCAAGAAGAATTAGTCGTATTAGTAGAATAAATAGTTTCGTTATATTTACCTAGATGAAGCCTCTAGATAGTCATAAATAAGGAATATCAAATAGTTCAAAAGGGTAACCATAAAGGTACGAATAAACTGTCGCGAAGATAAAAAGGTCGAATAAAAAACAAAACCTTAAACGGCAAAAAGTTTTTTATACCATTCCCCCTCCAAAAAGCTTATTTTATTCACTGAAAACAGTGAATAATAAAATAAAATACCTAGAGACATTAGAGAGCTACCAATAAAGCAGTTCAAGACAAAGCTTTACTTGTGGCTAGTAGATAAATGTTTTTATTGTATTAAAGATCTTCTATTATGAATTTAATTATTTTAATGATTTTAATCTATTGAATTTATTTTGACATTTGTATTTTATTATTTTAATCTGTAATTTGTTCTCTTTTATTTTATACATTTATTAGTTTGGTTAAATTGAAACAATTTGCATGTCGGTCTCCGATGAAGTATGTGACACTAAATTAAAATTATGAACATCTTGTAATTTGACCATACTTCTTGCGAATAAATACATTTCATTCCATTTAATTTAATTTAATTTAATTTAATTTAATTTAATTTAATTTAATTTAATTTAATTTAATTTAATTTAATTTAATTTAATTTAATTTAATTTAATTTAATTTAATTTAATTTAATTTAATTTAATTTCATTTAATTTAATTTAATTTCATTTAATTTCATTTAATTTAATTTCATTTAATTTCATTTAATTTCATTTAATTTCATTTAATTTCATTTAATTTCATTTCATTTCATTTCATTTCATTTCATTTCATTTCATTTCATTTCATTTCATTTCATTTCATTTCATTTCATTTCATTTCATTTCATTTCATTTCATTTCATTTCATTTCATTTCATTTCATTTCATTTCATTTCATTTCATTTCATTTCATTTCATTTCATTTCATTTCATTTCATTTCATTTCATTTCATTTCATTTCATTTCATTTCATTTCATTTCATTTCATTTCATTTCATTTCATTTCATTTCATTTCATTTCATTTCATTTCATTTCATTTCATTTCATTTCATTTCATTTCATTTCATTTCATTTCATTTCATTTCATTTCATTTCATTTCATTTCATTTCATTTCATTTCATTTCATTTCATTTCATTTCATTTCATTTCATTTCATTTCATTTCATTTCATTTCATTTCATTTCATTTCATTTCATTTCATTTCATTTCATTTCATTTCATTTCATTTCATTTCATTTCATTTCATTTCATTTCATTTCATTTCATTTCATTTCATTTCATTTCATTTCATTTCATTTCATTTCATTTCATTTCATTTCATTTCATTTCATTTCATTTCATTTCATTTCATTTCATTTCATTTCATTTCATTTCATTTCATTTCATTTCATTTCATTTCATTTCATTTCATTTCATTTCATTTCATTTCATTTCATTTCAATAAAAAGCACTGTTTTGGTGTTTGAATTTAGAACTCACTAATATATTTGACTTCCATCTAATTATTGTTTTTGCGCAAGGAGGTTGTATAGCATTGGCTATACAACCTCCGATCTTTCTTTTTCTCGTAGTCGTGGTATAAAGTATAGTATGCAACTCTTTAATAAAACGGATTTATACCGAGGGCTATGGACCATTCACGTCGTTCAGGATTCTAACACTTGAACCAATGAATCACTCTCTACGTTCGTGATTCAGCCGTTAGAATCCTTCACTTTCTCGTGATTCATTTATGGCCTTCGTTTTAAATCCGTCTTTTATTCACTAGTTGCCTAATATAAATTTTTTTACATATTTATCGAATACCAAAACTGTCGTAAAAATGTTCATTCTTTAGTTTACTCACTTTCTAAAAGTGGAAAACAATTTCATTATTTAAAAAACTGAAGTCATGCAATTACTTATAAATTGTAAGTACTTATATCATTGTCAGTTATTTTCGTTATTTCTTTATGATACCTAATTATTCTCTAAAAAAAATCAATGTTTCTCATGCGCACTAAGGCCCGGAATAATAAACCATGCTGAACTAACTATATGAGCACTTTAAACTCGCGTCAGTTTAGTCGAATCCTCAAAAATTTTACTCAAAAAAGCGCAAAAAAGGTCTACATGGCCACCCTAAATATTCACCATTCAATACGCATGCGCACATCAGATTCAAGATTCCAAATTCAAATCAGTACTCGTTCGTCGCTCACTGTGATCGTGTGTCCGTCAAATTTACATACGGTTTGTATGTAAAGAGGATTTTATACATATTTCTGAGTTTTGCTTTATTTTTTAAATAAATACTGCATTTTCTGGCTAACGATGTCGTTCTACCATTGTTGCTGGGGGTCAATGGTCTGAAGATCGCTTGGATGATCTTTAAATTTGTTTTTTATAGACCTTACTTCAAGCTAAAGATTCCTACAAAGACTTTTTTTAATTCAATACGTCATTGAATGTAAGTAGTTACCGCTACAAATAATAAATATCATTTAGGTATCAGTGTCATGGTCACATAGTGCAAAAAAAATATAGGTAGGTACTTACTTGTTTGAAAACTTCCAATTCGTCCCACCAGTGGGACGATCCAAGGCCGAACAAGAATGAACCTACCTACTTATCTATACATAGATAATGTACCTAATAAATTAGTAGTTTTTTGGTGCAGAGTTGGTTCACACATTTTTGTATCATCATCATCATCATTTGTCTTGTAATTCTTGTATCCATAAACCGACGCGACTGTATTCTTGTATCCATAAACCGAAGCGACTATCTCATTTATCTGACGCAAAATGTTACGCTCTTGGCACTTTCCGTACCTATCGAGTCGGTTTGGTCATAGCTTAAGAAACCAGTGTGACATTGTATCCAGCATGTTGACTTGCAAATTCCATTTCGTGTGAATGTGAAGAACGCTTACCAGACTGATGAGATCTTCGTAAATTGTCGGACGCTTTATTATATTACACAAACATGAGATGATGATGAAGATGGCAGTTCATTGGAATTGTTCTATTTATCGTAAACACCACTGAAAAGTCACAGGGGCCTTATTCACTATGACCAATACAAGCGCGTTACGCAGCACGACAAGACAGCGGCGTGAAATCGCCCTATGCCTATGCCGTATTTCCTATGCCATAAATGTCATTCCTTACGGTGACGTCATACGGTTACGGCAAGGAATCTCCTAAGTCATACAGAATAATGCCCCAGGAAAGGAAAATACACAATGCCCAACGTGTTTTTTACACGCTATATATATTTGCTTCACTTGTATGTTTGTATGTTTGTAACCGACTCCTTTGGGCGCGATTTTGATCCACTATAAACGGCCAGATTTTTCCAGTTATTCTTATGTAACGGCCAAAATACTAAATCAATTTTAATAAAAAAATTATGGGACCAATCTGAAACCTTTGACTTATGAGAAAAAAAGAATTCTAATGACGGAGTTCTGCGGTAAGTAAATTAAAAAAAAACATGCAATTGAATTTTTATATATCGATGAAACTTCCAAACTAATAAGACAGAGACCCCAAACTAATAAGACTAATATCTTCGAGTGTAATTATCAGGTAGGTAGGTACAGACGTACATTTACGGCAGTAAAAAAACAGTAACTGCATTTTTAGAAACTTTGTTAAAAGTAATGGACATGAATGTCCATACGAACACCTTAAACGGCTGAGAGATGGCTTTTCGATAAACATCAGCTGAATCCGAGCGCACTATATACATAGTACTTATATCGAGATCAGTTTAATGGCATGAATTTTATATACACACTCGCCATAGTCGCCATCTTGTAATCGTGAAAAAAAAAGCGTGATAAAAGCTCAATAAAGTATAAAAAAAGCAATAGAAACAAAAAAGAAGAAAAAAAGGAAAAAAGCGTTACAATCAATGAAAAAAAAACCAAAACAATGTGGGCATAGATAATTTTTTTTTTTCGAGTTGATGTGACATCAAACGTCAAACATTCTAGTGTGAGTTTTCTAACGTTTTGAACTTAGAAACTCATCGTTACCTACCTAAGATCGTAATAAACAAGTTATAGATAAGTTTTTATGCATTCAGAATGCAGAAGGCTCCTTAGAATCAGTACTTTTTGAAATGAAATAGTCCACACAGTAGACTTCTTCACGCTAATGATGATGATGACCACCGAAACAAAACTTTTTTTTTTGTTTAAAACGTTCACTATTTATTGAGCCGGTTCAAACCGGGGGGCAATCGTTGTCTACGTTTTCTGAACTATTTTCATACTAAATCATATCTATCAGCCATATAGTTTCCATCGTACAAGCTTTGCTTAGTTTGGGACTAGAAGGCGTTGTGTTAAGTATCTGTGAATATTTATTTATTATTTATTCTGTGACTAAATAGTGACATTAGCGCGTTTCAGCGCGTTTCTCGCCGTCAAAAGCTTCTTGTTTTCGTATATCTGTAGCCACGTCGCTTGACATTATGCTGGGCAGCGAAAGCAGTTCAGAGCTTACGATACGGAGGCAGATAAGTAGTATTTTTAAAAATTACAGTACTCTTTGTACAAAATGTTGGTTCTAAATGGGAATTGAACCTGCAACCTTGAACAGAAGGCACAGCTATACGGCTATACCAACTGATGTAATACAATAATTTGAATAATATCCCCGGTCCAGAGAATTCTACTCCCATCGTGACTGATCCGAATGTTTATGATATGAACACCGTACATGGAGGTTGGTATAATGTGGCAACTGGCAACACTCGTGATGTCTTTGTTGCGAGGTTTGCACTTGTTTCTATGGGCATTTCTGATCTTCCTTATTTATAGTGTTTAGAACACAGACGAAATATTTAGAAAATGTCAAGCCAAAGTACGTATAGTAGATGCCAAATAACACCGCAATACAGGTCATTCACCCACCTTCACCACTTCTTCTTCTTCTAACTTAAGAGCTCAGCTCTTGTCGGTGTAATTATGCAGTTCTCGCCATTTGTTCCTTTCCAGTGCAGCTTCCTTGACGTCCTTATACGACATGACAGCTATCTTTTCCTTCAGCTGGCTCGTACCTTCACCACGATGTCGCAAAATTCAATTTATGAATGGATAATTCTGTCGCTTTCCATACAAACCTGTCGCTAAGACGGTAATCGCTCGAATCTCGTAGTACTGTTTGTTTACCATACATAAATAGAATTTTGCGACATCGAGGTGAAGATGGGTGAATGACCTGTATTGCGGTGTTATTTGGCACCTACTATAGCAGTAGTTTTATTACCTACTAGCTGATACCCGCGACTTCGTACGCGTGCGAACCTTTCCGCCAAAATATCTGTCAACCAGCATACGATGAACCTCGTAGCAAATGACTGCTTTTGGTTTAGAGAGTTCAAGCTGTATCTAAGAATCCACGTCTTTGATTACAATAAAAATATAGTCTATGTTTCAATACGGTATAAAAAGTTTTCTGAATGGTATAAGTTTCGTTGTTATTGGTCCAGTAGTTAAGGCGTGATCCGCGAACAAACAAACAGACAAACAGGTAAACTCGATTTTCGATAGTTTTATAATAATGTATAGAAGTGATATTCTTCGAGATTTGATCATTTGACATTTTATCGAACGCTTCCAATCATAAAGGCCGCTGGTCATTGACCTTATAGTGAGTGACCAAGAAAAACATTATCGAACTAGCGAAAAGTAAAACATTGACTGAATACATTAGTTACTCGTTAGCTTTATTTGCGTCAGTGCTGCCAACTTCGCAAGTTTTCCGTAATTATGGGTAATTTGAAACTCAATTGAAACTTTTGTGATGATCGAGAGAGTTTAAACAGAAACTTTCCAAAGTTGTTAATAATGTTTGTTTGTGTATTATTTACGATCTAAAACCATTTTCTAAACAAAACAGCGTTCTGGGAATCAGTCACGGAAAGGAAGCCGTGGATTTGAATTATGACCTTCTCTTGACTATGGATAAGGCCGTCAGCCCCCGTATCGTAAGCTCTGAACTGCTTTCGCTGCCCAGCATAATGTCAAGTGACGTGGCAACAGAATATATACGAAAACAAGAAGCTTATGACGGGTAAAAACGCGCTGAAACGCGCTAATGTCACTATTCAGTCACAGAATACCTATGATTTAGTATGAAAACAGTTCAGAATCTCTGCCAGGCTCCTACAAACTGGATATCAATGTATTAGATTTCAAAATTGGTTTATATGATTTTATTTCATCCTAATCGGATCAGTAGTTTTTGCGTGAAAGAGAAACAAACATACCTGCATTCTTACAAACTTTTGCGTTCATAATGTTAGTAGGTACGTAGCTTAGTTAAATACAAAAATTTTACAAGAAAATCTAGGACGAACCAGATTCTTTCAAGAATTTCCAACAACGAAAAATGCCAAGAAAAATTTCAACAAAAGAAACTTCTAATAAAAATATCCTGCAGAAACTAGGCCAAGTTATAAGCGATTCATAAGAACCACAAAGATTTTTATAAAAATGTAATTGCCAAAAACTCAAAGTTAATTGGGCATAATTTGCGGTTCCTTCGCTGGCAACACTGAAGCACTTCGCTTTGCAAAGTGCAGGTGTACTATTACACTTTTTAGGCGAAATTTGAATTCAATAAGGTGCGGTTTCTGTAACAGAACCATTTTGAGCAAAACCTCGCGAAGTCGGGACTATGTTCTTAAAAATGTACAATGTACATACATACCTAAGTATACCTATAATAAGTATCTTTCTACTACTCTAAGTAAGGAGGCCTACACCAAGCAGTGGGTGATACCGGGCTGAGATGATGATGATGATGAAGTTAGATAGCTTTCTTGTTGATTACCGAAAGCCCGTAATACATAGTCTAAGTTTTAGGTAGGTAGGTAGGTACTTTGTTATTTTTTGAAAAGTGATTTTTGTTTGCATGGAGTAAAATTGTTTGCAAATCAGAAAAGCGCTTACACCTACCTGCCTATCAGGTTTTCATACAATAAGTGTAACTAAAATCACTTTTCGATATTTTAAGGTATGTAGGTATACCTACTGAGACTTCTTAAGGCGTATGTAAAAGGCAGACAACCCTCTCGCTCGCACATTTCAACATTTTTGAAGATATAATATAACTAAATGTAATTATGTGAAATTGCAGAGCTTCAGGGTTGAGAGAATAACAATGCGAAGGTTCAGTAAAAATATCACATTGATCTAAACAAGTTTTCTAACCAGAAAATTTGCACTTTAGTTAATCGCATTGGTATAAGTTTTTTGGTCGGAAAACTTGTTTGGATCAATGTGATATTTTTACTGAACCTTTGCATTGTTATTCTCTCGACCCTGAAGCTCTGCAATTTAATATTATTTTTCACATAATTACATTTAGTTATATTATATCTTCAAAAATGTTGAATAGTGCGAGCGAAAGGGTTGTCTGCCTTTTCCATACGCCATAGATGCCCGAAGCTAAATAAGTCCAGGGCCTCTACTCTGAATAATGACTTACGAAGATTCGGTAGCGTCGTTTCTGTTACACTGCGCAATGATGCTGTCACTTCGCAAGAGCCCACGTCATCGTTCGAGATGACCGCGCAGTGTAACGCAAACGTCACAACCGAACCTTCGTAAGTTATTATTCAAAGTAGAGGCCCTGCATGCTTACCATAGTGTGTTCGTTTTACAATATACAAAGTTGACAGACCATATTTTTGTATAGAGATTGAGCAGCGCCCCTAGCGGGTAGTTTACAAAACTGATGATTCTCCATACAAAATTATGATTTACGTGACTTTGTAGTAAACGTCAAACTTACTCAGCATACAGGTTTGATTATATATTCATTATAATTTGGTAGATAAATGATTTGAAATGGTAGTTATGTATTAGGTACTTTACCTACCTACCTACAGTTCACTTGCCTACTTACTACCTACCAATTTGTGTCCCCCCTACAAAACTCCGCCGCCTACCAAAAAAGGAAAAGTGAGAATGCATAAACCGAAAAATAGTAAAAATAAAATCAAAAATTGCTGTCGAAATTTTCCCGAACTGGAAACTCCACAAATGGCATGAAAGTTTGGTTGGGGGAAATTATCTGAAGTCCTTCTAGGACCTTTTCTAGTCAAGCTGCTGTTTCTATAAGCCAAATTATATTTTTACTAGATTAATAAAAAACTAGTGTAAACACCTATCTTCTGGCCGTCACATTCTTACGTTCTGCTTGGTTAATTAAACTTCAGTTTCCATTTATGAACAATCTATTCGGAATAAAATCAAATACATTTCTGTACAAATCGTCACAACAAAACCCGCTAATCCCCTCCTTATTATTTTAGGTTATCCTTCAAAGTTACTACTGTCACGCAGGTGACAGTTCACATTTATGACAACGTCATTTACACATTCATCTTACACCAGCGGGCCTAAGATGCGCACCGCGAGATATTTGTCATGTCGTTCTGTCAAAATGTAAGCATTTTGTACCAGTTTAGGAACTATTGCATTATCTGTGGTAATGTTGTCGAGAAACCTCGCCTTTGAATTCCCAACTTTTGACATTTCTGCATGACTATTATCTCGTCCTCAGAGAGGTACGACGACAAAGAAGTGTCAAAAGTGTACATTATGGCGCGTTTTGTCGACAAAGTTAGGTACCACAGATAATGCAATAGTTCCTAAACTGGTACAAAATGCTTACATTTTGACAGAACGACATGACAAATATCTCGCGGTGCGCATCTTAGGCCCGCAGGTAAGTCTATAATGTAGATATTAATAAAAAACTGTAAATAAGCCAAAAACTAAAATTTAAGATATGGATAAACTAAATAAACGATTATACTAAATAAACGCTTCTGATTCCAAAAATCGAGTTTGTCTATTTATCTGTTTGTTTTTTTGCGGATCACGCTTAAACTACTGGACCAATTTCGACGAAACTTATAACATTCGGAAGCCCTTTTTCCGGGTTAAAACCGGCTAAGTATATTTAATTGAAATAAAAAACGTGGATTCTTTGATACAGCTTGACCTCTAAAAACCAAAAGCAGCCTTTGACACGAGATTCATCGTATGCTGGTTGACAGATATTTTGGTGAAAAGTTTCGCATGCGTACGAAGTCGCGGGTATCAGCTAGTAACTAAACACAAATAGTTTTCTTAGAGCATCTTTCATGAAGCCGCACCTTTATGTCCTTGCCTCAAAGAATTGCTAGTTTCTTTAAATTTAAAAAATGTTCTTATTTTGCTGTTCTTATGTCCCTGAAATTTAAAACCCTCCTTTTCAAACTTTATATAAAAGACCTTGATGTCTAATTCTTTCTCCTAATTGCTTGTTTTCCAACAGTTCAGTGGCTCCTGACATTCAAAATGAATGAATTTATGAATGAAAACACTATTGTAGGTAGGTAAACCTCATTGTAAATAATTCTAGATAAAGCCACAATTTATGTTTTTTAATCCACTCACTCCTATCATTCGTCAACTCTGGGCCTCTACTGTGAATAATGATTACATAAGATTCGGTAGTGACATTTGTGATACACTGCGCAGCAACGCTATGACTTTGAAAGAGCCTAGACCATCGCTCGAGGCGACCGCGCAGTGTACTTAACACAAACGTCACTACCGAATCTTCGGAAATCAATATTCGCAGTAGAGGCCCTGATATACTTGAATCTACACAAGAAAAACGAACAGCACAGAACTCGAATCCAAATATTATTACCTGTGAATAAAATCCATGTAATTTTGATTAGTGGGCATATTGTTCTTCTTCTTTACCTATAATATGGCCTCTATCCATCATTTCGACAGACAATTATTTTGCAAGTGTCAAGTGACATTTTTGAAATAATATCAGTGAAGTCAAGTCTTTCGTCAAGTCCAGCCGACTTGACGAAAGTCTTGACTTCACTGATACTTCGTTTGTTGAGAAAATGGTGGATTTTCTCTTCAAAACCTGAAAACGAATTTTCACATTCAGGGAAACCACTTTACACACATTTATTCCAATGGCTTGAGGAGAACATGGTAGGATAGATGTCCTCCTACGAAAAGGGAAGATCTTCCACGTCGAGCGACCTTTGGCTCGGGGTCCGAGGACCGATGGATGGTATTCGGTTGTATTACTTATCTTCAAACTCCGTGATAACTTCGTTTGCGCGATCTAGGATATTTCTCATGTTAGTTCTTATGTAGCGAGATAGATGGCGCTAAAGGCTCACACTTTATGTTACGACCTAAGTATTATTGGTTAAAATTCCACCAAAATTAAACAACAATACTCACAATAACACAAGAAAAACTATTAAAATAATGGTGCTATACCAATGTTGTTTCAATAAAATGTTAAAACTCAAATCAAGTGCTAAGTTATGTTGTTACTCAAAAAATTACAGAACTCGAATCCAAATATTACTTGTGGATAAAATGCTAATTTTGATAACTATTTTATTTCCAAGCGATTGTAAATGTCAACTTGGCTAGAGGTACAGGGTTTCAAATGAAACCTGTCTAATTGAAACTTAAACCTGCATTGAAAGTATTATTGGTTAAAATTCCACCAAAATTAAACAACAATACTCACAATAACACAAGAAAAACTATTAAAATAATGGTGCTATACCAATGTTGTTTCAATAAATGTTAAAACTCAAATCAAGTGCTAAGTTATGTTGTTTCTCAAAAAATTACAGAACTCGAATCCAAATATTACTTGTGGATAAAATGCATGTAATTTTGATAACTATTTTATTTCCAAGCGATTGTAAATGTCAACTTGGCTAGAGGTACAGGGTTTCAAATGAAACCTGTCTAATTGAAACTTAAACCCGCATTGAAAGGGTATAATGTTTTGAATCGCGGGTAAATCCGGTGGAGCTTTCGAACGGACGCTAATTACCCAAATAAAGCATGGACTAGGGATGGGACACTAGGTATAACAAACTAATCGATGAATTATTAAAATAAATTATTTTAGTTGTGGTTTTGTTAGAACATAACTAAAACAAGTACTATTTGATTTTTATAGTCGCTGACGCATACAAAAATATCTCTGCAACTGTTCTGTATATTAATTCATTGTTATCGATATTTTTAATTAATTTTTTATTTTTATTTGTACCTAAAATACGTATTCTTAGAACATAATCATGCATGAACATTTACGAGTACCTAACATAATGTTTCTAGAATGATTTCATTGGCCTACTTGCGCTTTTAACGGTAGGTATATATATATCAGACTAGTAATTATATCAGAAATCTCCCCTAGGCAAATATGTGAGCCAAACTTGTAAAGATACTAAATATACTAATGATACATAAGAAAAAGTAAGCGTAGTAAAGTAAAGGTTAAAAACGTCTTCTCAATAGTTATATCGATAGTTCTATATGAACATCACTACAGAATGGGTCGATATGGTTACTAGGGCTACAGACAGACCTGTCTCCTGGTTAAGGCTGCGTCTATCATTTTAGTCAGAAATAATATTTAGATGTACTTATTTTAATCTATGTATTAACATAGATCAACAGGTAGTAGCTCTGCCTTCCGTGCTGTGGGTCGTGGGTTCGATCCCCACCGAGAACAAACATTTGTGTGATGTAAACAAAGATGTTTGTTCTGGGTCTGGGTGTTTCTATGTATTATAAGTATGTATTTACAAAAAAAAAAATGTATGTATTCTATCAGCCATCTAGTTTCCATCGTACAAGCTTTGCTTAGTTTGGGACTAGAAGGCGTTGTGTTAAGTGTCCGTGAATATATTTATTTAACATTGTGTTAAAATGTGTTATCTGAAATAAAAATTGACCACACAAAAAGAGTGAATAGGTGGATTATAACTAAGCGTGCTCCACCTTAGGCTGCAGCTACACTTACCACCAGATGTGCTGGCAGCCAAATGCTTAGCTAATGCTCATAAAAAAATAAAAAAAAAACACACTTCAGGGTTAAATTTTTTTTTTGACCATCGTAATTTGCAGATCATTTTTGTCTCGGTGTAAAAAAAGTAATGCAAAAAATGTATGAAGTTTTTTAAGTTATACTTCAAATGTGAATTCCAACATAACATTAACAAGGTTGCGATCACAATAGGCCGTTCAGGCCGCAGTGATATCGCAGTACCAAAAAGATAATAATTATTTTAAAAAAATTACAAGGTTGCGCAACACGATTAACGCTCCTGCGGAGTGGGAATAGAAGGAGACAGAGCGAGAGTAAATGTGTGGAATAGAAAGAGACAGAGAGAGTGATCACATACGGAGACTTCCACCAAATCGCAAAACACTTCGATAGCGTGTTCTAGGATCCGACCAAACTTAGCAGCGCCATCTAGTTCTGAATTAGGCAACATGAGCATAGAACCTTTTCTAACTAAATAAGTACTGCATATTGGTTAAGTACCTACATAAAAATAAACACTAAATTAATTTCACATTAAACACAGAGCGAGAGTGAATGAGTGGCACTCGAAGTATAACTTCTTCCGCGCGGAGGGACTCCACGCACAATTTTTTTATTTAGAAAGTTACATTTTTTAAATCAACGATAATATTAAAAGGTTACTTAAAGAATGAACTGTTTTGTAATTTCGTGTTTCCTTTTTATTATTATGTACTAATATTTTGTAAAATAAAATCATATTATCTGGCATAATTTTTATTTTTACTTTTTTTATTTTATACTAAATTTTTTAATTAAAAAAAAACATTATTTTTATCGATTTGATATCGATAGATTAGTCTTTGTTTTCTTTTGTTCAAATTTGTATCTACTTATCCATGCGAAACGATTATAGATTAAATTACACCTTGTAGCTATCATCATAAAATGGTGTACCTGTCAGTGTCCAAACGTATCGAATCGATCTAGTATCGATATAATATCGATGTAATCGGATCATAGCACAATAAATGCTGTTGTAATCGAGAAACTTTTGAATGTAGACTTACAATTATTTAGAAGTGTTATTGAAAGTTTTGTAACTCTGGAACGGAGACATTCATTGGAGGATCGAAGTCAAAGGCTAATTAAGCCACAGATCATAATAATAGTAATACTACCTATACTAGTATAAATTATTTATAAAAAAAAATGTGACATAAATTTGCTTATAATAATAAGGCCGTGTTCACTTTGGACACGAATTTGTTCGTACGTAAACGTACGAGTAATGTTCGTACGAATTGAGTGCTCACACTGAATACGTTTTTCTCCGTCAAATAGTACGACTACGTGATAAATTCCAACAAGTTCGGATTGTATTCGGACGTCGTAAGTAAACGTACGTATACGTACGACTGATCGCATGCAGTGTGAGCGCTCACATAGTCCTTGGAAGGTCAGGATCATTCGTGCGTAGTCGTACGAATCAAATTGAGATGAAATCGTACCCAAAGTGAGCACGGCCTAATACCTACCTACTAGTTTAAGCTAAATTTATTTACATCTTATTGACAAAAGTTTGACCACAGAACAATAAAAAGATATATTAGACCAAAAAGCTATAGAAAAGATAGAGAGAAACGTAGACCAATTCGAATAATATACAAAACTGTGACGCATTTTAACCTTTAGCTGTCTGGGTGTTACTATAAAATGTATATTGACAGGCGTCATGGCTCAGTCGGTAGTAGCTCTGCCTTCCGTGCTGTGGGTCGTGGGTTCGATCCACACCGAGAACAAACATTTCGTGTGTTGTAAACATAGATGTTTGTTCTGTGTCTGGGTGTTTCTATGTACTATAAGTATGTACATATTTATAAAAAAAATGTATGTATGTATTCTATCAGCCATCTAGTTTCCATCGTACAAGCTTTGCTTAGTTTGGGACTAGAAGGCGTTGTGTTAAGTGCCCGTGAATATTTATTATACATAATTATACATACGTATAGTATGTATTTACAAAAAAGTGTATAACGTATTCTATCAGTAATCTAGTTTCCTACATTTAAATGGTTTACAGTATAATTGTTTCGGTATTGGTATTAATTTTTATGCACAATAATTATTCTTTGCTTTACCTTCCCATATTACAAACTTTACTTAGTTGATGACTAGAGGGCGCTGTTTGAAATGTCCATAAATATTTATTTATGTCTGGGTATTTTCTATGTATTTAAAAACAAATATTTAAGTATTTTATCAGCAATCTAGTTCACATAGTACAAGATTTATTTCATTTAGGACTAGAGGACAAGTAGGTTCTTATTCAGTGAGTACTATGGACAGATCTAAATATTCTTAACCCTTCGATAATTTAGGCAATGACGGTGCAATTTGATTCAAAGTATTTGCAATCGTTTAATTTACAATCATCATCAGAATAAGATTTTTTTACAGATTATCCTTTGTTAAGAACCTGTAAAGGTGCTTTTAACAATTTTTTGTTACGAATGTCTTGTGAGAATTGTAAAATGATTGTACGTAGTACCTCAAGCTAGTAATTGTAAATTTTTACCAGACATTTGCTCATCTAGCCAAATTGTAATTTTTACAGTCACTACAGAAAGGAAAACGTCATAAAGTTATTTATAGGAATGGTTATTTGACTTTTCATTCGATTCGAGATTTGTCTTTTTTTTTAATAACACCTAGCACTTTTATACTTTTACTTATAAATAGTTTTTCTTGTGTCATTGTAAGTATTGTTGTTTAATTTTGGTGGAATTTTAACCAATAATAAGTATGGGTTATAGCCGATTCGTTATTTCCATTGTTATGCAAATCATAAAAACTAATTTTGAAATCCCATGCAATGATATCCGATTCGTACCCTGATCTATACGGTTCAAATTTAAACAAAAAAACTTAGAAAAATGTACAAGAAATTTATTAGGTCGTACCATAAAGTGTGAGCCATTGGAATAAATGTGTGTAAAGTGGTTACTCCGAATGTAAAAATTCGTTTCTAAGTTTTGAACAGAAAATCCACAATTTGCCTTCAAAACAAACGACAGCCGACTTGACGATAACTTGACATCTACGTACACTGTACGTAACTAACTGTACGTGAACAGGCAAGACTAGAACCTTGCATCATTACAGGACTAAAAAAGTCGCCGCGTTGGCAGAGAATTAGTCTTTTTACAATGAAAAAGAGGTATATTATTCCAAATATTTCACTTGATACTGGCAAAATTTAAAAAAGATTGTCCGATGATATCGTGGGTTTATTTGAGCAACAGTAGAGAAGACTCGCGTATTAAAGAGGAGGCCTATAACTCAGCAGTGGGCGCACAGACGCTGAATCGATAGAAATATATTTTTATTTGAAACATCAATCCACTTTAACAAAAAAAAATTATAACGTTGACTAATGATACCTACCAAACCACGGGGAGCTACTTTGAATCAATATCGGTATTTCCTTTAGTAGAGTCGCAAAAGCTAAAAATACCTAATGAGTTTTGATTAGCTTGTAGTGCCCCGCTGCGCAAACATCGTGGTCTGTGGGCAGTAGGGTAAGGCGTTCATATATGACCAGTGGTTTTATTTATTAGAATCAGCAGACAGATTACCAGAAGAACGCTGTTACGTGTCAGAAAGTGTCAAATTTTGCTACAACTAAAATGTTGGTATGGATTACCATAGCTTCTGTTTAGTATATCTAATAGATTGAATATTGAGGATGACCGTTAGCTTACTGATCTAACTAACCACATTCCTTTTGACATGAAATGAAAAGAAGTTGAGGTGCAGGTATTATTTCCATGCCAAAATCATTGTTAAAATAAATCTTGCAACATTAGTTTTAGCACAGAATAATATTATAAGGTTTTAGCGACACCTACTACTCTGACTAATATTGTAACTATTTCACAGAAGGTTAACTATGTTTAGTGATTTCGCTGAATAAAATACCAATGATTATTGGTTTTATTAATTTTCTTTGGATAGCCACACAGAAAAGAATCCACCAGAAAATCTATAGTAAACACAACTCATTGAGTAATAAAATTTTGACTAACTTTATTTTTTAAATAAATAAATATGGTGGATATAGTGAGCTTTCCCCTAATTGTTCCTGAGTTTCCATGAATCGGCTTATGAATCACATCCTATTGACGAATTTGATTTATGAATGAATATTTCAAGTTCCTTTAAATATTATGTTGGTATGATGAAAGATGGGTTCACGTTCAGTCCGATCACAATTTGGATAAGTGACTAGGCTACATTAAAACAGTCTCTTTATTGATAACTAAATCATTTCCAAGAAATAATTAGGTAGGTATCTATCTAGGACAAAAATAATGGTACTCTGTCTGAGATTTCTATGAAGTTAAAAGTAGGTATATAACTTTCTGACACCGTATAGGCCTTTTATTTGGCCAATGTAGCATAAAATATGATCTTGGTATTCTTCGATGTTGCATTAGTTCTGTTCACAGAACCAATGGAAAATTTTTGACAGCTGGTACAAGAACGCCAGAATGCCCACTAAGCTTGAGGGGTGATAAACAATGAAAACCCGGAAAAAAACGAAACTCCGTAGAATTACAAACACGCCATCTACCTTCAGACGCGTTTGACGTGCCGGAAATGCCCGCCCGGCCATCTTTGCGCGACCGGATGTTGCCATTTTGAGGCGTCACCGATTGATTCTAGAGTTACAATTTTTTAGACATGGACGACTGTTTTTAGGGTTACGATCCCGTAGGGTTTCAAAACCGTTATGGTGCGACTTTGTCCGTCCGTCCGTCTGTCACAAACCGTATTATCTCAGAAACTATTAGAGCTGTTGACTTGAGGTATATATTTAGATTAGATCTTATTTGTCAGCATGTATAGTAAGTAAGAAACATAATTAACCGACTTCAAAAAAGGAGGAGGTTCTCAATTCGGTTGTATTTTTTTTTATGTCTCTTACCTGAGAACTCCGTCATTTATTAACCGATTTGAAAAATTCTTTTTTTATCTGAAAGGGTATGCTTCCAGGCTGGTCCCGATGAAGGCGTATCAAATTGAAGTCGGTTCTTCCAGTTTTTAAACTTATTATTTTAACTTATTATTAACTTATTATTTTTTTAATTTTTATTATTATAATGTCATAAATAGAGGGAGGGGGCAGTTTCAAACTGGTAACATCAGATAGAGTTAGATATCATTTGACAGGTGTTATTGTATAGATTTTAGTTTTTTTGAAGTTATACTTCTAATGCGACTTCCAAGCGTTTAACGCGTTAAACGTTTTATGCTCCTGGGGAAAGGGAATAGAAAGAGACAGAGTGAGAGTGATCACATATGGAGACCCCTACAAAACGCAAAACACTTCGATAGCGTGTTCTAGGATCCAACCAAACTTAGCAGCGCCATCTAGTTCTGATTTAGGCAACATGAGCATAGAACCTTTTCTAACTAAATAAGTACTGCGTATTGGTTAAGTACATAAAAATAAATACTAAATTAATTTCACATTGAACACAGAGCGAGAGTGAATGCGTGGCACTCGAAGTATAACTTCTTCCGCGTGGAGGGACTCCACGCACTATTTTTTTTTTTGCATAGATTTAGGCTTATGATGAAAACAGTCCAAGAAATAACCTTGTCCCTACCAACATTTTTTTTTTATCCAACTTCAAAAAGGGTGGAGTTTCTTAATGTGACTGTAGGTATGTTTTTTTTTATTAGATAAAAATCAGTAATTTTTCGTAAGTTTTTTATAAATGTGTTAATTACCATGTTTTAACTTTGTGAGTCTATTCAGCCGTTTCAATAGTTATTTTAACGTTTTATGTATAAATATATGTCGCGTCTAATCCTTCCTAAGTCACTTATCAAACTAGACGTGTCCATCGGAAGAGGGCGTGGCGGCTTTTACAAAATTGCCAGATACGAGTTTTATTTTCACTGTTTTATCTTTTTGCTGGCAACACTGGACTTCAAAGAGCTGCATTAGGTTAATGAAGTTTTCGAAAATATGGAATTTAGCACACATCTGGTTTTAATTATACGGGTACCTATGTATTATTTATCTATATAATCTACCTAGTAGGTACCAAATAACACCGCAATACAAGTCATTTACCCACCTTCAAAACGATGTCGCAAAATTCAATTTATGAATGGCTAATTCTGTCGCTTTCCATACAAACCTGTCGCTGAGACGGTAATCGCTCGAATCTCGTAGTACTGTTTGTTTACCATTCATAAATAGAATTTTGCGACATCGTTTTGAAGGTGGGTAAATGACCTGTATTGTAATTATTTATGACATTACATGCAGGCGTCATGGCTCAGTCGGTAGTAGCTCTGCCTTCTGTGTTGTGAGTCGTGGGTTCGATTCCCACCGAGAACAAACATTTGTGTGTGGCAAACATAGATGTTTGTTCTGTGTCTGGGTGTTTCTATGTATTATAAGTATGTATTTACAAAAAAAATAATATGTTTGTATTCTATCAGCCATCTAGTTTCCACAGTACAAGCTTTGCTTAGTTTGGGACTAGAAGACGTGTTGTTTGTGTTAAGTGTCCATGAATATTTATTTATTTATATTGAATCAACAGCCTAAAAATTAAGTTTCAACCTTCTAGCTCTAAAAATGACGATACTTCCATATAACTTTCATCCCCTCCCCCCCTTCAACCCCTTACAACCCTTTTTTTGCATGAAAAAGTAGCCTATGTCCTTTCTCAGGCTCTAGACTATCTGTGTACCAAATTTTATTTAAATCGGTTCAGTAGTTTTGGCGTGAAAGCGAGACAGAGAGAGTTACTTTCGCATTTATAATATTAGTTATGGTTAGAATTATGTTAGTGATTAAGATCGGAGTAGAAAAGTATTTATGGTAAGTAAAATGTCACACCTTTACTAATAGGTGGACTTACAGCAACAATGTAAACTCAAGATTAAGATGTCATTTAAAAGTTAAAGAAACCCATATATAAAGTTAATGTTTGCCATATTTCACACTAATAGATCTATCGGAGTGGACAACTGGTTTCGGTGGTACTACCATCTGTCCTCGTATCGTAAGCTCTGAAGCTTTCGCTGCCCAGCATAATGTCAAGCGACGTGGCTACAGATATACGGAAACAAGAAGCTTTTGACGGCAAAAAACGCGCTTAAACGCGCTAATGTCACTATTTAGTCACAGAATACCTATGATTTAGTATGAAAACAGTTCAGAAAACCTGCCAGGCTTAAATCTGGCATAGGTTTTTATGAGACAACGATACCCCCACTGTACTCACAGATGGTAGTACCACCCAAACCTGTTGTCCATATCTTCATCGTTTCAAACCTAAGCTTGTACCCAGTTAACGGTCCCGACATGGTTTTATAGCTCTGACCTTGAATTGATGGGAAGTGAGAAAGTGCTTTGCGCCCAAACACAGAACATATTATTATGTTTGCCACACACAAATTGTTCTCGGTGGGGATCGAACCTGCAACCTACATAACGAACCCACTATGCAAAAGAGTGGGCTCGATGGGATTTTCTTTCCCATCTGGCCCACCAGTGGGCCGGCCCGGCTGGTGGGTTCGATGGGAATAACCCACAATTAGCATCAAACAGAGACAAAAGATACCTAAACCGTGAATAGATAAAAGAAAGTTATATCTATAACAAAAGAATGTTGAGTAGGACGGACTCCATGTGGGCCCCACACTAGAATCTCATAAAAACGGCTGCCGTAAGAATAACGTCGTCATTTTGTAGGGTCCGCATGCTGCAACAATGTCTCAAGCACCAATTCTCGAGTTTTCACAAACCTCTGGGATTGGTTGATTTGGTTTGCTGAAACCATTAACTAAATAAGAGTTACCTACTATAAAATTGACGACGACGCCTTGGCGATTAAATAATAGTGTATTTCATTACAAGTGCGGAAAGGCTGTCATTGCAAAGAGTTCCGACAAAATATGTCTACCCGAGCCGAGGCGCAGCCGAGGGTTGACAGTCGGAACAAGTTGCAATGACGGTTCCGCACGTGTACTGAACGACTATTTTTAATACAGTTGCGAAAAAATAAAGCAATTTAATAAAAAGAAAATTTCTGAAAAATGGCGCCAACCGTAGAATATAAGCAGAGATTTTTTTTCTTCACCCTTTCTTGTAGGCAAAGGGAACTATGCCCATACAGCCAAGTCTTCAGTAGAATTTTTTATTGATATAAAATGAAAATGAAATTTAATGGGATGAAATGAAATGAAACCTGACCTAACTCATTCAATCAAATCATTAAATCTGATATTGAAACAAATTAGTAGCTTCTTTTTAGAAATATACGTAGTTGCATGAATCATAAAAACTTCTATGAATTTTTTTAGTAAAAACTTCATGGTTTGTTTTTCATTATAATAGACATTATTTTGACAGTTGGGAAAGAGAACGCACGAGTTCGGGAAAGGTAAAAAAAAGCACGAGTATGCAATAGCCCACATCCCGAACGCTATACGTCCCTGCAATACGCCACTTTTTGAGCAACTGTATTAAAAATATTATTTTGTGACATGTCTTAATTCATAAATTACGCGCGTCTTATTATTGAAACGCTCGTGGCTAGGCTTGCTTAGCCAATATTCACCGATTATCTAAGTTAAGCAACGTTCTGTGCGGTCACTATTCGGATGGGTGACCGTTAGTGGCATTTACGTTAAACTGTCGGTCCTTGGTCTAGCAGTCGTCAAGCCACGACGGAGGCCTTAAGGCGGCCTAAAAACTCCGTCACCAGAGTTAGCCGCTAGGCTAGCTCATACGAGCTTGCTTGCTTTATTTATAAATTTAGTAAGTAAATAGGTACTTTGGTACCTAAGTGTATAAATATTATGGTTAATTTCATTACAAGAATAGTATTTTGAATTTTTACTTATACTGACATAATAATATCTAAGAGCATGTTACATTGTAAAGAGGAAATATATAAATATGAAAGATCAATCACCATCAAATATAAGGGTTTGACCAGGTTTTTTTTTTTTTTTGGTTATTTTTTTGTTGACAGGCGTTTTTGCAAAGGGGTTGCAAAAACATGTATAAATATTCTTGGAAAATAAATATAAATATTTTTGGACATTACACACAACGCTTTCTAATCCCAAACTAAGCAGAGCTTGTACTATGGGAACTAGATTGCTGATATAATACTTATATACATTTTTTTTTGTAAATACATACTTATAATACATAGTAACACCCAGACACAGAACAAACATCTATGTTTACAACACACAAAATAAATGTTTGTTCTCGGTGGGGATCGAACCCACGACCCACAGCACAGAAGGCAGAGCTACTACCGACTGAGCCATGACGCCTGTCAAGTGTCCCCATAACCAGAGATTAGAAACGATTATTATTTTTTATTTACACAAAAAGTACCTAGTGCTAGGTAGATAATGCTCTTAACATTATCTATCAGTTAGACTTCTTACTTACTAATTTGATCGTAAAATGTTATAGTGCTCAAGCCTTCGTGTTCTAGACATACTAGAGGTTAGAGGTAACAGCTGTAATATGACGGTAGGTGTTTTTTAAAGATCAAATCTAAGTAACGGATATTACACCATTTACACCTAGTTTTGTTGACTGTACGATTGTGATTTGGATGGTGTTATGCCACATGTTCTAATTTATTAATTTGTTAAACTATCCAGGTTAAATGGTCTAAAAAAATGAATGTGATCAAGATATTGATCAATAAATGATCTAAAAACATGGATGTTTCTTCTTTTCTATCTATATTCTTACCTAAATAATTAACCAAATTATGATGCTATCGTATTTGAACGAAGGTTCATTGTTGTGGTGTTGGTAAACTTTTTATTTTCCCCATTTGTTTTTACGCACAGTAAAATATACAATACATAACAGAAAATTTAACCTTAAAACGTTTACATATAGATGAGTTTAATCCTACAAAGAGTTTTTGACAGCCAACCTTAGGATGGGAGATGAATGAATGAATTAATAAAAAAAGATGGGTGGATTACCAAAATAAACACAACAAACATTTCAAACATTGAAAATACTTTAGGTATCGTTTCATATAAACCCAAACTTGGAAGACCCCTCAGATAAAATAATAATAAACATCAATATTCTCTCCAAAAAGGCAATTGATTCACCAATAAATAAAACGTAGACAAGTAATCGAAACGAGGTGATTCCTGACCGCAGACCGCTTATCACCAATACATAAACGATTTCATGAAATGTGGTTGTGGCCGCTCAATATTTAATTCTGATTATAGGTTGGTTTGGTCGCCGTGGTCACTATCAGGAAACGATACAAGACAAATTGAATAGCACCACAGTAAAACTTCATTTAAGTATTATTTATTTGTAAGAATTATCATACAAAACAGCGCTAAGAGCCATGTAGTTTCTTCTAGCCTTGCAAAAAACTAGTACCTAGAATCACCTAGCTTACAATGATTCTAAATGAAACCTGCAAGGAACGAAACTTTTTGCCATCGCTAGTATTTCCCAAATGAAATAATCTAAGAATTTCCAGCTGGATTATGGCTAAGCGTCTTCTGCCAAAGACAGCATTTGCAGTTTCCTCATAGTACCTAAGTAATCATTTGTTTGAAAGTATACAAATGTATGTACTATTTGCACCTAGGTGTCCAATATAATTTCTTGAGTGACCGATTTTCGTTGGTAGGTTTTCTTAGCATCATCATTTCCCTCCTTATCCCACGCTAGGTGGGGTCGGCACAACATGTTTTTTTCTTTCATTCACTCCTATCATTCGTCGACTCTCACATTCATATCCTTTTTCACATAATCTAACCACTTCTTTTTTTTCCTCAACTTGCGTATTCACGCTCCTATTCATTATGATTCTAGTTTTCGTCAACTTTTAGTTTTCCGTGTCTTACCTCAAAGTGTTTGTAAAATGGCTTACACTTATTCATAATCGTTATCTCTTGATTAGTAACTACATCGTGCATACCACCGTCCATGTGATCAAAACACGCAATCAGTCGCCTCATTCAGCCGCATAATGCCGTCCATCTTTTAACACTTTGTGCTTTGTAACGTTCCTTTTGTGTGTCGATTATTGATAGGCTATGTGAAAAGCTGGCTATTCAAGGCGCGACTTGATGAGGCGACTCTTCTTTTTATACTTTTTTTTTCTTCTTTTTTTCCCTACTAGTCTGTACGTCGTTATATTCTAATTGGGCGAATACTCAAACGCCATTCAAATCCCACTCAATTTAAGTTCCGCTTAAATTATTGCCATCTCTTACAAATGAGTAATGTCAAACAGAGGCAGAGCAATTTTAAGTGGTGCTCAAATTTTGAATGACGTTTGAGTATTTCAGCCTATATTTGGCGTTTTTATAACACCCGAGACATTAATAACACAGAAAGAGGTCATCACGAGTGAACACTGAGACAGTCTTCACTCGTGATGACCTCCTTCTCTATCTATCTATTATGCCTGTATGCGCATTGCATCCTATTTAGTCCTTGTAGCATACCTAACAATAATTGCCTACCTTTTCTGACAATTTAAAGTATCTACTTAGGTAGGTACTTATACCTACCTGTTTTTGCTTTGAATAATTGTAAACTAGAGAGCGTTCATTATGATTTTATTAATAAAAAAACGAATAGGTGGATTATGACTAAGCGTGCTCCACCTTAGGCCGAAGCAACACTTACTACCAGTGGGCCTAAGATGCGCACCGCGAGATATTTATCATGTCGTTCTGTCAAAATGTAAGCATTTTGTACCAGTTTAGGAACTATTGCATTATCTGTGGTAATGTTGTCGCGCCTTTGATTTTTCAACTTTTGACATTTCTGCATGACTATTATCTCGTCCTCAGAGAGGTACGACGACTAACAAGTGTCAAAAGTGTACATTATGGCGCGTTTTGTCGACACCATTAGGTACCACAGATAATGCAATAGTTCCCAAACTGGTACAAAATGCTTACATTTTGACAGAACGACATGACAAATATCTCGCGGTGCGCATCTTAGGCCCGCAGGTGTGCTGGCAGCGAAATACTTAGCTATAGGTACTTAAAAAAGAACTCTTCCGTTGGGCGTGTTTTATAAGCCAATACTGTTATATGCAGCTTCAATAACTCAAAACTAGTGGAACGTGGTGGAACTAGGAAATTAAAATGTTGGTCTTGCCGTGAATAGCCATCATTAACCCCTCACATTCACACGGCCCACGCTTTGTGATCAACTTTGAATTTGTACATTAAATGCTGTATTAATTTTCATTGAAACTTTAGTTCTTTTATTCTAGAAGATCTGATGATGACTCTTTATGGCGTAGGGCAAAGGCAGATAACCCTCTCGCTCGCACATTTCAACATTTTTGAAGATATAATATACCTAAATGTAATTATGTGAAATTGCAGAGCTTCACGGTCGAGAGAATAACAATGCAAAGGTTCAGTAAAAATATCACATTGATCTAAACAATTTTTCCGACCAAAAAACTTGTACCAATGCTATAAATTAAAGTGCACATTTTTTGGCCAACTCTGGTGACGTAGTTTTTAGGCCGCCTTAAGGCCTCCGTCGTAGCTTAACGACTGCTAGAGCCCGGACAGTTTAACGTGCCCTCCGAAGCACCGAAACCCTCAGATGTAATTGCCACTAACAGTCAACCAACCAAATAGTGACCGCGGAGAATGTCGCTTAACTTAGATAACCAGTGAAGATTGACTAAGGGCTGTAAGATCAATAGTGGTTTAAACCACGAAATAAATAGAGTTTAACCTCCAGTCTCCGATTATTTCGTAAGATCAATGGTAGTTAATCGACCATCGGTAGCTTAAACTGACAGAGATGACAGTAGATTAATCCATCGATCAAATGTAATCATAGTTTACGGAACCCATAGTTTAAACTGCTTTTGATCTTACGGCCCATAGCAAGCCGCCACGAGCGCTTCTTACTACAATGATACTGGATCAAATTCTAGAAATAAATGAAATGCACTTTCATACAGACAGACGCCGTCAAATACAATAGAGTACTTACATACTTGAGCAATGCATATTATTTTGTCGGTCCGTCTGTTGGTCTGTATTCTGCAGGTCACGTGACGGGTGATGGATCGCCGGCACAAGTTATTAATGTATTACGAGCTGGTATACAGGATGTTTCCATTTTGATGAATGAATGAATGAATGAATGAAATTACTTCATTGTACGTAGGTACACCTTACAAACTAATATGCGAGACAGCTTATACAGATGACGATTGGGAGAATTTGTCCCAAAATATTTGGTCCGAATCGTCACTAAGTCAAAATAACGTACAATTACGTACAATGGGCGGTCTTATCACTAGGGAGCGATTTCTTTCAGACAAGTTTTGATGTTCATGTTCAACCGTTTTCTTTTCTGTTCTTGGCTTTGGCAACGAGAAACTGGCGTTAGAAACATGGTTTTAGTTCTTACTAGAAGGTTTATGATAATTACCATAGAACAAAATAAATGATAATGATCCTTAGAATACTATATTACATGCATTTTTTTAAAGTGGAATTAGAATGTCTTTATTGTCATACATGAAAATAAAATAGATGAAAATAATTACATTTCGATTATTAAGGCCTAGAATCAATGAATGAATGAATGAATGATTTATTTGCGTCGTTATTAATGTTTGCCAAATAGGTTCACACACTGAAACATCCTGTATCTAGACACAGTGCGTCACCAAAATGATCTATAATGAAATATCACTATGTTCCATGGTAAAATATGGGCTTATATTGACCCTAGTGAAGCTAGTATCTAACCGAGTTAGGGATGCATAAATCTTACAATATTATTAGATATTGCTTAAACTATGACTGTTAGATCTTATTAGATATTGCTTAAACTATGACTTATGATCTTGGATGGATTCAAAGTGATCCTAGTGATTTTAAAAATAATTCAAAGTGATTTGTATAAACTCATGTACATAAAAATATAGATTAAAATTCGTGATAGGTATAACTAACCTATCTGCTAATTTATTTTTGTAATGTATTTAGTAAGTAAGCTTAGGTAATCAATTTTGTGAAGGTTTTACTAGAGAATGGCTGACTCGACGAAGCATTCCATTTAAGCGCACCAAAAGATGCGCACCAAGAACCTCCGCACCTACTCTAGGTATTCCTTTCTGCGCACCAATTACCTATAATGAAATTTTTATTATCGTTTAGAATGATAGATCGAAGAATTCGCTAAGAATACCTACTACTAAAATAACTATTTGTAGGTATTTAAACTAGGTTCTATCAAATTAAAAGAATGAAATAAAAATAAACTTGTTTTGTTTTCAATTGTAAAAGTCTTTGAAATCCATAAATTTTGTACCAAAAAAATTTAATGATAAAAGCTTTGATTTCGTTATTAAAATCATTAGACCGTGTCAAAAAAGTGAGGAATTTCTCGCTTCGTCCTCAATTTACATAAAATACCCAATCAATTTAACCTAAAAGCATCAAAAACTGTGTAGCCATTGAGCTTAACGAGGTAACTATTAAAATTTAGTTCCGTTAAACTACTAGGATTATTATTTTATTATGAATTGAAAAATGTAATTCTTTGTTCTCTCCGACATTATCCATTTGTTTGTGGATTTCCATACAAATTTTGGCTGTGATGAGGTTAGAAGTCAAGTACCTACTATAGTAGGTGCCAAACAGGTCATTCACCCACCTTCACCACGATGTCGCAAAATTCAATTTATCTAGAAGACGACACCGTAGGGTTTCGAAACCCTTATGGTGCGACTTTGTCCGTCCGTCCGTCCGTCTGTCACAAACCGTATTATCTCACTTGTAATTTGGAATACTAGGTAATAAATCTTATTTGTCAGCATATAAAGAACATGAGGAATATATTTTTTTTTTAAATTTTCATTTTCAAAATGACAAAAATATGGGGGGTAAAAACCGGATTGAGTTAATATCAAATTAGTTCAAATTATATTTAAATTAATATTTTATTCACAAAGAAAACTACCACAATATACAGTATTTACAATATTCTTAATATCTACAAAATACACAAGAAACAGTTAAGCTATCTACAAACCGTTTCAAACAATTTATAGACAGCTTAATTATTAATGTACCTACCTCCCTCATAAAACTTGTTTTTAATTACCCATTTTAGTATTTTTATGTTATTTTGTTTACGTGTGGTGTACAATAAAGAATATTCTATCTACTTAAAAAATACTTTATTGCACACCTTAACAATTACAATAAAATAAAAAAACAAAACCTTAATAGGATAATTTATTCACAAAGAAAATTACAACTAATACAGTATTTACAATATTCACAATATTTACAAAATACACATGAAACAGTTGAGCTATCCACAAACCGTTGCAAACGATTTATAGATAGCTCAACTAGTCCAAATCAGTAGCAATCGGAAGCGTGCCCAAGACACTGGCTGCATTGCCGCGCTGAATAGCAATGCTGATACGCTGGCCTAGATAATCACCAGCCCTCGGGTCACGCGTCGCTTCGACTAGACGCCCGACAAGAATTTTGAAAACCCGGAGGGCCTCGGTACCCCACGGACCTAGAGTCTCGACTCTCTACTTAAATGTATCTATACTAACTATATAGAAAGATTTATCAAAACAATAGGTGTACTTACAATAGTGAAACGCTTATTCTATCGACACTTGTCGGCGTCCTATACAATTCTTTCTTTATAGAACTCTATTTACCCTGATTTGTAACAAAGAACGAACTTTTTATTTACTTGATACCTGCGCACTTGACGGCAAACCTATGTGTCTACTATTAAGTTGTCGTCTTTTGTAGAGGTGGCTAGTTTATGAATTTTTATGTTAGAGCTTGGTTTACGGTGATTCGTATCGGTGTGACTGTGGCCAGCCCGTTCAACTACCTTTGTGTAACATTGTACCTATATACGAAGGTACTTGTATTATTTAGGAACTAAGCATAGACAATCGTACAAACTTTTTAAAGATACCGCCAAAATATAAGAGTTTTACTCATTTTTATAAGAGGTTCCGTATGAATATCAATTTGACATTTCTGAAGTTATATAAGAAAAATAGTGTTGTGTAAACAAAAGTGTTGTGTGCAATTATATTGCACAAGGTTTAGTATAAATATCATTCTGATCCAAGTAAGTTTTCCGACCAAAAAATTAATTTTCAGTATTTTTCACTTATTTTTCATTTTTCATTTAGAAAACTTGTTCGGATCAAAGTAATATTTATGTTAAACTGTGTGCAATTTGATTACACACAACATTGTTGTTTTCGATTTTTCATAAATAACTTCAGTGATTTTATATTATCTTCAGAAAATGAAATGTACGAGAAGTTGTTCGACGGCTGTCAGTGTCTTAATTAATTTTTCATTCCACCTACATCCAAAATCCATCATCCCCAAAACCACTAAAGCAACCCTATTAATCGAAACAATAACGTTTACGACCCCCATAAATAAGGGTCCGCGTTATTGCACGCGGAACCCTACAGTTCCAGCTGTGTGACGCGTAAGCAAGGTTGGTATGAACGTCTGGTATGAACGAGGTTTCTTTTTGTAACTAGCAGGTCCTGGTAAAGGAATCTCTAAAAGGTGAGTACAAATTAATTAATTTGGTACCTACCTAGCTACTTATATGGGATTAGCTTCCGCCCGCGACTTCATCCGCGTCCCGATTGATCCTGTTGACTTTCTGGGATAAAAATTAGCCATGTGTTAATCCAGGTTATAAACTTTAAACATTTCCGGTCTTATTCCAGAACGGGGACTAAAGAAAGTCACGGTTTAAACGTCAAGGTTTATACAACCCGGGCGAATTAAGCGGTGTGACTTTATTTAGTCCCCGTTCTAGAATCAGACCGTTCAAGTTTAATCCAAAACGGACCAGCAGTTGCAGGTCCGTTTTAGATTAAACTTGAATGAAACACAAACATCCAAAACTTTGACATTTATATTAATCAACAATCAATAATAATGATTCTTGTGATCCGAATGGCTCCGGATGACTGTCTCAGGCAGTTTTTTCCACTTCAGGATGCCAGTTTGTGTTTTACGTAAGTATACTAAAAGTTGAGTATAGAGATTGAGCAGCGCCCCTAGCGGATAGTTTACAAAACTGATGATTCTCCATACAAAGTTAAAGTTTACGTAACTTTGTTATAAACGTTATACGTACTATGTATCTATTTATCTACGAGTAGGTACCTACTAACTTTTGAAATGAGATAATAGAGATCACTATGCGATTACTTTTCCTATCTTTTGGTAAGTCGTTGGTCGTGGGTTCGATCCCCACCGAGAATAAACATTTGTGTGTTGTAAACATAGATGTTTGTTCCGTGTCTAGGTGTTTCTATGTATTATAAGTATGTATTTACAAAAAATGTATGTATTTATTCTATCAGCCATCTAGTTTCCATAGTACAAGCTTTGCTTAGTTTGGGACTAGAAGGCGTTGTGTTAAGTGTCCGTGAATATTTATTTATTTATTTATTTAAGTCAAAACTACAGACTTTATTATCGATGGTTCTCTATCCATAGCTAGGTTCAATATCACTCTGTGGTTTTTCTTTAGCACCCGCGGAACCCTACTCGCAAATTGAACAACGTGCCCAATCGATTTGTAGGTACCTGTACCTACCATCTTAATTGTTCCTTTATGGTCTTGAAGCAGTAACACGGTTCACGACACTGCCAAGAATAGTACACAGTTGCTACGCTGATTGGAAGTAGGTACTTAGGGTACAGGCAGTAAGTATAAGAAAGTTACCTAACATCTTTTTTTTCACATTAACTCATGGACATGTTACACAACACCCTCTAGACCCAAACTAAGCTTGTACGATGGGAACTATAAATACTTATACTATGGAAACGCATATCGAGAAGCGACTTACGAGATAATTATTTTCTATGAAAATCCAGAGCCCGTATTCTAAGTTTCGCTATGTTGATCTGCGACAAGCGATAATCGAGAAACTCGCAGTTTTTGTATGGAGAAAAATAGCTTGCAAATCTCCCGCTAGAGGCGTTTATCGGATTTTCATACAAAATGTCTCGCAAGTCGCTTCTCGATATGCGTTTCGAATAACAAAACCAAACTCACACTATACGGGCTCAAACCAAACCTACTGAAAGTACCTACTTAAGCAGATAGCAGATACTTTTGACGAAGACTGTCCAACATAAGCGCCGATAGTGACATGCGTGCAGACCAAATCCTGGTTATTGACTTCTAAACTAGTAATAAAATTAATAATACGACTGATGATCCTATCATTAAAATCACTCATTATTTTTAGTTTGTATCCATTTTAGAATCTGGTTTGGTAATCGATAAGCATCGACGATTTATGTCAAAATCGACTTACTCTGTTTAATTATGTCACTACTAGATGGCACTATTTTAAACGGTGATTAACAATTATTGGTGCAAGAACCATGAGGCTAGAGTCAATAGTTTCTGAGAAATAAGAATGCGATTTTCCCGAAATGCTAAATTCCAGGGATTCAGCTTTTTGGCTATAGCTCTTAGGCTATATATCTTAGGTTTTACAATTTTTTGGATTAGTGCTATCAATTCTAACAAATTTTGAACCATTTCCTGCCTAATTTTGATCTTGATCAGAGTATAGGATCCCTCAGTTCTGACGCGGATTTAATATTTGACAGAAATCGAGAGGAGATTAGATCTTTTGAACTCGTCAAGTACCTAAGTACTGCAGATGTTAAATATTAAATTAATTTAGCATTCTTCAAAGGCCAAAATCAGAGATGAATCCCGATGCACAGCAAACTACATGAAGTCACTCTGTGTCTGATCTGTCAGCTCGATGATCACTTTATCCCATTACACGTCCCGCCATGCGCCATAGGCAATTTAGATCGAACGACATTTTTCAGTCGTAGACGTGGCCACTTCACGTCGTCGTAAAGAAAAAAATACCTAAAGCTGATTTACACTTTGTTAAGTGCATGTGCGAAGTGCTAAGTGGTTAGTTAACGTGTGTAATCCGAGCGTTCACACAGTGATTAGTTGATTCTACTATTTATTACCTACTCCAGATTGATCAATACGTGTTGTTGAGCAATTATTGCTCAAAAAATTGCCTGTATATCTACGTATAAGGTACCAAGTTTGGGCGACGCTCCGAGTGCGAGGAGAGCGCGGGTGTGCGGGGGAAGCTACTTAACAGTAAAAATAGACACGGCTTCTAAATTAGAAGTTCTAATCACTTCACTTCGCACTTGCACTTGTTACCTGCACTCATCACTTAACAGCGTATGCGTTTACACGCTGATTTTACTTATCGCTTAACACGTGCACTTGTCACTCGCGCTTGATACTTTACAAAGTGTAAACCAGGCATTATATAATACTAGCAGCGCCTCGCGGTTTCACCCGCGTAATTCCCGTTCCCGTGGGAATTCCGGGATAAAATATAGCCTATGTTCATCAGGGATAATGTAGGATTCTAATGGTAAAAGAATTTTTTTAATCGGTCCAGTAGTTTCGGAGCCTATTCAATTCATACAAACAAACAAACAAACAAAAAATCAAACCTTTCCTCTTTATAATATTTGTATAGGGATAATGTAGGATTCTAATGGTAAAAGAATTTTTTTAATCGGTCCAGTAGTTTCGGAGCCTATTCAATTCATACAAACAAACAAACAAACAAAAAATCAAACCTTTCCTCTTTATAATATTTGTATAGATGATACATTTATTAAGCCTGGCGAATGAATAAGCAAATATTCATGGATATTTTTACATAAAACTGATCTGGATTCAAGCGTTTTGTATGAAAATCTCTACTAAATCCAAGCTTCTCTCGGACTCGGATTATTATTCTGAGCGATTTCTATTGCAAAATACAAGCCAGAATAAAATCGTATTGCATCGTGTCGTGTCTTCTAAGAATGAACCCTCATCCAAATTCAGTTTTGGCGTTAAAATGATTTAGACGAACTCACTGTCCTCTGAAAATTTATGAATACCACACCGAAATAACCGTCCATTTTCATTTGACCCTCTCATTTTAAGCGTTTAGTAGTAAGGGAAGCTCTTGAAATATTGGCGTTTAATTACACCCACCAATTACACTAGACCCTCTCAGCCTTGGAACTATTACCGCGTAAGAGTTTTTTAAGTTTGGTTTGTATTTTTTGGAGCACGTTTACAGAGGTCGTCTCGTTTTTTTTTCAAGTACCTAAGAAGCAGTTTTATGGAGGTCGTTACGGGTAAATATTCAGCCATTTTGGTATTTGGGAGTATTTTAGAAGCAATTATGTTGTGTAACGTGAGGAAGGTAACGATTGAGCGCTCAATATGTATAGATTAAGATACTTAGATAATAATAAAATTTATGTACCAACCTACGAACCTACACCGTCTTGCCTGACTTGTGACTTGGGATGCTTGTAGTAGGTAGATAGGTAAGTACCTACCCTTTCTAGTTAGACCACAGAGTAGGTATTACGTGGTATTACCTAGTACAAGTAGTTAAACACGAACACGGTTATAAAAGTACCTACCTAGTAGGTAAGTAAAAGTAAGTATTACCAGTATTACTAGTAGGTAGATACTACTATTACGTATTTTAGCAAACTACTGTTTAGTTAGCTACTTACCTTCTTACTACTTTACTTCGCACTTTAAAATCATTTTCGCGCACGTTTTGTGCGCCGAAAATAGACCAACCATGGATCAAGTTTAGCCATTGCTAGACTTCCTTTGATGCTTTGATGTTACCGAATCAAATTACAAAAATAACTTCCTCTTGTGTCTTCAGATGTCTGATAAATTAGGTGTAACAGATTTTAGGTTATTTATGGATTGGTGTATAGGTAGGTCTCTCTGTAGGCATACCTACCTACGCATGTCGGGCATACCTACTTTTACCTACGTAACGTGGGTTGTGGGTTCGATCCCACCAAGAACAAACATTTTTGTTATGGCAAACTTTGGTAGTTTAGTAGTCCCCATGGTTGTTTATAACTTCCCTGGGTGTTACTACAAAAAAATTGGGTACCTGTTAGCTGTTAACTAAAGAGCAGTACACACATGCAAACGCGCGCTTGCAATGTGTACACTTCAATAGAACTCCTGGTTCTCGAAACGCGCGTTAGCAACGTCCGCTACTCGTGGTATGTGTAAGAACTGCAGGTAAGGGCCTCGGGTAATGCTATGTAAGACTTTTTGCATCAGTCAACGTCAATGTCAGTATTATTACAAAGTCATTGCCATGACAAATTAAAGTCAACGTCATTCATTTCAGCTCGCACACGTCAGTCACGTCACAACAATTTCGTGTCGTGGTTTTTTGCTAAAAAATACTGAAAACATTCCACATTTCTCTAAAAATGGTTCACACAACAATGGAAGGATCACTCTTTGTAAGTACGCCACCATTTCTAACTAGTTTTAACTAAGATTTCATAGTGAAACAAAATGCAGCATCATACGAGTAGATCTACGACTCTCACCGGCTCCTACGTCCTTTCAGTACACTGTTCCTTTCATTATCACAAGACTATCATACGATCTAACCCTGTGTGTAAACTATTTGGAAATAGCAACCAAATTTTGTGATTCCCTATTGGACTTGGTTGTCAAAACACAGGCATTAGTTATCGTCAAAATATGCGTGCATTTACTTCCAGGAGCCAACCCTGTACATCGTGAAGGGTATGTGCATCCTCGACAATGATGGCAACAGGATCCTCGCCAAGTATTATGATAAGAATGTACTGACAACCACTAAGGACCAGAAGGCCTTTGAGAAGAACCTCTTCAATAAAACACACAGGTAATTTAATTAATTTATTGAATGACTAGCTTCTGCCCGGATTTGTCTGCATTCCGTTTGAACATGTTGATTTTCTGGGATGAAAAGGTAATCCAGATTACGAATTATATATTCCAAGTTACATCCAAATCAGACCACTAGTTGCAGAGTGGTTGAAACACAAACATCTAAACATATTATTTCTGGTCTCAGGATTTTGAGACTCTTCAGTCTCATAATCCCCTTGAAGTGGACGGCTCAAAGGGGATTATGAGACTAATCCTTATTTAATCATAATCAACACTGTCTGATGTAAACATACTAGCGAAAGCTGCTTGTCCATCTATAAACTAATAAATAAATAAAACTTTGACGTTTATTAGTAGGATGCAATTTTCAGGGCAAATGCTGAGATCATCATGCTCGAGGGATTGACATGCGTCTACAAAAGCAATGTTGACCTGTTCTTCTATGTCATGGGAAGCTCGCATGAGAATGAGGTAACTAGTAAGAGCCAATTTACGCTACCAGAAGTAGAGTGGGTGGAGTTAAGCTTTGGTCTCGTGATTTTAACGCACAACGCAACGGTATGCAGCATGCAGCGCCGGACACATAATTGTATGGAAAACGTCTAGCATGGTCTTTTGTTACGTCGCAGTCTGCGTCAGCGGCGAGGAGCGAACGCGGTACTCTGCGTTGTGCGTTACGATCGCCGAAACGCTGCTTTACACTGCACTCTTTTTATAATTTGTTTGAAGTTTTGTTTGCTACGAAGCTCTTCAGAGTGTACTTACGATAGTGTAGATTTCCTTTAACTCTATTAGACTAGCTTCTTTTCGGCTCAATTGGTGAAGAAAAACATTTTGGGAAAACGTGCGGCATAATTCCACACATCATTATCTTTCCTGTGTCGACTAGGCTGAGAGGATGGGATAGTAATACAAGTATACTGCATATAAACATGTACCAGCCACTGCAACATTCACCAGGGTATGAGTAAAAAGTGGCCCCTGACGCTGTACAAATCGTCTAGTTTAGATGCAAGTTATAATGTTTTTTGAAACTTTCTTTCTCTGAGCACCCGCCAAGACCCTGAGGGAAAAGGTTGCTCAAACTCCCTCTCGCTACAATTAGTTCCCTTATTACTATTAGTAGTGGAAAAAACTGCATCCCAAGAACTTTACTAATTATTGTGACTGTGTGTATAGCTGCCTGTTTCTGAATGATTTGAATGTTAATAAAAAAAATATATTGGACATTATTATAACACAACACTCTAGTCCCAAACTAAGCAAAGCTTGTACTATGGAAACTAGAATGCTGATAGAATACTTTATCTATTTTTTTTGTAAATACAATACTTATGATACATAGTAACATCCAGACATAGAACAAACATCTACGTTAATGTTTTAAACTAATTTATAGATTTAGTACCTACTAGCCGTCGCCCGCGCGTTAGATTGTGACTTTTCAAAATTACTTTCTTAGTGCACCCCTACACTATATAAGGATACTACCCTCCAAATTTCATAACTCTAGGACTTAAAGTTTAGGCTGTGCGTTGATTCTCAGTCAGCTTCAAAAGAGTTTCATATATATTGATGATATGTCAGGCACAGTCATGAGGCACTAGTGTGTCGTTAAGTGTAGGCATAGGTTGCCTCCTGACGCTGTATAAATCATCTTCAATAGATGTAATAATTTAAAGGTACCTAAATTTTTCTTTTTTAATTTTCAGCTCATTCTAATGTCAGTTCTGAACGCCCTGTACGAGTCTGTGAGTATTCTAACACGAAGGAGTGTGGAGCGTCGGGTTTTGTTGGACAACTTGGATTCTGTGATGCTGGCCGTCGACGAGATATGCGACAATGGGTAGGTTAATTATAATATATAGCTTACTAGCTTCCGCCCGCGACTTCGTTCGCGTCCCATTAGATCCCGTTAATTTTCCAGGATAAAAAGTATCCTATGTTACTTCTTATACCTCCAAGAATATGTGTACATAGTTTTATGATGATCGGTTAAGTAGTTTTCGCGTGAAAGCGTAACAAACAAACTTACATTACCCATTATAATATTAGAACATTTATAATATTAGTAGGATTATTTACTTTACTATTTTTCTATACTACGATAAAACTGTAAAAATTACAAAAAACTGAAATTAGAGATATGGATAAACTAAATTATGCAGATCTAAATAAACGGTTCTGATTCCGAACATCGAGTTTTTTGTTTGTTTGTTTGCGAAATCACGCCTTAACTAATGGACCAATTTAAATGAAACTTATACCATTCAGAAGCCCTTTTTCCGGATTGAAGTATAGGCTTTAGTTTATTAAAATCAAAGACGTGGATTCTTAGATACAGCTTGACCTCTCTAAACCAAAAGCCGCCTTTGGCACGAGGTTCATCGTATGCTGGTTGACAGATATTTTGGTGCAAAGTTTCGCACGCGTACAAAGTAGCGGTTATCAGCTAGTCAAAAATAATATTATTATTTATGCTGAACCTTTTACAATATTGCACACAATATTGCAGCCAATGTCTTGTACACGCTTCCGATTGATACTGATTTGGACCAGTTGAGCTATCTATAAATCAGGTCTACGGTAAAATAACAACATAAAAAACATTAACGGCCTTACCACGTTATCAGATTTATCTTGGATCTAACAAAAACCGCCAAAAACCGCGTGTGTTTTGGACTTAACCTCTGTCAATAAGTTGTCAGATTTATATGTTACAATAAATCTGACAACTTATTGACAGGGAACTAAGTCCAAAACACACGTGGTTTTTGGTGGTTTTTGTTAGATCCAAGATAAATCTGGAAACATAATTTGGGGGCTTATAATACATAATTTGTATTATAAGTTTTTGAAACATAATTTGGTATTCCGTACTCAAGCATAGATTTTTGTATGAAAATCTCAACTCAAATCTATGCTTGAGTAACGATCTCTGTCTCGGAATACGGGCCTAAGTCTCACAATACTTAAAGAAAATCTATAAATCTTTTGCAACGGTTTGTAGATAAATAATAAATAAATAAGTAATTATCCTTGGACATTACACACAACGCTCTCTAGTCTCTACCACTTTATACACATTTATTCCAATGGCTCACACTTCCTAAGTATTATTGGTTAAAATTCCACCAAAATTAAACAACAATACTCACAATAACACAAGAAAAACTATTATAATAAAAGTGCTATATTATGTTGTTTGAAAAAATGACAAAACTAGAATCCATTTTATAGTTGAAATGTTGAAATATTGTTAGACGATTGTCAGCGACTTAATTCGTCTATTTTTGTTTACAGAGTGATCTTAGATGCAGACCCCACATCCATAGTAGGTCGTGCAGCGTTACGATCAGAAGACGTACCACTCGGAGAACAAACCGTGGCACAGGTAGTAGATCATATTAATAAAATGTTTTGGTAGTACGTGTGCTATTTGGAATAGCTTTGGGGGCGTCCATTAACCTTTTACGTACCGGAATTCCAGACACAATAAACAATCTATTGTTACCGACCCGATATCGCGTCGACGGGACGTCAAAGGTTAATTACGTGAGGTGTTCTAGGGGTGGAAAGGATCGAGCTAAATCTTTCCAAATCTCACTTAGGGGGTGGGGGGGTCTTGGCAAATATCACGTAATTATTGTTCTCGCAGAAAACGGTGTAAAACTGCATGAAAAGTTATTTCTATAGTTGGTGCCAAATAACACCGCAATACAGGTCATTCACCCACCTTTACCACGATGTCGCAAAATTCAATTTATGAATGGCTAATTCTATCGCTTTCCATACAAACCTGTCGCTAAGACGGTAATCGCTTGAATATCGTAGTACTGTTTGTTTACCATACATAAATTGAATTTTGCGACATCGAGTTGAAGGTGGGTGAATGACTTGTATTGCGGTGTTATTTGGCACCTACTATAGAATAAAATATGGCCAAATCTGAGACAATAGTATTTTGTTGTATTCGTCCGAACTTCGCAGAGCAGCGAAGTAGCGCTCGATTGTTTAGCTGTATCGACACAAGGCCAAAATAGAAGTCTTGAAGAATCTCGCGTGAGATTAGGGGTGGAGGGAGGGAGTTGAGGAAAATCTTACGATATCTCACCAAGGGGGGGGGGGGTGTCGAAAAATTCTCCAAAATGCCCCACGTAATTAATAGACGCCCCCTTTATAGTTGGGATAACCAAATAGTGAAGATGAGTAGTTGGGAATTAGATTAGTTGCCGTCTGATCGCACAAGTTTTTGAACTCTATTTATATTAGCGCCTTCATAGTTACATGATTATCGGGTGAAGCGCTCATGGCTAGGCTTGCTTAGTCAATCTTCACCGATTATCTAAGTTAGGCGACGTTCTGTGCGGTCACTATTTGGATTTGTGACCTAGTGGCATTTACATTTGAGCGCTTCCGTGCTTCGTGCACGTTAAACTGTCTCGGCTCTAGCAGTCGTTAAGCCACGACGGAGGCCTTAAGGCGGCCTAAAAACTCCGTCACCAGAGTTGGCCAGTAACTCATACGAGCTTGCTTGCATATCTGGTCAAATTACGTGGGTATGTACGTGACAGATAACTTACTAGACTCGTATGGTACCTGGCACCAGGTACCATTGTAAATAGTGTTAAACTGGCACCAGGTACCAGTGTAAATAATGTTACACTGGCACCAGGTACCAGTGTAAATAGTGTTACACCGGCACCAGGTACCAGTGTATATAATGTTACACTGGCACCAGGTACCAGTGTAATTAGTGTTACACCGGCACCAGGTACCAGTGTAAATAATGTTACACTGGCACCAGGTACCAGTGTAAATAGTGTTACACCGGCACCAGGTACCAGTGTAAATAGTGTTAAACTGGCACCAGGTACCAGTGTAAATAATGTTACACTGGCACCAGGTACCAGTGTAAATAGTGTTACACCGGCACCAGGTACCAGTGTATATAATGTTACACTGGCACCAGGTACCAGTGTAATTAGTGTTACACCGGCACCAGGTACCAGTGTAAATAATGTTACACTGGCACCAGGTACCAGTGTAAATAGTGTTACACCGGCACCAGGTACCAGTGTAAATAATGTTACACTGGCACCAGGTACCATTGTAAATAGTGTTAAACTGGCACCAGGTACCTGTGTAAATAATGTTAAACTGGCACCAGGTACCAGTGTAAATAATGTTACACTGGCACCAGGTACCAGTGTAAATAGTGTTACACCGGCACCAGGTACCAGTGTAAATAGTGTTACACCGGCACCAGGTACCAGTGTAAATAGTGTTACACTGGCACCAGGTACCAGTGTAAATAGTGTTACACTGGCACCAGGTACCAGTGTAAATAGTGTTACACTGGCACCAGGTAACAGTGTAAATGGTGTTACACTTGGCGGTCAGACGACAAGCCTTCACATAGATTGACTAGTTTAAGTCCTGACACGGTTTAATAGCTTTTATCTTGAATGGAGGGGTAAATAAGTAAATAAGACTTCTGCGCTTTCAAAGTTAGAGCTATTAATCCGTGTCGGGATAGCACAATATCACCTTTGCTTGTATCATTGGCCATTTGCACCTGGGTCTGTTATTTGTTACATTTAATTAATTATAATATTTCCTTTAAATATAGATACAAAACGAATTACATTATTTAGGATTATTTAGAAGAAAAAACTTCAAATAGATCACAATTCACATCACTTAGGATAGATTTTCATTCAAAAATGTATGTGTAGGATCTTTGGTTGGAGCTTTTTTGAGCGTACAAAGAATTTCTATACTGAGTTCGATTTTGTTCTTCATTATTTAGGGAAATACAAATAAAAATCATATTATTTAAAAAATCATATTATTTAAGAAAACCTTCATAAAAAATGGTTAGGTTCTATTAAAAAAATTCTTTCCTGGCACGGGCTTATGGTTTTCAATTATGACAATTGTTACTTGTTATGTTGCGTTCACACTATGCCGCAGTCGGCAGGGACTTGAAAGTGGGCACGAGCATAGTGTGAACACGAACATGCCTCTGTCCCGGCTCCCGGCCCAAGTGCATGCCCTTGATCTCCAATGAGAATAAAGGCGATGTTGCTGTGGCAATAAGTCCGCGGCAATAATGCCGGCTGCGGCATGGGCATAGTGTGAACGCGGTATATGGTCTACATACAGGATTATAAGAACATTGCATACTCTAATATTTATTTACTTATTATTAATTTTAATAACATAAATATTAGTTACTTTCTGAGTTGCCATACTAATATATTCGAATAAATATTTCAGTTGATTTCTGTTATTTTCTAAAGATTTTTTTACACAAAATAGAAACAATATTTATTAGGTTTTTGTTTAAAAATATTATCACATTATTGTTAGCAAATATAGGTTGATATTATATATTTTGTTGGCAATGAGAATTTAAGTTTTGTATTTTTTTTTATTTATGATAAGGGTTGTCCTAATTTGTGTCAAAGTGTTTTCACAACCACATTGTGTCACTAGTGATGTGTTCAGTTGGTTAATTGATTAAAAATTGTGTAAGTACGTCACTAATATGTAAAACTAACAGTAAAAACTAAAATGTTTTTATTCCATACTACTAATAAAATATTAATTTGTGAGTTACGTCATGGGTTAACTAATTTAAATTAAAATTAACTATAATAATATTTAATTAGCAAACAAAATAGAGTCCGAAAATATAGTTGTTTTCCAAAACTAATCGTATATTTCACAATTTCAGATACTGAACAACTTAATGAATATTTAGGAAACCATGGGAACAAATATATTAGTTAAAATGAATATTAGTTATACGTAATATTGTATTTTAGATTGTATTAGTATTAAATTTATATTTTCTGAATTATTTATTTTTATTTCTGGTAATGGCCCTTTGCTTCAAGCTTGGATTGGTTTTAATTCATTTAAATATCATTCATTTAATGTCTTCGTAATCAAACACTTCACTTTTATACACTCAGGGATGTTACTTAAAACATAAGAGGTATTATTTACTTAAATTAGTGTCTGTTTAGTCGTATTCATTATTAATAAGATAATTATGTCAATAGACAACAGATAGTATACAATAATTAGTATCATTCATTTTATTTATGCATATAATCATCAGTTGCCACACTCAGCGACTTAAAAAATAAGTATTTACTTGAAATCGGCACTCTAGTACCTAATTTGATAGCTTTTTCCATACATTTTTGTAGTTCCTGAAAGTATCCGCTAGAAGCGCTGCATAAAATGTATATAGTAGGTGCCAAATAACACCGCAATACAGGTCATTCACCCACCTTCACCACGATGTCGCAAAATTCAATTTATGTACGGTAAAGAAACAGTAACTACGAGATACAAGCGATACCGTCTTAGCGACAGGTTTGTATGGAAAGCGACAGAATTAGCCATTCAGAAATTGAATTTTGTGACATCGTGGTGAAGGTGGGTGAATGACCTGTATTGCGGTGTTATTTGGCACCTACTATAGAAGGAAACGAAACGAAATCTAGTTAACTAAAGTATCAAATCTATAGATAATCAAAAATCAATATACGTCAGTGTTCAAATCTTTGAAATCCATTTTAGTACAGAAATAATTATTTAAAATAGATGTCTCTAGTTACGTAGATACTCGCTAGTTATCAATAGATAGCTCAATAGATCCACAGATAACAAATTTAACTGTTAATAATACCTTCCAGGTACTACAGTCGGCAAAGGAGCAACTGAAGTGGTCATTATTAAAATAAAATGTACGTTTTTAATATAATAATTTAATAATATCAATAAAATTACTTTACTCGCATAATTTTAACAGTTTATTCCAAAAATATCAGGCTACTTTTTTTTTATTTTAAAATAGCTCAACACCATTATTTTTTAATTTAAAAAAAAAATCTAAGAAGTTCTGTGTAAATGCATAAAAGTAAATACTTTATCTAAAATGCGAACTCAAGTAAATATAATATTTAGGAAAATAGTATGTAGAATAAATATACCACAAAATACAATGAGTAGGTACAGCTAAGTACCTAGGTAAATTAAAAAGAAATAAATAGGAAAAGCTTATACTTACTCCATCTAGCGACAGTAAAACATAACTTGTTTTGAAATTACAGATGGAAACTACTAGATAACGCTAAACCATATTCTAAACTAGTTTTATCAGAAAACTAATAGATGGCGTTGCACTAAGTTCACATGTCTCCTTAGGTTCTTGTAGACAGCTCTATAGCACTTTGTGATCAAGTTCAATCATATAATAACAGATGGCGCGCCATTTCAAAGGTTTCTTCAATTCCAGTTAGATGATGCAATAGGTATCACTTATTCAATAAATTATACACTTCAATAGATGGCGCTGTATTCAATTTACATGTTTTGGAGATGAACTGCATGAAAGTTTCATCAAACGCCAATAGATGGCGCTGTCATAAATTCTGACCACCTGGATTTTACAGCTCGGTCAACCGACTCTTTCCAAACTCATCAGCTGTTGGCGTTGTGTTCAGTTTAGAGATAGCTTTAAACGCTGGGTTGTTTTTGTCTTTCAATAGCTTGAAGAGTACGTTTTCTGAAGTGCCGACAAAGCAGCCGATAGTTTGTAGGCGCTGGAAAGAAAAGACTGGTTTTAGTAAAATAAACTTTATTTTTTTCTTACTACGGGTCATAATGGAATGTTTTGTTTCAAGGCAAACTGGATTAGAGTATTAAGATATTTTTACCTATGTATCTAATCTAGCACTACTAGGTACAGTCCAACCACGCTTATTTTGCAGCACTCAAAATATGTCATTTAAAAACATAGGACCGTCTGTCCAGCGAAAATGATTTTACAACCAAAATGATCATGTTCGATTTTCTTTGGGGTTGTCCATTTATTTCATTGCAGAATGGGCAGACTAAAGTTTTTATAAAATTAATAATAATAAAAAATAAGTACAAATTGCCCCTAAGTCATCCAAAATACCTCTATTACATTTAAGGGGTAGACTTGTTTTACAAAAATGTTAAAAATTTACAAAATAACTTTTATTTACAAAAACCCCAGACTCCACCAACATGCCCCTAAATCAACTAGAAAACTCTTTGAAATCTGCCAAAATTTGTACAAATATTACAAAACTACACCTAATTTACAGGCAAGCCCAGGATTTCAGTACAGGATGGGCTTGACCTAGTTATTTCATCCTGTTTGTGACATTATCTAGAGTAAACTGACACTGGCAGAATTAGTAACTAACAATAAGTTGCAAAAGTCATAAAACCAAGAAGTTGACCTAGCCATTTAGGTATGGTTTTACCACTGCCCTATGACAAAAATGCCCAAAAATTTACAAAAATACCCCGGGCTTCACAACTTTGAGCTGAAACCAAGAGTGTCAACCGTGGGGTCTTTGTTTAGTTTAGAAATGTGTTTGAATTGAGGATGCTGTTTATCCTTCATCAGCTTGAAGAGTACATTCTCCGAGGTGGTGATAAAGCAGCCTATGGATTGCATGCGCTGAAAAATAGGAATTAGTGGGAGTTTGTGATCAATAGTAATAAATAATCCCACTATTATTATAAATGCGAAAAGGATGTATGGATGTTTGTTACTCTTTCACTCACAAAATACTGATCCGATTTGGATGAAACTTGGAATATATATCGTCCGTGACCTGGATGAACGCATAGGCTACTTTTTATCCCGGAAAATCAACGGGATCCAACAGGACGCGAACGCAATCGCGGACGGAAGCTAGTATTATAAACGCGAACGCGTCATGGACAATATATCCAAGTTTCATCCAAATCGGATCAGTAGTTTTTGCGTGAAATAGTAACAAACATATATCATTACAAGCTTTCGCGTTTATAATATTAGTAGGTTAGAATTAACTAAGCAAGTTACTCCATGAGCGCTTTGTGTGACCATTGTTATAACATTACATGCAGGCATGGCTCAGTCGGTAGTAGCTCTGCCTTTTGTGCTGTGGGTCGTGGGTTCGATCCCCACCAAGAACAAACATTTGTGTGTGGCAAACATAGATGTTTGTTCTGTGTCTGGGTGTTACTATGTATTATAAGTATGTATTTACAAAAAAAAAGTGTATAAGTATTATATCAGCCATCTACACTCGAGAGCAATGATTCCGGGTCACTTAAAGAATGTTAAAAATCTCGGAAACTAAAAATGATAGGTTAATGCAATAAATTGTATTTAATAGACAATGTAATACTCCTTAAATGAAAGTAAAAAAATATGAGTCACCATACATTTTATTAACACAAAATTACATAAAGAAAAAAACTGCTGATCTCTCCTTAAAACAAAAATAGGAAACATGAAATTTTTGAACTTTATTACGATTTGACTTGAATTTTAATACTTCGTATTGCCTCCTCGTGCTTCCATTACTGCGTTTACGCGGTTTGGCATGCTGTACACCAAGTTCCTTATACGATTTTGGGGAATATTCTCCCATTCCTCTTTGAGAGCAATTTTGAGCTCACGAAGCGTGATTGGGGGAGGGTTTCGTTGTTTTACGCATCTGCCTAGCTCGTCCCAAGCATGCTCGATCGGGTTGATATCCGGGCTGCGCGCTGGCCACTCCATACGAGTAATGTTCATCTCTTGAAGGTAGTCATTCACAATCCTACCTGTATGAGGTCGGGCATTGTCATGCATAAATATAGCATCCTCACCTAAATTGACCATAAATGGACCAACATGATCATTGAGGATTTCTTCCACATATCTTACGCTAGTTAAAGAGCCGTTTTCTATGATCACCAGCTCTGTGCGACTTTCAGAAGAAATTCCGGCCCACACAAGTACAGACCCACCACCGTAGGCTACTTTTTCTTCGATGCATGCTTGCTTGAATCTTTCCCCTGGTCTTCGATACACTCTGTGTCTTCCATCGTGCTTGTAGAGCATAAATTTTGATTCGTCGGAGAACATAACTTTTGACCAATCTTCAATACTCCAATTTACGTGGCTCTGGGCATATCTTAGTCTTGAAATACGATGCCCACGCTCCAGTTTAGGGCCGTTTGCAGGTCTAAGGGGTTTTAAGTTAGATTCAGCAAGCCGACGTCTTACTGTCCATGCACTTTGGTTACTTCCTCCGAGGCGTCGAAACTGATTTGTGAGTTCAGTTCCTGTGAGAAAGCGATTTCGAAGCATGGTGTTCACCAAGTATCGGTCTTCTCGTGCTGTGGTACACCTGGTTCTGCCCGTTCCTGGTCTGCGTAGGTTAGAACCAGTTTCTTCGTAACGTCGGAGAACTCTTTGTACTGTTGACAGCGACACACCGACAGTCCTGGCTGTATCGCGCTGACTCCGGCCGGTTTCCAGCATTGTAAGTATTCTGGTGCATTCTTCAGGCGTAAGCGACATAATTTCAGCTTGAATAATGAATATAGAGCACTATCAACATGGTTTATATACCCACATAAATGACAGATTACAAACAAAAGCAAAACCAAATGCTGTAATTTCGTAGTTCCATCTTCGAAAGTGGCCCTTTTTCAAATTTGATTTTTTTAAGATATAACTTTACAATAACTAAGAAGTTTTAATACCTTCATTTAAGGAGTATTACATTGTCTATTAAATACAATTTATTGCATTAACCTATCATTTTTAGTTTCCGAGATTTTTAACATTCTTTAAGTGACCCGGAATCATTGCTCTCGCGTGTAGTTCCCATAGTACAAGCTCTGCTTAGTTTGGGACTAGAGAGCGTTGTGTAATATGTCCAAGAATATTTATTTATTTAAGGTTATTTATTAACATAGATATTACCTACCTGTAAGGCAAGTCCACGGTCCATTAAAGATCTGGAAGATACTCCGTCAGCCAGAACATGGACAGCAATATCCTCATTAAGAAGGTCAATAACTGTCTGTTCAATGCACACATGAGCCTAGAACAATATACAGTTTATATCAGCTAGTAACACCATCGGAGATGCTGGAACATTGCTGCCATCAACCCAAAGTCCTTCTCCGTTACTTTAAGGGACAATATACTGCCTCGAGTATTCGAATGAGGGTTATGTGGGTGAGCGCGACAGCGAGATACGCGAGTAGCAAAGTAATAAGAATGCAGCTTGATTGAAGCTGTATAACGTAAGCGGCATTTTGTAAAAATTGTAATTATGTTCAACGAAATCATTTAAAAAAACAGGCTCGGTGGAACAATTTCAAATTAGCCAATAAACATTCATGTGAAATTTCACTTCAAAATACTTAAGCATGCTAGATATATTTGGGCAAACCTAAATTTTCAGAGGTGTGTTTAGCAATTTTTTTTAATCGAGGTTTTTTCTTTAATTCGTGTTTTGCGAGCGGTGGATCGGACACTTATATCCTTGAGTATTGTGTATTTCAATTTCAATATAATACAGTAAACAAGCATGGAATAATTAGGGTTTGACTAAGATGGAATTTTCAAAATGCTGGCCAACGGGCCTAAGATGCGTACCGCGAGATATTTGTCATGTCGTTCTGTCAAAATGTAAGCATTTTGTACCAGTTTAGGAACTATTGCATTATCTGTGGTACCTAATGGTGTCGACAAAACGCGCCATAATGTACACTTTTGACACTTCTTAGTCGTCGTACTTCTCTGAGGACGAGATAATAGTCATGCAGAAATGTCAAAAGTTGAAAATTCAAAGGCGCGGTTTCTCGACAACATAACCACAGATAATGCGATAGTTCCTAAACTGGTACAAAATGCTTACATTTTGACAGAACGACATGACAAATATCTCGCGGTGCGCGTCTTAGGCCCGCAGGTCGCAGTCAGTCGCACACCTTTCCATATAAAAACGTGGAAGCTAAAAATACTTTCCATACGAAAGTTTAGAAGCTTGTATTTTTTAAATGAATACTTTTTTTACGGTTTGGGGTGTATACAGACATAGATTATGACGAGATAAATTGATATAATCCTTAGTTTTGGTTGGTCAACGTTAAACAGTGGAGTGGTTACCCTTCCACGTTTGTATATGGAAAGGTATGCGACTGACAGCGACTTGTTCAACCTTAAGGAGTTGTGCTGGCTCGGGTGAGGTCAGCAGGGGGACAATGCATAATAAACCACAACACGGGACGTCAGTGCAAATCTCATTCACCCACGACGAATTAGAATTAGCTAGTAGTAAGATATTTTTACTAGATCTTATAAGAACAGGCATCATGGCTTGTAATAAGCTCTGCTTTCCATGCTGTGGGTAGTGGGTTTGATCTGCAAGAACAAACATTTGTGGCAAACATTGATGTTTGTTCTGTGTCTGGGTGTTACTAGTATCATAAGTATGCATTTACAATAAAAGTATATAAGTATTCTATCAGCAATCTAGTTCCCATAGTACAAGCTCTGCTTAGTTTGTGACTAGAGGGCGTTGTGTGATATGTCCAAGAATATTTATTGCCTTTTTTATAAATTTACAAAAAATGGGTATACATATTTATATCAAATTGGTCTTCTAAAGCTGAGCTAACTAAAATGATTGCTAAATCTGTTTTCATCTCTTTTTGTTGCATACAAGTGACAATAAACCAATAAATAAATATTCACGGACACTTAACATAACGCCTTCTAGTCCCAAACTAAGCAAAGCTTGTACTGTGGAAACTAGATGGCTGATAGAATACATACATACATATTTTTTTTTGTAAATACATACTTATAATACACAGAAACACCCAGACATAGAATAAACATCTATGTTTACAACACACAAATTTAATGTTTGTTCTCGGTGGGGATCAAACCCATGACCGCATGGAAGGTAGAGCTACTACCGACTAAGCCATGACGCCTGTCAATGATATTTTTTTTTTAAGCCACACTTAAATGACAGTTGAATAAGAATAAAGGGGTAAAGTACCTCAATCCCAAAAAGAACAATGGATTTCAACTCCGGCACATCCTTTTTCAACCGTTCCTGCAGTTCCGGAGTGTACATAGAGAACTTGGTCTTCTCGTAGACCAGTGCTGCGTCATCCAGCTTAATGTCTTTTGTGGTGTGACCGAGGCCTTTTGGGTACTGCTCGGAGACATAGACTGGTATCTTGAAGTGTTTTGCTGCTTCTACCTGTAACATGGAAGAAAGATACTTATTAGACTGATACAGTCAATAGATAGATTGACCAATCAAATAGATAAAACATTTGTGTGGCAAACATAGATGTTTCTGTGGTTGGGTGTTACTATGTAGGTGTTTTATGTACATAATTATGTATTTAAAAAAGAAAATGTATTTCATATAAGTATTCTATCAGCAATCTAGTTTCCATAGTACAAGCTTTGCTTAGTTTGGGACTAGAGTGTTGTGTGATACTTATGTCCAAGAATTTTAATTTGCTATTCAGCGCGGCAATGCAGCCAGTGTCTTGGGCACGCTTCCGATTGGTACTGATTTGGACCAGTTGAGCTATCTATAAATCGTTTGCAACGGTTTGTGGATAGCTCAACTGTTTCATGTGTATTTTGTAAATATTGTGAATACTGTATTAATTGTTATTTTAATTAAATTTTAGGTAGGTAGATACTTAAATCAAATTGATAGATGGATACAAACGTACGTTTGTATCCATTTAAAATTAGTATAGTATAGTATAGATTTATTGATTCATGTGTAGTACCACAAGTTCTTAATGGGTAGGTAGCACAAGTCATTAGGTACATGAGCCCCGGAGGGGCATTACACGTACCTATATCTAGAGTTACCTAAGTAACTTAGGAGACGAGGTTAACCATGTATTATCAGGTTTGGTAGGTACCTACGTAGTTTAGGTAGGTAGGTTTGTGTAGGTACTAATATTCTGTTGTAAGAGCAACAAACTTGTGACTAGCATCACAGTATCGTACATTATCCAAATCTAATCTTATGTTACGTAACAATCTTCTACAAACCATTTTATTAGCGACTTTGACGACTTCCCCAAAATACTTGATATGCGGTCTGAATGTTTCTTGGATATCGCACAGGAGGAACGCAGTCTTGGGCGCGTCCAGGGCTCCTAGTTTGAGGATGTTTCGGGCAGCCATCGTAAATATTCTTGTAAATCACTGATATACGATTTCGTAGATTTTCCAACTCCAAAGGTCAACAAAAAAGTGTGTAAAGTAAACAGCTGATCAAGCCGGTTTATGATGTTGACATTTCTATTATTTGTTAGTGTCACTGTCATTTTTTTTCTAGGAAAGTAATGTTAAATTCGGACACGAGTTTTGACATTTTTTGAAACGACACATAGCACTTAATAGTTTTCTTGTGTTATTGTGAGTATTGTTGTTTAATTTTGGTGGAATTTTAACCAATAATACTTAGGTCGTAACACAAAGTGTGAGCCATTGGAATAAATGTGTATAAAGTGGTTTTATGGAGTGTGAACATTCATGTTAGGTTTTGAAGAGAAAATCCACTATTTTCTTTTTAAAACAAACGACAGCCGACTTGACGAATGTCTTGACTTGACTTAAATTATTACAAACTAGCAGCGCCTCGCGGTTTCACCCGCGTAATTCCCGTTCCCGTGGGAATTCCGGGATAAAATATAGCCTATGTTCATCAGGGATAATGTAGGATTCTAATGGTAAAAGAATTTTTTTAATCGGTCCAGTAGTTTCGGAGCCTATTCAATTCATACAAACAAACAAACAAACAAAAAATCAAACCTTTCCTCTTTATAATATTTGTATAGATGTATAGATGTATAGATATATCACTTGACATTGGCAAAATTGTCTGTCGAAATGACGGACAGAGTCTGAGTTTTGTCTTTTGCATTCACGAGATTCAAATTTGATCGAAAGAGACAAAATTACGGTGCTAACCAGTGCCAGTGTTAACTATATTCCAAGCTGTAGGTAGACTTTTGTCGAGTCCAGTCGAGGTGTACCCCTATAAAGTGGCGTTCACATTAGGCCGCGCAGTCGGCAGGGACTTCGGCAGGGAAGAGAGCACGAGCATAATGTGAACACGATCATGCCTCTGTCCCGGCTCCCGACCCACATTCATGCCCTTATTCTCTAATGAGAATAAAGGCGATGACGTTGCTGTGGCAATAAGTCCGCGGCAATAATGCCGGCAGTGCGAGTTTGATTCTAGCGGTTTCTAGATAAGACGTAGAGGATTTATATTATAATTAATTATTTTAAACTACTTTTTAATAAAATTCATAATTAATAATTATTTTCTCGTACACCTGCTACTTAACAGTAGGCAAGTACTTAGTGTACCTACCTACCTAGGTAGAGAGAAAGACAATGAAAAAATACCTAGGTACCTAGTCGTATTTTTTATACGTGCCCTACCTAGCTACCTACTCAATGAAATGGCTCGTATTATAGTAGATAGGTACGGGAAGTAAAGTATAAACATAAAAATAATTGCACCATTCACGATACCCAGAATAAAATTAAAAACCAAAGTTCGTTCCAAAAACCTGCGCCGGCGCAGCCTATATCATTACCTCGGGCCAGCACGCAATTTCTCCCAAAAAACAATGTTCCAAATCTCTAATTTACTGAAAAAACTGTATCATTGTAAACCTTTTTGCTTTTTTTCTTTGCGCGTGACTTTTGACTGACTGGCTGTTGCCCGAGGGCCTTTCCTAGTCTGCGGTTTAAAAAAAACAAAAGATGGCGCCGAGACGATCGCGTGCGCCGCTTTTGGCGGGAAGGGCTTTAGAAAAAAAAATGGGGATTAGGTAGGTAGGTTTTTTAACTTTTATTCTTATTACTTTCTGCTAGATAGTTCCATTATGTTTTCCTAAGTTTATTCTATCTAACCAGCAAGTACCTAGGTACCTAGAAGGTAGGTGGTATACCTACTAGGCGCTAGTAGGTACTGAAAGCTTATTATTATTATTATTTACGACTTAGTGACGATTCGGACCAAATATTTTGGGACAAATTCTCCCAATCGTCACTTTTGATTTTAATAATTTTTGTTGTGACGATTCGGACAACTTTAAAAATAGCTGCATTGTACAGTCAGGTAAACAATTTTTAAGCAAAATGTGATATAGCTATTAAGGTGGTTCGATTTCCATATTAATTTATTTTACCAATTATTTGTCTGGCTAACCAATCTTTCTTTTAATTCTTTTTTTTTTAATTTGAGTGCAGTTCACATGGCGCCTAATGATTATATTATTGAGAAAAGTTGTATTTTACTTTATTTATACCATATTATGATATACCTTCCTTTCAGTACCTACCAGAATAATTCCTCTTCTTACCGTGATTGTTGTTAGACAATCGACATGCGATTTAGTTTTTCAAATCGAATCTTAACTAATTCTGTGTTTTTTATCCGTTTGCATTGTCTATTGTTAAAGCGCGATTTTCCTAGATTAGATCATAGAATAATAAACTGATTATGCGTATAGAAACGTCTATAACCCATGAGCAACCAGCCATGCGAAACTCTAAAGAAAAGAACTATAGACAAACTAGATTCGAACATTTGAAAAACTATTACCTACCTATTTATGAAACGTTTGAGACGCGTTTCCGAAACGAGACTTGCAGAGTGGTCGGTATCTATCTAAGTAGGTATACCTACATATTTTTTTTTTAGGTAATATGCTCAGATTATCGAAATAGGTAAAACCTACCTAATTATAAATAAGAATGACAACTCATTTCAAATATTATGATAAGATTTAGATTATCCTATTAGAGGATATATTTTACACAGCATTAAACAATACACACCCTAACGATGTATAAACATTAGTAAACAGATTCCAAATTCCGAAAAAGTGAACTTTTCGATGAGAAGTTTTACTGAGGACTTTAAACCCATTAGTTAGGTAAAAGTTTCCAAATTCTGAAGTGAGCTTTTCGATAAGAGTTTGTGCTTGTGCCGCGATTGCGTAGTTTCACTTCTATGCAATAAAATAAGCCTTATTCTATGGAAATGCAATAATTATTGCGTCAATTATATTTTTTTATTGTAAGGAAATGCGGATTCTCGTAAATCTAACCTTATTTTTGTTCCTAAAGTCAGAAGTGTAAAAACTGCTTGTAAAAATTATTACACATTTGCCTACCAATGTTCTCCTCTAAATAAAAAACTCTTTTGAAGCTGACTGATAATCAACGCACAGCCTAAACTATAAGTCCTAGAGGTATGGAATTTGGAGGGTAATATCCTTATATAGTGTAGGGGTGTACTAAGAAAGGAATTTTGAAAAGTCACACTTTTAAGTTTCTAAAACGCGAGCAAGTGAATTTATAAAAGTTTTAGGTTACCTTCGTGTTAGTAGGTAGGTACTACATAGATTTTTTCCTAAAACCTTTGTTTGAAGGCACTTTCTACCAAAATAAAAAGCTACATTTACCAACTAAAAAATAGGCCAGTCCTTTGGCGCCGGGGGCGTGACCGAACCACAAAACGAAGTGTCAGAGGCGCCAATGCTTTCCGATTGACGTTTATACTTTTTAATTTTTGTTTTAGGCGGGCTGCGGCGGTGTTAGTGTTCGACCGGCTAAAAGGTTTAATTTAATTAGGTTATAAAATGGTCCTTTCTTGTAAATAGTCGTAAAATGTCGAAATTATTGTAGCTTTTCAGAATAAAATGGAGTAATAAATTATTCTGTGGTGAAGAAAGTGTTGATAGAGTAACTATTTTTAATTAAATGGCAGTTTATGGAATAGTAAGTTCCTAACCTAGATATTTTATGTATTTACTTTCATTCTGTGATAAAATATTTTTCTTTTAATTTGTTTACTATCTACTAAGTAATTTTAACCAAAAATACTTTACTAAAAATACTTTTTAATTACCTAGGTCAATAGAATCTCAAAGTTTTTTTTTTATAAATAAGCGGACTTGAAGTATTACGTTTTTAAGTTAGGTACCTACCTTCTATTGAATGGAGCCTAACTGCACTGTGTGTGTGTGTGTAAGTACCAACAGGTTATTTAAAAATAAATAAACTTAGGTAAGCCCATTAACTAAAGCAAGGTCAAGCCGTTTCAAAGCCGAAAAAGCTGCCGCCTATAATTAGATTACCCCTGGAATACGTAAAACTGGCTCATACGTATAATTATAAGGGGATTTTGAAATAAAAAATAATAATTTTTGGTCTGTAACGCGTGCGGTGCCTGCGGCGTGTTGAGAGCAAATGACTCATAGAGGACGCCACTGATGGTTCCGAAGGTATTTAAAAAAATAGAATTATACTTGAGTGACCACAAATTCCGTTCAATATCATAATTTTAATTATGATTTGATGCAAAGCAATAGCAAAATATAGCTTCATCGAAATAACATTAAAATGCATGCGATGCTCTTTTGTCAAAGTCAATATATACTCAGTAAAATCAGAAGGATCATTTAGAATCGTCTTTTAACTAATACTAAGGCCCGTATGCCGACAGAAATCGTTGCTCAACCACTGATACAGAACTGCAGAGATTTTCATACAAAAATATCTGCTTGAGTCCAAAATAGTCCGAGTCAATGCTTGAAACATGTAGATCAGCATACGGGCCTAAGTATCAGTTTCTTGCGAGTCGCCCTCGTGACAAACGCTTTAGAAGAACAGACCTGAAAAGCTACCTAATGGTCGAAACACAATATTCACCATATAGGTAGGTATTCACCTAATATTAAATCTAAAAAGTACAAACAGAATTATAGATTGAATATTAGGAATTGTCAAAAGTTCTACAATAGGTAGGTACCATTCACTAGTATAGTTATTACAAAATAAAAATGATGATGTCAGTTCTAATAAATTACATTAGCACGGATTTTACAGTTACTTGTCATCGTGACTGTCCACTTCGTATAGTGCGCAGGCGCCGTGTACTGCAGGACAAAATAATTTCCTTGAAAGAAAAGCTTGTGGTGAACTAGTAGGTATCTCCAACTCATTTAAAATGGTTAAAAAACTCAAATTCATGATACTAGATAGATAGATAGATAATACATTTATTTGTCACTAAAACACACACATAAAAGTTTACTATTAGTATTTTCCTCTTCTTCTTTTATTTATGGCCTCTGTCTGTCATTTACACAATGATTAATTTGATTAACACAAATTGCGAAGTGATTTTATGCAAGTAATCATGATTGTAAAATTATCTTTTGTCTAAAGAGGTTTAGACAAAATAATATTAAGTAATTCTTTTAAATTAAACAAATATGTATAAAAAAAGATCTCCTTTTAAAACAAAAATTTAAAGACAACCATAATCAGGTGCAAACAAGTTAAATAAAAACTTCAAAACAAATAATTAAAACAGTTACTTACCAACTGAGAACTGAATTCCAACTTAAGATGCAAACGAAGCAAAAAGGACAATCCATCAAGAAAACGCCACATACATTACAATTACTTAGTAATTCGCATAGATAATGCTAATCGATTGAACTATCGATAAAACTCTGGTAGATCTAGATGAGGATATGGTAAATCGATATAAATGATAGATACTTAATGAAAACTTTTTATATAAAACTTATAGAATATAAAATTCAACGCAAAGGGAACTCCTTGGAATATATTAGTTTAGAATTAATAAAGTTTTTATGACCATTATGTAAGTAACCTATAACTAGAATTTTGTTTTGCAAGCTGCGTGTAATTATGGTCTGTATAAGTATTTACAATATTAACAATATTTAGGAAATACACATGAAACAGTAATCTGTTGAGCTACGATTTATAGATAGCTCAACTTAGCTCTATTTATTTTAAGACTAGAGGACTAGAGTGATATAGTGCATGCACTATTAGTTGGTAAGTCTAGGTTTAAACTCGTATTATGTATGTTCTTTACATCAGTTGTGAAGTTTATTTGCACTATTTTCGTATCTGATCTCATTGTTTACTATACCGTTATTCTTAGTATCGCGCAGTGTAACTAGTTCTAATGAGTCTTATAGGTATTCTTACTTATATAAGTAACTAGACATGAAGTAGTAGTCTAGTAGTGCTAGACATGAATGTGGACGGATGTAGAAGTAGAGGTAGGCCTTAGAAAAGATGGATGGACTGTGTGAAAGAAGATATGAGTAAGAAAGGAGTGAACACCGAGATGACTGCTGATAGAGGAGAGTGGAAGACGAAGACACGTTGTACCGACCCCACTTAGCGTGGGACAAGGGTAGGAAGATGATGATGACTTATATAAGTAGCTACGTCCACTTAGTTTAATATTTATTTATTTATTTAGTTTAATTTACTAAGTTCTCGCAGTCCCAGCGGAAGACCAGCGCAGGTTGTAAAACCTGCACATGCTGAGATGGGGCCTTTTTGCAACACTGTATATTTAGGCACAATTCGTGTCCTCAAACGTGTTTAATTAATTGTGTGGTTTTTTTTAAGTTTGTGTTGAAAATAAACATTTTGTATTTGTATTTGTATAAATGTATTCAAGAATATTTATTTTCTTTGCGATTCTAACAGGTACCTTTTCAATATCACAGGGTATCCTGACGAAAACCAGACAAACCGAGAGCAAACCATACTAATATTTAAATTTTAAAAGCTTGTAGATTTTTTTGTGTTCCGTTTAACGTTAAGGCAAGGTATTCATTGTCAATTCCAGTTTTTCTATTGTCAACCTTATTGGTTTCAATTAAATTATTTGTCAAGAATTTGGACTTAATGTTACAAATTGGTTTATGGTTTTTTGAAAATTTCTGTTTTATATAATGATTATATTGTTAACCTAAGTGTGTCTTGCCATAGACATTATGGTAATAAACTGACATTTTGGTAGGTACCTACTTAGTGTATTTTTTTGTAATTTACACAAGATAAAATTAATAATGAAAACAAACGACAGCCGACTTGACAAATGACTTGACTCTTATTATTTCAAATATCTCACTTGACACTGGCCAAATTGACCGTCGAAATAGCAGACAGAGGCCATAAATAAAAGAAGAAGAAGAAGAATGATTAATTAACTAATATCGGTTTATAGAAATTTATTCTCATAAAGACAAAGTCACTTACATGAGAAAATACTTAATAGTAGGTAGGTTATTAATTTGATTTGAATATTAATTTGACAGGTTGTAATAATATTATTGAACTAATATTCTACAGCAAATTTTAATGATAAATTCATCGACTAGGTTACTAAAAAGGAAAAAAAACTAATTACCTACCTACTTAATTATTACCAGTTGGGCTTTTTTCTTGAATTCTAACACCTTTATTCATATTCCATTGGCGTTTGAGCGCGGCTTGAAAAAATGCTCTATCATTGTCACTTGTATGACAACGAAAAGAGATGACAACAGATTTAGCAATCATTTTAGTTAGATCAGCAGACTAATATGAATATACTCCTAAACCTTTTAAAATGCAGTTGTTTTATTCTTCTTTTCCTCAGTAAGAAATCTGTCGCGATTATGTTTTTTTTTTGTGGCACTGAAGTGTACACACTTACTCAGCACTTTCTTTGTTACAATCTGACACATATTCCTAACAAATACCATCGCAAAATGATCACTAAACTATAAAAATAAAGTTCATTTTCCCTTGAATAGATTTCTATTGTTCATTTTAATTAGTGTTAGATTTATATCCACAGCTACCTGTCGATTTTTGTTTGTTTTTCAATTGAATATAACTCTTAATGGAAGTGACGACAGGGTCTTAATAGCAAGATCTTAATGCTGGCATTATTGTCTAAGAAAAGTCATGTAATTGTTTGACAGAGGACGTACCTGTTAGGCAAGCACGGTGCAATCGTTGTCTCATAAAAGTCTGCCAGGTTTTCTGAACTGTTTTCATACTAAATCATAGGTATTCCGTGACTTAAGGCGTATGTATAAGGCAGACAACCCTCTCGCTCGCACATTTCAACATTTTTGAAGATAATAATATAACAATGTAATTATGTGACATTGCAGAGCTTCAGGGTCGAGAGAATAACAATGCAAAGGTTCAGTAAAAATATCACATTGATCCAAACATGTCCAAACATATGCCGATACAGATATCGATACTCAAGCGTAGATTTGAGTAGAGATTTTCATACAAAATCTGGCTTGAGTTCGGATCGTGATTTAGCATTAAATTTTTCGTTAAAAACATGTTAAATTAACAAGAAAAATGACCCCAACTATGTCAAAGTCAAAGTCAAAGTCAAAAATCTTTTATTCAATAAAATCTCACTGATCACTTTGAATCGTCATTACGTTTTGTATGATTAGGTATGATTACATATTTTTTTTATTGGATGAGTTGGAGCTAGTTCGTCCCAAGCTTGTTTGTCTTCTAAATAATCAGATATTTTATAGTATGCTTTTAAAAGAAGTCTCTGTTTTATTACGTTTTTCAACTTGCCAATCGACAACTGAGACACATCACTTGGGATTTTGTTAAAGAAGCGTACACATTGCCCTTTGAAAGATTTATTAATTTTTGTGAGCCTAGTGGTGGGAACAGCGAGTTTGTCTTTATTTCTAGTGTTAACATTATGATTATCACTTTTTTTGTTGAATAGATTGATATTTTTTTGAACATACAATAAGTTTTCATAGATGTACTGGCAAGGTACTGTCATTATATTTATTTCCTTAAACTTATTTCTTAGTGATTCTCTGGGACTCATGTTATAAATTGCACGAATAGCCCCCTTCTGCAACACAAATATGGTGTTTATGTCTGCAGCACTCCCCCACAACAAAATGCCGTACGACATAATGCTATGATAGTAGCTGAAATAGACTAGTCTTGCGGTTTCCACATCTGTAAGGAAGCGGATCTTCTTGACTGCATATGCTGCAGAACTAAGTCTCTTCGACAATTTATCTATGTGTGGGCCCCATTGAAGTTTATTATCTAGAGTTATGCCTAAAAATACTGTGGTGTCCACGAGATCTATATTATCTTCTTTGATTTTTACATTTGCATTTATTTGTTTGACGTTTGGTAGAATAAACCGAATACATTTAGTTTTCTTTTCGTTTAGTAATAAATTGTTTACATTAAACCAGTTGACAACCTTAGAGATTGCATTATTTACATCGTCATAATTAGTTTGTCGTCGTTTCACTTTAAATACAAGTGAAGTGTCATCTGCAAACAGTACAATCTCATGATCGTTTCTAACCACTCGTGGTAGATCGTTAATGTAAATTAAAAACAAGAACGGTCCTAGTATTGATCCTTGTGGTACACCCATTTTTACCACTGACCCCGGAGAACGTTTTCCATTAACATCAACTCTTTGAATTCTGTTATTTAAGTAAGAATTAAGAAGTTCAAGAGCAATCCCTTTCACACCATAGTGGTTTAGTTTCCTGACTAACGTTTCATGAAAATCTTCTAAGATCTCTTTCATAATTGCTGGTCATCATCAGACCTTGGAGTGTGCACTCCAGTTCATTGAGATATTGAGACTAACTAACAAGTTAGTTACCGAGGCCCTCCGGGTTTTCGAAATTCTTTCAGGGCGTGTAGTCGAAGCGACGCGTGACCCGAGGGCTGATGATTATCTAGGCCAGCGTATCAGCATTGCTATTCAGCGCGGCAATGCAACCAGTGTCTTGGGCACGCTTCCGATTGCTACTGATTTGGACCAGTTGAGCTATCTATAAATCGTTTGCAACGGTTTTAGCTCAACTGTTTCAGGTGTATTTTGTAAATATTGTAAATACTGTATTAGTTGTAATTTTCTTTGTGAATAAATTATAGATTTTTAATAATATATTTTACTAACAAGTTATACAACTTCCATGACGGCCACTATAGCCTAATTCTTATTGCTTCTTAGTATGCCCACTTTATGACTCATGAGTCGGAGATTTGATTCTCGGAAGTTTACCTCCTTGGTGGGTATCAGAATATATTTCATTTGATGAATTCCGCTATTTATCACGGTGAAGGAAATCATCATAAATAGTATATTATGTGAATAAAAGAAGGATTTAAAGCGAGGGCCATATATGAAACAAGAGCAAGTGTTTGAATTCTGAACGACGTGAGTGGTTCATGGCCCTCGGTATAAATCCGTTTTTTTAAGAGTTGCATACTATACTTTATACCATGACTACGAGAAAAATAAAAAGAAGAGAAAAAGAATCCATCTTATTATTGAAAAAACAATAATTAGATGGAGGTCAAATAATTTAGTGTGTTCTAAATTCAAACACCAAAACAGTGAGTAAAAGTGCTTTTTATTCACTGTTTTCAGTGAATAAAATAATCTTTTTAGAGGGAGAATTAGTAAGATAAGGAGTTTAAACCAGATCGCGTGTGATCAGTAGGTAGGTATAGAAAGTGAAAGAAAAGAGCTACAGGTTGGTCTGAGTGGCGCCACCTGGTGTACAGATGAGTACAAAACTGTTTTTATAAAGCTTTACCAGTCTTTGCATATAATTTTGTGATTTTTACAGCGTCAGGAGTCACTTTTTACCTATTCTCCGATGTATGGGACATTTTCGAAGTTATACTTCTAATGCGACTTCCAACAAGGTTGCGTTATACGGGAGGACAGTCTCTGTCTCTTTCTATTCGGGGGAATAGAAAGAGACAGAGACTAATACGCTACAATCAAATAATAGATGGCAGTGTTCAGCATTTTTTGAAGTTATACGACTTCCAACGCTTCCAACAGACAGGGTTAAACAAAAAAAAAGACATAGCCGTAATTTCAACCGTCAGCAGCAGAGCTAGTTGGCCGAACAGTGACAATAATTTTTTTTGGAAATTTTTAACTTTATATTTTGTAGTGAAAAATTAGTACTGCATATTGGTTAAGTACATAAAAATAAATACTAAATTAATTTCACATTAAACACATAGCGAGAGTGAATGCGTGGCACTGGAAGTATAACTTCTTCCGCGCGTAGGGACTCCACGCACTGTTTTTTTAGATGGAGTAGGCTTGTAGTACTATACCATAATCTTAGCCTAGTCGACATACACAGAAAAGACAAGGTCAATACGCGGAGCTGACTAAGCCAAGGGTTTCCTCACGATGTTTTCCTTCAGCGTTTGACAGCACTGGCATAGACGAAATGAAGGAGAGGTGTAAGCGATCGGTACTATGTATAGAGGGTATTTGAATACTTCTTTATTATTTCTCTTTTCATAAAAATTAAATGAAATACCTACCTTTTTGAAGTGAAAACTTCTTTAGCACCGTTGTGATTTGAAAGTCAATGAAATGGTGATGACGAAGATGAAACGAAAAAGCGAGGAAACGAGAAAAAAGATCCCTTATTTTCGTACTTCCAAGAAGACTGCTGGCCAAGCGGTCTAACGGATTGGATCGAATCGAGACTAGCTCGTACTGCGTGGGTTCAAGTCTCGAGCAAACTCGTTCACTTTTTGCAACATTTTTGAAGTGAAAACTTCTTTAGCATCGTTGTGATTTGAAAGTCTTTTTGAAGGTTTCACTTCTACCACGTGTGAATTACACACATGTTTTTTTAACACATTGAGTACTTAAAATATAGAAGAGAAAGAGTAAGCGTCAGATAGGAAGGCATAAAAAAAGGAGTAGGTAATTACAGGCAGCGTAACGTCCACTCAGGGAGGCAATCGTTCTCTAATAAAAACCTGCCAGGTTTAAGCCTGGCAGATTTTCTGAACTGTTTTCATACTATATCATAGGTATTCTGTGACTGAATAGTGACATTAGCGCGATTCAGCGCGTTTTTTGCCGTCAAAAGCTTCCTGTTTTCGTATATCTGTAGCCACGTCGCTTGACATTATGCTGGGCAGCGAAAGCAGTTCAGAGCTTGCGATACGGGGGCTGGTAGATCATCCAGTACTTTATAAGTTTACAGCACGTTTAAAGAGCTCTTTCCAAAGATATTGCAATTAAAAGCGAATAAAAATGACAGGAGCTATGCTGTTCTACAACTTAACACACTTGGATTAATTTAATTCTATGCAAAATTGCATTTTTACTCTGAATATGGCAATATTGATGCAAAAAAACTATCATAGCATTGAAATTAACTAATTGCTTTGTTTTACATTGACTGTGTTGGAAGATAATTCGTAAATTAGCTTTGTAATAGGTATTGCCATTAATGGGCTCTCGATATGCATCACATTGTAGACACAGCTCAGTTGGTACATATGAGTATTTGCCAAAATTTATGTAAAGCGACCAAGAAATTGGTTTACCACTTTTGATGACATCTCCCAGTAACATAATTATTTGCTAAGGAGTTTTAATAAACAGGAATGACAGATTCTGACGTAGCAGTTATTAATCTGTCACGCGAAAATAGCCCTTGATGTTTTGTACGTGCAAATGATATTCAGCCTTAGAGTGGTAAACCAATTTCTTGGTCGCCTATACGTAACGAAAAGGTTGCTACGAAATAGGTTAAGCCCACCTACCTCAAAAGTTTGTTGCGTCTTTTAACTACGATTTAGTACGATAATGCTGTGAATGTTTCTTTATATCTGGTCTAAATAACGTGTAGTTACATTACTTAAGTGATTTCGAATATAGTTTCACAGTAACTTTTGGAATAAAATGGAAAAAACAAAGTGAGGCCTACCGATTTACTCCTTAGTAACTACCCCTATATTACTATTTTTACCTAATTTCGGAACGCATCCGTTTGATTTTATGTCCTGCCTTCCGTGGGTCGTATGTTCGTTCCCCACTGAAAACAAACATTTATTGTGTGTGGCAAACTTAGATGTTCGTTCTATGTCTCGGTTTTACTATGTATCATGTAAGGTGCATTGGGGTAATTGCGAAAATGGGTATATTCCGAAAATCCATAAAATCTAGTAACATAATGCGATATTTTCCTGTTGGCAACATTGGTCTAGACGCCATCTTGATTGGCATCGCCGTGACAGTCCTATATATTCTCGTGCCAACAGGAAAATATCGCATTATGTTACTAGATTTTACGGATTTTTGGAATATACCCATTTTCGCAATCACCCCAATGCACCTTATATATTTACAAAAAAAATGTATTTTAAAGTATTCTATCAGCAATCTAGTTCCCATAGTACAAGCTTTGCTTAGTTTGGGACTAGAGAGCGTTGTGTAATATGTAGACGAATATTTATTTATTTAATGGGCGGTCTTATCGCTAGGGAGCGATTTCTTCCAGACCACCTTTGAATGGAGAGTTGAATTATGTTAAGTTTGTCTACATTTGCAGTGTGCAATAAAAAATTTAAATGTTTTTTTAGCGCTTAGCCGCATTTGTAGTAACCCAGCCACTCTCATTTAGCCTACATCTTACCATTCAACTTATTAACTAAATATGGTCATTGTGTATACAAGTCACTTGACATGTATGTCCCTATAGGAGTGTTTTATGAAAAAAAAGTTTTCTGCATCTGCAAAGGTAATGAATGTACCTAGCAGGGAAATGTACAACTCATGATGGAAACAAATATCCCACTGATCACTTATACCTACTATTATCAGCCATCTAGTTTCCATCGTACAAGCTTTGCTTAGTTTGGGACAAGAAGGCGTTGTGTTAAGTGTCCGTGAATATTTATTTATTTTATTTATTTATTTTTTATTATAAAACTGTAAAAAAGCCAAAAACTGAAATTAAAGATATGGATAAACTAAATAATGCAGATCTACTAAATAAACGATTCTGATTCCGAAAATGGAGTTTATCTGTTTGTCTTTTTATCTGTTTGTTTATTCGCGGATCACGCCTACTACTGGACCAATTTCAACGAAACTTATACCCTTTAGAAGTCCTTTTTCCGGATTAAAACATAGGCTATATTTTATTGAAATCAAAGACGCGGATTCTTAGATTCAGTTAGAACTTTCTAAACCAAAAGCAGCCATTTGCTTACGAGGTTCATCGTAAGTTTAGTATGCATAAAAGTAATGCAGTTGTGTGTCTGTCTGTACAGAATAGAGGCTTGAATCACTTGAATCACTTGAATCACGTCTGGGCAAAACGCGATTGTTTTTACGTCTCTGCATAATGTGGGCGCACACGAGGTTATTTTGAACTTCTTTTGAGAACTGTATTCAGATACTATATAGAAAATTTGGTATTATGTGACTCATTTATTTATTTGGATTGCCAAAGAATACACATAACTTAAAACTAAACTCAAACAGAACCTATCATGGCTGGTGCCCATAGCATGGAAGCCAGCTCTGCCTTCCGTGCACCGGTCGTGTGTTCGATCCCCACTGAGAAAAACTTATGTGTATGGGTATTGAACATAAATGTTTGTTACAACAATATATTTAATTTAGGATTTAGGAATGGAGGAATTTAATGTGAAGAGTAAAAAAATGGTTTGGAAATAAAAGGATTTTCACTAGATTTGTCACACACCTAATAATAAGTCACGGTGGACCTAGCCTATGTTTCAATCCAGAAAAAGGGCTTCAGAATGGTATAAGTTTCATTGAAATTGGTCCAGTAGTTAAGGCGTGATCTGCGAACAACGAAACAGACAAACTCGATTTTCGGAATCGGAATTGTTTATGTAGTAGATCTGCATGTTTAGTTTATCCATATCTTTAATTTTAGTTTTTGTTTTTTTACAGTTTTATAATAGTATAAATCTCATCCCGTGTGTTCCCATCGCGCATGCGTGCTACCTACTCTGTCATTACTGACCGGCACAAATTATATTACAAGCACATAGACATTATGTACAATTATACAGGAGATGTAACAGTTATTACTGGCCAGTTTCACTCCTCTGCAGCTTCAAGAAACTTTACTTTTGTACTCATTGTGTTGGTATTATGATGTTACGGAAACACTTTAGTTTTTACCCGTGGCCTTTTATTTACCCTTGACTAAGTAGCTTGTTTTTTGGCTTTCATTTTACCCTTGATTTTAGCTGGGTTTTTGGCTTTCCCAAACCTTTAAAAGTACGTACTACAAACAAAGTGTCTGTCGACGTGTACAAAGTGTTTTTCCTTTATTTAGAGACTGTAAAAAATGTGCTACTGAGCACGCTTTTAGAATAGACTAAGTATAAATATCCATACTAAAACTAAAATGTTTATTATTGCAAAGGAAAGAAAATAAAATCATTAATAGCTGTGGTAATAGCAACTAGCAATTAAAAAAGGATTCCAGCGTAATTAAATTCCACTGCTATTTACTCATAGACGGTTTAAAAACAACCCAGTCTTATCATATGTCTAAGGGTAAAAGAAAGGTCCAAGAGAACTATGTAAGGGTAAAAAAAGAGCCAAAAGTTTTTTGTTTTTATTTTCGGGTCTACCGACCAGTCCATATCACATCACGTCTTTACTACCTGTAGTAATCAACAGTGACATAGGTCGCTATTATCTACCATGTTATGTAGTTACGAACACGCAACTTTTTTTTTATGCTTAGAACTTGAATTCTTGAGCTTTTCGTGGGAAGAATATGACAGATGACATATAAAAAAATGTGATTGTCATTTTACAACGAGGTCGTTCAGATAAAATGACAAGGTTTCGAGTTCTGTCATTTTTAGGGGAAACATCGTCTCTTCTTATTTTAATGGTTTTTTTGTTATAGTGAGTTTGTTTAATTTTGGCGGAATTTTAACTAAATACTAGTGGTCGTGGCATAAAGTGTAAGCCATTTAAATAAAAGTGTTTATGTATAAATCCTTGAAGTGATAGATTTCGTTTTCAAGTTTTGAAGGGAAAATTCTACCATGTTCCCTTCAAAACAAACGACAGCCGACTTGACTTATATTATTTCAAATACCTATTTCACTTGACATTGGCAAAATTGTCTGTCAAAATGACGGACAGAGGCCATATAGAAAAGAAAAAGAAGAAACCTTTCCCTACACTGGTCATTTCCTTTCAAACCCAAAATGCAACTGTATCATACAACTAGACAGTCACAAAAAAAAGAACAGTAGCCAAAATCTACATGAGAAAAAAAAAACAAAACCATTGTTCGATTTTCAAATAAGCTATTGTCCATTCAACCCTTGTAAGGGTGCGTTCAGACGTGTAATAGTATTAGTATAAAGTAGATTTACACTTGATTTGACGGGTTCTAAAATACCGTATAGACACGTGTTTATTTAACTATGGTTAAAGTTTGTAGGGAGCTTTAAGAATTTCTTATTTTGTTGTGTTTATGCATAAGAAAAGATGTTTTTTTTAAAGAGACACAGGAAAATAAAAAAAAAATATCATAAGTTGACCACCAATGATTTTGATAATTAAATACATATTTGACTAGTCGTCGCTCGCGGCTTTGCTCGCGTGGTAGCAGCATACGCATTATTTGGTTAAAATCTTTGATCCTAACGTTAGACCCTTTAGGGTGCGACTTTTCAAAATTCCTTTCTTAGTGCACCCCTACACTATATAAGGATACTACCCTCCAAATGTCATACCTCTAGGACTTATAGTTTAGGCTGTGCGTTGATTGTCAGTCAGCTTCAAAAGAGTTTTATATATTTGAATAAAAATAAATAAGAAGATAGATAAACGACGAAGAAAAAGGAGGGTATATGATTTTGACCGGTATGTATGTACCTACTATGTATGTATGTATGACCCAAGCGGGCCTAAGATGCGCACCGCGAGATATTTGTCATGTCGTTCTGTCAAAATGTAAGCATTTTGTACTAGTTTACGAACTATTGCATTATCTGTGGTACCTAATGGTGTCGACAAAACGCGCCATAATGTACACTTTTGACACTTGTTAGTCGTCGTACCTCTCTGAGGACGAGATAATAGTCATGCAGAAATGTCAAAAGTTGAAAATTCAAAGGCGCGGTTTCTCGACAACATTACCACAGATAATGCAATAGTTCCTAAACTGGTACAAAATGCTTACATTTTGACAGAACGACATGACAAATATCTCGCGGTGCGCATCTTAGGCCCGCAGCTATCTTCGAAGCATCTTTAGTACATAACAAATGATGGCAGTATTTTCTTGTTTTATACTTTTTTGCGCGTGATTTTACAGTAGTCGGGTTTTAGTTTTTGAACGTTTTTTCAAGCTATTGTTAAAAAAAAGTCAACTTCGTTAAACGAGTGCGGGTTGAAAAACAAACTCACACAAGGCGACCAAATATAATATTGCATAACCGCAAAATCTGTCCAAATTAAAAATTCCATACATCCTCCTATCAAAGCGAATTTTTCACATCAATCATATTCCATTCTTTGTCGGGACAAGGGACCAACAGGTACCTATTGTGACCATTTTACTGAGTGAAAGCTTAAAAAAATATATCTAAAAACTCAAAACCGTCTTTCGCTAATTTGATTTCGTTTTGCATTTGTTTGTCAGCGCCGTGCGTATCTAATCGACATATTCAATTGTTTTGTGGAATAAGAAAACCAGAGAGACCTTATACCGCGTGCACACTATGCCCATGCCGCTGCCGGCATTAATGCCGCTTAGTGAGGATAAAGGCGATGTTGCTGTGGCAATAAGTCCGCGGCATGTATGCCGCCATACATTCCGGCAGCGGCATGGGCGTAGTGTGCACGCGGTATTACGAGGTGTAGATCACGCTGTGACAAAAATCAGTCGCAAAAAAAAACTCAGGATCAATATGAAACGGTAATAACTAGGTACCTGGGTATACCTATGCAACCAAAGCTTATTTTTTTTATTTATTTAAATTCATTTATTTCTCAGATTTCAAGATCCATATTTTGTTAGTTCACGGTACATGTCAAATGGGTTGGAGTATAGAGATTATTATTATAGCTAGGTAGATACATATTTCACTTTTTTAATATACATATATTATTACAAGATTATTGATGTGAAATCCTTCGTTCCAGCCCCAATCGAACAGTCAGTATGTACTATTTGATCAGAATCCGAACGAAAGACCTCATAATGGGCGAATTGTAGTGGTCTGCCATCACTTTTAGGATGGTGTTGGTACTGTCTCGCACTCTGCTGAGCAGTGAGGCAGTTTTCTTGCGGACGATGGCGTGGAAGCCATCGACCCGTGCCCCAGCAATATATATAACAATATCTTATCTGTATGATCTCCACCTGGAATTTTTAGTAAAAATCGTTGGTATTTCCAACGATTTTTAGTTCTAAGCTGGATTTTTTTTTATTATTAAAGATAAGTATTGGAAGAAAGATATGATTTTGATTAAGAAATTGATATTGGATAGGTATTTTTTTTATTCATTGATCGCGCTCTTTCTCGAATCAACTCTAGATTAAGTTCTTTGTAATTTGTTGTACGTATAGATTTAGTTTTTTGTTTAATTTATTTTATAGAATGCTGCAGTAGTTGCCTTGGACAGTAAACTTGGCCATTCGCACTTAACCTTTGGTTTCGCGATTGTAACGCACAACGCTGGGGTACGCGACATGCGACGCCGTACACATAATCGTATGCAAAATGTCTAGTATGGTCTCTTGTTCCGTCCCAGTCTGCGTCAGCGGCGAAGAGCAAACGCGGTACTCTGCGTTGAGCCGCACACCGCAGCGTTGTGCGTTACATTCGCGAGACCAAAACTTTAGCTTTACATTAATTATGCAAACTGTCAAGCAATGGAACTCGTCTTTCCCGAACTACAATCCGTGTCTTTTCAAGGCGTCGGGACGGTAGCAGTGGCGTAGCAGTGGCGTAGCTGCACCGTAGCAGTCGCATAGCTGCTGCAGCGTAGCAGTGCCGTAGCTACAGCACAGCAGTGGCGTAGCTGCACCGTAGCAGTCGCATAGCCGCTGCAGCGTAGCAGTCGCATAGCTGCTGCAGCGTAGCAGTGGCGTAGCTGCAGCGTAGCAGAGGCGTAGCAGCAGCGTAGCAATACTCTAAGCTGTCTGTCTTTCCTGATCACTATAATCTGAATGTCTTCAAGGCAAGAGTGAATAGGTGTCTTCTAGACTGTCCTGCTTCATTGTCGGGTTCATCGTCACTTACTAACTACGTGAAATTATGGCTAAAATATATTTTATATCATATAAAAAAAGCTTTCAGCACCTAGGTATACCTACCATCCTCTCAGCCTAGAAAATACCTACAAAGTGTTTTTGGGCTTTTGAATTTTTGAGAAAAACGTGCGATTTTTGACATCTATCTTATCTAGATATTTTAAAACATTCTTCAACCGGTCTCCAACATAATAAATCAATTTCTTATAATATTTTGACAAGTTGAAACAGACATAGCTACCGAAATCCATTTGCTAAAGTGATGACGCGACAATATCCTAAATAATAGACGCCATGACAGTTCATAATAATGCAGTGAGTTGCAGTTTTTAGGATGTCTTATTTTGACTATCGACTACACGAATCTTATTTTAGGATTTTGACGTTTCTGCGTTCAATATTTTTGGATTTATTATTTCAAATGACAGGCGTCATAGCTCAGTCGGTAGTAGCTCTGCCTTCCGTGCTGTGGGTCGTGGGTTCGATCCCCACCGAGAACAAACATTTGTGTGGCAAACATAGATGTTTGTTCTGTGTCTGGGTGTTTCCATGTATTATAAGTAAGTATGTATTTACAAAAAAATGTATTCTATCAGCCATCTAGTTCCCATCGTACAAGCTTTGCTTAGTTTGGGACTAGAAGGCATTGTGTTAAGTGTCCGTGAATATTTTTTATTATTATTATTATTAAATGATTACACTCCCAGCAGTCCCAGCCAATTTGACATTTTACAATCGCTAGAGAGTAGAAAACTTCAAAAAATTAAATCTATCACGCTACTTATCAATATAATAAAACTCTTTTGAAGCTGACATAGAATCAACGCACAGCCTAAACTATAAGTCCTAGAGGTCTGAAATTTGGAGGGTAGTATCCTTATATAGTGTAGGGGTGCACTAAGAAAGGAATTTTGAAAAGTCACACGCTAACGCGAGCAACGCCGCGGGAGACTGCTAGTTCTATATTTTTTTTTTAATTGTATTTCAAACTAGCTGATACCCGCGACTGGTTCGCGTGCGAAACTTTCCATCAAAATATCAGTCAACCAGCTTACGATGAACCTCGTAGCAAATGCTGCTTTTGGTTTAGCGATTTCATGCTGTATCTAAGAATCAACGTCTTTGATTTCAATAAAATATAGCCTACTCGTATGTTTCAAACCGGAAATAGGGCTTCTGAATTAAAATTGGCCCAGTAGTTTAGGCGTGATCCGCGAATAAAAACACAGATTAACAGACAAACTCTATTTTTGGAATCAAAATCGTTTATTTAGTAGATCTTCATATTTACTTTATCCATATCTTTAATTTTAGTTTTTGGCTTTTTTACAGTTTTATAATCGTATAGTAGATATAATAGATTCAAAAACATCGTATACTGAATAGCTTGATTGTTTTTCAAAAAGTACTTGCCTTGAATAACACGCAAAACAAAGTATAGAGTACTAAAAGTAATCTTCAAATTGCAGCATGCATGATGGTAACAATTTCCAATGACCACTGTCAATCGCCGGTCATTTGGTAAACATGCAATTTGACATGACAATCATTATCATCACTTTAGTGGAACTCTCATGGCCCTGAAAGATGTATTATTCTCAAACCATCAATAATGTCGTCATTCATGTCAAACTGCTCTATGAAAGTATCTGAAAACTAGCTGATACCCGCGACATCGTACGCGTGCGAAACTCTCTACCAAAATATTTGTCAACCAGTATACGATGAACCTTGTGCAAAGACCAGACTAGACCCTGCGTTACTAGATTTAGACTGTTATTAGGATGGACCACGTGGAGGTTTCTTTCTCCCACCTACTTAAAGGAAATGAGTAGAGTAACAGAAAATAACTAGAAAAACTAAAAGATAACTAAAAGATGGATGGATTGTGTAAAAGATGATTGGCATAGGAGAGGAGTGAACACTGAGATGACGAATGATAGAGGAGAACGGAAGAAAAGAACATGTTGTGCCGACCCCACCTAGTGGGATAAGGGCAGGAAGAAGAAGAAAAACAGAAAATAACTATACTTAGTTCATAGAAGAACTTAAAATATAGCTGTAGGTACTTACTTAAGTACGTAGTCTACTAATTAGTTTCATCATGAAGTTGGTAAGTTAATGTTACAAGAGCAAAACTTAGCAAAACTTGTGCGGTTTTAAAAACAAGAATTTATTCCATTAAATTATTTTTTTCCATAAAACTTATCGCAAAATCTACTTTTATTGAAACTGGTAGCCAGAACTATAACGTTAACACAATCAAATAAACAATAAAACCCGGGACTCATTTACCTTGCATTCGCCAAGCCAAATAGCCCACTGATTATGTAAATAAAATCTTAGCAACAGCGATAGCCGTGCAATAAGAGTACTGAGTCTGAGGGCCGCCGCCGCTGTGCTCGTATCAAAAGCTAGAATATAACCTAGAAGAACAGAGTAAACACAGGTGGATACACCTTAAGCAGCGTTTCAGCGATCGTAACGCACAACGCTGCAGTGTGCGGCACAACGCAGAGTACCGCGTTTGCTCCTCGCCGCTGACGCAGACTGCGCCGTAACAAAAGACCATGCTGGACGTTTTCCATACAATTATGTGTCCGGCGCTGCATGTCGCATACCGCTACGTTGTGCGTTACGATCGCGAGACCAAAAGATTGCAGCTACACTTACTAGGTGTGCTGGCCAACGCTTAGCAAACAAAGCAAGCTCGTATGGCTTATTCGTCAACTCGCGAATGTCAAACTTGCGAATGGGCGCGAGTTGGCACCTTCCGATTTTACCTATATTTTTTGTTCGCCAACTCGCGCCTACGATAAAGTAAAGTCACCTATACAAAATAAAACCACAAAATATGTCGAAAATATTAAACTGTTTATCTTCCATACATACCTACATTACCTAAGTTAGTCGCCAACTCTTCTTCTTCTCTTCATTAATGGCCTCTGTCCGTCATTTCGACAGACACTTTTGCCAATGTCAAGTGATTTAGTTGTAATAATATAAGTCTAGTCATTTGTCAAGTCGGCTGTCGTTTGTTTTGAAAAGAAAATGGTGGATTTTCTCTTCAAAAATAGCCAACTCTGTTGACGGAGTTTTTAGGCCGCTTTAAGGCCTCCATCGTGGCTTAACGACTGGCTAGAGCCGGGACAGTTTAACGTGCCGTCCGAAGCACGGAAGCGCTCAGATGCAAATGCCACTAACCGTCATCCATCCAAATAGTGACGACGCAGAACGTCGCGTAACTTAGATAATTGATGAGATTGACTAAGTAAGCCTAGCCACGAACGCTTAGCTTCATAAAAAGAACGGTTCTGTGGTGTTTTGATTTTTCGAATGTGGAATTTTAGCTGTGCAAATTTGGGGCTAGTTGCAAATCTATCGCAAGATACGTAGTGAATGGAAAGTTCTTGTGAGCTTTCGGCGTGTGGAAACAGATTCGTACCAAATCTATACCTGTGAAGTGATGTTATATTATTATTATAAAAACGTCGAAGTCGGGACTAACAAGGCGGTTTTTAATTATTCCACTCTCAGTTAATTTAGTTTTTTTTTTAAAGCGCGGCGATCCTTTGCTTTGCGGTGTCTTTGTTTTTTTTTATTGTATAATTTGTAAAATGCCATGTTAGCGGCGCTAGTGGGATATGGGACAAGAGTGGTTTTTTTTTAAATTAAACATTGATTTGACTGTTTCCGGTCTAGTTTCGGTCCAATTGACCACCATGTCCACCATGAGAAATAATAATGAAACATCTTTTTTCATGTGAATATTATGGAAGTAAAAAATGGCAAAAAGTTTGCCTCTCATTGAGAAATATAAGTATCTCAATGTTAGATTTTTTAATAAACTAAGTAGACAGCTAAAATGGAATATTCATTCGTTTGAAAAAGTGGAATTTTTAACCATAATATGTATTTTTATTGAAACAACAAAACATATAAACTACACTTAATTACATACATACAAAATTTATTTCATATTAATATAAAAAACGTAATTGTCCAATATCTTTGACAATTACCTAGTTTTTTTTATTTTTTTAATTTCTACCTAAAACCGCAACATTTTTCAACTGTGATAGTGTCATAAAAAAAAACAATAAATCATTTTACACTTGTTTATTTACATAAATACCGTAGTACAATTTACAATAACGGGTTACCATTATAACATACAAATAATCAGCCATTATGCCAAGAAGATCATTTATAACAATAAAATTACACCTGCAAAAGAAGAAAAAAAAATTGCAAAGAGGTCTAATAGACCCCCCATAACAATAGCTCAATAGGACCCTATTATTAAAAAAAAAAATGGCAGAGAAAGGCGGCTTTCTGCCTGTCATTTAAAAAAAATGATGTACAATGATAAACAAAGGTGCCGACTGGATTGACATTTTTGCATTTTATTGTTGGAGTGTTTTCGTTTGGCGCATGGCGCTTCTCTTTTGAATTTAGAAGAGATTTTGATTTTTTTTTAATTTCAAAGAGTATTTTATACAGTTGTTCATTTTACTAATTACATTAAAATAAACTAAAGAGGTACCTACTATCTAATACAATTGAGTGTTTTACAACAACTTTTAACTAGCCGTCTCCCGCGGCGTTGCTCGCGTTAGGGTGTGACTTATCAAAATTCCATTTTCCCGCTTTTCTGTTGAAATTTTTCCTGAATTTTCTTTGCTATAAACCTCAAGGAGCCCGAGACCTTTCCAACGAATGCAAAACTGTGGAAATCGGTTCGTGCGTTCTGGAGTTATAGCGTCAGGAAGGAAAACCCGACTTATTTTTATATAGTAGATTTAAAAAAAAACATTTAAATTTAATTATTTGTAAAATCCTTACCAATTCTCAAGCCAAGCAATCCTAATGACAATCTAGCGAGCGCCAGGTAAAATAATTTCTTTGCAATTTTGATTGCAATTTACTGATTTTTGGGAGCTTCATCATCATCATCATTACCATAAATAAAATAGTAAAATATTTCATAATAGATTTCAGAAGTAAGTATTAGTAGTAGTACCTACTATAGTTATTTAATGGTAAACTACAATTTCATGAATATTCATTCTCAATCGAAGAAACTTACGTTTGATACAGTATTTACAATATTTACAAAATACACATGAAATAGTTGAGCTATCTGCAAACCGTTCCAAACGATTTATAGACAGCTCAACTGGTCCAAATCAGCACCAATCTTCCATCGCCAGTTTGTTTCCGCATTATTGTACTTATTAAATACTAGCTTCCGCCTGCGACTTCGTTCGCGTCCCGTTGGATCCCGTTAATTTTCCGGAATAAAAAGTGGCCTATGTGTTAATCCAGGTCACGAACAATATATATTGCAAGTTTCATACAAATTGTATTAGTAGTTTTTGCGTGAAAGAGTAACAAACATACATGCATACATACAAAAACTTTCACGTTTATAATATTAATTATAAATTATAGCTAAATAGGATTTGTTTAAAAATAGAATACCCATGACATTTCCGCATATACAATTACTTACACAAGGCATTTTTTAATAACTTTGCTCGTCTGATAATTTCAACAGATAAGCCCGAGTAATTACATGTAATTTCTATGTGTACGTAATTCTAAGTTCAAAGTGTCAATGCTGGAATGGTGGTTTGACACATGACTATGAAAAATGTCAGGGAAAAATTATTGTTGAACAACACGGGACTGACAAAATGACAGAGGCCATAAAAATAAAAAAGAAGATAGTTTAGGTTAAGAATTTTAAAGTATTTTTACGATTATTCGATTTTTCCTAATAGCTTTCTACTTGATTTAAAGAATAAGTGTGTCTTAAATTATATTTTTTTAATTTCAGTACGTACGTGAACCTTTTACAGTTTTTTTTATTTATTTATCGTAAGTATTTACATTTATTATTTAATATGCATAGCATTACTAATAATAAGGTTATTTATTAAAATAAGTCACTACATTGACCTTTTTTGAACAATATCGCTTAACTATTATCTAAACTTCTAAGCCAAAATAAAATAAAAAGTGATATTTCGAATTCAGAATAACAAAACTAAAAAAAAAAAGATTTGAAAACATACGAATATCACCAACCGGTAGTAGCCAATAAACTGCGTTCTGTCATTATTTATAGGCGAGTGACATTTATCGTTTGTTGCCAGTCGTAAAAATGGTCGTTGACTTTTTTCCCGATCTGTCGACGAGGCGTGAAGAAGTCCTATAGAATTTTATGGTGTTCTTTTAATAATTTGATTTGTATTTAAAATGCTTTAGAAATTATCGGTTTTAAATATGATTATTATTTAAAAAGTTAGTGTAAGTATTTATGTATTAGAATACAAACAAACAAAAATACATTTTGTTTACGTTTTTTATTTTTTAAACTGATGTATATAACTAAATAGGAAAAAAAGATCTATTAGGTATAACAAACAACTATTATTACATTACCTTTTATAATAAAGAAAAAATGTAATTGATTAAAAAAATGATTAAGTTAAAAATCAAGAAAATAACCCTAGGGGTGTAAGCATCAGGATATCTACTTGTGCATTTACCATGTAATAATGGGTAGTAATAACTATTATATTAACCAGAACTATTAAAAATAAAAATGGCTCATAATTTAATACTTTCAGTTCATCTATGCAAATCATTTAATGTTATAACTTTACGTAAGTACCTACCTACTATTGGTTAAAAGTTTTCGTGACTATTTTTTTTAAATTGACAGACATATTTGGCAAACGTGATCAAATAATAATATTTAATTTACTAAATAAAAAAAACAATAAATATGGCATGATATTTTCAAATCATCATTCTCCTGCCCTTATCCCACATAGGTGGGGGGTCGGCACAACATGTTTTCTTCTTCCACTCACTCCCATCATTCGTCAACTCTGAATCCTCTCACATTCATATCCTCTTTCACACAATCCAACCACTTTTTCTTCGGTCTTCCTCTACTTGCATACCCAGCCACTCTCATATTCATAACTCTTTTCGTAATATGACATTCATCCCTCCTCATAACATGTCCATACCATGCTAATCTACCACTCCTCACCTTTTCAATAATAGGCGCCACTTTCACACTTCCCCTGATATTTTCATGATATTTTCAAATGTCTTTAATAGCAGCGTTTTACCTGAAATAAAACGCATATTAAAATACTTACCTCACTGGAAGCTTTATATTGAGAAGGCGTATCCGGTTCCGTCGTATTTCCATTCGTTTTAGTACTTTTTACCTGTGTGTATCCGGTCAAGTGGCGCCACCTGGCGGGTGCGATTCATTTTTGCTTCGTAAAATGAAACACGCCATATTGAATTCATTGGCTTAATTTCACCAGGCAGAGATTAAAGTGAAAGCTTCCAGTGAGGTAAGTATTTTAATATGCGTTTTATTTCAGGTAAAACGCTGCTATTAAACTACTGTACCGTCACTGGAAGCTTTATATTGAGACCTGTTTGTTATCGCCTGGTGTCGCCACTTGTATAATTAGGTAACCTAGCGCCAATGTGACATTTAAATATTATAGCAACAAGTATACAATAATACAATTTAACTCTTAGTAAAAGACTAGTATAGTATTATATAATCTGTGGTAAAAGTGATTTACGAATCAACCAAAATTGAACCTGTAAGTGTAAAATATTCATTTACTATTTTTAATTACTTATGTAATAATAAGCTTAATCATTTTGCTACAATCAAAAATCATAAGTAATGTAATGATCATAATCTTATTTCACACATACATTTGTTTATTTAACCAAGCTTATTTAATGCTTTAAATATTTGTGTTACACCTACTTTCAGATTGACTGCTGCTCATATCTCTCGCCTGTAAAAATGCTGGAACGTATTAGCTGATCGCTAATTTTCTCAGCCAAGATTTCGTCAAGAGAACGATTCTCCAACCAACTCTTCCGAGAAACCGCAGATCGAACGCTTCGTGAAAGTGCTGTAATACCTGCTTGTTCAAACAACGTTTTAACCTAGACTGCTATGACAGTGCATGATGTAGGTTTAGCGATACTTCTTACCGTAAAAAACAAATTAAATGATTTGGTTGTGCAACGTCTTTCATGTAATGATTAATAGTTATTTCAACCCATACTAACGGAGTGCTAGTAAAGTATTATATGATCTGTGAACAAGGTTAAGTTAGTATGATCAGCCCAGCCAGACTGTCTATAACTACCTGCAGTCGGTTTTTGAACGGATTATCGGCCAAAATGTGATACTGCTATTTGATCTAACGCAGTGATAACGATATTTAAGAATAAGTTCAGGTCGTGGATGCGAATTCCTGAGCAAAGTAATACTAGTGCTATACTAGTGTGACGCGATACTTGAAACAAATTACTACTGTCTACTGTATAGTCCATTAAAAAGCGAAGTTAGTTCACTAATTTCCTAGACCGGTGGCTTGAAAGTTTTCGGATTTCTAGCTAATAGAGCTATTGATTTTAGAGTGTGCTTAACCAAAAAATGAAAGCAAAGTGCTAGCGTTACATAATGTAGATGTAGAGACTACAAATTGATGTAAAATAATAGTATTGTATGATTACTTGTTAATCAAAAGTAAATCTATTTGTGACCCCGTAGGCATTTTTACGTCAACTTTATTAGATTTACAGCAAGAAATCCAACGATTCAAGCCACCTCATATGTTTTTAGAGTAGGCTTCCGCCAGGAATTTTTAAGCAACGATAACTGTTCAGTGTTCCATGTTGTTATTGCTTCTGACCACCCTATATTTCCACACATCGAGAGTTATGTTGTCAACCAGCGGAGGTGGAAGCCCTGCCGATGCGTTTTTGGAGATTTTTCAGTGTCAATGGTGCTGCCAAAGCTTGAGCTTTGAAGTCGGCTCGCCAAAATACCATTGCCCACCGGGGAACTACTACGAGAAATATTCCCGTTGACTGATTTACGTGAGCAAAGACTCTGAGGACTAGAAACCGTGGTGGGAACAGCCACGCAAGTTGGTAATTCCATAGAACACTGAACACGTCGTGAAACAAAGTTTGGCGGTCTGTTAGGTCTCGGGACATAATATAATTGTTGACATACATGTCTCCGGTCTTGTACTTACTATGTTTCTTACTTTGCAAACACTACGTCCACACAGGCCGGTAGTAGATGCCACTCGATGAGGAGGCGACGATGACGTGCCAGATGGTTTGCAAGATTGATTTGACTTTGAAGGGCATACAGAATAGCCAGCATGTCATTCCGGTTGCAGTGTAGACCTTGCTCTTCCTGTGACCAATTGCCCGATAGGGCATCTGTTGTCAAAAAGTTCGCCGGATGCGGGTATGATAAAAGACAATTCAGTCCACCAAACCAGTAGGTAGGTCATTGTCGACAGATCTGGAAATCTGTTCATGAACATTATCATTGACGATGGTTGAGTCGTTCTCGAGGAACAACAAGGCTGGCAAAATTAATTATTAAATTATTATCTGCAAATCTTTTACGGTTACCTTTGTTTGTTTGAGAACTTGATCAACTTTCTGAAATATTTTTATAGATTTTTCTTTGGGTAGAGATTTTAGGTTGTCCCAGGGACTCCAAGTACAAATGCCGAGATATATTATGCTCTTTTGTTGAGGACTGATTTCTCGACATTGACTACCCATTTAACGTTTGGACTGCGACCTTGACATGTTCGTGAAGTAAGTCTGCTTTTTGGTATACTATCAGGTAATCTTCAAGATATACAACGATTCTGTCATTCCAATTTTATCGCAATGCCTGAGCCACCTAATTTTCTTAGTATAGAAAATATTTTGGGGGCTGAAGTCATTTCTGGCAGCTCTTTGGCAGACATTTCTGCAACCAGACGTGTGAAAAGATGTTTATATTTTCGAAAAAATGGTATTTGATAACAGTGTATCTTTTCTTCCACTGTGAGTGGTAGTGCGCTAACTGACCTGCTCGAAAACATTGAGTCATTCATTGTCCTTGTAAGAAGCGCTCGTGGCATAACTTGCTTAGCCAATCTTCACCGATTATCTAAGTTAAACAACGTTCTGTGCGGTCACTATTTGGATGGGTGGCAGTTAGTAGCATTAACATCTGAGCGCTTACGTGCTTCGGAGAGCACGTTAAACTGTCGGTCGCGACTCTAGAGCAGTCGTTGAGAGACGACGGAGGCCTTAAGGCGGCCTAAAAACTCCGTCACCAGAATTGGTCACTAACTCATACGAGCTTGCTTTCTTATTCATTGTACTTACCTTTCTGGTTTCCTCTCGGAGCATTCGAGCGTCCTCATCTCAGCTGTTTTCACGGTCGGGCCGCGAGCCCTGTTGTGAAATGAACCTCTCCCATGATTGTACATAGTTATAGTTCTAGTATTGAACATTGGACAACTGACTCCTGTACTGAAAGTTGTTATGGAAACATCCACCCCGCGAGGGTGGGTTGGGTTGCTTGCTACAACAGAGCATATTATTATACAAAGGGAGACTAGGCTCGTTATTGGTAGGTACATGTTCCACGCGATGGAACTATAGACTTTCGAATCGAACGCCTTCCGCCCGCGAGGGGCGGCTGTTGGACTGATAACATCCACCCCGCGAGGGTGGGTTGCTACAACCATGCATATGCATTGGGAGACCAGGCTTATGGGTGCATGTTCCTCGCGACGGCACTATAGACCATCAACGCCTTGCCCCCGGGAGGGGCGGCTGTTGCACTGATAACATCCACCCCGCGAGGGTGTGTTGCTATAACCATGCATATGCATTAGGAGACCAGGCTCATCATGGGTAAACATTTCTATAGACTATAGACTTTTGACTGAACGCCTTGCCTCCGCGAGGGGCGACTGTTGCACGGATTAGATTTCTCCTGTGAGAAACCATCAGATTTGAGTGTCTTTGCGTGACACCCCCTGCTTTTCCAGGGCAGCGGTGAAAGGCTCTGACTCAAATATGTAAGTGGCAGACGGGTAATCTATTTAGTGACGCTTCCACTAAAAGGCTCTATGCGCATTTCGATACTTTCGGCTCAGTGGCCGCAAACTAATCACAAAAGATCTGATGAAGTATTAGGTATGTTCATCTATAATAAGCAAATCAACTTTACTTTAAATAAAATAAATAAACCAGATTGTCAAAGTTTACGGTATATAATTTAATTAAATTAATTTAATTATATTTAATTAATTTAATTAGAGCCGTGTGTGCCAGATGACGTAAGGTGTCATACGTTTTACCCCCTTTCGTTTGTTACCAAGTCTATGAAACCTGGAGTATGGTTAAACACCTCAGCTTATCTAACCTCGGACCAAGAGGTACTACCTAAACACTGGACCTCTAGTAGCTTTAGAAACTCTCGGTTCTTCAGCTTTGTCCTACTGAACCGACAATGCATAATTGTAAAAACAAGTTGCAAAGCCATAAACCAAGAAGTTGATGTTGATTTTGACCGTCATCACAGTTCCATCGCTACCACCGTGTAGTGAAACACAGCTTGCTGATTGAACACTAGTTTATTCACATTCGTAGGTAGAGGTCATCTACAAACAGTTTTATAACTACCCACCACTAGGTACTAAATTACTACAGTTCGTCCGTAGGTAACGATGTGGTCTGTGGTTTTCATAAAGCTCTCCACTAACTTCGGAGTAAATAGAAGCCTCATAAAGACAAGTTGTATTCACATTATCAGAATAGCTGGTAATAAAATTGGTAAAAATGTTTTGTAACTCACCCATATTCTGGACTAGTTTCTGCCAGGCTGGTGGCTCACAGTCCATAGATAGGGTAGATAAACATTTATTCAAACCACCATAAAGAAAGAATTGCTGAAAAGGTAAGCTTATTAAAACTAAAATATTAAAGTACCTAAGAAAATGAGCTCGATGAGCTACTGCTGTAAGGGATAAGATAAGATAAATCTTTATTTGCTGGAGGAGTTGCTGCTGGAGCAGCTTTGAACTCGCTTAGGATCAGCCACAACTTGTGGCTTACCAGCCAAAGCGGACTCATACTATCCATTCTAAATAAATAATAAATTTTTTGCACAATAAATTATACCGGATACTAAACTTTTCTAAAATAATAACTTATGTGGGTACATGATCCGAACGGAAAACCGTTAAAAGAATTGATCACGTACAATCATTAAAAATAGAGGGCAAAGGTATGGAGAATTTCACTATTTGAAATAATCCTTACTTTATATGATATAAAATAATACTAATATAATATTTAAACTATTTTTGCAACGGTTGTGACAGAGAGAGCTCTGGGCACAAGTTGCTTCGACGGAATACAAAACGCCAATGAATTCAATATGGCGTGTTTCATTTTACGAAGCAAAAATGAATCGCACCCGCCAGGTGGCGCCACTTGACCGGATACACACAGGTAAAAAGTACTAAAACGAATGGAAATACGACGGAACCGGATACGCCTTCTCAATATAAAGCTTCCAGTGACGGTACAGTAGTTTAATTATATTTTATAAATATTTTTTCCAATCTCTATTTTTTAAGTTTACATAAAATTCACCTGTCACTAAACACTAGTCATTAAGTCTCATGATGAGCTAAAACTTTATTATGTAAAACGGCCTTAACATAATAATCTGTAATAGTGACCTCTTTATAGTCTTCTATAAAGACCGCTTCACAAAACCTGTGTTATTTTATGTTTTTATGTTTGATAAAACTTTTCGAAGAAGCTCTAATAGGCGCATAATCTTTTTTTTATTTTATTGTTTATTTATTTTACCCAGAACTGCGGTTTTATTTAACAATTAAACCGGTATTTTTCCGAATTAATTATAAAAACTCAAGGTGTGGGCTAATTATCGAAATTGGCGTTAAATTATGTCATTATTCTTTTGTTTTGGGTATTACCAGATTCTAAAATCAATAGATTTTTACAAATAATTGGGCAATCAATTGTTTTTGAGTTGTAAAAACTGAGGGATCGTAAAAATGGCGCTAGAGATTCTTTAATTTGAATTGCAAATGAGGAAAAAAAGTGTTGCCATGTGCTGATCAATTAGTTAGTACAATGACATTGCTCATGCAAAAACTGAACTTCATCATACACAATAAGTAATAAGAAAAGTTATGATTTTTTTTCTTATAACTAGGTAAGTACCTATATACCTAATCGTTTTGCATGTTTCTATTATCTTTTTTTTTACATTATTGCATGATATAGGTACAACACTTTTACGCTGGTGTGCATACCTATACGTAATACGCTTTTACGTTTTTTAATGCATTTGTTCGAAAAACTTGAGAGGTGTCAAGGGACACCCGGATGGAACGAAGTTCCTTGAGGTGTTGTTTTCTTATAACATCTTCTACAAAATATTAAAACAAAAACTTCCAACAATACCTACATTCATTTGTTTCGGTTGAGAACGTACACGCACACGATATTAAAAAAAAACTTCCTGCACCAATTTATTCGAATGACGTTGTCAAAGTTTGAAAAAAGTGTCGCGACAACATTTGGTCTTAATTTTTTCCGTCTAGCCCCCTTTCACAACGCGCAATAAGGAACTTCGTTCCAAAAATACTTACTTCTTAACTATGATAATGTTTGGATCACAGAAAACCGAATTATAAGTTTCTTTTAGTGTTTTGTGGATCAGATTGTGTTTTTTTTTATATTTAACGTTTTTTTTAGTACTGTATTTGTTATATCATAGCTTTGCTAACTAGGTAATTTATTTGGCTTTTTGCTTTCAAAATAGTTAGTTCTAAGACTTATATTATAAATATAAATGATAATATAATTGTTCCCATAGGAAATGCATGCTTTCCGTATCCATTTCTTATAAATAGGCCATAATTTCTAAGCTCTTTGACATAATAATTGTAATTAATTACGCTAAGTTCTATTACTTACTTCACTTTTTTTTTATATCTATTTTTTTTTTCGATATTGAAGTTTTCTTTTTTTTATTATTGAAGGGACCAACATCTACAATGCTAAATTAGAGTTGAATAGACATTTTGTATAAAACAGTCAATTACAGGTCTCACTAAATTTATGGTAGGTACTATAGCTAAACAGAGTATACAGACATGGAATTCTGTAACTTATAATACCAATAGGTAAGAATAAGAAAAAAGAGCTAGGTAACTAAAAAAAAATCCTACAAACAGTAGCCAACACTGATAACTAAACATTTATATACTACCTGTTCAAAAAGTGCATGCTTCAACATATAAAAAATATTATAAAAAATAAGCAAGCTCTTTTAATTTCCTTTTTTAAATAATATTCATATATAAATTTATTAATTTAATAAGGGTATTGAACAGGGAAAACACATGAGAATACAATTTATAAAACTAAGGACTTAGGTCTAAGTGTTTCTCTAATACAGAATACCACAACATGCGATTAATTAAAACTCAACTAAGCTACGTACAGAAAAAAATAACTTTAACCTGAAAAATATTGGTATAGTAGGTGCCAAATAACACCGCAATACAGGTCATTTACCCACCTTCACCACGATGTCGCAAAATTCAATTTATGTATGGCTAATTCTGTCGCTTTCCATACAAACCTGTCGCTAAGACGGTAATCGCTCGAATCTCGTAGTAATGTTTGTTTACCATACATTAATTGAATTTTGCGACATCGTGGTGAAGGTGGGCGAATGACCTGTATTGCGGTGTTATTTGGCACCTACTATAGTACCTAAATGATGAATCATGAAATCCATACTAATATTATAAATGCGAAAGTAACTTGGTCTGTCTGTGTCACTTTCACGCCAAAACTACTGAACCGATTTGAATGACATTTGGTACTGAGATAGTCTAGAGCCTGAGAAAGGACATAGGCTACTTTTTAATGCGGAGAAAGGGTTGTAAGAGGTTGAAAAGGGGGGAAGGGGTGAAAGTTCCTTAATCTTTTTCATGAAAACTTTATTAATGTCACATTTGAAATAACTGTCAGTTGTTTGACAGTAAGAGTTTGAATGACAGGACAACGTCTGTCGGGTCAGCTTAAAGAATAAAACAGGAGTTTAACAAAATAAAGAAAATTCAGTGCTACAAGAATGAAGAAAAATGAAATTAAACTAAATTAAAAATTACAACAAAATATTATTAATTGATTTCCGTCTCTCAGACTCGGTTCAAGACCCTTGAGCTGTGTAACAAGTAAGCTCAACAAAGGCGCGTCCGATACAGAATGAGGTCACCAGTTCAAATTATAACCTTTATTGGTTGTAGGTTCGAGTGTTTGTAACCTAGGGACGGTTATTGCAAGATCTAATATTATAACGATAAGTATAACAATTTTATTACACTGTGACAATAATTGATTAAATAATTAACAGCTTAATTTATTTGAGGAATAATTTAAAGTACATTTTACGCCACCATTCTAGTCCCAAACTAAGTAAAGTTGTAAGTATTATGGGAACTGGATTGCTAATGGTGATGGAAAATATATTTTTATTTTTTTGTAAATTTGTACTTATAATACTTAGTGATATTTTTGACAAAGATAGAAGATAGGTAGAAGATAAAAAATACTTTATTGCACACCACAACTACAAACGAAACATAAAGGAAACATAAGTCTATGACATACAATGGGCGGTCTTATCGCTAAACAGCGATCTCTACCAGACAACCTTGAATGGAAAAGATCGTGTTGTAATCTACCTGGAGTACTTACTGCTGATAGTGTGCTATAGAAAAATAAATTATCTAGTGTGTAAACTACACACATACTTACAATACCATAACATAAACTACATAGACTACTATACTATTATAACATTATATACCTATACCTTAATTACTAGGAAAATAATAAATCTAGAATGAAGCATGACAAACTTCTTTATTACTTGATAACTTTTTAATTTATTATTCCTACCTAATGATGACGTTTTAATTTGACTTTGCATTAGCATTCTGAAAATGGAACAGGAAATTTGTGCTTAAGCGTAAGCACTGCTTGATTTTTGATTGTCTGACAGTTTTACATTGCTGCTTCATTATCAAAACCGCTTAAAGGGATACAGTGTAACACAGCAATGTATAACAAACTATTGACAAGCATAAATTGTGACATTCAAGTGACTTTCAAGTGAATTTTTTTTAAATAACATCATAGCATAAAGATGAGATCCTATTATCTAAATGTCAAGCAATAACAGTCAAAAATAAAATATTACTAGTATCGATAGAAAATGCACAATAACAAGTATTTTACAGTAAACTAGGTAAGTATTTTGACTGCATAACTACATAACAATTTATGGCTTAGATCTAAGTTAGGTAACATAATAGGAACACTGTTTTCGACATTACAAAGCTGCCCACACACCAAGTACAGTCAGCAAATCACGACAAAGTTCATTAACCTTGAAACTGACACCTCACAAAGACACCGTCACGAAAATTGAAAAAAAAATACACTTTTATTTGAAAATAAAAAAAAACGCAAGCCTACAGGCTGGGCCAGAATTGATAGCCGGTGTACAGAGTCCTCACGTATACACTGGATCTGATGGGCGTGGCGGCATAACAGGTTACCAAGGCACGAAGCAGCGCCAAAAAATACCCATAAAAAACACATAATGGTAACCCTGGCGCCTTCAATCGATCCCGCAGTGCCAACCCGCGCGCTTTGCACGTACGAACGAAAAAAATCGCGCCATTACTACCAACCAATCAAAACTAAACTCCACCCGAGCCAGAATCCTCCTCAAAATACGCTCCTCCCACCTCCGACGCTAGCGCCACTCGCCCTATACAAGTGGCGGATAAAGGAACTAATTAGAGCGAGATAGAGAGACGCTGGGCCGTTCGTTTCTCGGACAATTTCCTCCAACCGATCATTAAGTGTTTAAATTCATCGGGAGTTGGTTGTGTCGGATTTCTTCGGAGGGGTACGCTATTAAAATATCCACAAACATTATCTTTAATTGGACAGAGTTTTGTGCCTGTGTGCGTTTCGTGGCTGTTTTTTTTTCACCGCGCTCAGTGACGATTCCGTTTTTTCGAAGTTTGATGACTGTTATCAGGTTGTGTTTAGTGTGCTGTGCTCGTCTGATTTGATTGCTGTGTCCGTGGTTAGACGTTTCATTAACTCTGCGAGTGGTAGTGCAAAAATGACCTCAGTGACGTAGTTCTGTACAATTTCCCGCGAAAATCAAAACCGCTAAATCGAAATTGGAAAATGATGCCACGTGCTAGTGATTGCTGAATCGTTATGCTCGGATCGTTAATTGCTGAGCAATTATATCTCTGTCCTGTTCTTTCTAATTGCTGCCAATCATAATTTGAATTGCTCCGCCTGCACTCAGTGTGTTTCTTTCCTAAATTGTTTTCTAAATTCAAAAAAGCATTTGATACTGCCAACCTTTCCAAAAAGTTTTCTGCGTTCAAAAACAGAGCGTGTGTTTTAAAACAGAAAGTGTGTTTGAAAATCGAACTGTGTGACGATTTTACTGTGGTGTTTGTTATAATTGTGACTAAAGTGATGCTGTGCCTGTTATATTGATTTAAAAAGAAACCGTAAGTACCATTACTGTAATTTTAATTAAAAATCTAAGTTCACAAGTAAGCACAGCGCCCTAAAATTAATAAAACTAAAACTATTTTTAAGTTTGATTAGGAAAATTAAAATATTATACTGGCAACCCGAAAAAATATACCAAATTCAATCCAAACTTAGTACAAGTCAAAACACTTTTCCATGGCAAATAATGTAATTGTAATTTAGGCCTAATAAGACGCTTGTTAGAATGGAAATACTAAAACACTAACAAGAATCGATAAAAATTTATTAAATAAGTTCGTTTGAGTTATTGATCCACTGTAGAGTCTAGAGACAAATTTGTAATACACGGTTTTCATTCAAAACTAGAACATAATATTTTGGAAGCATAAAATAAGCCCAATTCAAACTTAAAAAAATAATAATGGCCAACTTATATTCAAATGCCAAATTATTTTAGTCCCAAAACTGGATATACCTCCTACCTGTCTTTTTAGATACATAGTTGGTCAAAGGTAGAAAACTCTTAGGCCGTGCTCACTTTGGACACGAATTTGTTCGTACGTAAATGTACGAGTAATGTTCGTACGAATTGAGTGCTCACACTGAATACGTTTTTCTCCGTCAAATAGTACGACTTCGTGATAAATCCCAACAAGTTCGGATTGTATTCGGACGTTGTAAGTAAACGTACGTATACGTACGACTGATCGCATGCAGTGTGAGCGCTCCCATAGTCCTTGGAAGATCGGTATCATTCGTGCGTAGTCGTACGAATCAAATTCGGATGAAATCGGATCCAAAGTGAGCACGGCCTTAAGGGGTTAAGCTCGCCATTGTACATGACTGGTTTTCACTTGTTTTCCTTGTAGAATAAAGATTTTTGTAAATTTTTAATAATAGTCTTGCCGACTGATCTTTATAGCTTATTCTGCAGAAGCCTTAACTCAATAAAGACAAATTGTTTTATTCCATATATCCTAGCAATGTGAATTTAATAAGTAATATTTATTTGCGGAATAAAATATCATCAAAGTCCTGGCATTTGCTAATGGTAAAAAACGCAATAGTTTAAATTTAAAGGTTTGTATATTTATGGTTCAGCCAAACGTGGCTAGACCGGTTTTAATGAAACTTATAATTAATACAATTTGGGATCTGAAATAGGGAATGTAACCTAAAAAAACAGTGGTAACCCCGAAGAAATATCAATTGAATTACTATTTGAATTAAAAAATGGGTTCTATGAAAAATTTATTCAATCCTGTATCTGTTTTCTCTATAGTCCAAATATCTGAATGTTTGGGCACACGACATCGTCAAAGTCGCAAACGATAAATAGATAAAAGTATCTTAGAATCGTAGTAAATGACACAAATAGATATCTACCCCAGAAAAATCCTGTTGTAGATGAGGATGAGACCTATGAAATAACACCAAAACTGTAGAAAAATGTTCTGATGGTTTATTCGATGGTAATATTTCAATGGACTACTCAGTTGATAAAAGTAAATTTCTTGACTTCTTGCAGCGGAATGGGCAGACGATATCGTAAAAGTCGCGGGCCATGAATATGGTTGGCTAGCTTACAATCGTGGTCAAAAACGTAAGGAGGCATGTACTTAACTCTGGGTGTCAGGTGGTAGATACGAATAGGAGTTTGTTTATTTGACTAACCTAACACAGAAAAAAGACAACATAGAAAAAAAACAATCAACAGATAACGAGAACAAACATAATAAGAAAGTAGGTAGGAAACATTACAATACAAAAAGAAGAGTCTTTCTCTATGAAAGTGCTGTCAAATAGGTCTAGTCTCAGCGTAATGCCACTCCCGAACGGAGGTAAGGAAGCAACGCTAGATGATGGGGCTTTCCTATAGTAGTAGTAGTCAGGGTATGGTCTAGTTTTTTTGATAAGCTAAATGTAAATTAACTCTAGTGAATAAACTTGAACGGTGTAGTTATTTAGAATATGAATGATTGTTAGAAGCAGGTCAATCTTGATTAAGAAATGACAGATTCGATTACAGAAGCAATTAACTAATAAAAGACAATAACTATGGTGTATCTGAGAAGGCACTAGATACAAAAAACTGATTAGATTAACCTATGTACAAGGAAATAATGGTAATAACCAAGTTAATTTATCAATCATAACGCTGTCATGTCGATAATAACAACTTAGTCTACGAACTCATGCGATATATTCATATATAAATTCATATAGTATATTTTCCTGTTATATAACTACGTCCTTAGTCATAGACAATGCATTCTATGGATTATGCATAGCATATACTTAATATACACCATGTATACGTATTGTACTTTTATATGTTAAGATTCTAATCAGTCGTTCTTATTACACGCTCTTGGATATAAGGAAAAATAAATTCTTGGAAACGGAGAGATAATTTTAAAATGAGAAGTAAAGATAATTATGACAGAACAGAATATGAAAAATAAATTATATTGCCACTGCTCAGTCGGTAGTAGCTCTGCCTTCTGTGCTGTGGGTCGTGGGTTCGATCCCCAACAAGAACAAAAATTTGTGTGTTGCTAACATAGATGTTTGTTCTGTGTCTTTGTGTTACTATGTACCTACTATAAGTATGTATTGACAAAAAAATGTATATAAGTAATGTATCAGCAATCTAGTTCCCATAGTACAAGCTCTGCTTAGTTTGAGACTAGAAAACGTTGTGTGTAATGTCCAAGAATATTTATTTATATTTATTTATTTACTGCATGTTTTTAATATACCGAATTAAATACAAATAAATAAAAAAGCAAAGGAGCTAAAACTAATAAGAATGTCGAAGCTTCTGTTGACATTGATAAATCCGGGAGTATAAGTAAATTTTATAAATATTAATGGACATTTAACACAACATTCAATGGACATTTAACAAGCTAAGCAAAGCCTGTAACATGGGAACTGGATTGCTGATAGAATACTTATATTATACTTGTTTTTTGTAAATACAAACTTATAATACATGGTAACCGTAACACCCAGTAAATTCTCCTTCTTACCTAAAAATATCGATGACTTATCTCGAATTTTATGTATGTATAAGTAAATTTTCTGTCTATAAAACTACAAAAATACAAAAAAATTTGGCCTAATATCAGATTGGCACTTGACTTAAAAAGTTTTCTTTGTTATTCGTCACCCACATAAAAACAATAGAGTATCCCAACCGCCATCTTGGTCCATAGTTGGTCACATGACTATACGTAGTGCAATAACCTCGTTATCCTTAGCTTGTGTTGAAAGCTTACCAGCATTGATGTGGGTGTCACTGAATTATCACGCCATTATTTTTTTTAATGTTTTTTACATTAGGGGCAAATATCAATCCATACCCCACTAAAATCAAATGATACAACATATTTCTTAATTTTTTTATAAAGTTTTGTATAAAAAATCTAAGGCCCGTGAGTTAATTACTCTCAACCACCACTGTTCGAAACTGGATCGGGATTTAGACAGAAATTGAGTCTTTTTGTACTGCCAAATTACGCGACTTAAAAAGCCTTGGATCTAGTTTGGAACGGTGGTCAAGAGTAGTCCTACAGGGAGTAGCAGTAGGCTAGGGTAACAATCAGTGTAATAAGTAATAACAAATTTTTTATAATACCTACCTGTCCCAAAAGTCATCCAGCTGATGGAGCGACGAAATTATTAGGATCTCAAGAAGTCGTTGGAATGAGAAAGCCCAAAATATTTTTTTCTGTAAATCTATGAGAGAGGCTAGTACTGGACCTCTCCAGGCTCATATTAAAGATGATGGTGAGACAAGAATCATGGGATCAAATAATCCATGGTGCTAAATAGATACTTATAAATTGTTTTTGACTATAACTCTTTTACGGAGACAAGAATGACATAAGCTGGTCCAAAACCCACCATGCATAAGCCATAATTAAAAGAAATAGTCAAAATATCTGCTCAGTAGCCTTAGGTTTCACTCCTAAACCTTTTTAACTAAAAATATCGCTGTCAAATATTCTGTCAAATATATTTTTATTGGACTAACTAACGTGATTGTCGTTCTCATGCCAGTGTGCAAACACCAACTTGACTATTATAAAATTTTTATTCACAAAACCATAAACAATTTAATCACAGCCATTATTCAAAAGCAAAGGACCAGACAAATCAATAACAATTAAAAGTTTATGTATAACCCGGGTTTAACCTCTGTAATTATTAATGGCTGTCGTCTGTGACACTTGTCTATGGTTTTGTGTATGTCATTGGCTCTGGTTTTCCATTAGCTTTTCACTTTGAGTGAAATTCAAAGGAAAATATTGTTATAATAATGCTTTGAAACCAAAACCCATAAAGCATTATAACTATATTTCTAAATCAATAGTAGATGTCAAAAGGTTTTTGGTAAATTATTGATAAGGGTGACTTTGAGTCGACTTACAAACTGAAGTATACCTACGTATCTATAGCGTTTGTATCAAGTAGATGATATTCTCTGCCTCATGTGCACAAGTGGTCAAGTTACTGTCAGTGTCAAACTCTTGACCTGTTATTGTCATGTTGTCATACATACCATTGTCCTACTTATTACTGAGATTTGCTCAGTAATAAATAGGACTGACTCCTCCAAGTGTAGGCGGTAGTTACTCAATATTACTCATCCCTGCGGGCCTAGGATGCGCACGCGAGATATTTGTCATGTCGTTCTGTCAAAGTGTGAGCATTTTGCACCAGTTTTTAAATTTTTGCATTATCTGTGGTAATGCTGTCGACAAAACGCGCATTAATATTGTAGACTTTTGGATACTTCTTACTCGTCGTACCTCTCTGAGAACGAGATAATAGTCATGCAGAAATGTCAAAAGTTTAAGATACAAAGGCACGGTTTCTCGACAGCATTACCACAGATAATGCAATAGTTCCTAAATGGTGCAAAATGCTTAGATTTTGACAAAACTACACGAAAAACCTCTCGGCTTTGACCGCTTCCTTTCCACTCCTTTTCCGTCCACCCACATTCAAATAGTTCGATATAGTTTTTTATTAGCGAGCAGGTAACAAGTGACTTCACCTCTTTTCTTTCTTTTTTATTTTCCGGAAATAATGTATTGTACCTGTCAATTTTGTAGCCAGTGTCAAAATAGTCTAGAACCTGTCATTTGTCAAAGCACGTACAACTAGCTATTAACACTTCAGTGTCAACATTTACAAAGACGACTAGATTTTACAATACTGTGTGTTTTCTTTTCACATTTTTCTTTTATACTTACCTATGTTTTGTTTTATGTTACCTTCCTAAATAATAAATATTAATACGTACCTAGATTAAGGTTGACATACAGTATTTTCTATCTGTCTAATTATCTATTTATTCGTTGGTTTTCAAATAGTTTTCTTTTGCTAAAAGTGACAAGATGACAAAAAAGTTTCGTTCAAAAATGCAACCTTTATCCTTCTTCTTTTATCGGGCCTTTTGATTGAACTTTCGGCACCAAAGTGTGATTGATTTTTTGCTGCAAGTCGTTAGAAGATTCAAAAGGTCTCAGGTTGGTTCCTTTTTTTGTGGAACGTACGGTTTTATCATACTTCCGATTCTTACTTTTTTGTTTTTCGTTTTGGAGATTATTTTATGAAGTTCCTGTTTGTAACACCTTTATACTTCATTAATTCTTCTGTAGGTAGTTTTCAATTAAAAATTTTCAGTACTGCTGTGCGTGGTCTTAGATCATAATCGATTACCTAAGTACCTACCTACCTACCAATACCTAAGTAGATACCTTTGCTATGCTTATCCCGTATTTTTTTTATTTAAAAAAAATAATGTATTTACTTGTGTTTTTCTCTGTTTGGCTGCATTGATTATGTTTTCTTTACTAGACTGAATTGATATTATATCAGACATCATCATCATTGCCCCTTTTTTTTTTTGTTAACGGGGGGAAATCTGCACACAGACACCAATACCGCATTTGAGGGATGCGGCAAGGTAGTGTGGGGATGGTGACACTCACCGACCCACTAAAACCACCCCGGTGGCCAGCCTCGATGCTTGACAAGGGACTCTGGGACCTCGAAACTCGACCACGCCAGAGCATCATCATTGCCCTGCCCTTACCCCACGCTAGGTGTGGTCGGCACAACATGTTTTCTTTTTTCTCTCAGTCCAATTATTCGTCAATTCGGAATCTATTCCTCTATTATACATAATTCATAAAAAAACTGCTGATTTTTAAGCAAGTTATAGACAGTATTTTTTTATTATAAGCAAGTACCTAAATAACTATCAGTCAGATGATAAAAGGCATTTTTTTTTTCAAAAAATCACTCATGTCTTTTAGAATTGTCTTAAAAACTAGGTTTTTTCTCTTTTCTGCGAGTTCCTGGAAACAATCTGGAAAAGCGCACTAGAAAATTAAATCTGTAGGTAGTGTTTTTTCTAAGCGTAATGAATAAATTGAAATTGACAGATCGCTTGAACACAAGTCTCCATTTACAGTAAAACCTAGGTTCTTCTTAAGCTTCTCATAAACTATGGACATGGGTATAAAGTAGTTGAATAAATCATTGCACAGATTATTCTGTTTAATTCTACCCTATTTAATATTATAAACGCGAAAGTTTGTGAGGATGTATGAATGTATGAATGTATAAGTTTGTTCCTCTTTCACCAAAAAACTTGCAATATATATTGTCCGTGACCTGGATTAAAACACATGCTACTTTTTATCCCGGAAAATCAACGGGATCCAACGGGACGCGAACGAAGTTGCGCTTAAAATATTACCTATGTTGGGTTATAGCGCCTGTTGGTAAAGATTTAGAATAAAATAAATAAATATTCACGGAATGTTTAGATCATGAACAGAGCTATAGTATATGATCGTCTATAAACTCAGTCTGCATCATTTGAACTTATGGAAGAATACGAAAAAGCACCACTGCAAAAACGATCTGAAAACTTATGAAAGTGACTAACCACTGAGGTGAGATGCTACTGTGTTCAAATATTTTCGGAGTTGGCTCCATATTTCATTGCATACTTGGCTTGGTATCTATCATCATTACAAGTCAATTTTGGCAGTACAATTGGTGCTTCTAAGTTTTGTTGGTTTTCAAATTATGTCATATTTTTAGCGCTGCAGATTCACCGTGGTCCGACTACATGGAATTGACATCACCAACACATTATTAGTTTATCAGAAACAACTCAATAGAATGCTCTGTAATTGTACCACTTTCCTTTTACGGCTAATAAGACAAAATGGCGCCGGCAGCTTTGACAAAATGATTGATGATTGTCGCTGTAGCAAATGTCATAACTCCCGCTCTTTTTTCTTGTCTTTGGTGTACCTACCGCCATTTTCTATTTCTTTTTTCTTGTCTATGGTCTGCCGCCATTTTTTTTACTGATAAGAATTTTATACGTTGCAGTTTTTATTGTGACAGCTGATGGAGTTTTTTTTGTTTTTAATGTCACTACGTGGTGAGGGCTAGGTCCGCCTTTTTCTCAGAGATCAGAGGTGAGGGTCCAAGACCCTTTTAATCGTAACTACCCTTCATTATACAGACCTCCTTAAGGTCTTTCATATTAGTGACAGCTTTTTACTGTATCAAAAAACTTATATTATTGTGTTTTTACAACTATAGTTTTAGTTTTATTAAACTAAGTAATAAGTATTTGTCATTACTTATTACTGTTATTAGGGTTTATATTTCGAACATGAAATATTCAATAACGGAGTCGAAAGGTACATAAAACACACACTTTTTGATAAAATTCCAATTAAAACTAAGCTGAGTCAAGTTGAGTTTGGAATAGGTAGGTACGCGTATCAGTAGGGCTCTCTTGAACACCGTTTGAAGCTGGATCCATGGATTTTGACAGAAATCGTGGTATTTGGCAGTAATAAATAAAATAAATAAATAAAATAAATATTCACGGACACTTAACACAACGCCTTCTAGTCCCAAACTAAGCAAAGCTTGTACGATGGGAACTAGATGGCTGATAGAATACATACATACATTTTTTGTTTTGTAAATACATACTTATAATACATAGAAACACCCAGACACAGAACAAACATCTATGTTTGCCACACAAATGTTTGTTCTCGGTGGGGATCGAACCCACGACCCACAGCACGGAAGGCAGAGCTACTACCGACTGAACCATGACGCCTGTCATGCCTGTAATGACACGATTTTTGTCAAAATGCGAACGTATGGAACATTGTAAGAATGATGGAACGGTGGTAGTCAAGAGTAATTGAAATTGATTTGAAGGAGACACAATACAAACATTTTTTTTCCAAAAGAGAATACTTCTTAGGAATAGGTTAGAGAAAAGGAGGCTTCGTTTCACAAGTTCCCTACCAAATCTACAAATTGCACTTCAATCACCACATCGCATTAGCTTCAATACAAAAGAAATAGATAAGAATCGCATTTTCCAAGTACACGGTGGCGTGTGAGATTGGCGTGAGATACCGACGGACGGACAGACAAAAAGTTAACATTGTTTCTTCGTTTTTACATTTTATTGCGGTCGCGTTATTCGGTTTAGAAGGTATTGGGTACACTAACGTCGCTGTTACGACTATAAATACATTAAAATTTTTACGCCGGTGATTTTAATCGTGTTTTCTAATTATTTATTTTACAAAAATATACTTAGTACGCAAAAACAGTCAGTTTTTACCTAAATCTTCATATATTTTTGCGTTATTAAAACTAACTTACTTGTAAATGAGTTTGCATATAAGTCAGGAAAAATTTATATCCTGGCAACCAAAATTTCAAATTTAGGACACAATAAATTGAGACATTCCAAATTCAAATGCAGTTCCAACGGAGATTGATTCGTGAATACATTCTTTTTGTAGTCGAAAGAGTTTTTGTTTCGACCATGATTCGCATGCCTGCTTGCGCATGCGTGACACACGACAGATGAAAAACAATAGTAAATTAGTGATTTTGTACGTAATCGATACAAAGAATATTCAAATTGGCAATTTATTATGCTGTCATGAATGTCAATGTCATACAATGAATAGTTTTACCCTTGGTTTTTTTTTGATGTCTTAGGAAAACTGTAATCTAGGTATCTGCTGATTTTTATTTTATAACTATTTTTGTAATTAAAGTAAATTACTTTAAAGAAAGTATTGATAAAACTATAAACTACCTACATTTCACAAAAAATGCAAAACAGTGTGTCGTAAAGTATTCATAAATATCCGAAAACTATATTTTAAAATCAAGTTTTAATCTTATACAATCACAAGGACCACTTTGAATCGTCTAAAACTAGGCGAATCTAAATGCCAAAACCCTAAAAGTACTGGCAACATACTTACCTAGTAAAGGAAGACAGTGCCCGGTGGTTTTTTTTTTAAACTTTCTGATCATCATAAATGCAAATCTTTTTTTTATTTTTAGCTGGCAGGCTACTGCAATTGCAACCATTCTACTTGGTATGCAACAATTTGGTCCAAGGTAAAATAACACGTCACAGTGACAGTAGCTAGCTTTTGCATTCATTACATGAACCGGTTTAGAAAATGGAAAATTCATAGGTTTATCTTAAATCATGCCTTGAAGACTAGTTTCTTGTCTGACTTAGATGGCCTTGGTGTGGGAGTAACAAATCAAATATTTACTTAATAGTACCTTGCTCGAAATGAAAACTGTTTTTGATGTTTTTTTTTATTTAATACAGAATCATAGAATCAATTTGATTTAATTTTATATTTAACTTTGTAATAACTAGGTATTCTGCCATTGTCACTTGCATGTCATTGAGCTGCAACATATTTATCAGCCATTTTAATTATTGGAATGAAGAAAAAAAAACTAGTTACGTGTTTTTTTTTTAATTAACCCCTCACACATCACCAAACTATTTATCCATTATTGCTATTGATAAAATGATTAGGTATATATAGCGTACAAAAATAGTTATTACACTCTAATTCCAAAGATTAACCTCACTAACCCAACCCTCAATATAATTACAATAGAAATCAAACAGCCGTAGTCGCGTGGCGCCGCCATTTTGAATTAGTTGTTACATTGACATTACGTAATGGCGTTTAGCTCACAATGAAAAGGGCGCGAAAATGAGGGATTGTGTTTAATCATTTTATTAAGTTTGTTTCTAAGATATTTCATAAAATTTTAGTCAATTCTATACAATTTATTCCTTACAAATCAAATAACTGAATTAAATTACAAGTTTGGTAAAAAATTGTTACCATTTAGTTTGGTCATAGACAATAATTACTGATATACTGAATAACCTCTAAGTTAAACCAAACTTCCGGTTCCTAGGTACGGTTTACTAAACCTAGCTCAAACAAAATCCAAAGATAGTAGAGATCAAAGAACTTCTTAAAAGTAATCAAATGTAATTAAAAACGGCAATATTTTTTTCAAAAACGATAAAAACTAACTTCATGTGCATAAATACACATACTTCTTATAGCAGTCGCGAAAGAAATTTTAGTACATACGTATTTCTCATAGAGTTGGACTTACTCTATTAAGTACCACAAATATATTACCTACCTAAGGTATCAGGTGGGTTACTCTCGAGCACAGTTCTAATCTGCATCCATAATAGATTTTGACAGAAGTTCTGTAATTTTTCATTATTATATGACACGAAATCTGTCAAAATCCGGACCCAATTCGGAACGGCGGTGGCTCTACAGGAAGTAGGTATACCACAATGTATAAAAGATAAAAAAAAAAAAAATAGAAAACGCAACTAAATGTTGCAACAGCGTCGTAAAAAATAATTATTGGACAATAAAACTTTTTTTAAATATTCAGATGATCGCGTGCTTGTTTTACGATTCAAAATAGTCGATTCGTCACGGACCTGTGGTCTATGGATCTTGGCTCTTGATTCTTGTCTATGGCATGTACCGCTATATTAGCCGGTTTGGGTTATTTTTTTTTTAGGTATTTTGAATTTCTTGGAAATTGAAACGGATCTTTGAGGTCAATTGAGATGTTAGTTTGAACAAACGCATGGGCCGATTTTGATTATTACATCAATCGGTTTGTTTTGCCATGACAGTAAACAAAATTCAACATGGCGACAATCAGATGCCAGACAGGGTTTTTTTTCTTTTGTTTTTTTTTTCCTCCAGCTTGCTTAATGTATCGCGTAGATTAATGTGAGTCAAAATTATAAATTCAAGATTTTTGATAAAAACAGAATAAAAGAGAAAAATTTTAATGAGCGGGAAATCATTGAGTATCCGGTAACAATTGACTGACTTTTAAACTAAGCAATCAATCGCAAATCAGAAAAAAGACGCTATTATGACTCTCACAATGTTACCAATGATAGGAACAGGGAAAAACTTGGCGCCACTGCTGTCTACGAATAATAATGGTTCTGATAATAAGTAATTTTCTACCATTATCAATATGCAAGGTATGCAACTTATTGAAAATTCAAATTTTGAACATTTTTTATTTACACCGATCTCTACTAGGGTTGTGTATCTATGAAATCTCTATACACTCAACCGAAAAACTAAATGTCGCTAAACAACTCTTGATTTTCTGGAAACACGAAGAACATCTACTAGATAAATAGATAAATAAATAAATATTCACGGACACTTAACACAACGCCTTCTAGTCCCAAACTAAGCAAAGCTTGTACGATGGGAACTAGATGACTGATAGAATACATACATACATTTTTTTTTGTAAATACATACTTATAATACATAGAAACACCCAGATCCGTGGTAATAATTATTATACCTACACCATGTTACAAGACCTCATTTCAAAGCACCTCGGTAATGGTTTGGTAGCGATCTGCGTTAAAGCCATAAGTTTTTGACAACTAGCTACCTATGCTATTTTGCTATGGTAAACTGTTAGAAAAGAAAAACCAGAGATCGATTGAATATTGAAAATACCCATGAAGCACCAACTCATGATTTTTTTACTTAGTTACCAATTAATAAAATACTTAAAAAATAGGTAACATGTACTGTATTATCATTACATAGCTTAAAACAAGCCGTTGGTATATAAAGAAAGGACCAGTGTGCGATTGTTCTTAATGTCCCCCACATATTCCTCAAATTATAGACAATAACCTCATTCATCCAGCATAAATACATAATTATAAAGAAAAAAAGCAAATTGAAGACGAAAACGGACTGAACCGTAAAGACACTGCCTTGTATATACCTGGCACACTTCTAATTAGATAAAAAAGAATTTATAATAAGCTGCTAGTTGGTTATGATTGTATACACTGCCAATAATGTTTTTTTATAAGCTGCAATGATGCAATAAACTTAAAACTAGCTGTTTTTTTTTCTTTTTATGATCTTTAGGTAAGCATTTGGCTGCCAGCACACCTGGTGGTAAGTGTAGCTGCAGCCTAAGGTGGAGCACGCTTAGCTATAATCCACCTATTCACTCTTAATATGATACCCGCGAGTTCGTACGCGTGCGAAACTATCCACCAAAATATCTGTCACTAATACGATGAAGCTCGTAGCAAATGGCTGCTTTTGGTTTAGAAAATTCATCTATCTAAGAAACCACGTGTTTGATTTCAATAAAAATATAGCCTATGTTTCAATAGAGAAAAATGGCTTATAAATGGTATAAGTTTCATTGAAATTGGTCCAGTAGTTAAGGCGTGATCCGCGAATAAGCAATCGATTTTCAAACATCATTCGAATTCAGAATTTTATATCACATTTGCGCGGTTCTGTAAAAACATGCCAACCCTGGAAGTGATAAGAAACAACTGTATTCATGACATGAATGTTTAGTTTTAAAAAATGAAAACTATCACCTTCCAAAAATTTAAATTTAGAGATTCTTTATTTCATTTTAAATTGACATTCGGCGTACATTCTACAAAGGATTATTCAATGCAGAATTCTAATCATTTCTGGGCTAAATTCGAAAGTGACAACTAAGCAAAAGTAATTCTATATCGTGTAGGTAGCACTTTTTTTATTTTTACTATGGGTGCCAAACTGTAGGTTGGTTCTCATTCATTTTTCATTTCATTTATTGTTCTTTCGACATTTTACAATGTTCCTAGAGTAGTGACAAATAGGTAGATATACATTTCAATAAAAATAATAGTGACAGGTAGTTAGGTACATACACACAAAACAAAATAAGCAAAAGTCAAGAGAACATTCAAAAAAGTAAGAGCAATAAAATTTTGCCAACATTATCTACGTTGACCTAAGTATGTTTCGAAATATGATTTTAGTAATACAGTTTGAAATTTTGAATTCCAAAACTATCGAGTCTGAAGCACTGAAGCGTTGCGACTGTCTTTAATGAATACTTAATGTATTTAATGGGGCACCATACATTTATGGTGCATACTTTCCCATGGCCCCTTCGTCTTGGTTCACTGGTGGCGTGATACAAATGAAGATATTGATAAATTTATCTATCCGCAACTATTTGGTAACAATAACATTGAAATAATAAACTATGCAGATGAAATTTTTTTCTTCTTTTTTTTTTTACGTTTGACATTTTACTTACAATGAGATTATTTCTGTTTATTTTTTATTCCTATGTGCCCAATGTTTGTACAGTTAGACAAGAGAAACTGGACCAAAATTTGTAAGACCATTCTGTTACTTAGATCTATAGACAATAAATTCATTTATCACTAACTTTTTTTTACCAATATTCTTAGGTAGGATAGGAAGAAACAAAAAAAAAGGAACCAACTATGATAACCCTAAGTATTGGTCTAACTTTGTGCTTAAAATGTTCAAATTACCTTTCATATTCTAGAAGTTACTTGTTAGATACCTAGTTTCATATTCTGATAAAGAATCAAGTGTAGAAGAGTTTTTTTATACAAAACTGTCTAAAATAAGCGTACGTCAAGATCAGTGCTTTGACTACGAATAAATGTGACAATCGTAAACGTATCGTAACGCTTGCGTATCCGAGATACACTGCGCGGCGACACTACAACGGTTGGCAGTCGAGCTGGCATTGACGCGCAATATAACTCGAATACGTTAACGTATCCGAGATACACTGCGCGGTGACACTACAACGGTTGGCAGTCGAGCTGGCATTGACGCGCAATATAACTCGAATACGTTAACGTATCCGAGATACACTGCGCGGTGACACTACAACGGTTGGCAGTCGAGCTGGCATTGACGCGCAATATAACTCGAATACGTTAACGTATCCGAGATACACTGCGCGGTAACACTACAACGGTTGGCAGTCGAGCTGGCATTGACGCGCAATATAACTCGAATACGTTAACGTATCCGAGATACACTGCGCGGTAACACTACAACGGTTGGCAGTCGAGCTGGCATTGACGCGCAATATAACTCGAATACGTTAACGTATCCGAGATACACTGCGCGGTGACACTACAACGGTTGGCAGTCGAGCTAACGTTGACGCGCAATATGTGTGTGATGGATGACTGACTTATATGCGAATATGGATTCTAGAGATTCTTACAAATGTATAAGGAGGTGGTCAAAGTTACATCATTTTGTGAACATTCTATTTTGCTCAAGCCTACACATGCAAACGTAGGTACGTATTGTCTTTATCTAGTAGGTACTAGATAAAGACGATGCACCTATATTCCAAGTATTATAAATAAATAAAAAATAGAGAAGAGATCAAAAGTTTAGTGATGACGTAATTGACGCTTCCCCATTCCAATACATTTATAGTTCCTATTCATTAGAAAAAATAATTGGATATCGCCCAAGCAGTTCATCTTTATAACAATTTCTCACAAACGAACTCTTTGGATATTAAAACAAATGATCTGAAGAGTGGAGAATAAAAACTCTTTTCGGCAACCTCTTTGTGTTAATTACCGATGCGGCTGTCCTATTCACACTTATTGGTTCTTGAATTGAGCTGCACCGTTCACTCATTAAGTTCTTTTTAGTCGGCCGGCGCTTATAAAGGTCGGGTCAAAACGTTTTGTAGTTTTGTTTTTTCGTTTGTTTGTTTGTTGATTGCTCGCGGTAATAATAATGTTTAGGGTGAACTAATTGGTGTTTTTTTCATTGAAATTACTTAGTCTTACGATTTTAGTGCCCTACCTACAGAGAAATCATTGCCAAAATTGTAGATAGAATTCTTTGTACCTTTGGCATAGGTAACATACTTTTATTTATGTTTTCCAACATGAGCACTTATTTAATTTGAAATACGATAAGATGAGAAAACTATTACCTATATAAATTAAAAATATTTTTGGCACAATAAAATCAGTTTGGCACATTTTGACACCATTTAAAAAACATTATTTAATCTTTTAGATGACAAATTATTATGTAATATCACAAATACCGCTAAAATACCTACTCAGATCCTGTTTACTAGAAAAAAAAAACATTAAAAAATACAAATGAGTTACTAAACCCTTGGCATTTCTTGAACTTGATTTAAAACCTACACGAATTGGAATCAATTGCTCAAACGGACATCGAGACACGACATTGTAAAGAAAACGCATGAACTCTGCGACCTCGTGGGAGTTCTAATTTTGAATTTAAAAAAACTACTGACCGTTATCTACGCCTGATTGGCTAAGTATCTTAGACGGAATTTAAAAGTATCTAAATTAGTCTTAAAATATTTTTTTTTGTTGTAAAACTGTCCAGTTATTTTAGAAGTGGGTGTTGGTATAGTTTTTTTGTATTTTTAATTCAAAAGAGTTCAACGCGCTCTCAACTTTCGTATCTACTTTTTAGAAAAGTAGGTATAATTCATCCTTTGAGTTTTTTTTCTGTTGTGACTTTTAATTATTGATGAATCTTATATAAAACCTACGTTTTATTAAATAATTTAATATGAAAAAATATTCAAAAGATGCAATATACATATTTTAAAAATAAATGTGCGAATTATAAGAACGAATTAACAAAATAATCAGGCTGTGATCATAGTACAGGTGCTGGGCAAGCCTACTCCATCTAAACATGGTCCCAGGCACTGTTTTTTTTTTTTTGTTCATGGACGTTTAACGCAACGCCTTCTAGTCCCAAACTAATCAAACTTGTACGATGGGAACTAGATGGCTGATAGAATACGTACATACATTTTTTTGGTATATTCATACTTATAATACATAGAATACATAGAAACACCCAGACACAGAACAAACATCTATGTTTACAACACACAAATGTTTGTTCTCGGTGGGGATCGAACCCACTTAACTTTAGTGTGTCGTTAAGGTTGCCTCCTGACGCTGTACATATAATGGTATTATAATACTGTTGAGTGCTGTACGGTTTTTGATAATATTTCTCAATTGTTTCAGGCTAAAAAAGCGGCGCAATCCACCCCAGGATCCCACAAAACCTCAAAATTACACGAATTCAGTCACCAAACAGCAAACCATCCACCCTGAGTTTTTCAGATCCATTTGGGCCCCCTTCAGAAGGGGGGGGCCCGTCCACCCCCCAACCAGCCATGACCTCCCAGGAGATAGACCACCACCACCACTTAGGGGGCAGTCAGACGCCTCATGACCAGAACTCGGCAAACTCCACTCCTACAAACTCGTCAAAATCTGCGTTTATCGAGCTGCAGCAGCATGGGTATGGGGCTTTTAAGGGGGGTTATCAGCATCCCCATCATTTCGGGTCTCCAGGGGGTCAGCAGAATCCGCATGAGGCGTCTGGGTTTCCCAGTCCTAGATCCTTAGGTTATCCCTTTCCTCCTATGCATCAGAACTCATATGGATACCATTTAGGGTCGTACGCGCAGCAGTGCTCAAGTCCGCCTAAAGATGGTAAGTGACCTAATAGTATCGATTTTCTTGTTACATTTTTAATCGACTTCAAAAAAGAAGGAGGTTCTCAATTCGGTTGTATTTCTTTTTTAATGTTTGTTAACTCATAACTCCGTGACTTATGAACTGATTTGAAAAATTCTTTTTTTATCTGAAGGGGTATATTTCCAGATTGGGCCTATTTTTTTATATAAAGAACTTAATATAAAAAAAATAAGTTGTCCTAATAGGAAACGTGCCATAAAAGAATCGTCATTTTTAAATCACCTTGATCAGATTTATGTATTGTGACTAAGTCTTTCTTGTAAATAATTGGTGACAAAGTCAAATTATCATAAAAAAAACTATTTTTATTCCAAATTCTATTACAACTTCATAACTCCTACATTTAGCTTCAGTAAATTGAAAAAACCTTTCACACCTTTATTATTTCTTTTTAACAATTGTATTCTAACACAAAACTTATTTTTCAGTAAAAAGGACACAATTTGACTTTATAACTTTTTTCTCTACCCTCAAATTATGTTAAGTGTTATACCGACGGAGGCGTGAATATGATCGAATACTGCAAAGTTTGGAGTTTTTTTTCTAATTCGAATATTTTGAATAAATGTTTCGGACGTTTAGGTATCACGATACGTTTTTATTTCATCAGGGGCATTATTCTGTATGACTTAGGAGATTCCTTGCCGTAACCGTATGACGTCACCGTAAGGAATGACATTTATGGCATAGGAAATACGGCATAGGCATAGAGCGATTTCACGCCGCTGTCTTGTCGTGCTGCGTAACGCGCTTGTATTGGTCATAGTGAATAAGGCCTCAGACTGGCGAAACTCTCGAACTAGACTCGTGCTTTCGAAAAACGAACAATGTATGAAACGGGGGTCAAAATTTGAATCACGTTTCATACAAAACGAGATTTTCAGTGTGTAATTTTGGTAGAATGTGAGTCCCGCTTCTTATCTTACATAGGAACTACGTATTACATATTCTTTGATTTTATCCCAAATACGTCTTTAATAGGTATAGCTATCTAAATATAAATATTTCATCATTTAGCTCATACATTTTTCGGTTTACAGGACAAAAATTTCAATTACAAAGAAGTTATTGAAAAAATCATTTTCCAATGAAGAAGTACGTAGATAAATAGGTATTTAGTTATGTTCGCGGGCAATAATGTATTCGCATGGTTAGTACCTAGTACATAGATAGCTCCTTAGCTATCTATGTACTAGGCTTTAAAAAAAATCTTAGTTCTCTATTTATAAGACTAACTAGATTTGAATTTAAAAAAAAAACGGTTCACTACTTAGGTACTGATCTGGTCTCAAGCAGAGATTTTTGTATGAAAATCTAGAAAAAATAATCTATAAAAGAATTTTCAAGAATAGAGTGAATAGGTGGATTATAGCTAAGCGTGCTCCACCTTAGGCTGCAGCTACACTTACCACCAGGTGTGCTGGCAGCCAAATGCTTCGCTATAATACCCAATAAAGAAAAAAAAATGTTTACTCAAATCTATGCTTGAGTATCGATTTCTGTATCGGCTTAAGAGCCAGTCACTTGAAAAAAAAAAAACTGAACGTGTAAATAGTATTTAATCCCCGCAGTCAAAACACTGTTTTAATGCGACCATTGTAGTAAATAAATAATGAACCTTCTTGCTACTTGGCCGGCGTGAATTTTTTAATAGCGCCACCTAACGGCGCGTCCCATTAAACATTCACGTTACTTTCAGCCAGTATCAGTTTCATTTTGAATACAGAAAGTAAAAAAATAACACTTTATTTCTATTCGATTTTCAAATATGGTTTTGGAGTGGACAGTCGCGTAGAAAACTGAATTAATAAATAAAAATTCTTACACGTTGAAATTTTGTTTAAATAAAAACGTGAACAAATGAATAGTTTTTAAAGGTTCTTATTTTGGTTCAGAGAACGAAACTTATACCATTCGGAAGTCCATTTTCCGGATTGAAACATAGGCTATATTTTATTGAAATCAAAGAAGTTGATTCTAAAATACAGCTTGAACTCTCTAAAGACTCTAAACCAAAAGCAGCCATTTGCTACGAGGTTCATCGTATGCTGGTTGACAGATATTTTGGTGGAAAGAGCCGCGGGTATCAGCTAGTATATAAATAAAATTGAACTAATAAAAAAAAAAAACAAATCAAAATATCTTTATTTCTGTAAGAAGACGTATACAAACCATTTTAACAAGGTTGGGACCTTCCTGTAAGTAAAAAATACTTGTGTTGGAAGGACCCGCTCTTCCATATCCATGGAATGTTACAGTATAATAATAAGCAGGGCGTGTGGGTAAATATGTGAGAGTGGTTAAGTGCGTTAGGGTGTGTGGTGTGAGGGTGTGTTTCTGTTCTGTGTGTCGAGGAGGTACGCTCTCCTGGTACGCCAGTCTCGTAAGAGCTTGGTTATAGAGGAGAGCCCTTCTTTCTGTTCTGTGTGTCGAGGAGGTACGCTCTCCTGGTACGCCAGTCTCGTAAGAGCTTGGTTATAGAGGAGAGCCCTTCTTTCTGTTCTGTGTGTCGAGGAGGTACGCTCTCCTGGTACGCCAGTCTCGTAAAAGCTTGGTTATAGAGGAGAGCCCTTCTTTCTGTTCTGTGTGTCGAGGAGGTACGCTCTCCTGGTACGCCAGTCTCGTAAGAGCTCGGTTATAGAAGAGAGCCCTTCTTTCTGTTCTGTGTGTCGAGGAGGTACGCTCTCCTGGTACGCCAGTCTCGTAAGAGCTTGGTTATAGAGGAGAGCCCTTCTTTCTGTTCTGTGTGTCGAGGAGGTACGCTCTCCTGGTACGCCAGTCTCGTAAGAGCTTGTTTATAGAGGAGAGCCCTTCTTTCTGTTCTGTGTGTCGAGGAGGTACGCTCTCCTGGTACGCCAGTCTCGTAAGAGCTTGTTTATAGAGGAGAGCCCTTCTTTCTGTTCTGTGTGTCGAGGAAGTACGCTCTCCTGGTACGCCAGTCTCGTAAGAGCTTGGTTATAGAGGAGAGCCCTTCTTTCTGTTCTGTGTGTCGAGGAGGTACGCTCTCCGGGTACGCCAGTCTCGTAAGAGCTTGGTTATAGAGGAGAGCCCTTCTTTCTGTTCTGTGTGTTGAGGAGGTACGCTCTCCTGGTACGCCAGTCTCGTAAGAGCTTGGTTATAGAGGAGAGCCCTTCTTTCTGTTCTGTGTGTCGAGGAGGTACGCTCTCCTGGTACGCCAGTCTCGTAAGAGCTTGGTTATAGAGGAGAGCCCTTCTTTCTGTTCTGTGTGTCGAGGAGGTACGCTCTCCTGGTACGCCAGTCTCGTAAGAGCTTGGTTATAGAGGAGAGCCCTTCTTTCTGTTCTGTGTGTCGAGGAGGTACGCTCTCCTGGTACGCCAGTCTCGTAAGAGCTTGGTTATAGAGGAGAGCCCTTCTTTCTGTTCTGTGTGTCGAGGAGGTACGCTCTCCTGGTACGCCAGTCTCGTAAGAGCTTGGTTATAGAGGAGAGCCCTTCTTTCTGTTCTGTGTGTCGAGGAGGTACGCTCTCCTGGTACGCCAGTCTCGTAAGAGCTTGGTTATAGAGGAGAGCCCTTCTTTCTGTCCTGTGTGTCGAGGAGGTACGCTCTCCTGGTACGCCAGTCTCGTAAGAGCTTGGTTATAGAGGAGAGCCCTTCTTTCTGTTCTGTGTGTCGAGGAGGTACGCTCTCCTGGTACGCCAGTCTCGTAAGAGCTTGGTTATAGAGGAGAGCCCTTCTTTCTGTTCTGTGTGTCGAGGAGGTACGCTCTCCTGGTACGCCAGTCTCGTAAGAGCTTGGTTATAGAGGAGAGCCCTTCGGTGTGTTGTTTGCGTGTGTGTGTAAATGTTTGTGTGAGTACCTAGCATGTGATTGAAAGACTAAGTAGTCCTTATACATAAAACCACTCTCCAAATAATAGTATTTCGTAACAAAAGTGTAAACAGTACGTTAGAACACCGATTTCGCTACCAGAATGTCGGTCTACACACGCAACACAAAAAACGGATAACTTTTCCACCGACCGTGCAGAGGAAACTAAACATTAAATTGATGTTTTCCGACACAGGTTTTCCTCTGACTCGGTGTGTTGGCAAGGTCGATTTTCCTGTGCACAGAGATTTCCCAAATGATTTCTCAGCGCTTTCCAGTTTCAAGGATTTAGTTTTTGTGCTATGTGTTTGGCAATTTTACTAAAACGAATAAATTACTAAACAACATTAATTTATTCACAAAAAAAAAACTACCACTTATACAGTATTTACAATATTCACAATATTTACAAAATACACATAAAACATTATGTAAAAAAAAAATCGTATCACTCTAACTTCCACGGTTCAGCTCTGGTGGAGGTGACAGACAAACGGACAGACAGTCACCGGAGTGAGACTAAGGCCGAAATACTGAAACGTCACTCAAATTTAAGCACCACTTAAAATTTATCTGACTCTGTTTGACATTTGTAAGGATGGCAATAATTTAAACGTGAACTTAATTTAAGTGGCGTTTGAGTATTCGGCCGTAAGTACCTATTCCATTTTTCCAAAACTAGAGCGGAACACTAGCAGCAAGCTTGTATGAGTTAGTGGCTAACTCTGGTGTCGGAGTTTTTAGGCCGCCTTAAGGCCTCCGTCGTGGCTTAACGACTGCTAGAGCCGGGACAGTTTAACGTGCCCTCCGAAGCACGAAAGCGCTCAGATGTCAATGCTACTAGCGGTCACCCATCCAAATAGTGACCGCGCAGAACGTCGCTTAACTTAGATAATCGGTGAAGATTGAATAATTAAGCCTAGCCACGAGCGGTTCACTAAAAAACTATAACATTATTATAATGTCTATTTATTTATTTAAATTAAAATTTAATTAATTAAAGACACCATTTTAATGTCCCTATCCATAAATCTAACTTAAAACTAACAGACAGTCACTACAATTATCTAATAGTGACAAATTTAACTATCTCAATGAATTTTAATTAAAATGCAACCATTCATTTAATCGGACCTCTCCTAACCTGCATTTATTTAGGCATTAGAGTTCAGTTTATAATGGGTAATCTACTTAGCTATTTGTACTAAAACCAATTTAAGAAGATCTATGAGTCTCTATGTGTAGTTTTAATTTGTGGGTTTTGTTATGTTGGATGCACTTCTTACGTGAGTTGAAGTAAGTGATTTGTATTCTTCTGTTAGTATCATCATCATCACTATCAGCCTATAGAAATCAACTACTGGAAGTTTTCCAAAAAGAAGGATGCCAACAATCCTAATTAAATACTAGTAATTGTATTTTAACTCGTTCCCTGCCATACGAATATATTCGTAGTAAACCAAATCTATACCTATTGCCATTCATACTAATCCATCATCCCGAGTATAATAATATGTCATTAATTTTTTTGTTGCCATGAAAAAAAATATATGGTAGAGTTCTCATTTTATTTTGAAAGTTCACACTGCGTGGAAATCTTTTTTTTTTAGAAATAAGATTCTTGAGATTTTGGAATTGTAATTAGGTAGGTAGGTACTTACTATGTACCCACTCATGAACTGAATAAACCTACTACTATTTAAGTAATCTGTGGTAAACGGTGTTGGTGCCACAATTAAGAAGTTAGTTTATGATACCGCTTTATTTATATGTATTGAGGTACTGTTTGTTTACCCAAATAAATTAAAAAAAAAAAGAAGTTTTATTTCAAAGTCAAAGTCAAAGTCAAAAATCTTTTATTCAATAAAATCTCACTGATCACTTTGAATCGTCATTACGTTTTGTATGATTAGGTATGATTACATATTTTTTTTATTGGATGAGTTGGAGCTAGTTCGTCCCAAACTTGTTTGTCTTCTAAATAATCAGATATTTTATAGTATGCTTTTAAAAGAAGTCTCTGTTTTATTACGTTTTTGAACTTGCCAATCGACAACTGAGACACATCACTTGGGATTTTGTTAAAGAAGCGTACACATTGCCCTTTGAAAGATTTACTAATTTTTGTGAGCCTAGTGGTGGGAACAACGAGTTTGTCTTTATTTCTAGTGTTAACATTATGATTATCACTTTTTTTGTTGAATAGATTGATATTTTTTTGAACATACAATAAGTTTTCATAGATGTACTGGCAAGGTACTGTCATTATATTTATTTCCTTAAACTTATTTCTTAGTGATTCTCTGGGACCCATGTTATAAATTGCACGAATAGCCCTCTTCTGCAACACAAATATGGTGTTTATGTCTGCAGCACTCCCCCACAACAAAATGCCTAGATACGCTACTACGTATATTTTCGTAGTTGGCAGGGAACGTGTTAAACGCGAAAGTTTGTAGGGACGCATGTATGTATGTTTGTTACTCTTTCACGCAAAAACTACTGATCTAATTTGGATGAAACTTGGAATATATATTCTCCGTGACCTGGATTAACACATATGATACTTTTTATCCTGGAAAATCAACGGTATCCAAAGGGACGCGAACGAAGTCGCGGGTGGAAGCTAGTTATAACTACTGTAATGTTATTTTTTGACAACTAAATGGAACAAGCTGATGGCCCATCTGATGTTAAGTGGTAATGACTATGCTTAGGTACATGAGTCATAAAAAAGTTTTCTAGGTCTACTTAGATCATTTACTTTATCTTTTAATAATAATAATATTATTTTATTCATTATTTATAGTAGGTCCTCTTCCTCCTTGCGTCGATATCCTCAGGGTGGGTCGTGACCTTTATGTAAGACCTTGTTTTCGATGATGTTCTTCCAGCGAGATCTCTCTGCTGCAGAACGGATGGCATCGCTCACGGAGAAATCCAGTGCTGAGCGAACCTGCGGGCCTAAGACGCGCACGCGAGATATTTGTCATGTCGTTCTGTCACAATGTAAGCATTTTGTACCAGTTTCTGAACTATTGCATTATCTGTGGTAATGTCGTCGAGAAACCGCGCCTTTGAATTTTCAACTTTTGACATTTCTGCACGACTATTATCTCGTCCTTAGAGAGGTACGACGACTAACAAGTGTCAAAAGTGTACATTATGGCGCGTTTTGTCGACACCATTAGGTACCACAGATAATGCAATAGTTAATAAACTGGTACAAAATGCTTACATTTTGACAGAACGACATGACAAATATCTCGCGGTGCGCATCCTAGGCCCGCTGATTGCTCCAACGCATCGAGCTTCGTCCTCGCAACCTCTTTCCCTCCACCTTACCAGTGACTACCAGTTTTTTCCAAGTTATCACCTCCTTTCCTGGCAATATGATCGAAAAACTCAAAGATTCTACGAAGACATTCGGTAGAAAGTCTGGATTTCATGTTATTTTTAGCATATTTTACATTCATTACATTTCTTAGTTCGTAACTCTGAAACGGTAACTTCCCATTCGTTCGTAACTTTTTTTAATTTAGAATTTTATTTTATCCACATGGCCAGTATTTTTATAGTTTTTTTTACCGACATGTTTGGTACATTCGTGTTAAAAACTGCTTATCAGCTTCGTCGAGGTCGGGGATTCCTCCCATTGACTGGTATGGTGGGTGGTATACTCTACTAGTTATTTTTTAATGTGTTTAAGACCCCAGGTTTTCTCAACTTGTATTTTCTAAAAAAAATTGTTTAGAAAATATTATTTTTCTAGGGTACCTAACACCAAACAAAATTCGAGAAAACTTCCTTAAAAAGTAGATACATACTACATGCTCTCTAGGTTTAATTAAACCTATACATACATTTGGCTCATAATTAAGTTATAATCTTTGTTTTGATTGTTTTTAATATGTATTATGTCTCCCAATTAACGAATTAAAAAAAAGGACTCCGTTGATTAAAAGCATGTATGCATTTAGATACATGAATGTATTGTATACTTAACTTTTTCTTGTAAAAAAAAACGCATACAAAATAAGTGAAATAAAAAGCATGAGCAAAGCATTATAAAAATAATGGTAAAGATTGGGATGCAAAGGTGCGCAACATTTTTCGGGGTAAATACTTTAGGTACGTAAATGTGGTGAAATCCACCCTTAAGGCGTATGTAAAATGCAGACAACCCTCTCGCTTGCACATTTCGACATTTTTGAAGATATAATATAACTAAATGTAATTATGTGAATTTGCAGAGCTTCAGGGTCGAGAGAATAACAATTCAAAGGTTCAGTAAAAATATCACATTGATCCAAACAAGTTTTCTGACTAAAAAACGTATACCAATGCGATAAATTAGAGTGCACATTTTTTGGTTAGAAAACTTGTTTGGATCAATGTGATATTTTTACTGAACCTTTGAATTGTTATTCTCTCGACCCTGAAGCTCTGCAAATTCACATAATTACATTTAGTTATATTTATATCTTCAAAAATGTTGAAATGTGCGAGCGAGAGGGTTGTCTGCCTTTTACATACGCCTTAATATTCAACTATTCCTGTTTTTTTTTATCCCGGAACCAAGCATCAACCAACTGCTAGCCTCGAGGCGTCACGATAGACATAATGACAATACACCGTCCTTTTTAATTATAACTTATAGTTTTTGAACAAAACTTTAATTTTTTCACTTATTTTCTGTTGTAGAGCTCTTGTAGGGCGTAACACCACAGATAAGATAGCAGTTTGTATTGCGTGTATTTAACAGTTGCGTGGAAAAGTTGTTGCGGTAATATTCTATGGGTTAGGAACAAAACTTGAGACTGGAAAAAAATTGGATAAGATCAGAGATGCTTTACTAAAGAGTGGCAAATTACAAACACTCACAAGTTTTGATAAATGACAATCAATTGAATAATTCATAAAGTTAATAAAGAATAACACGTCATGGAGGTTTTTTTTTAATAACATAAAACACGAAAACTAATACCTACCGATTTCATATTTTACGTCAGATTTATTGTTATTTTACATTAAAAGCTGAGAGTTTTTAATAAGACAAATATCTTGTCAATTAGTCAATTTTTCAAAATTTGTTTAACTTTACGATTATTTTATTTAAGAAAAAGAATTTTTAAAATATCAATGTATATAATGGTCATTCTAATAGAATAATTGTTTAAAGCTTCAACTGACTAATTATTGATATGTATGTACTCAACGCCATCAAAACAAGCAAAAACAGGTTTAAAGAAAATATAATTACACAAAAAACCAATAATTTCTGTACAGCATGTCAAATTACTTTTAATTGTATTATTTATTATATATTAATAATAACACTATTTGTTGCCAAAATAAGCACTAAATTATATAAAAGCACAGTAGTTTTATATAATTTATGACATGAGTATTTTTATTACCCGCCATTAACTTAATAAATTATTTATTTATGGCGGACTAAACAATTAAAACAATATTTAACAGGAAAGTAAGTGCTTGTAAAATGTCGGACGGACGCCATTCGCATTTTGATCTAATTACAGTTCAGTTTAACTCATAGCTCATGTCTATATTTAATTGTTTTTGATATTCCATCAAACTATGTGACGATTTAAAGGGGTTTTCCAATTCATTGCCAGTAAAAAAACTGTAAAAAGAACCAAAATTGAAGAATAGGGTTAAAAAATCGCTGCATAAAGTATTTAAAGTTTAGTCTGTTATTTTTTATTTTATTTTAAATGCACTTGTTTTTACAATTTATTACTTTTTTAATAATAACAAAGGCATTACTTTTTTTAAATATTCTATTTTATAATATTCTATTTTAAATATTCTTGCATTGTTTTGGATTTCTCAACCAGACGTCTTTCTTTTCTACATAACAATTTACAAAGTAAGACTTGTCTACATAACTGTACTATTCCTAAACTTTTCGAGATCACAAGATAGGGGTCCCTTAGGCGAAGTGTCGACCACACCTCTAGGCCAGGGTCTTAGCTAACGATAAGGTTTTTACTAAAAAGGTGCCTTTAAAACATTTTGAAACGTCATACAGTCAATACTCAAACGTCATTCAAATTTGATCACCACTTAAAATTGCTCTGGCTCTGTTTGACATTACTCATTTGTAAGAGATGGCAATAATTTAAGCGGGACTTAAATTGAGTGGGGTTTGAGTTGCGTTTGAGTATTCGGCTGTTAGTGTGTTGACTTGAAATATATTAGTCGCATCTAGTTTGTGGTAAACTTTGATATCTACGGTACCTTATCTAAGTTAAGCGACGTTCTGCGCGGTCATTATCTGGACGGGTGACCGTTAGTGGTATTTATATCTGAGCGTTTCCGTGCTTCGGAGGGCACGTTAAACTGTCCCAGCTCTAGCAGACGTTAAGCCACGACGGAGGCCTTAAGGCGGCCTAAAAACTCCGTCACCAGAGTTGGCCACTAAGTTTGCTTGCATATTTATCTCTATCTAAAAAAACAAGATCGTATACTAATGGTCTTATTCATATGAGTTTTCTAAAGGTATGTTAGCTAAAATGGCTGTTAAATCTGTTTTTATGTCTTTTCGTTGTTGTGTAAGTGACAATCCAAGTCTTGAAATTGATCTTCCTCTTCGACTACAATCGCTTCAAACCATGAGCGAGTAATTTGGGCGTTTTTTTATGTTCCTCTAGTGGAGTCACCATTCCATTATGAAATGCGCCAACTGGCAATTTTAAAATAAATAAATAATAAATAAATAATATATATTTACGGACATTTAACACAACGCCTTCTAGTCCCAAACTAAGCAAAGCTTGTACAATGGGAACTAGATGGCTGATGGAATACATATATACATTTTTTTTTGTAAATACATACTTATAATACATAGAAACACCCAGACACAGAACAAACGTCTATGTTTGCCACACAAATGTTTGTTCTCGGTGGGGATCGAACCCACGACCCACATCACGGAAGGCAGAGCTACTACCAACTGAGCCATGACGCCTGTCAAAATATGACGTTTTACGTATGTTTCCAATATATTTTAATTATTTTGTTACCACAACACAATAGAAACAAATTAAGAATCTCAGTTTGCAATAACTTTATTGCAAAAAAAAGTAAAAGATTGTATAATTATAATATTAACTTGATTCACGTAATAAACGGTGAACACTCACTTTTAATAATGTATTTTTATTTATTTGCTTTTTTAATGAATTGCGTAAACTTATGACAAAAAACCTCATGAATAAATATAATAAGGTTTATACGAATTCACTGAAACGTTGACTGGAAAGACCTAAAAACATAATAAGTACTTACTGCATTGTTTGTAATAACTTAATTGACATGCCTATTTTATCTAACTTAGTATCTACCTACTTACCTTATAATAACTACCTCTTATATGTTTGTACGCTAATGAGCAGGATCTAGTGATTCCTTTTTCTTTACATAACACCTTTATAGTACCTACCTGGATTCACAAACAATAAAATGATTTATGATTTTTAAAGTGAATTATTTCGAAAAAAAAAGAAAATGCTTTTTTTTGTTATTTTTTTAAAGCAATAGTTTATTTTTATTTTTGGAAGTATCGGTAACTTACTTGTTACACACCCTGCAATTGAACGTATTTAAATACTCACGTCTTTTTTTTTGTTTTATTTAAAGTTAAAAAAAACATAGTCTCACGTAATAACTTGAAATCACTTATGGAGCTCATTGTACACAGCCTTTTTAACCTTTTTTAACGTCGAAAGGGGTATATTGTTTTTTAACTTAGCTTTTATCCTCAGTTTCGGTAGGCGTTTTGGGGGGGCGGAGCTGCCCAAAGTGATTCGGACTGAATGTTGCTCTACTAGGAATTTGCTTATCTGATTTTTGTTGTTTGTTTGGATAGAAATATATAAAATAAATAAATAAATATTCACGGACACTTAACACAACGCCTTCTAGTCCCAAACTAAGCAAAGCCTGTACGATGGAAACTAGATGGCTGATAGAATACATACATACATTTTTTTTTGTAAGTACATACTTATAATACATAGAAACACCCAGACGCAGAACAAACATCTATGTTTACAACACACAAATGTTTGTTTACGGTGGGGATCGAACCCACGACCTACAGCACGGAAGGCAGAGCTACTACCGACTGAGCCATGATGCCTGCCAAATGGTCATATCGATAGTTTTATTCAACAAAACTTATAACTCTCCTTTTGCTGCCTGTAGTCAGATAAAAATTACTATGTGCACTTGTGCACCCACTAAAGCAAGCAAGCTCGTATGAGTTTGTGGCCAACTCTGGTGACGGAGTTTTTAGGCCGCCTTAAGGCCTCCGTCGTGGTTTAACGACTGCTAGAGCTGGAACCTACTTATACCAACAGTTAAACCATTCAAACTTTTTTTATCCGACGACAGAAGTGTAACGATACATAACTTATGTTTTATTTGTTACTATTGTAACAAGTCAGTTGCTATGGTAACATATGTATAAAAGGAAAAACTAGAAATATAGTTAAAAAGATTAGTCACAAAAAAAATTACGACTAATACAATATTTAGAATAGACTGAAGAAATGACCATAGGCCTCTGCCTCAACAAAAGCACGTCCAAGATGTCAACATAAATTAATAGGTATGCTATTGTGTGACAGTTTTCTCATCAACGTAGCTAGAATACCCGGTGTTTTTATTCATCGTTTAAGAGAATTAGTGTTACGCACAACAATTTTTCGTATAAAAAATGTCCATTGGTAGGCGAGAAAATTCTCACTACGAATGTTATTCAAATACCTGCATCACCTACTTTTTCTCGTGCTTCGGGTATGTTAAACTGTCGGTTCCGGCTCTAGCAGTCGTTAAGCCATGATGGAGACCTTAAGGCGGCCTAAAAACTCCGTCAACAGAGTTGGCCACACTAACTCATACGAGCTTGCTTGCTTTTCATGTTACTCTACTAGTAGTGGCACGTTACTGCAAGTAGAGTAACATGCAAAACATACATCAAAACACTTGTAAGTTCTAAACTTGATGTAAGCTTAGAATATTTACACCGTGTTTTGTCCTTTGCATTGATAAGCAGATTCAAATTCGATCGAAAGAGACAAAACACGACGCGAGGAAAAAAAATATAATACCTACTTGGTAAAACTGTATGTATGGAGGTGTTTTTTTTTCGCGTGAATACTTAAATACATTTTTAGTTCCAAAATTAGTATTCATTATAGTTGTTTAAGAATCGCAAAAAAAAAAGAGTGACCTTTCATCGATAACGCGTAACTAGCTCATCGCTACAATCGACATGTCCCATCACTAGCTAGGGGTGTGTCAGTACCTCGGGCGAGCATTGTTTTGTCTGTTCGACTGACGGATGCCGACACAACGTATGTTTGTATGTGTATGTTAGTATGTGTAGTATGAGATGTACGAGTTTCTCAGAAAACGTCGACGGGCTACGAAATGGTGTTTCAAAAAGCATTTCTCATTTTTAAGAATGCGTTTTTATCAGTTAGCGCGTTTTTGAAGTGGGTAAACGAAAGAAAGAATTATGTTCTATGAAGTGGGATTTTCATACTACCAAAATATTCTTTGTTTAGGTTCTTAGTTTACATGCAATTCGCTCTCAGACCATGTAGTTTTTTTGCCCGTTTTTCTTAGCTTTGGTCGCAAAAAACTGGCACTAAGAATTACCTAAGTAGTTTATAGGACGATTCTAAATAATTCTTGTGATACTTACTGAATAAAATATGCTTATTTGACTTTGACAGAGAGTTTTTCTAGAGTAGAGAACATATTCGAAGATTTTTTGGGCAGAAGCGGGACTCATTCTATCAAAAATATTCAGCGAATCTATTTATATGAAACGTACCGAAATATAAATTGAGAAGTAAAAGATAGTTAAACCTGATTAAATTTTAATGTTACGTAGCTAACAAAACACAGTTAAAACAGTAAACTTATTATAGTAAGCAAATATTTAGACATTCTAGACATTTTAATAAGCCGTATAGAGCCCGGATCATATCAAAAGTTGATAAATGGCATCGCTGTTTTCATTTTGCATATCTTTCTTTGTATCGTTGGATTCGCTCGCCAGTTGAATTTGCAACGTGGTTTCGTTTTAAAACCGAATGTTTTTCAATCTGAAGATATATTTTCTACCAATTTTTTTTTGTTTATGTTTGTAAAAAAGTATACATACTCTAAAAATGGTAAAAAGTATTTTTCGTAAAGTTGTTTATGTGTAAAATTACTCTGTAAGCTGTCAGCACTCTTTGGAGCTAGAAAATAATATTTTATAAGTAAAATTATTATATTTTCCTCAATAAACCACATAATATATTTTAATCAATTACTGAGCTCATCAAAATTTGATTGATACAACACAATCAATCAGATCAATGACTTTTATCAAAAGCCGCTTTCGTTTCCAAATTCAAAAATTCTCCACGCTCCGTTCGGAAACTTAAAGTGCGTTCCAAGGAGGTTGTATTCGAGACTGTGTTCCCGCCAAAAACCGTCGGGTGTTGGTACAGATCTGATGTAGCGATACGAAACCAGTAATTACGACTTACCACTGACTATTATCAAGTAGCGAGTTGCTTTCATATATTTTACAAAATGGATGGCCCAGTAAGGCTTGAATATTTATATTGTAGATTTATTGTTTTGTGTGTACGATGATATAGTGGAGGTGTGTCGAATTTCCGAACGTTCGTGCGGCTTTTGAATTTGGAAGAATTTTTAGTTTCGCGCGTTCGTTTTGAATTTGGAACTAACTAGTGATGTGCGGCTTTAGGAATTAGGATTGACGTGTTATCGATGAATTTACAAAAAAGGGTCATCACACTTACATATATATTAAAAAAAACAAGTAACGTATTTCAATACTCCTTTTACACAACTAAAATTACACAAAAATTTAACTTTTTTTTATGTACCTACTCTATTTTATGGTCAACTTATTTTACTGTTACAAATAAAACATTGAGTCATAAACGCAGAACTACACGCATTTTTTTTTTAAGTTTATTTAGCTACTCTAAACTGAATTGTTTTTTTTACTGTAAGCGAGACTAAAAATTGCGTATACAACCTGTGCATTACCCTTAAAAAAGTTCAGCTCCCATATCGTAAGCTCTGAACTGCTTTCGCTGCCCGCATAATGTCAAGCGAAGTGGCTACAGATATACGAAAACAAGAAGCTTTTGACGGCAAAAAACGCGCTGAAACGCGCTAAAGTCACTATTTAGTCACAGAATACCTATGATTGATTTAGTATAAAAACAGTTCAGAAAACCTGCCAGGCTTGAACCTGGCAGGTTTTATTTATGACAATTGCCCTCCAGCTCAAAACCCCGCTAAAACCTAACCTCTTTTCAGAAAAATGCGGCCTCTCCGACGACCCTGGCCTCCGAGTGAACGGCAAAGGGAAGAAGATGAGGAAACCTCGCACGATATACTCCAGCCTTCAACTCCAGCAGTTGAATAGAAGGTTCCAGCGGACGCAGTACCTGGCGCTGCCGGAACGAGCTGAGTTGGCGGCGAGTTTAGGGTTGACGCAGACTCAGGTAAGTTTAGAATAGATTTAAAAATATTACTTTAGGTGTGAGATAGGTATTGGTATTTTTTTCAGGTATATTTTTTCTACTGCAGGGCAAAGATAGAATAAAAAAAAAATTATAGCATTTTTTTTAACCTAAGTAATTTCTTTTCTGGTAACCGCTGAATTTTAAAGTCCGTGAAAGTTGTGATAATTTTTATAGGTTTTTCTAAGTTCTACGTAGAATGCAAAAGTCGGTAAGTATAGAAGTTTTTTTTTCTTCAGTATATTTTTTTTTACTAGTTACCTACAACAGAACGTACTCTTAAGTTTCGTTATATTAAATGAAAATCTTTAAAAGATAATGTCATTTTGGAACGTTATTTTGGAATAAAATGAAGATAAAAAACAATAGAACTTTAAAATAGTGCGTCGGTCGACTTCGCGCCAGATTTAGTCATTATAAATATTAATCAGAAGCGTTTTAATTCCCATTAATGATTGGCTATTAGTAAAAAGTTCTTTTTCTCTTTAGCACCCGAAAATTAAAAAAGAAAAAGCATAAAGACACGTACCTACTTACTAGTAATTATGTCACATACCCTATAATTAGTCGCGAGTGTGTCCGTTCACTTATTTTTTATCTATAAATCTGTGCTGTACTAAAAAGAACTCTAAAGCTAATATCGTAGAGTGAAAAATCTCTTGCAGTGGTTTTGTCGGTAGATTGCAAGCACTATAATTAAAATACAAGATGTTTTTTTTATCTGTGCCGATAGTGGACTGTCGTTCCTAAGCGGTAATTCTAGCTCTTTTTACTGTTGAAAATATTTTTATTTTTATATTTAAACGTTAAAGCTGTTCAAGTTATGAAGAAAACAATAAAATAATATTATTGCGCGTAGTAAAGAAAGATAATTAAATAAAAAACGGTCAGTTGTAAAGGGTTAAGTAATGAGCTAGACTTTTCTCAAATCTTTCACTGATTTTGTAATACCAGATTTGAAAACACATTTCAATATAGACAAACGTCACAACTCAGTCGGTATTATCTCTGCCTTATGTGCTGTGAGTCGTGAGTCAGATCCCCACTGAGAACAAAATTTGTGTGTAGCAAACATAACATGTTTTTATTATGTATTTACAAAGAAATGTATATAAGTATTCTACCAGCAATCTAGTTACATTAGTACAAACTTTGTTTAGTTTGGAACTAGAGGGCGTTGCATAAAATGTCCATGAATATATTCTGACAATCAACGCTCAGCCTAAACTATATGTTTTACAGGTATGAAATTTGGAGGGTAGTATCTTTATATTGTGTAGGGGTGCACTAAGAAAGGAATTTCGAAAAGTCGCACCCTAAAGGGTCTAAGATTAGGATCAAAGATCTTAACAAAATAATGCATGCTGCTACCACGCGAGCAAAGCCGCAGGCAACGGCTAGTTTCTTATAAGTTGATCTACCGAACAATACAGCACACTGGCGTTAGTATACCACGATAATGATCATTATGTACCTAGTACATAAAGTAAGTAGGTACCTACAGTAGGTACACTGTAACAGATTGATTCGTTACAATGTCATCGTGAGCAATGAGTAATCGCTTTGTCAGCAGAGCGGTGAAGTACAGAGCTGACATCGACTCAAATGTCAATGTCAAAAATTCGAAATGATTTTATGGCGGTATTTATTGTATTTCTTACGTTTTTTTTTTTGAAAAAATCAATAAGAAAACATTAAGAAAATAAATATTCTAATACAATACAACAAATACAAATAATTTTATACAAAATGCAACTTGAATTTTTCGGAAGTAGTAACTTTATGCCAATCGGGGAAGAACGGGCCGGGTGAGTACGGGACCGGGTGAGAACGGACCTAACTCATTATTACACCTGGTATAAGGTAAATACCTTAACATCTTAGTTCAATTTAGGTGTTCACGTACAATAAAGAGGGTAGTCAAAAGCATGTCTTACAGTTTAGAATACAAATTTCGTACCACTTGCTCAAAAAAGTGACATTCTATGCCACAAAAAGCGAACATAACAATAGTCATTTTTAATCTGTTAAAAACAGGGAGAGAAAATTGTACTGGATTTCTTTTATCCTCTAGGGAGAGAAAGTGATTTAAATTTGGAATACAATTTATACTGAACTACATCTGTGTTTACACCATTGAGTTTGTATATAAAGCATTATACATCTTTTTGAAAAAGGAATACGCATTTATTATGCAGGCCGTATGAGCTTGATGCCTTTGCTTTTCCGACAAAAAAATAGTAGTCTAGGAAAATGCCGCGTTTTTGTTTTCTTCAAATACATAAACGTTAAGTTTATTTTAATTTATTTTTATAAATAAGTTAATGTTCTAAAATGCTATCTAATATTATTATTGTGTTAATTTTTTCGCAAATGGTACGAAAAGTAGAGTATTTTACTCGGTGATAAAGCTGTCTTAGTCTTGGGTGAACTTAAATCCCTCGCTATACTCAGGACTCGTGTTAAATCCCTCGCTTCGCTCGTGATTTAAGTTTTTAACACCCTCGCTACGCTCGGGAGTAAACCTCAAGTCCTTCATTACGCTCGCGATTTAAACCGTCATCCGCGACAGAAGACACTGCTTTATCCCCTTGTTAAATAATCTACTATTTACACATAGCATTAAATTATGTCATAAACGGCGTTGATGTATTTTCTTTGAGGTCTCGTATATTTATTTTTTTAAGTTTTAGTAATATTTTACTTGTGTTTTTTGTTAGATTGCTCTAGAAGTTTATCTATAGTAGGTGCCAAATAACACCGCAATACAGATCATTCACCCACCTTCACCACGATGTCGCAAAATTCAATTTATGAATGGCTAATTCTGTCGCTTTCCATACAAACCTGTCGGTAAGACGGTAATCGCTCGAATCTCGTAGTACTGTTTGTTTACCATACATAAATTGAATTTTGCGACATCGTGGTGAAGGTGGGTGAATGTATTACGGTGTTATTTGTCACCTACTATAGCATACAATTTTGTCATAAAAAGCTTTGATTATTTAAAAAAAAAAATTTTTTTTAGGTCTCGTACATTTTTTTTTTCAAATAGTAGTAATATTTGGCTTGTGTTTTTGTTAGATTGCTCTAGAAGTTTATCTAGTAGGCCTTTACATCTATTGAAGATGGTTTACAGAGCGTCAGGAGGCAACCTATGCCTACACTTAACGACACACTGTAGTGCCTGGGACAATGTTTAGATGAAGTAGGCTTGTAGCACTATACCATCCTCTCAGCCTAGTCAGACATATCCACAGGAAAGACAAGCTCAATACGTAAGGAGTTGACTGAGATGGGTTTCCTCACGATTTTTTCTACAAGTTTATAACTCTACATACAACTAGCTGCATAAAAAGTGCGTCGAATATAATTTTATTATAATTTAATATCTCTCAGTTATTGTCTGCGGTACCGGACTTTGATGAGCCCGCGTCGGTTTTAGAGATGGGCAGTAGTCGATGAAAAATCTATCGATACATTTTATCGATTATATCGTTTTGTTTATTATTTTTTGTTTTTACTATTTGCTTGGTGTCGATGAATTTTGTTTTTAAAAATCATTCTAGCTAATCATTTAGTAATGTCACAATTTTACAAGGATAGATAAAACAAACATTGAAAGTATACTTATGTACCTAGTTTCTTTTTTTTAACTGCCACCATAATATATTTTATTAAAAACATTAGATTATTGGTAGGGCAGAAGCTAAGCTACCACATTAGTCGGTTTTTTTTTTCATCTAAAACTCGATGTATTTTAACCCTATCTTTCCCATCACTTCGCTGTTTCTCGATTTGATTCCTCATTAACGAAAAATACAGAACAGAACTAACGCAATCGTATTCCTTTCTCGACAACAAAAACGCACAATCTAATTTACTTTGAACATGCTTTGGAATATTGAACTCTATTAGTTATGATGAAGATTGATTTTTGTAAATCTTTAAGTTTATTTGTTTTGTTAAAGTTTAGGTTTGTTTGTTATTATTAGTAAAAATATTATACAACAGGAGCTACTTATATTAAAATAAAAACAATTAAGATATAAAAACTGACATCGAATTTGTTATTTTTGAGTTTTCTGACATATAAAACATGTTTTACTTCTGAAATACCTAGTATTTTTTGTTAAATTGAGAATCTTAACATGACAGAGGTTATTTTTTTTGCAATAACAGTATTTTTTGTTTAATAGCATTGTATTCTGACTTATGTCAGTTCCGTGAGTAAACGAATCCGAAAAACGAATCGACTGATTGAGCGATTCACCTGACAATGAATGCAGATTGGTTGCAACAATAACAATTACAAAAAAAAAAGTATTAACGGGTTAAGGGGGTACCCACTGAAATGACAATCATTCTAAACGCAATGACAGCTCATTTTAAAAATCAAAATAAGAATTTGTTTATTTGAGTAACCTAACGCAGGAAAAATAAAAAAGACAACATAGAAATGTAAGCAATTAACAGATAACAAGAAAAAACATAATAAGAAAGTAGGTAGGAACCATTACAACACAAAAAAAAGTCTTTTCCTGTGAGAGTGTTGTCAAATAGGTCTATCTCAGCGTAATGCCACTCTCCCAACGAAAGCAAGGCATTTCAGTCACTTCTTCATATGCGTTTTGTTCAACAAAGCAAAACTCAGACTACCGGCTGCAGTTTTAAAGTTTTCAGTGATAGCCCCCTTAAGCTTTGGCGCACACTTGACGACAAGACGTCGTGTCGTGTAGTTAGGGAGAGAAAAGAAAGATTTTTTTGAAAATCCGACTTTTAGCCGGAATACGTCACAATATGCTTTTTGTGACATAATCCGGCTAAAATATAAAATTGGATAGCATGGTACATAGGGCTTTGTTTATCCATTCTAAAACCGTTTTTTTTTATTCTAGCTTAAATAGTTTTTGATTGTAGATCATATAACTATCTATAAAAAATGTTTCAATACTTTTTTTCTTACGAGCCACCGTTTCTGAGATAATATTACGAGATTGAAACGATTCGAAAAGTTTTATAATTATTACCACAACTCACTAACTCAACTATTTAAGCTGGAATAAAAATAAAAACGGTTTTAGAATGGCTAAACAAAGCCCTATGTATGACGTCCAATTTTATATTTTAGCCGGATTACGTCACAATATGATTTATATTATGACGTAATCCGGCTCTAAAAAAAGCCGGATTTTCAAAAAAATATTTCTTTTTTCTCCCTAACTCGTAGTTAACTTTTAACTTAACCTAACTTATTTTTTCTCCGACACGACGTCTTGCCTTCTAGTGTAGTTTGACGCTAAAAAGCTACGTCGTAAATTATAACATTTGTCTTAACGTGCTATTTATTAGCTATTGTTTCCTACCCTAGAGTATATGTAGAGGTAACTATGCCGTGTAATGTATGAACAGAAAGCAACAAATAGGTGGATAATTTCATTAGCAAGCAAACTCGTATGAGTCATTGGCAACTCTGCTGATTTTTAGGCCTCTTTAAGCCCTCCGTCGTGACTTAACGACTGCTAGAGCCGGGACAGTTTAACGTGCACGAAGCACGGAAGCGCTCAGATGTAAATGCCACTATTGGTCACCCATCCTAGTGACCGCATAGAACGTCGCTTAACTCAGATAATCAGTGAAGATTGACTAATAAAGCTACGCCACGAGTGCTTAGATGATGTATGAACAAACAAGCCAGTGAAGAAAAAGTAGATGCAACATGATTGGTTGGTCTACAACAGTTACAAGATACAAGATACAAGATGTTTATTTGCATAAATAAGTGTTACAATTTGGTCTTATATGTAGGAGGCACTTTTCAACTTATTCACCTTTTCCAGGTATCGCAAATGTTCGCAGTGCCTAGATAATGATGATGACTATTTCAAGCTGAGTTATATAGATGTTTAGGACTATCGGTATATCAGCTTTGAGAAAATAGGTTCTAAAAATACAGACAAATCAAGATTGACATGAAAAGAAAATTGGCAAAGTAATATACCTGTCAATATTGGTCAATTTGTCGATACAACTTTTGTAGTGGCCAACTATGTTGACGAAGTTTTTAGGCCGCCTTATTGCCTTCGTCATGGCTTAACGACTTAAAGTGGGTACTGACAGACGTATAATGATTAATCTTTCATTAATCTTCATCATCATCATTATCACTCGACTCTACGCATTATTATTACTCTCAGACTTTATAATACACTTTCCCAGTAGGTACGTTATTTTTTTTTCAACGTTTTTATGCAATAGAATTAAGCTTATAAGGTCAAGAGGGTTGTGCTTTTTATAAATTGCAACATATCGATAAAAAAGAGTCGATAAAAACGCTTCATGATTGATTGGACTCGGACGTTGCAAGTGCAATGCAATGAGCATAGTAAGTCGATTTTTTATTAGGGTTTTTTTTAATGACAGCTGTCAAAACTGCTTACGATTGAATGACATTTCAAACTATTGCTTTTGCAAATTGTTTAAAAGGAATGATTTTTTTTTTTGAACCTACATCAATTTTGTCTCTAATTCGAAACAATTAATAGTCAAAAATAATATTGGTTCGGTTTTTTTCCTATTTTTTAAATAAAATCTACATTTGTGTCGACTTTTACGAGTGAGAACAATATTGAAAGACAATAACGTAGAAATAATCGAATATACAATTTTTATAACCATGTCATCGATTCCCACGTCCCGGCGGAATCGGTCACGCCTCTAGCCTTCGAAACTTGAAAAGAAATTCTAATCAAGAAAGTACAATTTACTTTTTATTTTTTAATATTTTTATTGTGAGTTCAAAGATTAGTTGAGCTGCGCTATCTCTAGATAGGTTTTATTTAAGTTCAAATTGAGAACACATGTCATGATGCTTGAAAACCATGCTTAAAAAGAAAAAAAAAAGAAAATATGGTGTAACAGTTTTTTTGTGAAAAATCAAACCTTGTTTGAAATAAATACAATGACATGTTAGAGAATATTTGAAGGGTAAAATATAGTCAAAATAAATGTAGTTTATTCTACTTTTGTATATTCAAGCAATACTTCCCGTAGCATCAAATATTAAAGCATATTCTTGTAGGATGAAACTTTCTAGTAATCTAAATATATAAATCTCATTTGAAGCTGACTGACAATCAACGCACAGCCTAAACAGTATCATTTATATAGTTTAAAAGAGTACACTAAGAAAGGAATTTTGAAAAGTCGCACCCTAAAGGATCTAAATTTAGGATCAGAGATTTTAACCAAATAATGAGTATGCTGCTACCACGCGAGCAAAGCCGCGGGTGATAGCTAGTTTTTAATAAAAAAGCTAACGGCACAACAAAACACGTCCGTCATTCGTCACACCACAATACGAATTAACGCACGGTAGTCACCATCCATCATCATTCGTTCTGTGTGACGGACTCATCGAAATGAGATTTGTAACCTTTTTTCACTCGCTGTATGGATCTGCGGATGTGTGCCTTATGTTTTCTTTTTTATACTCTGTGGTTTTCTTCTCATTCATTCAAATGATTTTGTTTTTAATCTATTGTAATCGAATGATGATTAGTTTTTGATATTTCTGAACAAAATAGGAAAAGTGTTTTACTTATCTACTTATTTTACATTAAATACTCTTCAATCCGTTTTTATCCTATTAATCCTCCTACTAATATTATAAACGCGAAAGTTTGTAAGTATGGATGGATGGATGTATGGATGTTTGTTACTATTTCACGCAAAAACTACTGATCTGATTTGGATGAAACTTGGAATATATGTAGTCCGTGACCTGGATTAACACATATGATACTTTTTATCTCAGAAAATCAACGGGATCCAACGGAACGCGAACGAAGTCGCGGACGCAAGCTAGTAATTCAATAGGTAACCTGTGGGCCTAGGATGCGCACGCGAGATATTTGTCATGTCGTTCTGTCAAAATGTAAGCATTTTGTACCAGTTTAGGAACTATTGCATTATCTGTGGTAATGTTGTCGAGAAACCGCGCCTTTGAATTTTCAACTTTTGACATTTCTGCATGACTATTATCTCGTCCTCAGAGAGGTACGACGACTAACAAGTGTCAAAAGTGTACATTATGGCGCGTTTTGTCGACACCATTAGGTACCACAGATAATGCAATAGTTCCTAAACTGATACAAAATGCTTGCATTTTGACAGAACGACATGACAAATATCTCGCGTGCGCATCTTAGGCCCGCAGGTAATCAAAAGATATTTTGTACAACAGTAACTGCTCTAGTTCAACCTTCAGTTTCCTCATTAGAGCGATGCACGACGCATCGATAAAAAAAAATCCAAATCATCGACACAAAAATCTCAATCGCATCTTTGACAGGCGTCAGTGACTTACAATAGCTGACCGAATGTAAGAACAAAAAGACAGAAGCATTGCCACTTTAACAGAAGCCGATTTTTTCCAATCCCAATTGTTCTAACCGCAAGTCATGACATTTGACGAGCGGGCATTGGTTGACGGTTCGAGTTTGACAGCCAATCAGGGCCTTTATTTCGAAAACGTAAAGTCATCTTTCTTAACATTCGAGATAGTGACTAGTAGAAATATCTGGTGTTATTGGTCCATTGGGATATAATGTACTTAAATAGTGTTGGGTTTCAAATGTAAATTGATACCTTTTTGACGGTTCATAGAATACACATGCAAGAAAGGCACAACTGCCTTCGACCTTAGTTCGTAAGACGCTTCAAAGTGATACTTATTTTTTTTTCTACGAAAAGGAAGTGTGTGAAAAGATTGGTGTCTTAATTAAGCTTCGAAGTTTTATACTTCCTTCGTGAACTAGAACAACTCGATTCGAATTTTGACATTTTTGAAACAACACATAGCATTTTTATTTTAACAGTTTTTCTTGTGTTAATTGTGAGTATTGTTGTTTAATTTTGGTGGAATTTTAACCAATAATACTTAGTTCATAACTTAAAGTGTGAGCCATTGGAATAAATGTGTGTAAAGTGGTTTTTCTGAATGTGAAAATTCGATTCCGGTTTTGGAGGGAAAATCCACCATTTTCTCTTCAAAACAAACGACAGCCGACTTGACGAAGACTTGACTTGATTCATCATTTACCAAGACAAACACATAAACAAACGAACTTACTATGGGAAAAAACATAACGTAAGAGACTAGGCGGTATGGTTTTAAAACTATAGCCTGCTTCAAGGAGCGAAAAAATAAAAAAATAACTAGAACAAGTCTTAGGCCCGTATGCTGATAGGTACAGAAACGATTACTTAAGGTTGAACAAGTCGTATTCATTTAAAAAATACAAACTTCTAAACTTTTGTATTGAAAGTTTAGAAGCTTGTATTTTTTAAATAAATACTTTTTTTACGGTTTGGGCTATATACAGATTATATCAATCTATCTCGTCATAATCTATGGATTATGACGAGATAGATTGATATAATCCTTAGTTTTGGTTGGTCAACGTCAAACTGTGGAGTGGTTACCCTTCCACGTTTGCATGGAAAGGTGGGCGACTTGTTCACCCTTAAGCATAGATTTGAGTAGAGATTTTCATACAAAAATCTATGATGGAGTCCGGATTAGTACTTGAGCAGTATATAATAAATAGACGTTTACATCTATTGAAGATGAATTATACAGCTTTATAATTTATACCGATCAATAAAAAAAAACTCAAACAAGACTTTTTTAACCGGGTGTTACAATCAAAGTCGCGGACCGACTATAAGGGTAATTAAGTTTATCATTCAAATATTTTTACAACAGATAATAACTAAAGTAGGTGCCAAATAACACCGCAATACAGGTCATTCACCTACCTTCACAACGATGTCGCAAAATTCAATTTATGTATGGTAAACAAACAGTACTACGAGATTCGAGCGATACCGTCTTAGCGACAGGTTTGTATGGAAAGCGACCAGAATTAGCCATACATAAATTGAATTTTGCGACATCGTGGTGAAGGTGGGTGAATGACCTGTATTGCGGTGTTATTTGGCACCTACTATAGCTACTTAGTACATAGCGATTGACTTGTCGTATGTTTAGTTTCCATTTTTATTACTGCTTGGCGTGAGGGGGGCATTCTTTGTCTTATAAAAACCAGGTTTAAGCCTGGCAGGTTTTCTGAACAGTTTATATACTAAATCATGGATATTCTGTGACTAAATAGTGACATTAGCGCGTTTCAGCGCGTTTTTTGCCGTCAAAAGCTTCTTGTTTTCGTATATTTGTAGCCACGTCGCTTGACATTATGCTGGGCAGCGAAAGCAGTTCAGAGCTTGCGATATGGGAGCTGAAATAGGTAAAGAGTCTAACTAAAACCTCTGTGCCAGTTTAATTCCTGACAAAGCAGATGGCGTTTTATAGAATTAAGAACGAGGCGATGTTCGATCAGTCTCAATTGTCACAATTGAAAACAATTTTCCAATTTATCTGTTTGTTTTATTTACTTAAGTTCTTTGATGTGACCATGCTCTTGTTTTTACTTACTCAAGCACCAACTTCACAATGCTCTTCAGACAGACTTATAGAAGTTTTAACTTTATCTCAATGAAAATCTGTAACAAAATCGATGCTGGAGTCTTCGTTCAGACTGCGTCAGCATAATAGCTTTCGATTCGCACTCGCATTTATTGCTCAAACACTGATCCTGACTCAAGCATAATAGTACATTATGATATGAGTGCGGTAAGTTGAAAATTATATATGGCGATATTGCCAGAAATAAAGACAAGCTACAAGAAAGCAGAGACTGTAATTTTCAAAGCGCACGTATCTCATACGACGTTTTATAACATATTTGCGAGGAAATAAATAAAACTCGGACTTTCTTCAAAGAATAAATCTTTATTCACTTGTTAGAAAAATTTGAACAATTTGTAAAAGAATTAAATTATTATTTCAATTTGCTTATGTTTTATCGTAGAGCGGCGCGCGCCCCCCGTAATTTTCTCGTACAATATTTTACAGTATTGTACGAGAAAATTACTCAAAATACTTGAGTAACACAATATCGTAACCCTTATATCTTAATTCTTTAGAAAAATACGAGCCATCCTCTAATGCCTGAGTTCTAGACACAATAAAAAAATATCTCGTGTAAATTTGCGTTCCGGCATAACGAAAGTTATGTCTTTGTTAGCATTTAATTCTGTATTGCACAAAAATAAACGTATACAAGTAGGTCTTAATGCTTTTATTCTGTCTGCCAAACAAAAAAATCCAAAAAAATGATTAAAATAGGAAAACTTGATACATAAATAAATTACTGTTTACCTACTCTGTTTAGCTATAGTATACCTATCTTAATATTTAGTGAGACCTGTAATTGGCTGTTTTATACAAAATTGCTATTTAACTCTAACTTAGCATTGGTCCCTTAAATAAATAAATAAATATAAATAAATATTCACGGACTCTTAACACAACGCCTTCTAGTCCCAAACTAAGCAAAGCTTGTACTATGGAAACTAGATGGCTGATAGAATACATACATACATTTTTTTTGTAAATACATACTTAGAAACACCCAGACACAGAACAAACATCTATGTTTACAATACACAGAATGTTTGTTCTCGGTGGGGATCGAACCCACGACCCACAGCACGGAAGGCAGAGCTACTACCGACTGAGCCATGACGCCTGTCAGTAAAAAAAATAATAAGAATAATAATGCCACCTAGTGCCTATATACACCTCAACAAATTGCTGTGCCCTTAGAGGGTTTATGTTTGCTACACTAATCATTTGCACAAGATCCATCAAACAACTTATAAGTGCAATTAACGATTTGAATTTGAAAACTAATACATCTGTGTACTCTCTGTACACTATCTTCATAAAACGGTTACTCGATGCAAAATATGTAAATAAAACCACTTTCACTATTCGCAACTCGATTTACCTCACAGGATTTATAATCAAACTCGACTTGGCAGAACGAATGAACTCGACTCGGGAGTGAATGAATTTCCCAAGTAAAAAAGTTTGACGTTTGACGCGTCATTTAAATAAACAAGGTACGCTGTACGCGATTGTACCGAAAGTGGTGATAGGGAAACGGTTTTGCATATGAGACGTTGAAGTGAAGCATTCCACTTTCGGCACCAAAATTTTGCGCACCAAATTTTTCCGCACCTACGCTACTCAACTTTTGCGGACCAATTGATTTTAAGCTTGGTGTTAAAGTGTGATGCTTTCGAAATTCTGGAATAAAAAAAAAGAGTTTTGTCGCAGTTTCTTTTTTGAGTTTTGGAACAAGGAGATGGCCAACCTATATATAACAATGCAATACTACACAGCGCACGTCCATTGGGGGCTGGAATTATGTTTTATTTTCAAAAAGTATTGCTATACTTGTTATGCTTAGAAATACAGTATCAATAAAAATATACACGGTGTAACATAAATACCCTATAAGTCCGAAAGGGGAGTATTTTACAGGCCATGGCAAACAGTGTTTGTTCTACGACTTTTGAGATTTCGTAGTTTTTCATTCATGAAATGAGTTCGTAACTTTTACTTAAAATGTACCTACACACAGCTAGCATTTACGTGCGACGCGGTAGGAGGGTACCTGCATATACATGTGTGTGTACAAGTCTACGCAAATAGTAAACAAAGGTTTAGGGTGGTCGCAAAGTTCAATAATAGAAGTTGTACATATTTTTGTAGGAAAATTTCAACTATGATTTATTGACCCTTTGCACATGTCCAAGTACTAAGGTGGTCGGTCTGATTACGCCCCCTTCGGACTTATAGGGTAATTATGTTACACCTTGTATAAAAAAGTAAACGAAATAGAAAAAAAAACCATTGAAAACTACTTACATAAAATAATATAATTTATACTAGGTCTATATCACCTGAATAGATAAGTTTTTGTTAACAACTTAAAACAAAGACCGGATATAGCATAAACGCCTATACTACACATTATTTGTTAACAAAAATGTGTTTTTCAAACTTATTCAACCATATTTACCACCCCTGCATGCAAGTAGCTTTATTAAGAATATTAAGAAACAAAAAGAGTTGGATTTCAAACACTTCTGTCAACAAGTGTACCTGATCCATTTCAAGTAGTAACTAATGAGATACCGGCAGGTGGCGCCTTATTACTACCATTTATGCACGTGATATTTATAGCATTTTAAACCTTATAGCACTACCTATAAGTACTATTTTTGAATAGCGCGCGGTGGCTTCTGATAATCATTTTATCGATAATTGTGTTGTTGATGTCACATCACTAATATCTTTAAATTTCATGTTTCGGAACTGTCAATCGAAATGTGTTCCATTTTTAATTTTGCCACTTTTTTTTAATTTTCATTTTGCCAAATACTTTTTTTTTTATCTCTATTACATGCCTGTACCTCTATCACGTACAAATCTGACAGCCGCGCTAGCGTATTCGAGTTATATTGCGCGTCAATGTCAGCTCGACTGCCAACCGTTGTAGTGTCACCGCGCAGTGTATCTCGGATACGTTAACGTATTCGAGTTATATTGCGCGTCAATGCCAGCTCAACTGCCAACCGTTGTAGTGTCACCGCGCAGTGTATCTCGGATACGTTAACGTATTCGAGTTATATTGCGCGTCAATGCCAGCTCGACTGCCAACCGTTGTAGTGTCACCACGCAGTGTATCTCGGATACGTTAACGTATTCGAGTTATATTGCGCGTCAATGCCAGCTCAACTGCCAACCGTTGTAGTGTCACCGCGCAGTGTATCTCGGATACGTTAACGTATTCGAGTTATATTGCGCGTCAATGCCAGCTCGACTGCCAACCGTTGTAGTGTCGCCGCGCAGTGTATCTCGGATACGTTAACGTATTCGAGTTATATTGCGCGTCAATGCCAGCTCAACTGCCAACCGTTGTAGTGTCACCGCGCAGTGTATCTCGGATACGTTAACGTATTCGAGTTATATTGCGCGTCAATGCCAGCTCGACTGCCAACCGTTGTAGTGTCGCCGCGCAGTGTATCTCGGATACGTTAACGTATTCGAGTTATATTGCGCGTCAATGCCAGCTCAACTGCCAACCGTTGTAGTGTCACCGCGCAGTGTATCTCGGATACGTTAACGTATTCGAGTTATATTGCGCGTCAATGCCAGCTCAACTGCCAACCGTTGTAGTGTCACCGCGCAGTGTATCTCGGATACGTTAACGTATTCGAGTTATATTGCGCGTCAATGTCAGCTCGACTGCCAACCGTTGTAGTGTCGCCGCGCAGTGTATCTCGGATACGTTAACGTATTCGAGTTATATTGCGCGTCAATGCCAGCTCAACTGCCAACCGTTGTAGTGTCACCGCGCAGTGTATCTCGGATACGTTAACGTATTCGAGTTATATTGCGCGTCAATGTCAGCTCGACTGCCAACCGTTGTAGTGTCGCCGCGCAGTGTATCTCGGATACGTTAACGTATTCGAGTTATATTGCGCGTCAATGCCAGCTCGACTGTCAACCGTTGTAGTGTCGCCGCGCAGTGTATCTCGGATACGCTAGCGTTACGATACATTTGCGATTGTTACAATTATTCGTGATCAAGGCACAGAAATAAATGCGTTGTATTTTCCAATTTGTTTTTCAAAAGTTGTCAAAGTTGACCAATTTTATTTTTCTGTAAGGTCAATTTTGACTTCAAGTTTTGAATTTCAAACGAGTTGATAATCTTTATAAATATCTAAGAACTTAATCTGCTTAAACTAAATTCAGTAATTAACTTGTAGAACTACACATATAATTATTCTAGTAATTAAAACTTTGAAACTCAGTTTTGAGTTTTGACAACTTTTAAACTAATTATTGCAGTTATAACTTCGGCAATTAATTTAACTAAACTAGAATTTTGTATTATTAAGTGTATGGAGTATCTTACCAAAAAGTTGAAAAAGTTGAGACTTCAAGATCTTTACGTCTCAGAGTGATGGACGCAGTGCATTGCCTTACAGGGCACGTCCTCATTGGACTTGCTCTGTGAGCTAATGCATTGTTATAGGCAGAAGTTACCACTTAAGATCAGGTGAGCTATCAGCTTGTTCCATTACTATTATGATAAAAAAAAATTACCTTCTTTTCTTTTAGAAAACTTGTTTGTATCAAAGTTATTGCAAACAACATTGTCGTATGTTATATTTCATAAATTATTCTAGGGTTGCAATTTTTGTCTCATAAGAACCTGCCAGGCAATTCTGGCAGGTTTTCTGTACTGTTTTAGTGACATTAGCGCGTTTCAGCGCGTTTTTTGCCGTCAAAAACTTCTTGTTTTTAACCGACTTCAAAAAAGGAGGAGGTTCTCAATACGGTTGTATTTTTTTTTTAACGTTTGTTACTCCTGAACTCCGTCATTTATGAACCGATTAGAAAAAATCTTTTTTTATCTGATAGGGTATGCTTCCAGATTAGTCCCATAATTTTTTTATCAGAATCAGTTCAGTAGTTTGGCAGTTAAATAAGAATAACTCGAAAAAACACGTCATTCACGTACACGACACTGCGTATTTGCTTTCCTGTGACGTTTCTGTGGTGTTTACGATCAATAGAACAGTCCCAATGAACTGCTATCATCATCATCATCATTTGATGATGATGCGTATCAAATTGAAGTCGGTTTTTCCAGTTTTTTAAACTTATAAATTATCGTATATCTGTAAGCCACGTCGCTTGACATTATGCTGGGCAGCGAAAGTAGTTCAGAGCTTACGATATGGAAGCTGTGATTTTATACCTTCCAGAATATAGAGTTCTTTATCAGTACAAGCTTAAAGTGATCAAAATAATGATTCATAGTGGAACCTATTAATTAACTTAAGACATAAAATAAATGTAAATCATACAAACAGGGTCATACAAAGCCAGTAGCAAGTAGATATACAGTGTGTAACAAAAATCTTTTCTACGTTTTACCATAAAAAAATCGCGTGAATGATGTAAACTATATTTTTGTATAGAGATTCATCAGAAGTTTACATAGCTTTCATTCTCCATACAAAAATCACTTCAGCGGTGGATAATTAGGTATCATTAAAAAAATATCTCTAATTATATAAAACTCTTTTGAAGCTGACTGACAATCAACGCACAGCCTAAACTATAAGTCCTAAAGGTATGACATTTGGAGTGTAGTATCCTTATATAGTGTAGGGGTGCACTAAGAAAGGAATTTTGGAAAGTCGCACCCTAAAGGGTCTAAATTACGATCAAAGATTTTAACCAAATAATGCGTATGCTGCTACCACGCGAGCAAAGCCGCGGGTGACAGCTAATTACCTATATCTTTTGAATTGTTTCACATATTTTGGTGGATTTTGAATATTTTTCTTACTTTTTCTATCTGGGTATATCCACTTAATCTGACTGAGTTTTGTACAGCCTGTATAAAGATTATAAGCCTGTGGACATCCTGCCTAACCCGTTCTTAGTGATGAATCATTTGAATCAGTATCACCTTGACTTATTTATAAAATCCTTTCTAAATATGCATAATCTAAGCAATATTATAATTACAGATTATAAATGATTTACCAAAAAGAGCGTTCGTACACGTGATGATGACATGATCTTAAGGGCTAATGGTCAATTTAAGTTCACGCTTAAGGCGTATGTATAAGGCAGACAACCCTCTCGCTCGCACATTTCAACATTTTTGAAGATATAATATAACTAAATGTAATTATGTGAAATTGCAGAGCTTCAGGGTCGAGAGAATAACAATGCAAAGGTTCAGTAAAAATATCACATTGATCTTGCTTAGCCAATCTTAACCGATAATTTAAGTTAAGCAACGTTCTGTGCGGTCACTATTTGGATACGTGACCGTTAGTGGCATTTACATCTGAGCTCTTCCGTGCTTCGTGCACGTTAAACTGTCCCGGCTCAAGCAGTCGTTAAGCCACGAAGGAGACCTTAAGGCGGCCTAAAAACTCCGTCACCAGAGTTGGCCACTAGCTCATACACTTTCTTTATTATTCTACGAAGATTCTGAACATTACATTTGGTAATTCGACACACCAGCGTGAAAATCTATTGATTGCTTTCAAAACTTGTTTGTTACTTTTTTATTAGTTATAGGTCATTCGTGATCAATAACTTCTCCGTTATTCCAAAATTACTGTCAAATCGAAGAAATATAAAAGTTATAAGTTTTCTTAGATACTTAATACTAAAACATACAACCGGATTGAGAACCTTCTCCTTCTTTGAAGTCGGTTAATAAAAGCTGAAAAAAGGCTTTTTCCGTACCTAGTATATAAAAATTTGGAAAAGCATTTTTTTTTTGCTTTGTCTTATAAATAAATCAATATCCGGGATTTGACAATTCTCTCACCAGAATTGACGACATCCACAGGAAAGATAACGTCAATACGTGTGGAGTTGACTAAACCAGGGTTTCCACACGGTGTTTTCCTTCACCGTTTTTTCGCACCAATTTTTCAATAAAACAATTATATCTTCCGGGTTTAAAGGCCCTTTTTTACAATTTTATTTAAGTACTTAAAAACAAATGAAGAATAATGGCCAAATACTCAAACGCTACTCAAACTCCACTCAATTTAAGTTCCGCTTAAATTATTGCCATCTCTTACAAATGAGTAATGTCAAACAGAGCCAGAGCAATTATAAGTGAAGCTCAAATTTGAATGACTGGTAGCGCCATCTATCTCGCTACATAAGAACTAACATGAGAAAAATCCTAGATCGCGCAAACGAAGTTATCACGGAGTTTGAACATAAGTAATACTACCGAATACCATCCATTGGTCCTCGGAGCCCGAGCCAAAGGTCGCTCGGCGTGGAAGATCTTCCCTTTTCGTAGGAGGACACCTATCCTACAATGTTCTCCTCAGACTTTTGAGTATTCCAGCCTAAAACCTTCAAAGCAAACAAGATATTCAAGTCTAGATTTAGAACTCAGATAAACGCAAGCAATATCCCGTTATTAATAACATCTATAACTCAGCGACAAAATACTGGTTCTAGAATTCTAGATATAACCAGGACTTTCCTGACATACTTCACCCAGACATAGAACAAATCTATCATTATAGGCCATTACATCTATTGAAGATGGCTTACAGAGCGTCAGGAGGCAACCTATGCCTACACTTACACACTGCAGTGCCTGGGACAATGTTTAGATGGAGTAGGCTTGTAGCACTATACCATCCTCTCAGCCTAGTCAGACATATCCACAGGAAAGACATCGTCAATACGTAAGGAGCTGACTAAGCCGCGGGTTTCCTCACGATGTTTTCCTTCAGCTCTATATAATGTACTTCTAAATATAAATAACTAATTATTAACTAATTATTATTGAATCTGAAATATGTTATTATTACCATTTACCTAATTTATTGATTATTGTTATTACACCATATTTAAATTTAAATTATATTAACATATGCGTAATCTTAATTTTGCATGCTGGGTTTCTCTGGCGAAGTGTGAGAATCAATAATTTATTTAAGACCTAATATGTACCACTCTTCACGCAAATAAATCATTCATTCAATCATTCATTCATTCATTCATTCATTCATTCATTCATTCATTATACAAAACTCTTTTGAAGCTAACTGACAATCAACGCACAGACTAAACTACATATAACCCCCTATCTTAAAAAAGTTAGAATAGACATTATGTCCTGCACGCCTAAGATGCGCACCGCGAGATATTTGTCATGTCGTTCTGTCAAAATGTAAGCATTTTGTACCAGTTTAGGAACTATTGCATTATCTGTGGTACCTAATGGTGTCGACAAAACGCGCCATAATGTACACTTTTGACACTTGTTAGTCGTCGTACCTCTCTGAGGACGAGATAATAGTCATGCAGAAATGTCGAAAGTTGAAAATTCAAAGGCGCGGTTTCTCGACAACATTACCACAGATAATGCAATAGTTCCTAAACTGGTACAAAATGCTTACATTTTGACAGAACGACATGACAAATATCTCGCGTTGCGCATCCTAGGCCCGCTGATTACGTATGGTAACCAAGACATTAATGTCTACTCTGACTTTTTAATAAGATAGACCTACGGCCGAATACTCAAACGCTACATTTATTAAGTCCATGCTTAAATTATTGCCATCTCTTACAAATGAGTAATGTCAAACAGAGGCAGAGCAATTTTAAGCGGTGTTTAAATTTGATAAATAAATATTCATGGACATTTAACACAACGCCTTCTAGTCCCAAACTAAGCAAAGCTTGTACTATGGGTACTAGATGGCTGATAGAATACATATACATTTTTTTTTGTAAACACATTATTATAATACATAGTAACACCCAGACACAGAACAAACATCTATGATTGCCACACACAAATGTTTGTTCTCGGTGGGGAGCGAACCCACGACCCACAGCACGGAAGGCAGAGCTACTACCGACTGAGCCATGACGCCTGTCAATTTGATTGACGTTTCAGTATTCGGCTCCTAGAGGCATGAAATTTGGAGGGTAGTATTCTTATATAGTGTAGGGGTGCACTAAGAAAGGAATTTTAAAAAGTCACACCCTAAAGGGTCTAAAGTTAGGATCAAAGATTTTAACAAAATAATGCGTATGCTGCTTACCCGCGAGCAAAGCCACGGGCGATGGCTAGTTTTCTATATTTGCCACACACAAATGTTTGTTCTCGGTGGGGATTGAACCTATGACCCACAGTAGGCAGAGCTAATACCGACCGAGCTGTCACGCCTGTCATTACGTGGTATCAGGTGAGCTGCCTGCTCGCCTGTCGGGTTGTTATAAAATAATCTTAAAATAGGAAAACGATAAGCAGATAAACAAAGACAAGGACATGGCTATTGTATGCTAATCTCAGACAGAACAGGGTGACCACACGTTTGATATTATAATCGTGTTGTCAAAAAAAATGAGGTAGGTACTTCTTTTTATTGTCATAATTATCCCCACCAGCCACGATTAAACATGATAGTGGGGAAAACGCCAACAATTGATTAAGATTGACAGAATCCCCACCGGTGGGGACAGCTTAGTGCGAAATATGACAATAAACCTAATATATATATCACTACATAGTATAAAGCAAAGTCGCTTCCCGCGCGTCTGTATGTCTGTATGTATGTATGCATAGATCTTTAAAACTACACAACGGATTTTTTTTTAATAAATTGAGTGATTCAAGAGGAAGGTTTATATGTATAATACATCATCATCATCACTGCATTGCACCCGTGCGAAGCCGAGGCGGGTCGCTAGTATATATATATTTTATATGCTAAGCATTTGGCTGCCAGCAAACCTGGTTGTAAGTGTAGCTACTGCCTAAGGTGGAGCACGCTTAGCCATAATCCACCTATTCACTCTTTTCTTCACTCGTGGCTAGGTTTACTTAGTCAATCTTCACTGATTATCTAAGTTAAGCGACGTTCTGTGCGGTCACTATTTAGATGAGTGACCGTTAGTGGCATTTACATTTGAGCGCTTCCGTGCTTCGGTTGGCACGTTATGCCCTAGCAGTCGTTAAGCCACGATCGAGGCCTTAAGGCGGCCTAAAACTCCGTCACCAGAGCTGGCCACTAACACAGGCGAGATTGCTTGCTTACTCTTTTCTTGAAAATTTTTAGGTTATATCAATCAGGAAATATGGCTGACTAAATAAATATACATAATGCACTCGGTATTTTGACCAAAAGAGATTTTGAGACTGAAAACTCTCATAATCCCCTTGATTTAAAAAAATTGAAATCACGGGGATTATGAGCCTAACAATCTTATAACCCCCTTGAAGGGGACGACTCAAAAGGGATTATGAGCCTAACCCGGTATAAGTAACCGTTACATTTAGCTTGACAATTGGCGGTCTTATCGGTAATAGTTCTGCCTTCCGTGCTGCGGGTCGTGAGTTCAATCCCCACTGAGAACAAAAATTTTTGTGTTGCAAAAAAAAAATTTATAAGTATATTATCAATCTAGTCCCTATAGTGCAAGCTTATTGCTTAGTTTAAGACTAGAGGGCGTTGTGTGAAATGTCCAAGAATATTTTTTTTATATTTATACAATCTCTTATGATTATTTTACAACTTCTAGAGTTTATCCTCAGAAACCATCTTCAGGAACGAAGTCATGGGTTTTACCAAGAATTAACCCGTAACATGTCAAACTCATGGTCACCATTCGTCTCGCTCAATGGTTTTGTAGGTGTCTAGGAAAGTTTGTGTCGGCCAAGGGAAAACTCATCTAATCACGGCATTCGTGGGCATTGGGCTTGCCGTCCGTCACGCATCATCATCATTATCAGTCTGAAAACCTGGACGTAGGCTCTTCCTATAGGTTACTAGAAAAAACTATTTTGGGTTTTTATGCCATCTTTGTTTACTTACATTTTAGTTAGAGTAAGGCTAAGGAGAGGTATTTTTTGATTGCAGAATCTGTTTCTTGAATTTCCATAATGACAAGACCTCTTTTAAAAGCATACTATAAAATATATGATTATTAAAAAGACAAATAAGCTTGGGACGAATTAGCTCCAACTCATCCCTACATAGTATAGAGCAAAGTCGCTTCCCGCGTCTGTCCTAATGTCTGTATGTATGTATGCTTAGATCTTTAAAAGTACACAACGGATTTTGATGCAGTTTATTTTAATAGATAGAGTGATTCAAGGGGAAGGTTTATATGTATAATACATCATCATCATCACTGCATTGCACCCGTGCGAAGCCGGGGCCGGTCGTTAGTTCAATAATAAAACGTTTTTTCTTCTTCTTTTATGAAGAGAAGAGCAGTTTTGAAGAGAAAATGATGCATGCATGGATATTTTTCTTCAAAACTTGGAGACGAATTTTCACACTTATACTCTTTATTGAATAAACCCTTTTTGACTTTGACTTTGAGATTATTTTTTTCTTCCACATTTTATCCTTTTTGTTACAAAAATGTTTTCTTTTCTACGTAAGTTACAAATTAGATTAAGTGTTTTTTTACTGAAAGAATTCACGATACCAGAATTTATTCATAATTTAAACATGACACAATGTAATTTTTATTATCGTACTATCTCCAATCACAAATTAAAACAAAGATTAATTGCAAAAAAGGGTACATTAAAAAAAACCGGTTATTTACAAGAAAATGTGTTTATTTACATTTTTATTGGAAAGACTAAATCGATTGCAACGATTTTTATTAAGAAGAGCCTATATACTTTCATTGCGGTTCTAAAACGCACCTTATTCTCATGTCATAGGCCTCATATTTAATATAAAATATATCTTGTAACACGTGTTAATAAATAAAGTTGGTTTTTATGGTTTCCATATTCTACTAGCATCCGTTAGTAGCGTGTCATTGACAGATTTCTCATGACAGTGTCTGTCACTACATTAGCTAATGACAAGAGAGGTTACTCTACCAACAACGACGTGTACAAAATAATAAAATTGTCAATTTTGAATACTTTTTTTTATTTTTTATTTCGCTCCTTGAAGCAGGCTATAGTTATAAAATCATACCGCCTAGTCTTACGTTATGTTTTTTCCCATAATCAATTTTGAATACGCAAAACATTCCCTCCATAGAGCTACTCACAATTTTTTTTACATTTTCCTAATTCTGTTGTAAAGTTTTCTTCAATGTTGGTTACCTTCAAACTCAGATTTCACAAACTGGTTTGAAAAATTTTGTTATCTGAATGGTATCTAGATTGCTCCCAAAAATAGTTTATCAAAATCGGTTTCGTAGTTTAGCTTTTCAATAAAAATAACGGTAAAAAACATGTTATCCTGTAACTTTTTAGTATTTACTATGAATAAAACAATCCTATTTGAAATAACATCAAACCGAAGGGTACATAGATTGTTTTTTTTTTCGCTCTTCGGAGCAGGCTATAGTTGTAAAACCATACCGCCTAGTGTAACGTTGTTTTTTCCCATATTATGTTAGTTTGTTTATGTGTTTGTCTTGCGTAAATGATAAATCAAGTCAAGTCTTCGTCAAGTCGGCTGTCGTTTGTTTTGAAGAGAAAATGGTGGATTTTTCATTTAAAACCGGAATCGAATTTTCACATTCAGAAAAACCACTTTACACACATTTATTCCAATGGCTCACACTTTATGTTACGACCTAAGTGTTAGTTAAAATTCCACCAAAATTAAACAACAATACTCACAGTAACACAAGAAAAGCCATTAAAATAAAAATGCTATGTGTTGTTTAAAAAAAATGTCAAAATTCGAATCCCATAGTCATTAAAGTAGGTTTTTATAGTTTTTTTTAAATATATGTTTATGACTGTGTCAAGATTAAATCCCTATCATTTAGTACGACATATTTTCTTAGACACTATAATAACCGGAAAAGTGAATGGAGTCACAGGGAACACACTAGCTGGTATAAAAGCAATACGATGTTTTGAGTCACGATCAGCGAGGCGTGACATTTTTTGCTCAGACGTCAACATTTCCGTTGCAAATGATATGAATTTAGAGTAATAATTAAAGATAGGGATAAATAAAGTTATAGTTAACTAGCTGATACCCGCGACTTCGTACGCATGCGAAAATTTCCACCAAAATATTTGTCAACCAGCATACGATGAACCTCGTAGCAAATGGCTGCTTTTGGTTTATAGAGTTCAAGCTGTATCTAAGAATCTACGTCTTTGATTTCAACAAAATATAGCCCATGTTTCAATCCCAAAAAAGGGTTTCTAAATGGTAGGTATAAGTTTCATTTAAATTAGTTCAGTAGTTAAGACGTGATCCGCGAACAAAACAAACAGACAAACTCGATTTTCGGAATCAGAATCGTTTATTTAGTAGATCTGCATATTTAGTTTATCCATATCTTTAATTTTAGTTTTTGGCTTTTTTACAGTTTTATAATAGTAATAGAAGATACATCACTTGACACTGGCAAAATTGCCTGTCAAAATGACAAACAGAGACCATAATATAGGTAGAAAAAAAGAAGAAGACTTGACTATTCAACTAATTTGACACTGCCAAATTGTCGACAAACGGGTAGATGCCATAACCACTGCATATAACGATGTATTTTCTCACTGACCACATCCACTGAGGACGTGCTCTGTGATGCATTGCACTACCACGAGACTATGACGAGAATAGTACGAGAATACTCTATGTCATATCATCACTCTGTTTTGACTCACGGATGTCGACCGAGGTCGGGGTCTGAAGATATGTTCAAAGATAAGAATTTGATTGTACTACTGTGTCTAATTTATCTTTTTTTGTATACTACAAGCCGATGGCTCACCTGATGTTAAGTATAACGATGTATTGCATCTTACATTTATATTTTTTAATATAAAAGGCAACGAAGCGCTCGTGGCTAGGCTCTTAGTCAATCTTCACAGTTTATCTAAGTTAAGGGACGATCTGCGCGGTCACTATCTGGATGGGTGACCGAGCGGCATTTACATCGTTAGTCCACGTTAGTCCCGGCTGTAGTCGTTAAGACACGACGGAGGCCTTAAGGCGGCCTAAAAACTCCGTCACCAGAGTTGGCCACTAACTCATACGAGCTTGCTTGCTTATGCATCGCAATATTTTCTACATTTTTTTTTTGTAATTACATAAATAGTACCACATAGATGCCACACACAAATGTTTGTCTTCGGTGATCGAACCCACGACTCGCAGGCAGAGCCACTACTGAGCCATGACGCCTGTCAATGCCTGTATGTTTGTTATTATATTTAAATTCATCAGAAATGAATCACAGTAGCATTTCCGGTATAATTTCCACACCTGATGCATGATTCAGTAATAAAGGCACAGATTGGATAATACCACAATGGGGCAAGTTTTATCTCATAAGAACCTGCCAGGTTTAAGCCTGGCAGGTTCTTATGAACTGTTTTCATACCAGCGGGCCTAAGATGCGCACCGCGAGATATTTGTCATGTCGTTCTGTCAAAATGTAAGCATTTTGTACCAGTTTAGGAACTATTGCATTACCTGTGGTAATGTTGTCGAGAAACCGCGCCTTTGAATTTTCAACTTTTGACATTTCTGCATGACTATTATCTCGTCCTCAGAGAGGTACGACGACTAACAAGTGTCAAAAGTGTACATTATGGCGCGTTTTGTCGACACCATTAGGTACCACAGATAATGCAATAGTTCCTAAACTGGTACAAAATGCTTACATTTTGACAGAACGACATGACAAATATCTCGCGGTGCGCATCTTAGGCCCGCTGGAGAACCTTCCAGCACACAAACACTCACCCTCTCGCACACATACATATACACACCCTCAAACTCATATCTCGTACCTCCACATACTTACACTTAGTTTATTTTATCTACTTTTGTCATAATTGTTTAAATTTAGAGTCAACCTAGTTATACCTACCTGTTTTTGCTTTGGATATTGTAAACTGGAGGAGGGCGTTCATATTCGCGACACCGTTTTTTAAACTTCTGCGGATGTTATCGTTTTCTACTAACTTGTGCCTTGTTTCTTTTCCAAAAATAAACTTATTATTATTATTATTATTATTATATCATAGGTATACTTTGACTAAGGCCAAATTCCCACTACGCCGGACCGGAAAAACTGCCGGGCCGGTAAAACGACCGGAAGGGTTAGTGACTGTACAATTTATATAGAGCTATTCACATAATCCCGGATCCGGCATTTTGCCGGTCCGGCGTAGTGGGAATTTGGCCTAAATAGTGCAATTAGCGCGTTTCAGCGCGTTTTTTGCTGTCAAAAGCTTCTTGTTTTCGTATATCGGGAGGGCAATCGCTGTCTCATAAAAACTTGCTAAGTTAAAACCAGGTTTTCTGAACTGATTTCATACTAAATACGCTCGATAGTCGATAGACATAAAATTATTGAGATTATATTGAAAAACTATATAGAAACATAATAAAATAATACTTTTAATCATACGAGGTTTTGCGTAACGCTGACAGAGACAGATAATATACTTATAGCAAGCGAGTGCGAGTGAGATGGAAAGTCCAGGTTTCAAGGCAATCAACGTTTACCAAGCCGTTTTCCATTTCAAACACTATGCTCTTTGTATGGATCTTTTGGACTGTATTTCGTATTAGCTAAGGTTTGTTTTGGCTTAGCTAGGTAGTTTTGTTCAAGTACTAGGTTAGCTTCTTGTAGGCTATGTGCTCCTTGTACTCGTATTGTTAGAATATCCTTTATATTGTAGTTATTTCGTCCTTATTTCTATTTTATTTTATTTATTTGTACTATTTTATTTAAAACTAATTATTATCAATATTTAACTTTTAGAATAAATATTAGGTACTTTAAAGTGAAATAATAAGGATAATTCCGAATATAAATCAAAATATTTTCAAATTTTCTAAATTATTTTCCAAAGATTCGTTTGCGAGCGCGTTGATGTCTTTTGTAAAAAGAAAAAATGTAAAAAGAAAATATTCTCTCATTAGCACCCCGACCCCTTCTCTAAATTTATTCAAATCCTCTCCATCCAAAGGTTGCCTGGAAGAGATCGCTATTGAGCGATAAGGCCGCCCATTGTACATTTAATGCAATCGGTTTTGTTTTATATCATAAGAATATGTTGTGTTATTTTTGTACTATAGGTAAAGCGTTTTCATTCATTCATTCCATTGAGGATGTGACCTATGTGGCATTGCGTCTATCCCTCTGAAAAAGTAAAGTGTCATGTGCCTATTGTGCATATTATGAAAAACCATCTGCAGTATCGTCACTCAATAAAATACATTAAAAAATATATTTATGGTGTTGTAAAGGCAAGGGCGTATCGTCTTATTATTTATTAATTTCGCGTTCCTACGCTCTGATACTTACAGACACATTCACACTTGTGGCCACGGTCACATCGAAACGAGCGCACGATCATACAATACCGGAAATTCCGGTTTTTTCGTCTACTGCTCGAGAATAGAATACTAATTAAAATATTCATAAATGACTTCACGTGTGTCACTCTCAACTGTCAAAAAGACAAACTTTTTTATGCATTGAGCACGCGAAAAGCACCTACTTAATAATTTTTTTCTACATTTTACATAATTTTAATGTTGTATGCAACATGTAAGTTGTTTTTACGACAAAACTCTTCTCTGAAAAGGTAGCATGAGTTTGGTAATCGTCAAAAAGCTGTCAATATTTCTGACATAAAAAGTATAAGATAATATTGTACACGATTCAGTTGGTGCATTTTTAAACCAACCTAACTTATTTCACAGGTCTAAAATACATAGGTGTTTATGGTTTCAGCTCGTGAGAATGGAATGTAACATTTTTATTTTCCTAGACTAACCTAGTTTGACAGAACTACTGTCAAATTAGGTTAGTTTCGGAAAATAAAACAATAAAAGCAGGCATTGAAAACCCAGACTTGGAAAATAATGCTCAAAGACTGCTTTGAACCCGATCGCAAATTTCCAGTATGCAATTTTCCTCTGGCGGCAGTCGCCGTGGTAGCTAGGGGGAATTTTGGACAAAATTTCCAGAAATCCTCCACGCAGGGGACTTAGTCAGGGGAAAATTCGAATGAGCCATCAAAACATTACGACTAAACTTTGCAGTCGTTATTGACAAGCACATTTCCTCTGCTGTATTATGTATCGGTGTAAATGAGGTCTTCTGGTACGGTACTGGGTGTGGTCGCCATATTTATTAAAATCTCTTCATTCGAAAAAAAAAACTGCATTTTCTACACCGCCTTGTATTAATTTATTTAAACAAAAACACTTTCATTATTAATTAACATAGTCTTAATGTTACCGAATATTTAAATTTTCGAATTGTTACGCGATGTTAATAATAAAAAAGTTTAATTAACGATAAAAACACTTATTACCTATTTTTCGGGTATTCAGATTCATTTAGAAAATGAACCACCAGCGTGCCTAAGATGCGCACCGCGAGATATTCGTCATGTCGTTCTGTCAAAATGTAAGCATTTTGTACCAGTTTAGGAACTATTGCGTTATCTGTGGTACCTACCTAATGGTGTCGACAAACACGCCATAATGTACATTTTTGACACTTGTTAGTCGTCGTACCTCTCTGAGGACGAGATAATAGTCATGCAGAAATGACAAAAGTTGAAAATTCAAAGGCGCGGTTTCTCGACAACTTTACCACAGATAATGCAATAGTTCCTGAACTGGTACAAAATGCTTACATTTTGACAGAACGACATGACAAATATCTTGCGGTGTGCATCTTAGGCCTGCTGGTGTGCTGGCAGTCAAATGCTTAGCTCATAAAAAAAAAACCCTTGTCGTATCAATACATTTCAGATTTTTGAAATAATGTACTTCTTTTTGAAATAATTCAACGCTTAATAATTGCGAAATTGTCTGTCGTGGAAATGACGGACAGAGGCCATAATAATATAAAAGAAGATTTTCTAAAATCTCTTGTAGAATGTTGAATTTGTTGTAAATTAATTAAACAAGTAGGTAAGTCTAAACTTTGGCACGCTCTACCTATTTTGTTACTTAGTTGATGGATGGATTTAAGCATCATAATGAACAACGATAAGACTACTTATTTTTACCGCTTTCGTTATCTGTAACTGCTACACTCAGCGACGTTATTTAAACATAAGTATCACCATGGACCCCTCCAACTAAATTCATTTTTTCATCTATCATCAATATTATATAAAACTCTTTTGAAGCTGACATAGAATCAACGCACAGCCTAAACTATAAGTGCTAGAGGTCTGAAATTTGGAGGGTAGTATCCTTATATAGTGTAGGGGCGCACTAAGAAAGGAATTTTAAAAAGTCACACTGTAAAGGGTCTAGAACGCGAGCAACGCCGCGGGAGACGGCTAGTTTGTGAATAATTTTAAAGAATCAATAAAGGTTTTTTTATTATATTTAAGCTAGCTTCCGCCCATGACTTCCTTCGTGTTCCGTTGTATCCCATTGATTTTCCGGGATATAAAGTAGCTTATGTATTAATCCAGGTCACGGACAATTATATATTCCAAGTTTAATCCAAATATGATCAGTAGTTTTTGCGTGAAAGAGGAACAAAAATACTGTATCACTATTCACTACAAACTTTCGCGCTTATAATATTAACAGGATTATTTATGATTATTATGGACCAATATTTGTAAAATTACAAGATATGTGACATCACACTAGGGAGGGGGGTCTCACGAATGTGACCAACTGTGACAATAACGGGGGAGGAGTCAAAAAATCACGAAATTAGTGTGACGTAATTTATGGATGAGCCCTAAGAAGCTGACTAAGGATGTTCTCACGATGTTTTCCTTCACCATTTGAGAGCACTGGCACTGCGCATGTGTTTGTTTAAGGTTGAACAAGTCGCACACCTTTCCATACAAACGTGGAAGGGTAACTACTTCACTGTTTGACGTTGACCAACCAAAACTAAGGATTATATCAATTTATCTCGTCATAATCTATGTCTGTATACACCCCAAACCATAAAAAAAGTATTCATTTAAAAAATACTTTCCATACAAAAGTTTAGAAGCTTGTATTTTTTAAATGATTACTTTTTTTAGGGTTTGCGCTGTATACAGACATAGATTATGACGAGATAAATTGATATAATCCTTAGTTTTGGTTGGTCAGCGTCAAACAGTGGAGTGGTTACCCTTCCACGTTTGTATGGAAAGGTGTGCGACTTGTTCAACCTTAAGAGAACCTCTTCATTACTTACGTTCCGTTCATACTCTTACAAATTAATAATTTTGTTGCCATGTTGCATAAGTACCGTTGGTATTTTTTACGTTTCATATCAGTAAAATCAGTTTTTACAAGCAACGCAACAGGCCGCCAAGCGTGGCACTGTTTTTTGTTCCGCGAAATTTTTATTAATCACTCTATTTCGATTAATTTCCTTGGTTAATTAGATATTTAAGAACCGGATTTGAATTCTGCTATTTTGTATTGATTTACGTTTTGCGTTCTGTGCAATAATTTTTTTTTTGTTACTATTTATCATACGGCTCATTCCAGTTGTTCCTTGCGTGAGTACTCTGCGTGGGGAATTTCTGGAACTTTTGTCCAATAGTCCCTTTATCGACCCTGCGACTGACGGCAGGGGAAATCGGAAAAAATCCAGAAATCCCCTTATGGGTTCATTTACACCGTTTTCTTCATAAGTACGTCTAAAAAGATGTATAAAAGTATTCTATCAGCAATTTACTGTCCATAGTACAAGCTTTGCTTAATTTGGGACTAGAGGGCGTTGTGTGATATGTCCAAATCTTTTTTTTTATGCTATTTTAACGAACAAATTGGATTTGCATAAAGCACGTCCACCGAGGACATGCTTAGTACGGCAATGCATCGTTATAGGTTAACGACTTAACTTTAGGTACGCCATCGGCTTGTTCTATAATTTAATTGTATAAAAAAACTATTAAGTACCTTATTACATAGGTACTTCTAGTAATATAATTCTAAATTCAAATTCCGTCGCCGTCGCCCGCGGCTTTCTAGACTCTTTAGAGTGTAACTTTTCAAAATTCCTTTCTTAGTGCACCCCTACACTATATAAGGATACTACCCACCAAATTTTATACCTCTAGGACTTATAGTTTAGGCTGTGCGTTGATTGTCAGTCAGCTTCAAAAGAGTTTTATATATTTAGACTAGTGGTTGCGTGGCGCGCGAGCTGCAAGCAGCTCGCGTCTTTTGTTTTAGGCCTTATTTTTATCAAAAATTATATTGCAGTAAAAATGCATAAAAAAATATAAAACCAGTAAAGAATTCCATTCAAACACCTCAATCTCATTCGAATACCCCGTTGGAACGAAGACAATCGGTTGAGGTTTCGAAAAGAGATCTACATAGGCACCATCTTGGAATGCCAACCCTTAATTGCAGTAAAAATGCATCAAAAATTAAAAACAGTACAAAATTCCATTCAAACCCCTCAATTTCATTCGAACACCCAATGGGAACGAAGTAAATCTGTTATTATTTCGTTATTAAAATCTACATGGCCGCCATCTTAGAATCCCGACCCTTAATTGCAGTAAACTTGCATCAAAATAATAATTGAAAAATGTGTAAACGTCCATTCAAACTCCTCAATCTCATTCGAACACCCCGTTGCAACGAAGTCAATCGGTTGAGGTTTCGAAAAATGATCTACATGGCCTCCATCTTGGAATGCCCACCCCTAATTGCAGTAAATATGCATCAAAAATTGAAATAATTTGTAAACTTTCATTTAAACCCCTCAATCTCATTCAAACACCTCGTTGGAATAAAGTAAATCGGTTAATGTTTCACTATTAAAATATGTATGGCCGCCATCTTGAAATCCCAACCCTTAATTGCAGTAAAAATGCATCAAAAATAAAAAAACCAGTACAAATTTCCACTCAAACCCCTCAATCTCATTCGAATACCCCGTTGAACGAAGTCAATCGGTTGAGGATTCGAAAAAAAATCTACATGGCCACCATCCTGGAATCCTCACCCCTAATTGCAGTAAAAACGCATCAAAAATGAAAAACAGTGTTAACTTCCATTCATAACCTTCATACTCATTCGGATACCCCGTTGGAACGAAGACAATCAGTTGAGGTTTCGAAAAAAGATCTACATAGACGCCATCTTGGAATGCCAACCCTTAATTGCAGTAAAAATGCATCAAAAATAAAAAAACCAGTACAAATTTCCACTCAAACCCCTCAATCTCATTTGAATACCCCGTTGGAACGAAGTAAATCTGTTAATATTTCACTTTTAAAATCTATATGGCCGCCATCTTGAAATCCCAACCCCTAGTTGCAGTAAAAATGCATCAATATTGAAATTATGTGTAAACTTTCATTTAAACCCCTCAATCTCATTCGAACACCTCGTTGGAATGAAGTGAATCGGTTAATGTTTCACTATTAAAATCTATATGGCCGCCATCTTGAAATCAAAACCTCTAATTGCAGTAAAAATGCATCAAAATTGAAAAAATGTGTGAACTTCCATTCAAACCCCTCAATCTCATTCGAACACCCCGTTGGATCGATGACAATCGGTTGAGGTTTCGAAAAAAGATCTACATAGCCACCACCTTGGAATGCCAACCCTTAATTGCAGTAAAAATGCATCAAAAATTAAAAACAGTACAAAATTCCATTCAAACCCCTCAATTTCATTCGAACACCCCATTGGAACGAAGTAAATCTGTTAATATTTTGCTATTAAAATCTACATGGCCGCCATCTTAGAATCCCAACCCTTCATTGCAGTAAACTTGCATCAAAATTGAAAAAATGTGTAAACGTCCATTCAAAACCCTCAATCTCATTCGGAAACCCCGTTGGAACGAAGACAATCGGTTAAAGTTTCGCAATAAAAATCAACACTGCCGCTATATTGGAATACCGACCTCTAATTGCAGTAAAAATACATTAAAATTGAAAATATGTGCAAACTTTCATTCCCCACAATTCAATCTAATTCGGATACCCCGTTGGAACGAACTCAATCAACTAATGTTTCGCTATTAAAATCTACATGGCCGCCATCTTGGAAAACAAAGCTCTAATTGCAGTAAAATTGGATCAAAAGTTATAAACAGTACAACATTCCACTCAAACCTCTCATACTGATTCGGATACCCCGTTGCAACGAAGTCAATCGGTTAAGGTTTCGCAAAAAAAATTATCATGGCCGTATCTTGGAATGCCCACCCTTAAATGCAGTAAAAATGCATCAAAAATGAAAAACAGTGTAAATATCCATTCAAATCCCTCAATCTCCATTGGATACCCCGTTGGAACGAAGTAAATCGGTTAATAATTCGCTAATAAAATTTACATAGCCGCCATCTTGGAATTCCCACCCTTAAATCCAGTAAAAATGCATCAAAAATGTAAAACAGTGTAAATATCCATTCAAATCTCTCAATCTCCTTCGGATACCCCGTTGGAACGAAGTCAATCGGTTGAGGTTTCGAAAACCGGAAATGACACGGCGGCCATTTTGAATTTCTGAAAAGTCATAATTTTTCTGAAATATACAGGATACAAGCTACCTGTCAGTGAAAGAACGGTGGTCCTACCTTAAACTTGGTAGAACAAAGTAATTCGCCAAAGTCAGGTCTGACTGAAAAATTCAAACTCCTATAGCATGCGGGGTTGCCAGTTGCGGGGAATGAAAATGATCAAATGTCATTTGGGTGGGCCCAATCTTGCCACCCAGTTGAAATTTTGATTCAAAATGTCGTTATTTTTACTTTTCACGTTCCCGAGCCAAATCTGGGAAACTACCCTAAAAATGGGGAAAATTTTTCTACCAGGCAACACTCCTCTACCACCTGCACAACCGGTCCATACAACTAATCCAGGTAGGGGGTTGCCAACTATCCGATATTCCGGTTTGAAAATCGCAAATTTTTCGAAAATCGCAAACTTTTTACAAAATGGCCGCCACGCCGTCCGCCATCTTGGATTTTTGAAAAGTCATAATTTTTCTGAAATCTCAAGGATATAGGCTATCGTTCTGCATAATTAGTGTTGCCAGTTTTTGAGTTTCGTAGAACAAATTAATTCGCCAAAGTCAGAAACACCCAAAAACTAAAAAGTTGCAAGTCTCTCGGGGTTGCCAACTAAAAGTTACGAAAATGGCCAAATGTCATTCGGGGGAGGCCAACGCTCCTACGCAGTCCAAGTCTCTATTCAAAATGTCATTATTTCTACTTTTCATGTTTTTGGGGAAAATCTCGGAAATTACCCTAAAAATGGGGAAAATTTCTAACCCAAGCAACACTCCTTACAGAAACACACAACCGCTCGGTACAACTCAACCCCCTAGAATGTTGCCATCTACCCTAAAAATGGATTCAAAAATTGAGCAAAAACCATTACCATCACAAAATGGCCGCCACAGCCTCCGCCATCTTGGATTTTTAAAAAGTCATAATTTTTCTGTAATCTCAAGGATATGAGCTATCGTTGTGCATACTCGGTGTTGCCAACTTGCAAGTTTCGTAGAACAAAGTAATTCGCCAAAGTGAACCCTAAAAAGTCGAAAAATTCAAATCGAAATTGCGCGGCCGCCATCTTGTTTTTTTTTTTTTTTTACAAATTTCCCCAATCGTAGCCTACTATCAGTCGGATGAACCGCTTACGCGCCCTCTATCTGTCATAGTTTGCGAACGCGCAAATCAACACCGGCGCCATCTTGGATTTCGAAAACGGCTATAATTTTTTTCTACTCATTCGGTGCTACTACACATTTTCGTAGAACATCATTCTAGTGTATCTCCACTCTTTCTGTCTCTCAGGGCATGTCAATGAGTCAGTGAGTGAGTGGTAATGTAGCTTTATATAGTATAAAGATAGATACCACCCACCTTCACCTCGATGCCGCAAAATTCAATTTATGTATGGTAAACAAACAGACAACGAGATTCGAGCGATTACCGTCTTAGCGACAGGTTTGTATGGAAAGCGACAGAATTAGCCATTCATAAATTGAATTTTGCGACATCGTGGTGAAGGTGGGTGGTATCTATCTTCTAAATATATAAAACTAAGGTGGGTGAATGACCTGTATTGCGTTGTTATTCGGCACCTACTATAGCGGAATTCAATTCCAAAACTCAACGCATTCGCTTCTTACACGAGCTAGAACACACAATTAGAAAACATAACAATTAATATTTCCAAACTCATTCTCTGCTTTTACTTGTCCGTCAAACATCAAAAGCAATTTTTACTCACAAAATAATTACTTGCAAAATATTCATACATTCTGAAATTGTAATCTTGAATCTGCATAAGTCCGCAAGTCGAGCCAGCAAGAGAAAGTGGATACATTTTTTACAATGTAGGGTAAAATGGAATAAGCCCGCAACCTGTTACATTGGTATTTAATTGACATTGATTAAAGTGAACACGGTTGAAGGTAAAAAGGTCTGCACGTCCGTGAACCCGTCTTTTTTGGTGAATTTGTTTTGTTAAAATTATTGTATACTAGCTGATACCCGCGACTTCGTAAGCGAAACTTTTCACAAAAATATCTGTCACCAGCATGCGATGAACCTCGTAGCAAATGGTTGCTTTTGGTTTAGAGAGTTCAAGCTGTATCTAAGAATCCACGTCTTTGATTTCAACAAAATTATAGCCTGTGTTTCAATCCGGAAAAAGAGCAGACTACAGGACCAATTTCCGAAATAAAATTGGTCCAGAAATTAAGTCATCAAACAAACAGACGAACAGACAAACTCTATTTTTAGAATTAGAATCTTTTATTTAGCAGATCTGCATCTTTAGTTTATCCATATCTTTAATTTTAGTTTTTGGCTTTTTTTTGTTGTTTGATAGTTACGACTTTTTGCTTATTGTAAAGGTTAGGTAAACATTTAAACATGTCAAGGGGTTTTGTGAATTAAAAAAAACTAAAAAGGTTAGATAAACATGTCAAGAGTTCTTGTAGGCAAAAAAAAAACAAAAAATACTTACTTATTACTTACATTGTTTTTAATATTGTCACGTCGTATAGTAATATAATAAACCTATAGAAAATACATTAAAACGAAGTATGGAATAAACTCGTTATCGCACAGTACTTGTATTGAGGGCAGGGGACCCGCCTGTTTCATTCAGTACTACCTTTGTATGTATGGAGTCATACACTTTCGATACGCGTATTCATGGAACCAATTTGTCTTTTTTTTTTTATTACAAACAAACTAGCACAGACTAAATTATTTAAAAATCTTTCATTTTTTTTAGATTTAACAAAAAGGTCGTATATTTATTTATAAGTATTCCAAAAACTATGCATCCGTGCGTCGCCAACACCAAACAAAAAAAACTATGCATCTAGTGAGTATTCATTTGTAATATGCTAAATACCGTTTTTTTATAAAAATCATTCGATTTTTGACGATGGTACTATAATCAAACTAGAATGATTCATTCTTAGTATAGAAAACTAGCCGTCGCCCGCGGCGTTGCTCGCGTTCTAGACCCTATAGAGTGTGACTATTCATTTTTTTTTCTTAGTGCACCCATACGCTATATAAGGATACTACCCTCCAAATTTCGTAGCTCTAGGGCTTATATTTAAGGCTGTCAGCTTCAAAAGAGTTTTATTTATATAAATAAAACACCATACAAATGAATAAGTAGGTACTTAAATAGAAATACGCATTACTTAGGTTAGTATAGGTACCTACATTTTGTAATTCGAATCTAGAAAGTATTCTAGGACAAGTAAATTACTGTTTTATACTATTATGTACTTCCCGATGTCCGATTTGAGGAAAAATAGCGATAAAATGCCTGAGTGCGCATGCGCAGCTTACAAAGTCACGACTTATTTGACGAATTACTGATTAATAGTTACGGTGTTTTATTTTTTTTAGCGCGATAAAACATTTTTAAACACAAAATTGTATAAAACATGTGGAAAAAACCCAGTATTTTTTGCTCATCGATGTGTTGACGTCAGAGAAATGAATCAGATGTTATGAATGTGCTTGTATGTACCTCTTACGATTTTATTCGTCTTGTTTTTTTATCGTGTCAAAGTCCAATAGAAATACTACTTATCAAAATAATCATCATTATCATCACTTTTCTAAGATCTTAAAATTCACCACATCATGTTTTCTGTTTTTTTCTAAATCTCGCGGTAGAAGGATGTAAATAGTGACGTAGGTACCTAGTTTTTTAGTTCATAGCAAGAAATTTATATATTTCAAAGTCTAGAAACAACAAGTGGCAGTCAAAACAACAATAAAAAAGATTTCAATTACGTTGCATAACAAATTATGCATAATTACGTAAAATTACGTAAAATTTGAAATGAACACTTTTACAATAACCTTAACTCATTTGTATTCGTACCGCGAAAAAAAGAAATACTTTAGTTTGTATTACAAGGGATTAAGAGCTAGATTAAATAAAGAGTTTGTAATGAGCAAGTTTTATTTAGATGTTTATGTCAATGTCAAAACACCTGTTTATACGAAATAGAAAACAATGGTTATGTAGATAACGACCTTATTTGTTATGTCTAGCAACGTAATTTGGAAAATGAAATGTGTTACTAATAGGAAACCCGCATACGCACTTGACATCGTTCACTAACGACTACAATATTATCTGTTTGCAGAAATGACGTAGGTTTTATCATCTGGCATTTCTTGCGAATTGTAATAGTTTTGCATTTTGACGGTTGACGTGTGAGATGACAACGTCGTCAATGTTCCCGGTTACAAAAAAGATGTAACAAGCAATTGATATATTTGCAATTCCAAGTGACGGTAAATATATTTTTAAATCTCTTAATTTCTATAATATACGAACCTTACATTAAAAATAAACATAAAACAGATAATAAAAAAAATATTTTCTAGTTTTTTTATTAAAATAATACAGGCGATGCTTTATGTATTTTTTGAGTGCCCAAGAGCACACATATTTTTCCTTGCCGAAATAATTACTAATTATGTATAGTAGAAATACACAATAATACAGACTAATACAGATAATATTTTTTTTTTAAATAACCTGTTTTATAAAATTGTATAAAAAATGGTAAGACACAATTCCAATGAAGTTACGCCATAGAACGCAATATGTAACACCGGTAGATATTACCGGTATGTATTCTAACCAGTATAATGTGATATTTTATTACCACATGCACTTTCTGTAGGTCATTATTGTGTTGATAGGAATCTTATAATAGTTGTTTTACTGTCGATAAAGCGATCGGACTAGAAAAAAAAACAAAGTTTACGGTATTTTTACGGAACTTAAAATAAAACCCGTGGGTGCTAAGGTGTTAAATAATATAATTATTTTTTTATTTATTTATATAAAAAATTGTAGTTAGTAAGTCTAAAAGAAAAAAATACAGTGGTTTTGATATTTTTTATAAAATATAACAGTTTTGTCAGAATTAAGATTTTATACCAATAAAAAATATTAAATAATTTAGTGATAAAATCTACCATTACTTTTGCAATAAATAGGTAGTATGGCTTAACTTAGGTAGGTAACCATAACCAGATTAGTCGTTATTAGTAACATACCTTGAGTCAGGGTTCTTGGTTCACTGGTACAAGAGCACATGACATTTTTTATGTAAATTCTCCCATCGGCGTTTCTTATAAATTTACTATAATTGCATCAACTCATTAAACTGGTTTTATATGTCATTTTGCAAAACGTTTTTAATATAAAATTAATATGGGAACTATTTTTGTAATTTTTAAATGACTTAGAAAACTACGTGTTGTTAGATACTAGTTTATCGCCCTAGGGCGTATTGTGCGTATGCCACTTACCTACGCGCATTATACAACTAAGTATACACATGTATGTACAGGTACGTGTATCTTGTCCTAGCTCTTTTTCTAAGAAACTAAAACCTTTTTATTTCTTGTAAGGAAATAAAATATACCTACTTACCCACAACAGTGAGTCAATGGAATATTGAACTTCACTCGTAGGTACTTACAAATGTATTAACTTTTTCTGTAGGTTAACCACATGATTCAATTCCAAATGTCAAGGGCATTTTTTTGCAAGAAATAGTATTCATATTTCTCAAATACTTTCCATTTTTAAACTTGACACAAATATCATAAAACTACAAAAAAGACAATCTTTACACAAAGATTTTAACAAAAAAAATCGCTCTTAACAAAAAAAGATGGTATCGCTACTTTTAACAGAGAACACATTTTCGGGTTAGGCCCGTTCTCACCCGGTCCCGTATTCACCTGGTTCTTTCTACCCCGAGTGGAATAAAGTTTATATCAATCAAGTTGCATATTTTTTCACGTGCGGTTTGTTTTTTTTTAATCGCAGTTGTCCATCGGAAGTGAAACTAGTAAGATCTTGTGCCGCGGCATGTGAGCATAATGTCGTTTTTATGCGCACTTAATAACATTATTGCTTTTTAATCAACTCTGCGTGCGGGCTTTGGAATACTTTGTGTCCCCGCATTTTAGAGTAACACCAGAAGTTGTACTAAAACATTTAAAAAAAAAATCATAACAAAAAGACCACTATTTCATACTGGAATATGTCGTCAGAAAAAAAAGTGATTTTTCTGTAATATGAAAAAATAAAAAGTATTCTTCATAACAGAACGAATGTTACCTATACGGTGCATTTACCTTGTTGCAAATATACAAATACATTGCCAATGGAAATCACCAATATAGAATACCGATGTTTTGATTTTAAATGGGTACTATGAATCAATCTAGGTATTATTTTTTATTTTATTTTAGCACGTTGTTGGTTATCAGAAATACCCTAGAACGGGTTATTATTATAATACACCTAGGGTTATTTTATACATGCAAGTTTGCGTGATTTATCTGAAGCTTAGATCAAAGTTCACGCTTCTCACCAGTGAAGTCACTCACGTCAATGTCACATGTCAAAGTCAAACGTGAAACCCAAACTTTTGAAATTGGAACAAATCTCAGCGGCCGGTACGCGCGGGTCTGTAAGTAGGAAGTCCCGATTAACCGTAATACGCTCAAGTGACGTTTGTCCTAACCAGCCACACTTGACCCCACTGTCTCTTGAACCCAGGTGGATTTTAGGTGGGTTCCACCGGCATTGGGGGTCAGGATGAGCTGGTGAGTATATTAGCTCGATTGGTACACCGGATGCTTGCTCAAGACGGTAGCCGTGTTACTACGAGTAGTTAGGTATGTTTTGTTATTTGTAATAAGTACTTGGGTAATATCAAGTCTAGCATCCATAAATTTAATAACTCCGTAATTCCGTCTCAATAACCGTTAAGTTACCGTTAACCTTTGCTTTGTTTTACATTAAAAACTTTTATATTAATATTTTTAGGTCCAAGCAATAATTAAATAATAAATATTCACGGATATTTAACACAACGCCTTCTATTCCCAAACTATGCCAAGCTTGTACTATAGGAACTACATGGCTGATAGAATAATTACATATATTTTTTGTAAATATGTACATAATACACATAATAACACCCCGACACAAAACAAACATCTATGTTAGCTACACACAAATATTTTGTTCTCGGAGGAGATTGAACCCACGACCCACAGCAAAGACTACGTAATACGTAGTTCCTACGTAAGAAGAAGCGGGACTCCCATTCTACGAAAATTACACACTCAAAATCTCGTTTTGGAACGAAGTTCCTTACTGCGCGTTGCGAAAGGGGGCTAGACGGAAAAAATTATCACCAAAAGTTGTCGCGACACTTTATTCAAACTTTGACAACGTCATTCGAATAAATTGGTGCAGGAAGTTTTTTTTAAAATATCGTGTGCCTGTACGTTCTCAACCGAAACAAATGAATGTAGGTATTTTGTTTTTATTGTTCGTTACGGTTCTTATAGAAAATATTATAAGAAAACAACACCTCAAGGAACTTCGTTCCATCCGGGTGTCCCTTGACACCTCTCGAGTTTTTTTGTATGAAACGTGATACTAATTTTGATCCCGTTTCATACATTGCTCGTTTTTCGAAAGCACGAGTCTAGTTCGAGAGTTTCGCCAGTCTGACCCACTAACGGAAGGCAGAGTATACTACTAACTGAGCCATGACGCCTGTCAATAATAATAAATAAATAAATAAATATTCACGGACACTTAACACAACGCCTTCTAGTCCCAAACTAAGCAAAGCTTGTACTATGGAAACTAGATGGCTGATAGAATACATATATACATTTTTTTTTTGTAAATACATATTTATAATACATAGGAATACCCAGACACAGAACAAACATCTATGTTTACAACACACAAATGTTTGTTCTCGGTGGGGATCGAACCCACGACCCACAGCACAGAAGGCAGAGCTACTACCGACTGAGCCATGACGCCTGTCAGTAAATGTTTCATTATTAACAAAAACTTATTTCTTTTTTACATTTTTCTGACAGACAGACGTAAAACTGCCTAGTTTACTACCAAAAAGTATTAATGTATCTTAAATGAATGATTTTGAGTTCTTTGTAAAAACAAAGCCATCTTTGTCAATTTAAGTATTAATATTTTGCAAAGTTAAGTATCTAGAAACATAAAAAAGGTTTATATCTCAAGGTTTTAACGGATCAAAGACGCCGTCCACTTACTGATAGTATTTTTCTTTGACAGAAATGAGCAGAAGTGAGTCTTTAAAATGAGAACATAGGTTTGCCGCCACAGAACTTTCTCTAGGGTGTATATTCGATTTTTTGCCAATTGTAGTAAAATTATTTATGACAGTTTAAGGGTTAAAATAAAAAAAAAACGACAGTATAATCAACTCAACTAAAAACAAGTCCCTTTAAAGATTTTTTTATTTTTTTTATATATTTGCTAATAATTGATTATGATATATATATATTAATAGTATTTTTAGTTTTATGAGCCAAAAAATCTCATAATCCCCTTGAAGGGGACGACTCAAAGATGATTATGAGCCTAACCCCTTTGCATTGAATAAAGATGATTGCATCAGAGCCTCGAGTCTGAGTTTTGGTTGATTGCGAAATGTGAATCACAATGTTTTGTGTCAAAAAGTTGAAAAAAAAGAAGAAAAAAGAAAAATCGTTTCGTGAATCGAAAACTACTTTTTGAAATTATACTTCTAATGCGACTTCCAAAACCAGGTAGCGTTAAACGTTTAACGCAACCTTGTTAAACGAAGGAGGAATAGAAAGAGATAGAGCGAGAGTGATACGGAGACCCCCACAAAACGCAAAACACTTCAATAGCGCGTTGTAGTATCCGACCAAACTTAGCAGCGCCATCTAGTTCTGATTTAGGCAACATGAGCATAGAACCTTTTATAACTAAATAAGTACTGCATATTGGTTAAGTACATAAATATAAATACTAAATTAATTTCACATTAAACACAGAGCGAGAGTGAATGCGTGCCACTCGAAGTATAACTTCTTCCGCGCGGAGGGACTCCACGCACTATTTTTTGTTTTCCTACATTTCCGACTTTTCATCCTCCGGGGTTATTTTTCATCCATACGAGGTATGGGACAGAACTCTTGTATACTCTTGCCTGGGTTATTTAACGACCAGCACCTTTCTACAAACAACGCCCAACTAAGCCAAACTGGTACTTCTAGAAACTGGATAAACGTGACCTTAAGAACGAGAATAGATATCCGAGTGATGTCGCGGGTGGCTATATAGTTAAAATTAAAAATGAATGGCCCTAAAACCAGATTACGTCCATAACGTTCGTTAGTAATAGTATTGCGCAATCGATTATTACTATCGAATCGTACCAATTAGTATGATCGATTTGTTTTGGTGTTCCCATAAATCATAGTTTGTACCTGCTATTCCAATATGGTCCTTTTGGATGCTGGAGTTAAATGGAGATGGTAATTTAGATGAAAAAATACTTTTATGAATATAATATTTTATAAGTTTAAAAAACTGGAAAAACTGACTTCAATTTGATACGCCTTCATCATCAAATGATGATGTTGATGGCAGTTCGGGACCAACCTGGAAGCATACCCTTTCAGATAAAAAAAGATTTTTTCAAATCGGTTCATAAATGACGGAGTTCTGAGGTAACAAACATAAAAAAATTATACAACTGAATTGAGAACCTCCTCCTTTTTTGAAATCGGTTAAAAATAATTTTATGTTACATAATTTTATGTTCTATTCTTTTTTCAAGTTTGTCTGGAAGAAATCTCTTATAGCGAGAAGACTATCTACTATATCTCATGATTTAAATAGTATTTCTCTTGCATTGTTTTTTTTTTCTTGGGGTTACCTATTATTATATATCTAATAACTATGCTCTCATATCTAAAAAAAGGTTAAATAAAAAATACTACATAATTATTTTTTTTTAATAAAGACAAGTGATTATTGAAATTATTTTAAACCAAAATACTATTACATGTCACTTTCTAGTAGGTAACTAAGTAACTAATTAGAAAAAATAGGTAAGTACCTACTTTTAATAATATATTTTAGTAAAATACTATTTATTGATAGTGGTTGTCATTTTTACACATTGTCAATCAAATAAAAAAATTAAATAAAAAAATATAAATGCATAGTATGTGCAAATAAGTGTGATATTTCTAATACCACATCCACAGTAGTAATATTCAAAACTCACTACTAGGTTACAAATGAACGACTTCACAAGTAATTATCTACTAATGACTTACACAAAAAAGACATCAAACTTTTCTATCAATCATTTCTTTAACAAAATTATTCTTTGGAACGAATGGATGAATAAAACTCACGGGCTGGCCACTTGTAATTCTTAATTTGAATTTGTACTACGAAAATCGAATTTTAAAATTCGAGTAAGGTCTTTAGATTTTTTTTTCTTTTCTTGTGAATATTGTTTTTTTTTGTTCTGTCACTCTGTAGGCTTGTCCTTTGCCTTTTTATTTTTTTTGTTTATGAGCACATCAATATTGTAAAAATTTAACCGCGATTGATATGCCGGTAACAACATTTTTGCAAATTTTAAAGTTTTTGCAGTTGGCACGTTTTTTTTCTCGTAAAACTTGAGACGTAGATAAATAAATGGTAGCAAAAAAATTATAATAAGCAACTCTTGAAACGACACACAAAAGGAGTCATTTTTAATACACTTTGTTGGTGAAATAACAGACCTAAATCAAAATAAGACGGCGGCTTCATGATGAAACCTGTGACTTACCAAATTATCTCTACCATCACGAAAACAACGCAATCATAATATGAATCCTATTTGTTCTGAGATAAGACTCACACTCGTAAGCGAAGGCAGTCCATAAAACAGCGTATTTTTGTAGCTGTCATGTTTTTAGGAACCGGAAATGTCAAAACGTTACGTTTTCGACGTTCGCGTGATGCGCCCGCGCCGTAAATATTGTAACTGTTGTTTTATTATTTATTTTATTTTATGTTGGTATAAAAATATGAAGTTTGACTAATAAAAATAGATTTTTTTTTCCCTTATATGACAAAGATAAAATACCTACGATTTTGTTGTAGGATTACAAAATTAGGAAAGTACTTAGTATCTGTGATAGTTTCTTAATGCCCGTACAAAACATAATAATCTGCAGACTTTTGACAGAATCATTAATTTATTAAATCAGAATACTGAAGTAACAGGTTTTTATTTTTGTAAATAACTTTGTACAAAGTATTTTTGATAATAAAACTCTACGTGCGAAACAGATATCGATAATCTCACGATAGTGAAGTTATAACATTTGTGCACAGACCGTGGTTACCGAACGATGACGTCATGCCTCCATGCCCCCGACAACAAACATAGCCTGACCCCCCATCTTTCCCTTTCCCAAAGAAAAGCGGAACAAACTCCTCCAGCCACGTGTCTTGCTATTATGGTTGTTAGATCAACGATTTCGAGTAGTTCTTTTCAAACTTCGAATGTTTTTTAAATTGCTTTTTTATTGGGCTACAATTTATGGCGGCCAGTTCCCTTTTGGCGCCAACGTCTTTTGTGGATTGTGTTGTAACCTTTTTTTTTTTTTTCAGGTATGTTTTACAATCTTGTTGACACATCTGCGGCTCGGTAAGATAAGATTTGTTTATTGTTTTACTAATTTCTTATTAGTATTTGTGATAGTGATTATTAAACTGATATTTTCTTCCACAAAAAACTATATCAGTCATTTTGAATAGATTGTTTCGTATGCCATTAGTTTTTTTACAAATTATTGTGTGTTGCCAAATAGCAATGTCACCATAATTACCAACGCAATATTCAAACATTTCCCAACTTTGTTATTGTACATCCTGTCAAAATTCAATTCGTCCGTGAAACCTATTGAAAAAATATAAAAAAATGTTATTACTGTTTCGCTAGTTTTCCCACTATTACGCTAGCGTAGTTAATAGACAAAATGGCGTCGTCACGGGCGACTCACACAGTAATGACGGGTTATCTTAAGTGTGGCATCGGCCTTAGATGCATCCGTGGCGATCTTGGCCTTAGGGAATTGTTTTTTCATTGTTAATACACCTTTGTTTTATTGAAAACCGTTATCTGTTTATTACGTGCTTTTTCGGTGGGCTTCCAAAGTTTTGACGTGGCACTGTAAGCACTAAGCATAGACAGCATCCATACAAGTCAACAGGTATCAATTTAAAGACTTTAACCCCAGAAAAATAATTATTGCTGAAATGGATAAGCAAACATACCTTTTGAGACTGTTTGAGCTCATTTAGATAAACACAGCATTGTAAAGACGCTATAAAACCTACCTTAAATGTCATCCGAATAAAAACCAAATTACAAAAGCCGGGATAAACCTTTTGATTGGAGATAAAATAATAGGATTAATTATAAAATATTCCTTTTAAGTCCTGGAGTATGCTGACGCGATTACGCATTGAGTTTTTATTGTTCAAACGTCCCAGCTGAATAAGGTCGCAAACCAACTCTTAACTTTTTGATCATAGTTTTTTATAGTTTGCACCTTGACTTGCAATTTAAATTAAGGATAAAGAATTTAAATGTAGTTGTGGCTTAAGAACGCGTTAAATAGATCTTCAAATGATGTAATAACTATTTTTATTACAAGTGTCAACTTGTTAATTACGGCAGGGGCAATAAAGTGTTTTGTGGTGATAATAAATTCAGAAAACAACTAGGAACCAAGCCGTATGCTTCTAGACTCCTGGTCACGAGTCACGAGAAACTGGCACCTAGAACTATCTATTTTTCATGTGTTCGTACGTAAAAAAAACATCTTAAATAAAAATAAACTATTTTCCGTCCAAGTTTTTTTTGACACATTATGAACTAAATCTATAGTAACTGCCAAATAACACCGCAATACAGGTCATTCACCTACCTTCACCTCGATGTCGCAAAATTCAATTTATGTATGGTAAACAAACAGTACTACGAGATTCAAGCGATTACCGTCTTAGCGACAGGTCTGTATGGAAAGCGACAGAATTAGCCATTCATAAATTGAATTTTGTGACATCGTGGTGAAGGTAGGTGAATGACCTGTATTGCGGTTTTATTTGGCACCTACTATAGTTCGTTTTTTTTTTTCACGAAAAAAAACATTGAATATTTGTTTAATAGTCCTGTTTCACATTTTGCCCGTTCTATATTCCAAGCCCGGACCCGTATGTCAAGTTGCAGCTACTACCCACTCTGTGGACAACCGCCTGTCGAAGCAACAGATGTCGGCAATCGGCCTTATTTATTGGTTTTTAATGACCGATCGAATGTGCCACGCGTACATTGGGTGATGCTATTTTTTTTATCAAAATGTATTGTTTTGGAAAAAGTCTACTTTTAGTGGCATCATCAACATCATAGGCAGCTTGTAGTAACCTCAAACGCCACTCGTGTCTATTTTGGATCTTTTGCATCAAGGTCTTCCCCTGTACGGCATTGTTTTTATCGTTTTCTGTGATAACTAAAGTTTTCTTACGTATTTCTTAAAAGTAACAGAAAACAAAACTATGATGCAAATTTTAAAAATCCCTCTATTGGCTGCTATAAAATTACAATTACAAATAAAACTAGGTACAAGGCTTTATGAAAGTCAAATTCATATTTTTTTACTTAAATAGGTACTCTAGGTACTTGTTTTAATGTATATTTTAATTTAATATTACAAATTCGACGGGAAAGATAAATAAAATTGATTTTCAAGGCGTTTTTTCCAATATTAGATTTGCTTGTCACAGCAAAATGTATTATTTTACAAGTATTTACAATATTATTACAGAACCGTTCGATTTAGCATCTCTATCCAATAAAAGGAATCTATAAATTGGATTAAACGAAAAGGTTAATTTATATTTTTATGTATTACACGTTTTTTCTGAAGCACACGTTCTAATAAAGCGTAGCAATTGTTATGTTTCTTACTTTTTTATGAAAAAAATAAAGAAAAAAACGTATTGCAATAATAATTGTTGTTTCATAGATTTCATGAAAAAAAAGTTAAACGGTAATAACTAATGTATCATTATATAAAACTTTTCAATATTTGAATATGTTTTTTTTATAACAAAACCATGTTAATATCACTATTTACCGATATAACTAAGTTTAAGTAGTAATCAGGTAAAGTTTGATGATTTATGTATCACTATTTAAAATATTGCAATATTTGAATACTTATATGTGTTTTTTTACAAGAAAACCATGCTTAAGTTACTATATAGCGGTAGATGTAAGTTCATTAGTAATAGTAGTTACTTCCAACTTGGCACATTTTTGAGCTCTACTCGATAACTTAGTGGATATAGGCCTTTGCTGTCTTGTTTGTTTGAATTTCACATCTGCTCCATTTCGCAAGCTTAGCATTGGTATTTGAAGATTACTTTCGTAAATCGTTCTGTAATTATCTTTATTTCGTTAATTCCTGTTTTTATGCAGCAGATGGTTATTTTTGAGAGTATATACATTGTTTTTGAATGTAGAAACGTTTACAAAATGGTGACATCTTGCATAAGGCGCTTTAGAAATTTTAATGTCGGATTATGTGTTATTATAACCTAAAAAAAATCTAAACCGTATAAGCTTGGCTTAGCCTACTACTGTGAACTCGGGTAACATTAAAAGGTTCGAGTTCACAGTAATAAAGCAGATATTATTAGAGCATATCGTAGAGAAATAATAACAATACTTAATTATTCAGGCAAACAATAAAAATCACATCTGCATAACCTCAAAGGCCTTGGACTCCGCGTAGTACGCAACAAATATTAATTTCTAGCATTAACATTGTGAACACGCTGAAAAAACACGTAATAACGCATCTACAAAAGAAAAATTGACAATCGCAACAATACGAACCGGAATTATGTTTTAAAATAACAGTTTTGTCGGTACAAAATTTATTCACGCGTCGCTGACCGCGTGCGCTTGTGTGGGTGAGGATGCTTTGAATGTGTGGCCGAATATAGGATGCTTGTTCATGATTGATTAATAGTAGGTACCTACTTGCTTTCCAAATTTACGATGTATGTATAGCACGGTTTATTTTTGTTTGTTCTTTTAATGTCCGTTTAGTCATTGTTATACTTAACGTAAGTATGTTAATGGTCGTTTGTTCTTGGGTTAATACAATTTTACTTAAGTATAATTTCAAATCTAGGTAAGTCAATGTCATAGTATTATAGCAGTAGTTTAGATACGTAAGTAATTATCAGTACCAACTGTGGCAGTTTTTTTAAACTTACACATGTTTTTTCCTTTTCACGAAAAATCAGAAATGATAATAATGATTATTACCATTTATAACACTACGAAGAAGGTAATCTTAACACCGTTTTAATTTTAATTTTACAAAATAGTCATTATTTCTAGATTTCAAATAAAAATCTTGAAATAATATTCTTATCTCAATAAAAAACACATCCTATACAATGTAAGCACATCAATTATAGAGTCAGCCCGCGGAACGACCATCAGAGGGCGCTGCTTGCACCCAACATTAGGAGGTCATTCTTGGACACATTACTAAAAATACACCTTACTTCAAAGGTATTACAATTCATATTTCAAAAAAAAAACATTGCAACTGTCATGGTCATTGAAAATTACAATTTTGCATTTGCGCGGTTATTTACTGAGATATGTTTATGTCACGGTCATATCGTGAAGCGTTATATCTGAATCAAATTGGTATAAAATGCCATCCCTACATGGTAGATATTCCATATCTTCGCACAAAGCGCTTTGCCTCCACCTTCATAATGCGAACTGCCAAGGAGTGGAACTCTCTGCCATCATCAGTATTTCCTGAAAGATATAACCTAGGAATTTTCAAGAAAAGAGTGAATAGGTGGATTATAGCTAAGCGTGCTCCACCTTAGGCTGCAGCTACACTTACCACCAGGTGTGCTGGCAGCTAAATGTTTAGCTATTGCTCATAAAAAAAAAAATTAGTTTTAGTGTAACAAAATACCATAGAAAAATCTATATAATTTTAAAATATAAAATATTATAGTTTGTTGGATGTAAATTTAAAAATGGGTTCACTATACCTATGAGTTTGCCTTTAATGTTAGAGTCAAATTACGAAAATTGACTAAAAAAAAAGAGTTTTGACCCCGACGTGATTTGAACACGCAACCTTCTGATCTGGAGTCAGACGCGCTACCGTTGCGCCACGGAGTCAGTTGAAGTTCTGCGCGAAATTAGCGAACATTGTCTTTGCTATACATAATAAAAAAACAATTTGAAAAGTATTGTTAGACATTCATACCGCTGTCGTAGATAAGATTGTATATCCACTTTTTTAACTTTTGCGTTGACTTATTGCCAAGAACAATTAGACACGCCGTTTTAATACCCAAGGAAAAATATTACAGGATTTTGAAAAAAAAAAAGAAGAAACCTTAAATTCTTGAAACTTCAAGGTGCATTTTACTCAAAGCAAAGTATTCCAAGAGCGGGTTGAAGACTGCATTCTTTTATTACAACTATAAGTGGAAAGAAATGGTAACAACTATAAGTGGAAAGAAATGGTATGTTTTAAATATCAAGGAGTAATTTTTATTTTTAAATCTGTCCTTTTATTCACTGTACATAATATTTCATGCGTTAAATTAAACTTGTAAAAAAACGAGTTGTTCGTCTAATATAAAGCGCGAATGTCGTAAACGCACTTTTTGTAATTCTAAGATAATTTATTATCTACGATACTGTCAGATTAATTTGTAAATAAATCAAAGACCAGGATAACAATAATAAAAGGTTTTCACAGCTCGTTGGCTATGCAAAATTTCACAGAAGCCCAAAACTGACAAATTGTTACAATTAAGCATTGAGATTTTAATCAAACATCATAATCATCCAATTAAAATACTTAAAATAACACGTAAATTTTTACTATGAATAGAGTTTAGTTATCTATTGTTTTTAAATTTTTTATAGCTTGTTGTTTATTATTTCTCTTAATAGTTTAACACATACTTAAACGTGTGTTATGTGCGTAACTATTTTATTGTTATCTACATTTGATACCGCATTATTTATTCGATACCGCTTTATTTATATGTATTGAGGTACAGTTTGTTTACCCAAATAAATAAAAAAAAAATTGGGTAAAAAATTTAAAAAGTTTTATTATATTGACTTTTCTCCGGCAAGTAATGTCGTATGAGTTAGTGACCAACTCTGTTGACGGAGTTTTTAGGCCGCCTTAATGCCTCCGTCGTGGCTTAACGACTGCTAGAGCCGGGACAGTTTAACGTGCCCTCCGAAGCACGGAAGCGCTCAAATGTAAATGCCACTAACGGTCACCCATCCAAATAGTGACCGCACAGAACGTTGCTTAAGTTAGATAATCGGTGAAGATTGGCTAAGCAAGCCTAGCCACGAGCGCTTCATGTCTGTATTCCGTCATGGGTTTAAAACTAGAACCAGCAAGGTGGGGCGACGTTCTGCGAAATGTAGCTAGCAAACATTGGATGAGAAGGACTCAGTGAAGCGTTTTGGGAGAGACATGTCCAGCAGTAAACTGATATAGGTTGATGATGATGATAAAAATTGACTTGTAAATGCTCTGTAAAATCCTACTAATATTATAAACGCGAAATTTTGTAACGATGTATCTATGTATGTATGTTTGTTACTCTTTCACGCAGAAACTACTGATCCGATTTGGATGAAACTTAGAATATATATTGTCCATGACCTGCGGGCCTAGGATGCGCACCGCGAGATATTTGTCATGTCGTTCTGTCAAAATGTATGCATTTTGTACCAGCTTAGGAACTATTGCATTATCTGTGGTACCTAATGGTGTCGACAAAACGCGCCATAATGTACACTTTTGACACTTGTTAGTCGTCGTACCTCTCTGAGGACGAGATAATAGTCATGCAGAAATGTCAAAAGTTTAAAATTCAAAGGCGCGGTTTCTCGACAACATTACCACAGATAATGCAATAGTTCCTAAGCTGGTACAAAATGCTTACATTTTGACAGAACGACATGACAAATATCTCGCGGTGCGCATCTTAGGCCTGCTGGATTAACACATAGGATACTTTTTATCCCGCTCTCGGGGAAAAAATGAACATTCAAAGAAATTTATCAGTCCAGCCGCTCATTTGTTATGCCGGCCACATACGTAGCGGTATACTTGAACGGTATACCGGAACTGAAGGCTTGTGCAAGTATACCGGAGCGTGTGTATGACAAAACTTCCACAAGTTTCCTGACTTGCACAAGTCTGGTAGGCAGATCAAAACTACGATCTGTTTACCTACGCATACTAGTTTGTGCAAGTATGCGTGTGTGTCGGAACGCTTTCAGTCGCACGCGCGCTTTGGTGCTTTGGTCGGTTTGTGTGTTTATTTTTGCGCCAAAATGTTGGTGTGGGAATACTTATTTCTTTTCAGTAACCATTCTTTACACCATACAGAACGTTTCTTCTTACACTTCTCTTTTTTCTTAATAGCTAGCATCAAAACAATAGCCAAAACGTCATCATTTGTGGGTGCCGGTGGCATATTTCACAAAATACTTATTGCACAACACGACTTCTTCGGTTTGTCACAGGCGCGAACTGAGACTGCACAGGCCTACTTGAATCGTGTGTGGTCACTATGGACGTTAGGTATACTTGCACAAGCCTTCAGTTCCGGTATACCGTTCAGGTATACCGCTACGTATGTGGCCGGCATTAGAATGGTATCTATAGCAAAACACAACTGACATGAAACAACTGACAGCTTGAATAAAACCTTTTTATGTTGGTGGGTACACAACCTGGCCGTAAATAAAAAAAACAATTTTTTCATTCTTATGCTACGTGTACAAAACTGAAATTTTTACAAGCGATCCGATTTGATGAAACTTGGAATATGCGAACGAAGTTGCGGGCGGAAACTAGTATTGTTATCCTTCACATTCACATTTTCACGTCCGCTGAAAAAGGTGGTAATAGATTTGTTTAGTAATCCCACAGTTTTTACGTGACTTTTTTTTTCTAATTAATTAATTTATGATAATCGGGTGTTGTTATTACCTACTTATAATATTGTTAGAGATATTTTGGCTTGCCACTGTCATGACATGGCGTAGAGGACATCTAGCTGGACTTTAGGTCAACACGTTGTCGTTGACACGCGCTCGCTCTCGTCACACAAATATCGCAGTAGTTTCGTTCCATAGAGTTATACGTTCGAGATTGTTAGTCTGTGGTTAGGTCTATGGTTTTACGAGAATCTATGGAAGCGATTGAGGATATTGTTTTCTTGTGATTTTTGGGCGCACTTCTGGATTTGTAATTTGATTGTTTTTATGTCTATTCGAGTAAAATCAATAAGATTTTGATTCTCTGTGTCTCTTTTTGAGTAATGTCTGATCAAGTTTCCAAAAATATATTTTGTCTAAAAAGTTGTTGCAGAATGTAGTAAGCAGCTATATCGCTTTTTGTAAGTCACTTTTATACAATGATAATACAAATACAAATAAATATATTCAATATTTTTCACACATTTATTTAACAAAACAAACAGGCAGGTGCCTCGCTTGACAGTTAGCTGTTACTTCTGTCAATTACAAGTTAATAAATTCCATGCAAGACATTTACTTGCAATTACTTAGGTTTGAATTATTAGTTTTTTGCTGTCCTAACAATAGAGTAATTACTGAGCGAAGAAAATGGTTACGTATCAAAAGGCCCTAGGGTATGAATTTCTTTGTTTAGACTAAAAGATGGATATGTCCTTGTGACTTTCAAACGATATTGCATTGAAATTTAACTTTTATTACACTAGCGTTGCATCATATTTTTAGTTAGTATACAAAATATATGATTGCAATCAAACATCAATTAAAAATACTAGACAAGACACCCTGACATTAAAAAAATCCTGTCTTTTCCGGAACAAAGTAACGCAACAGTTAGAAAAATCATGTTTTTTTTTTTGATATATGTATACTTATTAATAACAAAATTGCGTTAGTAAAACAATTATTTTTACAACATAATCGAACAGTATATAAATTAATTAAATTTACATGCTTGTGTGGTCGATGAAACTTGTATGAGTTTATTTCCATTGTGCTCAATACGACCGTTCCTTTTCGTAAAGCAGTTCTTGTTTTTATACATGAAAACAAAATGAAAATATTCCCGTTTTTATCGCATGTCTTATTTAAATAATAAAATAATTATTAATTTAGAGATCAAATAGACATAATTAGTAAAATTTTGTAATGGCAACAATTCATTATTATATAACTTTAATAGAGAAAGTAATACCTTCGGAGATTAGTCTAAAAATTGGGTAATATAGCTAAGTCAAGTCAAGTAAAGTCAAAATGATTTTTTTCAATGGAAGGCAGAGCTACTACCGACTGAGCCATGACGCCTGTCAAATATTGATTGAAATTAGCCTAAATATTGGATAAAAAAAACCGCAAGACAACGGAAACGCACTGCAATCGCTCAAGCGCCTGAGAAACTAGTTACGCACACAATGTATGACCGTATGACGGTCACACACACTAACAACAACCTTCTTCACATCAAACTGACCTTCAACACAAAATAAACTTTACCACCGTGTGATAAGACTCAATATTAATTGAACGGAGAAGCCATCCTGACTGATTCTGCTCAGTGAAATTGAGCTGTGATTGGTTAGGTTAAGGTTTAATACCGCTTGTGAGTCACAGATTCCTTTAATGGTTGAAGTGTCGTCGGCGTTGAAGTGAAACTTCTGTCTTATGCGCATGCGCACACTAAACAGACCCTGATATGCATCGACCTACCAAGTAATTATATGTTTACTAACAACCGCTATATGTACAACGACATATAGCTAGATAGTGATGGGAATGGACGAGTCGATAAATTTTCGAAGTTGCGCAAAAAGTGACATCGTGTCAATCAATATGTTAATTGCCTGAGGCACTTTTTCAGAAATTTGTTTTTACTTATTTTCTACTGTTAATGTACTTACTATATTTTATATCAAAATGGTGCACAGGGATAAGAAACCAGTGAATTATATAATATTTTATTATAAAAATTTTAAGTCAGTCGCACTGTCAACTGTCAAAATAAACTTTCATATTAAAACCGCAAATTGAAAAATACATAATAACTGTGCAATTCTAAATAGCAATTTATCATAGAACAGTCGAAATGATTTATATTTCATGTAACTTTACAGTCATGTAACTTGTACTTACATAAAATTTGTAATGAGTGCATGACATGTACTCACACTTGCAAAACGCTGTTGTACCTAGTAACTAAAATTCTATGTCCAAAAAAAATAATTTATTTTTAAAATTTATCTTTGCCCAGCTGTGAAAGGTTAGAGAAAAAAATATCGATATTCGAAAGTCGTAATTACATCGACGTGACCCCATCCCTAGCATGGACGTCTCTAGCACGTAGACAGACAGTGCTATCAGAATAATGACAGATCTTGAGTCCGACCACGCTACGTGAGGCAAAAATACCGCAAGAAAAACAACTTGGTATATTTTTTGCTCCAAGTTGAACCTTATTTATAAATTCTGTCTTATTTAATTTTATTTAAATATTCACAAATTGTCTATTATAAAAAATATTTATTTTGAAAAAATATGTAAGGGTCATTTCATCGTTAATCCTATAAGCTCATTTTTTATTATTTTTTATCTATTTCATCTGTTTTCAATTAGAAATAGGAGGCATACAGTGTCAAATTTATCTATCATCATCATTAGCCTTAGAAGACTACAGAGTCAAATGCTACGATGAACGGTCCTCAGTTTACAAGATAAACTTTACAAAATAATGATTGTAAAAATTAATGATCATTGATGATGCTAGACCATACAAACTCCGTCAAAACATCATCAATCATACAAAAGTACTAGGCGCTCATAACCTACAAAGTACAATCATTTTTGCAACCTTGTGAATCATACAACAGATTACACAATATTTACTATCATAAAATCATACACATCTATTCCATACTAACTATTAATTCTTCTTTACGTATTAGCATAGACTGTCCAGTGGGTGCTGACCTTTTCTTATCACTGTAATGCGAGTTGATTAGGGGTCAGAGTTAATTGGGTGTTAATATTCTTCGGAATCGGCTTATTAGCGCCATCTAGTATTTTATCATGAAAAGTGTTTCAGTAAATTATCTATTTATCAAGAAACTTAAATCTGATGATAGGTGTCACAGCTCAGTTGGTTTTCTTTCCGGCTCCGTGTTGTAGGTTCGATCCTCTCCAAGGACAAACATTTAGTGTAACATACTGAGATGTTTGTTCTGTACCTGGGACCTGCATGGTGTTGTGTGAAATGTCCATGAATATGTTTATTTAATTATTATAACAATAAAATAAAAATACCAATACAAAATAATGTATTAAATAACAATATTTTATATAAAATCACAATAAACTCATCACACCAAGAGATCTAAAGAAAAAATCGGTTACAGTCCAAAATTGAAACAGCTGGATAAGTTTTACAAATACATATTACCACTATGTTCATAGTATTTTCTTCTTTATCTATTCTTACCTCTTTATTCATATTCAACTATCATTTAAATTCTGTTATTGTCACTGACACCGAAAAAGATGATAACAGTTATATATCAGCCATTTTAACTTTGAGTTGGATTTTTGAGTTTGCAGTGAATTCCTTGAATTATTCCGGCGAAAAATATTGTATCAGCGTTTTGTCGTATCTGTGTAGAATGTCGACCGTCGCCTGGAAAACTAGCACAACTTGACTTTTCAAGGATCCAAGTCAAGATTGATTACAGCGTTGTATTGTAGTTCTCACGGTCGACTCATTATTTACCTTGCGCTATGTACTAGCCTATGTACTTGCGAATAGTTGGGGGACTTTTAGGTGGGTATTGTGGTTATCCGGCTGTCAGTTTTAACATCTGTTTGGTGCTTAGTATTGTTAACCAACTTTAAAAAAGAAGGGGGTTGTATTTTTTCAGTAGTTTGGCAGTTTTATAAATGTAACTGGAAAAAACACGTCATCCACATACACGATATTGCGTATTTTGCTTTTCTGTGGTGTTGATCATCAATAGAACACTCCCAATGAACTGCTATCACCATCATCATTTTATTTTGATGATAAAAGCGTATCTGATTGAAGTCGGTTTTTTCCAGTTTTTTAAACTTATAAAATATTTTGTAATATAAAACTTGGGGTCTAGACGGGAAATGAAAAACCAAGTTTTTTTCGTATATTTAGTTTAGTACATAGTAACTTTTTATACCAAAAATAAGTAGAAAAATGTCTGTGAATTTGAAATATGATTATAAGTAAGTATTTATAATCTATTTTTAATAATTGTCCCAGGCACTACAGTGTCCCGTTAAGTGTAGGCATAGGTTGCCTCCTGACGCTGTATAAATCATCTTCAATAGATGTACAGGCCTATTATTATTATTATTTATAATATATGACAGGGCTATCAAAGCGGTTGCAAATTTACTGTCATTTTTAAAATGTTGTGAAAGTCTCAACGAGTAAAATGGGAAAATATCTAACCATGTGCTTAAACAAAACAATACATACGTTAGTCTAAGCCTACCCAAAATCATTGTCTCTTCACATCGTTCACAAAAAAATTGCCATGTCGACATTCTCACGTACGGACCGCCGAATTTCATTGTGACTAATACGAAAATAATTATACGTCTTCCGGCGAAGAAAACCACAAAAAAAACGACAATTGCAACGTTGCGTGTCATAGAAACAATGTCAGTGGAGAACGAACGGTTTTTTTGACCTCCTTTTTCTATTTTAATAATTTATTTTATGTTATCTTAGAAGGTAAGTGGACAACGTCAGTGTTTTAAATTCAAGAACTAAATAAATAAGTATATTTTTCAGTAAGAATTTTTTTTTCGAAAAAATTTCATGATTTTCAAGCACAACGTATTGGGTTACAACATATTACTTTTCAAAGTGACGATGTAATATCTGTTTTCACGGAAAATAACTAATTAAGTTATGTAATTTTTTTCTGATTTGTTCTTTTCAAATGAATGCAAAGTCTCTCCGGTTTTTAGACAAAAAAAGATTTTTTTTTCATGATTAAGTAATTGAAAATTCTATTTTTCAAAGATTTTTTAAGCGAAACACTTTGAATTTTAGATGTTCATTGAAAAAACAAATAATAATAACTAGTAAGTATGAGTTAGCGACACATTCTGGAATCTGGAGAGACAGTTTATATAAAATGCCATCCGAAGCACGGAAGCGCTCAGATGTAAATGCCACTAACGGTCACCCATCCGAATAGCGACCGCGGAGGACATCGCTTAACTTACATAACGGTGATGATTGACTAAGCAAACTACGCCACGAGCGCTTCAATGAGCCTTTGTTTTTCAAATTCAAATTTCAAATTCATTTCATTCCCACATTAACAAAATATGGATCAAGCCATATTTTGGTAATTCACGGTACATGTCAAATGGGCTACTATCGTTATACATAACTAGCCATCGCCCACGGCGTTGCTCGCGTTCTAGACCCTTTCGAGTGTGAGTTTTGAAAATTCCTTTCTTAGTGCACCCCTACACTATATAAAGAATACTAATTTCATACCTCTAGGACTTATAGTTTAAGCTATGCGTTGATTGTCAGCTTCAAAAGAGTTTTATATTTTAGGAAGATTATTACTATAGGTAGGCACTTATTGACATTATTATAGCTAGGTAGGTACGTATTCGGTTGGTTTTTGAAGTTTGCTAATAGATTAAAAGCGTGAACAAATTGCGGGCGGCAAATAACAAGAACAAATAATCCTATTTGGTACAAAGCACATTCCACTCGAGTTACGATCATTATTCTGCCACACGACTCCCCAATGAGGGGGTTAAACTACCCTTAATCAAATACAGAATCCTCTTACTGATACTAACAAATAAATTTTCATTATAACTAATTGATTAAGATTGAAATCAAAATCGCCATTTTAGTTTTTACTACATTTTGGACTAACGTTTGCAACACTTGAAAAATAAGGTAAAAAATATAAGACAGTAAGAGAAAACGAAGAAAGAAAGGATAATATTTCATTTTTCCTCATCTCTTAGGTGCATGTGTACCTAAATAGGCTGGTACATAATACATAAGTATGCAACAAAAATCATAGGAAAAATAGGTATCAGCAAAAAAATGGATATTAGCAAAACTACCTACAAACAATTAAAAAAAACAAAAAGTACATAAAACAGTACATATTAAAAAGTAACTTATATATTTGTGTTTCATGTGTATTCTGTAAATATTATAAATGTTGTAATTTTACAAAAATGCAATAGCAGAATCGACACCATTGTTTCATTTTTTATTATTTTAAAATAAATAAATAATTTTTCTTATCACCTGTCAAATATTGACAGTACTTTGACAGATCTATCACCCCTCTAACATATGCTCAATATTAGCTAACAAGCTCAGCAGGGTTGCCAAATCGTATAATTAGGTGCTTTTTGGCAACCCTGTTATTAGGGGTGGATTAATCAAATCTTCATTGTGCGTTTAGAAGGGATGTTGGGAAATTATCTTACGCTTGTCTGTTTTTGGTCACTGTGTTGTTATACAGGGTGTGAGACATCACTTCTTAATAACGTAGTGAAATTGGTAGACATAACTCAATATTGCACCCATTTCAGTTACCTATAGGTAATTAGGTACCTAACCTACATAAGGGTGCGTATTTTATCTTTGATGTCTTCTAGGTTAAGATGGCGTAACGTACCTAGCACAAGATATCTTAGAATGCCTTATATATTAGATATTACATTAATTTAATTGATTTATTTTATTCAGTTCTTTAAAATAGTTTATTAGGTTTTCAAGTTATATTGATGACTCAAAGTGCATTGTTTTTTTTTTAAATTATTAATATAATTTTCTTAAAGGTTTGCTAGAAGAAAACTCTTTTTAGGGTTAAGTTCGCCTTTTTACATAACTCTAGTACCTAATAACAGTCTGTATTATGTAAATTAAGTTTTTTTTTCGGTACATAATATTATCTAGAAAAAAAACCTAAACTTTTCAAAACCAGTGCAAAAAATTAACACTTCAGTGCACTCAAAACATTGAAATGCCTAGTGATTTTCGATCGAAAAATCTAAAATATCGATAAAAAGTATTATCGAGTCGACAAAACAGCACATACCTACTCGTCTTATAAAACGGAGTCGGTAAGTTCAAAGACATATTAAGAGAGACTGCAGGGCTTTCACCCATGCTGCAAAAAGTGGATATTTCTGTCACAATACACACGCCAGGCAGTAGCGACAGTTGTCAACTTTGACAGATGCGTCGCACGCTCGAAGCAAGCTCAAACGACGCAAGAGGTGTTTGCCGCAGGAATAAAAAAAAATGGTGGGTTACGCAAAACTTAAGAACATTATAGTATGTATATATGGTTTAAGATTATTTTCTCAAACATGCTTGGAAATTAAAGCATTATTTTGACAACCTTCTTCGAGATAAATCGAAGATGCAGTACTGGCCACACACATGCGAGCAGCGGCCAGATAAAAATGTATGAAAATCCATTACTGTCGTGTTTAGCGGCTAGATACATTACATACAAAACTCATTACTGTCGTGTTATTTCAAAATGGAACGATATTTTTTTACTCCTTAACATGGCAACCAAGGAGGTAACTTATCAAATGTTTTATTCAAATTTCGAACAGGCTTTCAAATAGAAAGCTGATTATTGAAAAAAAAACAAATGAACACTGTAACTTCGTTGTTCGTTATTAGTTTTGAAAAGTTATTGTATTTTCAACTAAAAAGTTTTGCCTAGGTACTTAGTTTTAATTTCCGCGCATTATTTGAGAAAAGTACTAGATATACAAGCCTTGGCCACAACTAGGCAATGAGGGACTCACGTATGTGTACCTCGTCTTTGACTCGGCCACATTTACACGTTCTTCCCTCATTGACTCTGTTGCAGGCCGCTGCAGTAATGTACTATTATTCTCAAAAAAGACAAATACAGTCACTTATATTATATGAGAACAATACAGACTTAAAGTAAATAGATATAACTATTTGGAGGCGGTTGTCGTCCTAACAGTAACTAGGTAGGTTTGGTTTATTCTATAGTTGTAACTGTAATAATAGCTACTAGTTGGAACGAAGTTCCTTATTGCGCGTTGCGAAAGGGGAGCTAGACGGAAAAAATAAAGACCAAAAGTGGTCGCGACACTTTTGTCAAACTTTGACAACGTCATTCGACTAAATTGGTGCAGAAAGTTTTGTTTTTAATATCGTGTGCCTGTACGTTCTCAACCGAAACAAATGAATGTAGGTGTCAAATATTGTACTTTCCATCCCTGGCTCACTGGTACACCGAGCTGGTCTTCCACTGTCCTCCGTCCATCACCGTATATGTCGGCTAACTCCCCGACCCCCTCGTCTCCCGCCCTCACGTCGGGTGACATTGACAGGTCGGGAGTTTGACACTAGACAGTTACCTAACCACTCGTGCAAGCGAGACAGGGTAACGCATCTACTGAATAGATGCAAACACTACAGTAGGTATTGCTGGAAGTTTTTGTTTTTATAGAAAATATTATAAGAAAACCACATCTTAAGGAACTTCGTTCCATTCGGGTGTCCCTTGACACCTCTCAAGTTTTTTTTTACCATTGCTACCAGTACTTATGTAAGTATAGTATCTACTTTAAGAACACTATAGTATTGACTATATTATAATATTGTGTATCCCCGGCATGGGTAGGCTGCTGAGTTCTTTTACACAGTTTTACAATTAATTAGAGTGGAACTCGTTGCCGACGTCTGTGTTCCCGAATGACTATAATTTGGAAGTTTTCAAGAGTAGAGTGAATAGTAATCTTCTAGGTAACCGTGCTACATCGTCGACCGCATCATTGCTTAACATCAGGTGAGATTGTGGTCAAACGGTTGCCTAATGTATAAAAAAAAAATTGTATAAGTAATATTTTTACGTAATATTTTTTGTCGTATATATTGCAGTGAAAAGCTTGTGTTACTTGTATTTTTTTGCAGTGTTCTTACTGCATGCCATCTTTATTGTGACTCCCGTTCGGAACAGGTTCAAGTGACCTTGTCAAATTGCAAAATTAAGTTTCGTAATCAGTGCAATTGGGGTTTTGAGTCATTTTGACTTCACCGAGTAAAAAGAAAGTGATTTTGGTAAAAAGATTTTAACTGACATGTCACTTTGTGGGAAAAAAATTATATAATTATGTACTAATTATCTTGTAAAATTTGTAATAAATTTTAGTTTTTATATTTATATCTAACAAAACAAATATTTATTGCTTTTAGAGAGGTTAACTTTACAACTTTACAAAAAAAAAAACTTCAAAACGTTTTTTTTTTTCATTCGTAAATTAATCCTGAAATTGTTGCTGTCCCTTTCTCATAAACTGAAACGATAAAGACGGCTGTATTTAGTGCTGTCAAATAAGGTTAGATTAGAAAAACATAACAGAATCGATACCACTGTACTCAGTCTAAATTAGGGTATTAATTTCTAGTATCGTTTTATAATACACTAGCTTTCGCCCGCGACTTTGTCCACGTCCCATTGGATCTCGTTGATTTTCCGCGACAAAAAGTAGCCTATGTGTTAATCCAGTCTACGAACTATGTATATTCCCAGTTTCATCAAAATCCGACTATAGTAGGTGCCAAATAACACCGCAATACAGGACATTCACCCACTTTCACCACGATGTCGCTAAATTCAATTTATGAATGGCTAATTCTGTCGCTTTCCATATAAACCTGTCGCTAAGACGGTATCGCCCGAATCTCGTAGTACCTACTGTTTGTTTACCATACATTTGTTTAACAGGCGTCATGGCTCAGTCGGTAGTAGCTCTGCCTTCCGTGCTGTGGGTCGTGGGTTCGATCCCCACTGAGAACAAACATTTGTGTTATAAACATAGATGTTTGTTCTGTGTCTGGGTGTTTCTATGTATTATAAGTATGTATTTACAAAAAAAAAAAAAGTTTGGGACTAGAAGGCGTTGTGTTAAGTGTCCGTGAATATTTATTTTATTTATTTATTTATACATAAATTGAATTTAGCGACATCGAAGTGAAGGTGGGTGAATGACCTGTATTGCGGTGTTATTTGGCACCTAGTATAGGTAGAATAGTGGTTTCAGCGTGATTGAAATACAAAAATCCAAACTTTGTGATGACTGTAGAATATTAGTGAGATTTTAGGTAAGTACCTACTTACACAAATAGTTCAGATTTCGCTAAACTTTCAAATTTGCAATACCTCTAATATTATAAATGTGAATGTAAGTTTGTTTTACGCTTTCACGCGAAAACTACTTAACCGATCATCATGAAACTTTGTACACATATTCTTATACGTATTAGAAGTAACATAGGATACTTATTATCCCGGAAAATTAACGAGATCCAACAGGACGCGAACGAAGTCGCGGGCGGCACCTAGTGCTATATAAAATTAAATTACAATACGCTCATTTTTCACTGTCAAAATTAATAAATTAATCGATAATTTCGTCATATCATTGAAAATTTTTTCGCGTTATAACTTGATCTTACGTTTCGACCATGACTTTTGAGGTTTTTGTAAGTTATTTTGGCGTACAAGAAAGTCCATGTCTTTACCTAACATAATCTACTTTTTTTAAATAAATAATTTAAAAAAAGGTAGATTAAAATAGGTACAAACTAAAGTGCCATAGATTATTAGATGATTCGAGTTCTGTCATTTTTAACCAACTTCAAAAAAGGAGGAGTTTCTCAATTCGGTTGTATTTTTTTTTATGTTTGTTACCTAGAACTCCGTCATTTATGAACCGATTTGAAAAATTCTTTTTTTATCTGAAAGGGTATGCTTCCAGGTTGGTCCCGAACTGCCATCATCATCATCATTTGATGATGAAGGCGTATCAAATTGAAGTCGGTTTTTCCAGTTTTTTAAACTTATAAATTATATTACAACCAGCACTTTTATTTTAATAGTTTTTCTTGTGTTATTGTGAGTATTGTTGTTTAATTTTGGTCGAATTTAACCAATAATACTTGAGGTCGTAACATAATGTGTGTTTAAAAGCGGTTTTCTAGTAATATAATTCATATCCAAGTTTTGAAGGGAAATCTACCATTTTTCCTTGAAAACAAACGACAGGCGACTTGACTTATATTATTTCAAATATTTCACTTGACACTGGCAGAATTGTCTCTCGAAATGACGGACAGAGGCCATAAATAAAAGAAGAAGAGAAGTTATAGCGTTTTTCATCATAATATGTTTTTCTACTTCCATCATTAAAAGTGAGAGACACTACCAAACTCTCACTTCACGAACTTCTCTAGCCGGAATCGAACCCACAACCTCAACTGTTTGTTTCTTGTTTACCTTCTCGCAAGAATTGTATAAATCCGTCGTGTCTACGTATTTGTAAGACTGAGTTCCCTAAAATCGCGTTGTCCATTATTTTATTACCGTAATAATCGGTCGGCTTGAAAATCTGATCCAAATCTAACGTACCACAAATTTTTATGATATTTCTAAAAGTGTTTCTCTGATTTTTTTCGTTATTCTTTTGACATCATTCTCACAGGATTTTGAGTATAGGTAAACATTAAATATATCGTTTTATTATACTTACTATACTATTTTATGGTATAATACTATTTTATTATACGATTTTAGTATAATATTATTTTATACCTTTAATCTTATTGGGCAAAAATATAAGTAAATATTTTTGCCAAATACGATTGCATTTGTATGGAATAGCAGTACTTTTTCGCACCTATCAAAAAAATCCTTTGTATGTGTGCGAAAAACCCTTCGAATTTTTTGGGAATAATTTAATTACACTCTGTATAGTTTTCGAATTTTTGAGCGATTTTTGTTGTAAAATACGGTAACCGCTATATAACATCCGTTTTCGCTATCAAACTGGCTTCTGCGAAGTATGCAGTAGAGCTACTGTTTTTTTTTAAACCTAAAGAACAGCTGCATGCAATACCGAGCAATGCATTAATATTAATGCGATTTTATTTATTAAATATTTATTCTTTCTTACCAAATTGAGTTGTTTCTGTGATTGATACTTTTCGGAGTTGGATATGATGTTTGATTTTTTTTTATGTGAGATAAGAATTATAGGCGTAAGATTGTAATGTGGTGATTCCATTACAGTTATATTACATTTTCTTGAATCAAATGACTAAAGTTATTGCGTACTGTTTCGTTCAGACACCCTGTCTTTCTGAACACATTTTCAGGATTTAATACTTTGAGAATCAGGTACTTACCTAGTTCTTAAAATTTTGGTAATATGTTTACCAAAACTGTGTGTTTGACCAATAAATTTTTTGTCAGTTTCGACACAGAAAGCATAGTAGGTAATTACTGTGTAGGCAATACATTTTAAAAATATAAATGTTATACTAAAAACGGGACACTTAACACGATTTGTAAGTTAAAAATTCATGGTAAATATCTTATTTTAATAAAGCCATGATATTTTTAATAAAATATAAATAAGTTTTATAGTCATTTAATAGACGAAAAAGCAATTACAGCAGCCTGATGAGCGTGTATTCTATTAAAAAACATAAAGATTTATAATAATGTCCTATTTGCTAAATCAGTTATAAATAATCTCCATATTGTCAGAACCATCTTGCATAAAACCGATCAGAATGAATGCAAAAATGCCACGCAAAAAGAAAACGTCATTTCGTCTCCTATTTTAATACAATTGCACGAAAAATCGAAAAAACCAGCCGCTTCATAGAACACTCTCGCATAAACAGGTCCACGTAGTGACGGAATAGTTGTCGAGGGCACCAAGTTGCCGGTGCTATGCTGCATATGCCTGATATCTCTTTGAGTTTGCCGACGCGGTTCGTCGCATGCTCGCTGTTGCATGCCACCGTCCACTGACGAAATATTTCTGTGGGAATAGGGCGTTTGTTTTTTTTTTGCGACAATCGTATAAGTGCTCGAAGTATGTCTAAGTTTTTGACCCCCCTGTACTTTTTATATGACTTTGCTAGGGACAAAGTTTTCATGTCTGTTCAGTAATCCTACAAGCATATTTAGTAGACGATACAGAGCCTTTTGTGCTGTGGATCGTGGGTTTGATCCCCACTTAGAACGAACATTGTGTGTGGCCAAATATAGCGATTTTGGTAGAAAAAAGAACCGTGAAAAATTCACTGCGGTTTTTTTTTTAATTTCATAATGTAATCCAAAAAGTTTGTAAGTATTGTGAAATATTTTTATTTAGCTTCAAACTAGAATCAATCATTTGAATGTTATGCATAGGTATATTATTTGGCTTATTCCACTAATCCCCGTTGACGGAGATTAGTGAACTAAAAAGTTCATTAATCCCCATTACGCTAAAAATAAAATTCTTATATTGTTGAACCCTGTATACCTACCCAACCTAAACCTACAATTATTATAAAAAAGTGTGGTTATAGTGAAATAATAAAGGCTTTTTGGAACTGGAAGGTACTCAGAGGCACGTCTCTGAAGCAATTTTGCCAGTTGACAAATACCATCTGCCATTTTGTCAACATTTTGCCGCCAAATACCACAGAGGTGCGTGACTGACAAAATTAAAAAAAAACCTCAGGAAGTACCTTTGCGGTCAGACATATGGCAGCCATTTTGTTTTTTGAACATAATAATGGTAGTTTTTTTTTTTGTTAGTTGAGAGATACGACAGAGGAAGACCATCTAGGCATCTAATCAAAAAAATGATATTCGGATATCAAAAAAATATATAATTTTCTATCAGCAACTTTGTACAATTTTTGTTTAGTTTGAGACTAGAGTGCGTTGTGTAAATGTCCAAGAATATTTATTTATTATTTTTTCTTCTATTTCGATGACAAGGCGAGTGTCAATCAACTTATTTTTGTGAAAATATAAAATTATTGAAAGTATTTTATCAAAAAAAAATGACAGTCGACTTGAGCTAGATTATTTCAAATATCTCACTTGACACTGGCAAATTGTCTGTCAAAATGACGGGCAGAGGCCATAAATAAAAGAAAAAGAAGTGTATCTACTTAGTCTACCTAACCTGAATAGAATCGGGGGCACTGGTATCGATTCTCTTGTTGCATTTTTCTAAACTAACCTAATTTGACAGCACTGAAAATGGCACTGTCAAACATAGCCAACTCTACCAATAGAGATGTCCACAAAAAGGTACGATAAGATAAAAATAACAATATCAATCATATCTACACGGCACCAATCATATTGAACACCAATCCTCATCATAATAATTCACAATGCCGAGCTCGAAGTGAATTGAATTGAATGTCTATTACAGCCACTTTGAACCTTACACCCTTCTAATATAGTTCAATTTGGGGTGTGGGTTAAACCGTGTCGCGTATGACCTGGCTAATCGTGGGGTGAAGTTTTAGGGATGGGACAGGTTATCGCTAGATTAGGAATCGATATTGATGAATTTTAAATTAGGATGGTTTACTGCGTCCATTGAAGTAAAATGATCAAATAATTACATTAGCAGTTATATCTTATCGTCATCGTATGCATGTTTGAACCGTTTTTTTTTATTATTCAAGCAAGCGTCACGTATACAAGATATTTTATGTAACATATTAATTGCTATAGTTCAACGTCAAAGATTATTATTACATGGTAATAAATTGTACTCTCAGAGTAATCATAATTCAATAAGTCGAGTTTTCTAAAATAATATTTTATTCACAAAGAAAATTGCAACTAATACAGTATTTACAATATTTACAAAATACACATGAAACAGTTGAGCTATCCACAAACCGTTGCAAACGATTTATAGATAGCTCAACTGGTCCAAATCAGTACCAATCGGAAGCGTGCCCAAGACACACACATTCAATAAGTTGATTTTTATGAAGTATGAACCGCCAATTACAAATAGTGAGTTTATTATACATTACTGTTTGACAATATAACCTTTAGAAGTGTCAAGCAGCTATGTATAACTGAAAAATGTGTCACGCTCTCATCTTAGCACAGTTGTACCGTTCCATTTTCAGAACACCATCATTATAAAATATTATTTTCATATTCATATTTATTTGTAAACATAGGTTAAACATTATAAGTAGATGTTGACCAACAAAATGAACCTCTGCCCCCATATCGCAAGCTCTAAACTGCTTTCGCTGCCCAGCATAATGTGAAGTGACGTGGCTACAGATATACGAAAACAAGAAGCTTTTGACGGCAACAAACGCGCTGAAACGCGCTAATGTCACTATTTAGTCACAGAATACCTATGATTTAGTATGATAGAGTTCAGAAAACCTGCCAGGCTTAAACCAGGCAGGTTTTTATGAGACTACGGTTGCCCCCCTGTACATCGCCTAGCGGCGCACAAACATTTTTGACTATCATCAAAGTTTTTATACATTTCCTGTCAACAACTTTAGCAATAAACTTGCTATATCTCTTATTATAACTCTGGTATGCTTCATACTTGCATGACAAGTAACATTACTGATAAGTGATCAATTTATAGCGAAATCAAGTAATCAATGCATAACCGGTCTTGTAACACGCGGCGGGTATACTCTTGCTTTTATTTACGTTTTATTATTACTCTAAAATATTAATAAAATCATATGCATAAGTACAATGTCTCGTGGGTGGATTATAAATAATATTTTATGGTTAATTAATTCGTATATAAATAAATAAGTATGAATAAAACAGGCGACATTTAATAAAATTTCTGTTTGTTGTGTAAATATTTAATTTTAATTCATATTTGTTGATTATAATTATCTGTGGCACATATTTTCTTGTTTAACGTTTAACGAGCACGAGTTAGGCCACGTCTCAGCGTCACAGACAAGCGTCAAAGCTCAGTCTGTATAGCTGTACCTTCCGTGCTGTAGGTTGTGGGTTTGATCTCCGCGAAGAACAAACATTTGTGTGTGGCAAACATGGTTTTTTTGTATCTAATTGTTACTATGTAGTATGATTATATATTTACAAAAAAAAAGTATTATCAAACGTATTCTATCAGCAATCTAGTTGTCATAGTACAAGCTTTGCTTAGTATGAGACTAGATGGCGTTGTGATGTTCATGAATTATTTATTAGTGTTTTTGTCCATACTACCACAAAAACACCAAGATTATGTAACATTTTGAAATATCTGGCTTTGTGAGTAATACAAGAACGTGCAGTTTTAAATCAACGATCTAAGAAAAGTATCGATAACAAAATAGCAAGATCATCGACATAGCCCATCTCTACTGCGTAACGGCAGGCTAACGGTAGTTCGCACCCCTGACTCCGCCTACACACGCTACCCTCATACATACATACATTCTGAGTTCGCAGAAAATACACGAACATTTTCGACATTTTTTACAGAATGTTCTAGTTATGAATAACATGAAAATACATATTTTTAGAGTTTGCTAAGGTATTTCCACTTTACATTTAAATTGTGATGTTTTCGTGCACTGAAAAATGATGTATTCAGAGAGTAATTCTCTAAAATGAACTAAGAATATTTTGGGATGTCATGAAAGTCATATACCTTTGTTTTTTTTATGAATTCGAAACAAAATCCTAAATTATGTTCTTAATAGATTTAGGTATGAGGATAACTCATGAGTTAAATAGGTGAGGTAATGATTTTAATATTTATTTAGGACAATAGAATCCCTCCAGCCTAGTTAGCGTTCTAACAACTAAAGCAAAAAAAATTAAAATGATTGTAATATAGGTAGGTATATACATAGATATTTTTTTTTCTTATTTATTGTGTGTATTACTTATTTTTAACTAACTTAAAAAAAGGAGGATGTTCTCAATTCCGTTGTAATTTTTTATGTTTGTTACCTCAGAACTCCGTCATTTATGAACCGATTTAAAAAAATATTTTTTTATCTGACAGGGTATACTTCTTATTTTGCGTATTTTGCTTTCCTGTGACTTTTCTTTGACGTTTACGTTTACGACGTTTATCAATAAAACAGTCCCAATGAACTGCCATCATCGTCATCATCATAGTTTGATAATAAAGTCGGGTTTTTTAGTATTTTAAACTTATATTATTATCTTTTCTTTTGTCCTGAAGAACTGTTAGAACTAAAGATTGATTGTTTGTATTCCAAATAAACATAGTCTTTCCTCCACAGGTGAAGATCTGGTTCCAAAACCGGAGGAGTAAATACAAGAAGATGATGAAGGCCGCCCAGGTGGGCGCTCCGCCGCCCAGCCTCGGCCTCCCGCCCGGCAGCCCGCCCAACAACAACCAGTTATTACATGGTACAGTTATTACACAGTCAATATCTTCATGGATCACTAGCTTTCTTCCGCGTCTTCGTTCACGACGCATTTGTCATGAAATGTACGACACTGTAGTGCCTGGGACAATGTTTAGATGTTTTTTTTGTTAATATATTATATAAGATATCTATATGAATAAAACATTTGTTCCCTACCTATTTATTCTTATGTAAAACTCAGAAAGTTGACGTCTTATTTTTTTCCTTTTCCCCCAGGTGGCGGCGGCAGTTCCAGTGGCTCCCAGCACTCCCCCTCAGCATACCAAGGAGGTGGTCCAACGCAGGCACACTCCCCCACACCCAGTTCTACTCCCGTCTCAGAACTGTCCCCCGGACTGTCCCCTACAGGCACCCCCTGGGACGTGAAGCAGCCGCCCCAGCAGCCATGGGATGTCAAGGTCGGATATGTAAGATATAACGCAGTTTACAGAATGGCAGAGATGCGAATGTGTGCGGGGTGACTAGAATGGATACGAACAGGAATTAGTATATCAGTCTCCGTATCGCAAGCTCTGAACTGCTTGCGCTGCCCAGCATAATGTCAAGCGACGTGGCTACAGATATACGAAAACAAGAAGCTTTTGACGGCAAAAAACGCGCTGAAACGCGCTAATGTCACTATTTAGTCACAGAATACATATGATTTAGTATGAAAACAGTTCAGAAAACCTGCCAGGGTTAAACGTGGTAGGTTTTTATGAGATAACGATTGCCCCGCAAGATGTCAAAATCCTTTTATTGACAGCTGATGACAGCTGCTTGATAGATTTTCTCTTGTTACAGCCATCAGCAGGCAGATCTCCTGACGGCAGCTCGTGTGACGTGAAGCCACCACACCAGCAGTCCTGGGATCCAAGAGTAGGATACGTAAGTATCATAACTTAACCACTAGAGCTAAATTTCTAGATCGTAAATGAAAATACCGAGTCATAACTATTTTTTTTATCGTATTGATTGACGCTTATGTCATACAATAGTCAAAAATTTTGGAAAAAAATTTAAAAATTAAAAAAAAATTATTTATTTTTAATATTTTGGAGGAAGTACTTTTAAACTAACCCTTATTTTTAGTAGGTAGTAAGTATAATCTTTTTTTTTTATAAAAAAAATATTAATAACTCATATTTTTTTCTAAAAATGTAGCACATAATAATAATCGTACTTGAGACAAATTTGTACGTCTTAGCGCAAAACACAGTGCACACTAAACATTTTTATATGTCACCATTCTTCATAAATACCTGTGTTTACAAATAAATGATTTGATTTCATATGAAAATAAAAAGTAAAATGTTATTTATTTTTTATTTTAAAATTTTAAGGTCATTTTGGACTGACTTTATTTTTTAGGCTTGTAATTTTAAAAATGCGTTTAGTTATTCCTCTGAATATTATTAGTAAATTATTGAAATAATAATAAGGAAAGAATCTCTTTTCTCATAGGAAGGTTATTTCGGCCCAGCTGAGGACAACGACCCTTCGGAACGACGACCCATGCCGTGGATGTTCAAGGTAAGGACTTTTGAAAGAGGCACGGTAGACACTTCAGAGCCTTTGAAGACAGCTTCACAGGGAAAGTGAAACGGGCAGATGGAAGGTGTGTGCTGAAAATTAACAAGCACGGTAGACAAATTAAGATTATTTTAGAATAGTCATAGAAAAAAAGGTCATGGTGTCATGCGTGACTATAAAAGCCAAAATATAGTTCATCTATTCTTTAAATATATATGAAACTCTTTTGGAGCTGACTGCCAATCAACGCACAGCCTAAACTATAAGTCCTAGAGGTATGAAATTTGGAGGGCAGTATCTTTATATAGTGTAGGGGTGCACTAAGAAAGGAATTTTGAAAAGTCGCACCCTAAAGTGTCTAAAATTAGGATCAAAGATTCCAAATAATGCGTATGCTGCTACCACGCGAGCAAAGCCGTATTTCATAAAGTCCAAAATATAGTTCATATTTGACCTGGGTCAAACAATTACCAGAATTCAGAAAATTCAGTTTTTTCAAATCCCTTGTTATTGTTACCTCTGTAAACATACCTCAAATAAATACTTTAATATTTTTTATTTATCGACGTTATACGTGTTAAAAACTTCTTTAATCAAAGTGATGAGGTGCGCCGCCACGCCCTCTATCGGAGTAATGACTGAAGCATTTATAAACTAGCACGCAACACATGGCATACATTTTAACGTATTAGTTTTAATATAGGAAGCGCTCGTGGCTAGGCTTGCTTAGTCAATCATCACCGATTATCTTAGTTATGCAACGTTCTGCGCGGTCACTATTTGGATGGGTGACCGTTAGTGGCATTTACATCTGAGCGCTTCCGTACTTCGGAGGGCACGTTAAACTGTCGCTCCCGGCTCTAGCAGTCGTTAAGCCATGACGGAGGCGGCCTAAAATGTCCGTCCCCAGAGTTGGCCACTAACTCATACAAACTCATTAATATAAAAATAGGTTTTGACTTTCCTAAAAATTTTAAAAAACTAATTTGACAACCACGAATTTTAATGAAATTTATATTGCTTAATTTTTTTGTTCAGTTATCCGTCATTTTAATAGTTTTTATTTTTTACATAACTTCCACCCGCGACTTCGTTAGCGTCCCGTTGAATCCCGTTGATTTTCCGGGATAAAAAGAAGCCTATGTGTTAATCCAGGTTACGGACAATATATATTCCAAGTTTCATCCAAATCGGATCAGTAGTTTTTACGTTTAAGAGTAACAAACATCCATCCATCCTTACAAACTTTCGCGTTTATAATATTAGTAGGATTTCAAGCGCAATAACTTAAGTACCTATTAGCTGATGAGATGTCTGAACAGCCTTTGGGATCTTAGCAGTTATTTTGCATAATTTGAAATATTTTTTAAATAAATAATTTGTTTAACCATATAGGTACTACCTACCATTAGAATGATTTGATTGTAAAGATAACGACCGACGTTTTTGAACTCCGTTACTAAAACCAAGTAACAGTCGGAAGCTACTAAGCTAAGGGTTCCGTAGTACCAAAGGATACATACCTGACGTGTCCAAGAAATGTCTCACTGGTATCCTAAAAAGATATTATTTTTATTTATTTTTTATTTTACCTAAATCGTCCCACTGCACAAAGGTCTCCCCCAAAGACTTCCAATATTCTCTGTCCCGAGCTTCCTCCCGCCATCCTCTTTCGAAGGAAAAATATAAATATGTATGAATAAAAAATATTATTTATTGTCGTAGGGCGCGCCAGGACCATGGGATATGAAGGGGGCGCATTCTCACCCGCTTCACCATCAGGGGGCGCCGCAGCCGCACCCCCCCTACGTGCCGCAGTACTCTTGGTACCAGACGGACGCGAACCCAGGACTTCTCACGTAAGTAAGGAAAAAGTAAGAGAAATGCTACCTTTACTTCTAATAGTTTTTAGATAATATTTGTGAACTACCCGCATGGTACATACTTTTTTAATTTTTTTCTCTGTCATTAAATTTATCAGTTGTTTCATAGATAAAGTAAGAAAATCTTTCACAAAACTAAAACCTATCATTCTGAGACATTTTTTTTTTTGTTTTTTTTTTTTTTATATTCACGGACACTTAACACAACGCCTTCTAGTCCCAAACTAAGCAAATCTTGTACGATGGAAACTAGATGGCTGATAGAATACATACATACATTTTTTTTTTGTAAATACATACTTATAATACATAGAAACACCCAGACACAGAACAAACATCTATGTTTACAATAATGTTTTGCTAACGATCTACCCTCATAATTAAAAAAAAACTCTAAAAATCAATTTTTCTCATATTTAAACATTCAAAAAAATAACAAAATTAATGTTCTAATAAATACTAGCTCTTAGATATTTTTATAAACTAAATGTTATAACCCATTGTTTTTTTTCACAGGGTATGGCCAGCAGTGTAACAACCAAGGAAAATGATTTAAAAGTGAGTGTATTATAATAAACCATGACAAAATGGCGGACAAACACAAGATGGCGTCCTCACAAAGACGTTTTTACGTCGACATCGGCACAACCAACTGTAATAATAAGGAAATATTTAATAGATAATTATAAAAAATGTACATTTTTATAATTAATTAATATAAATAGGATTAACTGTTCATAAAGGTTACTGTAAATTTTGAATTATAAGAATTTTTAGGAAAATTGAATGGATCAAAAATTTAGTTCAACCAAAAATCTCCCAACTTTTGGTTTTCAATGATTGTTTAACAATTTAAAATAATAAAATTGTGAGATATATTAACAAATTACCCAAATTTTGTAAAAATCTTTGATCCAACCTTTTTCGTCGATAACCACATAGATAAATAGATAATGCAATTGATTAAAACACTGTTTTATATCATTTTAAAATAAATCCTAATAAATATAAATTAATTCTAAGCTAAATAATATAAACAGAAAATAGCGTTCTAATCAGTTGTTTAATCTATGACATTTGCTTACGTGCTCGACGTAACGACCAATCAGAGAAAATAACTAAACCAATTCTATCTTCTGATTGGTCGTCGATCACGTAACACTTGGCAAACCTCGCAAAGACCAAGTAAAAGACCAGATACACATTTTCAACTAAACTTACCTACTATAAGAATATTGTGAGTTCACTTAACTGTATTTTTTTATTAATTAAGACTTTGTTGGGTTTTTTCAAAATAATTTACCGTCCTTACCTTATTTTATTTCAAATACTGAAATTGAAAACATTACCTCGTTTCATGTACTTTGCAGTTGGGTAAATGACAAATTTACGCCAAAATTATTATTAAAATATTTTAATATTTAAAAATGTATCAGTTAAATAAGCTTTAATCAATAGTTTTTATTTATTTAGATATTATAAAATTTAATTAAAATGAACACAAACCAATCTTGTGATAAAATATTTCTTATTTTTGTAGAACATGTTATTTTGAAATAAAAAAATAAGTATTTATTTTATTTACGTGCTTTTTGTGTTTTAAATTAAATTACATTAATTGAATTTTTTTTATAAAATCTTCTGCAATTTTATTTTTTGTATTCTGTCAACGAGTTTTTTCTTTGCATTTTTTGTTTTTTTTCACATACTTTGACCAAAATATATATAATTTTCAAAATCATCTTTATGTATTATTTATATTGTATGGGTCTTTACGGGATGAAATTTCAAATTTGTACATATTTTTTGTAAAATATAGAGGAATAAAATATACATAAAACATTTAGTTAGATAGTTTAATTACCTTAATTACATTGTATTATAAGGAAACGGAAATAAAAAAAAATGAATTAATTTCTTTTGTCAAATAAAACAAGTTAAATTGACTTAGTGTTATTATTTACAAATCTTAGCTTATTGAAACCCCTATTAAAATCTGAAAAAAAACAAAACTGAACACCATATAAAATTTAAAGGTACATTATTCATCTAGATTAGAAAGTCTCTAGGTAATATTATTTGTGAGTTCCTGGACCAGAGTTTTTACAATTTGACCATTCTAATAATAATAAGTAAAACAATAAATAGGTGAGTAAATATTTTTTTAGGAGGAAGAATGTAGAAAAAGCCTCTGGACAGACAGACAGGAAAGTTATGTATATAGAGTTTAGTTTTTCTTGCTTAAAATCAGTTGTAGTGTAGGTAAAGTACGGAGACCACGCTAACAAGGTTTTTGTAAGTTTAATGGCCGAATACTGAAACGTCACTCAAATTTAAACACAACTTAAAATTGCTCTGCCTCTGTTTGGAATTAGTCATTTGTAAGAGATGGCAATAATTTAAGCATGAACTTAACATAAGTAGCGTTTGAGTATTCGGCCGAAGTGTCATCTATCTTGACGATTTTATGAGCGGCGAAGAGCTTGCAAACTGTCACATATGGAATACAAACTTTAACAATATTATTTGCATGTGCCAAATGTAATGTTCAAACGTGCCTCTCAGTCAAACTCCACTCAATTTAAGTCCCGCTTAAATTATTGCCATCTCTTACAAATGAGTAATGTCAAACAGAGCCAGAGCAATTTTAAGTGGTGCTCAAATTTGATTGACTTTTGAGTATTCCATTTCCAGCCAGAGGCTGGAATACTATCTCTTTGAATCCACAAGGTATCTTGAATAGTATACATACTCTAGCTAATTAGATCAGCGGGCCTAAGATGCGCACCGCGAGATATTTGTCATGTCGTTCTGTCACAATGTAAGCATTTTGTACCAGTTTAGGAACTATTGCATTATCTGTGGTAATGTTGTCGAGAAACCGCGCCTTTGAATTTTCAACTTTTGTCATTTCTGCATGACTATTATCTCGTCCTCAGAGAGGTACGACGACTAACAAGTGTCAAAAGTGTACATTAAGGCGCGTTTTGTCGACACCATTAGGTACCACAGATAATGCAATAGTTCCTAAACTGATACAAAATGCTTTCATTTTGACAGAACGACATGACAAATATCTCGCGGTGCGCATCTTAGGCCCGCAGGTTTGACAGTTCGCTAATGTAAACTGGAATTTAATTTATCATTATATTTTTTTTGTCGTTATTTAATGTTTTGTTAGCAGAAGTAGGTTTAGTAAGGGATTAAGTTACGTTATATTCTAATGTAGGTAATTTAAAAAAGAAACAATATAGGTAATTTTTTAAATTTTGATTTACGAAATTTTGATTCGACGTCACATTAGCTGCTCATCTAATTCATTTCACTATTTAGTTATCATGACAAAGCGGTAACACTTTACCTGTCAAAGTTTTATTACACTATTTGTTAGACCAAGAGATCTCAGGGGATGTCTAGTGTCTACCGTGCTTGGGAATAAAGTATTTTTTAGTTATAACCTCTTTCCATCATTTTGACAGATAGTTTTGCCAGTTTCAAGTGAATTATTTGAAGTAATATCAGTCAAGTCGAGTCATTCATGAAGTCGGCTTAAGTTGTGACCCTATTCATTTGTATTTCATGTGTTTTGTCAAAAAATATATCTACCGTCTGCTAAAGTGTCATATTTACGTTAAAAAAAGTAAGAATTAAAATGAACGCGAAAGCTATGAATGAAAACGGAAGCAACCGCCCACGGAACCCTTTTAAAAAATAATAAAGTCTTTTGTTAGGGTCCCGTATAATAGCAGAATGTTACAAAAGAATTTAAAAAGAATGAACTTTTTTATTTCGGAAGAATGAACGGTTTTTTGATGGACATCTGGCGAGTGGATGTAAAAATGTATTGTGGAAACTTTGCCTACGGTTTGTAGAGGAAAATGGAGTATTTTGAATATACCTACTTACACTTACTTACATAAGCCCCGTATTCGCTCAAGCATAGATTTGAGTACAGTTTTTATTAAAAAGAAATAAAAAAAATCAAGTGGTGCTCTAAGTGGTGGCATAGGCAAACGCGCCTTTGATTCTTCAATATTTGACACTTCTGCGTGACTATTATCTCGTCCTCAGAGAAGTATTCTTCTTCTTCTTTTATTTAATGCCTCTGTCTGTCATTTCAACAGACAGTTTCGCCAGTGTCAAGTGAATTGAAATTATTATATCTACATATCAGTCAAGTCATTCGTCAAGTACATTTTTCTTTCAAAACTTGAGATGTACGAAGAGTAATACCTAGTCACGCAGAAGTGTCAAAAGTTGATAAAAAAAGCGCGTTTTATAGACAACAGTACCACAAATCCTACTAATATTATAAACGCGAAAGTTTGTAACGATGTATGTATGGATGTTTGTTACTCTTTCACGCAAAAACTACTGATCCGATTTGGATGAAACTTGGTATATATATTGTCCGTGACCTGGATTAAGACATAGGATACTTTTTTTTCCGTTCCCGAGGAAAAGATGAACATCCAAAAAAAATTATCAGTTAAAACATCAGTCCAGCCGTTCAACTGACATAGAACAACTGACAGCTTGAATAAAACCTTTTTATGTTGGTGGGTACACAACCTGGCCGTAAATAATCAAATTAAGAAAATAATATTTTCATTCTTAAGCTACGTGTACAAAGATGAAATTTTTACAAGCGAGGAAACTTGGAATATTTGTCCGTGACCTGGATTAACACATATACTAGGTACTTTTTGTCCCGAAAAATCGACGGGATCCAACGGGACGCGAACGAAGTCGCGGGCGGCCTTTAGTAATGAAATAATTCACAAAATAGTTTAAGATGCGTTGTGTTGCCAAAATATCGCGTGCGCATCCTAGCCCCGTTAGTGTGAATTAACTATACAAGCACTTGTCGAAACCCGAATTGCATCACAACACAACTGACCACAATAACATTCCACAATGACAAAAACCGTCCATTCCTACCGCTGCGGAGTAAAAGTTATATTTGTTGTGAAAAACGCAGCGGCAAGCTCAAAGGAATGATGCCGGTCTGACGGTAGGCTGGGATGCTGAGCCATCCACACTGATTTAAAGAAAGTGGATTTTGTTGTAGAGTCCTTTCCATGAAAGAAGTCCCGCAGACGCGGCGCTGTAGTCGACCTTAAGTATTTTTTCTCGGGCAGCAATTTTAACAACTTTAGGCATTGAAAACCAGACTTTGATCACAGAAACCAAATAAAAACGCACTAGCATCCGAACACATTAACAGCACCTGACAACTAATTTAAAATTTAGTTTTAAAGTTTAGTTCCGGAAATTTCCGCGGGACTTCTGTCATGAAAAGGACTCTAACTACGTTTTAGTTTTACACTTGCCAATGTCAATGTCAAATTGCTATTTTATTTCATACTAGCTGTTACCCGCGACTTCGTACGCGTGCGAATCTTTTCACCAAAATATCTGTCAATCAGCGTACGATGAACCTCGTGCCAAAGGCGGCTTTTGGTTTAGAAAGTTCAAGCTGTATCTAAGAATTCACGTCTTTCATTTCAATAAAATATAGCCTATGTTTCAATCCGGAAAAAGGGCTTCTGAATGCTATAAGTTTCATTGAAATTGGTCCAGTAGTTAAGGCGTGATCCGCGAACAAACAAACAGACAAAAAAAAAACAGACAAACTCGATTTTTGACATCGGAATCGTTTATTTAGTAGAATTGCATATTATTTAGTTTTCCCATATCTTTAATTTTAGTTTTTCCTTTTTTCAGTTTTATAATACTAAAGACACGTAACACGTAATAGGTGGTAATATGATTAGAGTTCTGGGATTCGAATTCTATCATTTCTAGGAGAAACATCAGCTTTTTTATTTAAATTGGTTTTCTTATGTTCTTGTTAGTATTGTTGTTTAATTTTGGTGGAATTTTAACCAATAATACTTAGGTCGTAACATAAAGTGTGAGCCATTGGAATAAATGTGTGTCAATTGGTTTCCCTGAATGATAAAATTCGTTTTCAAGCCTTGAAGAGAAAACCCACCATATTGCCTTCAAAACAAACGACAGCCGACTGAACGAATGTCTTGATTTGTCTGTTATTATTTCAAGTATCTCACTTGACACTGGCAAAATGGTCTGTCGAAATAACGGACAGAGGCCATATAGAAGAAGAAGGCCTACGTTTCGAGTTCTGTCATTTTTCGAAACAATATATTGGTATCGATTCGCTTGTTGCATTTTTCTAAACTAACCTAATTTGACCGCTCTAAAATTATAGCCGTCCTTGTCGTTTCAGTTTATGAGAAAGGGACGGCAACATTTTTAGTGCTGTCAAATTAGGTTAGTTTAGATAAATGCAACAAGCGAATCGATAGCATTATCACTTTTATTTTAATTGATTTTCTTGGGTTATTGTGAGTATCCACATTAAGTGCTAAAACATTCAGTTTTTTTTTAAATTAGTTTTATATTTTTTCTATTCGCCCCCAATAAAACCGTCAGTAATTTGAGTATCCGATTTTGGCACGCGTCTACATTTAGCTTTTCGTTTGATAAAGTTAATTGCATGGTATAGGGTTCCAAATAATGATTGCTATTGTATGCCAAGAGTATGAAAATCTTGCTTTTATATATAGTTATACTTGTGTGATAAAAAACTCCGCTAGATGGCGGTTATTCTTCAATATAATTAATATATGATCCGCAGACGAAGTTGCGAGCAAATTAGCTATAGTAGGTGCCAAGTAACACCGCAATACAGGTCACTCACCCACCTTCACCTCGATGTCGCAAAATTCAATTTATGTATGGTAAACAAACAGTACTACGAGATTCGAGCGATTACCGTCTTAGCGACAGGTTTGTATGGAAAGCGACCGAATTAGCCATACATGAATTGAATTTTGCGACATCGTGGTGAAGGTGGGTGAATGACCTGTATTGCGGTGTTATTTGGCACCTACTATAGATGGCGGTTATTCTTCAATATAATTAATATATGATCCGCAGACGAAGTTGCGAGCAAATTAGCTAGTAAGTTCCTATCAGTTGGCCACTCTGGTTACGGAGTTTTTAGGCTTCCCTAAGGCCTCCGTCGTGGCTTAACGACTGCAAGAGCCGGGACAGTTTAACGTGCCCTCCGAAGCACGGAAGCGCTGATGCAATACCAACGGTCACCTATCCATAGTGACCGCGCTGAACGTCGCGTAACTTAGATAATCGGCGAAGATTAATAGCCACGAGTTATTTAATAAAAGTGTGATAAAAACTTGAGACGCGGCTGTTACCTCTTTAAAAACAATCACATTGAGAATGTCCATGAAGCTTACAGAACATGGGTTTTTTCTATTCTATGATCAAACATACATACGTCCATCATTAAGACATAGGTGTTATCTTATGGACTGATTACTCCAACACCATAACCTTCAAACCGGAACACAGCACCTAAGCTTTGGTCTCGCAATCGTAACGCACAACGCAACGGTATGCAGCATGCAGCGCCGGACACATAATCGTATGGATAACGTCTAGTATTCTCTTGTTCCGTCGCAGTCTGCGTCAGCGGCGAAGAGCAACGCGGTACGCTGCGTTGTGCGTTACGATCGCAAGACCAAGGCTTTAAGCAGCGTTTCCGCGATCGTAACGCACAACGCTGAGGTATGCGGCTCAACGCAGCGTACGGCGTTGCTCTTCGCCGCTGACGCAGACTGCGACGAAACAAGAGAATACTAGACGTTTTCCATACGATTATGTGTCCGGTGCCACATGCCGCATACCGCAGCGTAGTGCGTTATGATCGCGAGACCAATTTAGAGAAGTCCAAAGTTGTAAAAATTTTACAAGAAGATAATGTTTTTTTTTTAATCTAATAAATCACTTGAGAAACTAATCTAGATACAGATAACATTATTTAACACATGGGGTATTTTTTTCCTAATTAGTACACGCGCCATACATGGTGTTCCGGTCTCGCGTGCCATACAGGGGGTTCGATTCCCGCTGTGAAGATTATTAGTAAATTATAGTCATTTGTCTGAGAAATTTATATAATTCTTTTCATAATTTATTTATTAGTAAGCTTCCTTTACATAAAAAATTCTAGAGGTGAAATAAATGCTTATTTGCATGATTTGATCTGTTGTTGGTTGGTTTCGGTAGGTACTCGTAGCTAATAATGCTTCAACCCTGAAACTTTGGGTAAAATACTGTCTTGTGTAGTTCTTGTAAATGAACTATTTGTTAAAAAACACTATGGAATAACTTTTTTCTAAACATGACATCATCATCATCATCAACGATGCTGGACGTAGGTCTCTCCCAAGACGCGCCACTGAGCCCGGTCTTCGGCTCTTCTCATCCAGTGTTTGCCAGCTACATGTCTCAGATCGTCACCCCACCTAGCCGGAGGGCGTCCTACACTACGTGCGCCTAAACGCGCTCTCCACTCGAGTATTAGTTTGCTCCAGCGATTGTCGGTTCTGCGGAAAACATGGCCGGCCCACTGCCACTTCAGCTTACTAATCCTCTGAGCTATGTTGACCACCTTAGTTCTCTGTCGGATAACCTTATTCCAGATTCTATCAACAAAAATCTCTAGTAAAAATATCATTGCAATTTTTTTGATATGACAAAAATCATATTGCGTTTTGACGTAATAGTATATGACTGACAATCCAAAAAAAAATCTATGTAGCAAGTAGAACTCAAACTTATAACACTTTCATATTCAGTGCCTTGATCACGAATAAATGTGACAATCGCAAACGTATCGTAACGCTAGCGTATCCGAGATACACTGCGCGGTGACACTACAACGGTTGGCAATCGAGCTGGCATTGACGCGCAATATAACTCGAATACGTTAACACGGCGACTGACAGGGGCCTTATTCACTATGACCAATACAAGCGCGTTACGCAGCACGACAAGACAGCGGCGTGAAATCGCCCTATGCCTATGCCGTATTTCCTATGCCATAAATGTCATTCCTTACGGTGACGTCATACGGTTACGGCAAGGAATCTCCTAAGTCATACAGAATAATGCCCCAGATTTGTTAGTTGTGTGGGTCAAAACCTAATGCAATTTGAACGCTTGGACATTTGGAGTATACCTAGCTACTTTTAATACCAGGTAGTCATATAGTTGTATAAAAAATGTGTAATAGTATACGGCCCTTCCGTCTGCATTGTAGTAAAGTGGGTGTGGTCACACTATACGCGATACCGCTATGCATTGTATGGGGTTCGATTATTATGGTGCACTTTGGTATAATCCGATGGTATTATGAGTTTATAAACATTTGTAAGTTGGTTACTTCGGGAATGTACAAAGTCAAATATATTTTATTAAATCTTCTGCTATCTAAAATAATATAAAACTCTTTTGAAGCGGACTTAGAATCAACGCACAGCCTAAACTATAAGTCCTAGAGGTATGAAATTTGGAGGGTAGTATCCTTATATAGTGTAGGGGTGCACTAAGAAAGGAATTTTGAAAAGTGGCACCTTAAAGGGTCTGAAATTGGGATTAGGTAAAGATTTAAAGCAAATACTGCGTATGCAAAGCAAAACACACGCGAGCAAAGCTGCGGGCAACAGCTAGTAAAATCATAAAGATCATTTAGAGTCTTATAAATATGATTGGTGTGCCAGTTTTAGCCCCAAACTAAGCAAAGCTTGTGCTATGGAAACCAGACTGCTGATAGAATATTTTTTTTTGTAAATACATAGTAACACCCCGACATACTCGTAGAACAAACGTCTATGTTTGCCACACAAATGTATGTTCTCAGTGGGGATCGAACACACGACTCACAGCACAGAAGACAGCTTATTACCAACTGGGGGGCAACCGTTGTCTTATAAAGACCCAGGTTTAAGCCTGGCATGTTTTCTGAACTGTTTTCATAGGTATTCTGTGACTAAATAGTGACATTAGCGCGTTTCAGCGCGATTTTTGCCGTCAAAAGCTTCTTGTTTTCGTATATCTGTGGCCACGTCGCTTGACATTATGCTGGGCAGCGAGAGCAGCTCCGACCATAGACTAAAAAACGACCTACGCTACACAAGTACTTCATTTTTATATTCTTTAGCTCTGTTTTTTTCTCTAGAAAGGCGACACTGAGCACCTTGTTTCCTACTTGGTTCTTTTATAAGTTTAGAGGCGTGGTTCTACCAGAACAAGCAATAAATTGAATGAAACTGGTTTTTTGGACTTTATTTCGGAAGTGGGGGGTTTTAGGTGTTTTATGAATAATATTATATTTTGATATAAATACTTCTTCCTATAGTAGCTGTCAAATAACACCGCAATACAGGTCATTCACCCACCTTTACCTCGATGTCGCAAAATTCAATTTATATATGGTAAACAAACAGTACCACGAGATTCGAGCGATTACCGTCTTAGCGACAGGTTTGTATGGAAAGCGACAGAATTAGCCATTCATAAATTGAATTTTGTTACATCGTGGTGAAGGTGGGTGAATGACTTGTATTGCGGTGTTATTTGGCACCTACTATACTAATATTATAAATGTCAAATTTTATATGTGAAATGTTTGTGTACCAATCACACTGCAACTACTAATCCGATTTGCATGAAACTTGGAATATATAGGTAGGTATCTGCTTATCATCAACATCTCTCAAAACTCTTTTGAAGCTGACTTAGAATCAACGCACAGCTTAAACTATAAGTCCTAGAGATATGATATTTGGAGGGTAGTATCCTTATATAGTGTAGGGGTGCACTAAGAAAGGAATTTTGAAAAGTCGCACCCTAAAGGTCTAGAACGCGAGCAACGCCGCGGGCGACTGCTATATGATCTGTGGTATTAGTAACCTAGATTTACACATAGGCTTTTTTTCGAAGTAAAAAAAAATTACAGGGTGCAAAAAAAATTACTACCAAAGTTTAAAGGCATAAAAAACTTATCTCTACCAACGACATAAAGAAAATGTTATGTTATCTTAAAATATATTAATTTTTGACAGTTGAAGTTTTCGGAAGAGGTTTCTACACGTCATAAAACTACTTTTTATTGACACATTGTGTTCAACTAAATACATTATTGATATCGGTAATTGTATAATTTACTGAGACAACTAATTATAATATAGGTTGACTTACATCTTAATTGTATAATTTTAATTGTTAAATTAATAAAAAAAAACCTTATTAAGCTAATTGGGTGGTTATTTAAAAATATTATAAATTAATGATACAATCTCATTGAGAAAAACTTGACCTCAAATAACAAGTACCATAATATTGTACCGTAATAAGTTACAAGACAAGTTTCATAAAAAAAACTACATTATTGTAGTTAATTAAGTTCTTAGTAGTGATACTTTCAATATAAAAATGTATGTTTTCGTACCACTTGCTCAAAAAAGTGACATTCTATGCCACAAAAAGCGAACATAACAATAGTAATTTTTAATCTGTTAAAAACAGGGATAGAAAATTGCACTGGATTTCTTTCATCCTCTAGGGGGGCGAAAGTGATTTAAATTTGGAATACAATTTATACTGAACTACATCTGTGTTTACACCATTGAGTTTGTGTATAAAGCATTATACATCTTTTTGAAAAAGGAATACGCATTTATTATGCAGGCCGTATGAGCTTGATGCCTTTGCTTTTCCGACAAAAAAATATTAGTCTAGGAAAATTACGCGTTTTTGTTTTCTTCAAATACATAAACGTTAAGTTTCGTCACCCGCGACAGAAGACACTGCTTTATCCCCTTGTATAATAATCTACTATTTGTCTGTGTTTGGGTGTTACTATGTTTTTTTTAATTTATATATAGTTTTAACAATTTATACAGTACAGTATACGTTTAACACAGTAATCATAAAAAACCACTAAATAAATAAATAAATAAATAAATATAAATATTCACGGACACTTAACACAACGCCTTCTAGCCCCAAACTAAGCAAAGCTTGTACTATGGAAACTAAATGGCTGATAGAATACATACATAAATTTTTTTTTTTTGTAAATATGTACATACTTATAATACATAGTAACACCCAGACACAGAACAAACATCTATGTTTACAACACAAATGTTTGTTCTCGGTGGGGATCGAACCCATTAAGTTTTTAACACCCTCGCTACGCTCGGGAGTAAACTTCGAGTCCTTCGTTACGCTCGCGATTTAAATCGTCACTCGCGACAGAAGACACTGCTTTATCCCCTTGTTAAATAATCTACTATTCTACCAACATACATGTGAATAAATTATTGGAAACCTAAATTCTATTTAATTATAATATTCTATTAATATAACACAATAAAACATAAATTAAAATAATCTACTGAGATGAAGTTTCATGTGTATTTAGTATTTAGTAATAACTGTATTAGTTGTAATTTTCTTTGTGAATAAAATAAAATAAAATAAATAAACAAATATTCACGGACATATCACACAACGCCTTCTAGTCCCAAACTAAGCAAAAGCTTGTACTATGGGAACTAGATGGCTGATAGAATACATAATATACATTTACATAATATGCATATACATAGTAACATGCAAACATAGAACAAACATCTATGTTTTGCCACACACAAATGTTTGTTCTCGGTGGGAATCGAACTCGTACAACCCACAGCACGCAATTATTTTTAATATAAAAAAAAAAACACTTATAACATCAGAAAAATCTACTAAAATATCTTATACTTCACCTTAAATTGAATTAATTCGCAAAACTTTATCACTTCTTGAAATAACCATTAAAAATCAATAAAAATCAACAAAAAACTGCAGTGGCAAAGAAAATAAAAACATTATATGACAATATGCCAAACACCTTTACAACTTGAGTCTATTTCGGGCGTGCGAATAGAGTGCACAAAGTGTACTCGCAATAAACTTCGGACTCTGGGAAAAAAAGAATAAACTAAATATTAAAAACTTTTACACATTTAATTCTAAAAATTCGTCAGGCGTCATTGCTCTGTCGGTAGTAGCTCTGCCTTCCGTGCTGTGGGTCGTGGGTTCAATCCCCACCGAGAACAAACATTTGTGTGTGGCACACATAGATGTTTGTTCTGTGTCTGGGTGTTTCTATGTATTATAAGTATGTAATTACAAAAAAAAAAAGTTATATATATTCTATCAGCCATCTAGTTCCCGTAGTACAAGCTTTGCTTAGTTTGGGACTAGAAGGCGTTGTGTTAAATGCCCGTGAACAAAAAAAAATTTTTTTTATAAATTTTTATAGTATGCATCGTGACACGACAGCTGACTTGACGAATTACTTGACTTATATTATTTCAAATATTTCACTTGACATTGGCAAAATTGTCTGTCGAAATGACGGATAGATACCATTAAATTAAAAAAAGAAGAACAAGTACCTCTTTATTCATTCAATTATCATTTTAGCGCGGCTTTTAAAAATGCTCTATCATTGTCACTTGCATGACAACGCAAAGAGATGACAACAGATTTAGCAGCCATTTTAGCTAGCTCAGCTTTAGAAGACCAATATGAACTAGGGCTTGAGAATTAGTGTTCTTGGTACACCCTGTAGTGTATACTGAATGGTACGTAAACCCAGTGGGACATCAAAGGTGGAACATAATGTTACATTAGTGCCACCGTATTATAAAGCCATGTGCACAAAAAGATCAACGCTTGTCCTTTTTTAAATGGCACAATTGACAAGCTGAAGCGATTTGAAAACGTACCCTATCAGTAGTACGTAAAACCAATGACAGCGTAGCGACATCTATCTCGCTACATAAGAACTAACTTGAGAAATATCCTAGATCGCGCAAACGAAGTTATCACGGAGTTTGAACATAAGTAATACTACCGAATACCATCCATCGGTCCTCGGACCCCGAGCCAAAGGTCGCTCGGCGTGGAAGATCTTCCCTTTTCGTCGGAGGACACCTATCCTACAATGTTCTCCTCAACAGCTTAGACTAGTTTGCGCTGGAAATAACATCAAGGCTCATACTCGAGAACAAAATTCCAGGTAATCTATAAATTTTAAATTATTAGAAACTAATAATGCAATTAAACAAATGACTTTTATTTAACTAAAGAGTATTAAATTGTCTATCAAATATAATTTATTTTAATAGGCTAGTATTCATGGTTTTTAAGATATTAAAGTTGTTATAGATGACCCATAGTCTGTCAAACCTTGCTGCAAGGTCATTATTACATACAAGATATTCAAGATATTTTTTTTATTCAACCTAAATCGCCCCACTGCTGGGCAAAGGTCTCCTTCAAAGACTTCCAATGTCCTCAACTCCGAGCTTCTTGCCACCAAGATTCCAGATATTACACATTATCGATGTACCGTAGTATGTGAATAATACCGATGAGAAGAGTGGTAGACATTAATATGGACGGATATAGAATTAGAGGTAGGCCAAAGAAAATATGGATGGACTGTTCGAAAGAAGATATGAGTAAGAAAGGAGTGAACACCAAGATGATGGCTATAGAGAAGAGTGGAAGACGAAGACATGTTGCACCGACCCTACCTAGCGTGGGAAAAGGGTAGGAAGATGATGACGTTAGGTACATTATTGATATTTAGAACTTGCTACCGCTCATGACTTGTCTCACACATAAAGCGCTGTTCACACGTCTCCAGCAGCGACATTAGCATTGTGTCGATAAGCCGGCGCCCCGCTGTCTCATTGTAGCCGCGGCCTAATCTTGTATGTATGCTCTCTTTTGGATAGGGTTCTGTCTGTCTAAACATAGCTTTAGAGTATTAGATAGATTCCTAGTTTTGGCAGTTTTTGAAACAATATTACCACTTCTATTTTAATAGTTTTTCTTGTGTTATTGTGAGTATTGTTGTTTAATTTTGGTGGAATTTTAACCAATAATACTTAGGTCGTAACATAAAGTGTGAGCCATTGGAATAAATGTGCGTAACAGGTTTCCCTGAATGCTAAAATTCGTTTCCAAGTTTTGAAGGGAAAATCCACCATTTTGCCTTCAAAACAAACGACAGGCGACTTGACGAAGGTCTAGACTTATATTATTTCAAATATCTCACTTGACACTGGCAAAATCGTCTGTCAAATTGACGGACAGAGACCATAAATAGAAGAAGAAGAAGAAAGTATTCGCTACGCTCGTTTTTTGGAACTAAATGTTGATTATTTTAAGTTTTTTTTTTTTTTTTTTTTTTTTTATGAGCAAGATCTAAGCATTTGGCTGCCAGCACACCTGGTGGTAAGTGTAGCTAATAAATATTCTTGGACATATCACACAACGCTCTCTAGTCCCAAACTGTAATGCTTGTACTATGGGAACTAGATTGCTGATAGAATACATATATAACTTTTTTTTGTAAATACATACTTATGATAGATAGTAACACCCAGATATAGAACAAACGTCTATGTTTGCGACACACAAATGTTTGTTCTCAGTGGGCATCGAACCCACAACCCACTGCACGGAAGGCAGAGCCACTACCGACAGAGTCATGACACCTGTCAAATAGGCTATAGTAAAAAAAAAGTTCAGGATTCAGGAATAAGAATATTTTTCCTAAGGAACTCCGAAAAACAATAAACTAGTAAAAAACCCCGGCTCCTTCCTGTTGCTTCTGCATTTAATTTGCTTCTGATGGATATCTTATGTTTTTTGAGTGCCGTCGAGATGAATTACATTTGGAGATGAAATCTGGGTTATTCTCGTTAGGTCTGGGTTGTGTTTCTTCAAAAATATCTAAAACCATTTGTAGAAATTCAAAATATGTACTTACTTAACTTTGCCCTCGTAAACCATTTATTTGACTTGAAAATATTAGAAACTAAAACAAAATGTAAGTATTGCTTTGCCAAAATTAAATCATAAAATTATGAGACTGATGATGTATTTTTAGTACCTAAATACGACATTCAATAAACATTTTAAATGGAAGAAAAAGAAGTCGCCTATCAGAATGAGAGAGGTTGTGTATGGTTAGTAAACAAATCACAGAAACACAACTTATTTGTCAGGAATATTAGAAGAAACAGGAATAATGAAGGTCAAGTTCTAGCTCAAGTTATTTATTGCATTCATATTGTAAGTAAGTAAGTAAATTTTATTTGGTAAATAAACTAGTGTTCTGGTACAATAGTTGGTAGCATTATGTTTTATATAAATGAGTACAGTTCATAAATATACTATAGTGTACCTTGATGAGTTTAGTTCCCCGCACTAGGTCTCTATCGAGCCTGTATGGCGGGCTAACAGCGACTCGCCTCGGTCTCTACATTACATATAATAAGGTAACTTATAGTTATATATAGTATAAGCGGTTACAATAATACCTTAAGTAACATATCCAGAAAAGAATTCTTAAAAAAAAAATTTAAACTTATGGTACGAAAAGTAAACAAAAACAAAACTAAATCTATTCAAGTGGTAAACCTGAGTGCCCACAATCTCTAGCAATAACGAAATGTAGATAGACGTATTTAATGTGAATATAAATTAATATAATATATAGTCAAAGTCAAAGTCAAAAATCTTTTATTCAATAAAGTCTCACTGATAGCTTTGAATCGTCATTACGTTTTGTATGATTAGGTATGATTACAATTTTTTTTTATTGGATGAGTTGGAGCTAGTTCGTCCCAAGCTTGTTTGTCTTCTAAATAATCAGATATTTTATAGTATGCTTTTAAAAGAAGTCTCTGTTTTATTACGTTTTTGAACTTGCCAATCGACAACTGAGACACATCACTTGGGATTTTGTTAAAGAAGGGTACACATTGCCCTTTGAAAGATTTACTAATTTTTGTGAGCCTAGTGGTGGGAACAGCGAGTTTGTCTTTATTTCTAGTGTTAACATTATGATTATCACTTTTTTTGTTGAATAGATTAATATTTTTTTGAACATACAATAAGTTTTCATAGATGTACTGGCAAGGTACTGTCATTATATTTATTTCCTTAAACATATTTCTTAGTGATTCTCTGTGACCCATGTTATAAATTGCACGAGCCCTCTTCTGCAACACAAATATGGTGTTTAATACATAAATAAGTGTATGTAAGAGTGGGGATGTGTGTAAGTATATGTAGGTGTCAGTGGGTGTGGGTAGGTAGGTACAGGATAAATAGAAGTATTAATTATTAATTATAATTAAAGGGTATCTATATATAGGAATAAACTACTACATAACAAAAGTATGAAGCCAATAACATGTCTGAAACTAATTCTGCCAGGTCCAAGTGGAACAAACCCTTACAAGGTCGCTGATTCAACATTAATAATTTGATGTGCAAACGCGTCGGTCTGTCTGTCTGTTGTCATTCTTAATGAATTCCGTGTCGAATGGAGAATGGTGTGATTCCGGTGGCGTTTTTGCTAATTTGTGTGTTTTAATTTTATATGAATATAATATAATAATTTTATACAAAAGGTCAAATACGTCAAAGTTTATTGTAAAAACTAAGGCAATTCTATAATAAAAAGAAAATTACTACTATTATGTAATACAGCCCCCGTATCGCAAGCTCTGAAACGACTTATAGATAACTCAACTGTGCAAATCTAGAAAATTTACAGTTCAAATTATGTATACCTGTTGTCTGGAAGAGATCGCTTATTGCGATAAAACCGCCTATTGTATCTCATAGTTTAAAATTATTTCTCTTATATATTGTCAATAAAGATCTTATCTATCTAACCATCTAATTATTTAGCTTTCAATTAATAAGCAAATGCACATATTTATTTTCTTTCTTTAAATACCTCTAAAAATTCAAACCACAGTGTCATTCAAACCAGTAGTCCAACTCAATACACTCTTCTAACCCCAACACTATTTATTAACAATTCACTATGACACTCACTCCAAGGGCTCTTAACTTGCAAGTTAGTCAAGGAAAAAAACTACACACGAATATCACCCTTACATCGTTATAATACGGGTGAAAGTACAGTCATTGTGGTATTTCTGAAGTGTGCTTACAGTCATGCTAAGTTGTACATCTGTTAGGAATATTAATTTGTTTGTTGGTTATTATATTGTTATAACAAGTGCACTTGAGTTACTGAGATTCAACTTTACTGTGATTAAATCAAAGTTAGTGGTGGTGCAGTTAGCTAGCTAGTTTGTATGAGTTAGTGGCCAACTTTGACGAGTTTTAGGACGCCTTAAGGCCTCTATAGTAGCTTAACGACTGCTAGAGCCGGGACCGACAGTTAATCAGCTGAAGCACGGAAGCGCTCACATGTAAATGCAACATGAATGATGGGAAAAATGTATGTTTTCGTACCACTTGCTCAAAAAAGTGACATTCTATGCCACAAAAAGCGAACATAACAATAGTCATTTTTAATCTGTTAAAAACAGGGAGAGAAAATTGTACTGGATTTCTTTCATCCTCTAGGGGGAGAAAGTGATTTAAATTTGGAATACAATTTATACTGAACTACATCTGTGTTTACACCATTGAGTTTGTATACAAAGCATTATACATCTTTTTGAAAAAGGAATACGCATTTATTATGCAGGCCTTATGAGCTTGATGCCTTTGCTTTTCCGACAAAAAAATATTAGTCTAGGAAAATGCCGCGTTTTTGTTTTCTTCAAATACATAAATTTATGTTAAGTTTATTTTAATTTATTTTTATAAATAAGTTAATGTTCTAAAATGCTATCTCATATTATTATTGTGTTAATTTTTTCGCAAATGGTACGAAAAGTAGAGTATTTTCCTCGGTAATAAAGCTGTCTTAGTCTTGGATGAACTTAAATCCCTCGCTACTCTCAGGACTCGTCTTAAATCCCTCGCTTCGCTCGTGATTTAAGTTTTTAACACCCTCGCTACGCTCGGGAGTAAACTTCGAGTCCTTCGTTACGCTCGCGATTTAAATCGTCACCCGCGACAGAAGACACTACTTTATCCCCTTGTATAATAATCTACTATTTCTCTGTGTTTGGGTGTTACTATGTTTTTTTTTATTTATCTATAGTTTTAACAATTTATACAGTATACGTTTAACACAGTAATCAAAGAAACCACTAAATAAATAAATAATTATAAATATTCACGGACACTTAACACAACGCCTTCTAGTCCCAAACTAAGCAAAGCTAGTACGATGGAAACTAGATGGCTGATAGAATACATACATACATATTTTTTTTTGTAAATACTTACTTATAATACATAGTAACACCCAGACACAGAACAAACATCTATGTTTGCCACACAAATGTTTGTTCTCGGTGGGGATCGAACCCACGACCCACAGCACGGAAGCTACTACCGACTGAGCGGTGACGCGTGTCATGGTTTGCACTGATGGCTTTTACATGTGTAATATGTATGTATTTACAAACACAAACTATTTTCCATACTAAAAGCTTTTGCTAAGTTACTAGAAGACGTTGTTTTAAAAATCCTACGTAAAAAAGAGTTGAAAAAAAATAACCGAGATTTATTACTAATATTCATTTTTTTTATATTAACTTATTCAATATTTGTTTGAAATAGGTTTTATGCAAAATATAGGATAGGACACGTTATCCTTTTGTGACTGAAGATCGAAACACAGAAGGTGAACTTATGGAAGTACACACGTGACTTTTTACTTATTTCAATACAAAAATACCTCTGTCTAAATTTTCTGTCAACATTACGAACATAGAAAATCACATGGATTATTTAGAATTGTCTTATAAACCAGCGGCCCTAAGATGCGCACCGCGAGATATTTGTCATGTCGTTCTGTCAAAATGTAAGCATTTTGTACCAGTTTAGGAACTATTGCATTATCTGTGGTACCTAATGGTGTCGACAAAACGCGCCATAATGTACACTTTTGACACTTGTTAGTCGTCGTACCTCTCTGAGGACGAGATAATAGTCATGCAGAAATGTCAAAAGTTGAAAATTCAAAGGCGCGGTTTCTCGACAACATTACCACAGATAATGCAGTAGTTCCTGAACTGGTACAAAATGCTTACATTTTGACAGAACGACATGACAAATATCTCGCGGTGCGCATCTTAGGCTCGCTGGTCTTTGAGCGTCCCTTGATATAACAGTAGATATGAACACATAACAGTCGATTTTTTTTTGTAAATTTGTGAAAATATTCGTCCAGTGAGTACTCTACAGGTAGCGGGTACTATTATCAACAGAAGTGCACAATACGTGCTCAGTGGTTCGTGGAGGCATTGTGTGATTTGCAGAGAAAAATGTAACATGATGGCAAATTGAAGGCAAGTACAATCACGTGCAAAAGTTATTCAAAATTATATTATACTAGCAGCGCCTCGCGGTTTCACCCGCGTAATTCCCGTTCCCGTGGGAATTCCGGGATAAAATATAGCCTATGTTCATCAGGGATAATGTAGGATTCTAATGGTAAAAGAATTTTTTTAATCGGTCCAGTAGTTTCGGAGCCTATTCAATTCATACAAACAAACAAACAAACAAAAAATCAAACCTTTCCTCTTTATAATATTTGTATAGATGTATAGATTATAGAATTTATCACCTAACTTCAAAATTAACACAATCTATTTCGTAAGCGAAATCTAAGGATAAACTAATACTTTCAAAAGAAAACGGTGTAAATGAACCCCTAAGGGGATTTTTTCTGGTTTTTTTTTCTTCTGGTTTTTTTTTACAATTTTCTCTTGCTGCAGGGGTCGCTAAGGGGATTTTCGGAAAAAAGTTCCAGTAATCCCACACGCAGGGTAAAACTGGAATGAGCCTACACAACTAAAGGCTGAATTACACGATACCATTTTCTTGTACGTACCACTGCAATAATTGTATGCAATAGTTGAAGCGCAGGAATTGACTTTCAAGAATTGTAAACAACTGTTTACACGCGGATATATTTTAAAAAGTTGCATGCAATTATTGAATACAATTCTTGACTGTCAATAATTGCATATGGCTTTTGTTTACACCAATACAATTATGTCATGGAGATTATTGCTTACAAGTTTTGACTTGTCAAAACACAGGCGTGTACCATTTTTTGGCGAGTTGCTTCAAGAATTGCACGTATTTGCGCTGGCAGAAATTCATGCAATTGTTGCACGTTTTTCAAGGGGCTAGTTATTAAAAAATATGAGTCAAAAAGTGTTCAAATTCGGTTCTGCTGATTTAATAAAATTCATTTATTTAATAATGAGTGCATATGGGATACGGAAAAACTACAAGAATCCACATGAGATACCACAAAACACAATGGGAAAAACAACGAGGCTAGGCGGAATGATTTCAAAACTATAGCCTTCTCCGAGGAGCGAAAAAAAAAATTGGTTTCAGACAGAATTAAATTACGCGGGAATGCGTATACAATAATTTCCTAAGCAATTCTTGGATTCAACTGGTTACACCAAGGAAAGTTTTGAAGCAAAACTTGTATACCAGATCAAAAATGTTACGAGTTGTTTAGACCATGCAATTAATTTATTGTATTCAACTATTGCACTGGCACGTGCAAGAAAATGGTATCGTGTAATTCAGCCTTAATAAAGTCACGTGACAAAATGTCGTAGGTATGTTTTACGTCACTACGTAAACTACGGCACCTAACTAAGTAAACTATTTCTAAATAGTTTTTTTTTCTACTTTTCTTACAAACTATTATTATAGTATTTAGGCTAGTGACAGATATACAATTTTAGATTTTTATTGTAGGAAAAAAACTAGCGGACGGATTTTAAAAAGCAATACTTAATAAATAAATAAAATAAGTTTTTAAGAAACATGTTTTTTTGCGCTAAAATTGATAGTTCTTTAATGAAAGTTGTTCTTGATAGGTACTTAAACCGAAGTTTTAGAATATTATCACACTGTAAATAAAACTTTTAATAAAATAGTTTGTGCTCACGACTGTACCCGGCTGTACCACAGTTTGTGCACATTATTGGTCAAACAGATTATGACAGATTTTGAAATAAATAATAACACTGTGCCGGTTCCATTGTACACCATAGATACAGGGGTTTACCCCATGGTACCCTTGAAATGTGGATTATTCACTTTGTCTTGTATGAACGTGACTTTAATATGAAACATCTGATTTTGTTTTATTTAATGTTGTTTACAGATATTTTTTAAATATTTTGTATATTATAATTATTTTTACCTTTTAAATTGCAGATAGGTAATTAGATAGTTTTCTTACAATTTTAAACAATTTGGCACTAAAATACATAATAATAAAATACTAATTACTATACTGATCTAAATAATATCAACCAGAATATAATTCTAACAAGATTCTCACTAAATAAAATGTAGAGGCGGAACTCTACATTGAAAGTAACTAAGTGTAAGTGGCGCCATCTATTAGTGAGAGTACACGTTACAATATTGACGGCATTTGTGTGTTCTGTTTGTTTGTATCTCTGAAAATAGGACTTTTTGAATGCAGTTTTTTTTACGTAAGAAAAATGATTTATTTAGAATGCTTTTTAGCCATGTTTGGTGAAAATTGGTGGAGCCGTTTCCAAGTTATGAGGATATCCATCAGCTCTGACTACCAGTTTTGAGGAATCCAGGCATAATTGCAGTTTGAAATAAATTCATGTCATTGTATTCAGTTTTGATGAATGGAGTACATACTCCTAGGTCTGATGATGACCAGCAATTATGAAGAGAATCTAAGCATTTTTTTTTATAGTGGGATGTTTATAAATTGTAAAAATTATCTTGTAATAACATTTTATATTACAAGTTAATCATATTACCAACCTAATTTTCTGTAGTGGCTGGTTCATATTTATAAGGGTCAGTTTGGCCTGACCCCATACTTTCCTGTCCCCGATGTTTGTTACCAAGTAGTATGTATGCGCTAAATGTCGATACCGTTGCGAAAAAAGTGAAAAGGAAGTTATTGTAAGGTGCCTTTATTTTAGCGTGCCTAGTATCAAAACTAAGTAATGTAGGTACTTACTTAGGTACCTACAACTTTTCTACATTTCAAATTATATGCAATATGCTTGTCGTTCTGTCAAAATGTAAGCATTTTGTACCAATTTAGGAACTATTGCATTATCTGTGGTACCTAATGGTGTCGACAAAACGCGCCATAATGTACACTTTTGACACTTCTTAGTCGTCGTACCTCTCTGAGGACGAGATAATAGTCATGCAGAAATGTCAAAAGTTGAAAATTCAAAGGCGCGGTTTCTCGACAACATTACCACAGATAATGCAATAGTTCCTAAACTGGTACAAAATGCTTACATTTTGACAGAACGACATGACAAATATCTCGCGGTGCGCATCTTAGGCCCGCTGGAAAGACAACGTCAATACGCTGAGCTGACTAAGCCAAGGGTTTCCTCACCACGGTTTTTTTTAGCAAAACCAAACTCAATTTTCCTTGTAAGCCAATGTTTTACCTATTAACTCTTCAACTGATAAAAAAAGGTATAAAACTGGCAACATTTTGCTACACGGCTATCAAACGAACATGGATTTTGAAACACGGAAAAGAAAAATGACATTTTACATTCAACATGGCGCGTGTCAAACGTTGGGTCCCACGGCATTTGTACCAGAGGTGGACTGAGAGAATAACAATACAAATATATAAAATAAATAAAATTTAAAATAAAAAAAAGAAAAGAAACTAAGCAATGCTACAGAGATTTAGTAAAAAAAGCACATATAAAACTAGTAGAATAGATACTATTAATTTAGATCCAACTAAACTTCAGTTTTGGTACGAAATTCCTTATCGCGCGTTGAGAAAGGGGGCTAGACGGAAAAAATTAAGAGCAAAAGTTGTCGCGACACTTTTTTCAAACTTTGACAACGTCATTCGAATAAATTGGTGCAGGAAGTTTTTTTTTTTAATATCGTGTGCCTGTACGTTCTCAACCGAAACAAATGAATGTAGGTATTGTTGGAAGTTTTTGTTTTTAGGGTTCGTTAAGGTTCTTATAGAAAATATTATAAGAAAACAACACCTCAAGGAACTTCGTTCCATCCGGGTGTCTCTTGAGACCTTTCAAGTTTTTTATTACTTGTTATATTTTAAATTTTATATTTTCAAAAATGTTGAAGTGTGCAAGCGAGAAGTAAGCAAGCTCGTAGTTAGTGGCCAACTCTCTTGACGGAGTTTTTAGGCCGCCTTAAGGCCTCCGCCGTGGCTTAACGACTGCTAGAGCCGAGACATTTCAAAGTGCCTTCCGAAGCACGAAAGATCTCATATCTCATATCAGATCCCAAATAGTGACCGCATAGAACGTCGCTTAACTTAGATAATCGGTGAAGATTGACTAAGGCAACCTAGCCACGAGCGTTTCAGCGAGTAGTTTTTTGACGTTACTCATGGCCTTAAAACTCTGAATCCAGCTCTGTCCAATCCCGTGACATTTCGATTCGTGCACATTCCTTTTATAACCCACTGTACAATATATTATGAAGGTACTCTACCATTATTCTACTTTTAAATTTTGACTCCAATGTTTTACAAGTTTGTATAGTTATTGCCACACACTTCTTCTTTATTTATGGCCTCTGTTTATGTCTTTATTTATGTCATTTCGATAGACAATTTGGCCAGTGTCAAGTGAGATATTTGAAAATAATATCAAAAATTTTGACACTGTATAATTGTCCGTCGAAAATTGTCCGTCGGATAGAGGATAATAGGTATAGAAGAAGAAGTAAATAGTAAGGAATTCTTAGGCATGGTAGCCATCTTTTTGCTTCATGGTAGACATATAGAAAGATCTGTTGCTACTTGAGGTAGCTCGATTATTTATCAAAAACGATTCATCTCAAAATCAAAATAGTTTTTATGCAGTGTCAAATAAAAATGAACTTACCAATGACTACCCCCTAAAGTAAGCTAATATCAATAAAAAAAAATGTTTTATAAAAGACAAATGCTGATAGAATTTGACATAATAAAAAGGCCAAGAAGTTTTTATTAAAAAAGAAAAATGAAATTGAACTTGGGAAAAAAAATTAGCGTCAAATGGTATTTGGGTGACTCGAAATAAATGTAGCTAGGTTGGTTGATATTACCTCAAATAATCTAGGTCACCTAATTTTTTAAACCATTTACCTACTTAATTATGTGCCTATTATAGTGAGGTTACCTAGTGTAAAAATATTGTTAATCGCAGCTTTTAAATTACTAAGTGGTTAGGCTACTAAAATAACAGAAGATGTACCTATTCACCTACATATTACATAACTTAAGTGTAATAGGTATACACCAATTTGTTTTACTCACATATAAATTACATTTAATTGAACTAAAATAGCTACCGCGACAAAATGTAGTATTTAGCGTGTTAAATACACAGTAACCTCACAAATAATACATAATAGCCTGTTAACATCAATAAATCTATTTAATTTAAAGCAAATTGTTCCAATTAGGCCGCCATTTTGATTGACGACACGATTAGTTCGGGAAATCGCCGCGGCGTGACGGCGCGCTACTCACCGGTAGATGGCGTTGTATCAATCAATAAGGTTTGTATCTATGTAAAAAGGTTCTTATTTTTACTAGGTTGGTGAAGCTCGTTTCTTATATTGTAAGTATCATGTTTTTACATAGGATTTATTACAAAGTATTTACTATCTTATGACAAGAGTTTTATTACCTCTATTACCATTATAGAAAGGTTATCTGGAAGAAAATATATATAATTAGATTAATTCTGCATATTTTATTCGTACTTTTTGTGCAAGGTTTATTTCTAATGCTTTTAACAACTGAGTTTTCTTAATTTTCATTCATCATCATCATCATAAACTGGAAGAAATTCACATCCGCAATTACCTACTAAATTTCTCAAATAAAATAAAGAAAACTCTGAGACATCCGTTTCCGCCGAATAATACCTAAATAGTAAGTCACATGACTCAATGTTTACAAAATAAAACGCAATTTGTAAAGAATTTTCCCATACTTTACGAGTCTTCCATTACAAGGAGATTGTTACCAAAAATATAAAGTTGTTGCTCCACTGAGTTAGAAAATATTTTGAAGACTCAAATATCTTTGTGTGGGTGATAATTTTACGACACATAGATAAACACACATAAATAATATATAAGTAGATGCAAGTTTTTTTTTTAATTATTAGTTTGCGTAACTATTTCTAGGTAAGTATCTTACATTCTAAGTATATAATTATAGGTAGGTGTTTGAAATCATCCGGGTAAGTAAACATTTTAATATAATATAAAGATTTGATAATATTTATAGTAGATCTTTATTTGAAAGTTATATAATATACATAAGACTCTACATACACAATGACATGTAATTCTGCAAAAAAATATAGGTAATATGACATTTGTTATATAATTTTAGATTATATAATTTTGGAATTTTCTTATATATATAACTACCTACAAGATGAGATTATATCTTTATTGTAAGTACACCAAAAAATAACATTAAAAAAAACCAGGGAAATAATAAAACACAAATATGAAGTACAATGGGCGGTCTCATCGCAATAAGCGATCTCTTCCAGACTCTACTAGATGATTCTAGGTGCCTGTTTATCGTCTGAGATTAGTCGCAAGACCTTTTAAAAATAACTATTTCTTATAGTAGGTGCCAAATAACACCGCAATACAGGTCATTCACCCACCTTCACCACGATGTCGCCAAATTCAATTTATGTATGGTAAACAAACAGTACTAACGAGATACAAGCGATACCGTCTTAGCGACAGGTTTGTATGGAAAGCGACAGAATTAGCCATACATACATTGAATTTTGCGACATCGTGGTGAAGGTAGGTGAATGACCTGTAGTGCGGTGTTATTTGGCAAGTTCTTAACACTAGTTTAATAATCTTGTAGTACTATACCATCCTCTCAGCCTAGTCAGCTATATCCACAGGAAAGACAACGTAGGAGCCTAGTCAGCCATATCCACAGGAAAGACAACGTAGGAGCCTAGTCAGCCATATCCACAGGAAAGACAACGTAGGAGCCTAGTCAGCCATATCCACAAGAAAGACAACGTCAATACGCGGAGCTAACTAAGCCAAAGGTTTCCTCACGATGTTTTCCTTCACCGTTTCATACCGTGCACACTATGCCCATGCCGCTGCCGGCATTAATGCCGCGGACTTATTGCCACAGCAACATCACCTTTATTCTCAATACTGAGCTGGGGAATGAACTTGGGCCGGGAGCCGGAACAGAGGCATTATCGTGTTCACACTATGCTCGTGCCCACTTCCCTGCCGAAGTCCCTGCCGACTGCGGCATAGTGTGAACGCAACATCAAAGCACTCAGTAAACCGCTGACTTTAAGCCCCAAAAACCTACGCATAACATCTATAAATGATTAAAACATGTTCAAAATACATCCAATGCTTAATATCAATAATTTTGTACACGAATATAAAGTTGAATATAATTAGGGTGGCGTATATTTTGTATATAAGCTTGTAGGCATATATGTAGAGTAATGTTGACATGGGTAAGGACGAACGGACTGCGTAGAGTAGTGTGGAACAGAGAAACGATCGGGCGAAAAATGAACTTTTAATAACTATATAACTTTATAAATAGTTCAGTAGAATATCGATAATACTACTTATTATTACGTTTTGTGTGCAATACTTTTAATCGGTGTATCCACGAATATTATTACCCCTATACCAAAGATATCTTTTTTTACAGTTCCATAAATCGCTGAAAAGTGATACGAATCGTTTTGATCCTAGGTGTGAGAACTGACAATAAAAACTCAACGCTATCTTATACAAAGATATCTGAGCCATGAAATATATACAAAACCAGAAGGAATAACCAGATTTGGCCGAAAGCACCAGAAAATACAGTCAGTGTATGGCAAAAAGTGATGCATTTACAACATCTGATATAAGAAATTACGGGTTTCAAATATAGCCTTTCATTTAACGCGACAAAAAAACCTGGTTTGCCAGTTCTCATTTGACCGGAAGTGCTCGGCAGACGGCTTCAAAGATGACGAATTTACCATTTTTACCCCATAACCTACGTCATCTACTACATATATAAAAATAAGTCGGGTTTTCCTTCCTGACGCTGTAACTCCAGAACGCACGAACCTATTTCCACGGTTTTGCATTCGTTGGAAAGGTCTCGGGCTCCGTGAGGTTTATAGCAAAGAAAATTCAGGAAAAATTTCAACAGAAAAGCGGGAAAATGGAATTTTGAAAAGTCACACCCTAACGCGAGCAACGCCGCGGGAGACGGCTAGTCTGATACAAAAATAACATTGATGGCTTCAAATAGCTATATTCACCATTTTCCAACTTCCAACACCCTTCCTATTGTCATTGTTCTAATAATTTTACTATTCTAGTAATTCTGTTCCGAAAAAAATCACCAAAAAATACTTAAAGATCTGTATATCTTTCTTGTCTTTACAGATACTCTAAAAAATAAAGTCTCTGAACCCACCTTACTCTACCACATGAAACTTATCATTATGTTAATTTTGAGTTCCCGAAACTAGAATTGTATGAGATTAGAACATAATCGATACCCATCTGTCCTGCATCATTTTGTATGGGTTATAATGAGGTTTTTATGGGCTATGCAGTTTTATATGACGTCATGGGACTTTACATCCTGATTACGGACCTGAGGAATCGGCTGACTTACCGAATCCAACCTAGTAAGCAAGCAAGCAAGCTCGTATGAGTTAGCGGCCGACTCTAGTGACGGAGTTTTAGGCCGCCTTAAGGCCTCTAGTGTCTTAACGACTGCTAGAGCCGAGACAGTTTTACGTGCTCTCCAATGTATGGAAGCGCTCAGATGTAGTTGCCACTAACGGTCACCCCTCCAAGTAATGACCGCGCAGAACGTCGCTTAACTTAGATAATCTGTGAAGATTGACTAAGGAAGCCTAGCCACGAGCGCTTCTACAAACCCAGTGACTTTTTGTTACAATCTGAAAGTGTAAGGGGTATATTATTATTCATATTAGTCTTCTAAAGCTGAGCTAACTAAAATGATTGCTAAATCTGTTGTCATCTCTTTGCGTTGTCATGCAAGTGACAATGATAGAGCATTTAAAGCCGCGCTAAAATAACAGTTGAATATTAATAAAGGGGTAAGAGTCAACATCAAATTTTTGATGACAGCTGTCAAACTTCAAACGGCTATATCTCGGAAACTACTCACCCTAAAGTCGTTCCAAAACTAAATGAAAGGTGTGATCAAGATCAACATTTACGTTTTGCATTACGAGTGCATGTCTTATTTAAGTATTTTTTCATTTTGCGATTGTGATATTACTTGCATAAAGCAACAATTACCAGTCAAATTGAAAATGTACCGTTACTAGGAAGTTAAAAGGTGAAAGAATTTGATAGCATTTCAGCGTTTCAAAATCATTGAACCAATTATGCTCTACTTAGTCGTAATTTTTCATAGTTATTTACGTGATTTTTACTTGTTAATCAGAATCAGCTGTTTTAGAACATTATAAAGCTTAACTTATGTAGATACCTACTTATTATGACATCGTGAATTTCCCGTGGATATGTCTGACTAGGCTGAGAGGATGGTATAGTGCTACAAGCCTACTCCATCTAAACATTGTCCCAGGCACTACAGTGTGTCGTTAAGTGTAGGCATAGGTTGCCTCCTGACGCTCTATAAATCATCTTCAATAGATGTAAAGGCCTAAATAACTTATTAAGATGGCCCTGACTGTGCCTACCTACCAACATTGCACTGAGACTATTTTAGTCGTAGACCTAATTCATATTTCCATTCGTACATAACAATAATATAAAAAAGGAACATAGCATAGCTATATCAAATTGACCCCAAATTACATATTGGCTTAAATCGCTTGTAATTGACTCAAAACCGCATTTTATATCATTATTTCGTAGTCATTGGCGGTGTGCGGACATGAAGTCGAAAACTGTGTTTATTTGCATAAGACTATTTATATTTTTATTCAAAAATGTACAAACAGTATCGTTACAGTGTTTTGAAGTGATTATGTGATATTTCGATTGTCAGAATGACGTCTAGACCGACCAAACTAGATGTAAACGGAAAGCGTCACTGTTTTGATTCCGGGACTGGGTAGTACAGAGGTCAATATGTCTATACGGACCGGCTGTTTATGTGGCAAAAAGTATGAACGTCAAAAAGTGCAATGGGTAACTACTTAAAAACTTGAATGTTTTGATTTTCGCCATAGTTGTACTTTAGAAAACAAACTAAGCTTTCGTGTCCTTTGGCTATGTAGTCCAAAAGCAATGTAACCGTAACGCGATAAAGTCATATCGCGATTTAATCTTAAAGCGATCTAGTCATATCTTCTGCCTAGTCAAATAGAGATGTAGTCGTAAAGCTCCTAACCCGTTGGAATGTACATTATCATCATGGTCACAACGTTTTAGTGACAAATGGCACACATCTCAAAATGCAAGTAAGCAAAAGGTTTGATAGACAAAATGCTCGATTGATATAACGCGAGTTTCTTATTTATCCGCATCCGGGAAGAAAATTTTTGGTGACCGCGACTATTTCGCCTGACAGTGTGTTTCCAGCGCAGATCGAGTCGCTATAGATGTTAGCTTGACTCTGGGCGTTCGAGAATTTACCTACTATAGTAGGTGCCAAATAACACAGGTCATTCACCCACCTTCACCACGATGTCGCAAAATTCAATTTATGTATGGCTAATTCTGCCGCTTTCCATACAAACCTGTCGCTAAGACGGTGTAATCGCTCGAATCTCGTAGTACTGTTTGTTTTTACCATAAATAAATTGAATTTGGCGAAGGTGGGTGAATGACCTGTATTGCGGTGTTATTTAGCACCTACTATAGCTCTGGATATGGCCAGTCACTTTGAAAAAGATTCGCTTCAGTGTTTTGAGATTATTAAAAAGGTTCGAAGCTATGATATGCAGTGACTTTGTGACAATCTATGATTCCTTGGTATAACCCCATATTGAAGCTTTTTCTATGGTACCCAGCCGTAATTGCTTTAATCTCGGCGTAGTGCAAGCAATTACAACAGTAATAAACAGAGCTTTAGTGTATTAATCATAGTATTTTCCATAATAATTGGTATTTCAACATCCACACTTATTTTTCATTGTTTTCGACTGACACGTCTCGCTGCCCTCGCTCGTCGTGTCATCCATGGTGTTCCATTTTTAAACACCGCCGGTCAGCGCGAACCAATACTCTTTATAGGTAATTCAAAGAGGTTGGTTCTACGCTGCATTGCTAACAGTAGTGCACGCAAAAATCTGGGATGAGCTTCGCTAAGCATCCCTGTGTACGTGTCATCATCATCATCATCATCAACCTATGTCGGTCCACTGCTGGACGTAGGTCTCTCCCAAGACGCGCCACTGAGCCCGGTCTTCGTCTCTTCTCATCCAGTGTTTGCCAGCTACATGTCTCAGATCGTCACCCCACCTAGCCGGAGGGCGTCCTACACTACGTGCGCCTAAACGCGGTCTCCACTCAAGTATTAGTTTGCTCCAACGATTGTCGGTTCTGCGGCAAACATGGCCGGCCCACTGCCACTTCAGCTTACTAATCCTCTGAGCTATGTCGACCACTTTGGTTCTCTGTCGGATAACCTCGTTCCGGATTCTATCCTTCAGAGAAATTCCGAGCATAGCCCTCTCCATAGCTCGCTGAGCAACTTTCAGCTTGTAGACCAACCCTACTGTCAGTGTCCACGTTTCGGCAGCATAGGTGTACGTGTAAGTAACCACTTTTACGTGAAAGTAATCTTATCACAACAACAAAATCAATTAGATCATTACAAATCTGTCACGTAACATCACTAGCAGACTGAATGTGGCAACATTATTACGAGTTTTGACACAGGCGAAGTGTCAAACTTTGAATCTAATTAGTTGTTAGAGTATAGCAATGGTAGAGTCCTTTTCATGAAAGAAGTCCCGCGGAAATATCCGGGACTAAACTTTAAAAATAAATTTTAAATTAGTTGTCAGGTGCTGTTAATGTGTTCGGATGCTAGTGCGTTTTTATTTGGTTTCTGTGATCAAAGTCTTGTTTTCAATGCCTAAAGTTGTTAAAAGTGCTGCCCGAGAAATAATACTTAAGGTCGACTACAGCGCCGCGTCTGCGGGACTTCTTTCATGGAAAGGACTCCAAAATGTGAGATACTTAGGTATGATATTCCTTGGGGGTGTCGAAATGTCAATTTTTCTGTTCAATTTTTCTTTATTCTATGATCATTTTTTGGAGCCCATATCCTTAAAATTGTTACCTAGAATAATCCTCGCCTCGACTCAACCTTAAAGTCATGGTTTAGTAGTATTTTTATTGCACTATTTTGAGATCGAGTCGAGGTGAGGATTTTTAGAGTTATCTTAGTGAGACTATGGGCTATAATAGGCCTTGGTCAAACGTTTTGTCCATATTTTCTCACCATCTTAACCTTATGAATAATAAATAATACGTTTTAACATAATATTAGCTCAGGTTAATGGCGCCTACAATCATTATTCAAATTAAATTAGTCTAGACAAAACATAGAATATTTAAATAACCGAAGCGGCGGCGATGAGCTTGCTGCCTTTCATGTTTAAAATATTAATTTCTTCAATTTACTAGCTAGTTACTTCTTTGTTTATGCGTATCAAAATGGTTTTTATCACAATAATAAATAAATGAATCTCTAATGAACGAATCATACAAATAAACATTCCCTGGCACAAAAAAGCGAGTTTAAGTTATATTAGGTATGTATATATTATAATTTATATTTATTAGTTTATATATAGTATTTTACCTTCGTATTTATGTTTATTTAAGATAGGTCCATGTGTAAGTTTTGGCTAAATTGTTTTCTAGTAATATATTCCTGTGCGCACTACCCTAATAAACTGTTATCCTCACTACCCAAAGGTTAGCTGGTAGAGAATGCTATTTTAGCATTAAGTTCGCCTGTATACACTACTATTAAGTTGTGCAGTAAAGAATTTTCTATCTATCTATCTAATATTCTTGGACATTTCATACAACGCCCTCTAGTCTTAAGCAAAGCTTGTACTATGAGAACTAGATTTCTGATAGAATACTTATATCATGTACCTATATGTTTTTGTAAATATTGATAGGTACATGTAATACCCAGACATAGAACAAACATCTATCGAAACTTTCCACCAAAATATCTGTCAACCAGCATACGATGAACCTCGTAGCAAATGGCTGCTTTAGGTCTAGAGAGTTTAAGCTGTATCTAAGAATCCACGTCTTTGATTTCAATAAAATATAGCCTATGTTTCAATCCGGAAAAAGGCGTCCGAATGGTATAAGTTTCGTTGAAATTGTTCCATGTAGTTAAGGCGTGATCCGCGAACAAACAGACAAACTTGATTTTCGGAATCAGAATCGTTTATTTAGTAGATCTGCATATTTAGTTTATAACTATATGTTTTATTTTAGATTTTGGCATTTTTTTAAATTTTTAGTTTTTTTGCTAGAGTTATAATTTTCTAGCCTGGAGTTCCAATGAATAGTTTTTTTACCTATATAGTAAGTAGGTATTGGGCGATCTGATTACAGCAAGTCAAACATTAAACGATTTAAAATTACTCAAAATTTGGACCTCTATGATCTATTTTTAATGGATGCCGCCAGACGCCATTACGTTCCAATTTCAAATTCAAATTTCAAGATCGTCTGCGTAGGCGCCACACGTATCCTGCGGTTTTAAAAATATATAGTCATATTTGGTTCCGGTTGGGGTAAATGGGGTGTCTTTTTTAGGGGAAGGATGTTCCCTTATGTCATTTCGCCTGTCAAATATTAAAATAATTATTGTTATGTAGTAAATCGATTTTTCGACTGTTGATTTCGACTTTGATCTTTGTGGAATGCCAGGTGGTTAGTTTGGTAAAAACCATGTAAAAACCAATGTTTGTTAGCTCGATTTAATCATAAGGTTGTGAGTTTGATCCCAGCTTTGCACCAGCGCAGCGTTTTGATTTAGTGTGGCAGTTTTGGAACTTCAAAATTTCCTATTCAAAGTATTTTCACAAAGATGAGCCACTGTTACATCTAATAAAAAAAAAATAAGTTGAGTACGCTTACGTAAAATAATTAGATCAGTGAAATATAAGGTATGCCAGTAACATATAGGCATAGTGGATAAATGAATTTGTTTTGTGACGAGCTTAGATAGGTAGGTAGGTAAGTATAGTAGATCGTTATATTTTTAGTTACCTATACTATACCTACCTACTAAATTCATTAATAAAACACTGCATTTACTTACTTAGATGTTTAAAACTACTAACTATTTTAATTCCTCGCAATTGCAGCCCCCATATCGCAAGCTCTGAACTGCTTTCGCTGCCCAGCATAATGTCAAGTGACGTGGCCATAGATTCACGAAAACAAGAAACTTTTGACGGCAAAGAACGCGCTGAAACGCGCTAATGTCACTATTTAGTCACAGAATACCCTGTAAACAGTTCAGAAAACCTGCCAGGTTTAAACCTGGCAGGTTTTTATGCGACAGCGATGGCCCCCATACCAGCATTTTACGAAAGAAAAACCACAGACCGAGGGTTGAAAATAATGCAACTTTGATTCTATCATTGACCTCGATCAAAAGGCAAAAAAGCCGCAATCATCTCTCCCTCACACGTCTTCACCCCGCCGCGTCTCACGGTCGAATGAACACGCACAATGCAAAATTGATTCGCGAATTTGTAACTACCCTCTTTTCGAGCAATTTCACTCGACTACTGGCAAATTGGTCCTTTGTACAAGACAATTTTAGAGTTCAAACTAGTGGAAATATCATAGTTATTATGGGTATTGTGTAAAAATAGACCACATTTTTTATAAAAAATATGCATAAAAAGAAATGTTGAATCATAATAGATAGGTCGTTATCTACTGATAGGTACTTACTCAACACCAAACGAGATTAGAATAAGTAGGTACAAGTATGTACCTACGCGTGTAGATATAGGCATATTTTTGATTCTACCAGATTTTACGTAAAGTATACTATGTACTTTATTGACTTAGTTATTGGTGTCTTTTCAATATAAAAAAATATATTTGGTTGGAATCAAGTCCACTACTGTAAATCGGCAGTCTGCCTTCAACTCATCAGTGCACCACTTAGCTCTACTCTACCTTTATACTAAGAACTCATCTATTTTATTTACTTCAAGTAGGTTTCGACAAGTACCTAGGTACATATCAAAAGAAAAAACTAATGTAATAAGTATTCCTACTTAATTTATTCCCAAATAAATACGGTCCAGTATGATCGCTGATCCGTAAATCACAAAAATCTATTCACACCAAAACAAATATCAACCCATTAAAACCTCATTAGAGTTATACTCTACGTCTACAGACTATAAATAAAGTTTTCCCTCCATTTTTCACTTCAAGCGCCATGAAAAATAACCGCAGCATTACCAAATTAAAAAGAACCCTCCACAATTCACAACTCCTAAAAAAACCATTCAAAGCTATATTTCTATGAATGACGAGGGCTCTACGTAATATGGACACTTCATATTTGAAACTTTAATCTATAGCTGTCTTTTTCGAACTTACGTAACAAGTTTAGTGTGACAGGGATAAAAGATCACGGGTATTGCATATCATTATGAGCTTCGTTAATGTGTATGATAGAAAAGCTCTGTCTCTTTTCAAAGTTCGGGATCGTGGGATGGGGAATAGAGATGGTCGACGAATGATGATATCAGATTTACTTTGTTATGAAACCTTATTGAAGGCATTGACTTTTTTTAAACAAAACCAAGCCTGTACCGACCTCCTTGCATAGCATGCAGTTCTCATCTATATTCAAAGAGTATTTATGATTTTTTTTTTTCTTTTCCTCTTCAAAAAAAAACAATAATAGGTCACCCAATCATAGAGGTACCAGCCTTGCGAAACTTTAGTCTAGAGTAACGAACAATGTATGAAACCAATAAGATACGGATGAGTTTCATACAAAACGAGATTTGCAGTTGTCTTTGATAGAATAGGAGACCCGTTTCTTAAAATACATTGACTATATGATATTGCTTCAATTCTTTGATGAACCACATTATTTTTACTAAAACATAACCTGTAAATTCCATTTTCAGGAATAAATAAAAAAAAAATGTTGGCTATCACAAATTCTTTTTTTACATATAATACTATTCGTAATAGGTATACATTTACAAGATTATACATAAGAATCTTCTAATTCTTTCTATTCTTTTTTTTCCATAACATTCTTCATAAACCGGGCTACTTTCGACATACAGATTTTGAAAGAAATTGTATCATTTGGCTGTGCGAAATGACACGAGTTTGGATGTTTGGATTTTTGTGTTTCAATGACTCCAAACTACTGGTCCGATTTGAATGAAACTCGGAACATAATACAGTTCGTATCTGGATTACGTACTAGACTACCGTTTATTCCAAAAAAAATAGAGAACAAACGGAAGGAAGATAGATAGATAGATAATACTTTATTGTACACAAGGATTAAGTACATAAAAATCTTAAAACTAAGTATAGTACAATGGGCGGCCTTATCGCTGAAAGCGATTTCTTCCAGGCAACCGTAGCACGGAAAGTAACGAGCGGAGCGGTAACGGAAGGCGGTGCACAAACAATGTAACGCAAAAAAAAAAACTGTCAATAGAATGTTATGTACACGGTCACGGGAGGAAACTAGTATTACATAAATTAAATAAATACCAGATTAAATTAAAGGTAGTTAGACTAAAAATAATTCATTTTGCAATCGGAAGCGTACCCAAGACACGGTGCATTGCCAAAAGTTTTATGTGTATTTTTTAATCGACTTCAAAAAAGGAGGAGGTTCTCAATTCGGTTGTATTTTTTTTTATGTTTGTTACCTCAGAACTCCGGCATTTATGAACCGATTTGATTTTTTTTTTTAATCTGAAATGTTATGCTTCCAGATTGGTCCCATATTTTTTATATTAAAATCAGTTCAGTAGTTTGGCAGTTGTATTGCGTATTTTGCTTTTCTGTGGTGTTTACGATCAAAAGAACAGTCCCAATGAACTGCTACCATTAGTAGTATCAAATTGAAGTCGGTTTTTCCAGTTTTTTAAACGTATATATTATGTAAATATAGTAAATACTGTATTAGTTGTAATTTTCTTTGTGAATAAATGCAGTATATTCGTTTTGCCACAAAAGTAGAAAGAGGTAAATCAAATATTATATGAAAATTCTTACCCTAAGCATCCCCTCTTCATTTGCGTACACCCCGCCCTAAGCCACAGACTACCCCACAGTTACTACCCGGCGGTTGTCATGGCAACGGGGGCGTAGGTACCTGTAGGGTGAATTAATGATTTATGACTTTTGTGTCTTCAGTATTTGAAAAATGCAAAGAATATGCAATACGTAGTTCCTACGTAAGAAGAAGCGGGACTCCCATTCTACCAAAATTACACACTGAATATGTCGTTTTGTATGAAATGTGATTCAAATTTTGGCCCCCGTTTCATACATTGTTCGTTTTTCGAAAGCACGAGTCTAGTTCGAAAGTTTCGCCAGTCTGGAAAAATGTTTGAGTATTGTACCGACGTATTTTGACATTTTTTGAAACGACACATAGCACTTTTATTTTAATAGTTTTTCTTGTGTTATTGTGAGTATTGTTGTTTAATTTTGGTGGAATTTTAACCAATAATACTTAGGTCGTAACATAAAGCGTGAGCCATTGGAATAAATGTGTGTAAAGTGGTTTTTCTGAATGTTAAAATTCGTGTTAGGTTTTGAAGAGAAAATCCACCATTTTCTTTTCAAAACAAATGACAGCCGACTTGACGAATGACTTGACATATATTATTACAACTAAATCACTTGACATTGGCAAAATTGCCTGTCGAAATGACGGACAGAGGCCATTACTGAAGAGAAGAAGAAGAGTTTTGTATCTTTCGGCACACTGGGTTTTTTACTGTTGAAATGTTATTCCTTCTGAAACTTATTAATTAAAAAGTTTTGTTGCGATTTTATTTTCTATAATTAAAATATTGACGGTGAAGAAAAACATCGTATTAACACCAGATTATATGTATTAGTATTCTAGGAACAGCATCTGACTCTCAGATATCCACAAGGTATCTTAAGTAGATACTGAGATCTGAAAGGATGTCGACCGTGCCTGGAGATAAAGTCGCCGCGACCCATTGCAGTATTGCATTTACATTTATAATTTGCTAGTTTCTGCCCGTGACTTCGTTCGCATCCCGTTGGATCCCGTTAATTTTTCGGGATAAAAAGTAGCCAATGTGTTAATCCCGGTCACGTACAATAGATATTCCAAGTTTCATCCAAATCGGATCAGTAGTTTTTGCGTGAATGAGTAACAAACATCCATCCATCCATACATGCTTTACCGTAAGAACAAACTTTCGGGTTTATAATATTAGTAGGATAAAATTTTGGTAATATTTTCCTATCGTGGTATTTATGTAAGCAAATGTTGTTATTCATTATTCATTTTATTTTATTACATGTAATACAATTATCACAATAATTATTACAACAATTATTATTGGTATAAGTATTTATACTACACCTGCTTGGAAAGTACCTTGATACTTTATCAAATTTACGGTAGAAAGTACGTCATTGCATATTGAACAAATATGCGGGGAGAAAACGCATCTGAGCGGGAGAGAAAAGTGTATGAAAATCCATTTCTTACGTGGTTTTTCTTTTTTAATTTTGGGTAAGAATATGCGCCGGTAACCTAAATATCAAAAGCCAAAAAGTTTTTACAGTGAGTTTTTATCTGCAAGTTCGCAAAATGACACTGGCCACTATCTGTGTGTTGGATGGTGTCGGGCTGGCAGTGCGACCCTGCGGCGGCAGAATAAACAATTTGAAAAAAGAACATGTGAAAATTGCAGACGCCATTGGCGCCATTTTCAATTTGTGTGTTGTTTGAGGATTCAGTTTTAGTTTTTTATTTTCCTCGTAGGTGTAGTATAAAGCACTATGTACTATTATTTTTATGTAGGTACATAACCAATATGCAGTACTTATTTAGTTAGAAAAGGTTCTATGCTCAACACTGCCATCTATTAACGATTAGAAGTAGAACTTCAAAAAATAGTATTATTATTCGTCAATAGATGTCGGGAAGAGTCACATTTTTCTGTTTAAGTGTTTACTTGAAACACGAATAAAACGACATTTTCTGAAAATGAGACCTAGCTAGATCGATTTATCGCCCCCGATATCCCCTGTATACTAAATTTCATGAAAATCGTTAGAGCCGTTTCCGAGATTCAGAGATAAATATACAAGAATTGCTCGTATAAAGAGTTTGATTATCTATTCATGTGATGAAACATCGAGATTTATAGCAAAACTTTCTCAAACAAATACCTAAACCAAAAATAGTATATTATTGCAGCGGCCAGCAAGTGACATTGATGGACGAACGTGTAAATACGTAGACATACATAAGTCCATCAATGCCTAGTTGTGGCCAAGTATAGTAATTTTCTCAAATAATGCGCGGAAATTAAAACTAAGTAGTACCTAGGCCGAACTTTTTATCAATATTATATAAAACTCTTTTGAAGCTGACATAGAATCAACGCACAGCCTAAGTCCTAGAGGTATGACATTTGGAGGGTAGTTATTATATAGTGTAGGGGTGCACTAAGAAAGGAATTTTGAAAAGTCACACTCTAACGCGAGCAACGCCGCGGGTGAGGGCTAGTTTGAAAATACAATTTTCAGAGACACAGTAAAAGAAACTATAATATAGAAAGATTTTTGAACCACTTTTTCCAACGTTTTTTTTTTTTAAATATTTTTATGTCAACGCAATCACGACGCTCTAATGTATCTAAAAGCTTTTGCTTCTCTCTTTGTCACGGAAAATCAATACGGACTTTTACAGTTGAAGATTTTGTCAATAAATGAGTTTTTATTTTTGAAGTTATACTTCTAATGCGACTTCCAACAACGTTGCGTTACGCGGTTGACATAGTCTAATACGCTACAAATGCTACAATCAAAATATAGATGGCAGTGTTCAGCAATTCAGCATTAGACCGCCCGTGTCTTTGAAGTTATACGAGTTCCAACTGACAGCGGGGGGAATAGAAAGAGACTACTACGCTACAGTCAAAATATAATAGATGGCAGTGTTCATTCAACTTTTTACTTTTTATTTTGAAGTGAAAATTTAGTACTGCATATTGGTTAAGTACATAAAAATAAATACTAAATTAATTTCACATTTCACAACACAGAGCGAGAGTGAATGCGTGGCACTCAAAGTATAACTTCTTCCGCGCGTAGGGACTGCACGCACAGGTTTTTTTATGTTATTTTTTTATATTAACATGTAGGACAAAATAGCAAGTTGAAGCGTGGTACTGTACCTATGGGCAGTATTGTATGGCGGCGGTGCCGTCGACTTAATTCACCAGGGCTAAGTCACCTAGGTGAATACTAATAGATATTATAAATGTGAATGTAAGTTTGTTTGTTACTCTTTCACGCGAAAACTACTTAACCGATCATCATGAAACTATGTACACATATTCTTCGAGGTATTAGAAGTAACATAGGATACTTTTATCCCGGAAAATTAACGGGATCGAACGGGACGCGAATGAAGTCGCGAGCGGAAGCTAGTAATAAATTAATAATATAATTTCTTAGCAATATTTTGAAAGTAAATAAATAAGTATTCACGGACACTTAACACAACGCCTTCTAGTCCTAAACTAAGCAAAGCTTGTACGATGGAAACTAGATGGCTGATAGAATATAATGTACATACATTTTTTTTTTGTAAATACGTACTTATAATACATAAATATCGTATCGGTGACTATAAATTTGTGAAAATAAGAAAGACAGCCTCGCAAAATGTCTGAAGTGCTCAATGTAGAACGCGCCGTTGCGTTGTACCATCAGATTGAGTTGTATTTTTTATCTATGGATTCTTTAAATAAAATAAATTATTTTGTACCAGTTTTATGGATAGGGGTTTAAAATAAACAAAAAAAATAGTACATTAGATAAAAAAATCATAAAAAAATACTTGTTTTAAACGCATTTTATCTGTGTCATTTCATTAGCTGTTTTTATAAATTTTTCAAGAGGTTGTAAAGTGAAATTGTGTGTACAAAGTGATTCAAAGTGATCAGTGGCATTTTATTCAAGTCTTGAGCTATTACGGTGTAATTTTGACCAAAGGGGATTTTGAGACTGAAAACTCTCATAATCCCCTCGATTTAAAAATTTTGAAATCAAGGGGATTATGAGCCAAATAATCTGTCCATAATCCCCTTGAAGGGGACGACTCAAAGGGGATTATGAGCCTAACCCGTTTCTTTATGTTTTTTTGTTTTCATTTTTCTGCTTTTTAATCAACCTTTACTCACCTATTCCATAACTTTCGTAAATGTGACTTTTTCCCAAAATAATGTACCTAATGTACCTATTCACTATTCAACTTTTTTTTTAATTTTGCCTCTGAATCACTTCTTCTGCTCCATGATCAACGTTTTCCACATTTTTATCAGATTTCTAAACTTACAAACTTTTTTTTTCGTATGAACTTTTTTTGTTCTATAACTATATGTACGTTCAAATTGTACTGACTTTTTCAAAGTCAAAGTCAAAGTCAAAGTATATTTATTTGCAGAATTACATGTCGAACTCTATATACCCATTATTTTACGTTTTTTTTTAATTTGCCTCTGAGTTACTTCTTCTTCTTTTTGATCGACTGTTCCCCACATTTTTATCAGTTTCGTAAACCTACCTACTTCTTTTCCCCATGAACATTTTTTATTCTCGTTCAAATTGTTGCAGGACCCTTCACACGAGCGCCCTCGAATCAGCGGCTTTGTCCTCGAGGGCGTATTGTGACGTCATTGTTTCACTGTTACTTTTCATATTCTGTGTTGTGGTCGCGGAAATATAGGCGGTAGCGGATAAGGTTGTGTTTAGAGAGGTTAGAGAGAGCGTTCAGTAAACATTAAGCTTATCAGGAGAAATCGACTGATGGCCGAATACTCAAACGCCACTTAAATTAAGTTCACGCTTAAATTATTGCCATCTTTTACAAATGAGTAGTGTCAAACAGAGGCAGAGTAATTTTAAGTGGCGCTTAAATTTTAGTGGCGTTTCAGTATTCCGGTCTGAACAGCTCAATACCATGGCGGGTAGAAAATGCATTAACTCATTTTTAACCCACTTAAAATAGGAGAAGTTTCTCAATTCCTGTAATTTTTAATCATTTAGGTATGTGTCCTCTTGTTTTTTGGTCTTAAGTTCCAATTTTTTTCGGGGTCGACCTTGTTCTCATTTGCCATACCTACAGTGTTTTGTTGCGTCATATCAGGGTCCAAGTCCATCGTTTTGAGGTCCTTTTGGACTGTGCCAAGTCAAGTAGTTGGAGGTCTGCCTTGTCCTTTTTGTGTATCAATATGTTTGATGAAATCAAACACAATCAAATAAAAAAAAACAATTTTGAACCTTCTTCATCCACCAACATGGTTTTTTTTACGTAAGTAATTAGTTATTTACACACCATTTTTCAAGACACGGTGAGTTGACTTCCAAAACTTTACCCTGTGTATTTTTATGTTTCCCTTTTGTCAAATAATCTATCTTTTCTATCTTTTACAGAGTCAAAAACGCACGATGGTAAAAGTAAAATGTTTTATATGAAGCATGATAGAAGTCATGGCCCACTTGACCAAAAGACGCAGTAAGAAAATAAAAGAATTATGTAATACGTAGTTCCTACGTAAGAAGAAGCGGGACTCCCATTCTACCAAAATTACACACAGATAATCTCGTTATGTATGCGAAACGTGGTTCAAATTTTGAACCCTGTTTCATACATGTTTCGTTTTTCGAAAGCACGAGTCTAGTTCGAGAGTTTCGCCAGTCTGAAGAAAATGAAAAATCGCTGTTTTAAACACAAAGCTCACACCCTTACAATGTAATGTCACCGCAGTACTTAATTACGCCATCTGTCGGTACTAATTGACATGTGCGCTAGCCGTTCGGAACTTTGAGCTAATTTTGTAATGAGAAAAAAATGCGGCAAAAACTCAATTGACTCGATTAAAGTTTTGAAAATTGACTTGTCTACCGAGAAACATGTTGCCAAGGTGGTATAGAATAAAATTCAAATGTTTTTACATATTATTACATACCTATCTAGTACGTAGGTATGGAAAAATCGCCTTTATGTATGTTTAGATATCTATGCAATTTTGCGTCTGTCAAAGACTCCTTCAAACAGTAATCCTTAAGTATATTTTCCAAAGACAGTATTTTTTTCAGTGGTTTTCCATGGCACCTAGAAAAGTCATTTGGGAATATTCTCCCAAAAATATCTATTCTGCTTTCATTTGTATCTGCTGCTATACTAAAACTAAACTCTAAAAACACATGCGTTTCGATTTGTACCTACCTACTATAAACCAAACTCTAAAACCACATAATGTTTCGAGTTGACATTGTACAATCGATAGAGATTATAAATCGTCAAAGTTTTTGATAATACATCGATAGAATTATAAAAAAAAGTTTTAGTATAAACCTATTTGTGTGCGGCAAACATAGATGTTTGTTCTATGTCTAAGTCTTACTATGTACCTATTTTTATATTACATAGTCCATCTTTTGACTTCAATCTCACCTAATGGTAAGAGACGATGAAGTTGACGATAGAGCAAGACGATCTATAGAAGACAGTTATTCACCTGTGGTTTAAGTATGTATTTACAGAAAAATATAGGTGTTTATGTATTGTAGCAATCTAGTTCTTATAGTACAAGCTTTGCTTAGTTTGGGACTATAGAGAGCTTATGTGATTTATGTCAAAGAATATTTATTTATTTTGTAAATATTGAAAATACTGTAATTTTTTTTATGAATAAGGATTTTATTTATTCAGTTATCAAAATGTCAAGGAAGTAAGAAAACTTACGGACCATCCAAAAATACATTCGACAAAAACACACAAAAAAAAAACCCGGAGACGGACGACGAACATAATTACGAGCGGTACAAACAAACAAAAGCAAAAATTATTATAGTTCCAAATTATATAGCTAGCAAGCTTCAAAGACGTGTAATTTAAAAAAAAAAACGCAGCCGCCATGTCATTTTTGGTCAAAAGTTACCGAAAAAATCCGGTTGTGATTAGGGATGTTCGTTTTGGGGTTAAATAAAGCAATTTTTGGGGAAACCGCAATGCGTAGCTTGAGGGTTAGAATAAAATATAAATTCAGAAAATGTATTTCAAGTGGATCAGCTCTTCCATAAATCCAATAGGTACCTACGTACATACAAAAAACATTTTCATAGAAATAGTCATAATTTATAAGTTTAAAAAACTGGAAAAACGACTTCAATTTGATACGCCTTCATCATCAAATGATGATGATGATGGCAGTTCATTGAGACTGTTCTATTGATCGTAAACACCACAGAAAAGATACATTCATACAGAGATACACTACAACGGTTGGCAGTCGAGCTGGCAGTGACGCGCAATGTAACTCGAATACGCTAACGCGGCGACTGTCAGATTTGTTCGTGGGTTGGTTCGTTTCTTACGTTCTATTGCTCGTAAACGTCACAGAAAAGCAAAATATGCAATATCGAGTACGCGTATGACGTGTTTTTTCCAGTTATTCTTATTTAACTGCCTCATTACTAAACCGATTTTGATAAAAAAATTATGGGACTAATCTGGAAGCATACCCTTTCAGATAAAAAATGATTTTTTTAAATCGGTTCACAAATGACGGAGTTCTGAGATAACAAACATAAAAAAAAATTAAAAAAAAAATTCAACCGAATTAAGAACCTCCTCCTTTTTTGAAGTCGGTTAAAAAAAAGATTACTTGCAGTAGCGACTAGCGAGCGATGACAACGGAAAATTAAATTTTTTCTTGAATGTCATCCATTTTATCAAGTCAGTGAGTACATGAGTTGTTCCTTTTCCGATTTGCAGGAGTAGGTAGCGTCCACCGCAGTGTGAAATAAATATATATAATATATATATAGATATATTATACAGTGTCTATGGACTTCACAGTCCCCTGTCCAGCGGGCCTAAGATGCGCACCGCGAGATATTTGTCATGTCGTTCTGTCAAAATGTAAGCATTTTGTACCAGTTTAGGAACTATTGCATTATCTGTGGTACCTAATGGTGTCGACAAAACGCGCCATAATGTACACTTTTGACACTTGTTAGTCGTCGTACCTCTCTGAGGACGAGATAATAGTCATGCAGAAATGTCAAAAGTTGAAAATTCAAAGGCGCGGTTTCTCGACAACATTACCACAGATAATGCAATAGTTCCTGAACTGGTACAAAATGCTTACATTTTGACAGAACGACATGACAAATATCTCGCGGTGCGCATCTTAGGCCCGCAGACAGCAAGGCTAATAGAATAGGTACATAAATAAGTAGTAAATGTTAATATAATAATAGGTAGGTATATATATGTGTTAAAATTAGGTATGATTAAGTAAATAATTCGTATTAGTTGGACATGCCAAAGTTATATTATGTAACAAGCGTTAATAAATGAAATATCTGAATATATGACATTATTATGTTGAAAAAAACCAAAACCAATTAAGTATTCCAAATTATCAATTTAAATAAATCGTGTGTATGTGTAAATAGCTCAATTGTTTTATGTGTATTTTGTAAATACCAACTGTGTTAGTCGTAATTTTCTTTGTAAATAATAATCTATAAATAAGTAACTATATTAGAAAAATAATTTTTTTTTTTTGGTAAAAAAAATAATAAAAAAAGATACCATATAGCTACTTAATTACCTATATTTAAATATGTAATAATAAGTATTTACAAAAAAAAAGAAGTAAACTTTAAAAAAATACTTAAATAAATTCAGTTTCTTTTTGTGTCATTCACTTATATTTTATTCCAACCCTTAAAATACTCCATGAAAGCAAATTTCACAATATATTATTTCATAGTTGACCAAAATACTATATCTAGAATACCAATTCGAAACATTTTGACAAATTAGTATTATGGACAGTAACAATTATACAATCTAATTAGTATTTCTAAGTCGTCTGTGATTGGTCAATTTCTAACGTAAGTTCCGGGAAAGTAACCATTTTACGTAGAGCTATGGAAGAGAGAGTTTTGGTAGAGTTGAGAGATCATCTGTGTTGGACGTTGTGACATTTTCATTTTAAACGTTATTGGTAGGTTATTGAAGAAATCTGAAATACAAAACTGCTTATAATAATACGAGAAGGTAATCTCTATCGTCAGACGGAGGCCTTAAGGCGGGCTAAAACTCCGACAGAAGAGTCGGTCACTCGTACGAAAGTAATTATACTTATTACGTATGTTTACACAAAAAAAAAAAACAAAATAAGTTCGTATATAATAAGTATTCACAAAGAAAATTACAACTAATATAGTATTTACAGGCGTCATGGCTCAGTCGGTAGTAGCTCTGCCTTCCGTGCTGTGGGTCTGTTTGTTCTGTGTCTGGGTGTTTCTATGTATTATAAGTATGTATTTACAAAAAAAAAGGTATGTATGTATTCTATCAGCCATCTAGTTGCCGTAGTACAAGCTTTGCTTAGTTTGGGACTAGAAGGCGTTGTGTGTAATGTCCGTGAATATATAATTTACAAATACACAATATAAATTTACAAAAAATATTAGTATCTATACTAATAGGTACCATAGTGTAACAAAATTCCCACAAAACGCATCCACTTATAATCAAATAGGACCCTTTAAATAACTAAAACAAACCTAAATACAATAGAATCATTTGCACAATGAGATTATTGATGCAATAGCGGCTGAGCCAATTTTGATGGTGTTCCCATCCATCCGAATGGAAAAACTCGCACGCGCCTCTCTGTGGATTAATTTGTGTCGAGTGATCTGTCAAAACGAGGGGGTGAGGCAAATTAATAGAAATAAGAATATTTTTGTCTGACCTACGTAAAGAAATAGGTATTTATGTAAAAAAATAATAAAATTACCTATTTGTTGTTTGTCGGAGATTCGAAAACATTGCAAGATTATTTTTTTTGTATATTTTAGAGTTTTTTTTTAATATTAAATATTCAGAAATGAACTAGTAAAATTCACTAAATAAATAAGTCATTAAAGTCATAAAGTGAACACATTTCACAGGTATCGTAAAAGAAGGGAATGGGTCATCTTGAAATAAAGTTTCCAATAACAAAACTAGATGTCGCTGCTAAAAACGTACCGATTCTAGAACGCGCTATCGTTGCGTTTCGAGCTGTTACCATCTTTAAAAGATACTATAGGAATATCTGTAAATCAACATTTACTATTGTTAAATTGAATTTTTTGAAGAAGCGTCCTTTTTGATGGCTTCTTGTTGAGTTTTTATATTCTTGTTTCGTACTAGCACAAATTATATAATACTATACTACTAGTATAATATATATTTCTCACACATGCTTCCAAATAAAAGCATTATTTTGACAACCTTCTTCGAGATAAATCGAAAAATGCAGTACTGGCCAAATACATGCGAGTAGCGGCCAGATAAAAATGTATGAAAATCCATTACTGTCGTGTTTAGCGGCCAGATAAATTACATACAAAACTCATTACTGTCGTCTTATTTAAAAATGGAACGACCTTTTACTCCATAACATGGCAACCAAGGAGGTAACTTATCAAAGGTTTTATTCAAATTTCAAATATAAAGCTGTTTATTGAAAAAAAAACCAAATGAACACTTAACTTCTGCCTATAACAATGCATTACCACACAGAGCAAGCCCAATGAGGACGTGCCCTGTAAGGCAATGCACTGCGTCCATCACTCTGAGACGTAAAGATCTTGAAGTCTCATGTGCCTGTAATTACACCGGCGCCCTTACCCTTCAAACCGGAACACAGCAATGTGAACATCGCAGCTTGAATTTGACGGGGAGCCTAAAAAAATGTTCACACAGTTAGTATTAGAATCTAATTAAGTACATATCCAGGTCTCAATACATCCTATATCAGTAGGATTTGTGTTTTTGCACGCAGCATCTGAAGGGACGGCGTCGGCAACGTGCTTTGATCTCAAACAGTAACTGCACAGATGAGACTAGCGGTGAATATCACTACATAGTATAAAGCAAAGTCGCTTCCCGCGTCTGTCTTAATGTCTGTATGTATGTATGTATCTCTAAACTCGAGAACACGTTTATTCAGTATAATAAACGTTTCTCGAGTGTTGATATCTTCAACACCAGCAAAACTTCCTTTAAAAAGGCTATCGGTTCTTTGTTTTTATAATCCCGTAAAACTGAATCTAATCACAAAGAAAACTACAACAAATACATTGGTTTTAATTTTCTTTGTGAATACATGGGTATTTTACTAATACAGTATTTACAATATTCACAATATTTACAAAATACACATGAAACAGTTGAGCTATCCACAAACCGTTGCAAACGATTTATAGATAGCTCAACTGGTCCAAATCAGTACGTAATAGGTAGGTAGTTTATAAATGTTAAGTTATTAGCGTTAGCTAGTTTTTGTAGGATATTTTTTGGATACTATTAGCTCTTTTTTCCTATTGTCTTTATAATTTACTGTTTACTCTGTTTAGCTATAGTATACCTACCGTAATATTTAGAGAGACCTGTAATTGGCTGTTTTATACAAAATGTTTATTTAGCTCTAACTTACCATTGTAGCTGTTGGTCCCTTCAATAAATAAATAAATAAACCAAAAGGCGCCATTCGCTACGAGGTTCATCGTATACTGGCTGACAGATATTTTGGTGGAAAGTTTCGCACGCGTACGAAATCGCGGGTATCAGCTAGTTGGTAATAAAAAAACAAGTTTTAGGTGGTCAACAAAATGTCCCTCTACAAGTTACTCTATGCCCACTTCCCAGATATGCCAACACTGCGCCCGCGCAAGTTTTTCTACCCCCTCTCGCTCGCACATCCGTCTCTCTCTAACCAAAAGCACCGCGCAGGTTTTTGCTTGTCAAAGGCTCGCAAAGTTTTTCACGTCCTGTACTCGTTTTGGATCAAACGAAGCGATTGCTTGGTTTTCTAGATGATCAACTATATTGGCAACGTGAAAAAGCGCTGGTGGCGTAGCTTTCTTAGCCAATCTTCACTGATTATCTAAGTTAAGCAACGAGCTGCGCGGTCGATATTTGGATGAATGACCGTTACATTTACATCTGAGCGCTTCCGTGCTTCGGAGGGCAAGTTAAACTGTCCCGGCTCTATCAGTCGTTAAGCCACGACGGAGGCCTTAAGGCGGCCTAAAAACTCTGTCACCAGAGTTGGCCACAAGCTCATACGAGCTTGCTTGCTAACGTGATTGGGAGGCCGCTGTTGTTAGGCATCTGACTGCTTCGCGTTATCTTCTCTTCTAAATATATAAAACTCTTTTGAAGCTGACTGAGAATCAACGCACAGCCTAAACTATAAGTCCTAGAGGTATGACATTTGGAGGGTAGTATCCTTATATAGTGTAGGGGTGCACTAAGAAAGGAATTTTGAAAAGCCGCACCTTATACGGCCTAAAATTAGGATCAAAGATCTTAACCAATGCGTATGCTGCTACCCACGCGAGCAAAGCCGCGGGCGACATCTAGTTTGAAAATATTTTCTTCTATTCACATAGAAAATAACGACTAATACATTGTTTAGATAGATATAGATAGATAATACACTTTATTGTAGGTACACAAGAACAATGTTTTAGAGACTAACTTGTGTAAGTTAAAGTATTATATCGTAAAGTATAATATTATAACAAAATACTTTGGACTTTGGACATCTTTGAATTTGATTAAATATATATGTTTCTGTCCGGAAAAAAGGCTTCCGAATGGTATAAGTTTCATTGACATTGGTCCAGTAGTTAAGGCGTGATCCGCGAACAAAGAAACAGACAAACAGATTTAAACAGACAAACTCGATTTTCGGAATCAGAATCGTCTATTTAGTAGATTTGTATACTTATTTTATCCATATCTTTAATTTCAGTTTTTGGCTTTTTTACAGTTTTCCAGTCCAACGATTAGAAAGTCACAGGCTGGAGGCAGTTTAATAAGTTATCGTTACAATTGACCACGTTAACGTTAAAACCCTTGCTAAATATTAAATAACTCTTTATTAAGTTGATTGAAGTACCTACCAAACTAACACGAAAGAAACAACCACTAACAAACAGTTTAATACGCTTAATAACTCAATACGATTAATTTTGACGCGCCGCAAATTCTTTCGTTGGAAAAATGTAATTGAATCAGGCTTACTTAGTTAAAACGCAGTGGAACACAAATTAAAATCATTTTCTTGTCAAGAACGGCGCGTGTGAGACGCTTCGCGCCATCTGTTATCGAGTAGCGGAACTAAATAATGTAGAGTTGTAGAGCCATTTTGCGTAAGTTTTTTAACGATATGGAATATTGACTCGCTTCAAAAAAGAGGTGGATATTTTTCCACGAAAACAATGTATAAATATAGGTAGGTCTCTATTTAGGTGGGTGACCGTTTTCCATTTAGATACATCTCAGCGCTTTAAACTTTCGATCCCGGCTTTAGAAACTAAGTTACGGCGGAGGCCTTAGGGCGGCCTAAAAACTCCGTCACCTGAGTTGGCCACTAACTCATATTCGAACTTATTATTATTAGAATTCGGGTGTAAATGAAGTAAATGAGCGTAATAAGAAAATTCATTACTAAAATGAATTTTTTTGTTATCTATAGTGCCTCCCCAAAATGGCGTCGGCCACACCTTAACATCCCCAAATGGGGTGGTTATGACATGTCAAATGTGTAATATTAACATAAGTGTACCCCCGCTTACCTTTCCCATCGAAATAGGTGGTTTTTCCCTTGCAATTGTTTATAAAACCCGTTACTTATCAAGCGATAGTGCTCTGAGGCGTTTTAGTTTTGGGGCCCATTGTTCTTTCATAAAAACCTGCCTGGTACTTAAATCCTGGCAAGTTTTCTGAACTGTTTCATACTAAATCGTAGGTATTCCCTAATTAGTGACATTAGCGCGTTTCAGCGCGTTTTTTTCCGTCAAAAGCTTCTGGTTTTCGTTTATCTGTAGCCACGTCGCTTGACATTATGCCGGGCAGCGAAAGCAGTTCAGAGCTTACGATAAGGCAGAGGTATTTTCCGTGTTTAGAGTTTTCGTTACGTACACTACAAAGTTGACGTAAACTATATTTTTGTACTAACTAATACCAGCGACTACGCATGCGAAACTTTCCACCAAACTATCTGTCAGCCAGCATACGATGAACCTCGCAGCAAATGGCAGCTTTTGGTTGAGAGAGTTCAAGCTGTATCTACCACGTCTTTCAATTCAATAAAATATAAATATAAATAAATATTCACGGACACTTAACACAACGCCTTCTAGTCACAAACTAAGCAAAGCTTGTACTATGGGAACTAAATGGCTGATAGAATATAGCTTGTGTTTCAATTCGGAAAAAGGGCTTCTGAATGGTTTAAGTTTAGTTAGCATTCGTGTTAGAGTGTTTTTACAACCTATATCTGTTTAAATCTGTAAAAAGTAGAAGTTAAATACTTCTTGCATCAAAACATGACCCAAAGACAAAACATTTTCTAATTTTTTTTTTCATTTTAGTTTCTCAGGGCTATCGTGTGTAGCATCTAATCACAGTAGCCCGACTGCTTGTTCCGAGAAACGTAATTACATGGGTGGTGAGCCTCGGGGTTTATGAGTCCGGTATTACAATATAAAGGTAGTCTGTGCCCAGTCCAGTGCCATGGTACCAGACTGGAGTTTCGGCATTTGAGTGTATTTTAACCGACTTAAAATGCTATTCCTATTTAATATGCGAAAGTAACTCTGTCTGTCGTGCATTCACGCCAAAACTTCTGAACCGATTTTAATGAAATTTTGAGCACAGATAGTCTAGAGCCTGAGAAAGAATTACTTTTTAGGTTACTTTTTAATACGAAAAAAGGAAGGGTTGCATGAAAAGTTGTATGGAAGTATCGTCATTTTTAGAGCTAGAAGCTTGAAACTTATTTTTTAGGCTGTTGATTCGATATAAATAAATAGGTATGACATTCAAAGTTTGTAATGGTTTTACCTTATGCTACCCAAAGACACTAATCTACGCGGGCGAAGTCGCGGACACAGCTAGTAACTTATATAAGTTTAAAAAGTCTAAAAATCAACTTTAATTTGAAAACGTTCCGGCTTCATCATCAGATGATGATGGTGATGGTATGAACATTTGTTTGTTGTAAACATAGATGTTTGTTCTGTGTCTGGGTGTTTCTATGTATTATAAGTATGTATTTACAAAAAAAAAATGTATGTATGTATTCTATCAGCCATCTAGTTTCCATCGTACAAGCTTTGCTTAGTTTGGGACTAGAAGGCGTTGTGTTAAGTGTCCGTGAATATTTATTTATTTATTTATTTATTTATTTATTTATGGTGATGGCAGTTCATTGGGGTTACTTTATTGATCGTAAACACCACTGAAAAGAACCAGGCAAGCAAAATACGAAATGTCGTACGTGTTTTTTTGAGTTAGCACTGACATATTGTGATATGCCTCTTAACTGCCAAACTACTGAACCGGTTTTGATTAAAAAAATATGGGAACTATCTGTAAGTCCAGTGGAAGTTTCAAAGAATGTTACAGAATGAATCATTTTGATTTACGCTCAAACATTCAACGTAAAAATCATCTTACGATACTAAATCAAAAAAGTTCTAATCCATCTGAACCCAAACTCTCAATAAAGATGGAGGCACTGATATTTCGTAATTACAGGTTACAACGTACATTTATCGAATTAATCTATCTGGCTGTGAAGGTATAAGACTCGGCTTCTGATGTTTTTTGTTAGAATACATACATAATATCTAACCATACACAGATAGATCGTAGGGTACCGAGGCCCTCCGGGTTTTCAAAATTCTTTCAGGGCGTCTAGTCGAAGCGACCCGTGACCCTTGTGCTGGTGATTATCTAGGCCAGCGTATCAGCATTGCTATTCAGCGCGGCAATGCAGCCCGTGTCTTGGGCACGCTTCCGATTGCTACTGATTTGGACCAGTTGAGCTATCTATAAATCGTTTGCAACGGTTTGTGGATAGCTCAACTGTTTCATGTGTATTTTGTAAATATTGTGAATATTGTAAATACTGTATTAATTGTAATTTTCTTTGTAAATAAATAACCATAGACAAGGTAAGGTGATCTACCTACCAGACTGGCGAAACTCTCGAACAAGACTCGTGCTTTCGAAAAACGAACAATGTATGAAACGGGGGTCAAAATTTGAATCACGTTTCATACAAAACGAGATTTTCAGTGTGTAATTTTGGTAGAATGGGAGTCCCGCTTCTTCTTACGTAGGAACTACGTATTACATAATTCTTTGATTTTCTTACTGCGTATTTTGGTCAAGTGGGCCATGACTTCTATCATGCTTCATATAAAACATTTTACTTTTACCATCGTGCGTTTTTGACAAAAGGGAAACATAAAAATACACAGGGTAAAGTTTTGGAAGTCAACTCACCGTGTCTTGAAAAATGGTGTGTAAATACGTAGGAACTACGTATTACATATTCTTTGACATACATAACCTACCTACCTTGTCTATGGTGAGATACTTAACCCTTTATTCATATTCAACTGTCATTTTAGCGCGGCTTACAAAATTCTCTATCATTGTCACTTGCATGACAACGAAAAGAGATGACAACAGATTTAGCAATCATTTTAGTTAGATGAGCTTTAATAGCCGATATGAATGGAACACGAGTTTTGACATTTTTTGAAACGACACTGTTATTGTGAGTATTGTTGTTTAATTTTAGTGGAATTTTAACCAATAATACTTAGGTCGTAACATAAAGCGTGAGCCATTGGAATAAATGTGTGTAAAGTGGTTTTTCTGAATGTGAAAATTCGTGTTAGGTTTTGAAGAGAAAATCCACCATTTTCTTTTCAAAACAAATGACAGCCGACTTGACGAATGACTTGACTTATATTATTACAACTAAATCACTTGACATTGGCAAAATTGCCTGTCGAAATGACGGGCAGAGGCCATTACTGAAGAGAAGAAGAAGAACCGATATGAATATACCCCTTATTTTACCAAGTAACTTGAGAAATGTCTTTAGATTTTTTTTCTTCATTTTTCAATGACAAAATTAAATGTCCAAAAACTGTGTAAATGTCGCCTCTATTCTGTTAGAACTTAGTTTCAGTAGGTATACATAGGAACATATAAAAATATTAAGAGAAAACCATTTACTCAAGATAATTTTAGTAAAATTTCATACCAATGACAGACATTAGTTTGAGAAATTTTTAGATACATAGATGTAAGTACCAACCTAAAAAAAAAACAAATCACTGAACAATTCTTTTCCAACACTCCCAAAAGAGCATTAAAGTCAGTGGGTACTAGGTAAGTAGGTAGAGTAGGTACAATAGGTGCCTACTGAAGTTAGTGGGACCATCTGACAAAAATTCTCTTTTAGTCCCTCTATGTTTTAACCCCTAAAGAGACTAGTATATTTTAACCCCTAAAGAGACTGTAGTAGATTTTAACCCCCTAAAGAGACTGTAGTAGATTTTAACCCCTAAAGAGACTGTAGTAGATTTTAACCCCTAAAGAGACTGTAGTAGATTTTAACCCCTAAAGAGACTGTAGTAGATTTTAACCCCTAAAGAGACTGTAGTAGATTTTAACCCCCTAAAGAGACTGTAGTAGATTTTAACCCCTAAAGAGACTGTAGTAGATTTTTCTTTTGGCAACATTTTATTAATTTTATATTTCGATAGCTTTTTAAAAGTCGCTAAAAGTTGTTATTTATTATACAGTAGCAAGGCTGTAATTACAAATTTTGAAAATCATTATAATCGTGACTTGAGAAAAATACCGTGCAAGTACCTACTGGTAGAGTCAGCAAACCCAAAATAAAGTGATTGGTAAATATGTAAGAAACAAAATATAAAGCAAAAATAAACTTCTAAGAAAGTAACAACTTAGCATACCTCTGAGATACCAGCGTATTTTTTTTGGTTTGCGACACCTCCGGATATTTTTTGGTTAAGGCGTATGTAAAAGGCAGACAACCCTCTCGCTCGCACATTTCAACAGTTTAGAAGATAATATAACTAAATGTAATTATGTGAAATTGCAGAGCTTCAGGGTCGAGAGAATAACAATGCAAAGGTTCAGTAAAAATATCAAATTGATACAAACTAGTTTTCTAACCAAAAAATGTGCACTTAAATTCATAGCATTGGTACAAGTTTTTTGGTCGGAAAACTTGTTTGGATCAATGTGATATTTTTACTGAACCTTTGCATTGTTATTCTCTCGACCCTGAAGCTCTGCAATTTCACATAATTACATTTAGTTATATTATATCTTCAAACATGTTGAAACATGTTGTCACCAATTTCCATGATTTATACAGCCTATTTTTTGATCTTTGTTTTCCAGTATATACGATGAATAAGACTAACAAGACAAAAAAATGCGGATGGCTCACAAAAGGACTGAAAAAGTCAAGTGTTCGCAAAAGGTTATTATATCTAAAATTAAGACTAGCCAGGTCAAATAAAAAAATACAAGAAATAAAGTACAAAAAATATAGCAAAGTTTTAAAAAAATGTATATACAAATCCCAACAGCTTCAAAATCTTAAATACATTGAAAATAGCGACAACACGTGCAAAGCTGTATGGCATATCATTAGTGAGAATGTTGATAATATTGGAACAATTAAACAAATAGATAGTATTCAAGAAAACCATTTAACACACACAGACCCACATGACTTATGTGAAATTTTTAATAGATATTTCATTAATCTGACAAACAATATTAATTTTACTTTTAATCCATCTGACATTATTAATTATATTAACTCTAATATTTCATTTTCTATGTTTCTTCAACCAACTGATCCAGATGAGGTAGCTAAAGTTATCAAACGACTAACAAACACCAAGTCTGTGGGCATAGATGGTTTGACTACAGAGATAATTAAACTTAGTGCCAATTATATCTGTGAACCATTGAGCCACATTATAAACAAATCTTTTGAAGAGGGAGTTTTTCCAGATTTTTTAAAACGATCGATAGTAAAGCCACTGTTCAAAAAAGGTGAAAAAACAGCCTTGGATAACTATAGACCAGTAACGTTAATACCAGTTATATCAAAAATATTTGAAAACATTATGTTGATTAGGCTCCAAAACTATGTAACTAAGCATAACATTCTAAAACCTGAACAATTTGGATTTAGGAAGAAAAGCACGACTTCTCTAGCATGTTTTAACGTGGTAAAGTTGATAACCGAAGCTATTAATAACAAAGTTCCTGTAGTAGCACTTCTATTAGACATGTCAAAAGCTTTTGATTTTGTTGACCATGGTTTACTGCTATACAAACTCGAGAAGTATGGCATTAGAGGGAAAGCAAATGATTGGCTTCGAAGCTATCTAGGAGATCGCCAGCAATGTGTCGAGGTTACGAAAATTGTGAGTTCCAGGAAAACTACATTTCGTTCTGGCTTTAAACTCAACAAATTTGGAGTTCCGCAGGGAAGTGTTCTTGGTCCTTTTTTGTTCCTTATGTATATAAATGACTTACCTAATATTACTAGACATAAAACCATATTATTTGCGGATGACACTACCATTATTATAAGGGGAGAAAATAAATTGACGTTCGAAAGAGAAATTAATACTGCACTAGATAATACGATTACATGGTTAAAAGATAATAATTTAAAAATTAATATAAATAAGACTAGCTTAATACAATTTGGGACATATCGTCAATCAAAAGAAAACCTTGTGATAAAATACCAGGATAAGCAAGTTCAAGAAGTTGATACAGCAAAGTTTTTAGGAATTTGCCTTGATCAGCACTGCAATTGGAAGTCACATATACAACAGGTATGTGACAAGATTGACAAGTTCATTTATGCAATAAAAATGCTCAGACTCCGCGTATCTATGGCTGCAGCACTCAGTGCCTATCATGGATATGTTTCATCTGTTTTAGCCTATGGACTAATTTTGTGGGGAAACTCGGTTGACATAGAAAAAGCCTTTAAGGTACAGAAAAAATGCGTAAGGGCCATTTGTGGTGCATGGAGCTTGGATAGTTGCAAGCCATTATTCAAGCGATTTCACATACTTCCACTAGCCTGTATGTACATTAGGGATATATGCATATTTATAAGACAATATCCCGCTTATTTTCAGAAGCATTCAGATATGCTCACAAGGGACACAAGGCACACAAACAGACTTTACGTACCTCCTTGCCGCCTTGAACTCGTTAAACGAAATGCTCATTATCATGCTATTACAATTTATAATAAATTGCCAAACGAATTTAAGGACATGCCTTTGAATATTTTGAAATGGAAATTAAAAAAATGGCTTTTGGACAAATGTTTCTATGACGTCAAGGAATACTTAGATAATAAAACTTAATTAAGATTGTTGACATTTTACCTATATTATTATTATGATTATTATTTGTATTTGATTTATTAATGACATATCTTTCCATTAATTAGTGTGTATTATAATTTTGCACGCCTTGACGAGGCAGAATGTAAGGAACGGCACTCATCCTAATATATTTATAACAACTATTGTACCTACATTTTTTGCAAATAAATATTATGATTATGATTATGATTATGATTATGATTATGATTATGATTATGAAATGTGCGAGCGAGAGGGTTATCTGCCTTTTACATACGCCTTAAGTAAATTACTTACAAATGCACTACGTTTACGCAACTGCCCCCATATCGCAGACTGAAACGCGTTCGCTGCCCAGCATAATGTCAAGCGACGTGGCCACAAATATAGGAAAAAATGAACTTCTGAATGGTATAAGTTTCGTTGAAATTGATCCAGTAGTTTAGGCGTGATCCGGGAACAAACAAAGAGATAAACTCGATTTTTTTAATCAGAATCGATTATTTAGTTCTGCATATTTAGTTTATTCAAATCTTTAATATTAGTTTTTGGCTTTTTACAGTTTTATAATAGTATAGATAGATATTATTTAATACACCCAGGTAATATGCAAACTGTACTTTCAAAATTCAAGCCCGCGGCCGTGTCCGAACGCGAGGTAGAAACCTCTTTGGTTAGATTCAGATAATTTTAGTTTTTTTTCTATTTTTCGTTCGAATTTCCAAAGTTTTGGTAAAGGAAGGGTATTGCGGTTACTTTGTTACGGTAAAAATATGAATAAAAAATAAAATAAAATAAAAATTTATTTTATTTATTTTATTTTTATTTTTAACGATGTACAAAAGGGAGCAAATACCACACATTGGTAAGACTTTGCTCTGGACCGAGACAGCTGAGGGAAACTGGAGGAAGCCTATACACAAAAGGGAACCTAACTAATTTAAAATTTTGTTTTAATATCTACACACTAACCTATAAATCTTATGTAAAAAGTTAGGAATAAAAGGCTTATCTTATTTTTATATTATTTTAATCTATTTATGAGTATTTTTAAATTAAATTCATAGGTACTTTTGGTTGTAGCGCAGGTATGTATATTTATACTTAAGTTTTTAAACCGTAGATACATAAAGGTATGATGTTAAAATAATATTATTCATGTTTCTAAGAACCTCCTACGCAAAAGGTTGACTGCATAATTTTACAATTATGACAAAATATTATGCTTTGCATGTAAAAACTGAGCGTAGGACAAAAAATGCACTTTGTGTTAAAATGCAATAAAAACCTCTTAATGCATTATAAATAACGTATATAAACACAATTTTGTATAATCCTATCCTTAATATTATATTCTAGCTAGGATTATAAATTATTAATTGTTTATTATTAACAACTAGCCGTCTCCCGCGGCGTTGCTCGCGTTAGGGTGTGACTTTTCAAAATTCTATTTTCCCGCTTTTCTGTTGAAATTTTTCCTGAGTTTTCTTTGCTATAAACATCACGGAGCCCGAGACCTTTCCAACGAATGCAAAACCGTGGAAATAGGTTCGTGCGTTTTGGAGTTATAGCGTCAGGAAGGAAAACCCGACTTATTTTTATATAGTAGATAAATTATTTATTAATTATAGTTTAGATTTATTGCTTCATGGTTTTTGGACATTGCATGAGCCCCACGCGGGTATTATAATTTTTTTTATTTAATTAATATTTAATTAACAAGTTTCATAATTTTATTCACCTAAGTATTTATATGTAGATATAATATTATGTGTACATACAAAATAATGGAAATATTAGATTTTTTATTATAAATATTTAGATTCATGAAGTACTTTTAACATAATTATACTCAGTAGCTACTTCGTGTGGTTTAGCAAAAAATAAAAAACAATTGTCCTTTTTAAAGTGCGTTGTCACGTACAACAATATTTTATATTTCTTAATTTTTCACGTCAAAACTTTATCAAAAATCGGTTAGCAATAAGCTCGGGGCACTAAATCATAGCGGCTCATCTACACATCGGACCTTATGCATTAAATGTCGAAAAATAAAGTCGATGGAAGCATCGATCAATTAAAATATTAATTGGGAAAACTGTAGAGACGATTTCACTTAAAAATTTAAGAATTCCAAAATTTATGAGTCTTGTAGGACCTTCTTGAGTGACAACCTATTTTGTTGTCATACAATGAGGTATTTTTTACAAGGTCTAACTTAGCAAAATATCTATAGTAATCTACCCGGGCCAAATAAAGTAAAAAAAAGTTTGAAGAGAGATCAAATGTATATTTTAAGTTCCTAAGACAGAAAAGTAAATGTTTTTACTTAGTACTTTATATATAAAGAAAATACTAAGCATCTTGCATTTTTAATTCGATTTTTAATACATTTAAGATAAAATAGTATAAGTAGGCCAATGTACTCAAACACCACTTAAATTAAGTATGTCAAACAGAGGCAGAGCCATTTTAAGTGGTGCTTAAATTAGAGTGACGTTTCAGTATTCCAGCCTAAGTTTCTAAAACAAAAATACAAAAAGTTTATTTGCAACAAAATACCCAAACAAAAAACACACGATTTATCAACTGCTTTATGTGTATTTTGTAAATTATAAATATTGTAAATTCTCTAACAATCGTAATTCTCTTTGAAATTTACAATAGTCATGATATTCATTCCGATAATTCATATTGAACAATATTCATAATTTCATTCGTTTATTCCGATAATTCATATTGAACTAAATATAACTACAAAACCACGTTTTAAAATGCATTGTCAGTTATTTTGTAACATCTCCACATATTCCCCTGTGCCTGGTTCATCACCGATCAATCAGGTACCAGTCTGAAGCAATAAATTTATATTTCCCAATATATATTACAACTATGTTATTACAAAACATAATCTATGGTGCCTGTGTAATTATTATGCGTATCTATCGATCTGAATTCTTAGATCCCGGCTTTTTGTGGATATTCATTGATTTTTGATTGATTAGTCCTTGTGGTGTGTAATGACTTTGCTGCAGGCGTGTACCGCAAAAAATATCAAAGCTATGTTGTTATATGCATTTTTTCACACCCACACGTCTGTCTACATCAAATGCTGAAATATAAAGAAAAACAAAATAATCTAATGCAAAAAATCTTGATTTAAAATAAAGAAAGATAAGGGAGAAATGTTTTATTCAAACAAGTTTCTCCTTAGAATGCGTACAAAAATTAGGGATCTCTCTTCTCGTTTCTCCGCTTTTTCGTTTCATCGACTTTCAAATCACAACGGTGCTAAAGAAGTTTGCACTTCAAAACATAGTATTATCCGCCAATAGATGTCGGGAAGAGTCACATTTTTCTGTATAAGTGGCAATATTGGGGCTACTTTACATTTTCTGAAAATGAGTCCTAGCTAGATCGATTTATCGCCCCCGAAATCCCCTGTATACTAAATTTCATGAAAATCGTTGGAGCCGTTTCCGAGATTCAGATTATATATATATATACTAGCCGTCTCCCGCGGCGTTACTCGCGTTAGGGTGTGACTTTTCAAAATTCTATTTTCCCGCTTTTCTGTTGAAATTTTTCCTGAATTTTCTTTGCTATAAACCTCACGGAGCCCGAGACCTTTCCAACGAATGCAAAACCGTGGAAATAGGTTCGTGCGTTCTGGAGTTACAGCGTCAGGAAGGAAAACCCGACTTATTTTTATATAGTAGTTATATATATATATATATATATATATATATATATATATATACAAAAATTGCTCGTTAAACGATATAAGAATGATAGATATTTTTCATATCCGAGAAAATTGAAAATGTCCTTAGATATACTCTACTTATTATAAGTCAAAATTTACATAATTTGGATAAGACAAGTAAGTTTGTAAGTAACGTTTTTTATTTTGTTATAAAAAAAAGAACCATAGATACAATTCACACTTATAAATGCGATAATTCAATCAGTTATTGTTTTTGAAGTTATACTTCTAGTGCAACTTCCAACAACGTTGCGTTACGGGATGACATAGTCTCTGTCTCTTTCTATTCCCCCCGAATAGAAAGAGACAGAGGCTAATACGCTACAAATGCTACAATCAATATAGATGGCAGTGTTCAGCAATTCAGCATTTGACCGCCCGTGTTTTTGAAGAGAACGACTTCCAACTGACAGCGGGGCGAATCGAAAGAGACTATCAGCCGAATACTCAAACGCAACTCAAACCCCACTCAATTTAAGTCCCGCTTAAGTTATTGCCATCTCTTACAAATGAGTAATGTCAAACAGAGGCAGAGCAATCTTAAGTGGTGCTCAAATTGGAAAGACGTTTGAGTACAGTCAAAATATAATACATAGATGGCAGTGTTCATGCAACTTTTTACTTTTTATTTTGAAGTGAAAATTTAGTACTGAATATTGGTTAAGTACATAAAAATAAATACTAAATTAATTTCACATAAACACAGAGCGAGAGTGAATGCGTGGCACTCGAAGTATAACTTCTTCCGCGCGTAGGGACTGCACGCAGGGGTTTTTTTTTTCGTAGACGCATTTTCACAGTAAAAGTGTTTTTAGAAACTATAGTTATCCACTTTGTAGACAGATACCCCTAACTACTTATTAGTAAAGATATTCACAACTAGGATGAACTAAGAAATCTCCGGTTGCGTGTCTCAATCGCGTGTCTGGCAGCAATTACTGTACCCGGCAAGCCCTACCTAGGTATTTGTCCTTATTTTTTGTCTCTTTCACTCTTTTGTCTTTGTTTTGCGGTTGGACAAGGGTGAGTAGTGCAAATGGCTGCTATTTTGAACACCATTTGTTTCGAGTTATTTTTGACCGAATGTTAACGAAGAGTTAATTTTATTAGTAGGTATATTATCTAGGTAAGTTTGCATGTTTATCACGTGGATTAAGGTATAGTAGGTGCCAAAAAACACCGCAATACAGGTCATTCACCCACCTTCACCACGATGTCGCAAAATTCAATTTATGAATGGCTAATTCTGTCGCTTTCCATACAAACCTGTCGCTAAGACGGTAATCGCTCGAATCTCGTTAGTACTGTTTGTTTACCATACATAAATTGAATTTTGCGACATCGTGGTGAAGGTGGGTGAATGACCTGTATTGCGGTGTTATTTGACACCTACAATAGATTTAAATTTGTAGAGAATATACAACTTCTGTGAAAAATTAAACACCGTAATTGTAAATAGTGCAATCTTTTTAGATAGATACTAAAACACAAAAACAAAATAGGTACCTATGTACTGAAAGAAATAATCTTTAAATTGAGAGGCAATTCTAAAAATAAGACAATGATTATATTCCCTTCTCGTGAGTGTTCGTTTATACCTAGCAGACTACTATTTTTGAGTTTTTTAATCTAATTTAAAAAAAAAACCGTCTTGAGGCTCTGTTTTGGAGTCATTGACTTGTAGTGACATCTGTTGTCGGGTAGCAAAACTATTTAAATTTAACCACATTCACTTTTTATTTCACGAAAGTTGTCAATTTTTTTAGATGAAATGCTCGAAGTTTTATTAAAAAAAAAATGTTTATTAAATACTTAATAATTTTGGACGTGTTGCGTTACATATAAATAAATGATTTATAAGTAAAAATAGTTAACATTTCACTTCAGTACAATGCAATACTACATACCTACCTAACATAGATAAATAACATACAAATTATACCAATAAATCAACTTCATACTTGACTTATGGAGCGCAGGTTCGATTCCTGTAATCGCAGCCGCGGGCCCCGAATTAGAACGAATTATCCGCACATTTCGACAAAACATTTTTTATTTTTTTTGGAACGATTTTCGGACGAAATCGCTCTTTCTACGATTCAAAATTGGAGGGGTTTTGTTTTTTTTGGGACTGAATGAAGGTTATAGTTGTATTTTTATTTATACCGGACCACAGATCATATAATAACCAGAATGAGTACTCATACCTACCTAAACTCTACTAATAGAGCCATAGAGCACAGAAATTCACGCAGTAGATTATACATGTAACTAAGTACGGAGGTTTATTATAAAAATAAGGGAAAAAATAGCATATGAAGCAAACTGATGGCGCACTTAATATTAAGCGGATACCTCTGCTAACTGTTATGGTATTTTCACGTTGTCATGGCTAAACCCGTCTCGGTGAAAGTTTTAACAAGAGATAGACGCATTCTAAAACACTATATACATACATAATGCTATTGGAAAATAAAGCCGACGCAGATTTTATAGTTGCAGAAAAAAAAACCTTAGCATTGATGACGTAATGCAATCAAAGTCAAAGTCCATCTATTTGCAAAATTACATGTTTAAGTAGAGGTCTTTTTCATAGAATTAAAATTTTGCAATGAAACCTTACTTAGGTTATTTTCTTGAATTCTTCATTATTATTTGTATTTATCGGCTTTTTAATACATTTTCGGTGGGATTTTATAACAAGCTTCTAATTAACTTTCAAATGTTTTTATGTTTGTTTAGGTCAAATCTTGCAAATCGTTTCCCACTTTCCGATGTCTGATTTAACTGATATTTGGCATACCCAAGTAGGTACCTATACGTATAGTCTTCGTGACAAGTACCTATACAAACCTATACCTACCACAACTATACTTATAACGTAGTACATAGGAACCTAACTCTACAATCTACTCATTAAAATTATAAAAAAGCGAATTTCACAAGAAAATCTTTTCCTTTCAAACAAAACTCATTACTGAATGAACTATTCATATCTTAAAAAGTCTGGAACCCAGTTAAGTGGATAACAAGGTAGGCACTGTAGGTAGCAATTTGAATTTCCCTACCTACTTTAATAAATAGGTACAGTTGTAGGGGAGAATTTTACTTTATGTACCTACTGTCAGTTATGTATGAATAGGTAGGCTTGCATAGTTAATTTTATATTGGGGCAGGCGTACCTACCTACTAGCTGTTTTTCTTGACAGTTTTGACAGGTGAAGTTAGTGGAACCACAGATCATATTTAAATAAATAAATATAAATATTCACGGACATTTAACACAACGCCTTCTAGTCCCAAACTAAGCAAAGCTTGTACTATGGGAACTAGATGGCTGATAGAATACATACATACATTTTGTTTTGTAAATACATACTTATGATACATAGTAACACCCAGACACAGAACAAACATCTATGTTTACAACACACAAATGTTTGTTCTCGGTGGGGATCGAACCCACGACCCACAGCACGGAAGGCAGAGCTACTACCGACTGAGCTATGACGCCTAGTAGGCATAGTAATAAATGCCCCCATATCGCAAGCTCTGAACTGCTTTCGCTGCCCAGCATAATGTCAAGCGACGTGGCCACAGATATACGAAAACCTAAAATGAGATCTAAAAAGCATAACAAACTTCATGGCGATTTCATGGCTTGGTTACACCACAGATAATTATAATACTATAGTTAGCACATCATGGGAGCAATCGTTGTCTCATAAAAACCTGCTAGTTTTAAGCCTGGTAAGTTTTCTCAACTGTTTTTATACTAAAATATAGGTATTCTGTGACTAAATAGTGACAATCGGGCCTAAGATGCGCACCGCGAGATATTTGTCATGTCGTTCTGTCAAAATGTAAGCATTTTGTACCAGTTTAGGAACTATTGCATTATCTGTGGTACCTAATGGTGTCGACAAAACCCGCTATAATGTACAGTTTTGACACTTCTTAGTCGTCGTACCTCTCGGAGGACGAGATAATAGTCGTGCAGAAATGTTAAAAGTTGACAATTCAAAGGCGCGGTTTCTCGACAACATTACCACAGATAATGCAATAGTTCCTAAACTGGTTCAAAATGCTTACATTTTGACAGAACGACATGACAAATATCTCGCGGTGCGCATCTTAGGCCCAGAGCGCGTTTCAGCGCGTTTTTTGCCGTCTTGTTTTCGTTTATCTGTGGCCGCGTCGCTTGACATTATGCTGGGCAGCAAAAGCAGTTCAGAGCTTGCGATATGGAAGCATGTATGTGCATCCTTATGGTCGTAGATAATATTCAGGGTCTCATAACACATCAATTTTACTTCTCCAAAACGTAACAATTTATTTTAAAAGAAGTTTTTGAATTCGCATTCGTGATACCTAAATCTATGTAGGTATATTTTTTTGTGGGGTGACCATATTTTGTTCTAATACCCTTCAAACCGAAACCGAAATATAAATACTTATAAATACCTAATAATAATATATTATTATTATTATAACTGTGTGTATCTAATCTAGTAATAATCGAATTAGTTATTAAAGTTAGGAAATTTTAGTTTACTTATGATTATTATTATTTTATTATTATTATTATTATCCTTTAATATATATTTTTTATTTTTTATACATTACAAAATATTTTTCATTTTTCGGTTTCATTGTTATTATTATTATTATTTTTTTATTTGTTGTTATAGGTCATCCCATTGTTGGGCAAAGGCCTCCCCCCTACTTGTCCACGTTCTTTGTTGCTGGTGAGTCTAGTATATAATATATACCTAATAATAATAAATAGTTTTTGAGTTGTAAAAATTATAAAACGCGCTCTCCGCCCTCTAGCTCGAAAACGATTCAACGTATAAAAATTTTATTGATACAAAAGTTGTAGGAAAAATAATCCTCTACAATATTGATCATACATACTAATAGCAAAAAACCCATCGAAAACGAGATATTTGCAAAAGGTCGCTTTTTGTAACCTTTGACCTTGAGATTTTAATGGACGCCGACACCCTACATTATGTAGGTTTTGAGACAACTTTTAGGATGTCAAGATACAAGTTTTTATGAGTTTGTAGCTTGGTATCTCAAATTCCGAGGTGAAATGCTAATTTGACTGGATTATAACCCGACCTAGACTTATTCCGAAAATAACTGTACCTACCTATTTGTGCCAAGTAGTACCTAAATACCGAAATAAATGAATGTCTATGTCTAAAAAAAAAGTAGTGCGTGGAGTCCCTCCGCGCGGAAGAAGTTATACTTCGAGAGCCACGCATTCACTCTCGCTCTGTGTTTAATGTGAAATTAATTTAGTACCTATTTATTTTTATGTACTTACCTAACCATTATGCAGTAGATACTTATTTAATTAGAAAACGTTCTACGCTCAACATGAGCGTCTAGATGGCACTGCTAAGCCTAAATCAGAACTAGATGGCGCTGCTAAGTTTGGTCGGATCCTAGAACGTGCTATCGAAGTGTTTTGCGTTTTGTGGGGGTCTCCGTATGTGATCACTTTCTGTGTTTCTTTCTATTCCACGCATTCACTCTCGCTCTGACTCTTTCTATTCCCTCTAACGCATAACGTTTAACGTTTAACAGTTTTTGATTTGGAAGTCGCATTAGAAGGATAACTTCAAAAATCGGTATGTACACGCGTACAAAGTCGCGGGTAACAGCTAGTCATCAATAAATAAAAATATGTCCACCCTACACAGCCCACCCCGTGGGAAAGTCCATCCCTGCAATCAGCCAATCGTAACTCAATTACAGACCGACGGACAGTGGGTATTTCATTATGTAGACCTATATGAATCAATGCCTTACATAGGTACTTACCTATCAGGAATACGTAAGTAGGTTCTATACAAGCGTTATACCTACTTACCTATATTTATATTATTATGCAGAAAGCATCAAAGTAGAACAATATGATCAACGACATAAGTATTTTAGAATAAGAATAAGAATAAGAATCATTTATTGTGAAACTGTGTAAAAAGAGATCTTATAGATATTATGTACCTAGAGTTTCAACAGTTTACCCATGCCGGGCGTACAATACTTTACATAGTAAGTAAATCTTATAATTTTATTATAAGTAGGTACCTACTCACCTAATGCTATTTTTATATATATTATACAATTAACGAATAAAAACTTAATATTTAGTAGGAATCATAATACTCTTCTAAGCTATAGTATATACCTTGTTCACAAGCCATTTTTTTAATCTAAGTTTAAATAAATTTCCCTCAAGTTCTTTTAAGTCGGTTGGCAAATTATTATATATTTTTATGGCTGTATAATAAGTGCTTTTTTAATTCAATGATTTTAGAAAAAACAAGAAACAGCTTAAAAACAGTGTCGAGTTATTTGAAGAATCTATGTGGGACCAATTTTCAAGGGTCTTCGAATGCGACTTTTCAAAATTCCTTTCTTAGTGGACCCCTACACTATATTTAAGGATACTTAATTTCATACCTCTAGGACTCCTTTATGCTGTGCGTTGATTGTCAGTCAGCTTCAAAAGAGTTTTTTATTATTTAGAAGATGTGTCGCAGAAGATTCATATTTTTTCAAATTGGATACATATTTGAAAAAGTTTACTTAATTGTTCTCAATGTGAATCGATCCCACGATCTGCAGCACGGAAGGCAGAGCGAGCTGTGACGCCGCGCCGGTTTAGAGATAGCTGTAGTAGGTAGGTATACTGGATACTTTTTAGTACACGAAACATAGTAAACAAAGGCATTATTCTTGTCCATAATGCAAGACTATTTTCTTAAAAATAAATCTCAGAAACCATAAATAATTCATCCATCTTTTTCCTTTTCATTTCGCTCGCGTGCACCAATCGCGTGCGCTCCCGCCTTCGGCCGGTCACGATTCGACAGATAATATTTGAAATTGTATATTCGAATGTTTTGTTTGATTTTTGCAATTATTTATGTGTTTGTGGTCATGTTTTGTGACGTGAGGTTGAGAAAAAGAAGATAGACGCTTTGGAAATGTGGTGTTGGAGACGAATGCTTGGGGTGTCATGGACTGAGTTCCGCACCAATATACTCGAAGAACTAAACGTCAAACAGCGTCTATCCAGCTTGGTTCAATGTCGCATTCTAAAGTACTTTGGACACGTTTCACGGCGAGACACTGACTCGATTGAGCGCCTTGTGGTTTAGGGACAGGGGAAGGTACTAGACCGCGCGACAGATCGCTTATGCGATGGACCGACCAGATAAAGTCGGTGGTAGGTGGAAACCTACAAGAATGCTCCCGGATGACTATAAATAGAGAGAAGTGGCGAGAAACCGTGAGGCGTGCCACAGCCATTGATAAAAGTAATACATAACGACCACGACCGCTCTGCCAAGAGTGTAACGAAGAAGAAGAAGGTCATGTTTTGTGACGTCACGTAATATATTATGTGATTGTACTATTAGGTTTAGGACTAGTATAGTATTTATTAAGATCTGTGGTTTAGGTTAGGTTAGAAAACAAAATTATAGATTATTCACGTTCTAAGTTGTATAAAATAAGTTCCATCTAAATCCCATTGTATTTTGATTTCTAGATGACGGTTGAATTGGTTAGGTACCCTTACCATAGGAACCTACCTGTACCTACCCCCTCAGTTTTATTAGTGACACAGATCATATAATACATACTACCAGCCCATACATAATTACGTACATACTATTGTATTGTATTGTGTCATACTAACATAGGCCAGCGTATCAGCATTGCTATTCAGCGCGGCAATGCAGCCAGTGTCTTGGGCACGCTTCCGATTGCTACTGATTTGGACTAGTTGAGCTATCTATAAATCATTTGCAACGGTTTGTGGCTAGCTCAACTGTTTCATGTGTATTTTGTAAATATTGTAAATACTTTATTCGTTGTAATTTTCTTTGTGAATATATTACTTTTCTTTATTAAAAAAAAAAACATAGTTTTTAAGTTTCGTTTACTAACTCTATGGGTATCATGCCTGAAATATAAAAACAACTTAAGAGGTGTCAAGGGACACCCGGATGGAACGAAGTTTCTTGAGGTGTTGTTTTCTTACAGTAAGTACACAGAAGCATCTAAATTTAAACAAAAACTTCCAACAATATCTACATTCATTTGTTTCCTTCCTGCACCAATTTATTCGAATGACGTTGTCAAAGTTTGAAAAAAGTGTGGTTACAACTTTTGGTCTTTATTTTTTTTCGTCTAGCTCCCTTTCGCAACGCGCGATAGTGAACTTCGTTCCAATTTTTTTTTTATTATAAGTACCTAGTAAAAAAACAAAAACAATTGGTAATATTTTTGAACTAAATAGGTAGGTCTAAAGGAGTCCTACATGGACCTACCTACATACATAGGTACCCCCAATTTTCCATAATCCCAGAACATTTAAAACTGATCAACCAACGTTCCATGTTCAAAATTTCGTCAATCAATCAAAGTATTCTATTTATTTTTATTGGCGTTGGTATCCCTAGTATGCTTATTCCTTTATGTGTATTGCCGTAGAGTTGAAATTACAATGTTTTTTAAATTCCTTTGTCTAACTAAATCAATCAAATGAATTATACGGGCAAGGTTTTCCGCGGGCGTTTGTATCGTCATCCATCATGACTCTGTTTTTACTTTCTTCTTTTACAAATTGGTGTTCTATTGTTCTATAGGTTATATCTATGTATAACTAGTCTATGTATAAAACGGGGGTCAAAATTTGAATCACGTTTCATGCAAAATGAGATTTTCAGTGTGTAATTTTGGGAGAATGGGAGTCCCGCTTCTTCTTACGTAGGAACATAAAAAAAGATTTACTCTTTAACGTAGGAACTACGTATTACATTATTATTATTTGTTTACATCTACTGAAGATAATTTACACAGCGTAGCAATCTATGCCTACGTCTTAACGACACCTGCGGGCCTAAGACGCGCACGCGAGATATTTGTCATGTCGTTCTGTCAAAATGTAAGCATTTTGTACCAGTTTAGAAACTATTGCATTATCTGTGGTAATGTTGTCGAGAAACCGCGCCTTTGAATTTTCAACTTTTGACATTTCTGCACGACTATTCAGTCTTCGTCCTCAGAGAGGTACGACGACTAACAAGTGTCAAAAGTGTTCATTATGGCGCGTTTTGTCGACACCATTAGGTACCTGTAGTGCTTTTTTTAATGATAAAAGTAATGGAAAAAGCTGATAGCTCACCTGATGTTAAGTGGTTACTTCTACCTATAACAATGCATTACCTCACGGAGCAAGTCGAATGAGGACGTGCCCTGTAAGGCAATGCACTGCGTCCATCACTCTGAGACGCCTGGGACAATGTTTAGATGGAGTAGGCTTGTAGTACTATACCATCCTCTCAGCCTAGTCAGACATATCCACAGGAAAGACATCGTCGATAGAAAAATAACAAAAGCATTTTTACAAAAAAATATAAATTTATTTTTTGGCCGTTCCTTCAACAAGCCTTCCTTCTAGACTAGTGTACAATTTACCTAAATTGCACATTAGCGCCTTTGCATGCGGTGCATTTTTATGATTGCCTAAGCTAAAATTATCAGTATGCGTTTGACCGTGGTCGCGTGTATTCATTAAATATTATCAATCAATCAATTATCAGTTTTTACATCTTATCATTAACTATCATCTAAGGTTGTAGGGTAATAATCCTACAACTAGAATCACCGAAGTCTGAAGTTTGGTGTCTAAAGTAGTGTTTGTAGGTACTCTTTGTGAACAAATATGCTGATTGACTGCTCAAACACTGATCCGTACTCAAGCATAGATTTTTGTATGAAAATCTCTGCTCAAATCTATGCTTGAGTACCGATTTCTGTATCAACATACGGGCCTGAGGGCTGAGGTACAAGTTTTGGTGTGTAAATCTGGTGTGAAACGTCTGACATCCAGCACACCAGTGTGCGCTGATTTGTATGGAGACACTGAGCGGATTCTTTGAGAAGCTTGGTCTACACCAGTGGTTCCCAAACTCTTTTGTTTCATAGACCACTTTGAAAATTTTGCTGGGTTTGGTGGACCCTCTTCATCTACAATACTACCAATTTCTAAATGAAAATTAGATCTATCTATCTATGGAAACTTGCGTTGTTGCTGAGCTTCAACGACGAATTAACAGTTTTCGAAAAAAAAAGTTTTGAATTTATTGCTTGATAGGGTTAATTATTTGATAATAAACTAAAGTAGACTAAACAAATATTCAATTAAATTTTAATTCATTGTGTTGTGAGTGGACGTCAAAAAAGCAAAGTTGGCCAATCGAAAAAGTGACTCCGTCCATCCACCGACTTTTTTTTAAATAACAAGCCAACATGTTACTTTTTCACCATCGAAACCAAATTAATTTTCATGCACCCCTGCTTACGATTGTAGCCCTTCATTTTTTGTCACGTCCAACGTAGACCCCTGTCGAGTCTCCCGTGGACCCCTGGAGGTCCACCTGAACCACTTTGGGAATCACTGGGCTACACCCTTACTAGCATTTCGAGCTTCTCAAAGAATCCGCTCAGTGTCTCCATACAAATCAGCGCACACTGGTGAGCGGCGTCAGACGTTTCACACCCACACTATACACTGAAAACTCGTACTAGGCCCTCTGAGAATAAAACTCCTACAATTTGCTTATCCCAGCTTTATAGATCTCTCGTAATTCTTTCCTCAGGATCTTCCCACTGGGACTCTTCGGGATCTGGAGAACGAAGCGAACTCCTCCTCGGAGATGTTTTGGGTTCGATAGCTGAAATAACAATTTGTTTATTATTTTTCAAAGTCCAAGTTAAAGTCAAAATGCTGTTACCTATCTTTACTATTAAAAACCTGTAAAAAAAACAAAAACTTTAATTAAAGACATGGATATGTGCTACGAGGTTCATCGTATGCGGTGACCGATTTTGGTGGGAAGTTTCGCACGCGTACGAAGACGCGGGTATCAGCTAGTATAGTTTATGGATTAAAGGATTGACGAGACATATACGTATGAGAGTAATGTCACCTCAAAAAACACTTAAACCGGAAAGCAATGCGAGCATACCCTTGCGGGTGTAACTGCATCGGCGCGAAGGAAACATTTCTAAGGAATTACGACTGATTCTTCAAAACGCTTCGATAGCGCGTTCTAGCTTTCGGACAAATTTAGCAGCGCCATCTAGTTTTGTACATGAATTGTTATATGATTTAAATGCTTTTTAACATGGTTTTTTATTGCACATATAATTTAATTTTCCAGTGAAAAGAAACCAAAAAGATGAAGCTACTAATTTGGGGCTCATTGGTTTTTTTTTTACATAATAAGGCCCATTGGTGGGCCGATCAGTAGACTCGCAAGGAATAAGCCGTTTAATTCGGCCTGATTCTTATTTTTTCTACAAAGTCTTTTTTGTTCCAGTTCGACGATGAAGTCACAACAAGCGCCCCTAGCGGTCGAACTGAGAATTTTTCTTGACAATCAGATGCGTTTTTTTTTCGAAGTTTCGTTTCGGAGAAAGAGATTAGGCCTCGAATTGGATCATCCATTACGCACATAAATCTATAAATGCACTTGTGGGTACTACTAGACCTCCTAATGACTTTAAAATGCTGGTCTTACCCTATCAGCCACATAATCTTTTAGTTCCTTCTCATTAACAGTACAATTCTCTTGAACCACCACAAAAGCGAAGGGTACTTCGCCACCAATATTATGGGGTATTCCAATAACCCCTACATCTTTAACTGATGAATGAGTGAGGAGTAACGCTTCTAACTCTGCTGGTGGAACCTGGAAGAATATATTTTATACCATTCCCCCTCTAAAAAGCTTATTTTATTCACTGAAAACAGTGAATAAAAAGCTTTTAGTCACTGTTTTGGTGTTTGAATTTAGAACACACTAATATATTTGACCTCCATCTAATTATTGTTTTTGCGCAAGGAGGTTGTATAGCATTTGCTATACAACCTCCAATCTTTCTTTTTCTCGTAGTCATGGTATAAAGTATAGTATGCAACTCTTGAATAAAACGGATTTATACCGAGGGCCCGGCCCTGAACCACTCACGTCGATCAGGATTCTAACACTCCATCATCATCATGAATCAGTCATTAGAATCCTTCACTTGCTCGTGATTCATTTATGGCCCTTGCTTTAAATCCGTTTTTTGTTCAGTAGTTGCATAATATCCTACTAATATTAAAACGCGAAAGTTTGTAACGATGTATATGTATGTATGTGTGGATGTTTGTTACTCTTTCACGCAAAAACTACAGATCCGATTTGGATGAAACTTGGAATATATATTGTCTGTGACCTGGATTAACACATAGGATACTTTTTATCCCGTTCCCGGGGAAAAGATGAACATCCAAAAAAATTATCAGTAAAAACATCAGTCCAGCCGTTCATTTGTTAGAAATGGTATAGCAAAACACAACTGACAGCTTGAATAAAACCTTCTTATGTTGGTGGGTACACAACCTGGCCGTAATTAATCAAATTAAGAAAACAATATTTTCATTCTTAAGCTACGTGTACAAAGATGAAATTTTTACAAGCGATCCGATTTGGATGAAACTTGGAATATATATTGTCAGTGACCTGGATTAACACATAGACTAGGTATTTTTTATTCCGAAAAATCAACGGGATCCAACGGGACGCGAACGAAGTCGCGGGCGGCCTCTAGTACTATTATGAAACATCTATAAAAAATCATGGATATTTTACACAACGCTCTCTAGCCCTAAACTAAGCAAAGCTCGTAATATGGGAACTAGATTGCTGATAGAATAATTATACAAGGTGTTACATAATTACCTACCCTATAAGATTAAAGGGGGCAGGGGGCATAATCGGACCGTACACTGGAGTGCTTGGACGTATGCTAAGGGTCAAAAGTACTACTTTTATTATTTTAGAACTTTGCGACAACCCTAAGTGTTTGTTTACTATTTGCAAGACCTACACACATGCACATTGCACATGGGTAACACATTACCGCGTCGCACGTACACGCATGCTGTGTGTAGGTACATATTAAGTGAAAGTTACGAGCGCATTTCATGAAAAAAAAACTTCGAAATCTCAAATAGACATAGACATAGACAGGCATTTTTTTGCTTATAAAGTAACACACACAATACACCTACACAACTAAACTAACAACACTACAAAGAAACAAAAATTACACAGAAAAAAAAATGAGATGAGTGGATTGAGTAGGTAGGTAGCTAGGTAATCTGGCAAGTGTTTGTGTGCTACAGCAGCAAAAGGGTTTCGACTCAGCGTATGCCTCACCACCCAGAGGTAGTTAGGCGCTGTTATTCTGTCGAAACCATCAGCCAATAGACCCTGTGAAAAACCAAGTCGTAGAACAAACATTGTTCGCTATGACCTGCCTTTTAAAATGCTTAAAATACCCCCTTTCGGACTTATGTTACACCGTGTATTATACATTACTTGAAACCCGTTGTATTTGATCAGCTCTTTCAATCTATCCACAACATAGAAGAAGCCTTCATCATCGTAGTACCCCACATCACCTGTTTTGTAAAAACCTGAAAAAAAAGCAAAAGTTTATATTCGGAAGAGTAACAAAGATAAAAATATTTATACCTAAGTCTTCTATGTGGGACCTATGATTGACAGGTAAATCCATTAGTTTTTTCCAACCTACTCTAGTTACCCATCAAAGTTGGGATTTTTCCCAACGGATCCTAAATTAGGTGCAATGTAATGCAATCAAGTTTACCAACTCAGGTGTCAGCTGGGGTTGATTTTTTTAAATGCCCTTACGGCATTTATCTTGGCGTGAGAAATTCCCAACTGCTACCTCTTCGGTTTTTAAGCTTGCTTGAAAAAGGATAAATTCTAAGTTACCTTCGTCGTCAAAAGCACCATTTCTTCCGATGCCAACATAACCTTTCATAAGCAAGCCACCTTTCACACAGATTTCTCCTCTTTGATTTGGACCCACTGCTTTCTTGGTTTCTGTGTCCACTACCTGAAAACTCATTATTTCCTTTAATTGATAATTTTCGCTGCGCCAAATACACCGATTTCATAACCATAGTTACTAACTGAAACCTTGGGCCCTAGGATGATTCGAAGTGATATCAATGTACGCGATACTTTAATTATTTCAGAAGGTACGAGTATACCTCGTGGGGGACTGAAATCTGCACTGACGTCCCGCGTTGGGGTGTATTGTGCATTGTCCCCCTCACGCCAGCCAGCACAACTCTTTAGAGTAACAAAGAAGGACTTTGGGTTGATGGCAGCAATGTTCCAGCATCCTCAATGATTTTGAGGCCGGGGAGTGAGACCCGATCAGCTCCTGCAGTCTCGTCTTGGAACTGGCTTCGGTTGTGGCTGAGCAATGCAGCAGGCAAGCTATACCTTAATAGTAACTCCATGAACAGCCTTCCCAACGCTTCCCGGTTTACGTTTCGCTGCTTCCTTCTCAGCAGACATAAATTTGATCACTCCAAGCGTCATCTCAGATGCTCCATATCCTTGTAGAACAGCGTGCAAGTTCGGAAATCTGGGATATGGTACGATTTGTTTTACTTTCTTTACTTTTCTGCTTATGTCCAACTGTGGACTTGTATTGGCTGTTACGATAATGATGCTGTGCTTTCTAACTGATATCTTAAAGTGTATTATTTGTTTTACTTACGAAATTACAAAACAAATATCATAGACTAGAAATAAATAAGTCTTGCACCTGCACTTGGAAGAAGAATGTGAGGAAAGCTGACCCCACCACCATGTGGGACCAATAGTCGGGAAGAGAGAAAGAGAGAGCACCTGCACGTCAAATCGTTTACTCCGATCAATCAGAGTATCTCGCTTTGCTCTAGGTTGATCTAGCTGACTTTTTACTACCAAGATTTTGATTGTCAATGAGATAAGTGCCTAGATTTTTAGATGTGGACTTACTTCTGATAAATATCTTCTAAGGTATCCTTGTGCAAGGGAGCGGCTCCAGCGTATACAATTTTGACAGAACTTAAATCGTAGTTTCTTGGCCACTTACAGACAGCCACTAGCACTGGTGGTACTACAGTTATGTGGCCCACCTGGAAGAAAAAGCAAGCAAGCTCGTATGAGTTAGTGGCCAACACTGGTGATGGAGTTTTTAGGCCGCCTTAAGACCTCCGTCATGGCTTAACGACTGCTAGAACCGGGACAGTTTCACGTGCCCTCCAAAGCGGGGAAGAGTTCAGATATAAATGCCACTAACAGTCACGCGCAGAAGATAATCATTGAAGATTGACTAAGCAAGCCAAGCCACGAGCACTTAAAATAAAATTCTAAATAATGTAAGTAAGTACCTACTTTATGTCTCAATGGTTTTCAGATATAGATCCAGATCAAACTTTGGTAACAAAATTCCGGTTCTACCAGTAACTGATTCGGTCAGGAACCCGACTAGCCCCATAGCATGGTACCATGGACTGACTGATAGTGTAACAGCTGTGGGGTCATGGTTTGGAGGCCTGAAGTTGTATTAGCAAAAAAATTTAACTTATGAAGTAATCATTTCAGACTAAGATGTGTCTTAAATATATCGGTCTGTAAAATCAAACAGTAAAAAAGTGACCAAGGTATATATATAAGCCTGATGTTTGGACGAAAATGAATGAAGTTAGAACCAGTCATGTCCTGCTTCTAAAGTGGCATTAATAGACAATTATGGTAGGTTTGGTTTTTGACATTATCCACAAAGTAGCTTATAATTTAAGTGAAGATTTCTTGAGCTGGCTAGTCCGATTTCTTTTCAGAAGAGGTTTCTTTTTGTTTTGAGACGTTATCCTATTAATATTATAAACGCGAATGTTTGTGAGGATACATTTATATGTATGGATGTACCTATGTATGTTTGTTCCTCTTTAACGCAAAAACTACTGATCCAATTTGGATGAAACTTGGAATATATATTGTCCGTGACTTCCCGGAAAAACAACGGGATCCAACGGGACGCGAGCAAAGTCGCGGGCGGAAGTTAGTTACTACCTAAACAAAATCTGCAGTAAGCAAAAATCATAAAGTAAAACTCACAAACAACACGCAGTGATGACGTTCAAATGTGTCAGCATCACTCCTTTCGGCATACCAGTGGTACCAGACGAGTATATAATAAACAAAACGTCCGTCTGTCCGTCGACGTCAGCTGACTTGAAGTCTTCATATTTAACTTGCGTCCCAATAATAGCTAAATCATTGTATAGAGTAACATTTTCTATTTTCTCATTGCCGAAAACAATAATCTTTTCCAAATGTGGTAGTGAATGTATCACTTTGATATGGGCCTTGTATGCGTCAGGTGAACAAACCAGGAACTTTGGTTTTGAAATGCGGAAGGCATTTTTGAGTTCATCTGAAAAACGAAAGAAGTAGGTAGGTAAATAAATAAATCACTCGTACTCGTTACTCGTTGAGAATTGAGCGTTATTCGTTAGGAATAGTGTTACTTGTTGGGAATCAAGTGTTACTCGTTGGGAATTGAGCGTTATTTGTTGGGAATTAAGTGTTACTCGTTGGGAATCAAATGTTACTCGTTGGGAAACCTACTTGAAACGTTGTAACGATCCACAATGTAACTGATTTTTCTACAGAATTGAGTAGGCCACTATGAAATCTACAGTACATTATAATAACTTAGATTGAAGTACATAACTTAGATCAAAATAATGCATAATACCTTTCATATAAGTAGAAGATATTGGATTTACAGTCGCTCCAGTACAAGCCACTCCAATAACAGCCCCCCAGTATTCCATTCTGTTTTCCGACATCAGCCCTACCACGTCTCCCTTTCGCACCCCCATGCGAGTGAGGGAGATAGCGAAGTTCATAGACTGTTGCACTATTTCTCCATACGTTGTAATTTCGTGTGTTGAAGCATTGATCTGAAAAATATTCACAAAAAATAATCGCCTCAACCTTAAAACCCAGAGCATAGTGATCAACCGTAACAAGTCTTGTCAGATATTGTATAAATAAAACCAGAATATTGGCAATTCGATTTCTAGTTTCAGTTGGATTGTAGTTTCTTTTAACGCTGTAAATAAATAAGAGAATGCTGTGCTTGCAATTTCCACTGTGATTATTTTAACACTGTAAATAAACAGAAATCAGATACATTTGTCATGGCTCAGTCGGTAGTAGTTCTGCCTTCCGTGCTGTGGGTCGTGGGTTCGATCCCCACTGAGAACAAACATTTGTGTGTTGTAAACATAGAGGTTTGTTCTGTGTCTGGGTGTTTCTATGTATTATAAGTATGTATTTACAAAAAAAAAATTATGTATGTATTCTATCAGCCATCTTGTTTCCATCGTACAAGCTTTGCTTAGTTTGTGACTAGAAGGCATTGAGTTAAGTGTCCGTGAATATTTATTTATTTATTGACCGAGCGAGCGAAGCGTCTCAGTTTCCACATTGGCCAAAAATGCGTTTGTCCGGATGTCTGTCTGTCTGTCTGTCTGTCTGTCTGTTCTCCTCTACAGGTCGCATTTTTCAACCGATCTGGACGAAACTTTAGATATTCGCTGAATGTGAGTTTTAGGTAGCATTGGTGTTAATCTATAGGTATATACATCCTACGCGTTGTTGCCCGGGCGTGAAAACATTTTAACAAAATTAAATTAATTGATAAGAGAATGCTGTGATTGCATTTTCCATTGTGATCTCTTTCTGAAAACTCTGCTCCAATTAGAGCTGTGACCTTAAGAAATAAGAAACATTTATTGTAGAACTGTGTACAGGATATCTTATCTTATAATAGTTTCAACAGTCTATATACCCATTCCGGGCGTACAATATCTTAACCATATAATACTATCTTAACTTTAAGATCGTCTTCTCATCTCCGTTGTTGTCCACCACGACTTTTCTTGCCATTTCGTGGGTACCAGTGAATACTTCGGTACTCACATAATCCTACTTCCTACTAATATTATAAACGTGAAAGTTTGTAAGTATGGATGGATGGATGTTTGTTACTCTTTCACGTAAAAACTACTGATCCGATTTGGATGAAACTTGAAATATATATTGTCCGTGACCTAGATTAACACATAGGCTACTTTTTATCCCGAAAAATCAACGGGACCCAACGGGACGCGAACGAAGTCGCGGGCGGTATGGCGGCGCGTACCTAGTACACACATAAAAACACACATATATAATTCGATACGTACCATAGCTGTTTTATCCCTGAATGCCCATAGTTTGTCCAACACATAATCTCCAAAGTTCAAATGACCTGGGACCACCAGGTCCGTTGGACCGTGGATGTGGTATGGATTTTTCAACATTTTTGACCTGAAAATTATAGTCATACTTTGCGAAGAAAGAACACAATAGTATATTATACAACTAGTGAGTAAAACACGGATTTAAAGGCGAGGGCCATAAATGAAACACGAGTAAGTGAAGGATTCAAGTGTTAGAATCCTGAACGACGTGAGCGGTTCATGGCCCTCGGTATAAATCCGTTTTATTCAAGAATTGCATGCTATACTTTATACCATGAATACGAGAAAAAGAAAGATTGGAGGTTGTATAGCCAATCCTATACAACCGCCTTGCGCTAAAACAATAATTAGATGGAGGTCAAATATATTAGTGTGTTCTAAATTCAAACACCAAAACAGTGAGTAAAAGTGCTTTTAATTCACTGTTTTCAGTGAATAAAATAAGCTTTATAAAGGGGGAGTGGTATAAAATAAGTTTATGGATTCATAAAATAGAGCACTTAAATCATTGATTTGAAACTACTGCCAGGACTTACCTATTTGGTTTGATGGAGAAAAATAAAGATTAACACCAAAGCAGTAGGACCTACGCAAAGGAAAAAGTAGAAATCACAAATAAAAGTTCAGAATGGCAACACAACTTTATTATTTTAAAAATATTAAACACTACGCAGTCTGCATTACATTTTAGTATGTTACAAAAATATTGTGTTTAACTTATGTAGGTACCTACGTAAAAGTATTATCAGTCATTTACACTTTATATCTTTGTTTCGGCGCCGTATTAATGTTACTTATTTCTTTTAGGTTATCATAAAGATAATTAATGTAAAACACATCATCATGAGCTTGTAGACTTTTGAAAACGGCTGTAAGAAACACTAAGCCTTGGTCTCGCGATCGTAACGCACAACGCTTCGGTATGCGACATGCGGCGCCGGATAAATAATCGTATGGAAAACGTCTAGTATGGTCTCTTGTTACGTCGCAGTCTGCGTCAGCGGCGAAGAGCAAACGCGGTACTCTGCGTTGAGCTGATATGCGTTACAATCGCGAGACCAAAGCTTCAGAAATATCTATTTATAATAATCTCTATTTATAATAGGTTGTCTAGAAGAAATCGCTCCCTAGCGATAAGACCGCCCATTGTACGTAATGTTATATATTATAACATAATCTGTCTCGCATATTAGTTTGTAAGGTGTACCTACGTACAATAAAGTATTTTCATTCATTCATTCATTCATTGTAGAACAATTTTTTTTGCAAGCATTTTTTTTGTATAAAATATCAATTTTTATAATCTTATCCTTCCGAATTATTACAAATACCTATTTTATCAATAATCTCTTATTGAAGTCTTTATTTTCTTTTTAAGATCTGTATTTTTTTATAGTTTGCTCTTCCCAGACTTATAGAGCTCTCTTAACTCTTTTCTTATTATCTTTCCACTGGCACTTTTTGGTATTTGTTTGACGAAACGAACCCCTCCTCGTAGATGTTTTGGGTTTGATAACTGAAATAGAAACGATTGAATTGTGACTTTCACAGCCGAATACTCAAACGTCATTCAAATTTGATCACCACTTAAGATTGCTCTGCCTGTGTTTGACATTACTCATTTGTAAGAGATGGCAATAATTTAAGCGAGACTTCAATTGAGTGGAGTTTGAGTTGCGTTTGAGTATTCGGCTGTCAGTGTCTTAAGAGTTAAGTTCAAATTAATTTACTGGCGTCAGAGCTCAGTCGGTGCTACCTGCCTTCCGTGCTGTGGGTCGTGGGTTCGATCCCCACCGAGTACAAACATTTGTGTTGGCAAACATAGGTGTTTGTTGTGTCTCAGTGTTACTATGTATCATATGAATGTATTTACAAAAAAAAATGTATATAAGTATTCTATCAGCAATCTAGTTCCCATAGTACAAGTTCTGCATAGTTTCGGACTAGAGAGCGTTGTGTTGTGTTGTGTCCAAGAATATTTATTTATTTTTTATTTAATTCTCAGAAGTCTACATCCATATTTTGTTAATTCACGATACATTTCAAATGGTTTAGTATAATTATAATTATTCCAATACTTATTGAGATTACTAAACGCTTTGCGTCTACATTTATTATGCGGACAGCCAAAGAATGGAACTCGTTGCCGGCGTCTGTGTTCCCGAATGACTATAATTTGGAAGTTTTCAAGAGTAGAGTGAATAGTTATCTTCTAGGTAACCGTGCTACATCGTCGACCGCATCATTGCTTAACATCAGAAGTGAGATTGTGGTCAAACGGTTGCCTAAATCGTATTTAAAAAAAACTATGGATATCAACAGATAAAGTAAAGAGGCAGGTATAAACAAGAGATTAAAGATTACCTTTCCAGCAACGAAGTCTTTCAACTCTTTCTCAGTGGCAGTATATTTATCTTGTAACGCTACAAAAGCCAAGGGGACTTCCCCTCCTGATTTATGTGGTATACCTAGATAAAGAACTGATTAATTTCAAAGATACACACAAAAAAATTGTTCCAACAGAGCCCCGAGTCTGTGCATTTGTTGTGACTTTCGACTCGGGTGTAGCACACGCAAACGCATTCGTAAAGCGAGACGTTTTGTATGAAAACCGGATAAGCGCCTCGTTTGCATGTGTACATACCTATAACACCAACATCTTTAACTGCTGGATGTGTCAGAAGTAGATCTTCTAATTCCGCTGGTGGGACCTACAATAAAAACAAGTAGGTATATTTTCTTTTATATATTATTATTTTCACGCAAAAACTACTGATCCGATATGGATGAAACTTGGAATATATATTGTCCGTGACCTGGATTAACACATAGGCTACTTTTTATATTATCCCGGAATATCAACAGGATCCAACGGGACGCGAACTCTTCACAAACGCCTAGAAGATTTGGCATAGCAAATTGCACTTCTAATTCTGCGTTGACGAAGTCGCGGGCAGCAGCTAGTAAAACCTATAATTGAGTGAAGAGAAGGAATAAAATCCTTAAATGCTACGTTACTCACTTGAAAACCTTTATATTTGATAAGTTCCTTCAATCTATCCACAACATAGAAAAACCCTTCATCATCATAATATCCAACGTCACCAGTCTTGTAAAAGCCTGAAAATGAAAAGAAAATAAAGACCGATGCCTAAAATAGAAATCATTGTTTCAGAAGGGTTAGGCTCATAATCCCCTTCGTCCCCTTTAAGGGGATTATGCGAATTTTTGGCTAATAATCCCCTTGATTTCAAATTTTAAAATCCCCTTGGATTATGAGAGTTTCAGTCTCAAAATCCTCTTTGGTAAAAATTACACCGTAATAGCTCAAGTCAAGGTCATAATGCTTTTATTGAATAAAATGCCACTGATCACTTTGAATCACTTTGTACACACAATTTCACTTTACCTACCTATAGAACCCTGATGGGATTCGTTGGGAATTTTTTTCCCAACCGTCCCCCTCCGGGTTCTACGCTTTACCTTCGTCATCAAAGTCATCGCCTTTCCCAATACCAACATATCCTTTCATAAGCATAGGTCCTTTAACACAAATCTCGCCTCTTTGGTTTGGGCCTACTGCCTCACGTGTTTTTGTGTCTGCAATCTGAAATTAAATTAATTCGCAAAACTTTATAAACAGTTTTATCATTGAAAGTAGTATAAAGATATACAGATCTACCTAAAAACCATTAAACCTAGAATAAAAATAAAACCAGTTTTGGATTGTCTAAAAAGAGCCCTATCATATGACACCCCACTTGATATTTTTGTTTTGTTTTTTGGACCCTCATATCTTTACAACCCTTTGACCGATTTACTTCATTTTTCAAACCAGTAAAACTTAAGAGTACTACTAGTATACCGTATATCTACAAATTCTGTGAAGATCGGATAAGCTGTTCAAAAGATCTTGACGAACAAACATACAAAACATTTTTGCCCAAGTTGTCACAAAGATATACAGATCTACCTAAATTCTTGCAAAAGTCACATACTGCTGACTACTCATCAAAAACATTGATAAAAGTTAATTGCACATACCTTGATAGTCATTCCATGGGTTACCTTTCCGACGCTACCAGATTTCCGTTTAGCCTCTTCACTCTCGGCTAGGGTAAACTTGACCACTCCTAGAGTTGTCTCAGAAGCACCATATCCTTGTAGCACATACTTCAAGTTTGGAAACCTTAAATGAGACAATAAAATACATTACCACAGAAAAAAACATCTCAATGTTAGTTACACAAAATCAAACATTTGTTTTTCATGGATATCGAACCGAGAACCCACAGCACACAACGTATAGCGCTGTGAGGCCAGTCAAAGCAGTGTTTGACTTACTTCTTATAAACAGCATTTAGAGTATCTTTTTGCAGTGGCGCAGCTCCAGAGTAGATTAGCATTACGGAACTGAGGTCGTAGTTATCAGGCCACTTGCATACCGCAACCAGCACTGGTGGTACTACTGTTAGTTGAGATATCTATTAAAACCAAAATAAAGTGGTTAAAAAAATTAGTAAGTAAATTTCCAACGGATACGAACGGAGTGGTTGGGAATACAGTTCACTTAGCACAAGCGTCCAAGTTTACGAAAGAGAATTTTTCCTATTTTCGTCAGGGACAGAGAAAAGAACAATCTTCACTACAATATAAAAGAACCATTGTCTAGTATAGGGGGTTTCAATCGACAAAAATACTTGGATACTTATAATCTGGTAGGCTTACTCACCTTATACTTTTCGATGGTTTTCAAATAAAGTTCTACATCAAACTTAGGCATGTATATTCCAGTTCTGCCGGTCACTGACCCTGTAATGAACCCAACTAAACCCATAACATGGTACCATGGGCTAATAGAGAAGGTCATGGCGTTGCGGTCCTGAGTTGGAGGCCTAGAAACGAAACCGAGGATTAGTCCTCAGAAAAAAAAAACTAGCATTAATTAAAATGAATGAATAATAACAATAAACATTAATAAGATAATAATGAAAAAAATCTAAGTAAAAATAAATCAATAAGTACTCGTAATTAAACAAATGTAATAAAAAATATTAGGCAATTCATAATTTAATTTTAATTTTATGAAAGTTTAATAATTAATTTGCATGAATGTGAAATAACACTATGTACCACTTATTTAAGTTTAAGTTTGGAATAAATGGGTTTTTTTATTAATTATTATTTATTTTAATCCTTCAAGATACCTAGCAAGTATATTGGCAAAGTCAGCTGTTAAGCCCTACATATTTATGCGTCAGGTGTTTTCCCAACGGCCCCATAATTGGGCTTTTTAGAGGGTCTGTTGGGAATAAGTGCCCCTATCAAAATCTTTAATTTTCCTTTAGAACTCTAAAAAGGTCGTATATAGTCGTATTTATTTATTTTGATTTATAAACAAGTAGGGTATCTTAAGGGGTCACCAAATTTACCATAGCTATACAATGCACAAGGTAACAACTACTTACAAACAACAAGCCGTTATCACATTTAAGTGTGTTAACATGACTCCTTTTGGCAAGCCAGTGGTCCCAGACGAGTATACAATAAATAAGGTATGTGTTTGTCCGTCCACGTCAGCTGATTTGAACTCTTCATAGTTCACTTGGGTTGTATCAACAGCTAAATCGTTGAATAAAATAGTGTTTTTGATAATTTCGCTGCCGAAAATTATAACTTTCTTCAAGGTTTTGAAGTTGTAAATAGTTTTTGCGTGGTTTTTGTATGCAAATGGCGAGCAGATGAGGAATTTCGGTTCAGCGATATTTAGAGCGTTTTTGAGTTCACCTGAAATGAAAATAAAGTAGGTAAAATCGTGGTTTTACCAGGTTACTAAATATTATGATAGTTCTCCGGTATGCTGAAGTACAGATGGATTATATTGTGTCAGGAATCCCAGCAATGAAGCAGTTAATCTTCTTCTTCTTCTAAATATATAAAACTCTTTTGAAGCTGACTGACAATCAACACACAGCCTAAACTAAGTCCTAGAGGTATGAAATTTGGAGGGTAGTATCCTTATATAGTGTAGGGGTGCACTAAGAAAGGAATTTTGAAAAGTCGCACCCTAAAGGGTCTAAAATTAGGATCAAATATTTTAACTAACTAATGCGTGTGCTGCTACCACGCGAGCAAAGCCGCGGGCGACAGCTAGTAATACAATATATTCCTTTCTACTTATCTACATAGTAACAAATAATACGTACTTTCCATATAACTAGGATTGATCGTAGCCACAGTAGCCCCAGTACAAGCCGTTCCAAAAACAGCGCTCCAGAACTCCATTCTGTTTTCTGACATTAGCCCTATCACGTCTCCCTTTCGCACTCCCATACGAGTGAGGGATATAGCGAAGTTCATAGAATGTTGAACTATTTTTCTGTAGCTTACGGTTTCGTGCGTTGACGCATCTATCTGGAAATAAGGTAATTTTAATCAATAAGTCGATTTTGGTGGGTTTCAAAAGCACAGAATATACCTGTTACAAGTTGGTAGAAAATTATATAACAAATCTGTTGGCCTGCCGCGAGACTTATTCCCAACGAATCCATTGTTTGGCCCATCAGTGGGGACCGTTGAGAAAAAAGTCCCAACGTTCCAGCACTATACCTACTTACGACGATAACAAAAAAATGCACAAAATTACGATAAGATTATGTAGGTAAAGTAGGTACATTACTAACCCATAAAAGAATAAACAATTCATAAAAACCTTATCACATTAAAACCTAGCTTAGATATTACAAAGACTATGGCTGGAATACTCAAAAGTCATTCAAATTTGAGCACCACTTAAAATTGCTCTGCCCCTGTTTGACATTACTCATTTGTAAGAGATGGCAATAATTTAAGCGGAACTTAAATTGAGTGGTGTTTGAGTGGCGTTTGAGTATTCGGCTATATGTGTGGTCCACTTCTGACTCCTATGGCAGCTGTGTGACACAAATTTGTGGTTTCGATTTCAAAAATAGGGGCCGTATAAAACTCACCAAGGCAATCTTGTCCTTGAAACCCCATAGCTTTTCCAGCACGAAATCTCCAAAGTTCAGATGCCCTGGAACTAGTAGGCCTGATGGTCCGTGGATGTGATATGGATTCTTCAACATTTTTATTTAATCTGCAAGGAAATAAGACACGAGAATTCATTAGTTTGAATTCGTTCGGAAGACATATTGTAGGGTACCTACCGTCCCACTAACCATTATCCCAATGACTTGCTGTCGATTCGGACAAAAATAAGTATATTGGGGCACAATGTCCCAATTGACAATCCTAAAGGAAGATAAATAAATAAATATTCTTAGGCTCGTATTGTATGCTGATCTACTGCTCAAGCAGTGATCCGGACTTGAGCATAGATTTGTGTATGAAAATCTCTACTTAAATCTATGCTTCAGTAACGATTTCTGTATTGGCATACGGGCCTTAGGGGGCGTCCATTAATTACGTGAGGCATTTTTGAGAATTTTTCGACCCGTTCGTGATATTTGCCATAACCCTTCTCCCCCCTAAGTGAGATTTGGAAAGATTTAGCTTGTTCCCCTCCCCCCCTAGAACACCTCACGTAATTAATGGACGCCCCCTTAGATAATTCACACAACACCCTCTAGTCCCAAACTAAGCAATTCTTGTACTAGATTGCTGATAGAATAGTTAAGTACCTAGGTAGGTATAAACTTAAGTTTTTTTATAAATACATACTTACCTATATAACTATAACCCCTAATATATATACCCACAGTAATATCCAGTCATAGAACCAACATCTATGTTAGCCACGTTCAAATGTTTGTTCTCCGTGGGGATCGAACCCACGACCCACAGCACGAAAGGCAAAGCTATTACCAACTGAGCTGTGACGTCTGAGATGATGATGACTTTTACATCTTGGCCAATAATTTACGAAACTTGGATGATGTCTTCGCGTGGTACCTACGACTTGTTCTAGTTTCGGACCGGTATCTCGTCCCACTGGGACGAAACAATAACTTCAATTTTGTTAATATTTCTATTACGGTTTCGTCCCAAAATTTGTTTCGATACAAACATGAAGTGAAATACTGTCGGCTACATGAGCGTCGAATAATTTATAAGTTAGTAAAACTGGAAAAACCGACTTCAATTTGATACGCCTTCATCATCAAATGACGATATCAGTTCATTGGGACTGTTCTATTGATCGTATACACCACAGATAAGCAAAATCGCAATGTCGAGTACCTACCTACGTGGATGACATGTTTTCCAGTAAAACTACTGAAAAAAATAAAACCGAATTGAGGACCTCCTCCTTTTTTGAAGTCGGTTAAAACCATGAATAATACCTTTCTACTGCGCTGCAAAGTATAGGTAAGTAGGTAAATAGAGTAGGTACTTACTTTCGTTGTTTCTTTTAGATTTTTCAGTTTATCAACAATAGATATCCTAAGATCACTTTGAATACAAAAAAATATTCTAGATACCTACATAAATAGGTAAATATTAAACACCTATTTAATTTTATCAGCACACAACTGCACTTAACTAGACCGACCGTAATACTGGTAAATATATACTGACAATACCTACGTAACATGTTATATAAAGCTGTTATGTACATAGCCGATAGATACTATATTGTAATACATTATGTTGCGTTCACATTATGCTGCAGTCGGTAGGGACTTGGGCAGGGACGTGGGCACGAGCATAATGTAAACACGATAATGCCTATGTCCCGGCTCCCGGCTCAAATTCATGCCCTAGCTCCCTAGTGAGAATAAAGGCGATGTTGCTGTGGCAATAAGTCCGGCAGCGGCATGGGCATAGCGTCAACACAGTATAAGTCATAGACATAAATAGGTAGGTAGTAGGTACCTAGCACTATTCCGCCATACGGTCTAGGTATACCTACCTATAGGAAGGTAGGTATCTTGAGTTGAAACATAGTTATCATAGCGCAATACTTACTTTATCAGTTAGTTATATTAGTTATCTTTGTGTTGATATTCGCGAAGCAAAGGGGCCCATAATAATTATATCTATACTTTAGTAAGTATAATAAGTAAGTACCTAGTATTTTACTTGAAATTATAAAATGTAAAATTTCATGAACTTCATGTTATTTGGAAAAAAAATATCCTTATGATAGACCCTTTTAATTGGTATCATAAAATAACGGGTGTTTTGTTTTTACAACTTGGTGGGTTCGATTCCCGGTTAAGCCAGGTAATTATTCAAAATTCTTTGAATGCAGTTTAAATAGTTTTAAATAACAAAATAAAGTATTCTTTCAGTAAAATGTTTTATCTACATTATTTATGATACTTTCCCTCCATGTGGCATAGCCGTGGGACGCCCTGTATAGTGTAGGGGTGCACTAAGGAAGGAATTTTGAAAAGACCTACTCTAAAGGGTCTAGAACGCGAGCGGACGACGGCTAGTATAGACAGATAGAAGATAGAAAACTCTATGTACACCACTTTTACAGAATTTATAAAATAAAAACAGAGTTCATTATTCTGTTTATCTACTATATAAAAATAAGTCGAGTTTTCCTTCCTGACGCTATAACTCCAGAACGCACGAACCGATTTCCACGGTTTTGCATTCGTTGGAAAGGTCTCGGGCTCCGTGAGGTTTATAGCAAAGAAAACTCAGGAAAAATTTCAACAGAAAAGCGGGAAAATGGAATTTTGAAAAGTCACACCCTAACGCGAGCAACGCCGCGGGAGACGGCTAGTATTATATATAAGAAATAAAAATCGGTATTCAGTCATGTTGTATATTTCAATAGAACTTGTTTATACTTGTCTAAAATAAATCTTAAGCTAACTAGAATATTACGGAACAGATCAAACAACCGATTTCTCCAGAGGAACATTTACATTTTAAACAAAATAATACTGTTTTTCTAGAATTTTGATATATATAATAAAAAATACTTTAAACATTTCTTAGGTACTAAACAGCTTATTTATTAGGCATGGGTAAAAAGTGGCCCTTGACGCTGTATATAATAATATCATCATCATCATCATCTTCCTACCCTTGTCCTAAGTGGGCTCGGTACAACATGTCTTCGTCTTCCACTCTCCTCTATCAGCCGTCATCTCGGTGTGTGTGTATATAATAATATCATATTATCATCTAATTCTAAATTGATTACATTATTTAGTAAATATAGGGGGGTCGTCCACGTGAGGTCAAAAGGGGGAGGAAGGAAAATATCACGAAATATCACAAAGGATAAAGGTGTAGAAAAAGAACGCACTTTAAACCTAGAATTCTAAAAATTTTAGATTTTAAAATACTTTGTGTCAAAAATACACGTAAATTTAGATAGGGGGGAGTTAATCTAAAACCTCACTGGGGTTTAAAACGTTTCTAATCACGTGATTAGTGGACGACCCAAGTATGCGCAAGTCTTTTGTTCATGGACATTTTTTTAAGCAATAAGTAATCTTATTTTTAATAGGAATAAAATCTAAATAGAGTTTTCACTGGAATCATAGGAAACGAACCCAACACGAGATTCAATTGAACTATAATGATGTAAAATATTTTTTTAGCTAGCTAACAACCGAAAAATTACTCGGGATTCGAACCCGCGACCTTCTACAGTATTTTTGTATGGCACAACTTAAAAGCCAGACAAAATGTGACTCTTCTAATATAGGTACCATTTTACATAAAAACAATTAGAAAAATTTATACAACATGATAGATCAAACCGATGATGGCCCAACTGATGCTTAGCGTTAAATACTGCCTATAACGATGCATTGGCCCACTGAGCACATCCACAGAGGACGTGCCCTGTGACCCATTCCACTGCGTCCATCACTCATATTGTATATTTGTAAAAATTCAGTTTAGGCCTATATTTATATACTAAAATACATTTATTGATGATAATTAAATAGAAATCTATAATGTATAACATGAGTATTGATATTACGCTTATTTTGTGACTATAAAAACAATTATAATATAATATATAATTATGTAGTTATTTATAATACCCCCAATTCTGTTGTTCCATTTTTCTAAACTAGCCTAATTTGACAGCACAAGAATTTTTGCCGTCCCTTTCTCATGAACGGAAATGACAAAGACAACTATTATATTAGTGCTGTCAAATTTAGTAGGGAATGGAGCGCTCGTGGCGTAGCTTGCTTAGTCAGGCTTCATCGATCATCTAAGCGACGTTCTGCGCGGTCACTAATTTCGATGGGTGAACGTTAGTGGCATTCCTATGCGTGGAAACTTCAGAGTGCATGTTAAACTATCATTCCCGGCTCTAGCAGTCGTTTAGCTACGCAGTTGGCATAAAATCTCCGTCACCAGAGTTGGCTACTAACCCATACGTGAACATATACATTGTATTAATTAGTCTAGTTAAGAAAAACTCGAAGCGCTCGTGGCTAGGCTTGCTTAGTCAATCCTCACCGATTATCTAAGTTAAGCGACGTTCTGTGCGGTCACTATTTGGATGGGTGACCGTTAGTGGCATTTTCATCTGAGCGCTTCCGTGCTTCGGAGGGCACGTTAAACTGTCCCGGCTCTAGCAGTCGTTAAGCCACGACGGAGGCCTTAAGGCGGCCTAAAAACTCCGTCACCAGAGTTGGCTACTAAATCATACGAGCTTGCTTGCTTTGTTTAGAAAAATACATCAACAGAATCGGGCCCAGTATAACTTTATAATGGTAATGATTTAATGATTCTAGCGGTATTCTATAATGACAGCAAAAGCCGTAATGAGTATAAAAAATATATTTTAAGATTCAACTTTACTATAGTAAGTGCCAAATAACACCGCAATACAGGTCATTCACCCACCTTCACCACGATGTTGCAAAATTCAATTTATGAATGGCTAATTCTGTCGCTTTCCATACAAACCTGTCGCTAAGACGGTAATCGCTCGAATCTCGTAGTACTGTTTGTTTACCATACATAAATTGAATTTTGCGACATCGAGGTGAAGGTGGGTGAATGACCTGTATTGCGGTGTTATTTGGCACCTACTATAATATACATTTCTACAAGCTACTAGGTACATAACGGAAGCCCGTAGGTACATTACCATATAAACATGGTTTGGTTGAGAATATAATGGTTTTTTTAGCCAAGGGATATTTAGCGAGAATTTTAATAATGTGAGAGGCAATTCTCTTGAATATATTCTAATAAAAATATAATTAATACTTTTTTAGGTTATAAAAAAATAGTATGTATCTCTCGTTGCATTTTTTTTAAACCCAATTTGACAGCTTAAAAATCATAGCGGTTTTGTCGTTTCAGTTTATGAGAAATAGGCTGGAATACTCAAAAGTAATTCAAATTTTAGCACCACTTTAAATTGCTCTACCTCTGTTTGACATTACTCATTTGTAAGAGATGGCAATAACATAAGCGGAACTTAAATTGAGTGGGGTTTGAGTATTCGGCCAATAGACACCAAATTTTTAGTGCTAAAGTCAAAGTCAAAATGCTTTTATTCAATAAAATCTCACTGATCACTTTGAATCGTTATTACGTTTTGTATAATTAGGTATGAACATTTTTTTATTGAACGAGATGGAAGTAGTTCGTCCCTAGCTCGTCCGTGCTGTCAAATTAGGCTAGTTTAGGAAAATGCAACAAGAGAATCGATACCAATAGCAGTGTTTGTGACTTTTATTACAAAACTAGCTGATACCCGCGACTTCGTACGCGTGCGAGATTTTGCACCAAAATATCTGTCAACCACCATACGTAGAACCTCGTGCTAAAGGCGGCTTTTAGTTTAGAGAGGTCAAGCTGTATCTAAGAATCCACGTCTTTCATTTCAAAAAAATATAGCCTATGTTTCAATCCGGAAAAAAGGCTTCCGAATGGTATAAGTTTCATTAAAATTGGTCCAGTAGTTTAGGCGTAATCCGTGAACAAACAAACAAACAGATAAACAGACAAACTCTATTTTCGGAATCAGAAACGTTTATTTAGTAGATCTGTATATTTAGTTTATACGTATCTTTAATTTTAGTTTTTGTCTTTTTTACAGTTCTATAATCGTATAGATAGATAATATGTAGTACTTCATACTTTTGACATCGCAACAAAATATCAATGATATAATTATGTTACTAGATTTTACTAGGAGAATTATTACTCTTCATATCTATGCGCATTTCGGCAGAGAATATATTCTAGATAATTCTTATTAGAATAAATTCTTGTCAAAAAAACTCTTGCCGAAAATTCCCTTCACATCATTTTGTAGTCCAAGGTTTGACATGACCAGGCAATGATGAGGATTCATAGTAATTAACACCTTTATTCATATTCAACTGTAATTTTAGCGCGGCTTTTAAAAATACCCTATATCATTGTCACTTGCATAACAACGCAAAGAGATGACAGCAGATTTAGCGATCATTTTAGTTAGATCAGCTTTAGAAGACCAATATGAATGTACCCCTTAGGGTCTGAGCCCAGAATCAGAAAATTTGTTTTGATTTTCGACTATTCGCAAAGCGAGAAATTTTATTGGGAATTGCACAGTTCCCAAATCTCCCGGTAGAGGCGCTTATACGGTCTTCATACAAAATTTCTCGCTTTGCGAATGCGTTTTCGTGTGCTATACTCGAGTCGAAAGTCAAAAACAAATGCACAGACTCTCTGCTCTGTAATGTTTTTTTTTTATTATGCTAAGCAAATGAGATTCTTGCCTTCGTCCATTTGGAATTGTACCTTGTCAGAATTGGCTGCCTTGTCAGCTATTTTTGACAGCGCGCTTGACAGGAATATTAGCGCTATGCCGCTAGCTGTCACGGTCAATGCCCAACCTGAAAGTCATAATTATATGTAAAAAAAAACATGTGTGAAATTCACACGTGGTAAAAGTGAAACCTTCAAAAAAAAACCAGTGCGTTGTATTTATTTTTAGGTACATAACCAATATGCAGTACTTATATGGTTAAAGAAGTTTTCACTTCAAAAAAAAAGTTGCAAAAAGTTTCATGTCGCCTTGGATTTGAACTTGCTCCCGTTATCGGTCTGACCGCAGTCCAACGTTATCACGATTCGGCCAACAGTACCTCTGCTGCGATGGTTGAAATTACGGCTATGTCATTATGCTCCATTCATGTCATGCTATGTCATTATGTCATTTCCGTTTCATTGACTTTCAAATCACAACGGTGCTAAAGAAGTTTTCACTTCAAAATGTATATTGGTTTCTCTGAATGTGAAAATTCGTTTCAGGTTTTGAAGAGAAAATCCACCATTTTCTCTTCAAAACAAACGACAACCGACTTGACGAGGACTTGACTTAGGTATAATATTATTTCTAATTTCACTTGACACTGGCAAAATTGTCTATCGAAATGAAGGACAGAGGCCATATAGGTATAGAAGAAGTATTCTATCAGCAATCTAGTTCCCATAGTACATGCTTTGCTTAATTTGGAACTAGAGGGCGTTGTGTGAAATATCCAAGCATATTTACTTATTTAAAAATAAAATGTCAATGTTTTATGACAAAAAAATTATTCATTTCCGAACAAAAAAATGCAATACAAAAGTGAGATTCGAGATGTCATTTTTGGGGGCAACATTAGCACTTGTGTTTTAATAGTTTTTGTTGTGTTATTGTGAGTATTGTTAATTAATTTTGGTGGAATTTGAACCAATAATACTTGAGGTCGTAACATAAAGTGTGAGCCATTGGAATAAATATGTATAAAGTGGTTTCTTTGAATGACGGTATTTGTTTTCAAGTTTTGAAATCAGCTTTTAAAAGAAGATATTTTAAGCCAGCAAGTGTTGATGTTTTCCTTCACTAAAACCTTACCTAATGAACAGTCACCAGGTAGATACGGCTCGGAATCTTTGCCACATAGTCTCTTTACTCTCTCCGAACCCCATCCCCAGGGGTACAGTATTAGACCTAGTACTCCAAATAGACCTGGAAAATAAGCATTTATTAATCAGAGATATCTCTTACCAATAAGTAATGACAACCAGCGACCTCTAATAAAAAAAAAGGTTGCCTGGAAGAGATCGTTTATAATGATAAGATCGTCCATTTTACCTCATAATTGAAACTAATTTTTCTTTAATTGTTTTTCTTCTTTTTCTGGTGTGCAATAAAGACTACCTATCTATCTAATTATAAAAAGATAGGCCGGCGGCCTTAAGGCGGCCTAAAAACCCCGTTACCAGACTTGGCGACTAACTGGTCGCGAGGAACTAGCAACTAGAATCAACTAGTTTATAAGGCTAAATGATTCTTGCGATTTTATAGAATAATAGCTGATACCCGCGACTTCGTACGCGTACAAAATATCTGTCAACCAAACTACGATGAACCTCGTAGCATATGGCTGCTTTTGGTTCAGAGAGTTCAAGCTGTACCTAAGAATCCACGACTTTGATTTCAATCAAATATAGCCTATGTTTCGATCCGGAAAAAGGGCTTCTGAATGAATGGTTTAGTTTCATTGATATTGGTCCAGTGGTTTAGGCGTAATCCACGAACAAACAAACAGATAAACTGACAAACGCAATTTTCGGAATCTGAATTGTTTATTTATAGATCTGCATATTTTGATCATCTTTAATTTTACTTTTTGGCTTTTTTACAGTTTTATAATAGTATATAGAAAAATACTTATTTGACTTTCATATTATGTGATACGTAAAAGGAACATGCTAATGAATGGTAGGTCATGTATGACTATGAATACAGTGGTTTGCTTTGTTTCAAACAATTGTTTTTCACTATTAACACTATTAACACTGTTAGGTACATTTTTGAGTACAGCTCAAATTAGTTACGTGTTATTTCCCGTTTGTCTACTACTTACATTAAAAAAAAATAGTGTGTGGAGTCTCTCCGCGCGGAAGAAGTTATACTTCGAGTGCCACGCATTCACTCTCGCTCTGTGTTTAATGTGAAATTAATTTAGTATTTATTTTTATGTACTTAACCAATATGTAGTACTTATTTCGTTAGAAAAGGTTCTATGCTCATGTTGCCCTAAATCAGAACTAAATGGCGCTGCTAAGTTTGGTCGTATCCTAGAACGCGCTATCGAAGTGTTTTGCGTTTTGTGGGGGTCTCCGTATGTGATCACTCTCTCTCTCTGTGTTTCTTTCTATTACATTATATTTAGCGTTAAAAGTTTAACGCGTTTAATTTTTGGAAGTTGCATTAGAAGTATAACTTCAATATATGGGGCCCATTGTCAATGTTAAATGTATTCAAATTGGGACCTGTACCTATATCACGAACAAATCTGACAGTCGCCGCGTTAGCGTATTCGAGTTATATTGCGCGTCAATGTCAGCTCGACTGTCAACCGTTGTAGTGTCACCGCGCAGTGTATCTCGGATACGCTAGCGTTACGATACGTTGACGATTGTCACATTTATTCGTGATCAAGGCACTGACAACCCATTTGCCTTGGTCTTCTTTTTCGTTAAATTCAATAAATAAATCTATTTATATTTACCTCCTAAGGCCTGTGTGGCACCGGCCAATGAAATGACACTCTTCTTAAATACAGATTGGATGCAGCAAGCCAGGACTCCCGTTAGCACCGTGGCAAACTGAATCGCTGCACCTAAAAAATAAAAATAATCATTATTAATCACCGATTGAGAAACGGAAGGGTTGTCAGTTTTATGGAGTTGTGTCTGCCTGTCTGTCTGTCGAGGTTTAAAAGTAGTACAAGTAAGCTCAATGTTTCACCTTTCTTTTTCATCATCATCAATATCAGTCCACTGCTGGATTTAGATCTTTCTTTTTCAGTTGGTGGCTTAAAAGCTTTATAATTTCTGATATAGTAGGTGCCAAATAACACCGCAACACAGGTCATTCGCCCACCTTCACCACGATGTCGCAAAATTCAATATAATTATGTATGGTAAACAAACAGTACTAGATTCGAGCGATTACCGTCTTAGCGACAGGGTTGTATGGAAAGCGACAGAATTAGCCATTCATAAATTGAATTTTGCGACATCGTGGTGAAGGTGGGTAAATGACATGTATTGCGGTGTTATTTGGCACCTATATAATAAGCTAAATACATAGATCAAATCAAATCAGAGTTTATTTGCAACTAGGTAATTAACATGATATAATTATTATTTGGAGTAAGTATGTAATGTCAAAATACATACACACAGTTGCAAACTGGTCTCAACTAGTAAATGTTTGTTCTATGTCTAGGTGTTACTATGTATTATTATAAGTAAGTATTTACAAAAAAAATGTATATAACCATTATATCAGCAATATAGTTCCCATAGTACAAGCTCTGCTTAGTTTGAGACTAGAGGGTGTTGTGTGTAATGTCCAAGCATATTTATTTATTGTTTAAATATGAAATTTAATTACAAATATCAGATACTTACAAAAAGATAAAAAGAACATAGCAGCCTTCCAAGGTCCAGGGTACAGTGAGGGGTCTGTGGCGAGCCCTTTGAATGAGAATGAAGCACAGTTGTATGGGTCATGTGCCATTCTTATACACCTGGAATTATTTACAAGAAATAAGATTTAGAAAGCTTTGTTTGATAACAAGAAATGTAGGTATTGTTTATTTTTTAAGTTTCTGGGTTAAGAAGTGATAAAGTGACAAAGAACGCCTGCACCATTGCAACAAAAATATTATTTTACACCACCTACATACCAAAATTTATTCTTTTTACAAGTAGGTTAGTACCTACATATATCTTTGTAAATAGGGTCATACAGAAACATGTAGGACCGTAGTTCTTCTTCTAGGCTCTGGTCGCAAGGAAATTCTAAATGCCACCTAGAATTTCCTAGCTACTGCAAGCATCAAAGATAGGTACATACCTACACATACCACTGGAATAGAAATGAAATGACACAGGAATCTGAGATAGGTCCTCTAAGAATTTAGGATTTCTTTATCTAGCGGTTGATACAAAGTAATTTGACTTACCGATTATAGATCCCAACGCTAGGAACATAGAACTTGGTGACATTATTCTCGTTAGTAAGCACCGGCTGGCCCATTAACCATTTAGGGGTCATGGTACCAACCAAGATGAACATAAATGAAACTATACTTAGCAGGAGCCATGCTAAGCTGCGACCTGTTATTATCACGTAGCACATTATCTAGTGGTTTGGAAAGCTGCAGACGACTTTTGTAAGTAGTATTTTCGGTCATAGGTTTGCGTAAAAAATAAAAATAATTTTTAAAAACTTCTAAAAAAATGCTAAGCAAAACACGCTTCTTCTCTCTTTCCCCTCTTTCTCTCTCTCTTTCTAACTTTGTTTTTTTCTTTACTTTTTTACTTTTTTTCTTTTGTCTTTTTGTTTGACGATACTGCTGCATCGTGGCTGCGTCTATGGTTTTTTTTTTTTTTTTTTCGCTCCTCGGAGCAGGCTATAGTTTAGAACCATACCGCTTAGTCTTACGTTATGTTTTTCTCATAAGTTAGTTTGTTTAGTTGTATGTCTTGCGTAAATATTTTTTTTTTATGTAGAAATCATATCAGTTACAGATACACATCTGAATGAAGCTGCGTCTATGGTTTGACGTGTGTGTGCCCATTTCACAACCATGAAAAACACAGCTGAATGAGATGCTGCAGTGCAGCATGGTGGATGGTGGGTCAACTATATACAATGACAGTGTGAAAACAAGAATAGAGTTAATAAAAAAAGAAGCTAGTTAAGTGTAATCCTACGCTCAAAAAAGTTGCCGATTTCGTTATTATTTTCATAGGCTTGGTTGAATTTTGAAATCAGTCGGTTAGTAAATGTTATCTGTTAACTAAAATGTCAGTCAACTAGTGTCAAGGGTGTCAAGTCAGTGAATTGTCAAGTACATCTGCTGCTGTATGTACTTGCGTTGCATTCTCAAGGAAAAGAAATCAATCGTAATTTAGCAATTTCGTGTAAATCGTTTATTTTATGAGGGTTTAGTGTTCACAAACAGTGCCATGACGTTATACCAGTGAGACATCCAAGGTACGAACTGAGAAATGTACGTTTAGAGTAGAAAAAACATGTTTTCACCTACCCTTGTTTGGGATTGCAAAATCTCGATTCCTTTGTCAGATGCACAGCACTTTTACTTTTTCGCATCATGCTTTTGCTTGAAAGTAAAGAGGTATTGCAACTTTGTGGTGTTTCCATTGCTAGTTTTTTTTAAACCACTATGCTAATTTAGTACAGTTACACTTCAATGAGCCCGCTGTTGGTCAATGCAGTTAGCTTGCCCTGGTCTCGCCTGATGATTAACTTTATTTGCAAGACTTCCTGATTTGGTATGCCCATGAATAACAGAGCTAAACATAATCATGCTAAGTTTTCCCTGTCTTAGTAATATGAGTCTTATTCTGCTCTATTTCTTTTCTGATGGTAAAGATGTAACTTTATTACCTATTTCGCTAATCATCTTCAGAAAAATCATCTGAAAAATCGTCATGTCGAGGGTAGGTGGTATATAGTATAGACTTATTGCTTCATGTTGTCTTACTGCATGTTTCGACTAAAAACATTCACAACAAAACCTTCACAACACAATCCTTACAAATAATTAGGATTTACAATCAAGAAAATCTTTAAAACCATTTGCACAAGGTTCAAAATGTCAAACATGCCCAAGGTTTGGCGGTGGAAATGCAAATCTATATATTCACAGAGTTGTGCATGTTTTGTATTGGAAACGTATGGTTAAACAAGTTCTAAATGGCTCGTACAAATGTTACTAGTGGCTAGTAGCAGAGGCATTACAATTCGTTGGCATTGCCTGTAGGCCAACAAATTAGGCCTATACCTACCTACTTATATTACTTTTCTATCTCTAAAAACATTTACCCCCTATCTTTTATAAAGTTAGAGTAGACATTATAAATAAATAAATAAATAAATATTCACGGACACTTCAACAACGCCTTCTAGTCCCAAACTAAGCAAAGCTTGTACGATGAGAACTAGATGGCTGATAGAATACATACATACTTTTTTTTTTTGTAAATACATACATAGAAACACCCAGACACAGAACAAACATCTATGTTTGCCACACAAATGTTTGTTCTCGGTGGGGATCGAACCCACAACCCACAGCACGGAAGGCAGAGCTACTACCGACTGAGCCATGATGCCTGTCAACAAATTATGTCCTGATTATGTATGGTAAACAAGACATAATGTCTACTCTAACCCCTTTATTCATATTCAACTGTCATTTTAGTGCGGCTTTAAAAAATGCTCAATCATTGTCACTTGCATGACTATGAAAAGAGATGACAATGACCTAAAATACTGTTTATTAGGTCTAATTCTAATTCTAATTCTAATTCGTTGTGGGGGAATAAGATCTGCACTGACGTCCCGCGTTGGGGTGTATTGTGCATTGTCCCCCTGCTGACCTCACCCCAACCAGCCCAACTCCTTGAAGTAACGGAGAAGGACTTTGGGTTGATGACAGCAATGTTCCAGCATCCCCCATGTTTATTAGGTTTGCAACAAAGCTTTTTATATTGTTGAGAAATGACAAAAAAACTAATTGACTATTTTCTATAATACCAGTCTTTGACCTACATAAATCAAATCTTTATACCTTTCTTTACACCTAGAAGCCTCGCAGAGTATGAACTCGAAACATTGGTTCTGAAACATTGGCTGGTTACAACAGTTTAGTGGTCTATTATAGGTCTTTAGGCAGGCGTCATGGCTCAGTCGGTAGTAGCTCTGCCTTCCGTGCTGTGGGTCGTGGGTTCTATCCCCACCGAGAACAAACATTTGTGTGTTGTAAACACAGATGTTTGTTCTGTGTCCGGGTGTTTCTATGTATTATAAGTATGTATTTACAAAAAAAATTGTATATATGTATTCTATCAGCCATCTAGTTTCCATAGTACAAGCTTTGCTTAGTTTGGGACTAGAAGGCGTTGTGTTAAGTGTCCGTGAATATTTATTTATTATTTATCTTATCTCTACCATTTCAAACTGGATCCGGATTTTGCCAGAAGTTGTATTATTCGGCAGTGTAAAACAATTTCTATCAAAACCCCATCACCAGAGCTGGCCACTAACTCATACGAACATGTATAAAGTATTTTCTATCTATATATACCGGGTTTAATCTGTCTAGCTAGGTCTCTGATGTATGATAAACTCTCTGGATCAAAATAATCAAAACCATGACCTCTATGAGATATGGATAGACATTGAATAGACACCCAAGGTTGGTTTTCTAAGTAAATTCGACCCTGCCTGTCTGTGATCTGAAATTTAGATTATTGGCAGGTAAATATTACCATATCACATTGTAATATTCATCGTACTCTGTCTTTCCATAACTACAATATTGTGGCAAACGCGAAAGTTTGTAAGGATGTATGCATGTTTGTTACTCTTGCACGCAAAAATTACTGATTCGATTTGGATGAAACTTGGAATATATATTGTCCGTGACTGTATATTATAGTATTTTGAAAGGCGTCATGGCTCAGTCGGTAGTAGCTCTGCCTTCCGTAGCTCTGCCTTCAATCCACACCGAGAACAAACATTTGTGTGGCAAACATAGATGTTTGTTCTGTGTCTGGGTGTTTCTGTGTATTATAAGTATGTATTTACAAAAAAAAAATTATGTATGTATTCATTCTATCAGCCATCTAGTTCCCATCGTACAAGCTTTGCTTAGTTTGGGACTAGAAGGCGTTGTGTTAAGTGTCCGTGAATATTTATTTATTTATATTGTCCGTGGCCTGGATTAACACATAGGCTACTTTTATCCCGGAAAATCAACGGAATCCAAAGGGACGCCAGCGAAGTCGCGGGTGGAAGCTAGTATTGAATAATGTGATGTGCAGTAACCACGTTACCTAGGTTACCTAATTAATGTATTTGAGGCACACTGCGCGTCAAGGCTAGCCCGACTGCCGAACTTTGTAATGACAGCGCTCAGTGTATCTCGGATACGCTATCTTCCGTTACAATCGATGACTACAATGAATATTAAGGCCGTAAGTGTTTGTTGTGGCAACAGTGTGCGACCTTGAATATGAAAAATATGGATAAGGTTCTGCTAGAACATGATATTGTAGTAGTCCTTACTTATTTGTTAAAATACTAGCTGGTGCTCGTGACTTCGTCTGCGCAGGATTAGAAGTGCAATTTGCTATGCGAAATTTTCTAGTTTCTTAAGAGTTCGCGCCCCGTTGAATTGTGTTGATTTTCCGGGCGTAAAAAGTAGCCTAGATGTGTTAATCCAGGTCACGGGGAATATTCCAAGTTTCATCCAAATCGGATCAGTAGTTGTTGCGTGAAAGAGTAAAAAACATCCATACATCTATACAAACTTTCGCGTTTATAATATTATGTAGGATTTGCTACTTTTCACTTGTTGCCATACTCAGAGACGTACCTAAGATAGACGTGATAATCAACGCTTGTCATCTCTTACCAATAAGTAATACACCGCTAACTTTAAGTACAAATACTTATTATTAACTTACTCTTAAGATAAAAATGATCTTAAGATAATATCTCTTAAATGTGATAGAATCTTAAAAAAACTGACACAAGCATAGAATTTTTAAAACTATTGGTTAAAAAGAATCTATGCTTGAGTCTCGATTGAGACTTAACTATTGTTTTAGC